>OU898282.1:10335155-11733579 GCA_918026665.1 Diabrotica balteata | reverse complement strand
TGTAATGACAAATCCCATGGGAGTCTGAGGGTCGTCAAACCAGAAACTATTCTCTCTGCTCCGATATGATTCTATGATATGATAGTTGCTAACTATTTAATAAATTCAGTTACTATCTAATATCCTTGAGGAAATATTCTCAAGTGAATACTCTTAAGTGACGGAATATGGAGCCGCAGCACGCAAAAAAATCTTCCTTTATGTGGAACTCTTGTTATAAATGAATCTTGACTTTTACTAAAAAATTACTTATTATTATTATTACTGAAATATATATTATTTTATTCTTGTACTAGATTGTTTCATTTACTCCAACTCCGTCACTTTGAATGTGAGAAAACCTCACTCGCTTTGCGTGGCTGCGTAGTATGAGTTCTTGACCAAAACTAACGGCCTCCGCACAAACTCGACCAATCTTCCTTTCAAAGCGATCCCTGCGCGTGTGTGGAGAAATGTCGATTTAAAAATCGATCGCGGGCGGGTCATAAGAAATTTCGTGAGGGGTTTTACTAATACAATTTTTAACTTGTATAATATTGGATTAATCAGTAGCGTAAACGCTACAGCATATCGTGATTATCGATATTGGGCACATCCTGAAGGGATTCCAACAAAAAATAGCTTCCTATAGAAAATGTCCAACATGGTCTGAATTTCTACAGATCCAGCCGAGTCTATTAAGCAAACTGATCGTGTAGAGATTTTATTATAACTAAAAATTGCAACACCTCTATGTTCTTGTACATTCCGACAGCAGAAAGTTGACAAAAAATACCCATCAAGCGTCAATGTTGATAATGCGTTTGCTAACGATTTTTGTTTAATATAAAATAGTAGAGAGTTGTTCGAAATAACAGTTTCACTTCTGTCTCTTTCGCTAAATTCTGCTAAACAAATATTCACTCACCTTTATATCCCTTAGCCATGCATGTCGTTGAAAATATCTTTTATTAACACAAATTATTTTCAACCACTAGTTTTGCTAGAAACTTGAGAATAATATAAGCTGTTATACCATATAGCACACAGGACTAATGAGGGAGTCAAAAGTGAAATACTTTTGTGAATATCAAAGTATAATTTTGCTAGCTTACATTAAAATAAGTCTAAAACCAGACGTCTCTTACATTCATCGCCAACTGTTTGACATTCTATCTATTTTGTTTTAGAATTCCGCGGCATTCTCTTCTCCGCTAATATACAATCAGAAGGTGTGCTAGTGGGTGCACATCTAGTATAAAAATTTAATTAAAACATTCCACGTGAATTAAAAGCTGCTGAAGCTCATCGCTAAGCTTTATTCCTTTTTCAGTGCCAGACTGAAAATTACGCTTTACTCGCTAATACCGGATTTTTATGCTTTATATAATGTGTAAAATCTGGTTTTAGTATAATTCCTTTCCTTATTTACTGCTAGATAGTTAGTTTTAGTGACGAAATTGCTTCAAAGTATTTCCTGTGTATAATATTGTTACTCAATGGGTCTAATTAATTATGAGTTTCATTGTAAATTATTTTTTACAACCTTCATTCAAAAATATCCAATATGAATTTTTTCAAAAACCGTGAATTTTAAAAACTAATCTGATATTTTTGCTGATGAAAATATCCTATAGTTTTTCTTTATAATAGAAATTGTTAATGTAAAAACAAAAATTTGAGTTTTATTTATGTATTGTAATCTTCGAATTTATCATTTCATATAATATTTCTTCCTGTGTCATGCTTAATTAACGTGCGTTGGCTATCTTGTTCGCTATTATATGATTTGATGAACATATACGATTTAATTTAAAAGCCTAAAAACTTAATTTTTAGAAAGTCTTTGATGACTATTAGTAATTCCAAACTATTAAATAATTTTGTAAGAATTTAAAACAATCTCTATTTCCTATATATGACATTTGTCAACTGTCACTTTCGAAAAATCGTTTAAAAGGACCGACATTTGATTTCATTAGTTCTATTCTGTCTACCTCCTCACAGCAAACAATGGTCGGGTTCTTACACCCGTACCATGACAAAAATTTTTTTAATTTTTTAATGTGTCTGTGAAGTCCAGTGTCGGTTTTTTGTATGTTTTTTAAGAATTTTAACAACTAAGTAATTAAATAAAAAATCAATATTTCAACAAATAAGGAAATGAGATCTCTCCATTGTAGTGGTATTTATAAATTGACGTAAGTAAAAAATTAAAATCTTCACCAATTAGTTACTTATAAGAACATTTTATTGTAGCATAGCTCCGATGATGGCTTTGAAAAGCCGAAAGCGCTCAGTAAGAATTATTAAAAATATACACACTTCAAAAATACTTTTTTGCCTTTTCTTTTGACTTGTCATAAGTGTGTACAAAAAACATATCAGTCTTTTGATTATTAACATACAATCGACTACTACATAAGAAATTCAAAAATTAATCAAGAACATCAATACAAAAAAAGCGTCTGGGTTTGATCTGATCAAGGATGAGATACTAAAAAAAATACCTTGAAAAGCATAGTATAGCTTACATACCCTGGTATATGCATCTTTTAGACTTAGAGATGTTTTCGTCCTTTGGAAAACTGTAGGGGTCATACTGATACCCAAAGTAGGATAGGACAAGATAACCATGAATCAACATCAAACACGCCAATCTCCTTACTATCCATAATCTCAAAGGTGTTTGAAACATTGCTACTATGAAGAATGAACAATATAATTAAACAAAAAAATATTATTCCGACAATGTTTTTCAGGCCAGGGCCTCAACCATCGACTACTAGATCATTTCACAGTGAAGTGAAATGCGGTTCGGTCACTTGACCCTCTTGATTATCTGACCTTTGATGTTCCAGATCATTTATCTTCTTGTTGCCCTGAAGTTGTACATATTAGAGAAAAATATGAAGAATCTGATAAGATGGGCATGGCATTTTTCAGAGTAGAAAAAATTTTCTTAAACGTAGATTATCGAGAAAAGCAATGAAGTGACAATCCACGCTACCGTTGGTTGCTTCACCCTTTTTAGTCAAATATACTAACTTAAAAGTGATATAAAAACCAAATCGAATAATAAGAAAAAACGAGAGAAAAATTAGGGAACAATAATTCACCCCTACTATTAAAATTCGACTAGATTGTTTATTCCATATATTTTTACTTCGTGTAAAAACTATTAGAGATAAAATAATCAAAAGTAGACCAGATTTTCTCCGCCACTGCCGTCAAATGTACTTGTTCGCGTTTAAGAACTTCTGCTACAAGTTGTAACATCCCTTCTGCTTCTTTGTAATTTTCGTATCAGAGTAGGAAAGTGCGACCTTCAGAAATACACTAACTTCTGGAGACAAGCTCTATAAACGTCGCTGTCTCGAGCGAATGACATTTTTAATAGGATTTTTTATCTTTGGACAATTTAATTTTGCTTTCTGGTATTCTGCTATGGAAGGCTTAAAACTGTGGTATTGTGAGGGAATAGGGAGTATTTGCAACTATTCATTTACCTTTATTTTTTGCTTATTGTACGCCTATCTTCGATAATAGATATTTTGGTAAAAATTAAGGATTGCTTAACGCTTTCATGGACGTGAACAAATTATATAGTTTTAAACAACTTGTATCTAACTAAATCACTTGCTGTATCCTTATTAATATCAATCTCTGGATCATCACTTTCAAGTAAACATAAAAGTTCATCTTCACTCAGTTGCTTTCGGCTAGATATAAATGAAATGTAACTCATATTCAGAATTTTATAGACTATTCACAAATATGACAAGAACCCAACTGACACTGGAACTCAATATATTTATATTATTTCGTTAAATTTTATCGCAGCTCGGGGGAATTCCCCATTTAAACATGGGGACAAATACTATAGATAGATGGAAGACAGCCGATTAAAAATTAATTTCTATAAAGTAACAGCCAAAAACTATGATCTGGGGTCAAAGTAGACCCCGGCCTGTCCGATAAAAGTTAAGTAATCTCGTCAGATCCGTAAAACACCAAATCTCCAATGAAAGACCATGGTGTCTACGAGATGCCTTGTTCCAGTTGCCCACGTACATATATAGGACAGAAAAACTGACGAATTGATAACCGTATTTACGAACATTCCATATCTGTCAAACATTCCGATACTACTTCAGCTCTAGCCCAAACATCATATTCAGACAGGCCACAAAATAGATTTCAAAAAAGCAAAAACCATCCCTCCTATCCGTTCCTTAAAATAGAGAATTACTCACGAAGCCATCGAAATTGACCCGAGAAAGATCGTTTCAGCAAATTGGAAACGGTTGGCGATATACAGAAATGACTAGCCAAATAGACTGGAATGTCGAGGCTCAACTAGGACTGTAGCACCTGCTTCTACCTTGGATAGCGAATAGTACAGTAGAAGTGAAGAAAAAAATAGCAGTACCCAAAATTGATTTTGCCAAATTTAGTAACTTTCTCCCAAGGTCTGCAGTTTCTTTAAATATTTGAATCAGGGTCTTAAAATTCTATATCTGAGTCATCTTGATGTACACAAGACCTGGTCACTAAAATATCGTGTGGAAGCTTTCGAAATGTGGTGTCTCAGAAGGTTGTTTAACATCCCATGGGTGTATTAGCACAAAAAAGAGGAAGAGGGATATCTGCTGATTCGACAGCCAACATTAATGCCTACTTCTCGTATGGTATCAAAATAAAATGGCTCAAAATAGAAACTTGAAGAGGAATTTAATTAGGGAATCGAAAAAAAATCGATGTTTTTTTTCCGTCATCAGCTCGACTATCGAGTATAAAGTATCAACAGAAATTTTCTTAGTTACAGACTTTAGACGCAAAGACAGTATTTACTTTAGAAAGAATGTGTAGACAAACATTTCGGTGCCGTTGCTTATTTAAAAAAATATTTTCAGTTTTTCGTAATGATGACGGTTTATTTTTACAAATTTTCATTGAACTTCAACATTGTTATTATTTTTCTCTAATTCATACTGACAACGAAATTAAAACTTTTTTAATATATTCTAGTTCCCTATTTAACGATTTGAGTAATAAAACAGCAATAGCACTAGAACACATTACTCAGTTCCACTTAAAATTCTTAGTCTAAACTTCGCATTTAAATCTCACAGTTAAATTGCATACACTGCTGTCAGATTTTTCTTGTGCAACTTCTTTAAATTTATCGGTGCTGTAATTAATTGTTGAACACAAGAAAGAAACTTCTTTTCTATTGTCAGATTGATCTCATTATTCGAGCATCTTATCTTTTTGCTTTGATTTCGCAGTTCGATCGACGAAACAGGGACGGTTTATTTTAACAGAAATTGTAAGGCGTACGCTAGATATCCACCACTTTTTTATCTTTTATTATACTTATCAGGATGTACATACTTACCGGCTTTTTTAAATTTAATTTTAAATACAACATTGTAATTAAAAATGTCGAGTAAATGGAAACAGAAGACATTTGAACGATAAAATTGATATTTTAAAGAAGTTAAAGTCTGGCAAATATTAAATGAAACTCTTAATCACAAATCACGCATCGAAAATGGTCAATAGTAGCCGAAATCACGCATTCTCGGAAATTTTAAATTCGATTATTGGCGGTGCGTAAGAAATTATGTTTTCTTGCTGGTTACTTTACATTGTAACAATAGAATATTATACTTTTGCTTATAATAATAAAAATATTACATTAGACCTAGTTTATAAAATAACATAAAGATAGAATGTCTTTTTCTAAGTATTGCGTTCACATCAGTAAACAAAACGACACCCATTTATCGGGATTCGAAGTTTATGTCTGACAAAAATTTAATTCTCTTAGCGTTAAATAACCGGGAAGTCTATTTATTAACAGAATTAATCAATATCCTGACATTATGTCGAAGTGTGTTTATACAGCAAAATAAAGACACAACAGATGAATCAACAGCTGAATCAGTAGATTGCCAATATTAAACAACGAAGCAAATACTTTCATTTTATAAGCGTCAATAAAAACTAAAAATTCCGTCAAAAGAAGAACTAGAATACAAACTAAATGTTTAACTTGCTTGGTATGGAACAGGAATGACAATACAGCCCAACAAAATGAAAAAAATTTTTGCTTGAGAAATCATCATCATCATCATCCAGCCCCATTTTCACATCCATTGTTGGATATAGGCCTCCTCCAAAAGTCTCCAGTTCTCTCTATCTTTAGCTGCTGCAATCCAGTTTGTTTCTATTTTCCTTAGGTCATCGGTCCATTGGGTGGGTGATCTGCCTCGACTTGGCTTGTCGGCTCCTGGTCTCCACTCCAATAATCTCTTCGTCCATCTTCCGTCTTCCATTCTAGCAACATGTCCAGCTCACCTCCACTTTTGTTTATTGATTCGCAGTATAATATCGTCTACGCCAGTTCGTCGGCGTATCTCCTCATTTCTCACGCGATCTTTCAAGGTCAGGCCCAGCATTGATCTCTCCATTCGCCTTTGTGTTACCCTCAGTTATTCGGCAGTAGCTTTCGTTAAAGTTAGGGTCTCTGCTCTATAGGTCAAGACTGGTAAGATGCATTAGTTAAATGCCTTCCTTTTCAGGTGAATTGGGATATTTGTTTTTAAAATGTCTCTCATCCTTCCATATGCCGCTCATTCCAACGTGATTTGTCTATTTAGCTCGTAGGTTTGGTTGTCTCTGGTTGTTCTAATTTCATGACATAAGTATGTGTATTTATCGATTAATTCGACCTTGTTGTTATTTGTTTTTGCGTAGAAGTCGCTTTCAAACCTTTTCGTAAACTGTTCCAGTGTTCATTTTTTGTTCTTCTTACCAACTGCTTTGTTTCATTTCGTATTCTTCTATAGGTGTTTTGGAATTTTGGAGTATTTGATGTTTTGTACTACGCGTAGGACTCTCGTTTCTCTTTACATTTCTCTTTTATTTCTTTTCTGAACCATGCTGTATTGTTGATGTTTCTTTTGTTCAGTATGGCTTTGCGTTATCCTAGAGCTTCTGTTGCTGCTTCTTTAATGTTGTTTTCAATTTTCTCCCAGCTTGCGTTTATATCTTCGATGTCGTCTATTTGTTTCAGCTGTATCTTCTGTGCTAGTCTCTTTTGGTAGTTTTGCAACCTTGAAGAAATGATGTCGGCATCATTTCTTCTGTCGGATTTCTTATTACGAAAAGGGTATTAAAACTTGTTTAAAAAAGTGTATAGAGCTAAGAGTAGATTATGTTGAAAAATATTTTTTTCCAAAATTTTTGTGTTTTTTGTTGTTGGGGCAAGTACCTCTCAGACCAGTACATAGAACTCGCTTAAAACGTCAGCAAATTCCAGTTTGACGCTGACTACAAACAATCTATTTTATGACTACAACCTGAGGAATATTATTCAAATCTAGACTTTACGTGTAACTTGAAGACATTGATTTCCTTTAACGTTTTTGAGTTTTTTCTTCAAGAACAACTAGCTTTAAGGTCAGGAAGATCATGCAGCGACGCCATATTTATATTGGGAAAATTGCAAGAGAAACCACTAGAATACAGTAAACTGGCATATCTATGTTTCATGGACCTTAAAAAGGCATTTGACCGGGTTAAATTAAAGGACGTTATCCACTTATTGTACGCAAGAGAGATATCTCTAGGAATAATCAAAACTATCGAAAATATCTATCAAAACAAAACAATAAAATTAAAGGTAGAAGAAGAACTAATCAACCCTATTGAAGCTGGCAATGGGATAAGACAGGAGATTCCCTGAGTCCTCTATTATTCAACCTGATTAGGGATGAAATAATAAAAACAGTAAGAATAAAAAAGGATACCAAATGGGAGAAAAATAACTTGAAATAATCTGCTATATAGACGAATCAATACTATTCTCTCAAAGTGAAGATGATTTAAAACGTATGCTGCACAAATTTAATATAATCGTCAGATAATTAAATATGTTAATTTCAATGATTATCAAGTGAATAGAGCAAACAGCCACAGGTTGTCTTAATAAAACAATATGGAGAAATAAAAATATCAGGAAAGAAATGAAAGGCAGAATTTTCAAAAGAGACATCAGACCAATAATGACATACAAGGCAGAAACAGGATCTGGCACACTTAGAAAAATTGATGGTAAGACACTATGGGACAGAGCTAGAAGTACATATATATGACGTAGATGCAAGCTGGAGAACATCAAGAATTGGGTAAGAAATAGAAGAGCAGAATGGAATGATCATATATGCCGAATGACAACAAATAGAGTAGTAAAGACGGCAAGAGTCGGTTTCCCATAGGATCAGTAGGAAGACCACGAAAACGATGGAACGACAACTTACTTCTTCTTCTTTAAGTGCCATCTCCGCGACGGAGGTGGACAATCATCATGGCTATTCTGACCTTCGAGGCAGCTGCTCTGAACAATTGCCTTGAGCTGCAACCAAACCACTCTCTCAGGTTCTTCTACCAGGAAACGCGTCTTCTTCCCTACACTTCTCCTACCCTCTATTTTTCCTTGAATTATGAGTCTTAAGATGTTGAATCTTTCGCCTCTCGTTACATGTCCGAGATACTGCAATTTCCTTTCTTTTATTGTATTTTCCATTTCCTTCTCTCTGCCTATTCTCCTTAACACGTCTGCATTCGTGACTCTATCAACCCATGGAATCCTTAGCAATCTTCTAAATGTCCACATTTCAAACGCGTTAAGTCGATTTATTGTATTCCGGTTTAATGTCCATAATTCAGCTCCATAGTAGAGTACACTGTGTACATAGCATTTAATTAGCCTTATTCTGAAGGCCAACGTCAGATCTTTGCTGCATAAAATCTTTTTCATTTTCACAACTTACTGGAGGCACATTAAAAATAAGACAGAGTCATGTCTACATAAAAAGAAGAAACAAAAGAAGTTTTTAAGGTTCATTAATATTTGTAGTATTTGTAATTTGATTTTACTTCTTCTTTTTCGAATTTTGGCAAATATTATTTGTATAATTGCTAGTATTGCTTAGTAGACGTAAGTTTGAGCATTTTTATTGTTATTAAAATATTCTCTACCATATTCAATATACCTATTATGTGAAAAAAACAAGAAAATATCACATTATTGTTAAACTTAAATAATTGCAAATATATGTCATCTTGCAAATGATTCTTGGGCTTTCGTTCGCAAAAAAAATAAATAAATAAAATAAAAATGTATATCCCTTTTAAACCATCCCAAATGTTAAATATAAAAATTCATATTTTATGTCTATCCTCATTAAATAATTCAGTTACACTGTGCTAGAACACCCCTGGAGCAGACGCAAAAGGGGACTAATTTGATTCTGGGGCGGGATGAAAAACAAAAAGAACGTCCATGTTTTTCCAAGATAAGGGAAATCGAAGGAATGTTTGAACGTGGTATTTTATTAATTAAATATTGGAGACGGGCAAATATCGGGGAATAATTTAAAAAAAGGGGTAGACAAACTTTTGCGTAGACTGCAGATTTTCTCGTAATTGGTTGTTTTTAATTATCATTCAGTAATTTTCCCGATTTGACATATATATTATTATTGTGATATTTAAAGTCTTGGTGCGCCAAGCAATAATTAGTTAATTAATTTTTTGATTAATTAAAATTATTTAGATGATATGATTATGACTCTATCACAATTTTTAATTCTTTTATCTCAGGGTTAAATTCGTGCTTCAATATCTATGCTATTACATGTGAAAGGTAAGGTCCAAAGAATACCGGAATAATAAAAAAACACATATGATCTAACACTATATATTAAAATAAAAATAATGAAATAATTCACACTCAAAAGTTTTCAATAAACAAAATCTCATATAATGATTCTAAAAATTTTGTTCTACGTACGTGAACAATCAAAATTAATGGTACAAACAATATTAGTTGAAATCTCAAAATCCAAGTATTACTCTAAATCTCCTAATCTAAATATTTATATCCTTTCTAAATTAAGTGTAAAGATTGTGTTATCAATGAAAGAAAAACTGCAGAAAACAAAACTATCTCTCTCTGATGATGAGTGGTCCAAATCCTTGTTATTTGTAGACTATACTATTTACTCGTGGCGGCTCCCTAAGTAATCAGCAATCTTACAATAAATTATTGCAAGTATCTCGTCCCTAATGATCTCCTTCAAATGCACGAATCGTTCAAATTATGCTAGCTTCTTCTTCTCTCAATAAACTGAATCTCTCGTTGGCAATATTTTACTGGATCAGCTTCTGTCAGATACACTAACTACACGAAAACTCACAAACTTCCACTGCTACTGCTTCCTACCTCTGGGAAACTACCCGAGAACCACGGCCGTTCGCCTTGCACCCTTGGAAACCAACTGACTATCTTTCCTCTCTCAACAATCTAGCTAAACTTTCATTTCTACATAACTATCCCACCTTTTTCAATCTCCGCCAATCAAAACTCGTCACAATTTCCCCATTTTTTCATTTCGACAACAAACAACTTTTTACCTATAATTATAAAATTTCCTAAAACTTATTTACAAATAATATTTTTCTATAATTCTTAAAAACTAACAAAAACATCTTTCCAAATCTCTTCTATTGTCTATAATCGCTGCGTTAATGTATTTGGAAAAACCCGGTTCAATTGTCTTTGGGATTTCACTTAAAATTATGCGGGTCACTCAAGTATAGTATAACAAAGGAAATAATTTATGCTTAGCTTACCTACATTTTGTTTAATACAGGTAATCCAAAAATTTTAATACTTTCCTTCTTCGAAATGTTTGTTGGTTAATCCTACTTATCTGAATTATTTTAATGTTTTTGAATTTTGAAATATTTTAAACAAACCGATATTTTCTTGATTTTAATATCATAAACAATATATATATATATATATTATATATATATATTATATATATATATATATATATAAATATACACATATAACCCATATTATTTAGAAAGTACCGATCTTTACACATCACATATTAAAATGTGTGCATTAAAAATCATTTTATCATAATGGAAATATGTTGCAACAAAGGAAGCGTTTAAGAAGTGTTGCTATGACTTTGTGACTTTCTTTTTCCCGGTTTAATGGGAGTATCGTCTTCTCGTTCCATGACGTAACGTCCTTTACAATTTTTTCGCTAGTCTGACATATGATACTAGACTGATCATTGTGAGACTGATCATTGAGAATATACCAAAGGAGGCTAGTACAGAAGATACAGCTGAAACAAATAGACGACATCAAAGATATAAACGAGGGCTGAGAGAAAATTAAAAACAACATTAAACAAGCAGCCACAGAAGCTCTAGGAAACGCAAAGTCGTACTGAACAAAAGAAACGAGAGGCCTACACGAAGTACAAAACATCAAATACTCCAAAATTCCGAGACACCTATAAAAGAACACAAAATGAAACAGAGCAGTTGGTAAGAAGAACAAAACATACATACTGAGAAAAGTTTACAAAAAGGATGAAAAGCGATTTTTACGATACACAAAACAAATAAGGAGATTCATAAGAAGCAATAACATAACAGGAAACGAATGGGAAAGATACCTGACGAAACTGTCAATAATATTCAACCTAATAACGTACTTGAATTCAAACACGAAATAGAAATCAGTTTTCAGGAAGTGGAGATAGCCATCACTCAAAATAGAAAGTCACCAGGACCAGACGGAATAATCTACGAACTTCTAAAACACGGAGGAGAAAGTATAACCCTAAATATGACAAAACTTATATAAAAACTAATATTGCACTGCAAGATACCAGACGCATGGAGAGACAGCACAATGAACATTTGAATACATGAACATGAATAAACAATTTAGGAGGCTAATATTGAAGAAGAAACAGGTTTTAAAGCCTAAATACAAGAAGGAAGAAGAAGAAGACTATTCATTGCAATAGCAGCCCGTTCCCCCAGAGACCCACGTTTATCGACCACGTGACCTAAATGACTAATGAGAAGAACACGTGGTCGATAAACCCAACCCGTTAGACAGAGATGCAAAGACTGCGTTGTGTCAGTTTTCTTTGTATTATTCTAAAGCTAGTTTCTAGTGGCATTTTAAAGTAACTGCTATTTAAATTGGAATAAGCCACAATTAAAGGTAAAAATACGTTTATTGACGTTTTAATTTCCACTTCGGATTTCCGAATAAGACAATGATTTATATAGTTTACTTTTCGATTATGTCTTCCTTTTTTTCCAGTAATTCTCGCATTCCTTTTCAATTCTTTTATCAAGTCAACAATTACAACAAAAATATTATGTAAACCATTCGATGCCGGGAGCAACGGCATACATAGCTGCCATTCCTGTCCTCTTCAGCACTCCTATCATCTGTTCATGCCTGACTCTATCAAAGGCATTCGTATAGTCAATCAGGCATGCAAAAACATCACAGCTGACATTTTTACATTTCTGAAACAATACCTGCACGATAAATAAACAAATGTAAATAACCAAATCTCTTGTACGAAAATATCGTTTAAAAAGTTATCAAATCTTTCATTAAATAGATAATAAAGGTGTGACGAAACGCCAAACAAGAAGGACATTTGAAGGAAACGTAGTGGAATTTAAAGGATACGGTTTGGAAACAATCTTCAAGAGTAAAGTACTGAAAAAATATTTTTTATCACGCTTACCCAGTACAAAATAATACAGTACACAATAACTCAACAAAACACAATGGTTTAGTGTTGCCACGCCCATCTATATACATTTTTAAGTTCATTAATAAATAAATCCATCAAAAACTTTACCACAGCTCATTTTTAATGCTTTTCAATAAATTAACTGCTTCTGTTTTTCAATTTTTTTGGTAAAATACAACGGCTTTAACTTACGTAGACGAAAATTCTAAAAATCAAACATTGTCCACTTAAATTGTTAATAATTAAAGATATTTAAGAACACTGTACATGAATTTTTATTTAACATTCGTCATTTTCCTGGTCTAATATATTTCAATACAATATAAAAATATTTAAAGAAAAACAAAAAAGTTTCTCTTCTGAAATATTAAATCTTGAATAATTGAATATAATCCTTTTAAATGTTTGCCTTTTCTGTCGGCACTGCAGCACAAATGCCCCGTATACCCAAAAGTTAAAAAGTATTCCAAACTTTTCTTCCTTTTATTAGGGTCTTTTCTATAAATGTTTCCATCAGAGTAGAAAGTTCTTAAACTAATTTAAATGCGATCGGGGTCAAAATAACCAATTTGAATGGTATTAAACTTCCAGGGCACAACTCCCCACTGTTCTACACATTATCCGGATGCGAATGCGGAGTTGTCAGTGAACTTCAGGGATTGTAGGGTCTTATCGCATTGCGCACAGTCCTTGCTGGTACTTGTCCTTCTTTTCACTAATCACCAAAAGCAGATGTTATACGTCGCCGAAGTGCATCTCGAACTTCTACACATCAGCGATGATAATATACAGAGATTTGCTTCTACTCTTTAATCATTTTCAAGTATGTATTTGTTTCACGGTCCCAATGATTCCTTTTAGATAATAGACTTCGTTCACTTTTTTTGTTTTTTTCTGAAATATTTTGTATTTTACTGCACTTATATTATACCATGTAACACTAATATTTGTCGCCCAGTATGAGATTTTTACAAGTGAAAATAACTTATATTTAGAAGTTGCAACAATGAACATGCACTAATCAATAAAATTCGAATTTATTCTTATGCTACTTGTTTATTATTAAACATTTATTGTTTAAACGAACAATAATTAACACCGGCTCAGAAGAAATACCGGACCTAACCGAGTATGAAATAAGAATGGCCGTAAATCAACTAAAAACGAATAAATGTCCTTGAGAAAAAAATTAAGTTGAAATGTTAAAAATTGATTACAGAAAAAGGGAACAGTTATTAAATATTTTATTTAATAAAGTAATTGATGAAGGAAAGATTCCTCAAGAATGGTACAACTCCGAAGTCATTCTACTATTCCAGAAAGGAGACAAAGCAAACATCAAGAATTACCGACCAATATCCTTGCTATCTATCTATCAATAACCTTGAAAAGTAGAAGGCAAAAGAAGTAGAGGTAGATCTCCTACACGATACACGGACCATAGTGTTGCTACCATTGGCGCTCCATTGTCAGAATGTGCTAGATTGGCAGAAGATAGAAAAACGTGGAGGAACATTGGAAAAATTACCTAACAGCTTCATGATATCACGATACCTGCATCAGGTTAACGACTAAGAAGAACAAGAAGATCCTTGCTATCACTTCTGTATAAATTACTAACTAAAATCATAACCAACCGCCTAACACATAAGCTCGATTTATATCATGCTATCGAGCAGGCTGGATTCAGAAAACATTTTAGTACCATAGACCACTTGCACACCTTAAGAACACTGATAGAAAAATGCACCGAGTACAATGTCCAATTCATATGGCGATCGTCGATTTCCATAAAGCATTCGATTCGAAGGAGACACCATTTCTCCCAAACTATTTACCTTTTCTTTAGAAGACATTTTTAAGAAACTAGAATAGAACAACAAGGGTATCAACGTCGACGGATCATACTTAAACCACTTGGGATTCGCAGATGACATAGTTTTAATAGCCGATAATATCCAAGAACTAAATAATATGTCAATATAAGGTTAAATGTTCGAATAATTAAACTTTGAGGGTATACAAGGCAACTATCGAACACGGTGATTAATTTAATCTTTCCCAAGTACTTTCGATCAATAGATCATCTTCAGGGGCATTTCGTCAGTTGAGGCCTATCCGACATAGTAGAATGTCATAAATGTAAAATTTGGACATAACAATACAAAATACAATACACAAAGACAAACAAACACTTTAAAATTTTAAGGAGAAGCTACATGTTGTAGATTCTGTCTCCGGCTTCTATACAACATGTAGCTTCTCCTTAAAAAATTTTAAAGTGTTTGTTTGTCTTTGTGTATTGTATTTTGTATTGTTATGGCCAATATTTACATTTATGACATTCTACTATGTCGGATAGGCCACAACTGACGAAATGCCCCTGAAGATGATCTATTGATCGAAAGTACTTGGGCAAGATTAAATTAATCACCGTGTTCGATAGTTGCCTTGTATACCCTCAAATTTTAAATAATATGTTACAACAATTAAGTTTAGTTTCAGAAGCGGTAGGCTTAAAAATGAACTACAGTAAAACAAAAATACTGAGCCGAGACCAGACAAACATAACAATACAAAATCATACTATAGAAAATGTTGATGTATGATAGTATGTATATCTAGGTCATGTCATCAAACTAGGAAAACCAAATCAAGATGCTGAAATTAAAAGAAGAACACAACTGGCATGAGCACCTTCCGGCAAACTGGCATATATCTTGAAAAACACCTCCATTCCTGTAATAAAAAAAAAGGTGTATAACACATACATACTACCAGTTTGTGGCTACGGCTTGCAGACAGTAGCCCTTACCAAAATATCTGCTAAAAAATTAGAAACAACGCACAGAGCAATGGAACGAATGTTGCTTGGAATATCACTGAGAGACAAGATTAGAAACACCGAGATAAGACGTAGAACGAAGATTAGGGATATTGTGGAAAAATGAAATGGCTCTGGGCAGGTCACGTAGCCCGATATAATGACAACAGGTGGACACGGAGAATTCTAGAATGGAGACTAAGGACAACAAGGAGCATGGGAAGACCTCAAAAAAGATGGGTAGTTGACATAAGAGCAGTGAAAGGCAAACATGGGATAGATTGGTGCAAGATAGAGAAAGATGGAAGCCATTGGAAGAGACCTACATTCAGGAATGGATGGAAAATGGTTGATAGAATGAGATACTTGTTTATAAATTTATGGTTTAAAAGATCTACGGCATATCAAGTGAAGTAAACCTACTTCAAATGGACTTAAAGTATAAGTCTATAAAATTCAAACACTAATAATGTAGGAAAAAGTCTATTTTGTTTTATTACACCGACTTGTACAGACATCATTTGTTTTTATCGTGATCAGCGGCAGACCATTGAATAATTTCTTGTAAAAATTCCTGTTTTCTTCTGGTATATGCTTCAAAATCTTGCGAATGTCTTTTTGTTTTCTTCTCATTCATCATTCAATCTTCGCTTATCCACTGCTGGACGTAGATCTCCCTTATAATTTTCCATCTATTTTGATCTTGTGCCTCTTGCATCCGATTCCTATGACAACGTTTTAGATCGTCAGTCCAACGTGTTGGTGGACGACTTCTGCTTCGGTAAAAATCATCTCTTGGTCTCCATTTCAGTATCCGCTTTGTCCATCTATTATCTGTCATTCGAGCCACATGACCTGCCCAGTTCCATTTCAGTGTTGCTACTCTCTCTACTGCATCAGCCACTCCTGTTCTTTGTCGTAGCTGGCGATTTGGGCTCTTGTCTCGTAATGAAACGCCCAACATAGCACACTCCATCGCCCTTTGACACACACGAATCTTTTGAACTGTTCTCCTTGCCATGGTGAACGTTTCCGCACCGTTCAACACTGGCAAAACACATTGATTAAAGGTTTTTCTTTTAAGGCTTATTGGTATATCAGACGATTTGAAAATATGGTTCAGCTTGCCGAAGGCTGCCCAAGTCAATCTTATACGACGGAGAAGTTCAACGGTTTGGTTATCTTTTCCTATGTGGATCTCATGACCTAGGTATTTATAGACCAGTACCTGGTCTATGGATCTTGTTCCTACGCATATATCTTTGCTGACTACAATATTTGTCATCATCTGAGTTTTAGATATATTTATTTTCAATCCCCCTTCTAGCGAGGAAAGGTAGAGCTGATTTAAAAGTTTTTTGGCCTCATCTATCCTATCAGCTATTAGTACAATATCATCTGCAAATCTTAGATGGCTAAGCTTTTCTCCGTTTATGTTTATGCCCTTTTACATATATATTCCAAAAGCGTAGTGAACAGTTTCGGCGATATGGTGTCCTCCTGGCGTACTCCACGTTGTATCGGGAATTTCTGGGTTTGACGATCACCCACTTAACACTGGCTGTTGCGTTTTGATATATGTCTTTAATTTTATTTATATACCAATAGTCAATTCGGCATTCTGTCAAGGCTTCCAACATTTTTTGTTGATTTACGGTGTCGAATGCCTTTTCATAGTCGACAAAAATTAAAGCTAGTGGTTTATTATATTCAGTGCATTTTTCTATAAGATTTTTTATTACCAGTAGGTGATCGTTTGTTTCATAACCTTTTCTAAAACCCGTCTATTCTATGGGCTGATAAAATTCCAATTTATTTTTTAGTCGTTTCGTAATTATTTTTGTATATAGTTTATAAATATGTGAAAGTAGACATATGGGCCTGTAATTCCTAAGGTCGGTAGCATGACCTTTTTTTATGAAGTATGATAATTTCTGCGTTATACCACTGGGTTGGTGTTATTGCTTCCTGCAAACATCTAGTGAATAGTTGAAGCCTGTCACCTCTCTCATTTCTCTCACCAAATCCAAAGTTTCCCATAGCAGATTCTGCATAATCTTGTTTGAATCCCAATTTGGCGTTAAAATCTCCAATTATGTGTAACGTATTTTTGAAGTTTATATAGCTGCTCTGATATCTTCATAAAATTTTTTATTGTGATTATGTTTGGTACCCATTTTTTATGGATTAAAAAACCCAGTCCTCCAACAGATGAATCTTCGTTTCATCTGAAATGGAACATATTTCCAGGTTTAAGTATTATTTGATCTTCTTTTCGACGCCTAAATTCACTTATACCGATTATATCCCATTTTATGTGTTGTAGTTCATTCTCCAGTTCTATCATTGATGCTTCTGTTGATAAAGTTTGTACATTGTAGGCACATATATGCATTTGTCGTTTGTTTGGGTGGCCTAATCTCTTCCGGTGATTCTTAGCACCCTCTGCTCCAACACTGTTCTGACCGCCACCTTGGTCAGGGAAATTGGAACCGCCGGGAACTGAGGGCCGTACACTTGATGTATCCATCATGAGGGGAAATTTGGCCTTAAAACGCCGCGCTGACCAAGCATGTTGGCGAATGTTAGAGTTTTAGTAGAAGGAAATATAGTGACCCGTCTGCCTTCGGAAACCTAATCGCCATTCGGGGTCGGAAGAAACAAGAGTTAGCCAAGAGAGGCTGATAGGAAAGATTAAATACATTTCACTCAAGACAAGTTGAGAAAGAGTAAAATGTGAAGGCCCTTATGATCCGCCAGGTGCGTTTTATAAGCGTATGAGTATTAATTCACTTTGTTCCTGCTCATACCTCGGGGTGTTGACTACAGACTGTATAGCTCGTCCAGCATGCCATAGCATGAAGAATAGGGTGCACGCCATTTTTACAAATTTGACACCCCACTCCATGGCCTGACGAAAATCTTCTTTTCATAAGAAAATTTAAGAATGAAAAGATCCACCGAACTATTAAATGAAAACACATACACTTTCTACGCTTGCTGTACTGTAGGTGAACTAATACTCGATTTAGGAACTGGAAGCAGTTTTAGTTGAATGTATCGTGAACTACAAGGTACTTAAAGCCACGCCTTGGCAAAAACTATTGCGGAAATATCACGAACACTTTTCGAGCGCCTGGGTTTGTGAGACCCGGCCCCCTCACTGGAACGTTAATGATTTTTGTTGAATTTCTTGTTGTTGCGTATAATGTAAGTTTACAGGAGTCCATTAAAATCTAGTGAATGTTTTTAAGGTAGTTTAGAAAAGCACATATGATGCTTGCGGTATCTCAGAGAGGATATTTGCTTCAGTCAGTTAAGGTTGTAATTAAAAATATGTATGATAACGTTAAAGAACAGGTAACCAAAAAGTGCTGTGTTAAAAAAATTAGCTAACCAAGTTGTCGAGAGTGACGAACCATTTAGCTTTTCAACATAAACAGACAAATAATAGACAAGTATTGTGTGACCCACCTCCCAATGTTCTATCACAACGGTGGCAAATTTATAAATAATAAAACCTTTGATAATTCGAGATAAGTTGTATTCTTAGACAAAACTGGGATTTTCTTAAAATTAGGGAACTTATATACACATTTTGTATGAAATAGAAGTTAAATTATTCTTTTCCCGCCATTTTAGTAGGAAAACTGCAATTGTGAGTTTTAATCTGGTTTATAACACGTCTTTCTTTGTTTATCTATTGTAGCTCTTCTGCCAACCAGAAAATTGGAGATTCTCCTAATACGTTCATCGGTAATACATTTGCAGGTTTAAAATTGAAAGCATGTAATGTGTACCTCACATAAGTCTACTATAATTAGTTTTTTTTTTTCGATGGCTTTATACTGGTATTAACACATATTCTGGTACCTTCAATATTTTTAAAAACACTTGGAAGTATCAAAATACGCATTAAAAAAAATGTAAAATAATATTCCAACAACAGAAAAAGTGAAACCGAAATATATCAAGAAAAATATTGGCGGTATTTATTAAGCACACAATAACGATGTCAGAGAACCCTTTTGAAAATAAATGCCCCGAATGTCTAGTCCTTATTGATACAAAGTAAATCCAATAAGATGCGACAGCTATTGCTTGTTCTTTTTGCCGCCGAGGCAGATTTTCCAAAGAAAACTCCAAACAAAAAGGAGCAAACTGCATGAGAATAATGAAAAGAAAAATATCCAATTATCTGAGTTTGCAACTGATCTTTTATATCCTTTTATTTTTATTGTAAAGTATCTGGATTAGTAGATAGTTTAGCATTGTGTGAATGTGTTCACCATTGTGAGTATATATATATATATATATATATATATATATATATATATAAAGTGGGTTGAGGCTATGAGGATAATTGGGGGATTTACAATTTGTAAAATTATGATTTTCCTTTGTATAGGAAACCTATTAGATTCAAACATTAACTATTGGTCATATCAGAAGCATAGTACAAAAATTAATCTTATAAAACAAATATGAAAAACAGATTTTTACAAATTGCAGATCAGTCACTCCATTATAAAAACCTAAAAATCCTTCATTAGCCCTTTCTAAACAATTCACATCCAAACACATTTCTTACTAAAATACTATTAATAAACCTTAAACTGAAAACTATAAACAAACCTTAATCACACAATCACTAACACAGTTGATGAGAACTTAAGAATAAGTACACAGTGTTAAAAATTAATTCCATATTCACTAAAGTAAAAGATGAAACACCTACAGACCAATTATCTAACATAGTCTATCGTATTCCTTGTAGACGTCGCAACAAACAATATATTGGCCAAACTAACAGACACCTAAAAAGTCGTATCACTTCCCACAAGATTGACAGCAGATTATATTCTGATATATGTTCCCTTGCAAATGATGAACACCATATAATGAATTGCAATGAAACAAAGATCCTTACAATGGAAAATAATTTCAATAAAAGACTTCATCGAGATGGCATTTATTACTCAAATGGATAATTCAATACATAAGAAATCGAGCATTTGAGTGAAATTTATGTTTATTTGCTACAGCTTCAAAAACAAACATTATATATAAATATACATATTGAATAAATAATTAATATAACGCAAAATGTAATCCACAAGGAATCTACGTTCCTGTAGTTGGCTGTATACCATGTATTAAAAATTTAATTAAAAATCCTTTGTAAAAGGTATATTTTAGGCCCAAACGGGCTAAGTTAAAAAGACAAAACGTTTTCGGAAACCATGTTCCATCATCAGTGTCCTAGAAAATAGTTAACCACTTAATTAAAGAGAACATAGGTTAAAATTTTGACTAAGGTTAAAGAACAATGTGGTTAATACTTACTAGGAGTACATGAATGAAGCCACCAAGATTAAATATAATAATAAAATGTAATATTAAATTTTCTAACTAAAACAACTTATACAGTGAATTTCAATCAAATAAACCTCTATGACATAAATTACCGGAAACTAATTATCTCACATAAAACAATCAGAAACAAGGCATAATCTAACTTGATAACATAAGTGTAAATGGTACCTTATATCAAGTATCAAAGAGAAATTCCACAAGAGCAAACTGGATTTACCAAAGGTAGAGGCACTCGAGAACACCTGCTGAATATAAGACAGATAATCGAGAAATCTAGGGAATTCAACATCCCACTATACATATGTTTTATAGATTACCGTAAAGCGTTCGACAGGGTCAAGTGGAGACACTTATGGCGAATACTAAAAGAAGTAGGCGTACCACAACATCTAATTATGCTTATAACTGAACTATATGAACACACTACTGGATCAGTTAAAGTACTTGACACACTTTCGAACGAGTTTCATCCAGAACGTTGTGTCAGACAAGGATGTATACTATCTCCACAATTATTCAACATATATGGAGAGTATATTATGCGAAGAGCACTTGAAGGATGGGAAAAGGGCATCTCAATAAATGGTCATAAACTAAACAACCTACGTTTCGCAGATGACACAGCCCTTCTTGCAAATAGTCAAGCAGAGCTGATGAAACTTATACGACTGATCGAAAACGAAAGTCAAATATTTGGTCTGCAATTAAACATATCAAAGACAAAGATCATGATAGTGGATAGACTACACAACAATCATCCGCACATAACCACAATTGACCGGTTCGAGGTTGTGAGCTCATACTTATGTCTGGGATCATTAATCACAAACACAGGGTCATTACAAGAAGAGATTAAACGTAGATGTGATCTAGCAGAAGTTGCCACAGCAAAAATGACCAAAATATGGAAGGAATGTCAAATTTCGAGAGCGATAAAGATGAGGTTGATCAACTGCTTAATATTCCCAATACTGACCTACGGATGTGAATCTTGGACTCTGAGACAATCGGAGAGAAGAAAGATAGACGCCACTGAAATGTTCTGTTGGAGACGAATGTTACGAATTCCTTGGACCGACCGTAAAACAAATAATTCAATCTTAAGAGAGCTAAAAGTTAGCCAACGACTCTCTAGTAAAGTCCATCTCCAACAATTAAAATATTTTGGGCATGTTATGAGAGCAAACACAGAAAACATGGAAAGACTCATAATACAAGGAAAGGTAGAAGGCCGAAGATCACGAGGAAGATCCCCAACAAGATGGATAGATCAAATTACAGGAATATGCCAAAGACCTATGCATGAATTAAAAGAAATCCAGAGAGAGAGAGAGATCCAGTATCAAATAAGGTAACTTATCTTGGAATTATTCTTGACCAGAATCTTAGCTGAAAACCATTTATACAAAGTATAGAATCAAAATGTATAAAAGACATACATTTTTTTAAATTCGTAAGGAGAACCTGGTGGGGAGCAGATCCACAATCGTGTTTAACTGTTTACAAAAAGCCTTTATTAGGTTCATCTTGGATTAGAGATGTACATTATATGGACCAGCCAGTCCGTACATTCTAAAACGACTGGAAATAATTCAAAATATTTTCCTCTGTTTGGGTGCAATGTGTTTAATGCATGTCGGATAGAAGCAATAGAACCACCATTATTTTTACGGAAGGAATGGCTAGCAGAAAAATTTATTATTAAGTCTTTTTGTAAAAACCGTACTCTGTTAGATAAAATAATTTTATTAAATAACCACGATTTAACTAACACGTACTGGTCAAAAAAACCTTTTCCTCCATTATGTTTGGCTTTTAGCAACATAAGTAATGAAATACAATAGTGATTTAAAAAGAACTATTTCAGTAGACATCTGAAATCATAAATATCACCCAATAAGACCTGTACTTTCTTTTTATACAGCTCCGTCATATAAACTTTCAAAAAAACTGTTAGAGATTATTTTAGAACACACTAAATTTTCACCTAAATTTACCATGAAAAATACAATAGAACTAGTTAATAAAATACAACATTTTCAATTACCTAACAACTCCAGATTAATTTCATTTGACGTAAAAAATCTTTTTCCTAGTATCCCTCCTACAGAAACTTTTATTCTAGTAAAAAACCTCTTAGACCAAAATAGTACAAATCCAATAATTACATCTGAAATTTTACATCTTCTTGAAGTTTGCATAAACCAGGACTACTTTGAATTTAATAATAAAATATATACAAACAACAGTGCAGGACTTATAATGGGTAATCCTCTAAGCCTATTGCTATCAGATATTTTTTATGGAACATCTAGACACAAAGATTTCAAAACATCCCGTATTCAAACACTTTTTATATTGGTGGAGATACGTAGACGACGTACTGGTATGTTTCACAGGAACTAACAGGCAACTCGACCAATTTTTATCGTATATTAATTCACTTCATAGTCATATTGAATTTACAATAGAAACAGAACAAAATCAATCCATAAATTTTTTAGATTTAAAAATTAGCAGACTTCAAAACAAACATGACTTCTCCATATTTCATAAACCTACCCATACTGACACGACTATACACAATTCATCATCCCATCCAACACAACATAAACTGGCAGCTTATCATAGTAGGGGAGACCGGGGTTGGTTGTCATAGATTCGCCTATTATATATTTTTTTAAGACTAGTATTACTTGTTTTGAAAAGTGCGCATTACCGTAAGATAGAGTGAACATTACTTCAATATTGCCCTTTTTTCTAGATCCCTAGATGTATTCCAACATACTCATATAAAATAATAAGAGTAGCTCTACAACCTATGTCAATTTACCCCGTGATTGGGGTAAATTGTCATAGCCCTTGGGGTAGGTTGGCATATAGGTATAAAACATAACTTCACTGGAAAAATATACAAAGGAGCAGTAATCAATAATGGGTAGGTATATAAAATAATAGAAGCCGAAAAATATAGGTAAATGTATTTAATAAGAAGGTATGAATTCAAACAACGTTAACTTTTTTTAGTTAATAACATAATTAGAAATCTGTATTTGGAAATACTGTTAGTATTCATCACAATCGCAGTTTTGACATCTATATGGTACAGTATTGCCATCAGTGCATTTGAAGTGCGCTGAAAAGTTGCATTCAATGCATTCGATCCACTGTTCTCCAGGGCGACTATTGGAATGTGGCTCCATGCAAACTAGACAGAAAGCATTATCCTGGTCTGAGTCTTCATCTGAAGATACTATTGAACGCTTTTTCTTTATTTTTCTCTTGAATAAATCTTTTTTAGCATTATCAACCGTCGTTTTGGTTGAAGTGGAAGCAGAGTTTTTTGTGATTCTTTTCTTTTTTCTAGCAGAAACTGCTGCCTTCTTCTCCTGTATTGCCTTTTTTTCCTCTTCTAAAGCTTTTTTGATTGGTGTGTCTGTAAGAATTGCAGTGGAACGTCTTTTTCTTCCTCGTTTGGTATTTGTTTTTCTGTCGCCAGCTTTAGGAAATGGTCTTAAGTTTGTCAATAACTTGGTGCTGGAAGTTGATGGAAGGGCAGAGACACCATCAGGAAATGATATAGCCGATGTATCGTTAACAGATGATATAGGCGAAGTTGCTGATACTGCACAGTAGAATTTGGTAGTTGAGATTGTAAGAGGAATAGAATGTGAATTAACCTGAGTTGGCGGAGTAACTTGAATCGGCACGAGTGGAGGCGGATCACACTGCTCCAAAGACAGATTTAAATCAGGTAGAGGATGGTTAATTGGCACAGTAACTTCATTTAGTTCCGGTCGAGATTGATCAATGAGTGCAGCAGTTTGAATTGGTCGATCTGTAGCAAAAGCAGCCATAAACTCCTCAGGAGGGAATATATCCGAATTAAATGGACTTATTCCAGATACTTGAAAGCCAGCCATAATATTCTTTGGAGTAATTGCATTGGGTAGAGCTGACTTCACCACCGCTGGGATATCATATATGGTCATTGTTTGGCCCGGATTATTCGTTATCCATAAATCGCAAGCGGTGTTGATGTATTTTTTTAGAGGACCATAAACACTTCGGTCTAATGGCTGAAGTTTATGGCTGCAATGAGGTGGAAACGATAAAACAGTAACTCCGTTTTGTTTAAAAATATCGAGTGCAGTTATTGACAAATGAGAATCATGATTATCGAGCAACAATAACACTGGTTTTTCTTTTGAACATCTTACGTTGTGTATAAAATGCTCTGCAAATTTTATAAACTGTGTCTCGGTCATCCATCCCGAAGGATTCGCATCACCTATACTGCCAGGTGGACCGCTTCGAACAAAGTGCGCTCGATAGTTTTTCCTAGGAAATATGAAATACGGAGGAATTGAATTGCCTGACGCTGAAACAGCAATGGCCAGTGTCACTAGGGTACCCCGTTCTGCAGACGTTATTCTGCCAATTTGTTTAAATCCTTTACGAGCCACTACTCTATCAGGTTTCTGTACGGTGGTGATACCGGTTTCATCCATGTTATATATGTCACTCGCAATTAATTTCAGTCGGTCTAAAACTGTTTTAAGATTTTTAAAAAATTGTGACACATTATGTTCATTAAAACTTGAAGCTCTAGCTTGGCTAGTAGCCTCTGGAGTTCTGATGGATAATGTCTGTTGTCGTTTTAAGAACGAAGTAAACCAATCAGGCCCTGCCATTTGGTTTGTAGACCAAGATGTTGGAACCGTAATATTAAGAGTCGTAGCATATTGAAAAGCCAACTTTCGAACCTGCTTTGGTGTAAGTCCATAATAAATATCAGATGCAGTTTTTAGATACTCACATAAAGCCTCTTCGTCTTGCACGTTAAAGATCTAAAACAATATATCATAGTTATTACCTAAGAAAATTTAGACTCTTAAAAATATTTATACCTGTCTGTTCTTCTGATATCCTACATGCAGCACAGATGGAATACCTCCAAGTTCCGTTTGCAGTATATCCGTTTTCATTTTTTTACAATATCGTGCAAGAGTGCGCACGCCTATATTATAGTCTTGCGAAACAACCTTCAAACTTAACTTATCAATAATATGAGCACGTACAGCTCGTTCCATAACGTCAGCAGGTGTTTTTCCTCGCTCTGTTTTTCTTTTATAGGTTCGCATGGTTACGTCTGTAAATAATTAGATAATATACCTAGTTAGATAATACTTTTGTTACAAAAATACATTTCATAGTTATACACGGGGCAGGTTGGCACATCGTGACAACCTGCCCCATTCATAAAATGCCAACCAACCCCGATGACGGTTTTTCAACTAAAATGGCTAACACGTGTTTACGAATTCATAAACTGTTAATTTGTTTACGCCAGATTAAAAAGCTATCAATATACTTTCATACCATCATCACAGAAAATAACTTAAACGTTTGTACTAGATAATATTAAAAAAAGTGTACGACAACGAAAAATTACTCACCAAATGTAAAACCACAAATCAACACTATATTCACTGGATAACGTTACAACTTCGACTGAAAGTATGGTAATACAAGCGCCAACGGTTTGTGCATGCACAGGTCGGCGCGCTATGTTTTACTATGAACGGCGCGTAATTTAAATGCACAATGTCAACGTACCCCGTATGACAACCAACCCCGGTGTCCCCTATGTTACATAGATTAACAGAAATTCCGATGTCAAAATACAACTTTAAGACAGAATTAAATATAATTAAGCAAATAGCAGTAAACAACGGATACAACGAACAAACAATTAATAAAATGTTAAATCAAATACTACACAAGAAAGCCCTGAAATTAGTATTTCCACCACCAGAGAAAAAATCCAGTACCTTTTGCTCGATTACATATACAGGCAAAATAACAACAAAAATTGCCAAACACATAAAAAAGAAAGGAATAACACCAGTTATTACCAAATAACAAGAGTCAAAATAAAAACACTTAAATAGTGGTGTGTACAAACTTCAATGTGGCGACTGCCCAAAAACTTACATCGGTCAAACTGGTAGAAGACTATTTAATAAGCGAAACGTCTTCAAATATAGGAATAGAACTGTGATTTCCTTTTATTATTTCTCCTTTGACCGATATCATCGTGACCAAAAGATTTATTTCTTTTGGAACTTACTCATTGTATAATCATTAAGTGATGGATTTGACCGTTTAGCTATAAGTTTTACTACCTATATCTAAATTTTTGTAATTTAAAATTTATATTTCGTCCAATCCTGATTCAGACCGCGCTGCCACTGCCTGTCCTCTTCCATGGCATAACCTTCCGGTTGTACGTGCCCGGTACACGAAAAGAACAAATGAATGTGTTCTAGTTGTCGGCTCCGTGCATATGAATTTTGAGAGAGTATTAATTTCCAAGATAATAGAACGCGGATTCACATCTACAACCGTCCACTGCCTCACATCTCCCTGATATATTTAAATACATCCTAGTTCCCTTTTATTCCATACTAATACCTCACATAATATATACGAAAGTATTTTAACGGATGCGTTAGAGGGTATTAAAAATAAAGCTGGCAAATGGACTTGTTTTGACACCGATCTACATGAAAAAGCTCTATTTAATAGTTTTGTTAGATGCTAGGTAAAAAAAAAAATATATTTTGCAGACGTTATATTAAAAAAATCTAGGATTGATATTGATTTAATCGCCCGTTTTAAAAACAACATAAAACTTTACAGAAGAGGCAAAAACCTTAAAATTAAATTAAACGTATAAAATAAGTACCAAGTAAACAATATATACTTTTTCAACAAGAGTACCTTTAAAGACCTTCACAAGAATAATAAACAACCGACTAACCTATAAACTTGATAACTACCAACCAGTGGAACAGGCCGGATTCAGAAAAGGATACAGCACAATCGACCATCTACATACACTTAAAATCTTAATTGAGAAAACCAATAAATACAACCTTCCGCTGTACTTAGCATTCGTAGATTATGAAAAGGCTTTCGACAGCATTGAACACTGGGTGGTTGAAGAAGCTCTGGTCAATAGTAGAATAGATTCAAGATACCGACAATTATTGATACATGATATTTACCAAAACGCAACCATGACCGTAATTCTGGACGACAAATTAATAACGGATAATATAAAAGTTAAACGAGGAGTCCGACAAGGCGATATAATTTCACCTAAACTGTTTACCTTGACCCTCGAAGACATAATAAAATCAACAGATTGGGAAAACAGAGGAATATGTATTCACGGAAAATACCTAAATCACCTTAGATATGCGGATGATATACTCCTGATCTCCTCGGAACGACAAGAACTGGAATTAATGCTGAATGAACTTCATGAAAAATCACTGCAAAAAGGCCTAAAAATTAACTTCAACAAAAGAAAAGTAATGACAAACACGGAAGACCAAGAGGCAATAAAAATAAAAACAGAAAAAATAGAACAGGTAAATGAGTATATCTATCTAGGACAAGCAATCAGAGCTAATAGAGAAAATCAAACAGCCGAAATATCGAGACGAGTAAGAATGGGATGGGCAAACTTTCTTACGTTCTAAAAAATCAAACAATCCCTCTATACTTACGAAGCAAGGTATATAACTCCTGTATCATACCGGTGCTCACCTACGGAGCACAGACATGGACATTTACACAGGCCAATTTGGATAGGATAAGGAAGGCACAAAGAGCGATGGAAAGACAAATCTTGGGTGTATCACTTGGAGATAGAAAACGTAACCAGTGGATCAGAACCAGAACAAAGACAGTAGACGCGATAGAACAAGCAGCAAAACTAAAATGGAAATGGGCTGGACACAATGAACGTGTCCAAGACGGACGATGGAACAATGCCATCGGAAAGTGGCGTCCATACAATGCAAAGAGATCCAGAGGCAGACCACAGATGAGGTGGAAAGATGACATCAGGAAACAAGGAGGTCCCACATGGCAGAGAACAGCTCAAGATAGGGACAGATGGAGAGAACTGGGGGAGACCTATATCCAACAATGGAAGGATAGAGAATAGGTTCAAAAAAAAAACCTTTAAAGAATTGTATTTTTGAGATCGTGAATTGTGCAGTTTGACCAACCAACCAGAAGAATTAATAGGTAATTATAATTGTACAAACAACTATAGAACAAGTAAAAAAATATGTATATTAGGGACAACTAGTTAAGTTAAATAGAGAAAATCAGACCGGAGAAATAAAGAGAAGGATACGATTGGCTTGGGTATCCTTCGGAAAACTTTCCTATATACTAAAAAACAGAAAATACCCCAAATATTTAAAAACAAGAGTCTTCAACCAATGTATACTTCCTGTTCTCACCTACGGTTCTCAAACTTGGACGTTTACAAAGGAAAACATGGAAAAAATAGTAAAGACCTAAAGAGCCATGGAAAGGCAAATGCTGAATATCAGGCTATCAGACAAGAAAAGAAATACTTGGATCCGCAACAAAACAAAAGTGACCGATGTATCAACGCAGATTGAATGCTTTTCAATCAAAAGTTTATAATTACAAGTCAAGGAAATTGCACACCCACAAAACATTACAAGTACTTTCACTCATCGTCATAACTGTCCTCTTTCTTTATAAAAAAAATTTCAATAATTTAACACACATGTCAAAATATATCTCTTCAATAAATATAAATAACTATAATATTTTAAATAATATAAAACATCACATTTTCTTTCAACAAACAATAACATATACCCTACTCCTACATTATCTGTTAACACCCATCCCCTCAAGAAACTTCCTCCTAAGTTGTTAGACAGTTACAACTTTGACCGAAGATCACTTATTATTAGTTATAAAGAAAAGTTTGAACTATGAATCACCAACCACTATATAGTAATTCTTGTACCGGAATGTAAGTAGTATTTTGTTTATTTCTAATGTATCACAATTCAACAGACTTTTTATCTTAACAATTTGTGGGTTGTTACTCTGTCTGCAAAACGCAATTTATGCATATTAATTAACACAGACATGTAATATTGGCATAATTACTAGAACTTTTTTGATCTATAACTTTTTTATCTATATTCTTATAAGACAGCACCCAATATGGGCTTTTTATAATTTCAGCATTTAATTTACCTTGTACCACCGACCTGATGATGCTTTGCAAATTTTAGAAAGCAAAACCAGTCGTCTGAGGTAGTAAAATTTAATTGATTGTGAGTAAGTCTACTTATTTCTTTTTACCTTTTTTAAAATGGACTCACATAAGCAACTCATTCATGAATTGTACAAAGCTAATATGTCACTTTGAAATAGTTTTCATTAAAATAAGAAATATTAATAAAAACAGTCAGTTCTTTCTTTGGTACATCGTTTTACCCTTTACGTGATCTTTATATGTAATATCTCTCTTCCACCAAATCTGATTACTACACAGTCCTATCTAATCCTAGAATCTAATTGATGTTTACGACTTTAAAACTTAACATACATGTTGAATATATTAATTAATGCTACATCATCGTTAGTAAATACTTTTATAAACAAACCTAAATTGTTTGATTAATTTACTGCAATACGTCTTTTCGAATAAAATTGTTGTCGATAGACCCTCATACTACATTACCACATCGTTTTCTCCCCTTAACTCGTACGAATCGTCGTCCCCCGTCTTTATTTCAAGCTGAAAACGCTTCCTGCCGATCACTTCACCTAAATAACAGCAATATCTGTAATGATAGCCATTAAAGGAAGAGGCCAAAATGGCCTTTTGCTAATAGGAAAGACAGCCAGGAGTGGATAGCTTTCCGACACTAACATATCCTCGATACTGGATGTTCTTAATTGTGTCGATTTAGGAATAATCCGAGGAAAAGAAGAGATAACTTAATTTGGAAGATTAGAACACTTTTATAGGCCGGTCACAACACATATGGATTACACTTAATGTCGTTTATATTGATGATACCTAACAAAATTGTCGGCTTATCTTAGATTTTACTATTTTAAAAATCTCATGATCATATTTATGCATATTTTGATGGCCACAAAACCAAATGTTTGAATTTTTATAATTTGGTTGAATGACTGGAAAATCAAATAACAAGGCAGAGACCTTTATATACATATCTTTATTGGGATGTGAATATAGATATTTAAAGGAAATTATTTAATAGAATCGCTGAAAGAATGATATTCTTCGCTAGAAGTCTCCCTTTCAATACTTGTCATAAGCTACGCTTAGACCGACATAGGTAATATACATTGAGATAAGTGTGGCAACTGCGCTTTCTCGAGTCTATGCCAATATCTCACCACACTAAGGTATTCTGCACACGAAGCGTATCATCATAGACGCGTATAAGTTTCGTCAGTCAGAGACGATTCCTTTACGCCTTAAAATCCGCAAACGATTCGATTTGTAAGCGGCATGTGATCGTCTTGTTTTTAGATTTTTCATGCTTTTACAGTCGTTGCAAATATATCAAGTGATGAAAAGGACTTACTTTTGTTAAATTATCTAAGTCAAAACAAGGAACTAAAGAAATTTTGGGTGCATCCTTATATTTACAAAAACTACAACAGAAGGTTATTTATTGCCGCCAAAGAGTTGTCGGAGGATGACTCTAATTTCTATACATTTTACAGAATGTCTAAAAATACTGTAGCGTTTTTAAATAAAACGAGCGGTTCGAACTTATACGAAGTACCGAGCAGTTCGGTACTATCTTATCAACTAAAACTAACTCGTAACATCGTTACATATATATACCAAAGTTACTATGTTCTAGAACATTCCCACCTCTAATTCGCCTACGTGACTGGTTGTTCTCACTCGCACTCGATATCCCTGGAAACTTCGAGTCGCTTTCGAGATGCAACCGCTACACGAGACACGCTGAATGCAGGTTCGTAACAATACATTTAAAGAATTGGTGTTCAAAAGCACAATATTAACATGCGTGAGTGTGTTAGTTCAGAATTACAGAATAGTGTAAGCGATAGCCTACAATGCGATTGATCTCGATAATCGGGACCTTAGAATCTGATAGCTGTACGCAACTGCGCATTTATTTTCAATTGGAACCGTTATCAAGGCAATTCTTTGTCATAATGTTTAGACCTTTTTTCTAATCCTTTCGAAAATAGTTATAGACCTATATTTTTTAAACAAACAATTGTAAATAGTTTTGAAACACAGTATTGGTTACAAGATTGTACAAAATGTCACAAAAGAAAAGACATGTCCCCTGAAATACAGCAGAAAATCGAAAGGAGAGATGAAAGTATTTGTGCTACCATTGAGGTGGATAACTCCAGAACCACTAGAAGTATTGCAGAGGAGTTGGAGGTCTCGCATACTACAGTTAATAAAGATTAGATGCAGAACAAATAAGAATAATTGAAATATTTAATGAAATATGCAAGGCAGGAAAAATACCGTGACCTAATGCCTAAGCGTAATGAGCCATCTGCTAAAGCTGTTTTTAAAAGTCGTGCAGAAAAGAATTTACCGGAAAAGCGAGGAACAAATTGCAACCAGTCAGTTTGGATTTGTGAACGCCGTTGGTACGAAGGAAGCTTTATTTAGCGTGCCGGTATTTTTTCAGAAATGTAGAGATGTCAGATGTAATGTTTTTGCATGTCTGATTGACTACAAGAAGGCTTTCGATAGAGTCAGGCATGAAGAAATGGAAGTGCTGAAGAGGACAGGGATTAACGGAAGAGACTTAAAAATAATAGCTAACCTGTACTGGAATCAATCAGTGGAGCTCCGAATAGATGGAGAATATACAGATCAGGTCAAAATCTTAAGGGAGTAAGACAGGTGTACATAATTTCACCACTAATATCCAATCTGTACTGGGAGCACATTTTTGAAGAGGCTCTAAAAGATATTGATGAAGGCATCTCAATTAATGGAATCAAGCTCAATAACCTGCGGTATGCAGATGATACAATAGTGTTTTCCAGTACCATAGCTCTGCGAAACTGAATGAACAAAATAACGGAAACAAGTAGAACATATCGACTGGATATAAACACCAGCAAAATCAAGCTAATGATCATCAGCAAGGAAAACATAACTGGAGCAAATCTGTATGTAAACCAAATGAGAATTGAAAGTGTCCCACATTACAACTACTTGGAAACTATAATCAATGAGTCGTGAGACAATACTCAAGAGATTAAATGTCGCATCCGAAAGGCAAAAAGTGTATTCTTGACTATGAGTTCTGGGTTCAAGAACCATGATCTCACCCTAGAAACAGAAATAAGGCTCATTAAATGTTACGTGTACTCAGTGCTTCTGTACGGAGTAGAAACGTGGACATTGAAGGCGAAAACTCTATGAAAACTTCAGGCTTTTGAGCTCTGGTCATCATAACAGACAAAGTCACCAATGAAGAAGTACTTCGGAGGATGAACACAACAGCGGATTTGGTCAACATTGTGAAGGGCCTTACTGCTGAAGTACTTGGGAGATATAATGGGAAATCAAGGCAGATACGAACTACTCTAATGAATTTTGCAAGGAAAAATTGAAGGAAAAAAAAGAAAAATTGTAGAAAACACTTCTACACAGCTATTCTGTATAGCAACCAAGAAAGTCATCATAGCCAGAATGAGCACCAACGTTCGGAACGAACAGGCACCCTAAGAAGATGTAAAAAATATGGTTTTATTTAGTACCTTCTTCTCCGGAATAGAATACATTGTGGTCGTCTATGCTACATTTACCAGTACCCGGCTACCGCGTTTCGCTTATCTCAAGAACTGGTATATTGAGTCTTGTCATCTCACGTATGGTGTTTTGTATCTTACCGGGCTCTTAGAGACTTGTCACATTCCATGTGCCTATTCTGTTACATGATTTTGTTCTTATTTCTTTTCCATTATCACAGTGATTTCGCTGGATAACGGCCTGGGAAGTCCTGTGTGCTTGTCTTCTCCTGTCGGATCTCGGTGTCCGAGGACCATGATCAGTATATCTTTTCTTATCATATGATAGTGCCATTATGATTCAATCAGGGAATAATAATAGGGTGTAAATAGATCACTTGAGAAAGGCAATCGGCCGAAAGAGCTGTAGTGATAAGATTATATAATAAATTTTTGTAGAAGTTTTAAAAACGAAGTTTTCAGTGTTTTATTGTTATAATAATGGGTGGTTTCCCCTTGCTTTTCTCATCTCAATATCACAACCATTTAAACTGCTCCAGTCATGTTTGTAATAGTCTAGTGTCAAGCCGATCCAAGATTATTTCCTCTGCGCCTTGAGCTGGTACTGATGATCGCTGCTGCTCTTCATCACATGTAGTGATTCTATATAATAACTAAAATCAAGGGATTGCCTCGTTCCCTTTGGTAGACTCCAGAAGGAATTCTTTCCGCCGTGGCTGCCGTTATGGACTTCATCCGTGATCCTGGATAAGGGACCCTAAGCAGGTACTAGTTTACCGGGTCAGGAAACACCAGGAATCTGCGGAGGGCAGGGATTGATTTATTTTCCCTGATAAGACTATCCAGAAGAGTTCCTACCGTCTACCTGCTAATATATGATATGTAGTTTTATTGTACAATGTTGCCTACAAGTACACATTCCATATTTTCCAAAAAGAGGGCAACTCAAAAATGAGTCTAAAGAATTTTTAAATTTTTCACTAAAGCTATAAATTTTAGTGCCAATATTTAAAATTCATGCAGTATAAGATTAAGTTATAAGAAAGGTACAACATTTAAAAAGCTTAATAACCAGAAAACTATCAAATACTTAAGTCAGAACAAGTCTAAAATTTTTTTTGAATACTTAAAAAACGACAACTTCTGTTATGGACACTCTCAAATTGTTTCAATTGTTACAAACAGCTTTAGATTACATAGAAATTGCTTGGAAGAGCTTTACCAATCTATACATATTTTACTTTCAAACGTGAACTACGATTCGCGTCTGGAATTTTGACGCAAACCACAACAAATAGCTTCGAAATACATAAACAGCTAAATCATTTAGCCATTTGTTTCTGAAATAATCGTGCAACTTGGAAGTTAATGAATGAACTATGCAAATCGATTTCATTTAGAACTGACAGAATTTCCAAAAGCGATAAATAAGTAATAGGAGAAAACAATTGAAGCTATTTTTCCCGTTCGGCCACTATAACGGCTCACGAAATGGACGTCAATACGGTCGAGGCTTAACCCGTATCGCCAGTTCGTAAAAATTCATCGTGGCACATTGTACAAAACATTAATTAAATAACAGTCGGATGAGAAAGATAGAAAACTGGAGAGAGATCAATACTCTGTTTGCATTTATTATTTGTCGTTCGATTTGTGCCCTTGCAAACATTCACTCTACTCGCTTTTTCGCACCTGCCACAATTTTTCCATAGCAATATATTTTACATCGCGCCCAAAATTTAGACAGAAACTATGCGATTAATCATGTTTTTGTAATAAGCACTTGTTTGGTGATATTACTGATAAATTCGGCCTTCACAGTGTCCTTTTCAAAGCGACAGGCAGCAGAAAAATGCTGGTATTACTCTTTTTAATCATAATTTTGTTCGAAAATTAAACTATTGGCTTAATGTGTGGATTCTGGTCTTATATATATATATATATATTATATATATATATATATATATATATATATATATATGTATATATATATATATATATATATATTATATATATATATATATATATATATATATCTAATATATATCTATATATCTAATATATATCTATATATATATATATATATATATATATATTATATCTAATATAGACAATATAAATTAGAATTTAGATAGAAAAACCTATCTTAAATTTAAAATTCTTACAATAATTAAATTATATTAACAAAATTTGGTACCTTTCTATCACTGAATGCCTAAATGAAACTGTTTTCCAAAATAAAAGGTTTACTCACCTCTCAATAACTTCTTATGAGCCTCGGTTATCCTTGTTTTTGGGAAATTGCTTCTTCCAAATATACCACAATGTTTTAATTATCACATTCCAACAATTTAAAATATTTTTCTTCTTAATAGCATTTATAAATGGGCAAAATATTCTTCTTTAATTATTGTTCTTCTTTGCTTCTTACTTATAATCTTATTTTTTCTTCTTAATAATCTCCAATCACCATATAGATATTATAATTTTAATATAACTTCAAATACTATAAAACTTTGAATCACTGATTACTGCATACTGTACTGTATAATTAATACTTTATTACTGACCACTGTATACTATCTGCTTGTACTATTTACTGATCAACTGACTGAATGATTGACTTCTTAATGAATGCACTGTCTAACTATCTTACTGTAATTGTTAACTGTCCAACTATAACTGTCTTAATTTACTCTCATACTGTCTTGAACTGTCTAATCCACTCTCATACTGTCTAACTTAATACTGTCTAATCTCTCTTGCTCCAAATTACATCTTTTATATCGTATCACGTATCGTATTACGTATTTATATCTTTTCATCGTTCCCGAATATTCTAGCAATAAATCATGTTCGAATTTGTTCTATTTCATCAATATCTGAATGTTCTCGAATAGTCTACCTCGCAAATAGGGTTAAGTTTCTTATATTGACGTTTTCTAGAGAATTCTTTACCCTTCTATCGATAAGTTTATGGACATTTAGGCTTTACAGATCAGAATATAAACTTATATGTAAATTAAACACTTTAAATTAATACATAACACTATTTTACATCCGTAATTATTGTTCAAATGTCACTTATTCAGTTCAAATTCACTCATGTCATAATAACACAGAGTCAATTCAGTGTATATTTGGTTGCCTATGCACATGGCTCACTTAAATATATAATAATATTATAATTATTAAAATAAAATTTTGTACACTTATTATTTGCTAATTTCTTAAAAATACCCTCATATAAATATTTTTTTATAATATTCTCCAGTCTATAACTTATAAATTATTTCTTTAATCACTATTTAAGTTTATTATTTAAAAACTCATAATATTATTATGCTAATTTCTTCTATAGTTATTATTATCTCAATATATATATATATATATATATATATATATATATATATATATATATATATATATATATATATATATATATATATATATATATAACGAAGAACATAACTTTGGCCTAATTGTTTCAATAAATTTTTTAATACTAACTATCTATTTTTAACTACAATAAAACGTAACAATTGATAGATTACAATATTTTTTAACCTAATGATTACTTTATCAAGTGTTTTAGTGTTTTATCAAAATGTGCTTCATTTGTGGAGCTATTGTATTGTATACCACAGCTATGTGGTAGCTGTGTCTACCACATTTCTCCGTGTTTGTCTAGAAATTATTCGAGATTCATCGATAATTCGTTGCCTTAGCTCTGCAAAACTTGCTGGTTCAGTTTTGTAAACTGAATTTTTCAAATATTCCCAATAAAAATAAAATCAGACGAACGTGGAGGCCATTCAATTCTACCTCGTCTACCAATCCATATCTCATCTAAATAAAGCCGAAAATTTACACCAAAATAAGCTGGAGCTCCATCTTACCGAAACCACACCTGATTAAAATTGGCCCCAGCAAGTTTCTCAGTATAGGTACAATTTCATTTCTAAGTAACATTTCGTAAATACCTATCGTTAAATTTCCTTTGATAAAAAAGGCCCAATTACCTGAGTACCTACTATACGTGACCATACTTTTCATTTTTGTGGTCTCTGAGTTTTTTTTTCACGCATGCAGTGTGGATTTGTATCACTCCAGTATCTTAAATTGTGCCGATTAACACTTCCACACAGCGAAAAGGTTGCTTCATTAGAAGAACATAATCTGTTGGCGAAATTTTCGTCATTTTCAATTTTATCCATCATTACCTTAGTAAACTTTAATCTACAATCGAAGTCATCTTCACTTAATTCTTGCAATAAGTTAATTTTGTATGGTTTAAATGTATTCTTATGTCATACACGTAAGACTGAAGAAAAACCTACATCATATACTTGTAAAACCCTGCGTGAGGATGTATGTGGATCCTCAACAAAACTTTGCAATATATCTAAAGTTTTGTTGTCATTTATAACTCTTTTCGGTCTACCTGATCGATATCTATCATTCACTCCTTCTGATTCGTCAAATCGCTTTACAGTTTTTTGTACCGACGACTTATGAATAGGAGAACGGTTTGGGAAACTATCATTGAACAAGTTGGCTACTTCCCAATAAGATCTTTTTCTGGCATCGTACCCTCTCATCATTAGAATACTTTCAGAACTTTTCAAAACACAACTTCTATCAGTTGTCAAATGTCAAAATCACAGCATTCTACATTTAAATATTTAAATTTATTAAAATCTACATATTTTGCACTGTTTTATGTATTTAAGACCTTCCAAACTACATAAAATCTTAAGTGTTACATATGGTTGAACTCGTATTGAATAGGAGATTCCAATAATGACTGAATATACAGTGTGATGAATTTGAAAAGCCTAAGTTACTAATAATATAAGAGAAACGACAAATCTGGCAACATTGCAAATAACAAATATGGAATCTCCGTATCCCAAAATCTGTGTACCTATTGTACGAGATAATTGGTCGTTTCCAGACTTTTGGACCACTCGATATTTGCAATCTGCTGTGGTGAGAAATTTAATAGAAAATGTTCCCAATGTTTGAAGCACTGTTGAAGACAAGCAAAAATATGCTTTAAACTGATAATGTATTTTACATTCATTTAGAGAAATATACAATTATTGGTACAAAAATAGAAGAAAATTATAAATAATAACAATAACACTCAAAATGTTTCTTAATGAGAAAATGAAAACATATTACCTTACAGTGAATCAAGAGTTATTGTTTTTTCATCAAAATATTAGTGGCTTGCCGAACATTTTATAATTTCGCTTAAATCGTGAAATTAATAAGCTACAGATTCACTTCGGCAGTTTTCGATTTCCAAAATTAATGCAATTAGTGAAAGCTCTGATAAAATTTGGAATAATCTAGAGAACACGTTTTCCGAAAGTGTTTTCTTCCGCCACTCATTGATTTCTTGCCTTCTCAATTTACGTCACGGTTGATGTAAATGTATGAAGATGAACTTTTTTGAATTTGTCCGTGCTCCTAATTTTTTTGGCGGAAATTGAAATTGAATATTAAATAAGGAAGTTTTTAAATTATCTTTTTTGGACGGATCGGAATGAATTATATCATTTTTTTGTTAATTACTGTATTAAGGTTGATCTACGACGTTCGCGTAGTTCAAATTTCATGGAGACGTTGGATGTAATGAGAAGAGTTTGAGCTTTGATATAGAATACTAGAATAGTTATGTAAATATTTTGTAAATAGAAATTTTTTATTCATCGTTCATATAATTTTTGTCTAAATATATTAGAATACTGCGTATATAATTATAAAACATTTATTTATAAATGGTTTATAGCGATCATTTTTTTTAGTATGCTACATGCTTACGGTTGAGTCCATGGCTCTTTTTCCGTTCGTCATTAACCCATTAGCGCCTACAGTCACCATATGGACCCAGCTGTAAAGGTATTGTTATATACCGCATATATACTTTATTTAGACTTGTCTGAACCTGCGTTGATGAATACTCATGAGTGTTTTATTAGATTTCACAAGCTAAGGCAGTTAGAAAATCGTGTTGAAGTAAAAAGTGTTTGATAATGGACATTCGATTTATGTAAGTAAATTTTCAGTACCATTTTTTGGGAATACTGGAATCAAATAAATTTTACTTATTTTAAAAGATCTTAGAATATAACGTAGTGTGCATATTTTTGTATCAAAATTACAAGGGGTAGTTAAAAATTCATGTAAATATTACTGTACCCATATGGACTCACTAGGCGGTTATGTAGTCAAAACATGTCTTTTTATAATTTGAGTGGAATTACACTACAGAAAGCTTTAGATATCGCATATGAAGAAGATGATGTAACAGACATTTTTATTGAGCCGCCTGAATCAAATTTCCTTACGGATGAGGATTCAGGTGACAAAGACGAAGGTGGTGACCCGGATAACTTGAATCCCCGTCAACTTCGTGCAGGTGCGGAAGTTGTTTTTGCAGACTCTGAACGTCTAGGAGGTGTACAATTAGACCTAGAAGCAAGCTATGATAAGGATTTGCAGAACGTAAATAGTTCTTATGAAATAAAAACTAATACAAATCCCGAATCATAATTGATCTGCCAGAACCTACAACTTATATTGACGGAGACCTTCATTATACGCCGCGCAACTTTCCAAAAGGGGATAACAGTAAATATTCAGAGATGAGTTGTGTGTAACTGTTTGAATTATTTATTACTGATGAGTTGCTAGAAATGATAGTGTCTGAAACAACAAAATATGCTCTACTGATAAATCAACCGAACCCTAAGGTGACACTTCCTGAATTGAAAGTATTTATGGCAATTCTCTTAGTAAGCGGATATAATGAGCTACCATCTAAAAGAAGCTACTGGGAGAGAAGCCCTGACATGCAAAATATTCTGGTGTCTGATGCCATGAGACGTGACAGGTTTTTACAAGTTTGTCGTTTACTTCATTTTGCAGACAATAATAATATCGATAAGAATAAAAAATGTACAAACTAAAACCACTTAGAGATATGTTAGAAAAATCATAGAGCATTTTGTCCCAGAAGAAAATATAGCTTATGATGAATCGATGATACGCTACTTTGGGCATCATGGATGAAAAAGGTTTATCAAAGGAAAGCCTGTAAGGTTTGGCTATAAGATGTGGTGTATGAATACACCTAGCGGATATTTGATAAACTTTGAATTATATCAGGGAAAAATCCTAGATCTAATGAAGAATATCAAAAATATTTCGGAAAAGCTGCAGCTCCCATGGTGCAGATGATCGAAGAATTGGGTGACAAAGGATCTCTGAGATACAAGTTTTTCGTTGATAATTTATTTACCAGTACAAACTTGTTAAGTACTCTACAAGCTAATGGGTACGAGGTTACAGGTACTGTGAGGGATAATAGAATTTCTAGAAATTGTCCACTTGTTTCCAAAAAGACGATGGAAAAGAGGGCACGAGGGGAATATTGTTCAACATTGAATAAGAAGACTGGTATTCAATATGTTCGCTGCAGTAACAACAAAGTTGTAACAGCTGCAAGCACATGTTTTGGTGTTCAGTCGGTCAAAAATGTGGAAAGATATTCCAAAAAGGATAGCAAGAAAATACAAGTACCTAGCCCATATCTTTTTTCGCAGTATAATAACAGCATGGGAGGAACTGATCTCATGAACAGTAATATATCTTGGTAAGAAATAAAGAGCAATATTTATATAAATAAAAATATATGGGTAATTTGTTTTCAGTTACCGAGCCGGCATACTTTCCAAAAAATGGTACCTGGCCAATATTTACGTACCTCATAGACGCAGCTCTTCGAAATGCTTGCACGATATGTAGGAAATCCGGGAAGAATATTAGTCTCTTAGAGTTTAGAAGAAGTATTTGTCAGGTAAAAGTAATTTTTATAGAAAACTCAGAAAATGTTTACGATTCATTCAATTTTTAGAACTACTTAACGACATATAAGTCCTAAAACTACATAAAAAGAACTTAAAAAATATAAAAAGCAGCAGGAAGTGATTTTCGAGTGTCTGACTGCGTTAGGTTTGACTGCAAGGATCATGACTATCTCTGTACCTGCTGACGGAAAGAAAGAGGTGCGCTATGCCAGTTTGCAGTTCAAAAGGGCGTACAATGTGTGAAAAATGCAACGTTGGGCTTTGCATTTCATGTTTCATACAAATGGGACAAATTAATGAATTGTTTCAATATTTGCTCTTGCCAAACGCCAAGTGGCGTTTGTCAAAAAAAAAAAAACACCTGTTTTTTTAAAAAAACAAAGAATTTTATTTCGGCTTAAATTTAACAAAAATAAGTTGTTTTTACGTAGTTTTAAATAAAATTATTTTATATAAAAAGAATTTTCTTTTCTCGGCGCTAATGGGTTAATGTCACAAGACTAAATTGTAAAGTCCTGACAGGACTATGACATGTGACAGGGGCACAAGGTCTGATGGCATACATAGAGTTTAAGTGCTTTAGATTAGGTTATGAGGTTATGATGATACTTTTTTACTGAAAGTACTAACAATAAAGATGTACAACAGTCCGTATTAAACATTATTACAATTAATACCTGGCAATGTAAAACACATACTTTTTATTGAGCATCATTGTCTTCCACGCATGAAACTAAAGACAAACCAGCTACCTGTTATAAAGTAAAGACACATGTTATTTTTATGAGCGCTCTTGACTCAGTACATCGAAAAGATATACGTACAAAAAAGACGCTTGGGGCGTCTGACGCTCCAAGAAACAACTGACAAGTGGACCAAAAGATATCATATAAAGTTGAAAGTGAAATCAGTCCATGTGAAGTTTAGTAATACATTATTACCAGATATATCAAACCATAATACACCAAAATATTTGAAAATAATATTTGACAAGAGGCTTCGCTGGAAAGCCCATTCCAAAAAAAAAGAAGTGAAGTAAAAAACTTGGTATGGCACTAAAATTCATATGTCATCCAGCAGTAGGATTGCATTAGTAAAAGTAGATATTATCCAATGATTCTAAAGTGATAAGGAGCATTCTTATCACTCCTTGGTATTACAGGAACAGTGATCTGCATAAAGACTTAAAAATTGATACCAGTAACACCACCGTTGAGAAATTTATAGAAAGTAAAGAACACGTCGATGGTGAGGCCACTCAGCTCTTTGATAACGCTGATCTCGTTAATAAACTCAAGAAAAAGTTAATCAAGTAAAAAACTGAGTATAGTGAACGTATTGTAAAGACTAATATATTATAGAGGTGAGTTTGTGCTTTAGTAATAATTTAGTTAAGACGAAATTTCTCATTGATCAGATTTTAATGCTCATAAGCATTATATTGGATTTTCATTTAAAAAAAAATCTAATGAGATATTAATATATTTACTATATATTCCAGGCGTCAGAGTTTTGACCTCTAAAAATCATACAAACCAGCTTAACTTCGCTGAGAATGTCAATTGTGGGACTTGTGGAGAATTTTTTATAATTTTTAATATTTTTTAATTTTTTTTAAATTTCATTTAATTTTATGTAGTTTTGTTTAATTTGATTTAATTTTATTGAATTTTATTGTTTTTTAATTAATTGTATTTAATTTTATTTAATTTACCTGTATTTTATTTCATACAAATATTTCAAAATAAAAATTAGCCAAATCGATAAAGTCGTTCTCAAGTTGATGTAAAAAATATATTATAATATATAAACTTTTAATAAGTATATACACTATGTGTCAGCCAAATGGAATACATTAGATAATAAATAAATGAGGAAGTATTTGAAAAAACGGTTGAACACGTGGATTAGAATTTATGGTTGCGCATTTTTGTCCATAAAAACTTTTTATACGGGGTGTATCAAGTAACTGTGGCCAATACCAACTTGTTTATTTTAAATAGAACATCCTGTATATTAATTAATTTTAAGATTTCTCAGATCATTTTAGACCTTTTTTAATACAATATCCTATACCTATCTTTGACTGTTTCGGAAATATTAAGTAAAATGCAAAAATTCGCATTTAGAAAAGAAAATTATCTATTTGCCGAAAGTCACTACCACTGTCTTAATACTTATTGTCCATTTAGGTCTTGGTCCTAAAGATTAAACATATTTAAGCATTCGTGTTTATTGATACGTTAAAAAAACATAAAATTGTTTACTTTGGTTTAAAACTCCAATGTTTTATTGTGTCATGGAAGAAGTAGTTGTCAGTGCTATAGTCGTTTGAATTTCATTAACCGCAAGCTAGAAAAATTGTTCATTTAACAAAAATGCACAAAATTACAATTATATTGATGATTGGCTATGGAGATAAGATACGGAAGCAAATGGAAGTAGCTCGATTATTTTACGAAGCATTTCCTGATTTGCGACACATATCTCAAGGGACAATTAGTAAAATAGAGAAGCTATTCCACGAGCTGGGTCAAATTTGCTGTTATGCTTGAGTTTGAGGAACACCCGCATACATCTGTTCGAAAAGCAGCCCTAGTACTCGATATTAGCTATTCATTGGTTATTCAAGAAATCAAAATACATCCCTATAAAATTATACTCACTCAAGAGCTCATGGAAGATGATTTTGACAGGAGAACGTATTTTTGTGAACAAATGATGGCAATGTTACACAGCAATGTGATCCAATTAGAATATGTTTTGTTTTCTGATGAGTTCACCTTTACTCTTCACAGTTTTGCTAATCGGCAAAATTGCCGCTATTAGTCAAGGGAAAATCCTCATTGGATGGGAAAAGACAATACTTAATACCTGAGAAGGTTAACGTGTGGGCAGGAATTATTGAAGATCAGATCATAGGTCCCTTATTTAGTATTGCTCCACAATAATGTAGTGCCAACGTTGGCCAACTTGTATGCTGATCCAGGAAACCCACAAGCTCCAGCCAATAAGATATGGTTTTAACAAGAGGGGGCACCACCCCACTACCAAGTCCGGCAGTACCTTAACCAAATATTTCCAAATTGGTGAATAGGGAGGCGAGGATCGATGGAATGGCCACCGCGATCCCTCCATTTGACGCCATTAGACTTTTTCTTATGGGGATATGTGAAAAGTATTGTCTACAAAACTAAACCCACTGACTTAGCTGATTTACGAAGTCGAATAACGTTTGCGATTAGATGGTTCACATCTGAGGTGTTGAGTAACGTTAGAAGAAATTTCTATTCCCGGTAAGGGTGTTGTCAAGATGTTCGTGGGGAGAATTGTGAACATCTACATTGACATTGTTGTTTAGATTTGTATTATTTAGAAATTTTTGAATATGTTGTAGCGACTTCAGGCAAATAAATAATTTTCTTTTCTAAATGTGATTTTTGGCATTTTACTTAATATTTCCGAAGCAGTCAAAGATTGATATAGGACATTGTATTCTATTAACACCCTATATAACTGTATAGGGTGTTCTATTAAAAAAAAAACAAATTGGTATTGGCCACCGTTATCTGATACACCCCGTATAAAAAGTTTTATAAAAAAAATGGGCAACTATAAATACTAATCGACGTGTTCGACCGTTTTTTCGAAAACATCCTAATTTATTTATTATATTATTATTATTTATATATTACGGTATATCCTAAGGTTACTACACCTGTCTCGATTTCCGGTCCGTGCTAAACACAATACCGAACGATAAGAAGTATTCATTTTAATACCTTGATTAAAAAATCTGAAAACTAAATTTTGCAAGAGAATCTTTTGTCCTCTTTGCTACATTATATTGCAAAAGTTTTTATTTTAAAGTATCTATAAAAAATTATTTAAATATATTCCCGTCTTTATTTGCATATCAAAGGAACTATCCAGACCAGTTTCCCGTTTCCAGTTGATTGTAAAATGTCTACCTTCGCGTAACTTCTTCCCACTCATCAAGTAACTGTAAACACTCAATCCGTACGCTAAGATGTACTTAGAGTCACGTAAGAGGTAACGTAACCACCAACCCCTATCTGCTTTACTTCGATATTATTTGCATCAAAACTGTGTTATAAGGTAGCAAAGTTTGAATTTAAGAACTTTTTTATTGATATTATTCTAAAAATGTCCATTTAATTTAATAATGTTTAAAGTTTCAACAATTAGAAAAGTTGTTTTGAATATAATTTACTGTTTTTCTTAGAAATTATGTTTATTTTGGCGTTTTGATTTCCACTTCTGTAAAATGATGAAACAAAATCTGATGTGTAAAAATAATGACAACAAAAGCATGAAAGCATTGAGAAGAAAAATGGAAAATGGCAAAAAAGAAATCTTCGAACTTAAAGACAAAAATGGAAATATTATCTCAGATAGACCAAGCATATTACATATAGGGGAAAGTTTCTATGAAACATTATATAAAAGTCAAGTTATTCCAGAGCTCATCGAACAACACATACATAACACAACAATACAAAAGGTACATAATGTAGGATCGGAGGATATACCAGATATATCACGAGAGGAAATTCAACATTGGAAGAGGGGGTAGTCATTGAGACAATTAAACTAGGAGGTCCACTTTTGATATCCCGAATCCAAACACTTTTTATTCTATGTCTTCATAGTGAAAACACTATAAGTCAATGAAAGAATTCGGTTACAATCCTCCTCCACAACAAAAGGGATAAATCAGATCTCGAAAACTATAGGTCAATTAGTTTGCTTAACCACCTATACAAGCTCTTTACTCGAATACTGACAAACAGATTAGAAGCAAAACTCGATTTCTATCAATCAGAAGAATAGGCAGGGTTTCTAGCGGAACATGGAACAAACGACCATGTGCAATGTCTTAAAACTCTAGTTGAAAAGTCTATCAAATATAACAGACCCCTTACTCTTATCTTTGTCGACTTATTTGACACAGTCGAAACAGTTGCTATCTTAAAAGCACTATCAGAATTCAGAATAGATCACAGGTATGCAAATATTATTCGAAATATATACGAAAATGCGACAACAACCGTTAACCTCCATTGCATGACTGAGAAGATAAAAAAGAGAGACGTATTTAAAACAAATATACCGATCCATTTAAAAGAAAAGCTTTTAACCAGTGCGTTCTACCAGTCCTCACATACGGAGCCGAAAAAAACATCGACAAAAACATCAGCCGATAAATTGAGAAGGACACAACGAAAGATGGACAGATCAATGCTTGGAATAAGCTTAAGAAATAGAATAAAAAACGAGGAAGTTCGTAGACGAAACCAGAGTGGAAGACATTATCGAACATATTACAAGGCAAAAATGGAGATGAGCAGGACATGTTTCAAGAATGAAAGACGACAGTTGGACAAAAAAATTGCTTGAGTGGAGACCACTGGCTGACAAGCGAAGCCGAGGAAGACCCCCAACGCCATGGACCGACGACCTCAAAAGAATCGTGACCAATTGGATAGCAGAGGCGCAGAACCGAAGCAGATGGAAAAGTCTAGAGGAGGCCTATGTTCAACAATGGACAACTCAGGGCTGAATGATGATGATGATGATGAAATGATGAAAAGTTTGTAATTATGATTCTACCGGCAAATAAGGTTAATAATATCTAATCATCATCAGTCGGCCATTGTCCACTGCTGAGCAGTTAATAATGTCTAATCATCATCAGTCGGCCATTGTCCACTGCTGAGCATAGGCCTCCTACAATTTCTTCGATCTATTCCGGTCTTGACTGCTAATTATCCTCTGTCTTGCTTTATTATTATATCGTTGCTCCTCTGGCTTCTGATCTACATCTACTTTTTTGTCTTCAATGCGTCTCCATAGTCCATAGCCCACAGTCTCCTTAATCTTCTGAAATAATTGTTGAAAGTTAGTGATTTTATGTGGTTTCAAGAATAAAACTATATTTCCTTTCATTGTATCAGATGTCTTAGCATGACTATTATGGTTTCTCACGTAATTGCCATTAAAGTCGGTATCTACAATTTCTTTTACTTCAAAATTAAAATTTTGTACTTTGTAGAGTAATTTTTCAATTTTTACCATAAAAAACAAACAAATTGTTAAGAGAAAAATAAACCTATTTCTTCAGAAATTGTTATAAATATCCAAAAATTTAACTCTGTATCCAAATATTTTAAAGTACAAACTTAATACAGTCCAATTATTATGAAAAATTCGCAACGAAGAGTTATTTCCTCTGTATGGGATGATTTAAACTGTACTTAAGAATGGACATATCCATTAGACTCTCGGAAAAGAACGCGCAAAAGATGGAGTGACAACCTTCCATAGAGGTATTATCCGCAAATGAACAAGAAGAATTGCTTATAAAGAGGAAGAAGAATAAAAAGAAGATAGGTAGTACAATAGGTGGCATTTTGTCATATCTTTAATTTCAAAGTGACTCAACTTTACCATACTTGGTATACATTTCACTGTATACCAAGAGATGGCGCGAGTTTTACAGGTAGGCTTCGTACACATTTCATATGATTTAGTTATGAAAGTGTGGCCAAAGTGACAGTTGAGCCAGTGTGCAGTATCGTACTTTAGACATTCTTACTCTTGTCTTGCGTGTTTGTATCACTCTTGTCTAGCGTTCATTCGTTTTTTACAGTACTATCAGCGTTTTACAAGGTTTATATTTGTGCAATCTTGTGTAACGGTGAGTAAATGATTGTATTTTATTTTAATAGTGATTGTTAATATCTCGGCTCAAAATTTAAATTAGGATTCTGATTCTTTAAAGATTTTAAACTTAAAATTATAACCTTAAAATGAAGGAAGCACGCTCGTTTTCTCAGTGATGTTGCAAAAAGTACACATAGGTTAGTCTTTAACTTTAAGACAATTGATTACTTAAATTTGTTAATAGAGAATGTTTTTGTTATAGTTTGGAAATGCCATTTTCTGATACATCCAGTACTCGTGGACCCAGCGAATTTGAAATAGATTCTGGCTCTGACTTCCATCCACCATCTGATGATGAGTCTTCTACAAGTAGGTAAAGCTTCAAAAAAGATGAGCTGGTGGAACCTGGATCAAGTAGGGATAAAAAACGTAAGAAAAATAAGTCAGTTTGGAAAAGATCTAAGGCTAAGTTGGAAAGAAGTTCAGGAAAAGCATTTCAATTCTCGTGATAAAATTGTGTCCTTGTATATATCTCAAAATTTTTAGATTTGTATGTGCAAATTGAAGAACCAGTAGTGAAGGTATCCAAATTCGCCTTTTCGAATAATAGTTCATGGAGATTTTAATCTTCATTTCCGTTATCCTCTTACTGACACTTGCAAACGATGTGACGCTTATGACATGAAAATAAAAATCTATGTACAGAATGGAAACAGAAAAAGAGTTTTTTCTGTTTACGAAAGGCAGTAGCAGCTCGAAGTTTAATGAAAGAAGATGCAGCCAAGGATAAAGATACCACAACAGTAATTACATTTGATTTGATAAGAACTAGCTACTCCTAGTATTTCTACGGGGATGGCTTATTACAAGAGACAGCTGTGGACATATTGTACATGTAGATATAGCATAAAGGCATACCCTCACGTGGCCCACAAGAAATTGGTTCTTGCATTTTACACTAAGTGAAAACGTATGTTAGCACACCGGTTTTGATCTTGTACAGCGATGCGGAGGTCAGAATCTAAATATTAAACTGGCAACTATTTGTACATACATGATTATCTCTAATACTTTCAGTCTCACAGTCATGTGACAGAGACTTTGTAGTTACCGAGAAACGAAAACAAAAAACGATATTAAAGATTAAAGACATTTTTTTGCCAGATGATTAGGTGAGAGATATTTCCAGGTTCAAAGAGAATAATAAATTTCAGGTATTTAAAATGACTTCTGAAAATTTTAAGTGTACTGAAAAACTAAAGAAATTAATTACAAACCGGAAAAGGGGAGCAAGATATAAAAGTGGAATAGCTTAAAATACAGTGGCTAATGTTCAAAGCAGAGGAACCCTTCAAAATTTATTTCAAATATTCTAATAACGAGACAAGTCCTTTAGAGTCTTCTTCCTTACATTCTGCCGGTCTATCATGAATTCTACACAAATCTTATGACAAACGTGGAGACAATAGATAATGATATTGGATCGGAAACAGATGAATAGGTGACCCAAGTGAAAGTTTTGTGTTTTTTCATATAAGCTTAATATTTGACATAGTGGCCCAACTGACTTTTTTTGTATGAGAAAAGATGTTTTGTTAACCCGTTTTCTGCTAGCGTAACCGTATGGTCACACTAAATGGCTCCTTTTAAATATACAATATTTAACACATACAGCGATATATGCAACTAGTAATACGACCACGCGGACTAGAGATATCTATGTAACGAATGACACACCCGGTACCTGATCAATTCGCTGGCAAAGTCGTGTTATAGTTGATGTTTGTTGGTGTTACAACGAGAAAGCATCAAAATGGACGTTCGCTTTGAGTAAGTAATATTTTTAATCTTATTTTTAAAGAAAACAAAAATATTTTTGAACAAATAGGATCTAGAGACATGTGTTTAAGACATGTTCATATAATTTATCACAAAAGTATTGTATCAAATGCGGTAGAGCTTCTAATATTTGTTTGTGACCATAACGTCACACAGGGATAATATGTGATAATTAAAAGGTTTTTTTCTTTTTAGACGTGGTTTTACATTACAAGAAGCATTGACCATGTTATATGATGACGAAAATATAGAAAATGATGAAACATCGGTGTTTATTTGTCCTCCAGATGTTCATGAGGATACGGATGAAGATTCCGGGGACGAAAACGATGGTGGTTTAGTTGACAATTTGTCTCATAGACAGTTATTAGCGCCAGCTGAAATTCGAATAAATCGTAACGAAAATATGGAACAAGGAGAGGAAGACTCTGTGGATGAAATAAAGACAACAAAATCTGATGAACAGGTGAGTCAGATAAACGAGGGAAAAAATAAAAAATGTAGAATTTCTAAAAAAACTGAGATCAAGCAATGGATACAGGGAGATTTGATACATAATAAAAAATTTAAAAAACGAGAATAAATCTGAAAGTTATGAATTTTATGACATGAGTCCATTACAACTATTCGAACTATTTTTTGACAACGATATGTTTGAACATATTTTACAAGAAACAAAAAAATATGCTGCGTTCAAGAATTTTCCAGATCCAAATCTGTCCATTGATGAATTAAAATGTTTTTTCGGAATTTTAATTTTATCCGGCTACCATCCCTTACTGGGCAGAACATATTATTGGGATCAACAGGATGACATGGCAGTACACATGGTGAAAAATTCTATGCGCAGGAATATATTTGATCAAATCATGAAATGTATTCATTTTGCCGATAACAGCAAAATTGGAAGGACTGATAAAATGTGGAAACTACGCCCCATTATAGAAAAGGTGCAAATGAAATGTCTTAAGTACTTTCAACCAACCCAGCACATGAATTATGATAAATCAATGATCAAGTATTTTGGGAAACATAGCTGTAAACAGTTTATCAAAGGTAAGCCAATACGCTTTGGCTATAAAGCTTGGTGTTTGAATTCTGAAGACAGTTATTTGATTCATTTTCAGTTATATCAAGGTAAACAGATTTCAACTGATAACAGTTATGTAGAAAAATTTGGAAGTGCAACAGCTCCTTTACTTCAAATGCTTGACGATCTACCAAATAAGATGCCAAATTACCATATTTATACCGATAATCTATTTACGAGTTTCAATTTGCTTGCAGAATTAAAACTAAGGGGATATGACTGTACTGCAAGAATAAGACAAAATAGAGTTCCTAAGTGTTGCCCTTTGCCGGATAACAAAGTAATGGCTACTAAAACTAGAGGTTCTGTTGATTATGTTATATCTAAAAATGACGGATTTATATTGGTCAAGTGGATGGATAATGCTGTAGTTACGGCTGCATCAACTTGCTACGGTATCAATCCTCAAAGTTACGTCAAGAGATACTCTAAGAAACAGAAGAAAATTATTAAAGTACAAAAGCCTTTGATTATTGCAAAATATAATACATTCATGGGTGGCACGGATAGAATGGATGAAGATGTGGCACGATACAGAATTGGCATCAGAAGTAAAAAGTGATATTGGCTTCTTTTTACTTGGCTTGTTGACGTATGCCTACATAACGGGTGGGTGCTTTATAAGAAGTTCTCAAAGGAAAGAAAAAAAACACCAAATATAGTTTTCCGCCGAGAAATTGCACAGATGTATATGCGGAAATATGGAGTACCGCCTAGACGTCCTGGTAAGCCTTCAGTCAGCAAGAATAGTCTGTCCATGAATAGAGTGCCCGACAATCTACGATATGACAAATTGACCATCTTGTTGTTCCAGTTCCTAACGGTAAAAGACGTAGGTGTGCAGGAGAAGGATGTTCTTCTGTGTGACCATATGGTCACAGCGTTTTTTTCTTATGTTTATAAGAAAAAATTAATAAAAACATATTTTTACGTTTATTTAGTTTTATTCCATTGTCATCTGCAGTTATATTTATGAAAAAATATATTTATTGATATTCTGGTAGAAAATTGGTTAATCTTCTCATTAATTTTGTTAATCTAATTTGTTCATTTGACTCATTTAATGTATATGGTTCCACGAATGTTTGTTTAAGTAGTTTCTTTTTTTAGCTCAATTCTTTAGTTGCCGATATCTCAAAACATCAATTTTACACTTAAACCATTGTGCTTCTAAGCAACTCACATCTAATTTGATTAAAAATCTTTTGCTTTCTTTGCTCTATGTTTGGCTATTTTATATATCTTTGTTTAAGCTTCCTTGATATCAAGTTAATCGTATAGATTTGTTTCTATACGCTTCCTCATTAGCTTTTTTCTACTGCTGCTTTCGCTTCATTTTTTTGCGACTTTATAGTTTTGAAGATTAAATCCTGAAACAATGGAGATAAAGTTATTGTATTCAATGTACAATAAATAAAATTTTGTTCTCCATACAAATTAAACATTCTTTTATAAAATCTAAAAATACCTAATTGTGTGACTGTATACGACCTAGTCTAAACCTTTTACTGTGAATTAAACATCCAGTATATTGGGGACTAGCTCCCTAATTTCACCTTTATTGTGTGTTGTCTCCTAACTTCGTTTCCATCTAAACAATGTTGATTACAATTAATGTGCTTGGTAAAAAATGCGGGAATGCATTCCAGTTGACCCACAGTCTTTGACCTCAATGGTAGCCGCAGATAGCTCATTCAGTTTTATTTAGGAGCATGAACGTCGACTTTATTTTTTAACACGGTTTGAGTTTTATTTTTTTTACAGTTACAAGACGAAAAAATAAGCGAAAACTTACAGGAAATTGTAAAAATAAGGTGCTTTTATGTAGGTGGAATGACATCAGTATAGTTACTTTGGCATCGCATTACCATAAATCGACACCAGTTTATCAAGCGAACAGATACTCCTTTGTCCAAAACAAAAAATCAAAGTAACACAAGCACATCTTATTCAGGCATATACCGAAAATATGGGAGGAACTGATTGGATGGATCAAAAGGTTGCTGATTACAGACCAAATATAAGATTTAAGAAATGGTATTGGCCTTTATTTTTCTGGGATCTTGGTGTCTCTATACAAAATACTTGGTTAATTTACTTTAGAATCAGAAACATTATGCCTTAACAACCCAAAATTAATTTGCTCCAGTTTCGTCGAAATATAACCAAAAACCTTGTTGACGATGTTCGAAACTCCTCGAAGAAGACCTGGTTAATTTCAATCTTCTATAAACAACATTACACAAGATGTTCGATTCGACGGCCGTCTTATTTCTATCCAAGAGAAACGAAACCGATGCGTCCTTTGTCACTCAGCAACCAACAAAAAATGTATTAAATGTAAGGTTGCCTTACATGAAAAAGTTTTATTAAATTTCATAGTAATACGCAATACTTGTTTAAATTATTTTAATGTCAGTTTATTTAAAACTGTTTTATGTGGTTTAATAAAACATTCCAAACAACGTATTTAAAAAAATTACATCCTAACTGCATAGTGTTGCGTTTTCGCAACAGCCACTTATCAAATAGATTGAAGTTTTTCATTTTTTAAACATATATTTTTGTTGAATTTGTGACGTTTAGAGCATGCATTTTTCAGAAATAAAAAAAAGCATAAATAATTCTGGGCATGAATAGGTTAAAAGTAAAGGTTATGTCATATGGTTACCATATCTTGAAGCATTTTAAAATTCTTTGGTATGTGTTGAAATACCCTCGTATATTAATTACTATTTATAACTGGGAATAAGCCACAATTAAAGATAAAAATACAAAATAGATCTCAATTTTGTCCAAAACCAAACCTAACAATGAACAAGAAAAGACAAAGAATTGCATTTATAAAATACCTTGTGAATGCGATCAGTTTTATTTAGGTGAATCGTCAAGGCCATTAAATGTTAGAATAAGTAAACATCAATCTTATATTAAAAACAGAGAATTTGATAGATCTCAAATATGTAAACACGCATGGGATAATGAACATAGGGTTCAATGGAATAATTCAAATATAGTCCTAAAAGAAACGGATGGTAAAAAAAGAAAAATCAAAGAAGCGGCTCTAATTATGCTAAATGAGGCCAATTGTGTCGCAAATTCCTCGGCAGAATGTAGTAGGATCTGGTTACCAATATTGAAAGAGAAAGTTATTAATAAGAAAATACCAGCATTAGTAAGTCAGTAACATATAGAGGATACATCATTTATGTTTTTTAAATAACTTCAACATTTATGTTTGTTGAAGGTAAAATAAATTCACGAACAAATACTTACAATGTCGGGATAGTATTATGAGGTTTTTTTCCTGGTTTTTCCCTCATAATTTACTATGGAATCACTAACAGGAGAATTTTACTGTCATCATGTCATGTGTTTGTCTTTTTAAAGACGAATTACATGCTATGATTTTTTCTGACGGATATTCTCAAGTTAAAGTTGATTTCATGTAATCGAATGAACTATCTTATAAGTAAAGTCGTCCCAGGAGCGCAACTCAACAATATTGGCAATATCATTTTAAAGTCGTCTACTTTAAAATGCATAATGTATGTCTGAATTGTCAATATAAATGAGTCAGATAAAATTAAATTATTAGAAGAATTTTTTCACTATGTAACAAAAAACAAAATTTGTTTAATTTACTGTTTGTATTTTGAGAACGATTTCCGAATTGGAAATTGAAACGTCAATAAACGTATTTTTATCTTTAATTGTGGCTTATTCCCAGTTATAAATAGTAATTAATTTACAATGCCACAAGAAAATAGCTTCAGAACAATATTAAAAAACCCTCGTATATGTTAAAACACCTAAATATTATTTTGATCCTTTTTGCGTCGCCGATTTGATAATAGACCCATTTTAAAGATTGTTTATATAACACAGACGAATATTCTTTGGTACTTTTTTTGATCGTTTTCCGCTTAATATTGAGTTTTTAATAAACATACATTTAGATCGCTGAGAAAGTATTGCGGGGACGAGAATTACATTATTCTCCAAAGCTGCTGTCAAGAGCAGTTGGTTTCGTTGTAGTCCGAATTTAGCTTCAAATTCGTATTGGATTTTCGTTTTTCGCCTTTTTTTCATGGGAAAATGTAGCAGTATAAAGTTTTATCTGTAGTTTTAGAGGTTTGAAAGATTGGTCATTGAGTCAAGACGATATGAGTGTCGGCCTTAAAAAACCGGAAAATTTGTTAAAAAAAGTGATTTATCACTGTTTTTGTTTTATGTCGTCTCTCACCTAAGAGATTTGTATCTAAGAGATTTGCGGCGTTTCCAACAAGTTTGAAAAATACCTACATGGTTCCAGTTATTTAAAGAAGCAGATTGTCGAAGTCTATATCGAGTGATAATTTTCAGATTCAATTTGTTTGTCCTAAGAAACCGCTCCAGAATATTTTTTGCAGTTTGGAGATGAATTTGTTCGTGTGGCAGAGAGTGTAAGTCCAGTTAATAACCCAAGAAATTTTAGTGAAATCCAAAAAAAAGAGCCTTTTCTTTCATTCGGCAGAAAGATTCCTTAAAGTGGCGTCTATTTTAAATAGCTTAAGAACCTTCTTGTATTATGTTTTGTTCCAGGAGATTCATGTAAGTACCATTTTGTTTCATTTTTGGTAGTTATCCCATTTCAGTCCCATTGTTATTCACCTATCAACGACCCAGTTCTCCATATAAAGCCTGAGTGGCCGTTAGCAACGTTTCGGTTTGTTTTGCTTGCCCTATCTCCACCCCAGTAACTTCTGTCACCAATAGAACTTTATCAAAGAAATTTGATAATTACAAGTTGAAAGAATTGCACACCCACACAATTTGTACATCTAATCTTATTCATTGTCATACAACTGTCACCTTCATAAAATAAAATCTCAATAAATAACACACATTTCATAAATATATCTCTTCAACAAATATAAATAACTTTTAAATGACTCAATGTTATAGAACATCACTTTCATCTAACAAACATTTACATTACACCTATCTCTTCTTCATTAGATAAAATCTATCTCCTCAAGAACTTCCCCTTTTATTGTCAAACAATTACAATAGCAGACTTAAGTTCTCCATTTAACAATTCAGGATAGTTTGAACCATGTTCTTCCAACCATCAATTAATAGAGTACCGGCATGTAAGTAATGTTTTATTTATTTGTTCATTTATTAATTTATTACAATTTAATAGACTATTTTATACCAATTTGTGGCTCTTACCTTGTCTGCTTAAACATTTAATTCATTTTGAAAAACCACAGGCAAAATTACTGTAGTTTATATCATCTATCTTTGTTTATCTTTATTAGTCAACACCCTAATATGGGTTTTATTATTTCAGCATTTATTTAACTTTGTATCGAGACCTGAAGATGCTTTGCATATTGTAGAAAGCGAAACCGGTGGTCTGAATAGTTAAATTAAATTTATTGTAAGTCTTATTTATTATTTCTTTTACCTATTTATCGTTATTGTTTAGTTTTCTGTTACGAAGATATTTTTTAAATTTACATAAATGCGTTTAGTTAGTTGTGATATTGACTATTTATCTCAAATATTTAAAGTAATGAACCGCGTGCTTTGAAATTGAGTCTAAACGCCATAAATGCAAATATTGTCTTTCCATACCGGACGACATCGGTTCCCCTCATTATCCCTCCGGACGTCACTGCCTGCGCTTAATTGTTTATTGTCTGTTTTTGGCAGCACTGCTCGACGCTTGCTTGTCTCTAGCGTCGTTCTACGTGTTTTGTTAACCAACAAAATAGTTTAATCTTAGCAGTCTGGGCATGGGTATAGCGATAATGCGGCAAATAATAGTCAGAATGTTGCGAGATTGTTCGCATATTTCGGATGAATGTGTGGAAGGCCGTCGAGGTGGGTTAGAAGAATATTAGGGCATCTTACTCAGGATTTCCTGATTTACGATAATATATGGCAGCTATCCAAATTCTACGCAATTTTTAATGGTAAGAAAACTTTGTTGATTTATGTTCGAAAGTTGTCGTTTTCTTTTGGCGCTAAACACTTTGGGAGTTTTGGAATGCAATGTTCTTTTATTCTGCGATGTCGGTTACTTTTCTTCTTCACTACCTGATGTTCATGGCTAATGATTTTAAGGCCTGATGATTCACGGTCCTCTCCCAGATTGCTCATCCATCTTTTAAGGGCATTCTTCTTGTATTTCCATGGCGCTTTCATTTCTAGATTACTTTTACCGCTCAATTTTGTGACACTCTTTCTAAGTAATCAAATGAGTTCAGCATGGTTGTAAAGTCTACTATGCTCCAACATAAAAATATCAAAGGCAGACTTGGGTCTCTAATGACAACTTCACACGGAACCAATTTAACCATGTAATTGTAAATCCTAGACATGGAAGTTATGTTCTGGATGTAAGATACTTCAGGGGAGTAGATGGGAATGCAGACCATTTCTGGGTAAGAACAAAAATTAGATTGAGAATATCATCACAGAAACTTTAAACGAACGAAACATTGGGATAGTGGAACGTCGAGAAAATGAAAAATGAAGAAATCCGAGACAAATACATACAGGAAATGAAACAAGATGTAAATCTAGTAGACCAGAGCAATAATGTCGATAGTCTGTGGCAACAAATTTCAAACTCATTTACAGAGTCAGCAGAACTAATAATAGGATAAAGCAGGACGAGAACAAGGAATTTTTTGATCAAATTTTGCAAGAAAAACTAAAAGATAGACAGAAAAAGCGAAACACTCTTTTTCAAGAAGAAACAGCAGAAAGTACAGAAAACACATCACGACGAGAAACAAGAAAAAGAAAGGTTTCTTTTTCTTCTATAATAAATATAATACTATCTAATCGCTTATGGAAAGATAAGTTAATAAATTCAAACTTATTCGTATAAGTCTTAAATGCAATACAAGCAAAGAATGACCATAAAGTGCTCAAATACTAAGTCCATTATAAAATTACGGAATATGGCTGTAGTGGATTAGTAGAGAGATATTTAGTAGAAACCTTAGAGATATTAGATAGTGTGAGTAATATTTCAGCTGTAATTATAGTTTATATCCAGTAGATATAAAAATAATTTTATAATCTCAAGTATACAGTTGATTTTAATTTTTGTAAATAATTTTTTTCGATATCTTCTATAATAACGGATAAATACTTCGAAGCACTATTGCCACATCCTATATAATACTCAAGTAACCTCATCTTCGAAAAATTCTCACAAACATATAGGTAAAATCCCCATTGACCAACTTTTCTATGTTATGTTTTCCAACTTTTTAGAGTTCAATATAAAGTTGAGCTCCGAATTATTAGAAAAACTTTAATGGCTCCACCAACGGTTCTCAACGTTGAATATACCCAACGACATTATTTTTACAAATTTGTTGTCAACAGAAGTTTCGAGTAGTTTGAATTGTGTTTTAAGTTTCGGAGGAAAGTCGAATGTTCGGTTCAAGTGTGCCGTGGACGAAAATTTGAAGTTAAAGAAGTCCAATATATATACAATACTATATACTATATATATATATATATATATATATATATATATATATATATATATTATATATATATATATATATAAATATATATATATATATATATATTTAAATTTATTTTATATTCATTTTAAGAAGACGTATCAGTCAAAATGTTTTAAAGGAAGCTGCTGGGTCACCTCCTCATGCTAATAGGAGATGGCCACCACTCAAAGATAAAAATTGGCAAATTTAGAATGAAGAAATAATTTATATCCATACTGTATATTAGGGGAGCTTATGCAGCTTATGCAGCATGAAATGTTAACATAAAGATGTGGTCTGGTACATAAGTTTCAAAATTTTTTCAAGGGACGACTTCTAGAAACAGATTTACACAAATAATGAGATTTATCCGTTTTGATATAAGAAGTACCAGGTCTGAGCGATTATTAACAGATAAAGATGCACAGTACATAGCGAATAATCCCGATAAATTTGGAATTTAATTCTGACTTGCGGCTGATGTCTAGTCTAAATATTAATTAAATGAATTTCTTTACCTGGGGAAAAATGAGCAACGATCAGCCAACCAACTTCTAAGGAAACATGTAGTTTTCCGTCTAATGGGACCCTTTGTAAATAAAGGAAGAAATGCCGCGACGGATAATTTCTTTACGTCCGTAAAGTTGGCAAAATAATTGCGAAAGAAGGCTACCAGGATTGTTGGTACAATAAACCGAGCAAGAAATGATAAACCATAATTGACCACTGTCAATAAAAACGAAAAGATGGAATTGTACAAAATAAAAATTTTCAAAAAAGAAGACTTGAGCTAACGATGTACCAAGGAAAAACGAACAAAAATGTTCTAGTGTTCAGTTCTTTATACTTAAATAATATCGAAATCTCTCTCTTCAATCCTGACCCCCCAGGGGGAGTGTAGTGGTCGACGTGATGTCGTGTATTGTTCGTCTCCAGAGATCTCTCTCTGGTCATTTCTTTTAATTCATGCATAGGTCTTTGGCATCTGTAATTTGATCTATCCATCTTGTTGGGGATCTTGCTCGTGATCTTCGGCCTTCTACCTTTCCTTGTATTATGAGTGTTTCCATGTTTTCTGTGTTTGCTCTCATAACATGCCCAAAATATTTTAATTGTTGGAAATAGGTGCAGATAAAAAGAAGAAACCTGAAACCATTACCTATTACAACCACACAAAATGCGAAGTAGACGTTGTAGATCAGATGGTAAGACAGTAATCTACTAAATCAGCTTCAAGAAGATAGCCGTTGTAAGTTTTTTTTTTAATATTTTAGATATGGCTGGAATAAACGCTTGAATGCTACATACAAGTTATTGGCAGTCATATAGGCAGAATAGGACTTTTATTAGTAGATATTAACTTAATATAGATTTTTTTCAAGTAAAGTAAAATACACAAAACTTTTGGAACTTTGTTTTAGATTATACTTTGATGGAAAATATGCAGATGCATTACATGTTACATTATATTTTTTTAAAACTTATACTGACTTCCTGAATAGCTTCAGTTTCTATATTTTTGCCTTTCGAAGTGATTTAGGTTATTTTTTACGATTACTGCTATTCCTTTGCTGGCTATGTTTTTGGAGTTATGTATTTGATATCGTTTAAGTTTGGTGTAGGTTTGTTTTGTAGAGTGAGTCTTTGACTCTACAACAAAGATTATAATTCTTCTTCTTCTGGTTCCTATCCGTTTCGGATGTTGGAAATCATATTGGCAATCATAACCTTGCTCGCTGCGGCTCGAAACAGCTCCGTTGAGGTTTTCTTAAACCATGTTCTTAAATTCCGCAGCCATGATATTCTCCTTCTACCGGGTCCGCGCTTATCTTTGACTTTACCTTGCAATATAGACTGTAGCAGGGAGTAACGGTGTTGATTTCTCATAACGTGTCCCAGATATTGCAATTTTATGCGTTTGATCGTAAACACAATCTCTGGTTTCTTCTTGATTTTTCCTAGAAAGATTAGAAAGATTATAATAAACAAGATTAGTGACCTTATATCTCGTATAGGACGAACAATAAGCATTCCAATCAGGCATATATTTCATTAGACGTCTTTATCAGTAGAAAATAACAGGAAAATCAATAAAGTACAATAATAGCCTTATATCTCGTATAAGATGAACAATAAGGATTCTAATCAGGAAGGTCTGCATAAATGCCTTCTTTTCTCTAAAATAAATAACAGAAAATCAATAAAATACAACAAACCTATCTATATATGTTTCATTGATCTTGTAAAAGTATTCGATCGTGTTCAATTCAACGACATCGTATATTTATTCTACTCTATTGATTCTATTTATTCTATTCCAAATAATATAATCAAAACTGTGGAAAACGTATATAAAAAGAATCAACTTCAGGCTTAAAGTATACGGAGAATTTGCCAATCCAATACCAGTTAGAAATGGTCATGGTGACTCAGTGAGCCCGTAAGAAGATTAAAATCTTGTTTTATGCAGCTAACACGGCGTTGGTTTTCGAAAATATGAATGACCTACAGCGACTAATACATGAACTTACCTTTACAGTTCTGGTGATATCGACAGCAAAAATAAAATGTATTGCAACATCAAAGGCACCTACAAGATATAAGCTGGAGCTGAAAGGCATAGAATTCTCAGGCTACGGCGACGTTGAAGCGGATGTAAGGGAACAAACAACGAGAGCAACAAGAATATCAGGCTGTCTAAACAATATAATATGATGTAATAAAAACGTTGACATTGGAACTAAATCGAGAATATACAAAGCTATAATGGCATACAGCACAAAAACTAGACCAGAAATAACAAAAACCAGAAGATTGCTATTGCTAAAAAAAAACAAGAATATAAAAACAAGAATATAAGATACACGATAATGGTTAGTGATAAACAGGAAAATAGACACAAATATTTCTCCCCAATTATTGGAATTATGGAACACTTTGCACCATACACAAAAATGGAGACATCTTTGAATGCTTTAATCACAGAGGAATACGATTCTAAATGCAGCGTATAAACTATTTTCCATAGTATTATGTCACCGTATGGCACCATATGCAGAACGGATAGTGGGAAAATACCAAGCTGGTTACACAGGTGGTAAATCTACAATTCGTCAGATTGCAACCCTTAAACAAATTTTAGAAAAAAAACACTGGAATATGGCTTAGATACTCATCACATATTCATAGACTACAAAGCAGCCTACGACTCTGTGAATAGAAGAGTTGTAAAAGTCAGTGGATATTGAACCTTTTAAAACAAATAACGGGCTGCGCCAGGGATACCACCAGGGAGAGCTATCTTGTATACTGAAAAATCTGGTTTTAAAAAAAGTAATGCGTATGTCACGAATCACAACCATTGATTCAATATATAATAGATCAGTGCAAATCCCTTTATATTTCTATCGGGAAATAGGCTTTCTATGCTGATGATATCAATATTGTTGGGAGAACGAAAAACGCTGTACGAGAGGCGTATGTAGCATTAAAAGAATCAACTACAAAAATGGGTTTAATAATAAAGACTAAATAAACGAAGCATATGAAAATAAGCACGCAACCACAAATCCTACGTCCACTTGTTATAGAAAATGACGTCATCAAAACAGTGACCAAATTTGTATACCTGGGAGCGCTCCTTAACACTGAAAATAATGCTATAAACCGCAGAGATAAACCGCTGAATTTGCACGGCCAACAGATGCTATTTGTTCTCAGTATCCTCCGTAAATTCACAATTATATCGAGAAAACCCAAAATAAAACTCTACAAAACAATAATACGCTCAGTCTTAACATATGGTTCAAAGATCTGCACTCTAAGAAAAAGTAATGAAAATATGTTAGGATGTTTCAAAAGAAAAGTACTAATGTGACTAATGTGAATCTATGGAGCAGTGAATACAATGGAGTGTGGAGAAGACGAAACATCTTCGAAGTTTATAGAATATACCAGGAACGAGATATCGTAAAACATATTGAGATTAGACGTTTGAGGTGGATAGGGCATGTAGTGCGAATGAAACAAAATGACCCAGCTAGAAAAACGGTCTGTGATAAATTCATTGCTCAGACAAGAAGAGGAAGACCCAGAACAAGGTTTCTTGTAACATCGATGAAGATATGAGAAATATGGTAATATGTGCTTGGCGGAGTAAGGCGATGAATAGGGACGACTGGAGAGAAATTCTTGAAGAGGCTGGGACCCACACAGGGTTGTAATGCCAGAATGATGATGATAAACAGGCAAAAAGAGTGGAATGAACATTGATGCAGGTGAATGAAGTTTAAACAGTCGATTCACCTAAAAGAAAGAAGGAAGAGGAAAAAGAATTTAAAAGAAACTAATTTTAAAGTAGAATTTATTTTAGTAGAATCGTAGAGAAGCAATTAGATTAGAGAAGCAATAGAGAAGAAAGTACGAAATTAACACAATTTGGTCTGATCAGTACGTACCCTGTCATAGATTCGCTGATTTTGATGGCCCATTTTCAAATGGTTAAACTAAAAGAGAAACACTAATTAACACATTAAGATGAAAAAAAATGAAATTGATAGGAAAGTAGCATATATAACCATTTCGCAATAATGCATAAAAAAAGTATTTTAAAACAGATACTACAATCACAAAATATTTATTGGAAGTTGAGAATGAAAACATTTGGCCACAAGAATCAAAATCAAGATATGCGGATGCAGATCTGATAGAATACCTAAGGCATCGCAAAAAACACAGGATTATGATTAAAACTATTTAATCAGCATAATAAAAATATGGCTAAGGCTTGGACCAAATAAAATATTTAACATATATGCAATTCAATCTTGAATTGATACAGGTAGTAGAAAATGGAATAAAACTGCCTCCAGGCCATTAAACTAATTCTAGTGTGAGAAGATGATATGCACTGAACAATTACATTAAATTGATTCCATGTACAGTTGTCATTCTCCTGGAGAAGCGTAAAGAGGAAGAGAGGGGATGTAAAGAAAATCAATATTCAATATTTAATAATTCACCAATATCTTGCTTAATACAAATTGACCTAAATTATTCAACATTGGGTAAACTTATTATATAGTACCATATAGAAAAGGCAGTTAATCTTCAAACTTTTACTCTTGTTTCATATAATTACCATAACTCCTGGAATATAAAAATTTATAAAATATTTGAGGCAGAATGGTTTTAAGAGAATCACTTTAACAAAACTGAGATATTTTTTCGGTATAACGGAGGTGTCAATCTACGTAACTTAAATTGAAAAATTTGAACGACGTACTTTATCATTGGAAAAACGATTTGGAAACGATTGGAAGCGATTGGTTTTCTGAACCAAGTTTTCTTCAAATCATCGAACCTACGTTTACCAATGAATCGAATGTCAGAACAAAAACTGTTAAATATAGATAAGTTGTTAAGGTCTTGTCAACTGGTAACGTTTAACAAAGGGTGTTTTAAAATCCAGCATATATAAATCTTATATAAAGGCAAATAGACTCAGATGGGCAGGACATGTGATACGCAGAGTAACGACAATCGCCTTATAAACAATGTGTTCTGGGAAAGACCAGATGGAAGAAGGTCTGTAGGGCGGCCTAGAAAAAGGTGGAAAGATGCAGTCAAAGAAGATCTAGAGAAAATGGGAGTGCGACAATGGGAATTACTGGCACAGGACCGACAAACATGGAAGGCAATAGTAAACGCGGCAAAAACTCACGAAGAGTTGTAGCGCCATTGATGATGATGATGATGCATAAATCATGTAAACCTTCGATATTAGCTAGCTGCATTTAGCTAACTAGACGCATCAATACCTAAAAACAACAATCTGCATGTTAAATACAACGAGAAAATCGCCTACTTAAAAGATCTTTAGATCCAAATATATTTTCTCTTATACTGGTGTCATTTTGATGAACGTGAAGGAGAATATCAGACACTTGAGTTTTAGTTAAAATCTCTACAACACCATGCAAAAAGTTCACAAATTCCAGATGTGTACGAAAAGTATTGGGTAGTCTTCTAAATACCAGATCACTTAAGGCTCGATAACACGGTAAGAACCTCTTCAGGGCCCAATTTCTTTCTGGAATACATAAACTTACAGGGATGCCATATACATAAACGTTTTGACCTCAGTTAAACCAAACGTCAAGTACAAAAAGGTTCACATACTGCCCCAAAAAAGTAAAGGTTAAGACAGTATCAAGGCACAATTATTTGAACCACAAAAAAAATCCACGAGTAAAATAAAAGTTCTGTACCCATACTTAGTTGGCTGTATACCATAAATCACAAAAGTTTTATTTAAAAATCCTTTATAAAAGGTATTTAATTAAAACGGGCCTTTGAAACCTTTTCGGGCTACATCATAGAATATTTTCGTATTTCGTGAGTGTATTTACCATTGTAAATAAGTCAAGCCACTAAATATGTGAATAATAACCCTTACAATGGTGCAAAATTTGATATTTATTACACCTTTGTTAAAAAGTTGGGTGTGATGTTAAAGTTTTAACAGATACTGTGCATGGCAACGTAAGACTCCTCAAAATCATGTCTCTGTATGGTTTTATGGTAAGGCTTTACATCTAGTGTAAAATGGTATATAATTTAAAAATTATTTTTATAAAAAAATGAAAGTTTCCAAAGTTATTAAAATTTCAGAATGTTTTCGGTCCTATCACACTATTATTAGTGAAAATATAGTTAACAATTGAAGATACCCTCTCGAAACATTGTAACAACCTTTATATTACATATTAAATTTATTAAAATGGTCCGGAAGATCATGCACTGACGCTATATTTATAATGAGGCAACTGCAACAGAAATCATTAGAATACAAAAAAGTAAAAAAGTAAGGACTAAAAAAGGATACCAAATGGGAGAAAAACAACTTAGAATAATCTGCTATACAGACGACGCAATACTACTCTCTCTTTAACATGTTAATTTCCCAAAAAAACAAAATGCATGGTTACAACAGCAAATTTACTAAAATGTAAATTGGAGCTAAAAGGTCAGATAATAGAACAAGTGATGGAGTTTAAATATCTAGGCATCACGTTATCTCACTACGGAAAGGTCGAAACTGAAGAGGAATATCAAGTGAATAGAGCAAACAAAGCCGCAGGCTGCCTGAATGAAACAATATGGGGAAATATTGGCCTGAATGAAAATATCGGGAAAGAAAGGAAAGGCAGAATTTACAAAACAGTCATCAGAACAATATTGACATACGCGGCAGAAGAACGACCTGACATAGAGAAGACAAAAAGGATGTTAGAAACAGCAGAGATGGAAACATTTACAAAAATTGATGGTGAGACACTATGGAATAGAGCTAGAAGTACATAAATACGACGTAGATGCAAGGTGGAGAACATCAAGAACTGATTAGAAATACGATCAGTAGGAAGACCACAAAAACGATGGAACGACGACTTACTGGAGGCAAGTATGTGCAAATCAATGTGTTAGAGAGAAAGCGTTCTAGTAATGTGTTGGAGAGAGATAGATGACGTCACAAGCCCCACTACCGACTGTGATAGTTTTTGCTTTTATCCGCTAGCGATCACTAGTCGTCAATATTAATCCGCCATTTTTAGTTCGTCGATACATGAAAATTGCGTCAATTCTTCTTCGTTTCGTATAAAATCGTACAAACGTGAAGATAGCGTCAATTCTTCTTTTCGTATATAACATCGTTTAAACTTGAAAATAGCGTCAATTCTTTTAAAGCGTAAGAGGGGTTGTTAGAAAGGGTGCGCTGGCTTGGCGGATCGTGACGTACAAAGAGGTCGTTGTGAATGGTGAGGGTAAGCGGGGGCATTGCATAACGGTTTTATATCCTAATGTTAATTTGGAGCTTGTGATATGTTAACGGTGTGGGCAGTATCGAATATGTTATTTAATCCCGTAACTAACCGTTACGAGCTGCATACTATACTTTATCTACGACCTTAAGATAATTTAGAATTCTTTGTGATAGTTGTTCGATTTTAACGATAAAAGTGTTAAATGAACGAGGACGGTATAATGAATATAAAAAAAGCAGACCTCATAAAAAAAAGCCTCTATCTATCTCGAAACAATTCATATATGTTATTGAAATAGGACTAACGTACAGCATCCGCTATCGCTGGATATGAAACGAATAGGAATGTATACCATTCTTAAAATATGACCAAACCAACAATCACCCAAGTATATAAACTTCTCTGCTTTTTATAAAGAGGTATGGCTACATCATAAAAACACATCTTACTTAAAATAGATATCATCTAATGGATCCCTGCTCAACATGAATCTTATCTAAACGTGCATTACTATACATAGGTCTCCAATAACTATATGCGTAACATTTTTATGGAAATTAAACCATATAAAAGAACAAGAAGAAGAAAAAGGAATTTAAAGAAAAAGACAGTCAAGATTTGATTTGACGTTCAATGCGTCTGTGTACCTGCTTATACGTATTTCGCCCTAATAGGGCTCATCAGAACAGCTATTCACAGTCGTTCTGAACGGAAAAATAAATCTTTTCTGTCTTAAGAAGCAACTCTAACATGGCTTCGTATAGACGCAAATAGCGATATCTAATATTAGAATCCGCAAACTAATTTTCTAAACCAAATTCAGATTTTTGCTTTAATCTGTGCCTTCTAAGAATTTCAAGGCAAAACAGACGTTGATAAAGATTAGGCGAAATACTTATAAGCAGATACACAGACGCATTGTACGTGAAATCAAATCTTGACTGTCTTTTTCTTTTTATTCGGATATACTCTGTATGAGTACAAGAAACCGATTCGCTAGGGATTTTTGCTTAGTTGAGGAGATATGTGGTGGAATGCAAATTTTAGATTCCCCATATTTCTATTAACCCCTCTATTGCATAATGGACCCAAACGGGAACTCAATATATAAAATTTCCATGAGTATTTGCTATCGACAATTTTAAGCGCGTACACATCTTATTCCCTTTTGGGAACGTTCATTCTTAGATGTGTATTGTGTGTTGCCGATATACCCACCGGTTATTTCAATAAATAGCAGTTTTGTTTGAAGTGACCTTCGAGTAAGTTGTTTGTTTAGCACGTGTATTTTATTTTCAAATATCAGCTAAAAATAAGGTAAGTTTGATAAATAAAAATTATATACGCGTTTATAAGTGTTGTAAGGATCTACTGATATATTGAAATAATAAATTTACTTTGTTGTTGTTAGAATTTGCCCCAAATTATTACTGTTCCCGTACGGGAACATTGTGTGCTAAAAGTAAATTTTGAAACTGAAAAAATTTAATATTTTATAGCTTGTTTTTATCAAGTTGGTACTTATTTAATGCATTATTGGTTTAAATAAATTAATTTGAATAAACCTGAAGTAAACTTTTTTTTTCAGAAAAAAAATGGATGAATTTGAAAGTATTCCACCAACATCGTTTTACAACAATAAAGCAAAAACTATTCAGCCCTATAAGTTACGACAGATTCCATCTGAAAGTGAAGATTCGGAACTATCTGATGAAGATAATGTTGAGCCGTTAGCTGCACAAACCACCCGGCCCAGAGTAATCATTGACAGTCAAGAAGACTCTGATAATGAAGATGATAATTTATCAACCGATGATTCGGATACTGAACTACCTACTAAACAAAAATCTAGCAAAAAAAGTCAAATGACATGGCATCCTTCAAAAACTGTGCGAAATATAGATGAACTGCATTTTGAAGGTAGTGAATTACTTCCAATCAACATATTGCAGCTCAACTCTCCTTACAAATTGTTTAGTTTTTTTTTGACACCAGATTTTATAATTGAGGTAGTTCGACAAACTTGTATATACAGCGCTCAAACAAATCCACAAAAGCCAATTACCACATGTCCTGTAGAAATTGAAAATTTTATGGGGATATTGCTGTGGATGTCTCTAATAAGACAACCTACTACAAGACGCTATTGGGCTCCGACAACAAGAATTTCACAAGTTGCAGATGTAATGCCTATCAATCGTTTTGAAACAATCAAAAGGTTTCTTCATTTTAGTAATAATTTAGAAAATACGCGCAGTCTTGACAAAATAGCGCCTCTGATTGAACAAATAAAAAGATCGTGTTTGCAAATACCTTTAGAAGAACACTTATCTTGTGACGAACAAGTTATATCGTTCAAAGGACGTTCGAGCATGAAGACATACAATCCCAAAAAGCCTCATAAATGGGGATACAAGATGTGGGTTCTCTCAGGAATCTCAGGATTTTCATATAATTTTGAAATTTTGGCTGGAAAAGATGGTTACACAGAATTACCGAATGAAGTAAATTTGGGAGCTGCTAGTAATGTTGTAGTTCGGTTGAGCAGAGAAGTACCATCCAATAAACATCACAAACTCTTCTATGATAATTATTTTTCAAGCATACCACTGGTGTCATATTTGTCAAAACGAGGCATACATTCTATCGCAACAATCCGTACAAATCGAATTCTCAATTATAAAGGTTGGCAAAAGAAGGAAATTAAAAAATTACAAAGGGGTAGCATTCAGGAACACTCTGGCACGTATGAGAATACTGCAATACATACAGTCCAGTGGTGTGACAACAAAATTGTGTCTTTACTGTCAGATTATTGTGGAACTCAACCAACAGCCAAAGTGGAAAGATTCTTTCGCACCGAAAGAACTAGGAAAGAAATTGATTGCCCAGACATTGTACAACAATACAACAGGCACATGGGCGGTGTGGATCTGCAAGATTCCTTATTGGGATTATATCCAATCAAAATCAAAAGTAAAAAATGGTACCACCGTATTTTCTATCATATGCTGGATGTAGCAGTAGTCAATGCTTGGCTATTAGACAGGCGAATTAAAAAACAAATTGGAAAAAACTGAAGAGATTATACCACTGCTGAATTTCAAAACAATTCTAGCTGAACAACTAACTAACAGTGGTCTTTTACAAAAAAAAAGTAGGTCGTCCTAGAAGTTCTACACCCGAACAACCATCCAAAAGAAGATGCATTGAACCTAGACCCAATATATATGTACAAACAGATCAGTTTTCACACTGGCCAAACTGGACTGTAAACAGGGAAAGATGTAAGTTGATAAACTGTAAAGGAAAATCAAGGGTCCAGTGCGAGAAATGTAAGGTGCATTTATGCTTTCATTCTAAAAGTAATTGTTTTAAGAAGTTTCACAATTTGGAATAGTGTGTTACTGACAATACATCTATCTAATGTGTATGACAATTGGTTCTAATAAAAGTTTTTATACATAATGTTCCCAAATGGGCACACATTTTTTTTTTCAAAAACTGGATCATTTTCAAAAAACTATATATATCGGTGAATTCTACATACATCTATTAAGAGTAATTTAATATAATTTTATTTTATTTCGTCAAAAAATAAAATAAAATAAATTCATGCAATAGAGGGTTAACATCTTTATCAACATCTGTTTTGACCTGAAATTCTTGGAAGGCACAGATTAAAGCAAAAATTTGAATTTGGAAAATTAGTTTGCGGATTCTAAAAAGGAATTTGTTAAAAATTCAAATTAAAGCGACCGTTTAATAATTTTTTTTTTGGATATTACAGGGGGCAGTGATATTATGTATGTATGAAGAACAAATGTGTAAATAATAATATTGTGGATGAGAATAAGGAGAAAGCCTTTAAGATCTTTTCATTTTAACTGCATATTTTCTGTACATACAACTTTAAATAGGTATACAACTTACGTTATCTTTGGTAAAATTTATACGTAGTGGAAAAATCACGAATATCCTGGACAGTCTAAGAGAAAAGAATAAAACATCCAATGTTTGCTTTCCATTACTCAAAACTAAAGAGCAAATAGAGGAAAAGGTAATACGGAAAGACACATATCGGTAGTCCTAATATACAAGTGTAACACGTGGTGAACAGCATTCGGGTGTAAAGGTATCGATCTTTAAAGTACATATGGTTTCGGCGGTAGAACTGGACCCCATCGTTACTTTTCATGATTCGATTCCCTAATATGCCTTCTATTGCTTTAGATAGAAGTGTAAAGTTTGAAACTAGAAAGGGCTAACATAATTTTTTAATATGTAACAATCAAACATTGAAAACTTTGTTTTCAAACTTAAACAAAAATTTATTTTAACTATTATCACTCCAGCTGTTTCGGCTGATTGCCTTTCTCAAATGATCTATTTTTGGCATGCGTTTACACTTTATAGTCTCTAATGCAATAAGTTGAGGAGGGAAGAACTGTTTGTCTCAAGTTGGTCATTCAGAACTATATCTGTGTTTTTTAATTTGTTGATTTCCATAGATTCTAACAAGGATAGCTTAAGGCCTTTATATTGAATGTGAAGAATTTTAAATTCGTCGTTAAAAGAATGATTGTGATCTAGAAGGTGAAGTGCTTATGTAGAATCTGTTTTTCTATTATTGAGAGCCCTTTTATGTTCTGCTATTCGTTTGTTAAAGTTTCTACCAGTTTGACAGATGTAAATTTTTGGGCAGTCGTCACATTTAGGTTTGTACACACCACTGTGTAAGTGTTTTTTATTTTGGCTCTTGTTGTTTTTTGATACGTGTTTGGCTATTTTTATTGTTTTTTGTCCTGTATATGTAATCGAACAGAAGGTACTGGGTTTTTCCTCTAGTGGTGGAAATATTAATTTCAGGGCTTTCTTGTGTAGTTTTTGATTTAACATTTTATTAATTGTTTGTTCATTGTATCCGTTGTTTACTGTTATTTGCCTAATATTATTTAATTCTGTCTCAAAGTTGTATTTTGACATCGGAATTTCTGTTAATCTATGTAACATACTATGATATGCTGCCAGTTTATGTTGTGTTGGATGGGATGATGAATTGTGTATAGTCATGTATATCAAAAATTTATAGATTGATTTTGTTCTGTTTCTATTGTAAATTCAATATGACTATGAAGTGAATTAATATTCATTAAAAATTGGTCGAGTTGCCTGAAATATCAAAAAATATCAAAAACAAATTAAGCTAGCGTTAGAAAATTAAAAGTCAATAGTAAATCCAATTGAACAGAAATACCTCAATATCATGAACCCACAGCCTCCTAAATTATACTCTTTCATTAAACTACACAAACCCGATCACACAATAAGACCTGTAGTTTCTTTTTATACTGCTCCGTCATATAAACTTTCAAAAAAACTGTTAGAGATTATTTTAGAACACACTAAATTTTCACCTAAATTTAATATAAAAAATACAATAGAACTTGTTAATAAAATACAACATTTTCAATTACCTAACAACTCCAGATTAATTTCATTTGATATAAAAAAAATTTTTCCTGGTATCCCTCCTACACAAACTTTTATTCTAGTAAAAAACCTTTTAGACCAAAATAGTACAAATCCAATAATTACATCTGAAATTTTACATCTTCTGGAAGTTTGCATAAACCAGGACTACTTTGAATTTAATAATATAGTATATATAATTAATTAAATAACATATATTTTTATGGATCATCCAGAGACAAAGATTTCAAAACATCCCGTATTTAAACAGTTTTTATATTGGTGGAGATATGTAGACGACGTACTAGTATGTTTCACAGGAACTAACAAGCAACTCGACCAATTTTTATCGAATATTAATTCACTTCATAGTCACATTGAATTTACAATAGAAACAGAACAAAATCAGTCTATAAATTTTTTAGATTTAAAAATTATCAGATTTAAAAACAAACATAACTTCTCCATATTTCACAAACCTACCCATACTAACACGACTAACATAAACGGGCAGCATATCATATGTTACATAGATTAACAGAAATTCCGATGTCAAAATATAACTTTGAGACAGAATTAAATATAATTAGGCAAATAGCAGCAAACAACGGATACAATGAACAAACAATTAATAAAATGTTAAATCAAAAACTACACAAGAAAGCCCTAAAATTAGTATTTCCACCACCAGAGAAAAAACCCAGTACCTTGTGTTCGATTACATATTTATACAGAAAAAATTACAACCAAAAAAGGCAAACGCATAAAAAAGAAAGGAATAACACCAGCTTTCCGAACAAATAACAATCTAGGCAAATATATCAAAAACAACAAGAGCCAAAATAAAAAAAAATACTTACACAGTGGTGTGTACAAACTTAAATGTGGCGACTGCAAAAAATTTTCATTTGTCAAACTGGTAGAAAACTTTAACAAACCAATAGCAGAACAAAAAAGGGCTCTCAATAATAGAAAAACAGATTCTACATACGCACTTCACCTTCTAGATCACAATCATTCTTTTAACGACGAATTTAAAATTCTTCACATTCAAAATAAAGGCCTTAAGCTATCCTTGTTAGAATCTATGGAAATCAACAAATTAAAAAACACAGATATAATTCTGAATGACCAACTTGAGACAAACAGTTCTCACCTCCTCAACCTATTTCATTAGAGACTATAAAGTGTAAACGCATGCCAAAAATAGATCACTTGAGAAAGACAATAAGCCGAAACAGCTGTAGTGATAAGAGTTAAAATAAATTTTTGTGGAAGTTTGAAAACAAAGTTTTCAGTGTTTTATTGTTACATAAAATGAATTGCCATTAAGTAACGGTCGAATCCATCGTTAATTTTTTAATACTTTATTAGACTATAATCAGATTTTGGATTTTGGCTCACTTTAAACAACGAAGCGGAAGGCTTCTTTATAATACGCCTATAACCATCTTCGTCTCTTCTTCCATCTTACACTCTTCTCTAAAATTAACTATGATGACGTGCATTAGTTTGAAAATATTATTGGTATATAGTAGGTACAACTGACCAACATATTGCTTCACAACAATTTGAAATAAGCTTGTTTCTTTTAAAAGTTTTATTTGAGATATACCATTTATGTTAGTCTATGTGTATTGACTAAGCCAAAGATTACTGAAATAAGGAATAAAATGGTCGGCTCACCTCTCTTGGCTTTTGTACATCAGGAGTTGAGTTGATTTCCTTAGCCAATTTAGCCTCACAGATTACTCTAAGTTAACATACCACCTTGTTTGTAGATTTTTCAATTTATATTCCATAGATATGGTGTTCATTTTTTTATCTTCTCTATAATTTTAATAGTACATCTGCTATCCTTTTGCCTTTGTTTATTTTCTTCTCAATCCCGTTCTTCTTATGGCATTCCTTGTGTCTTGTTTATTTTGATATTGGAGCTTGAATTAATGGAATGCTAATTTATAAGCTGTAGTAAATTCAAGATCATGTAGATGAAAGAAGAAATATAGCACATTGTCAAAGCCACTAAGACACTTATAGAAGGTATGGAAGAATAAGAGTTGGAATAGGATGGCCCCGCTTGAAGCTAAGAAAGGTTCAAAGACCTGCTTTCTAAAACATCTTTTTCTTGGTCTGCCAATACTTCTTCGCTTATTTGGTAACTTATCTCGTGCTATTCGTACTATCCTATCCTCTGTAATTCTACTAATGTGTTGGCTTCACTCCTGTTTCCGTTTTGTCACCCATCCATTTATGTCTTCTATATTGCATGCTCTTCTTATGTTTTCTCTTCTTTTTCTCTATCCAACAGACTTTTCCCTGATATTCGTCGAAGTATTTTCATCTTTATTGTTTCTAGTAGTCGTCTGGTTTTAGATGTGTCAGGTCTTGTCTCCGCCGTATATGTTAATATAGGTCTAATTGCTGCTTTATAGATACTTAATATTGTTCTGAAGCTATTTTCTTGTGGCATTGTAAATTAATTACTATTGAACTGGGAATAAGCCACAATTAAAGATAAAAATACGTTTATTGACGTTTCAATTATTGGTTTGTATTTTGAGAACGATTTCCGAAGTGGAAATTGAAACGGCAATAAACGTATTTTTATCTTTAATTGTGGCTTATTCCCAGTTTAATAGTAATTAATTATAGATACTTGTTTTTGTGTCTTGTCTTATTCGCTGCTTTACTTGCTTTTAAGCTTTGTTTTCGTATTTCTTCTTCAACATCTCCGTAACTAGTTATATCTATTCCCAGATATCTAAACCTTGCTTCCTGCTTTATTATTTTCCCATCAATTTCGATTTTACATCGAAGTGGGTGTTTAATAGAGTGTGAAAACACTGGTTAGTCTTCCCTTCTTCGCTTGTTCACTGGTAAATAGATTTTAATTGAAAGGCTCATGACTGTAATTTTGTTTAATTGTACTAGAATAGAGATGTTACAAGTTTAGGTATCTGCACACTCTTACTTTTTACTTAATACTAAAAATGGAATAAATGCGCATAACCAAGAGCGGTCTTGACATGGTTGCCATTTAACAAATATTAATAAAATCCGAACAGTGGGTCATAAATTTGATTTTTTCTGCTGATATTATCATGTTGTATTTCTTGGCTGTTGTATTAAAGATGTGTGTTAATTCTTTGAAGCTCTTCTTCTGTATCGACGATTATTGTTTTATATATTGTATTATTTTGTTCAGTATTATATTAAAGAGAAGTGGGCTTAACAAGTCAGCCTATCTGACTCCGTTTTGTACTGGTATACATTGTGTTAGTTTTCCATTTACCTTTGCCTGTATTCGATTATGGAAGTAGATGTTTTCGATGGTTTGTATAATATTGATTGGTATGTTTTTTTTATACAGTAGGTGTAAGACGTCTTCGACTTGGATGCGATCTAAAGCCTTTGTGAGGTCTATAAAACATAGACATGCTGGTTTATCGTACTCGATGGCTTTTTCTGTGATTTGTCTTAGTACAAATACGACGTCTACGCATGATCTTCCGGATCTGAATCCTTGTTGTTTATCTGATAAAGTTGTTAGTTTATGGATTTTGTTGGGTAGGACTTTTGCGGTAAGGTTAAGTGCGCTATTCAGTAGATTTATCCTGTATAATTGTTGGGGCTGGCGTAGACGATATTATACTGCGAATCAATAAACAAAAGTGGAGGTGGGCTGGACATGTTGCTAGAATGGAAGACGGAAGATGGACGAAGAGATTATTGGAGTGGAGACCAAGAGCCGACAAGCGAAGTCGAGGCAGACCACCCACCCGATGGACCAACGACCTAAAGAGAATAGAAACAAACTGGATTGCAGCAGCTAGAGATAGAGAGAACTAGAGACGTTTGGAGGAGGCCTATATCCAACAATAGATGTGAAAATTCGGCTGGATGATGATGATGATGATGATGAATTGTTGGGGCTTTCCTTATCTCCTTGCAGTACAATATTAGTTTTTGTATATGTTTTGTCATCTCTAGGGTTATACTTTCTCCTCCGTGTTTTATAAGCTCGTTGGTTATTCCGTCTGATCCTGGAGACTTTCTATTTTTGAGTGAATTTATGGCTATCTCTACTTCCTGGTACGTTATTGTGTTGATTATTATCTTCCTTTTCATTAAGCAGTTCCGTCAGGCAATCTTTCCCATTCGTTTGCTGGAATGTAAAGTAGAGTACAGCTAGAAGCAGAAATAAGTTTATGTAAACAGTACGAAAACGCAAGTAATGTTTCAGTTAGATGAAATTAGACCCAATGGCACCCAGATTTAGAATCAAAATACTTTTCAAAGTGAAAATAACAAAAAAGAGGTATGAAAGAGGTCTCAGAAGACCAGAAATCTGGTGGCTCTAACTGGTACACAGATGGAATAAAAGCGGAGGATGGTTAGGGAGCAGAAATATATAGTGGTGATAGAAACTATTTCAGTTCAATCCCACTCAAAGAGTTTATATCTGCACTCCAGGCAAAGATCTATGCAATCCTGCATTGTGCAAGGATAAACAATATAAGAGATTATGCAAATAAGAGGATCAATATCTATACCAACAGTCAGGTCGTCTTTTGTCAGGTCAGCTTTTGCCAATCCAAGTAATAGTGTAAAGTGTGTGCCCGGTTATCAGGTAATCGACGAATAAATCTGTTCAAGGGGGATCAGCAGCAAGATACTTCGGAATAACCCGTTCTGGATATGCCAAAGAAGCACAATCAGAAACCGCATAAGAAGCTGTATTTACGGAAAACACGAAGAATACTGGAACAAATTTAAACGGATACTTATGGAAAGAGTTTCATAACTCAGACCTATGAAAAGTGGGTTGCAAAATTACGCAAAATGAATAGAAAGCAGCTCAAAATCATAACAGCTTTACTAACTGACATGCGCTAGTAAATACGATGAGACTATAACGGAGATCTAATCTACAGGTTAAACCAAAAAGACCCTTTACAGTCAGACATATTTTGTGAGACAATGGATTGCAGAAGACAAGCAGTATATGGAGTGTGCAAACCAAGTCCAAATATATATGGTACCGACCCAAAACACCTCTACACATCTGGTTGAGGCTAAAATCCTTTTGAAGTGGATGTCGTAAAGGAATATTGAAGTTAAGCACAAAAAGCCTGAAGGCTACAGTATCACCGAAGAATGTATTCGGACGATTTCCACAAAAAAATGGATACTCAGTCCGATTTGAAAGAAAGCCATTAACATAATCGGTTTGGAATTCCGGGAGCAGAAATCAAGGAACCCCGAAAAAAAGCTGAGGAACTTATATCATAAAAGCAATGATTGTGACAAACTTGGAAAAAACAATTTGTCAGGACAGTGACAGACGAAAATGAAATCAAGAACACGGAGAGAGACGATACACGCTATGCAACCGTGTATTTGTATAGTAAATTCGAGACAGTTACATTTAGTGTATTTGATTCATAATTTCTGTACAGTTTCTATTAACAGATTCGTTCAACTTTAACTCATCTCTAATCTTTAGTCTCGGTAAGGCACATCGGCCAAAACTTGGTATTGGAAAGCACCTATGTATATATGTAGCAAAAAACAAATGGCAAATAACACAGCGGACGTCTTAGATTGCCCGCTCTTTTCAATATTAGTTCGGGATGTTTTTGAATTCGAAATCGGGGAGGGAGGCGAATGCTGAGGCAGGTTTGAAAAACTAATAATTCTGGATAACACGAGCCTAGCGCTTGAGAAGTACATTTGGCTACGAAAATAGTATCATTTATATTGAACCATACATTCAGTTTCTTTTGTCTGTGACAAACAATTGTACCCTCTTCAAGTAATAAATATCTTGTATTTTAATCAAATATCTCATTGCACAACTATAGTGTATTTTTATGTATGAGAGAGTAATAAAACAATAAATTATGTATGCAAATCCCTAAACTGTTGATACGGGTGACTCAATGAAAAACAGATATTTGTCAACAAGTTTACAGAAGTATATAGGAAAACAATTTTAAATTGAGTATGACCACCAGGTATAAAGGTTGGAGCAGAATACAATACAATAGTTGTGAGGGTTACTAACCCCTAAATAAGGTTGCCAGTGTCGGAGTGATGGAGGTTAACAGGTACTAATGAATTTGCAAGAAATGTAAGATGTTTATTTTATTGGTTATATATAACCAATAAAAGTTTAATAAGTACCAACCTATTTGCAAAATAAAGTTTAATTCTTTAGATAAAATAAAACGTTTTATTTTATCTGAAATGATTCCACGAAGTAAGGGTTTCAACAATCAAACATTTAATTCTTTAATTCCAGGAATCTACGACAGTAATTGACTAGATAATTACCTTCTAAACTTATTCCACAGAAAATGTGATAGTGGGTTTTTCCATTTTGTAGGAAGGTCCAAGTGGCGTATTCAAAATTCTTAACAGTTCACTAAAAGTAGGTACTTCAGTTGCAAGGTGCAGTTTATTGTGTATACTAGTGTTATGGAAAATTTGGAAGTGCCGTGTAAACGCCGAAAAATTGGTCCTTTAACAGTTAATGAAAAAACATTAATATTTAATTGTTTTAAATCATTTGCAGACAAACGTTTATGTGAAAGTGTTGATGAGACCGTTGAGTTAGTTAGCAGTATACTTGGTGTTGAGAAATCTACGATTTACAGAGTTATTAAAGAAGAGAAATGTGGTAGTTTTCAAATAGAATATCATTTTAAAGAAGGACTTCGACGGAAAGTGCATGAATTCTTCTTTAGACAAGAATTTCCAACATTGGATAAAGTTCTTGTCTCAGTTCGAGATGATAAGGATTACCCAGAAATGAGTCGAAGTACGTTATGGAAACTTTTAAAAGAAATAGGCTTCCGCTGGAAAAAGAATCCCAGAAAGTCTATTTTATTAGAAAGAAGCGATATTGTCATATGGAGAAGACATTTTCTAAGAACCATAAAGGAAATGAGAAACCAAAAAAGAAAAATATTTTATCTTGATGAAACATGGATCAACGAGGGTCATACACCAAATAAATTTTGGCAGGATGAAACTGTTACAAGTCAAAGGCACGCTTTTGTGAATAACTTATCTACTGGTTTAAACCCACCATCAGGAAAGGGACGGAGGCTGATAATAGTACACATTGGCAGTTCAGACGGTTTTGTTGAAGGTGGTTTATTAACTTTTGAATCAACTCGTACCGGTGACTACCACATGAAGACATGAACGCTGATGTCTTTCAAGAATGGTTCGAACAAATGATAGATCTTCTTCCTAAGAACTGTGTAATAGTAATGGATAATGCAAGTTATCACTCCAGACTTATAGAAGGACTGCCCACAACCAAGTGTTTAAAAAAAAGACTTGCAGAATTTTATGAACTGAAAGAAAGGAACTTTATTCGTTGTGTGCCCTTCATAAAGAGAAATTTAAAAAATACGAAATTGCCAAAAATCGTGGAATGACAGTACTTAGATCCCCACCATATCATTGTGAATTAAACCCGATTGAACTGGTATGGGCACAGATAAAGAGTGAAGTTTTAAGAAAAAATACCACTTTTAAAATTTATGATGTTAAACAGTTGTTTTTGAAGGCCGTAAATAATGTAAAACCTGAAAACTGGGAAAAGGCAGTAAATCACACTATTAAAGAAGAGGAAAAAATGTGGAACTGGACAATATTACTGATAAAATGATCGAGCCAGTTATTATAAATCTTGGTTCTGAAAGTTCATCTTCTGAATCTGATTTGGATTTGTAACAAGTAGCTGTAAGTTTTATATTAATATTTTTATTCATCTATTTAACATACCTTAGACGGTTTTAAAAACTCTTTTTCTCTTTTGTAATTTTTAAAAGTTAAAAAAAATGTGAATTTTTTAAAACCCTTTTTAATGTAGGCCAGTCAGTTCTAATATAGTGTGTGATAAAAGAGGTCACTTTTGTTTACATACACATAACACTTTATAACACTGAAATAATTCATTTATTTTTTACAATTATTCAAAGTAAGTTTTCAATTAATCTTGAGCACGCCCATGGAGTGGTCGGAGGTACCAGTTAAAATTATGCTAATTACTCACTCGTTCATAAAAATAAACTATAGTTTAAAATGATTTCTTAAATAATCTTGTATGTAGTATTCTCAAGAAATGTTTTAAAAAGTGGCTTATTAGGCATATTAGCCGGTGCCACTTGCAGAATTTCGCAAAGGTGTTTTTGATAGTGCGAAAGATGTAGACCAAAGCTTTTTTCATCTGGCCCGAATTTTAGAATCAATTTCAAGAACCGCTATTATTGATTATGAGACTACCCGGCTACTCGTGACGACGTCTTCTCATTGCGCTAGTTCCGTGTCGCTTGTATCAGCATTTTACTGTAGAGAACAAAGTAATACAACTCCAGTATTGAAGCTTAGCTTCAAAAAGTGGTACGGCCTCTTTTTTTTAAGTTGTGTTTTTTAACGAGCTTTCCGAATATTTCTTGCGATATAATTTGAACTAAATTCTACGAAGTTATTGTAAATGTATGTGAGCTTAAAAAGTGCTATTGATTATAGCCGGTTCGCTATTCCCAGTCCAAACTGTCTAGTGAAAAAGACCTACAAACAATCACACCTTTAGCTGTTCCATAAGTAAAGTGCATTCAGAAACATGCCAAAAGATATCTTATCCTTAGCAGGAACATTTTTTCGTCTTATTTCCTCGGAAATGCACGTCTTTTTATAGTAGGTTGGTCACCAATGTTGAAAATCCAGTATATTTTCTGTGCTAACTTCTGTGTAGCCGCGTGACCGAGGAAATCTTTCCGAACATTATATATATATATATATATATATATATATATATATATATATATATATATATATATATAGAGAGAGAGAGAGAGAGAGAGAGAGATTGATTTGATTTCCATTCTGATAATAGGTATTTCTTTTGGGTGTTAGCTCTGCAGTAGTGTGATTCCATAACTGGCAATGAGTTTAACAGTTAAGCATTTATGTCGCATATTAAATGGTTTTTCTGGCTCTAAAGAGTTTTATAATAACTTACCTTGTATTACTTCACTATGTGTAACTTTTAAAAATAATAAATATCACTGGACACTCTCGACAAAAATTTACGACGAAATTGCGTGACGCCAAGGACTTAGCAGTATTTACCTTTACGAATCCAGATTCTTACAGATAGCAGGTTTTCGATCAGGTAATATATGGTATTTCTGGCATAATTAGGAGTTGGGTGGTTAACAGCTCATGGAAAAAAATAAAATAGCTTTGGAACCATGCAAAAATATTATTTTACATTAAAAGTGGACTTGGCAGGTTAGCCCTTTTAGGGTGACGATATGGAGAATGTCATAAACATTAAATAATATATTAACACAATACGACACAAGGACAAACCGTTTTAAAAATTATTAAAAATCGACTAAGCTAAAAAAATACAAAATGTCCTCATATATAAGCGGAACTAATAATTGCAAAAAAAAGTATTAACTACAAAATAAAATTATTTCGTAGAAACTTCCTCATGAGGCATTTTTAAATCATTATTATTTGTTCCTTATATAACGTATGGCGTATCATCTGCGAATTGTATGGTTTTTGTACGAAGATATGAATTTAGGCAAATCGTTGACATAAATAATAAACAAAAGAGGTCCTTAGACTGTACCTACCTTGTGGAACTCCATGTTTTACGGATAGAAAATCGGAGAGATGACCTTTAGACAATACCGCCTGGTGTCAGCCACATAGATAAGACGTTATAAGCTAAGAGGGATACCTCTGATTCCATAGTAATTTAATTTGTGGAGCAAATGTCGTGTGAAACGCATCAAAAGTCTTCGATAACGGTAGTAACAAGTTGAAAACTACCACTATCTTGGCACAATAATTAATCACACAAACGATTACTCCAAAAAAATCAAAGTTCGAATAGAGAAAGCACGAACAAACTTCAATAAAATGAGAAAGGTACTTTGTGCAAGAGAACTAAAATTGGACTTGAGAGACTGGCAAGGTGTTATATTTTCTCGACTTTGTTTTATGGGATTGAAGCATGGACACTTAACGCGTCGACTGCTAAAAAGTTGGAAGCATTTGAAATGTGGGTGTATAGAAGAATCATGGACAGAGCATGTGACAAGCAACGAAGTCATGAGAAGGCAACCTACTTCAATTGATTATACAAGGGAAAATCCAGGGCAAGAGAAGTGTAGGAAGAAGAAGAATCTCATGGTTGCGTAACTTAAGGAAATGGTATGGATGCGCATCAATTGAACTATTCAGAGCAGTAGCATCTAAGATCAAAATATCCATGATGATTGCCAACCTCCGTCGCGGAGATGGCACGTAAAGAAGATCATAGTCCTTGTTGATTGCAACAAGTTTTCTCGATTTTTTCTTCTGCTATCATTTCTTGGTTATTTCGTTTTTTGCATCCCATTTTTTAATTTTTAAAAGTTTTTTTGCTCATCTTCATTCTCGTTAATCTTTGAATTTTTTCATATATATTTCCACATTTCTCATTTTTTGACTATTTTAGACTTACACAAATATATTTATTAAATAATTCCTTAAATCAAATACCTATAACGGAAACGTATTTTCATTTTATTCTATACGCCAATCACACAAAACATTTCATATATTATAACCGAGAACTGGCAAATTCCCGCAAACTTCCATTCATGGGAATCCTCCAAATCCTGGATAAAAAGTGCATCTGTCCGGCAATCAGAAGTGAGGTAATGAAAGTTTAAAGGTACATCGAAAATGCTTTCATTCCTGCCATTCTATATCGACTGGCATTCATCTAACGCTGCGTTGTCATGGCGACCAGCAGCACTCACGTTCGGTACAGTCGACCGCAAAACGTTGCCTCAGTTAAAACTGTTACCACACTTTTACTTTTGAGATTTACTGCAAAATTATGACTAGATGAGTTTTCTTTTGTTGGTTAACGTGACGCTAAAAATCGATAGTATGATAAATTAAAGGATTACGCTACAATGGACGTTTGAGTGTGTGGTAATGGAGATTTCTGGAAAAAATGTCGCATTTCTGTATTTTAAAGTTTAATATTTACAATAATAAATATAAAATTAAGGTGAAGTAGGGTAAATCTCAACCAAAATTTGTAAATTTTAAATTACAAATATGGGCTATGCTCCTAATATGAGCTATCGCAATTAATATCAAATACACACCACCATCTATATGTCAATAGCTTGACTAGACTCTAATCTAAAATAATAACCATTGAAACAATCACATGTTAGTGTTGACGCTGTTCAAGAAAATTTTCAGGTATGTTTTTATTTCAATTTTTTTTCGGTGAAACTAAGAATAAATTGAATATTTTATCACACATCGTAAGCGAAGGCTGATATTTTCATAATATTTTCGAGTTTTTTTTTAATTTGTGCTGCATTTTAGTTATTAATATTTGAATATATGTTTGGTTATGTTGCAATATGGGCTAGCGTGGTGCTACAAATACGAATTAGCCCATATTTGTGTTACAAATATGAGCTAGCCCATATTTGTATCAGTTTAGTCTACAGGGTTTTTTCTTTTCAGAATGCATAGAAAAAATATTGTAAGTCCAAAACAACGAAAGTCCTGGGATCCAGATAACAAGAAATCTGCTAATCAAGCTGTGAGAGATAAAACGATGGGTACAATAAAGCAGCTAATAAAACTTTTAATGTCCCGAGATCGGCAAAAATGACTGAACCGACTCCAGATGAAGCAGTACTTAAGAAACTGGGAAGAGGAACTATTCTCGGCCCAGATTTAGAAAAAAGTTTGGTGTACTATATCCTTTAAATGGAAGCAAAATTCTATAACAACATACGAGAAGTCATACGATTTCCTACCTGACGAAACTGAATTCAAATTTTTACCACTATGCCTTCTACAACTTGCAAAGCAGGCAGCTTGATAAATTGATGAAACACGGTATATCCACACTGCCACACCATATATCACACTCCTGTGTGGCATATACTGCCATGATGAGACCTATAGAGGTCGAAATACGTATAAGCGGCTTGCCGCTGCCCTGCATCAAAACAACAATCTAATACCGTCATTATGTTTCGAAATTCTATGGTTTAACGCGGACTGATATCAAACGAATGGCATTTAATTTGGCTGAATCACATGCATTAAATTATCTCGTTATGCAGGTAAAATAAGCTGGTAGAGGTTGGCTAGATTTGTTCTTGGCGCGTCATAAAAATACATCGACTTTAAGGAGACCCACAGGAACGTCTTTTGGACGGGTAGCTAGCTTTAACAAAGATAATGTTCAAATATTTTTTGATCATCTGGAAAAAGCATATGATAAATACAATTTTTCCAGTAATCAGGTTTACAACGTAGATGAAACAGGCCTAACCAGTGGGCAAAATACAATTGCAGCAATAGTGGGGCGCAAAGGAAAGAGACAAATCGCATCGCTGACTTGGGCTGAGAGAGGATCATTGATCACTTTAGTTGCATGTATACGTGCTGGAGGGAATTTTCTCCCACCCATGTTAATCTTCCCAAGAAAGAATATAAATGTGCAACTCATGAAAGGTACTTCTCCTGGATCGATATCAGCCGTTCATCCTAGTGGTTGGGTGAAGTCTAATTTATTTACACGACAGTGGTTTAAACACTTCATAGATACCGTTAAACCTTCTAAAGAGTTTCCTGTACTTCTTATATTGGATGGCCATTACAGCCATACTCGCAATTTAGATGTGATCAATCTGGCAAGGGAGAATAACATAGTTATAATTTTATTACCTCCACATTCAACACACAAACTGCAACCGCTAGACAAAACTTTCATGGGAACGCTCAAGGCATACTATAACGAAGAAATCAAGCAATGGTTCCGTCATAATAACCGCGCCCTCTCTCACTACGATATAGGAGAACTTTTTGGCAAAGCATACCAAAGCCAAACTGGAGAAATTGCTGTAAATGGATTCCGCGCCACTGGAATTTATCCATTGAATAAGACTGTGTTCTCAGATGCAGATTTTATTGCAGCAGAAATTGAGAGTAACAACCACAGTCCTGTCGAACCGCAAGCTATTGAACCTGCTATCCTACCAAAAATACCAGAAGCCAGCAACATCAGTAAACCAGGTCCTTCTGATTTGCAGAAGTTTGTAAGTCCGCAAGCTATTGAATCTGATATCCTACCAAAAACGCCAGAAGCCAGAAACATTAGTCAACCAAGTCCTTCTGGTTTGCAGACGTTTGTAAGTCCGCAAGCTACTGAACCTGCTATCCTACCGAAAATATCAGATGCAAGCAACATCAGTGAACCAGGTCCTTCTGCTTTGCAGAAGTTTGTTCCATTTAAAATATCGCCAGGGCCGTCGATCAGGAAAATATCTAAAAATCGTAGTAGAAAATCATTGAAATCAACGCTAATAACTTCTTTACCTTACAAGAAAGTATTAGACCAGCAAAACGGCAAAAAGAAATTAAATGTACAAGCAGTAAAACGACACATTACGGCTGAGTCCACAATGGAGGTGTCTAAGAAAAAAATTTAATGTTAGAGAAATCGAAAGTTCTTCTGGCAACGATAGTGAGCAGGAATTTCAACCAGCTGTTGAAGATATGGATTTGGAAGAGATTCCTGGTGTAACAGATCCGGAAAATACGGATGTAAGTTTTATTTTCTGAGACGGAAAATTTTGTGAGGATTATCGAGGTGAAAAATGGATTCATTGCCTAACGGGCAACTTGTGGGCACATATAGATTGTTCTGGTGCAGAAAGAGACGAATATGTGTGAAAATACCGTATATAAAAAATTATAAAATAAAAAATATTTTTACTAATAGCCCATATTTATATCACCTTTCCGTTTCTTACTTAAATGACACCGTGAGTGTTTTTATAACATTACAGAAATAAATATCTTACTAGGCAGAACTAACACAAAAGAGCAAAACAATTATACATGCCAATTATGTAATTTGAACTTTTTCGATAAAAAAATAGTCAAGATATCAGCAATAAACAAAATGGTAGCCCATATTTGTACCTTCTCCTCTATTTATCAAAGAAAAATCAAAGCAAACAATCAAATAATACAAGGAAGATTAATTAATTAATTAATTATATTGAACGACTAATAGTATCCGATTTAATCCCAATAATTACACACTAGAAATAGAACTGCAGAAACTAAGTATTAAACTTATGTCTCCCATATCGTTCGTTAGAATTGGCACATCTCATCCCTAATTTCAACACGTATTACGTTTCTGCAGATAGGTATATATTGCACTTTTAGTCGATCTAATATTTCCTAAAGACTTGTTAATTGGTTATGACAATAGAAACTACAGAATTTGTATATCTATACCAACATTCCTGTTATAGTTATCAAGCTGTCCTCAAAAAAGTGATAGCACAAATCTATTCTCAAACGAATTATTTTGTGGAAGACACGCAATCTAGACAACACAAAAATAAAGACGTAAAAGTAAATAAATCATAGGTTAAAAACTGATAAGTCGGCCACAAATCTATCTATATAAAAGGTTAGGACGACAACTCACACTGTTTGTCCGGTAGGATATCTCCTAGCACCACCTAGGAAAGAAAGCTGAACTACCAACTGACATTTCAATCCACTGAGTTAATCATATTGGGTTTTTAAAACAATGCGTTTAATAATAATACTAATAATAGTAATTACATCCTGTGGAAGTTTTTTATCAGTTCTTCTATCAGGCGTGGCCCTCTGCGAATAGGGGATGCTCTCTGGGTTTGCTTAGAACCGATACCCAGAGGGTAGCAGGAATACTTGCAGTGGAAAAAAAACTGACATCTGGCAGTAGGACAAACAACAACGAGAGCTCCACTCGCTAAAGGTGCTGCGCTGGAACATCAGCCAGCGCTCACTCAAGCGGGACGACCGAGACGGCGCATGAAATGAACTGTGTTCATAAATGAAAATATTTTCCGCTTTTATTATAAGGTGACAAACCTCGGTCAAGAAACGATCGGCTATCGACAACAACTGTATATCGAATTTTGCAGGTAGTACCGAGAAATCCAAGTATCTGAACAAAGAGTAGCAGACCAATACCGGGTAATTATCAGAAACAACCGTATCCCAAAGACTAGAAGCGATATTATCAAATGCAAAATCGAACGGGAGATCCATAACCTAGACCTAGTAGACCAAGTCTCCAATAAATCAGTATTGAACAGATTTCTGAGCTTCTCATACAAGAAACTCAACCTGATTGCACAGCAGGAGAATAACGAGTTACACGATAGTCTGGTTAATGAGATGGCACGTGCCGTACAAGAGTTTAGTGGAAGAAACCCAGTTAGCAGACCACCGCTTCAAAAAATCAACTCTTCTAAGAAACTAGGAGCGTTGTTACAAATTGTGAATACCGAAGTCCTACCCAATTATATCATAGAAGTCCACACATTGGAATATTTACATATGCTGATTTGCTGTGCAGCAACAGCAATTGCTAATGTTATGGGCATTAAGGTCAGAATACGACGGGCTACCAACATTAAAAGGGTAACAGAATAGCACCCTGGGAAAAACGACTGCTGAGGAAGATTAAATTACTGCGTAGGGACATTGGAAAATAATATCGGAATACATACGAGGAGTAAGAAGTAGAAGGATCATTAAAATAACTGAAAAAATGTTGTTTAACACTTTAAGACACTTACGACATGATCCAGAAAACAACACGCATCAACAATGCCTGGACACATTAAAACAAAAACTCTTTATTTATTCAGGCCGCCTTATCTTAAAACTTAAATCACTTAAAACTTATGGAAAATGAAAATAAATCTTATCCAAGCCAAGAAAAAATTAACCCGTTTTGGGGAAATCAACTTTTAATGCCAGCTGCTCATAACACCAATGTTGGATGGATTAAAGACACAACGAACAACTGTCAGCATTACAATAATATTCCTTACGAACCGTTTACCACTGTAGAAATCTCAAATACTGTCAAAGATCTTCATAACTGGAAATCTCTGGGACAGACTGAGTTCAAAACTTCTGGCTAAAGAAGTTTTAGAGTGTTCATGAGCGTTTATCAATGTTGATTAATCATGTTATCTCTATGCAACAGGAAATACCATCATTTCTTACACAGGGAATCGCTTACCAAATCTAATACCAAAGGATCAAAATAATACCCAAGATCCAGCTTACTACCAGAAATCCAGAGCAATAAAAGAAAGAGTACAACGTCTAAGTATCTGGGGGCCGTAATCACAGCTGACAATTAAAAGACAGAAGAACTGAAGAAATAAAAGACAGAATCCAATTTGCAAACCGCTGTCTATTTGCACTGGATAAGCTCATAAAATCAAAAAACCGTAGAAAAACCAAAAAAGTTCAAAGATCAAAATCTATAAATCCATTGTCAGACCTGTAATAACATACGGATGCGCAACGTGGACCATGACCAAAGCAAACGAAGAAAAGCTCAGACGATTTGAACGATGACACTATGACATCACCACAAACCAGTATTGGCGACGTGCAAGTACTTGGAGGGGATACGAGAAACGGTCGTGCGCGAGTAGCGGAGAAATCTTGAATTTTTTACTGCACATTTCATAGATTTCATAAATTCATATTGTCAATTGTCGTATTTCATATTCGTTTGTGTTTTTACACTTTCTGTCACTGAAGAAAATGGGATTTATGAAATGCTGTGTTATAAATTGTAAAAAATACAACAAAAAATTGTCAATTTAAGTTTTATTTCGTTTCCAACTTCGAAGCACAAAGCTACTACAAAGAGAAAAGTGGATTTATTTCATAAAAAAGCATAAGTAACATACCCTAAATTATGCTTTATTCTTGCGCCCGATTTTAAAGTCAGTTTGAAATAAATAGTAAATAAAAGTTCACTTTTAAGTGTAAATTTTAGTTTCATAACACTCACTTAGAGTTCATTTTAAACCAAAAATCAAGTTTAAATGTTTAAATTTTATTTTTTTGAAGTTTACAAAAATGCATCAAGTTCACAGGGAAATAATTAATTGTTTCAAACCAATATGATTATATCATGGACTAACCTGCTAATTTATGCATTAGCACTATTTATGGTAATTTATTTTTCTTAATTCTTCCACATAATTCTTCCATTCTTTTTTGACATTTGCCACTACTAAAGCTTTTCCCTTTGACTCAGTGCTTGGTTGAAAAGTTATTTGGTGATTTACTTTCTCAAATCCAGTTTTTTATTATTGCATCCATATTAACAGTAATGCTGTGATTTAATAAAATATTTATTTGTATTTACACTACATACAATGTTTACCTTTTAATAACATACTGACATAACCTCAATCTTACTTTTTCTTCTTATTCTTTTTTGGGGCTACGTCCTTGACAGTTATCCGGTAACCTTGATCTAACATGAAAGCGCAGTAAATTTTGCTGATTTACGACACCAGGTGTCGCTTTTCCGAACTTGCACGGTCCCAAGAAGATCAGAACCAATATCGAATTAAAAGCACTCTACAATGACGCCGATATTGTCCAAGAAATTGAATAATAGTAGTATAAGATTCCAAAATACAAAAAATGCGCATAGGACCTATGTTGTCAGATTCTTTTAATGATTATGAAATACATTAAATTTTAAAAAAGACTCTGAGTAAGTATACAAAATATCCAGAGTGTAGCACGAAATTTACCAAACTTACAATGAATCTTCTATACAATATTAAAAAATATTGATTTTAAATTCTGACGATTTCCTGATACTTGGATATGTTTTTATAGGTACCCTCCCAGGTAGGTATAAATAATTTTGTATTCTTGATATAAAGTTTAAATGAAAATATTAGAAATGGGTTATTACTTGAAGATTCTCATTATGCAGTGAAGCTATTTTTAAGGAGTTTACTAAACAATCCATAAATAAAATTTCTATAATGAATTCTATATTAAACCAAAATGTAATAGAACTTTTTATGTATGGAAGATAAGGTTGAGGTAGTATTTTACTCAATGGCAGTGGCTGTAAAGTTGTAACGATTTAACCGTTCTAATCTTTAGCAACATTCTATAACAGCCACAGATCAAATTTGAAGACAGAATAAAATTGACAGACAATTTTGAAGATTAATTGCTAAATGAAGACATTATTGAACTTTCTGAAGATATTTGGACCTTATACAATGCTAGTCATAAGTCCGTTCCCCCCTCGTATCTTTTCGACTCTGCCTTTTAGTATCTTTACGTTAAAATCACCGAACACTATAGTTGGCTCATTTTTCTTAGTTTAGTTAAGAATTTCCTAATATATTAAACAATAAAATTAAGAAATTCTGTAACCGAATACAAACGTTTTTTACCAGAAACGTTTTTGTGAAAATTTGAGCACTATTCATATTTTTTATATTTTTGCTTTGAAAAAGTTAAAGAAATTTATTTTTTGGTTTTTACTTTCAGTTGTACGTAATCCCAAAAACGGAGCAAGTAAATTGTTTGTGTATCTTGCGTCATAACCTTGAAACCCCGCATGTTTTGGAAACTTATGTAAATTCTTATGAATTAGTAATTTGGACCCCACGATGTACACACAAGGCAAAGGAAGTATTTTATATTTAATAAATAAATTCTTGCGAGAAGCGCCTCGTTCGTTTTGCCCCGCACATTTTCTGGAAATAAAAAACTTTATGAACGGTAGTACTATTACTATGAATGAGGGTATGATAGATGCTTACAAACATTTTATTTTCTCCAATGTATTTTCATATCTGCCTTAGGATATGAGTTATTGAAATAGTTTTGAGCATAGTTTATCAACATTATCAATCCAGATTGACTTTGCTGACTGAGATTGCTTTGCCCATTTAATAAATCTTAATAAAATATTATGTTGGAGCGTAAACTTGTACAATATTTATTGTGGTCTGTAAATTTTGCTTTTAATTTGTGATTTCCTCTTCTTGTTGACAAAGAAACCTACTCCACCATTTCATTTCAACAAAATCAGATATTCGACAAAAAATTTCAACAGTATTTATCATCATCATTAATATTTAGCCTTCATTTATCACGTCCACTGCTGGATATGGGCCCTTTTCAACTACTCCATTCTTTACGATTTTGTGCTCTTTGTTGCCAATTTTTATTGATACGGCTTGATAGGCGGTCTTCCTCTAATACATTTGTCTCCTATTGGCTTCCAATTTGTAATTTTGCATGTCCATGGTGAGTCGCAAATTCTCGCTACATGGCCATACAACCAATTAAGACTGCAGCTGTCTTCAAGACCGCTCAAGTATTATGTAGAACTAAATAACTGCTTAAAACTAGAACACGTTCCATCAACTTGAAATCTGCTGATTTAGTGACAATCCATCCAACCGCCACGAGGAGCCATCAATAAGTTACCCTGTCAACCACGTGAAGCCATAAGTATCAATTTTAAATTTGTTTATTGTAAAGCAATAGGCAGGGTTTATATATAGTCCCAAGATTCCTAAGAGGAACATAGGGCTTCCACAAAGTGTCTCCAGCGAACTCTATTTCTGGCTAGTGCTTTGATTTCAAGCCAGGATTTTCCCATTGTTCTCCCTTCGTCCAGTACTGTCCTTCTCCAAGTTCCCTTAGGTCTGCCTACTTTCCGTCGGCCTTGGGGATTCCAATCCAGCGCTGTCCTGGCAATGTCATTTGGCGGTCTACGAAGTGTGTGGCCCAGCCATCTCCATTTTCTTCGCCTTATTTGCTTTATGACATTTTCTTGGTTGCTTTGGTTCCATAAATTTTCATTGGAGATTCGGTTAGGCCAAAATATACGAAGGATTTTTCGTAACGCTCTATTGATGAAAACTTGTAATTGGTGTACTATGGGTGCTGATATCTTCCACGTTTCGCAGCCATACAGTAATACAGCTTTTACATTTGTGTTGAAGATTTTTAGTTTCGTTTTAGTTGGGTAAATCCTGGATTTCCATATGTTGTTAAGCATGTTGTAGGCGTTGCGAGCCTTATTTATTCTTTCATGTACATCACGCTCTGTACCCCCATTACAGTCAATTATGCTGCCCAGATATACAAATTCCGCTACTCTCTCAATTTTCTGGTCGTTGATCATAATAGGTTGGTTGTTTCTGGTACCAAATCGCATTTCTTTGGTTTTGTTGGTGTTTATTTCTAGACCAACCTTCTTTGATTCTTCTTGTACTTTGTTTACTTGGAGTTGCATGTCCTGTTTTGTATGTGCTAGGAGGCATATATCATCAGCGTAATCTAGGTCTTCCAGTCTGTTTGTTAATCCCCAGTAAATTCCTCTATTAGAGTTTACCTTTGTTAGTACGGAGTCCAGTACAATGTTAAATAGTATAGGGGATAAAACACAGCCCTGCTTTACTCCGTTTAGCATAGCTATTGGGTCAGATGTTATGCCGTTGTGTAGGATTTTGCTTTCTGTGTCACTGTAGAGTTCTTTGATGAGATTTACTATTTTTTCTGGTATTCCTATTTCCTGCAGTGCTTTCCATATGGCCGTATGTGTGAGCGTGTCAAAAGCTCTCTTGAAGTCCACAAAGCACACAAAGAGAGGAGAGTTGAATTCCTGTGACTGTTCTACAATTATTCTTAGTGTGTTAATTTGGTCCACGCATGATCTGTTTGGTCTGAAACCGGCTTGTTCCTTCCTCAACATTGGTTCTACACTGTTTGTTAGTCGGTTGTTTATAATTATTGCTGTTAATTTATTTATAGTATTCAGAAGTGTGATTCCTCTCCAGTTTTCGCAATATCTTCTGTCACCCTTTTTTGGTATCTTTATTATTAATCCCGTTTTCCATTCTTTGGGGAACTTTTCCTCTCTCCAAGCCCTTTTCAAGAGTGGTTGGATTAGCTCTGCCACTGTACCTGGGCAAGCTTTTAACAACTCTGGTGGAATATTGTCAGGGCCGGCTGCTTTGTGTGCTTTCAGTTTTTCTATGGCCATTTCTATTTCTTGCGTTGTTGGTTCGTTGGTGTTAATTCTCAGTTGGATATTGGGTATTAGGTTTTCTGCGTCTTCTGGTGGTGTTGGGACTGCACTTAGAGATTCGCTAAAATATTCATGCCATCTTTTGACTTGTTCCTGTGGCGTTGTAATATCTTCACCTGTAGCACTTTTTACAATTGGTTGGTGGGTAGTATATCTTTTATTGGCTAGTTGTTTAGTGATATTATATAATTGTCTCATGTTTTGATGTTCATCGGCGACTCGCGCTTCTTCGGCAAGATTTTCTGCCCACTTTCTTTTGTCTTTCTTTGCTGCCTTCTTGACAGCTTTATTCGCTTCTCTATAACTTTCTCTAAGTCGGTTCTTCTCTGCTGCTGTCTTAGAATTTAGTAATTCTAGATTAATGTGTTTGTGACGTTCTATTTTGTTCCACGTTTCTCTCGTAATCCACTCTTTCTTTACGTCTTTCTTTAGGCCCAGCACGTTTTCACTTGTTTCCACAAGGGCTTTGCTAATCGTTTCCCAATTTTTGCCCTGTCTTTCGTCGATTTTGGATCTCAGCTGTCGTGCGAATTCTACTTTCGTCTCGTTGTTTTGTAGTTTCTCAATGTTGAACTTTTTTCGAATAGGTTTGTTCAGTTCTTTTCTATTCCTAGCTATTTTGACTCTAATTTCGGCCATCATCAGGTAGTGATCACTGGCCGCATCTGCGCCTCTCCATGATCTGACATCTAAGAGAGATGTTCTCCATTGCTTACTGATTGCAACGTGGTCGATTTGATTGTAGGTGCGGTTATCTGGCGATTTCCATGATACCTTGTGGATTGTTTTGCGTGGGAACAAAGTCCCTCCAATGATTAGGTCATGGTTACCACATAATTCAATGAAGCGTTCGCCGTTGTTGTTTTCTCTGGCCAGTGCCATGCTTTCCGATAACGTGTCCTAGGTTGGTGTTGTCAGTGCCAACCTTGGCATTGAAGTCTCCCATCATTATTTTTATACCGGATCTTTTAATTTGTTCTAATGTTGCTTCAAGGCATTCGTAGAAATCCTCTTTTTCTTGTTCTGTTGCTTGTTCGGTAGGTGCATAGCACTGAATCAATGTTACCAGTCTTAATTTGGTCCTTTCCACAAGAGAATTTTTTGTGGCTTTACTAAATAGAATTCCTACTCCATTTTCATGTCTTCCGCCATCTGTTTTACCAGAGTATATCAGCAGGTCGCCTTCCATGTTGACGTGCTCTCCCGTCCCATTCCACCGTGTCTCACTGAGACCTAGTATATCGACTTTATATGCTTTCATCTCTCTACAAATTTAGGCAAGGCGTGATGCTTGCATCATAGTTTTTATGTTCCAATATCCGATTCTTGTCCGTTTACGTAAGTCAAAGGTCGTTATCAAAGGATCCGTCCGGTTGTTCTCTGTAGAAGTTTCGAAAATCTAGTAATTTGAGGCGGATAGGCGCCCGATTCTGATGCCGGGGCTGCCGGCTCTAGCCATCAGACTGGCCTCAGGAATTCCTGGAATGGGACCATGACATTTTCTTCATGTTTATGGTACTAAGGTTATACCGCCTATACTCGGTCGTCAGAGCCTCGTTGGTTATTTAGCAGGGTGCACCGTGTAACCATTTGTTACCGCTCGAGCAGGTGAGGTTGACATTTGGGTCATGATGTTATCGATGTTGGTTCGACCCCTTACACCCCAATAGGCAGGGTTTGCTTGTGCAAAATATCATTATTTTGTTTGTTTTATGCTAAATAAATATGATTAGTTAATTCATTGTTTTATTCGTTACCAACTGAATTGTCATTGTTTAATTCATAGTTTAAGACAAGACGGATTCACACTTGAGAAACTGAGCTATACGATATTGAAGCATATACCACAAGCTCCCATGGTTGACTGAGGCATTATTTTATAATAATATTTCAATTCTCTTTGGTTGTCTTATCGTTACAGTTTATAAAATGTAAACTTTCATTGAATTTTCCCACAGTGTAATGTTAAAATTATTTTTATGTAATCTTTTGTCCAAAATTTGTTCTATCACTGACAATATTCTTTGTACTCGTGACACATTAATTCAATAAAAAATATATATTTGTATTAAATTATGTTCTATTCTAATTTTTAGTAATCTTCTTGAGTTTGGTAATCAAATTAGAGGATGATTTCTGATTTAGCAAGATGAGTACGATTTTGTTTTAGCTTTTTTTAAATGTTTATTAATGATCATTTATTTAAAATCATTACTTTAAAAAATTACAATATAAACAAATTGTTGTGCGAATTCTTTTTTTATGCGAATATTTAGACATTCTTTTATACTGACATAACACGTGTGGTAGACGTTGTCGAATATCAAGAAATAGGCTGGCACTTGCGTTTTCAGATTTGTTCATATCCACAGGGAGAAAGTTACGCACAATAGATAAATCTAAGCAGTGTTTAACAAGGAAATCAAAAGGAAACGTCGAACAACAGAACAGAAACGGACCAACTGACGGACAGGCAGACGTCAGAACAACAAGACCCATCAGTGGAAAACCGTTATCTTTGACAAGCATGATCTCTACCTTATCGACCGTGCCACGACGTCCATTCAAACGCGTAATTCAATAAGACGGTGGCTATTGTACCGGTGACGGGTCGAAATAACACCTTGGGGAGAACGATTGTGTTTGCTCCGAGCAGGAAAATTGAGAAAATGATCTAATAAATGCAAATTTAGTTACTTGATTATCTCGTCATTAAACGCGAACGAGTATTTTCCATTTAAATAATTGGAATATATATATATATATATATATATATATATATAATATATATATATATATATATATATATATATATATATATATATATATATATAAATATATAAATATATATATATATATATTGTTATGATATGTAAAATCGAGAAAAATATTGATTAGCTTAAAATATTTCAAAGTTCAATTAAAATAATTCAGATAAGTCAAATAATAAACAACAAACATTTCGAAGAATGAAAGTCTTTTAATTTTGGATTACCTGTATTTAACAAAACGTAAGTTATGCATAAATTATTTTCTTTGTTATAATATACTTGAGTGACCCGCATAATTTTAAGTGAAATCCATAGACAATTGAAGCGGTTTTTCCAAATAAATGTTGTGCAGTAATTAGGACAATAGAATAGATTTTAGAAAGATATGTTTTTGTTAGTTTCTTAAGAATTGGTAGGAAAAGATTATTTTGTAAAATAGTTTTAGGAAATTTTATAATTGTAGGTAAAAATTTGTGTGTTATCGAAATGAAGAAATGGGAGATGTATGAAGCGTTTTGATTGGATGAGATTGAAAAAGGTGGGATGAATGGTTTAAGAATAAGACTTTAGTTAGTTTTTTAAAATAGAAAATATAGTCAGTTGGTTTCCAAGGGTGCAAGGCGAACGGCCGTTGTTCTCGGGTAGTTTCCCAGAGGTAGGAAGCAGTAGCAGTGAAAGTTTGTGAGTTTTCGTGTAGTTAGTGTATCTGACAGAAGCTGATCCAGTAAAAGATTGTAAGTTATATTTTCTACTTATATTCCAAGAGTCACTGTTCAGGCCAACGAGAGATTCAGTTTATCGTAAAGAAAAGATATTCCAAGAGTCATTTTTCACTCAGGCCAACGAGAGATTCAGTTTATTGAGAGAAGAAGAAGCTAGCATAATTTGAACGATTCGTGCATTTGAAGGAGATCATTAAGGACGATAAACTTGCAATAATTTGTTGTAAGATTGCTGATTACCTAGGGAGCGGCTACGAGTAAATAGTATAGTCTACAAGGAACAAGGATTTGGACCACTCATCATCAGAGAGGATAGTTTTGTTTTCTGCAGTTTTTCTTTTATTGATAACACAAATTTTTTTCACTTAATTTTAGAATAGGAGTATAACTATATTTTGATTAGTGAGATTTAGAATATAGTATTTTGGAAAATTTCAGTGTGATTTTATTTCAATATATAACGTTAGATCCTATACTGTTTTTTATTATTCCAGTATTCTTTGGACCTTACCTTTCACATGTAATAGCATAGATATTGAAGCACGAATATAACCCTGAGATAAGAGAATTAAAAAGTGTGATAGAGTCATAATCATATCATTTAAATAATTTTAATTAATTAATTAATTAATTAATTAGCTAATTAATTGCTTGGCGCACCAAGACTTTAAATATCACAATAACTGGCTTCCAAAACGTGGGGCTTGAAAATATCGCAGCTTTACATTTGAAGGAAGGGAAAGAGATCTGGAATAAGTACAGGTGATCAGAGATAAAAACATATAACATTGAGAGAATTTGAATTTGAAAATATTTGGACAATTTTTTCCAGTGGATAAAAATTTGATTTATTGATTGATCGTAGTTAGTTGATATTTACTGCTATTAAATTATTTGATTTTTATTTTCTTTACCAATCGTACATTTGATATTTATTTTGAATTATTTGAATTTTACTGATTGCATATTTGATATTTGTCGTGAAAATTTATTACAATTGGGGAGAAATATTGTCGTGTCCTGCAACGTATAGAGTGGTGTAAAATTTCACATTTGGCGGGGACAAAAACATTAACGAAAAGAACAACATGTCGACCACAAGGAGTCAAAGCAAAATGCAAGAAAGGAAGGAGGATAACAGAGAAGAGGAAACAATTGTTGAAGAAGGATCGGATAATGAAGGAAATGTTACAATAGTTGAGGACAGAAAAGAAACAGGAATGTTAGAAAAATTATTAGCAATGATGCAAATACAGACACAAACAATAGAAAAAAAATGAAATGAAACAAAACAAACAATGGAAGAAAACCAACGGGAAACAAGACAAGCAATAGAACTAAATAACAGAATATAGAGCAGCGCTTGGAAAACTATGAACAGGAAATTAAAGGATGTGTTGAGGGGATAAAGAAAGAAATGATACAACAGATAGAAGAAATAACCCTAAAGAATGTAAAACAAGAGAAAGAGATCAATGAAATTAAAATACAAAATGGAGAGACAAGAAAAGAAAGTTAGAACAGTTAGAAGAAAAATTTGAAATGGCGCTACAAGAAGACAGGAAAGAAGTAGAAAGGAGATTAAAGCGAAATGAAAAACAAATGGCAGAAATTGAACTAAGAGGAGTAGAGAGAAAAGAAGTTATCATCCATGGAACAAGCGAGGCGAAAATACAATTTGGCGGGGATATTAGAAAAACACACCCAGTACCGTTTGTTAAAAATTTGAAAACCAAATTGCAACATGTTAGATATTTTGACGATTGCAAAGAAACAATTAGAAACCATCTGAAAGAAGGAGCAGCGTTATGGTATGAAAGCAAAGAAGATGAGTTTGAAAATTGGACAGATTTTGAAAATAAATTTCTCAACTATTTCTGGGGGAAAAATAAACAGAGAGAAATCAATCAAGAGCTACAGAATGGAAAATATCACGAAAAAATGGGAATATCTGAAGAAAGATATGCTTTGCAGATATATAACAATTCAAAATATCTGGAATACAAATATTCTACCGAACAGCTGGTAGAAATGATCAGCAGACATTTTGAGGAAACTTTGGAAGATCACGTGATTTTGAGAAACTATCAAGATATTGATAGTTTGTGCCAATTCCTTCAATTAAAAGAAGCGAAAAGAAGAGAAATGAGAAATAGAAGACAGCACGACCAATATAATGGACCGGAAAGAAGGTATCCATCAAATTATGACCAGAGAAATCGACATCCCCGATCAACAAACGAATATAGGCCGAGAAGTTACAATTATTACAATAGACAACAAAATTACGATAACAGGAATGACACACAAAATAGAACATATAAAAATCACAACAGGAGTAGAGCTGCACCAAATCCTCCGAATAGGAATACGAACGAACAAGGGACGATAGAAATAACCAGAGCTTCCAACAACAAAATAGAAGGGAGATGAATCATGTAGCAATAGGAAACGAAAGACAAATTTCTAATTCCAATCTAATATTTTTAGATGCATTTATAAAACATAAAGCGATTAAAATTGTGATTGATTCGGGATCGGAGATATCGCTAATCAATAAAAAACTAGTAAAAGAATTAAATTTGGACAGATTTGTGTATAAGATTCCTAGGGTTGATTTAGTGGGTGCAAACAATAAAAATTTGACGACAGTAAACGAAGGTTTGGGAGTACGGATCAGAGTGGGAGACAAATTCATGAACACATTATGAAATGTGTGGTGATTGAAGATTTAAATCATGCTATGATAGCGGGAATTGATGAATTGAGGGAAAAACATATCACCATAAATTTTTCGGAAAATAAACTGGAAATCAGAGCAGAACCAGACAACACAGAAGAAGAAAAGCAAACAGATAGGAAAACAAATTCTGAAAGGATCAATGCACAGGAAAAACGTAAAGAAATCAATATGACTGTAGAGGATAAACCGAAAGTACAAGAAAGAAAGAAAAAAATCAAACATAAGAGAAAAGGAGAAGGAATAGCTGATATCTACATGGAATATTTCGAAACAACAGCCCTGTCCTCATCAAACTTCAAACCTACTTACTGGTTACGGTACGTTGATGACACCTTTGTCATTTGACCCCATCGTAAAGACACATTAGATCTCCTCCTCTCCCATCTGAATGGACCACATTCCAGTATTCAATTTACGATGGAAGTTGTGCCTTTTCCATTCCGGGATTTTCTTATTCAGAAACACCCACCTCACAGTTTTTCCTATTCCGTGTACCGGAAACCCACCCATACAAACCGTTATTTCAATGCCCAGTCATATTAGCACCTCGCTCAACTCAAGTTCTTCAGTTTTCAAAACTATTGTTTTTCTTTCCATAACACTTAGCGATGGCAATCATAGATCACCTTAAAATCAATTCAACAAGGCAAACACTCTTACAAAACGGCTACTATAAAACCCAAATCAATAGGAGCATTCAAAAACATCAAAACCCTATTATATCCAAAAAAGAAACCTTGCCGCCTGGTCTACCCAAAATCTTTCTATCTTTTATCAAAGATGTCACTGACAATATTAGTAGAACTCTTAACCCCTTTTAACATCGAAAACATCTTCACTATTTACTCCAAGATCCGTAAAAGACCAAATCCCCAATGAAGACCTTGGTGACTACAAGATACCTTGTTTAAGTTGCCCACGTACAACGTAGGACAGACAAACCAACGAATCCACAACTGTATTTACGAACATTCCATATCTGTAAAACATTCTCTCGTTATTCATTACCTGAATATAACCAGTCCTGAGTTGCGCTGATAACATTAGGTTATCAGGATAGATTTTTGATAGGAAATTTGAAGAAACAAAGCATATATTAATATAAAAAACATGCCAAAATGACATTTATCTTATGTAAACTCCCTTTAAAAAAATCTATGGAGCGAACTTTAACTTCTTCTTCTTCTTCTTCATGTGCCATCTCCTCTGAGAAGGTTGGCAACCCTCATGGCAATTCGCTATGATGGTAAAGACGATGCTAAAGACGTTGTTCTCTTTTACCACAGCGATCTGATTATAATAGATAGCGTTAATTGCTTAATCCATGCTTAATCTCATGAGTTTAGAAATTCCGATACCAAATACATATTCCTACTTCATAAAAACTCCTACTCCTTGAACAATAACCATCCGACACATCCTTAAATATTTTTAAAGAGAACGATACTCCCTACTCCTTAAAAAATACCTTTATGAACAAACTTACAAAATGTTCTAACTTCCACCACGTATCTATACACAGACGTGTAAACCCGTGGAAATGTCAAATTCCCAATAGAGCTCATTAAGTCGTTGTTACTCGACTTCATCTAGGACATACCTGACTTACCTACAAGTATATCATTGATCACGGTAATCCCAATTTATGTGAAAACTGTAATGTTCCACTCAATGTTACGTATGCCCTTGTAGAGTGTCCACAATATCTATTGGAATGACAAACACCAACCACATCATCAGATCAGCAATTGAAATGTTAGGAAAAAATTTAAAATTGAACATTTGGTTAAATTCCTTAAAGACATTAACATATCAAACAAAATTAAATATTTATTTATTGTTATTTATTTAGTAAAGTAAATGTAAGTAAATTTAAATTATCTCTTGTGTATGTATATGTCGCTAATAATCTTAAAGTTTGATGTAACTATGTTTGTAAAATAAAAAAGAATCTTTGGTCCTATTGGAACTAGGAAGGTCCTATTGATGACATTCTTTATTTTAGTATATTCTCACATTACCCTAAATTGACTCTAGTGCTGCTATTGATTTAGTTAATGTTGTTTACTTTAATTTATTTATTTCAGAAAGATCTAAACATTAATTCTGCAAGATCTAAAGAAGCTAACTGCAAGATAAATAGGGGATTTATTCGAATCACTTTGGCACCGCAGTCGGGGGAATTATCGAGACAAACTGTACACATTAGCACAGATGATACGATATAGAAATTGAAGATCTGTGTGGGGAGCACAAAACGAATGAAATAACGTGCATGAAACACCGCCGGATCGTTATACCATACCACCGCAACATAATCAAAGACTTGTCACTACTACAAAAGAAGAAGGATCTCAGCAGGCTAATAACAAAGCAGCATCGCTGACGTTCAGGATATTAAAAAACGCGTCCTCATCATTTCGAGCTCGCTTCAGGTTATGACGGGGAATTGGGAGGGCGAGTTGTGAAGGTCCCGTTGGCATACATTCCACATGCGTCTCAGAAATGACGTACGAAACTCTAGAAACCCCTGGACGGGAATCCATGTGGAAAATCACGATATACAGAATGTCATATTAAAAACAATGTTAAATACACAGCGACTCTATTACTAGTTTTATTTGAATGTTTCCCCATTCACACAATGAACAATGTTGATTATAATTTTATAAAAATTCATCACAATATTACGCAAAAGAGTAGTGATTTAACTCCTGAACATTCCAATTAGCAGAACTTATTTTCAAGAATTTTTGTACTCCATAGCGTGGGATTATATGAGTATTATTGAAGTATATGGATCATGTTTTTAGAAATTATTCATCATCATCATCACCAAGTCCTTTGCGTCCACTGCTGGATATAGGCCTCCCTCATTGTTGTCCATTTCGCAGCAGTTCCATTTCAGTGTGTCGATTCGGGAAATTACATCGCTAACTCCTGTTCTTCGTCTTCATTTCTAACTCGATCACGAAGCGATATACTCAGTGTTAAACTTTCCATTTTCGTCTGAGCTATTTGCAGCGTTTTAGAAGTTATAGCTATCAATGTCAAAGTTTCGGCACCATAGGTACCTTTTAAGTATGTCTTTGAGTTTTCCATAGTTTTCCCATGCTAGGTTTATTCTTCTTTGTAGTTCACGTCTCTAGTGATCTTTATTTCGTGTCCAAGGCATGTATTTTTTCACCAGCTCTACGTCGATTTCCCCAATATTGATTTCCGCTAGGTACTAGGTTTGTCATGAATTTTGTTTTGAAAATGTTTTAGACCCACAGAATATTTTATTTATATTAGAATATTTTAAGACCCACACTGACACACACTAACTGAAGTTCATGTAGGATTGTACATATCTTCTTGAGGTTGTCCGAGAACAAAACTATGTCATCTGCGAATTTCAAATTTGTTAATCTTCTGCCGTCAATGTTCAGGCCTTTCTTTTCCCAGTTAAGTGTTTACAAGCATATTCTAGTACTGCAGTAAACAGTTTAGACGATAAAGTATCACCCTATCGGACTTCTCTCCGATCGGGATATGATCCGTGTTTTTATGCAGTTTCACCGACATAGGCTTGTAGTGCTTCCAAAATTATAATGCATGTATAAGAAATCATTAATTTAATTAAATTATGTGAACATTAAACAATATATTGACTATAATTTTAGACTAACTGAAGGATTTGTGTCACAAAAATATTAGATATTTGTTCTTCTTGTCATACAGTGAATATATTTCTCTTGTCTACCATCTCAGCCTTAAACAATTCACTTCAGAATGAAGAATTCTTTTAATTATTTCCAAATCTTTCTGTTTGGTATTGTTTGGGTATAGTTTTTCCAATGACTTTATGGATAGTTTCTTCCCATCTTCTATGTCCCCATCATCACAACTATGGATTTGGTCAACATCGTGAAGGGCCGTAAGTTGCAGTACTTGGGTCACATAATGAGAAATCAAGGCAGATACGAGCTACTTCAATGCATTTTACAAGGTAAAATTGAAGGAAAAGGGGACCCAGGACGAAGAAGAATATCCTGGCTTACTAACCTGAGAGCATGGTATAGAAAGACCTCAACACAGCTATTTCGTATAGCAGCCAACAAATTCATCATACCCAGAATGATTACCAACGTTCGGAACTGACAGGCACCCTAAGAAGAAGAATCTTCTATGGAGAATTTCCGTCTTTTTTTTGGCTGTTGGGCTATGTGACCCGCCCATTGCCACGTTAGGTTGGCTACTCTTTCAAGAAATGTCATTTTTAAAAGGGTTGTTCTCCCAATTTCTTTATTTCTGGTGCTTCAAGACCGTATATAAGGACTGACTAGATACAAAGCTGATAAACTTTCATTGTAGTTTAATTAATTTTAATTTAGTTTAATAAAGGTGTCAGATTTTATGTATCCAGATTAGTTGTAAAGAGAAAGTGTTCCATATGGGACGCCTTGATTCATTCAAGCCCAGTAAGGCGAAGGATTATCTGGCTGAAAAATCTACGTACATGGTTTAGCGCAACCAACACAAATCTTTTCAGAACAGCAGTTTGCAAAATACAGATTGCCATGATACAGATAAACGCTACAAGAAGAAAGAAAGTTCATCAAAAATGGAAAAAAACGGGTGTGGCAGTCCAGTGGGACTGCCGGTAGAAGCTATACTTCTATACACGTGTTCGCCGTTACAAATTTATATGGGAGTCAATTTTGAAGCGGTATTTCAAGAAGCGCTCTCAGACTCAATAGAAGGTATATCTATCAATGGAGAAGTTTTGAATAACTTACGTTTTGCAGACGATACAGTAATAATTACGGATAACAACAATGATTTACAGAACCTAATGCAACGCCTTAATGAACGCTGTCATGAGTACGGACTGAAGATAAATTTAAAGAAAACTAAATGCATGATCATGACTAAATCTGCACATGCAAATATCCAATTGACTATTGAAGATACTGCAATTGAGAATGTTAATAACTATAAATATTTAGGAACATGGATAACATCAGATGTAGACCAAACCAAAGAAATTAAGACACGTATTGAAATAGCACGTACATCATTTATTAAACTTAAAAAGTTTCTTTGTTGTCGGGATATAAGGTTAGAACTACGCCTGAGAATGCTTCGATGTTACGTGTTCTCTACTCTTCTTTATGGTCTGAAAGCTTGGACACTAAAACAAGTTCATCTGAATAAGCTGGCCGCCTTTGAATTTTGGTGTTATAGAAGAATCCTACGAATATCATGGATTCAAAGAATGTCAAACATGGAAGTAACTAGAAGGATAGAAAAAGGGGCGGAAATAATATTAACTATTAAAAGACGAAAACTTGAGTACTTGGGACATGTGATGAGAGGGCAAAAATACGCATTATTACAACTTATTATGCAGGCAAAATCCGAGGAAAGCGAAATGTGGGAAGACGAAGAATATCCTGGCTTAAGAACTTAAGGGAATGGTATGAATGCAGTAGTGCAGAACTTTTTAGAGCGGCAGTCAACAGAGTCCGCATAGCCATGATGATTTCCAACCTTCGATAGAAGATGGAACTTAAAGAAGAAGAATGGGAGTCAATCTGCACAATCATTACATATGTAATGCTATAGGTAAGAGAGAGCAGAAAGAGAAACAGAATTAGGTATATAGGTATATGGTGCATCGTTTGCTGTATATAAACAACATTTGACCTGTAATAGGAGTATAGTAAATGAAGGATTGAATCAATATTTTGATGAAAATGTATATTTTTATTTTCTTATATGTATGAAACTAGTTGAATGCAAAAAAAATTACACATACGTAAAATTCATTGTTTATTTTGTTATTAATATAAAAATACAATACAATACACTGCAACATAATTCAATATAATAATACAATAAAAATTAAAATGCAATATTCATAAGTATTTAAAAATAGCAATATACATAACTTACTTACGCATATGTTTAATTTACCATGATAATAATATTAAGAAAATAAAAATATTGTTTCGTGATACAACTGTCAATTTGTCTGACATTGACAGATACAAAATTTAATTGTTGTTTGTTGTGTATATAAGTAAACATTTGAATTTTGTTGAGATATTTACAAGTTTTTATTTATCATTTAACATGCCTAACGAGGCTCAAGAAAAATCTGAACAGAATGGAAAAATAATAATATTAATAAATATTAAATATATTTACAAAGGGGACATTTTTATTCTCGAGAGAGAAAGAGAGAGAAAATATATCTTCTGTCTCTCTTTTACCTATATCTTACATATGTAATGATTTTGACGATTCACTCCCGTACAAATTTCCAACGTCGAACGCGTGTATATAAGTATAACTTCAAAAAATTAAAGCCTCTCGCTCTGGTGCCTGAGATAGCCTCAGAAGTTCTAAAAGAAATCTCTGAATGTCTTTTTAGAAAATCTTTAAACCAAGCCGTTCCAGCTAACTTTTTGTTTTCAGAAAACCTGTGTTTAATACTTTTAATACAGTTCCTCTCCTCAAGCTCGTAGGCTATTTAACAAATGTTTTTTTACCATACCAAATAGTTGGTCTTTCATCTCTAAAACACAATCCTTCCATTTCGTTCTGACATCGAATAAAGTAGGCTACATCTAGTTCACATACCAGCACATTATGATTTTCGGCCCTTTTTTATGTATTTAAGAGTAGCAACCATTATTTCTAAAAAATGATATACTTACATTTGAATATTATAGAAAATATTCTTGTATAACTCGCTTTATTTGGTAGGCTAAGCAAGCTTAAAATGGTCCCCGGAGTCATTTTGCCGCAACATGGAGGGACCATTTTACCTAAAAATTTGATTACAGTAAAGTGACGTTAGTTCAGATTATTTTTGGACCAATTACTTAAGGCATTAGGATAGATGATGTTATATTAAATATTCTTAAGGTAATTTGTCTTATTCTATTTCTTGTTGATGTGTCTAGATATACTGTATATTTGTTCCCATTTCTCGAGTTTTATTAATTTATAATAAATTCTTGTCAATGAAACAAACCCTTAACGTCAATCAGAAACTAAAAATACTTTTAGACAAAGAATAGTTACTGCATAACTTGAGTTAAACACTTATTTTGTCATATTTCTCTCACTTAAACGACTTAGATAGATAAACCCCATCGTTTTACGTTACTGACTAAAAACTGACAGGTCTAATGATAAATTATAGTCCCAAAACCGATCCATTACGAAGGATAAATCCATTCGGATAAAATTCTACAAATATTGTTTTTAAATTTATCGATTTCAGATTAGTAACGATGGCCGAATATACCGGAGAAAATGAGCAGTAGAACTTCAGAAAACTGTTTTGAAAAAGTTTGAATGTTGAAAAGAAAATTCCAATCACAGCTAGTTACGAAGTTATATCAAAAGAAACTGAAGACTTTTTATTTGAAAGGTGATTATTTAGTTATTTGCCGGTATTTTTAAACTTATTTATTCAAATTTTTATTTTTTTTTTAATAATTAACCCGGCAACTGTGTTGTGGGGTGAAAATCACCAACGTCCTTCATTAGCGCTTATTAAAATAGTGGCAACATCGCCAGATTTATCTGGTCCACGAGTACCTTCCCATAATATAACAGACCTTGTATTGCATCATAAATTTCAGTATATAAATAAGATTTGAATAAGATATGTTGCGTTTTTTGAACTTGTGGGTGATTTTAACCCCACCACAAATTTGAAGTGCAGGATTATTTAGTTTTTGGGTAATTTTAACCTTACAATACCGGTTAATTATTAACACGTAAATTGTTATTTAGTTCTTTATATTTATTTATTATAAAGAGGGCACTCTTTTGTCCTAGGGTTGGGAAACTGGCCCTGAAGGCGGATAAACCGAGAACTAGGTCAAAGGCGTAAGGACGTAGAAAGCAAGGAAAAACCACTACATTAAACCCCCATCCGCTTCTATAAACCAAGAATTATCCGAGAAGCCATAGAAATAGAAAAAAGGCCAAATTGTCTTAATAAAAGAGATGGCGCCATAACGGTTACCTTCTACATGGAGACCTCTCATAAAGAAAATATCGCCCCCTCCACCCTCCAATCAAAATTCCACAGTCGGAAATATTCGCGCCACTGTATTCTGTCTTGAGTTAGTTCTTCATCCAGATTTCGAGCGCTAATTCGCTTTCCTAACTCGCAGGTTCCAGCTCTGTAGTGGTCTTCCTCGTTTCCTCTTCTCTGCGTGTTGCCACATCATCGTTTTTTTAGGCAATCTTTTGTCCCCCATCCGGCTCACATGCCCATACCATATGAGCTGTTTTCTCTCAATATCCTCAACTATAGTGCCCTCTATACCCATTTGTTGTTTTATCACTTCATTCCGTATTCTGTCGACTTTTGATATTCTCATCGATCTTCTGATGGCATCCATTTCCGTGGCTTCGACCTTTTTCTTATATTTCTCGGTTATTCTTCATGTCTCAGCTCCATAAAGTAGGCTAGTTTTAACCATTTTCTCATAATTGTTCCATTTTCTTTTCTTTGATATTTCTTTACTCCATAGAACTCCGTTTAAACATGCTATAGCTCTTCGTGCTTGTACAATTCGATGTTCTATTTCTCGTTCGTCTTTTCCACTACGGTCGAAGATGACGCCCAGGTATTTATATCCGTCACATGGATTTATTTTTTTATTGTCATCGATATCGAGTTGTTCTGCTTCAGCTCCAATTGAGAGGTATTTGTCTTTTCTAAATTGATATTTAATCCCCATTTCTGGTATTCTTCAATTAGTTTTCTAAGCATGTATTCCATGTCGTCTTTGTCATTTGAGATCACCACCTGATCATCTGCAAACCGTACAGATGTTATATTAAAAAAAAAGATTAAAAGTCAGCGCCTGGAGATGCTTTTACTTTTTTAATTTTGGAGTACGTCTTTTATTAAAAAATCTAATTTCTATTCAGTCTTGCTTTGTTATCTCGCGAAGATTTTTAGGTATATCGTCTTCACATTGACAGCTTGTATAAAGATTAATTATTTAGTATGATCTTATCGTATACCATTTTACAATCTTAGCGTAAATTCACCAAGGATGATTGCAACGTTTCTTGATTTTGTTAATGATAGAACTGAGTACATACTCTTGTAAAAGAGCTTGTGGACTGTAATGGCTTATTTTTGTATGATGTAACTATTTTAACTTAATTTTTCCAAAGATATGTGGTAAAAATACAGCTTTAGACCCGTTTACACGGGTAGAGTAATGATGCAAGTACTTAGTAGAGTAGAGTAACTCTACCCGTAAAAACCCGAAAAAACGTTCAGCATAGTAGAGTAGCATGTAGAGTGCATAGTAGGTAGTAGAGTAGAGTGACTAGCAACATGTGGCAAAGTAACTCTACTCTACTACCACCACCACCGCCAAAATGTCCACTCGCCAGCGCACTCAACTCATGGAACGAGGTCAATTCTGGTAGAGTAGAGTAGGTAAGAATCAAAAAAATCGGCTTCAGGTTCAGCCGATGTATAAGTTCCGAACGTGAAATGGTTCACTCCTATGGAAGCAATCATGAAAGGTGCACAAGGAAACAAGAAAACTGAAGGCCGACGGGAAGTTACAGGTTTTTATTACTTGTTAATGAAAAATACAATAAGAAATAAAAAATGTATTCTTATCAAGATAAAAGTAAACGATTGTATATCAGATTTGATAGTAAACCGATTGACTGCCATATAAAATGAATGCTACGTTGATTTTGTTTCGATTTTATCATGCACCATACTCAGAAGTTCTTCGAATTTCCCTGGGGTCATCCTTAGACACATCTTATATTCCAACTCATCGTCTAAGGCTAGTTCTCTTAGCAGAAGAGCTGAGGCCCCGTGCGTATTCCTTCTTTTAAGCCACTCTCTCATCCACTCCTTTCTTTGTTTGTTTACCTCATCATCTTTAGCTTCAGCGACTTCAGTTACAAAAAATACATTTGCAATTGTAGCTAAACAATTTTGAATTAATTTTCTTTTTCTTGAATTCATTTTGCAATAAACAAACACCCACTCCACACTTTACTAGCATCAGTACTATACTTGTAACTCTCCTCGTGTGAACGGTATCAAGCCATTTTTGGTAGAGTAGCGAGTAGAGTCGACTCTACTCGCTATTCTACTCTCCTCACGACTCTACCCATGTAAACAGTCTTAATCAAACTTTACATTCACAATATTGTTCTGAAGCTATTTTCTTGTGGAAGTTTAAAGTAATTACTATTTAAATGGGAATAAACCACAATTAAGGGTTACAATAAATTTTTTTGACGTTTCAATTTCCACTTCGGAAATCGTTCTCAAAATACAAACCTTATTTTGTTTGTATTTTGAGAACGATTTCCGAAGGAAATTGAAACGTCAATAAACTTACTGTAACCCTTAATTGTGGCTTATACCCATTTAAATAGTAATTACTTTACATTCCCAATGTCAAACAATGATTGTCGAGCCATTCGGCATGATAACTGGGGTACTAACATCCATATATTTATACGAGTCCATGGCATATCTCCATTAAGATGTTTTTCGATAGCTCTATATTATTTTCAAATCAAAATGTTTACAGTGTCAAAAATAATACTACAAAGTACATCCCTTACAAGCCTATTTCTTTATTAACTCAAAAAAAGGTCCAGAAAATCATTAAATTATATTCCACGATCACAAAAGAATGCCGAGATATTTAAAATGTCGGAAAAATAACCCTTATTAATCTAATCTCACTTTTCACTGCGAATCCGTAAAATAACAATTTTACTTAATTAAACGCACTTACTTTCTGGATTGTTATCTTTGCTTGAGTGCGAAAATTCCTTAGAGTCCCTATTAGAACAAGAATTTTACATTTAGGTCAGTTTTTTCTTTGCAGGCGTTTCAGAGAGACGACAGTGTTTCACGAATTTGCTTGATAATATTTGTCAACCGGCTCGAATGAAAGGGAATCGAAACGAAATTGCCAATAATAAAGTGTAATTAAAATATCTGGGAGAGCAATGATCGAATATGCATAAGTTTTCTTTAGAAATAATTTAACTCGTGATAAAAAAATAGGAAAATTTCACAGCTAAAAAATTTTTGAATGTCTGTTTAAATATATTTTTACATTATTATGATGGTTCTTCTTCTTATGGTGCCCTATCCAATTAGAGGATGTTGAAGACAATTCTGGCATACTCTTCTTCCGATGCCCCGGTTTCGTTCTATCTTTCCTTCCATAATAAACTTAAAGAACTGGTATATACTTGGAATTTCGAAATATATGACCCAGATAAGCAGTTTTTCTTCTTTTTATTATTAGCAGCAATTCTCGTTATTCTGCCCATTCGATTTAATACTTAACTTTTTTTGTAGATCTTCTAGTCATACACGTATATATAGTCCCAAGATTCCTAAGAGGAACATAGGGCTTCTACAAAGTGTCTCCAGCGAACTCTATTTCTGGCTAGTGCTTTGATTTCAAGCCAGGATTTTTCCATTTTTCTCCCTTCGTCCAGTACTGTCCTTCTCCAAGTTCCCTTAGGTCTGCCTACTTTCCGTCGGCCTTGGGGATTCCAATCCAGCGCTGTCCTGGCAATGTCATTTGGCGGTCTACGGAGTGTGTGGCCCAGCCATCTCCATTTTCTTCGCCTTATTTGCTTTATGACATTTTCTTGGTTGCTTTGGTTCCATAAATTTTCATTGGAGATTCGGTTAGGCCAAAATATACGAAGGATTTTTCGTAACGCTCTATTGATGAAAACTTGTAATTGGTGTACTATGGGTGCTGATATCTTTCACGTTTCGCAGCCATACAGTAATACAGCTTTTACATTTGTGTTGAAGATTTTTAATTTCGTTTTAGTTGGGTAAATCCTGGATTTCCATATGTTGTTAAGCATGTTGTAGGCGTTGCGAGCCTTATTTATTCTTTCATGTACATCACACTCTGTACCCCCATTACAGTCAATTATGCTGCCCAGATATACAAATTCCGCTACTCTCTCAATTTTCTGGTCGTTGATCATAATAGGTTGGTTGTTTCTGGTACCAAATCGCATTTCTTTGGTTTTGTTGATGTTTATTTCTAGACCAACCTTCTTTGATTCTTCTTGTACTTTGTTTACTTGGAGTTGCATGTCCTGTTTTGTATGTGCTAGGAGGCATATATCATCAGCGTAATCTAGGTCTTCCAGTCTGTTTGTTAATCCCCAGTAAATTCCTCTATTAGAGTTTACCTTTGTTAGTACGGAGTCGAGTACAATGTTAAATAGTATGGGGGATAAAACACAGCCCTGCTTTACTCCGTTTAGCATAGCTATTGGGTCAGATGTTATACCGTTGTGTAGGATTTTGCTTTCTGTGTCACTGTAGAGTTCTTTGATGAGATTTACTATTTTTTCTGGTATTCCCATTTCCTGCAGTGCTTTCCATATGGCCGTATGTGTGAGCGTGTCAAAAGCTCTCTTGAAGTCCACAAAGCACACAAAGAGAGGAGAGTTGAATTCCTGTGACTGTTCTACAATTATTCTTAGTGTGTTAATTTGGTCCACGAATGATCTGTTTGGTCTGAAACCGGCTTGTTCCTTCCTCAACATTGGTTCTACACTGTTTGTTAGTCGGTTGTTTATAATTATTGCTGTTAATTTATTTATAGTATTCAGAAGTGTATATCTTCTGTCACCCTTTTTTGGTATCTTTATTATTAATCCCGTTTTCCATTCTTTGGGGAACTTTTCCTCTCTCCAAGCCCTTTTCAAGAGTGGTTGGATTAGCTCTGCCACTGTACCTGGGCAAGCTTTTAACAACTTTTCTAGTCATACACGAGTTGGTATAATTCGAAATTAAACCTTTTGCGCCACTGCCCTTCATCGTTTATAGCTCCAAATATTTTGCGGAGTATCTTACGCCCGAATATTCCCAGAAGTCTTTCGTCTTTTGCATTAGAATCCATGTATCCGCCCCGTATGTGAGGACCGGCCTCAGCAGTGTTTTATATATAATAATTTTAGTGTTTCTTGGAATATTTCTTGAGTGGATTTGTTTTTGGAGTCCATAGTATGCCCTATTTGTAAGGTTTATTTATTATCCTTTAGTTTCTTCGCTTGCTTTATTGGTAATAGTCACTAGTGAGCCAAGGTATGTGAATCTGTCAACACGTTCAAAGATATGATTTCCAAATGCTGCTTCTCGTTCCTCATTTGCTATAGGATTCTTAGTAACCAACATGTACTTGGTTTTGTCTTCGTTGATGACTAGACCTACCTGTTTCGCCGCCGACGTGGTTTCTAAATCAGAAAACACAAAAGTAGTGTCATCTGCAAATAAAACTGTTTTAAATGGAGCCATGAAATCGGGCAAGTCATTAACATATATTATAAATAATAGAGGACTCAGAACTGATCCTTATGGAACTCCATGGTTATTTGCTTAAATTCAGAGAGACAATTTCCGTACTTGACTGCTTGGTATCTATCCTTTAGATACGATGAAATTAGTTTCAAATGAGTTCCTCTTATAAAGTAAAAATGCAGTTTTTTAACAAAATAGCATGAGAAACACAGTAAAAGGCCTTTGAAAGATCACATACCATTATGGGCCATCAACTATGGGACTCATCACATCTAAAAGTGCATGTGGTGTGGAACGATCCTTTCTGAACCCATATTGTGAACTAGTAAAAAAGTTATTTGTTTCGATTATTTTACTGAATATCGAAACGATGGAAATTGCTTTATAATTGTCCACAAGGTCACGATCGCCCTTTTTAAAAATAGGAACAATCTTGGAGTATTGAAATGAAGTTAGGAATATCCCGATTGAAAAAATACTATTAATGAGATGTGTTAAAGGTTTAGTAATTATTTGACTAGTGCTTTTGATAAAAGTTGCGTTTCCAAAAAGGGATTGGATTGAAAAGTATCCAATAGGGATGTGTAGTTCACCATCGAAATAGTTCTAATGAACGATTCTTTCAACTGAACTAATTGAACTAGTTCATTAATTTTCATAGATCTAGTTCACTGCGAACGATTTGCATTATAAATTATGTCTCGACTTCTAAAGAAGAAAATAATGAATGAATGAATTAGAACATATATTTATTAGTTTGTGAATGGATGGACTAACTAGTTTTAAAAAATGCCGATTAGCCTTAGATAACAGATTCATAATTCTTATGAATGTGACAATACCATAAGGTCTTATCTTAATGTCATAATGGTTTGGATCGTATGCCCATGTATTGGCTTGGATGTTGCCATGCTGTGTTGTTTCTTGTATTGTAATTTTGAAATAAAAATTTTAGTTGTGGTTAAAATGATTGAGGCATTTACATAAAATATAATTTTATGTAAAAGTGAGAATGAAAATGTGTTATTTAATGTTCCTAGAAAATTTATTGATTCTTTTGTAAAGGTTCTTTTAGAAATAACCTAATTATAAATACCTATTAATTTAAATATACGTAAATATAAAAATAAATCATACTTGAACCATATTTATATTTAAAAAGGTTAATAAAAAACAAATCTTCATCATTTTTTGCAAATAAAAACTAACTAATCATATAATAATTTAAACCATTTAAACCTAAACATACGATCGAAAGAAATAGTTCCGAACTACTTGTACGGTAGTGAACTACTGAACTAAAACTAAAGACTGACTGAAAACCGAAGTAAACGGGCGGCCAGCGCCGAGCTTGTGTGATGATTGAGACGAGACATCTGGCAACCAGTTCTGTTAGGGTTGGATTTCGATGTCGGTCCTACAAGTAGTTCTTTCGCGAACTAGTTCACTGAACTAGTTCATTTTTGTGAAATAGTTCTGTTGAACTAGTTCGTCTAAAAGAACTAATAAGCACACCTCTAGTATCCAAACAATTGGAATTGTTTAACGTTTTTATAACTGCAGATACTTCTTGTTGATTGGTTGGAGACATAAAAAATGAATTCGATGGAGCTGGACAAAAATGATAGATTAAAATTGTGTTGTCTGGTGTATTTGGAAGGGATTTTATAATATTCTTAGCAATTTCAACAAAAAGGTTATTGAAAGAGTTACAAGATTTGTTGGTTGTTGAAATATGTACACCATTTGTTTTATTTCGCTTATAGTTAATTACATTCCAACACGTCTTGGATCTACTCTTTGAAGTTAATATCAATTGATCATATGCCAGCTTTTTCTTTCTTTTTAACTCAACATTGTAATGATTTTTATATCTTTTATATTCGCTGTAATGTACTGGGTTCTTAGTAGAGTCAGCATGTATTTTATATGTTTGCAAATGATTTCTCATATTTTTTAAGTTGCCATTGAACCAGTTTACCGGACATCTTCTGTCTTTAATAACCAGTTTTTTTAGTGGAAAATATTGCGATACTGCAAGATTATAATTATCTATTAGAAATATTGCTAGGTAATTTACATCAAGATTATCATTAAAAATGTTCCAGTCTAACACAGATAAAAAGTTCCGCATTTTTAAGATACCTTTCTGCGTAAAGGCTCTAGTGCAAATATTTGAATTTTGCTGAATTAACGTTAAACTTATACTGATATACTGGCCGCGATTATCAGAGAAACAAGGTTCAAGAACATTTGCCCGAAACTGATCTTCTTCAACATTTGTCATAATATTGTCTATACAAGTGGCATATGTATTAGTAATTCTAGAATAGTCGTGGATTGTTTGTTTTCTTCCAAATGATGATATTATAGAAGTCAGCTCATTAGTATTTGCCGTTTTCGCAATAAAATTAATATTAAAATCTCCCAAAACTATTTTAAATTGGCCTCATTATGGAACCTAATAAATTTCAAAATTTGTAAAATCGATCTATTGTTAATAGTACCGCCGCCTCTAATTGTGTTGAGGCATGGACTCTTAAACAGAGGAATCTTAAAAATCCTGAAAGCTTTGAGATGTGGTACTACCGCCGTATAATAAAAATAAGTTGGGTGGATAAAATTACAAATGAAGAGGTAATACGCAGAATAAATAACGATCTAGAAGTTATTATTAATATAAAAAAGAAAAAACTTGAATACTTAGGCCATCTGATGAGAGGACAAAAGTACACATTCCGACAAAATATAATGCAAGGAAAAATCCAAGGACGCAGAAATCCACGCCGTAGAAGCATGTCCTGGATGAGAAATTTAAGAGAGTGGTTTGGCTGTACCACTAACGAATTATTCAAAACAGCAGTTAATAAAATTAGAATCGCCATAATGATATCCAATCTCCGATAGGAGAGGCACTTAAAGAAGAAGAACAAGAAGACGCCTCTAATTCGTGTGTCTTGGACTGCCATTTTCAAGGCAATGTTAAAGAGGAGGCAAGCCATGGCATCCCTTTGACCGAGTCCATCCTTTGCCTCAAAGGATCGAGAATTTTCTTCCTGTATCCTAACGCTGGCTTTTAAGTTAGACATTGTCATTCTCGTCAATAGGATAAGTTTTTCTGATAGTCCAAACTCACGAATTGATTGGTATAGTATTGTTGTCTTGACTCTAGCGTATGTGGCCTCAAAGTCGAAGAATAGGTGGTGGGTTTCAATGTTAAATTCTAATGTTTTCTCGAGGATCTATCTTATTGAATGAATCTGGTCAATAGTTGGTTTTTCTAGAGTAAATCTGGATTGGTATTTTCTAACTACGCCAACTGTGTAATCTTGTAGCCTTTTATAGAGAATATTTGCTAGTATTTTGTAAGCTCTACCTCATCTTCACCAGAAGAGATGCTGCTATACTTATGTAAGGCAGAGACACAACAAACAACGAAAAAAAGATGGTTTCGTCACTTAGCTCTAGAGACTGCTTCTTTTCTGTTGATATTCCGGTACTTCATACGTAAATATTTGTATTATTTTTAATTTTTCATGATTTCTATATCACCTAGCCATTATAATTTTCTCATTTTTATAATTCACTGATTTTGAGACTTACAATACAATATTTTACAATAAAATCAGTAAGTCTTAAGGTATTTATATTTTTAATTATGTAAATTTAATTCTTAATAAGACTCTAACTTTAAGATTGATCAAAAACCGTATAGATCGTGATCAGAATATAAAACAACCCCTATCGATGGGTGGTAACCAGTAATTTATCGTAGATGCACCATTCCTAATCCAGTCTGGTAACGTGAACACCGAGACCTAATCCGAGGTGAAGGTTATCGCACACTGTCCTCATTTATCCTAACGACCGGCAAGACGCGACAGCGACTGCATTTCACTACTCCACAAGTTGCCTGTATTCCAGGAAGTTCCAGAGACGCGCAAACTTTCCACTAACGATTTTTTTGTACGAGAGATTACATATTCGGTTTGGTAGAAATAGGAGTAGGATAATAGCAAGAGATAATAAAATACCAAATTATTTTAAGTCAGTAGCAAAAACAGTATATGTCCTTATAATTGTCTCTCTCTCTCTCTCTCTCTCTCTCTCTCTATCTATATATATATATATATATATATATATATATATATATATATATAATATATATATATATATAAACCTTTTTAATTCCTGGGTTTATCGGTTGTTGTAAATAAACACTTAATTATTGCTAAAATACATATGGCATGTACTTCAAAATACTAGTGGTTCAGGGTCGCATCATATCTGCCAATGGTGCATTTAAAAATCAACTCAATTTATTAAATGATGATACATATTGGAAAGATCTTTAATATCAGTCTTATTATTGATAGAATTTTGAAGTTTTTTGTATGAATCATCTCTAAGATGCATTTGTTGTTGTAGTTTTGTTGTTTTTCCAAAATCTGTACATTTTCAAAATAAAAAGAATGGCTATTTTCTAGAGAACACTTGACTAAGACTGTAGTGATTAGTTTTTTTCGTTTGTACACTATGTTAGTGTGCATCAACTCTTCTATGTAGATATTGGTATGTTTGTCCAATATATGTTAAATTGCAGTTACAAGTTCCTTACAGTATGTGTCCATATAATAAAAATGATGCCAACTTATCTGATGCTCTACTGTTTCTACTGGTCATGTTTCTATTTCCTATTTAAAAAGATTTTCTATTAACGGTGACTAATTGCTAAAAGAAATTTAATTCAAGTCGATAAGAATATTCTTGGTAAAATATGGAGGTTAAAAAACTGACAAAGTCGACCAGAAGACCTTTTAATTTATCCAAATGTATTGAATGTTGAGAGCAATATGTCCCTTGCGCAAAACAGCAATATAATACACTAGATAAACCATGTATTGCTCCATTTTTATGCATCTTTCTCATCTTTTTACCTTGCTTGCATTTTATTAGCATTTAAGGGACGTCTAAGTCCTGTATCATTTTATTTTTGCTAAATTTCTTTAAAAAATTGTTTAAAACGTGAAGAAAGATTTATACTAATAAAACCATCAAATGTTTACTTTGAAAATAATAAACTTTTAGCCATGACGTTTGACCATTTTTAAAATGATAACAAAGATTAGAAAAGAAATAGGCAATAAAGAAAAATTATTGGTTGTCTTAATTTTTCATCTATTAAAAACAATACTATATGTTTCGCTGTATCAACTCCTATAACTATCGACTTCAATTTCAAATCCAGTTACCTTAGCCAACCCTTAGTACTAACTCCTACTTCGACTATAACTCCACTATCAAGAAACATAGACATTTTTTTGGACAATGAATAATAAAATCGTTCCCTTGACTGTTGACTGAATGATTTTTCTTCCTTCTGCATATTTTATCAGTCTTCTGTAGATGATTGTATCCAGGATTTTGCCTGTTGTTGCCAGTAGTGATATTGGTCTGTAGCTTTCCGATCTTCTTCCGTCCTTATTTGGTTTTAGTAGGGGGATGATCTTTGCACGTTTCCAGTAGTTCTGAAAATGCGCTTTCCCAGGCAGAATTTGAAGATATAGTATAGTTGTAATACTATCTTCTTTTGTAGTTCCTTGAGAGCTATGTTGTGGATTTCTTAGGTATCTGGAGCTCTGCTTCCTTTTAATGTTCTGATGATTCTAGCAACTTCTGTTGGATTTATGAAGCCTTCTTTTTCTACTAAAAATTCGTTTCTTCTTTTTATCCTCTCGTATTCTGTGTTGACCTTCTCGGTGGTTCTTGCATCTGACATGTTTTGGTTTTGCCTGTGTGTTGCTACCATTCTTCTTGCAATTGCATCGACTTTTTCCTGGGTATCGAAGTGTGTTCCCTCGTCATCTATTATTTGCGGCATCTTCTGTTTTCCTCTTCGTTGGGCCTTTAGCTTTTTCCATACGTTTCCATGTTTTTTTTCTGTTTTCCTGATGTTGTTGAGCAGGTTGTTTTCTGTGAGACTTCTCAGTCTTATTTTTATTTCTTCGGATTGTTCATCTCCGTAATCCTTGAACTCTTGCCTTCTTGTCCTTTGGAATGCTCTTCTGGTCCTGTTGCCTCATTTCGGGCCATTTTACCTCATGAACCATGGTTTAAAATGGTCCCTTTAGAGCTTTTCAAAAATGATGTTATTTTTCTTTTAATTGCATATTTAAATAAGGGAGAGGTTGATCCCGGTGGGATACTTGATCTCCATTTAAATTTGGCGCCCAATAATATACTATTACTGTTCTGTTGACCCACTCAGGTGGAGGCTATACTGTTTACTTTGTTTTGCCAAATGGCTGCTACTTCAAAATACGCTTGACATTTTAATCAAGATTATTCTATTTTGTGACATGGAAACTTTATTTTACGTGTGCGAGGTAAGATATACCAACTTTAATTCGTTTAGTTTATAATTATACTGCCCAAAATAGGTGAAACATTTGTACTTTTATCCACTAAATACTAAAACATTGATATTTAAACTGTTTTAACCTAAAACTTGCACTTGTTAGAAAAATGTCATTGCAGGGATAGTTGATCCTATTAAATGGGGGATATTTGATCCTATTATATTCATGTTTATTTTTTCAGATGCCACGTAAGTACTCAACTAAAATAGGAACAACGAAAAGAGTTCCACCTGATGCAGAAAATGTTAAAGCGGCTGTAAATACGGTAAAAATGAAGGAAGCCACAAAGCATCCGCTAGGCAGTTCGGAATAAATGTCATGACATTGAAGAGGTTGTGCAGAAAAAACATGATATCTCTCCCAGGTAACTAGGTGCGCCAGGTTTTTTCACTTGACCAGGAAAAAGAACTTATGGTATGTTTTCGAAAGATATGTCCAAGATTAAGATATGTAAGATATTACGGTCTTACTGTGGTGCAATTGCGCAAATTGGCATACTCCTAAGCTGCAACAAATAGGATATCATATACCCCTACCTGGGATAAAACAAAACTAGCTGGCCGCGACTTGTACCGAAGTTTTCTTCATAGAAAACCTACGCTCTCATTAAGAACACCAGAAGCCACAAGCTTGGCACGAAGCTCAGTTTTTAATCGTCACACAGTTGGTACATTCTTTAATCAATCAACAAATGTTTATACATGGTACCAGTTTCCTCCTGAACGAATATGGAATATTGACAAAATTGGCCTCACTACAGTACACAAACCCGCTAAAATAATTGCTGTGAAAGGGTCTAAGCAGGTGGGCAAAATTACATCTGCAGAACGAGGCGAACTGGTTACCGTGTGTGCTGGCATCAATTATACAGGAAGTCACATGCCTCCTTACATGATGTTTCCCAGACTAAACTGGCATTACAAGTTTCTAAGCCAAGCACCTTCTAGCAGCAATGCAACAACATATCCCAGTGGATGAATGACTTGCTCTGGTTTTCTGAAGTTTTTGGAACACTCTGTTCGTTTCGCTCAGCCAAGCCTAGATCGGAAACATTTAATTGTTATGGACAACAATGAGAGCCACTGCTCATTGGAGGCTGTAAATTATGCGAGAGACAACGGCACCGTATTTCTTACAATTCCGCCGCATAAGTTGCAGCCATTGGACCGCGCGGTTTTTGGTCCACTAAAGACTTACTTCTCCCAAGCAGCTTACAATTTTATGCTCAAATTTTCCGGGAGAACTATTACCATTTACGACATTGCAGAACTGCTTGGAGATGCGTTTCCTCGAGCCATGGCTCCTTCTAATATCATAAGTCGGTTCAAAGTATCTGGAATATGGCCGATAAATCCAAACATGTTTACTGGCGACGAATTTATGACCAGCGCTGTCACGGACCGTCCAGACCAAACTTTGATTCAGGAATATATAGAAATAGTTCTGGATCCAATATATATTCAGGAATAGTTCTGGATCCAATACAGTCAACGCCTAGTGCTGGTACATCAATTTCTATAGAACTATCGTTATCTATGGCCTTAAAACCTTGCACTCGAACATGGGATATAATGTCTGTGAAACATTTTTCTCCACAACACATCACTATCCCAAGGCAGCACCTCGTTCGCAATCTTCTCGAGGTAGAAAACATGGGCGCTCTCGCATCCTAACTGATACCTCTGAAAAAGCGAAAATTGAAGAACTTGTTCTTAAGAAAGTCGCAATCAATAAGAAAAGAGCAGAAAAGCTTCCAACACTTAGAAACACTCTGAACTTTTTGATTCGACTGATGAAGAGGATGACAGCCCAGTATTCCAGATAGCAGCTATGGCTCTGATTTCCTTTTTAGATGATGAGCGTATTGATGACACTGATACTGAGCCAGACGACTACGTTTTAGTCAAGTTTTGTACAAAAAAGAACAATAAAGTTTTATGTTGGAAAAGTTTTGTGCCTAAAAGAAAATACATTGGAAGTTAAATTCTTAAGGCGGAAGGGACTAGAAGGAAGATGTTTCACTTTCCCAACAGTAGAGAACGTCAGCGAAATGAACCGGACAAACGTACAAAAGCTGCCGCCGCCGTCCGTCAGCAGAACGGCCAGGACTGCTGACATTATAAAATTTAACCATAGATTTGATGATAATATTTTCTAAATAATTGTTCTTTTTTGGCTCAAATTATTTTTGTATTTTATGTTTTTATTTAATAAAGTAGGCAGTTTAATTTGTTTCATTGTTTAATTTAATTACCTTCCATAATTGGCAATAATTACTTATACTATGTAGGTGGGATACTTTATCCCAGGGATCAAGTAGCCCCCTCACGGGGATCAAGTATCCTTCATGGACAGGGATTCTTGAACCGCACTAGTGCTTTACATGAACTGATCTACCTTATTTGTTCTACAAGAAAGAGATTCTTGGTGAACACCGAGTGGAAGGAGATAACCACATTATGAACCTGTTTATTGTAATTAAGAAAATAACTATTATGATCTGGAATAATCTTTAAACACTAAAATAGGTATCAACCATCCCACCTCTCCCCACCTATAATTTTTCACAGAAATATGCTCTGCTATACCCCTCTTATTGTTTGATTAAATTTTACTTAATTATTTCGTTTTTTGTTATTTTTAGCCTAAAAAAATGTTACCGAGGTCATTTTGTTGCCTCACTCTCCCCTATCTTTGCATTTCAGGGATAATAGCTTTGTAGATAATAATTGTGAAAAAACACTCTTCCTTGCTAAAATGCCCTCTATGAAATACATTTAAAGTTATTAAATTATAGTGAGTTCGATTTCGCATAGTTTTTCTTCATCTGGTGCATTTATTTGATTTTTTCAGCTTCTTCTGTTATTTCATTTTTTACAATGACTTCCTTTTTTGTTTCAAGAAAGGTAGAACTCAGAAGTTTCAATTTGATTGAAGAACTTGTTTGAATTTAAGTAGTTTAAGTAGGATGGATTGTGGTCTTATTTAATATCAGGTCCAGCATCACCATACATATTTTAGATTTCACAACGCAAAATTTCAAAAATCTCACTTTTCAACGAATCATCCTTGTTTATATCAAAACAGTGTAACTTAACCTTATCAAAATTAAATAGACATTAATTTTGACCCATATCTAATGTTGCTTATCGTAATTCGATTTATCGGTTTAACGATTTTGAGAAATGTTTAAACGACGATAATGTTCATACATTTCAATTAATTGACATGGCATTCAAACTATTAAAAGGAACCTTCGGTTTTTACAAAAAACCAACAATATTGTTAATTTATTTGGTTAGTTGGTTAGATGTGTTTGTGTCATTAAGTCGTTAGAAAACTATTAAATAATTGTACAAAGAAGAAGTAATACAGTGAGTGTTTTGTTATTTGTGTGTTTGTTAAATAAGTGTAGGAAATCGGGGTACAAAGTTATTACTTATTCTTATTAAAAGACCAATTTTATCGTAAGTTTAACATGTATATTAATGTTAATTAAGTAACAAACTAAACAGTTTTTACAAATATTGATAAAGTTATAAGTTTATTAGGAGAAACTACTATAATTACATTGTAAAATAATTGCTTTATCTAGCATTTCAATGTCCAGTTAAAAAAATAACTACATAACGACATAATAAATAAAACTTTAAATTGAACTACGGAAGATACCTTCTTCTTCTATATATGTCATATCATCTAAGAAAGTTAATGATCATTACTAAAATTCCTATTTTTGATTCTACTGTTCTAAAAAATCAAGATAATCGTATTTAAGAAAAAAGTATATTACTCACTGCAAGATTTTTGAGTTATTATCTACTTTTTAACTGTAACTGACCTAGCCTTACTCTAGCCTCGCTGAAAATTGTTCAACAGGGAAATTGGCCTTTGTTTTTCCTATATTTATTTTTAGCATTATTATTTGATTTCTGTCCTTCTTGGTGTCCAAAACTTCATTTTCTACGCTCTCAAATTATAATTGCAGGACTATCTGATCACAAAGCAGTATATACCAAGTTTACCACACTTAAATAAACAACCCTCGAAAACCCAAAGTTTAGGTAGGATTTTTTTCGCTCGGAACTTTAGTTAATTCCAAAATTGTGCTTGACTTCTGGATGGCATTTTCCCTCTACCGAATAATTTCAGTGATTTTTTAGATAAGCTTGTCTGTATTTTCAATAAGGCATTTCCTTTAATTACAGTTAAGTCAAAACATCACCAAAGGTATCCGCATATCAGCCAAGAACATGCGTTCACTACTATACATCAAGAAATTTACTACCAACTTCTTTGTCACTGAATATATCTCCAAATATAGAGGAACCTATCTAAAACTTATCAAAAGAGCTAAAAAAATGTACTATCAGAATCGTCTGGGAAGCTCTAAGAATGTTGCAAGAAAAACTTGGTCCATAATAAACGATCTTCGAAATAAAACTAACACAGCTCAAACGGTTTCTCTTCCAAATCCTGAAAATCTAAATGAATATTTTGTCAATGTGAGTAAAAATATAACATCAACTATTTTGCCACAAAAAGATCGTATATTCTATCTCCCAATTCAAAAAAGGGCTCGAATTCATTCTTTATGAATTGGGAGTTGAAAACCGAATAAAAGACCAGTTGATAAATCTGAACTGTATCCAAACAATTAGTAGTATCAAAAGCAAATATTCCTGTAGTACTGATGGACTATCCATAAATTTTTTTTTAAATCTCCCAAAAAATGTGTTGGAAGTGCTGGTCTCAATAATTAACGATTCATTTGAAACAGGTATATTTTCAGAGTGCCTAAAGACAGTCATTATTATTCCTCTTATCCAAAATTATTTGCCGGAGACCTATAAAAACCCGATCTATGTAATTTCTCATTGAAAACAATATTTTATCACAAAGTCCGTTTTACTTTTTATCTAGGAAACAACTAGTTAGAGCAAATGATACTGATTCTAGTCACAAAAACTTTCTATGTGGAGTACCACAGTATACATATAAGGTTTAGTATTGGGTCTCTACTTTTCCTTATCTTTATAAATGACATCACTAACTTAAAAATGTAACCGCCAGCTGGGCATCTCATTGAGAACTAGAATACTTAGTGCTATGTTTTCTCCACCTTGCTCTATGGTGTTGAAGCCTGGACAATGACAGAAGCAACACAAAAAAGAATCCAAGCATTCGAACTCTGGTGTTACCGTAAAATGCTCAGAATATCCTACATGAGCCATACGACAAATGCGGAAGTCTTGCGGAGGATGAATAAGGAAAGAGAGCTTATGCTTTTAATAAAAGGACGGAAAACACAATATTTTGGTCACATCATAAGAAATCAAAAGTATGAACTGCTCCAACTTATAATCGAAGGCAAAGTCAATAGCAAAAGAGAACCAGGATGAAGACGCAACTCTTGGCTTAAAAACTTACGGCAATGGATGAACATGACCTCCATAGAACTATTCAGGGCTGCTACAAATAAGATTAAATGGGCAAATGTAATGGCCAACGTCCTTAAGCATAAGGCACCGTAAAAAGAAGAGAACTTAAAAATCGATATAAATTTTTTTCTTTTTGCTAATGATACCAGTACTACCTGGAGGAACTCTTATATTGTAACTCTTCATGCAATTATAACTTCTGATCTACTTAAAATAAAAACCTGATACGACTCTAATTTACTCTCTTTTAAGGTAGATAAGACAGTAGCATTATCCTATAAAGGAGCTCTTCAACCCTTGCTTTTTAATAACAGCCAGGTCAGTATCGTTGAATCTGTAAAATTTCTTAATATTTTTATAGACAGCAGCCTTAAGTGGTCCCATCATATCGATTTGTTAAGTAAGAAACTAGTCTCAGCCAGCTATGCAATAAGATCTGTTTTGAACGCAATCAATTTAGCATTTTCTAAAATAACATTCTTTGTTCGAGTCTCATTTGATATGGCCTTTTTTTTTGTCGGCCTAGTACAGCTGCCCAATCTGATGTTATTTTTAAATTACAAAAAAGAGCAATACCGTATCTTTTTGGCCTCGGTACAATAACACATTGCAGAAGCTACTTCAAAAATCACGGTTTTAACTCTTTCTACTTTATATATTCTAGAAACCGTTTGCTTAATTTGTAAACACCTACTCTTGTTTTTCAAGCAAGACCTACTCACGACGACTCCATCAGAAATTCAACCTTTGATATGTATTTACTGATCCCGCCCACTGAGTTAGTATAGAAATCTATATCACATTCGGCAAAAAAATTATACAACCATCTTACTTTGCAACTTAAAACTTAATTCTCTTTTCTTAAGTTCCGTAAATTGACAAAAGCCTATCTATCTGAAAGACCATATTATTTAGTAGAAGAGTTTCTTAACGAATAACTAAGAAATTACAGTACGTTTAGGTACAAGCAACAAAGTATTTTACTTAAAACACAATGACGGTATTAGATTTTGATTTGATACAGAGCAGCGACAAGCCGCATATACATATTTCGACCTCTTTAGGTCTCCTCAGTACGGTATAGCCACTACTTTTCGCCAGGTAGAAATCGTATGATTTCTCTTTTTATTTTACCTAAACTTATTGTATATTTTATTATCTTTAATTTTTTTCTTTTTATTGTTATTATCTTTTTGTAAGCTTTGACCATAAAATTGTACAATTTTCAGTGACAATAAAGCATAATTCTATTCTATTCTAATTTATTCTCTTTATTTTTCTGTAAGTCCACAGTACATGTTCAGAGGCGTCCAATATATCTATTATATCTTTCTGTGCTGTTTCATCCCGAAGAATAATACGGAGAACAACTATGGTCTCAGCAGTCTTATATTTATGCCATTGTGATAAAACGGTTGCACTAAATGCATTTCTTGATCCCTTATTATGGTTTCAATATTTTCCATGTTCTTATAACTTTCTCTAATTAATTGCAGATATCTTTAGATTTATTCATCATGTTTTCTTAAGCTCTTTCGATAACAACAATTCTTACCTTGATATCTAACGATATGGTTAAATTAACGTAAATCTGTAAAAACCATTAAAAACTCATAAAACACCATTAAATATTCGTAAGTAGTTTGGTTTTTCTTGGTGTTTATACGCTGCTAAATATTAAATTTCCATAGAGAAAGATAGAAGGCTCATAGATGTGTCAGAAATTTTCTATGGAAACTTCTCTGGCTAGGCCGAAGAAGAAATACTAAGACAAGAATATAATTTACTATTACACAGCATGTGGTCATGTTTATATAGATCCCGGCAATATAATCTCCATGTGTGGTCTTCAACGGCCCACGTTCTGGCTTTAAAGTCTCTTGTTATGAAGCGTATTTTTCTAAATCTATGTCTATTTTAGGTCTCTAAACTAGCTTTTTCTCTTTCACTATGTACACCACTTCGACCAAAATTTCTTCCAATGTTACTGTTTTACAGAATTATTTACCATTGGGCGATCAATTGGTGTTGTTAAACAATATTTCTCATATTTCTTCTGATGTACCCTTACCAATAGAGGGCATAATTTATGCACTTCTTGGTGAAGGTCGTCCTTTTTTCTTAGTTCTATCTTCTTCGTTTGTTGGGCACTTTAAGTTTGAGCTTTACTTTAGCTATAAGGAGAGTATGATGTGATCCGCATATCGTCCCTCTATATGATCTGACTGTTTGGATTGATAATCTACAGCGAATATTAGTCAGGATGTAGTCAATTTTATGTTTAGAACTATCTTCAGGACTTTTCCTGAATTATTCAGTCGGCGTACATGGTGTTTAAATCAAGTATTAATAATAGAATAGTTATTTGTGATAACAAATTCGATTAAGCGGCCTTCTCTTTTGTTTCTCTGGATATGCCGAACATTTCCAATTTCTCTTTAGTGTTTGCGATAAAGTCACCGCATGTTAAGGTTAGCTCTTTATTTGGAATGTTACAAATTGTTGTTTCCAAATTTTCGTAGAATTCATCGATTTTTATGTAGTCTGTTGTGCTGGTTTGCGCATAAAATTGTATGATATTGAACTTATGTGGTTCGCCTTATAGGTTAAAAAGAACCATCCGATCACTCACAGCTTTGAACTCGACGACAAATTGTTGTATTCTTGATAAGATCAGAATGGCGACAGCTGTATAGTTCTGGGTCTCACCACTAAAGAAGTAAACATTATTGCCATTGTGTGTTCTAAAATGGCCCTCTCTCAATGCGTTTCAGCTAGTCCAGATATTTCAATGTTATAGCTTGCCAGTTCTCTTTCAATAATCGACAACTTACCTGTGATTGTCTTTAACGCTTGTACGTTCCACGCACCGACATTAAGTTTCTGAGTTTTAATTTCAGTGAACCAATAGCTGAATTTCAACATGACCGGTTGGGTACATTTGCCTGACCGGTGGCCAATTTCGCACTTCTTGACCGGAATCAAGGTAGCGCTGGACTGCGTAACAGCATCCGAGTCATTCTCTTAGACATCACGAATAACTTTCTTGGGAATGGTAATGCAATAGATTTCCCTGCCCTATTGCATCGCCGTATCATAATCATTCTGATGATACAGCTCTGCTTGTAAAAATACAATGATAAGCCAGTCTATCATCATTTCCTATGTATCTCATCTTGGTACTGCCGGTCGCTGCTGCCCTCAATCAGGAATATATAACGACTTTCCGGTCGAGGTTTGAAAAGGGAAGAATATATGGGGATTAGATGGAGTACATGATTGGGACCTGTTTTCTCCTATGGGAAGAGCTTAGAGGAGAAACACTATCTGGCGTAGGGGCAGGGTTGCCAAGCCCTGAAGTAGTCTATCCTTTATGGGAACTGTAAAAGTGTACTACCCGCTACCTCACTGTACGTATATATACATGTATAATTTGCTTTCAAGCAACTAATGTTTCCAATTTTCACATTAAAATTTCTTTGTTTATAAACTATACTGTACATACGTTAAACAAAAACTTGTTTTAGTGTTTATTGATTTAAACTAGCTTGTTTTTATTTTGCATTATCTGACTTAAAATTTTACGTTACCCACATTTTCAGAATTTATATCGTTAAATAAATATAAACATTTCTTAAAATCATTGTTTACTGAATAATACGAAGGAATAAAAACAGTTTGTATAAATATGTGGGTATTTTGGAGATATTGAAAAATGCCAAAGATTGCAATATTACGAGGACACACGAGTAAGATTGTCTACTATCAGCAAGCATGCATGGAACTAATAAAATATAAAAATAAAAAATAAAAACATAAAAATTTATTGTTTTAATAACATATGCATTGCACAGATATTTACAAAAAATTTAAGTCTTCTTCTTTACTTCTGCCAACGTTCCCCTTCTGCACCGCTTACTTTGGTAAGTAAGTAGGTAAGTAGGTACGTAGGTACTATTGTTGCAGCAAAGTTGTTGTTGTTTTCAGCAACAACCTGGCTAGACCCTGCTAAAACTCAAATCCGAGTGCAACAAGACATCTCTACATATTTTGCCATTTAAGTGGTACATAGATCAATGCGGATACCACTCGTAATCGATCACATAGTGACCTTACTAATTTCGTGAATAGTGACTGAAAAAAAGACTTCAAGTTCTACGTTCCAATTCTTAAATTTATTCCTGAGGTTCTCTCACTATCAATAGTCTGTGCGGACTGAGGGCCTTATCTTGCATGTTAAATGTCATGATGATTATACTAGGGAAGAGTCTCCCGTTGCTTTCTCCATCGTAGTGTAAAAGCCATTCATCATCATCATCATCATCATCAGTGGCATTACAGCTTGTCATGAGCCAAAACCTTCTTCAGAACAATCTTCCATTCGCCCCTGTCTCTGGCAACTCTTCTCCATGCTTTAACTCCGATGGATTTTAGATCATCCTCTATGTTATCTTGATACCTAAGTTTTGGTCTTTCTCTGGATCGTCTTCACACTGGTCCTTTTCGCTCGAAAATTTTTCTGATCGTTGCATCTTCATCTCCCCTAATTTCCATTTCGATGTCCTATCCATCGAAGGTGTGCTAATTTAATACATTTTACAACGTCAGGTTCCCCAAAACTTCTGTATAACTCGAAGTTGTAGCTTAGTTTTGGGGTTATCTGTTTCCTTAAGCCATAATAATACTTATTGGCCATCACTATTCTTCTTTTAAGTTCTTCGCTGACATTGTTGTCTTTGGTCAGCAGCGAGCCCAGGTAGACGAAGGTGTGTACACCTTTCAGTTCCAGATCATCAATTAATAGTCTAGGTATCTGCCTGATCTAGTACAATACATATACTTGGTTTTCTGTGCGTTTATTTTTAATCCCATTCTCAGTGAAGACGCTCTTAATCATCGAAATGCTTCGATCAGAGATTCTGTGGACCTAGCAATAATTTCTATTGTAAAAGCCATTCTTCTTCTTAAAGTGCCTATCCGTTCCGGATGTTGACGATCATCACGGCATCTTTACTTTGTTTACTATAGCGCGGAACAGTTCAGTGGTAGTCGTGTTATACGAGTACCACTTTCGTAAATTTTGAAGCCAGGAAATGCGACTAGTCAAGAATATTAGAGAGGGCAAAAGTCAGTCGAAAGTACCTGAGGGCAAAAAAAAGAGGGAGACCAAGAAAGAAATGGAGAGATGTAGTGATGGAAGATGTCAGAGAGATGGAAATCAGAGATTGGAAGCAGTTAGGTAAGAATAGAAAACGATGGAAATTATCCATCCAGCAATGGGCCAAAAAGGCCTGTTAACGCTGTAAATACATACATTCACTCTTCGCTCACTGATTCCTAGAGCTGTTGACAAGAATTTTAGACAAACACTTGTGGGTCTGGTACCCTTTATGGGGGTTTACATGATAAAGAGTATTAAATGAGCGAGAGCGAGGGTTGGGCTTAATACCTCGTTTTCTTTCTACGGGACCAACAGTTATCATATTAGATAGTTTGGTATCTTGCTCTGATTTATCAGTCGTAGCGTAAAAATATTGCATTATTTGTCTTATATCAGATAATTTAATATTGGTGCATTTAAAGCTGTTACCTGAATGATTACATGGCCTCTTAAACTTCTTTAGTAACTGATCTTATCTTCATGCCTACAAATAATTTAAATCACTGTTTAAACCGTTAGGAATAATAAATGTTAATGGGTTTTTACTTTTTTAACCGATCTTTTAGACACTTTAGACATTCTCTTTCTTCGACTTCCCTTGTTACCATCTTTTACACAAACACTAGATATTACGTCTTCCATTTTAGTAAATTAACATGCAGTGATTGATGCAACTGTACAAATAACTCCCTTTAAGGTATTTAAACTGAATAAAATATTGGATTTAAATCACATTGCCTGAAATAATAGTTCACAATATAAATTGAACTAAACTAAGTACTTTGTAGTATCTACTTAAAAAATGTCTAAAACTGGATCTATTGCTTTTTGCTCAGTATAATATATTTAGTAAACGTTTCTTTTATATTTGTCTAGAATATATGCTAAAAGATCTATTTATTCAATATTGATTGTTAGCCACAATAGACCTCTTAGGTCAACTGGTTATTAATCGCCCTTTAAGCGCCCTTTTATATTGAACCTAACCTAATATTGATTGTATTTTTTAGAATTGCAGTAGAAATAAAAATTGACCATAATGATATTAAAAATAATTCTATCCTGTTCCATTCTCAACGTTGTGTGGTGTATTTCCCGTCATCCAATCCTTATTGTAATTTCCTACGACGCATTCAGGTATAATCTATTTGACACCAAACTACTGCCAAATATGGAAAGTCTGAGGAAAGCAGGAACTTACGCAGACTACATGGTAAACATATTTCCTACAAAAACGTTTCCCAATCATTTCTCAATAGCTACTGGAGTATTTGCGGAAACGCATGGAGTGATTGGAGCCAGTTATTTTGACGCAGCTACACAGAAGGTTGTAAAAAAAGGTGCAGAAATGTTTCATTATAATGAAGATGTTGTGCCAATTTGGGTAAGTTATTATTTATTTCTTAATGTTCTATACATATTTTTTAAAGCAGGAAAATTCACTACTTCTTGAAGCAGAAAATATTATTTTGCCGGAAAACCCTTAAATACTGGTAGTACATGATACAATAAAGCACATAGGGAGTTACATAGGTCTTGTATTTTGAAAAAATAAAAAATATATTTCATATCAAAGTATAGTACTTCAAGAGTATTCATACTAAATTTGAAGTAAATTCAATCAATGTTACCGGATTTAAAGAGTTTTGAATGCTGCGCGGTCAATTTCAAAAAATTTAAACGCGTTTTTCTCTAAACTTTTTAGTGAACCTGTTTTTTAAGGAATCGACCGATTTTGCTGAAACTTTGCACAGTTCATCTTCATAGTATTGTTTCATTGTTAAACGAAGAGATTTTTAATCGGTGGACTCGTTTTTTTTTTATACGAAAAAAATATTGAGAATTTATTTCAAAACTTTATATTTTGTTTTTTTTTTCTCAATTTATTCGTTCAATCATGAGTCATTGTTTCTTTGAGCAGTATTTATTTTTGCGATTGGTAGGTTGCTAACCTTGCCAATCATCCTCCACATTTTATCCAGGCTTGGGACCGGTTGTGGTAACCGCAGAGCTACTGAATTCACTCCGCAATCATCCCAGCCATCCCGAAATCCAGTTCATCCTGAAATACTTCACAACCAAGAGAGCGGCGTCAACACAAACAAAAATCAAAGTCTAATTACTAAATACGGAATCAACGGAATACTTATACAGAAAAAGAATATCAGAGAAGAACGCTGGCAATGAAATATTAAATCACGATAACATCGAGGAAAGCTGGGAATTTCTCAAAAATAACATAATTAAAGATAAAGAAATGAAATGAAAAACAACAAATCGCCTGGAAAAGATGGAATAACTGCAGAGATGCTGAAATATGGTGGAAAAGTAGTAATTAATACTCTACATCCCCTTTTTAACAAGATGTTAAAAGAAAAAAGAATCCCAAACAACTGGAAGGAATCAGTAACCATTATCCTACACAAGAAAGGGGATAAAGCAGATATAAAAAACTACCGTCCTATAACACTCCTCAATATAATGTATAAACTCCTAATAAAAATTTTAACCAATAGATTGACGACAAAATTCGATGGATGCCAGTCGAAAGAACAAGCTGGTTTTCGTATAGAACGAGCAAATGAATACCAAATTCCTCTATATATGGGGATCATAGATTTCGAAGAGGCTTTCGACAGAGTCGAACATTGGCAGTGAAAAGTTCTTTGATTAACAGCAGAATTGACCACAGATATACGGAACTAATAGCCAATATATATAAGGAAGCCAAAACAACAATTAAAGTATATGAAGGAACAAAATCAATACAAATAAATAGAGGCGTGAGACAGGGTGATACAATATCACCGAAACTTTTCAATCAGGCTCTTGAAGATACTTTTAAAAGATTAGAATGGGAAGAAAAAGGTATAAAAATGTGTGGACAACGCTTGAACCATCTAAGGTATGCTGATGATATCGTATTGATAACTGATAAAAAAGAAGAATTATTTGAAATGATGAAAGAACTGGACGTAGAAGCTGGAAAGATAGGCCTTAATATGAATTACAGCAAGACCAAAACCATAACAAATACAGATGAAGACATCACAATGAGAATCGGACAAGATGAAATAGAACAAGTTCAGGATTATATATATCTTGGTCAAACTATAAAACTTAACAAAGAGAACCAAACAGCAGAGATAAAGAGACGAATTAGACTGGCATGGGCGGCATTTGGCAAACTAAGCTACATTCTTAAAAACAAAAGATATCCACAGCATCTTAAGACCAAAGTATACAATCAATGCGTACTCCCTGTTCTTAATTATGGTTCCCAAACGTGGACATTTACAAAAGCAAACATGGACAAAATCATAAAAGCTCAAAGAGCAATGGAAAGACAAATGTTACACATAAAACTAATGGATAAAAAAAGAAACGAGTGGATAAGAGAGAAAACAAAAAAGAGGGATGTTAGACAAGAAGTTGCAAAATTAAAATGGAGATTTGTCGGACACAATATAAGACAAAAAGAAGACCGATGGAACAAAATTCTTATAAGTTGGAGACCGTGGGAATATAAACGAAGCAGAGGAAGGCCCCAAATAAGATGGGCAGATGATATCAAGAAGCACGTGGGCTCTAGGTGGATGACTGTAGCGACAGACAGAGAAGAATGGAAAAGGATTGGGGAGGCCTATGTCCAAAGATGGACCGAAGAAGGCTAATTAGATAGATAGAACATAATTAACGCAGCAACAGAATCACTCGGACAGAGGAAAGTAACAAACACTAACATATAAAAAAATAAAACACCATGGTTTAGAGAGTAAGTAAAGACAAAATGTGAAGAAAAGAAGAATACCTTTTTACAATACAGAACACAACAGGCATACAACCATTATAAACGAATCAGAAATGAAACGAATACTTTAGTTAGACAAATAAAAAGGAAACACTGGCAAACCTTCTCAAAACAGATGGAACACAACGTCTACGGAATATAAAAAAAATATGGTGAAGGATCAGAGGACAAAGAAGAGGACCTCGCGACAATTTTAGCACTGCACTGGTAGATGGCCCTCTCCATGACCCGTTGAGTTACGCCACCTTAGAGGGCCATGTTAAATATAATTCCTAACACCGAAATACGTCGAAGAACTAAAGTTACCGACATCATGGGAAAAATAGCGACATTAAGATGGCAAAGGGTAGCACATGTAGCAAGAGAAGACACCAACAAATGGTCTCATAAAGTGACATTCTGGAGACCTCGAGAAACAAAAAGAAGTGTAGGGAGACCCAAAAAGAGATGGATAGACGATATAATAGCTGTAGCTGGAAAACAGTGGATGAGAATTGCAAAAGATAGGGAAGCGTGGAAGCAATTGGAGGAGGCCTATGTCCAACAATGGATAAATGAAGGCTGAAGAAGAAGAAAAAGATACTGGTAGATGCTGCTAATTCACCTTGCTTGTCTTTGTCTGCATAAATATTTAGGTTCCACGTATAACCATTCCCAGTACATAATTTAAATATTTTATTGCCATATTTATGACACTTTTGTGGATTATACTACTTGAAGAGTATACATCCCTGAAACAGCACCATGGTTTCATCGTTGCAAAATGTTTTCCCTTGTGTAAATATTTTTTGATAGTTGCTTATGATTTGGTCTATAAGTATAAGTGGTTGCACTTGATACACTCTTGGTCTCCTTCTGGGCACTTGAAGTCATCTGACAAGTGCCAGATTTTCAGAAGTAACTCAAATCGGTTTAACAGAAATAACAGCATATTAATCGGACACCTCGATTAATATGGTGTCTGCCCGTTTTGAACGTCTCCGGCGGGTCATGGCGGACACCACACAAAATTGCTTATGGTTATTGCTTTTGTTTAATATTGCTTTGGTCCAAGGGAACATTTTGGTGAAAAATCCTTGGCGCTTAACCTGCTAGATAATATCTTATTATTATATCAATATTTTGATATAATATTATAATGAACTTGAGTTTTTTAATTAATTTCTTCTTCTTCTTCTGGTTCCTATCCATTTCGGATGTTGGAAATCATATTGGCAATCATAACCTTGCTCGATGCGGCTCGAAACAGCTCCGTTGAGGTTTTCTTAAATTCCGCAGCCATGATATTCTCCTTCTACCGGGTCCTCGCTTACCTTTGACTTTACCTTGCAATATAGACTGTAGCAGGGAGTAACGGTGCTGATTTCTCATAACGTGTCCCAGATATTGCAATTTTATGCGTTTGATCGTAAACACAATCTCTGGTTCCTTCTTAATTTTTTCTAGAACTTCCTTGTTCGTGATCCTTGCTGTCCATGATATTCTCAGCATTCTTCTATAAAGCCACATCTCAAATGCTTCAAGTTTTTTAATAGTGGTGTCTGTAAGCGTCCATGCCTCCGCCCCGTACAACAACACAGAGAAAACATAGCATCTCAATTGTCTCATTTTTGTATCAAGAGATATGTTGTGACTTTTGAAGATGGCGCTCATTTTGTTAAAGACCGTTCTTGCCTTTCCTATGCAGCACTTTATTTCCTGTACATTGCTCCACTGTTCGTTTATAATAGTTCCCAGGTAGCAATACGGTTTTACTCGCTCTATCTGCGTTCCATTAATGTATAGATGAGCCCCGTTTATATTATCCTTGCTGATAATCATTTGTTTCGTTTTGTGGGTATTAATGTTTAGTCCGTACTGTTGACTGTACTCGAAATTAATTTCTAGTGCTTCTAAAACATAGTCTAAAACTATAAAATAATAAAAAAATTTAATTCGAAAAAAACAGTTAAGTAGTTACTTATCTCAATTTATTTATTTTCGCACTTTTTCAGCGATGGAATGAAGCACAAGGAGACGGCAGATATTCTGCCTCATTTATGTGGCCAGGTTCAGATTTTCCTTACCAAGGTAAAGACATAACGTACAACCAAAAATTTACCCGAAATTTCACACACGTTCAAAAAGTCGATACGGTAAGCATATTTTTTATGTACTCTTTCATTATCCAATATATCTTACATCTATGATAATTTTTGAAATTCCTCTAAAATTGCAAATTTTAGGTGATATCTTGGTTAACCGATCCAGTGAAACCTGCAAATTTAGTTATGCTATATGTTGAAGGAATTGATTATCCATCACATGTCTATGGTTCAAATTCAACACAGTTCATAGAGGAATTAAAAAAATTGGACACTCTCACAAAATATATTGAGGTAATATCATGCATAACTACAAAAAAAATAGTATAAAAATAGTTAGTTTAGTTTATTCTTCTTCATGTACCATGTCCTTTCAATCATACCACTGTCGCAAGTTCTTTAACCATGAGGTTCTTCTTCGTCCAGGACTGCCTTTGCCTGCTATTTTTCCTTGCATGATATTTTGTAGTAACCTATATTTGGGACCTCTCATTACATGCCCGAAATACTCCAGTTTTCTCTGCTTGATGCTTTTTATGATCTCAATAGTCTTGCTGAGACGTTCTAGTATTGTGGAGTTTCGAATTTTCTCCACCCAGGATACTTTTAAAATTCTTCTATAGCACCACTTTTCGAAAGTGTCAAGGCGATTTAGATCGATTTTATTCACAGTCCAGGACTCGACATCATAAAGTAAGACCGAGAACACGTAGCAGCGAAGTAGGTGGATCCTCAATGCTAATTTTAGGTCTCTTTTCCATAACACCTTGGACATCCGTCTAAAAGCAGCTATAGCCTGCTCTATCCTAGATCTAATTTCGCCGTGACTTTCTGCGTTACAATTTAATTGCTGTCCAAGTCCAACGGTTTTATCAATTTGCTCAAGTTTGGTATTATTTACATATATAGACGGTTTTTATATGCTGTTGTTTACTTATTACGAGTATTTTTATTTACAGACCTGCCTCCCTACAACTCTCAACGACACTATCAAGTAGTGTTTGCAGATCTTCTTAACTAGAAGCTAGGAGTACTGTATCGTCCGCACATCGCAAATTATTATTATAGTATAGACTAGTTTATTGTTAAAAAAAACTAATATTTTTCCTCGTACATTGTGACTAATGTTTTGATTTTTCTAATCTTTCGCTTACTTAACCTCCTTTACTTAACTCCTTCGTCAGCTATTAGCTGAGTAAATTTAACTTCGTCAGATTTTGCCTTCTTTTTTTCTTCTTAAGTTCTAATCTTTGATTGTTGCCTCATTATATTTCTTTATTTAGATCATGCATAATAAAGATCGCTCGTTTATTAATATTTTTTTAATTGCGACTTACTCTACGTCACTTGTTATTCAAAATCAGATCTTTTTAGACAGTGGCTCTAATGTGACATGATGCCTGGTACTTGTAATCCACTAGTTCTCTAGTTTTTTAGCTTAATATGATGATTTTTGTAGGATCAATTAGTAAAACACAATTTATCAGAAAAAGCTAATGTGGTCCATCTAAGCGATCATGGTATATTGAGTGTACCAGTATCTAAAGTAATTAACATAACCCAGTATATGAAACCAGGGACATATACCCTGCTAGGATCTAGCCCTATCTTTCAAATCTATCCAAAGAAAGGTAAGTGTAATATTTTGTTATAACAATACAAGCAAAAGATGTATAAAGGAAGTAAAAATGAAGAAAGTAAACAGCAAAAAGGAAAAAGGAAAACACAGTTAACATTTGATTTCACGTATAGTGCACCTGTGTATCCGCTTATATGTATTTCGGCCTAATAGGCTTCTTCAGAACGGAAATTCACAGTCGCTCTGAACGTGAAAATAAATCTCTTCTGTCTTAGGAAGCAACATGGCTTCGAATGGCCGCAAATAGCCACATCTGTTATAAAATCCGTACACTAATTTTCGAAACCAAATTCAGATTTATGCGTTAATCTTGTACGAGTACTAGAAACGAATTCGCTAATGATTTTTGCTTAGTTGAGGAGATATGATATGTGGAATGCAAATTTTAGATTCCCTATATCTCTAATAACATCTTTATCAACGTCTGTTTTGCCTTGCAATTCTTAGAAGGCACAGATAAAAGCAAGAATCTGAATTTGGTTTCGAAAATTAGTTTACGAAAGTAAACAGCATTTAGTAGCATATTATTACCCACATTATCTTTTAGGTTTTGAACTAGAATTATACAATTCATTGAAGGAGGGATCCCGAAAAAACGGACATTTTAAGGTTTATAGAAAAAGGAGTTTTCCCAGACGATGGCATTATAAAAATAATACACGAACACCTGATCTTCTTGTGATGGCCGATGTTGGATATGGATTGGAGGATTTAATAATTGACGCTCGCAAATACGGCCGAAGACATAATTTAACTTGTAAGTATAAATTCCTGATTAAAGTTTGTTGAAAATATTACACTTCATCAATTTTATTTTTTATTTAATTATTCATAATCATCTCCCTCTATGTATTTATCTAAATTTGCTTTAGTAATAATAAATAAAAATGTTTGTATATCTGCCTTGGATACAAAGAAACTATGGCTGTTGATTTTCAACCGCTCATTCTACCCTGTTTCTACTATACTATTATTTATACAAGTTTTTGTGTATTATGGGCCTAAACACTTTTGTTCTTGTAATCTTTATAAATAGATTTCTTTAGTGCCAAAGGTATATCCTCTTCGTCTTCATCCGAAGAGAAATAAATTATTTAAAATTATTTTTTACCTCGTCATCTATTAATAAATTAGCAAAGTTTTGTTTGGCGATCTTATAAGCATACAGTTGTCACGATCTCGCCTAGAAATTGAGATACTGGTCAATAGAGGGCACCATAAAAAAAATTTAGAGTAGCTACAGTGAAGAAATGTATAAATTTATAAATTTTTTTAATAAAACCAATATCTCCGTTATAATATTTGAGTGTTTACTAGATTTATTTAAACTATTATACGTTGCAAAAGTAAAATAATTATAAGATTTTCAATCAATAAGCAATTTAAGATAAACATTTCAGTGGCTGTGTCTAGGGGGCGCTTTTAACAATCGTAAATCATATAATTTCTTAGTTTTTAATATGTCGCAGTAATAATTGATAAAAAATCTGGACTGGACAATTCTTCAAAACATCTGTAACTGTGTGGGATCAAATAGTCCTAATACAAATAAAAGCTTATCCAGAATATAATTATTGTAATCAATATTCTGGTTTAAGCTCAGCAGGCGCAGGGAGTGAACACAAATTAGTACTAACAAAAATAAAAATAACACCAAAACATTCTCTACAGGAAATCACCGAGGAAAAATTCAATGTAGAATCACTGTGGAACGACTCTACAATAGAAATGTACCAAAGGAGGCTAGCAGAGATGGTACAGCAGTACAGAAGCTCTAGGAAAACGCAAAGTCATACTGAATAAAAGAAATAACAACAATACACCATGGTTCAGAAAAAAATAAAAGAGAAATGTAAAGAGAAGCTAGAGGCTTACACAAAGTACATAACATCAAATACTTCAAAATCCCGAGGCACCTATAGAAAAATACAAAATGAAACAAAGCAGATGGTAAGAAGAACAAAAAATAAACACTGGGAACAATTTACACAAAGGATAGAAGGCGACTTCTACGGTACACAAAAACAAATATAAATATTCACAAGAAACCAACGCAAAGAAATGGCAGAATTGAAGGAATGCAATAACATACCAGCAAACGAATGGGAAAAATACCTGACGCAACTGTTTAAAGGAAAGGAAAATAATAATCAACACAATAACGTACCTGACATAAGACACGAAATAGAAATAAGTTTTCAGGAAGTAGAGATAGCCATAAATTCACTTCAAAATAGAAAATCACCAGGACCAGACGGAAAAACCAACGAGCTTCTAAAACAAAATTGCACTGCAAGATACCAGAGCATGTAGAAAGAGCGTAATGATAGCAATGGAGATAAAGAAGGCCCCAATAATTATAGAGGTATAAATCTATTGAACACCGCATTTAAGCTTTAGCAGATAAACTTTAGCAGATAAACAACAAGAAATCAGATCCGGAAGATCCTGCGTAGACGCCGGATTTATACTAAAACAGAAAAGGCCATCGAGTACAATAAACCAGCATATCTATGTTTTATATACTTAAAAAAGGCTTTAAGGGTTTAAAGGCTTTATATACTTAAAAAAAAAAGAAGTACGACAACAAAGCTTAAAAGCAAGTAAAGCGGCGGGATCTCTTAATGGCACAATTTGGAAGAACAAACACCTACGACAAGACACAAAAACAAGAATCTATAAAGCAGCAATTAGACCTATATTAACATACACTGCGTAGACAAGACCTTACACATCTAAATTGAGACGACTACTAGAAACAATAGAGATGAAAATACACCCACGAATATCAGGAAAAAGTCTATTGGATAGGGAGAGAAGCGAAAACATAAGAAGAACATGCAATATAGAAGACATAAATGAATGGGCGACAAAACGGAAACAGGAGTGGAACGAACACATTAGTAGAATGTCAGAGGACAGGATAGTACGAACAGTACGAGATAAGTCACCAAATGGACGAAGAAGTATTGATAGACCAAGAAAAAGATGGTGCGATAATTTAAACAATCCAGGAGGCTAATATTGAAAAAGAAACAGGCTTTAAAGCTTACATGTATGAAGGAAGAAAAATAAGAAAAAGATTCTGGTTTAAGTAAGCGCAGGGCCGGTTTTAGGATTTTGAGCGTAGCAGATAAAACAAATTTTTGGCGCACTTTCATACAAGAATATAAAAGATTTCCCAATAGGGACGTCCTGTTTTTGAAATGTTATAACGGCCATTTTGAAAATGGTAGAACTGTCACTGGTTGACGTTTGTATTAAGTATACTCTAAGAAATTACCATGGCAAGATATACGCTTAAACAACGTTTGAAAATTATCCCAAAATTGTATGCTAATAATCATTATTTTGTGAATACCTATCGTGCATTACGTGAAAGTTATGGACCAAATCATCGTCCTGATGTGCGTGTAATTCGTCGAATCGTGGAAAAGTTTAAATGTGAATTTACTCTGCACGATACGAAACCACCTAGACGCCGAAATGCAAGAATTCAGGACAATATTGCTGCTGTAAGAGCCAGTGTAGCGGAGAATGCAAATGTGTCCATAAATCCTCGTTCTCAAGAACTTGGACTCACCAGAATGACAACTTAATGAATTCTGAGAAAAAGATTTAGACCTACACCCTTAAAAGATTGTTCTGACTCGAGAACTGAAGCCACTTGACCATCATAAGCGTCGTTTGTTCGCTGATTGGGCTCTAGACAAACTCGAAAATGATGGCGATTTTTTCAAAAAATAATATTTCCGATGAAGCTCATTTTTGGTTAAACGGCTTTGTGAATAAGCAAAATTGTCGTTTTTGGAGTGAAAATAATCCACATGAGATTCTTGAGAAGCCTTTGCATCCAGAAAAAGTCACTGTCTGGTGTGGTTTATGGCATGGTGGCATCATCGGACCTTATTTTTTCGGACATGGTATAACAGTCAACGGTGAAAGTTATCGAACGATGATAACGAAATTGTTTGTCCCCTTAGTTGGATAAAATGGATTTGAATGGCATGTTTTTCCAACAGGACGGTGCCACATGTCACACTACTGCCCCAACCATTGATATATTGAAGGAAAAGTTCCTGGAAACATTGACTTCTCTTGATGCCAGAGATCCCAGCAAAATTCAGCAACTTCGACTAGATGCTTGTCCTCCAACAAGCTGCGATTTAACACCGTTGGATTATTTTTTATGGGGCTATATTAAGTCATTGGTCTACGTGAACAAACCACAATTTATTGAAGACTTAAAGAGGAACATAGAGCACACCATTCGTGAGATTAATGCGGATATTTTGCATAAATTGACCGAAAATTGGGTTCATCGAATTCGCTCCTGCAAACGCAGTTGCGGTGGACATTTGAATGATGTGTTTTTCGGACCATAATTGTTATCTATTATATTTTGCAATATTTTTTTTTTATTTTCAGCAATTTTTACCGTTTTTGTTTAAAAAAACATCAGGACATTCTTATTGGAAGACCCCTTACTTTACTGCAAATTAAAAAAATAGTAAAAGAACAAAATCAAAATTACACAATAAAAAACTGCGTAAAAATTTATTTGTTTAAAAAATAATACAGTACTTATTTAGTTACAAATGATGCAACAAGCGCATTTGAAGTTCGAGCGACGAAGAAGCGTAAGTCTTATATGTATACAAAGATATACATTTATTGGAGGTCCGTTCTATTTTACAAAAATCTTTAAAATGATAGTACATCTTCTAATGACAATATTTCACTTATGTAACTAATGATAGTGATATACTGCGGCACATGCTAAAACTAAATAGAACAAGGCAAGAGAGATAGACTTCTTTTCATATTTTATGAAGTCTCCTTGACGTTAGTTTCAATAAGGCAATAAACTCTCTGTCTGAGCTAGTCTAAGTCTTCTTATCTTCTACGAGTTTTCTTACTGCATAGATACTTTTAATGTTTTATGTACATATTCGAATTGTATCCTCAGAAATCTGCAAGGGTACTGTTACATGTCTTAAGTTGCAGAGATTTGGTGTAATATCCTCACATTATCTTTGGTTTCCAAAACCCATTATCAGAAATACTTTCTTCCTTGCTCTTCTCCATGTTAGATTTACTGAACATAGAACAAAGGGAATGGACACGAAGGAAATTTAGTTAGGATGGTTTTCCCTTGCCTTCTCCAGTAATTTTTTTCGCGTTTGAACTTCTCCTGGGGGATATTTAAAAGAATTTATAAGCATTTGGTAGGAAGTTTGGGTTAGGACATTCTCCTTAGTGGGTTAGGAGATGGCCATGGCTTGAGTGGGCAGGTCCCTGAAGTAGATCTGTCTTATACCGGGATCATATGAGAGTAGCCACCCATTACAAGGATGTAGAGGTAGACAGTTATATCAAAATTAGACAGATGACAGTTTTTATGCAAAACTAGTTATTTATTCAAAATTTAAAATTTTTAATTCATCAATAATTTATTCATCTAAATTAATAACTTACTACCCTTCTTTTTAGTAACAAATAGTACCGAGTTTGGAGTCCATGGTTATGATAATACAGTAGAAGCTATGAGGCCGTTCTTCATGGCTAGAGGACCAAGAATCAAGAAACAGCATCAAGTTCCACCGTTCCGGTCTGTTGATTTATATAACTTATTTACACAAATTCTGGAAATACCTAAAAATCCGACGAATGGATCAATGTGGCACATTGTAGATATTCTTCGTGATTCAGCATTGCAAAAAGAAACCAACGAAAATAAAAATGTTAGCTAAGACAAAAATATGTATTTTTTTAAGTAAAATCTAAAAAGATTGATTGGTTTTTGTCTTTTAAATATACTATTTGGCAAAAAAAACACGGACGCCTTTACATTTATGGATATTGTACTCTAATAATAATGAAATGAAACTTTCTTATTAATCAACATTGATTTGTTTACATTTTTTATAACTATTGAACACATTCTTCAGGTGTTCATCTTAACAATTTAAACTTTTAATAAAGAAAATTTCCAGTAGTTGGCTCTATACCTACCAGTTTAAAAAAAACTTACAATAAAGTAAAAACTTCTTTTTATAAAATGGTATAAAATTTATTAAATTGGTGTTTACAGGTTCTTGGCTTTCGAGAAAAAAGAAAGAAGATTTCTGATCCTGATTCAATTTTCTCATCGGTTCTCCTGCTCCTTCTTCATCATCCCGGAGATCACACAGCTTACTTCTTCCCTCATCATTATGTTCAGCATGTTTCTTTCATCCAGCCTGAAATCAATTCGCCTCTCAAAGCCTCCCCTCTCATTCGCCCATTTTTGGCAGTTAAAAATGTGGGCGGGAGCGTCTGGCACCCCACAAACAGTATAGTCCGCCGAGGAAAATTGGTCTATCTTATGGTCTATGGTCTGAAAATTGGTCTATGGAAATAGACTTCTTTGTCCACCTTGCTTTTCCACTATATTTCATTTTCTCTGCCACTTCTTTATCGTTCTCTCTCTCTTTCTTCCTCATCATCATTTCGATCCATCCTTCTCGCATACACCCTCACTCGCTTTTCGCACAACAAGACGGTCGGTATCACCAATCCAGTGACATACAGAGCCTCATTTGAGGCTGTCTTGTAGGGGCTAGATACCCTAATAAGCTTTCGCTTTTACGAAGTCTCCATCAACTTGGCGTATTTCGCAGTATTTAGGGCGCTATACAACACGAGGGCAGCATAGGTCACCACCGACTGGAAAACTCCATTCAGCAGAGTTCTTTTGGTGCTATCTGGGCCTCCAATGTTCGGCATCAGCCGTACCAACGCTTCCAGACTTCGGTTCGCCTTTTCATTGTCTTTTGGATGTGTTCTCCGAACCTTAGTCCTTCCGACAGCCAGACTCCGAGACACTTAAGCTGTTTAACAGGTGCAACCTCCACCCCTTCCACTATAAAGCGAAGAGAGGATTTGTCTCGGCCATCTTTGAGAACTACCACCTCAGTTTTCTGAGGTATTAGCTGTAGATCGTTCTCTCTGATCCACCTACTAATATGACGCAGGGCTGTGTTAGCCGCATAAGCTATGTGCGCTTCCTAAGAGTGCATCCCCTTGCATCTCTAGCCTCAACATCTTATCGTACAGAACACTCCACAGTTATGGACCTGTTAGTAAAGTATCTGTCAAACAAGTTGACCAGGTACTCACTAACGCCCAATTCTCTCACCCTGGAGATGATGTTTTCCTATGGTAACGGCATTCTTGACGTAAAGCAAGATGAGAGCCATCCATCTATTTGTATCCTGCGTGACTAAACAGGTTACTTCTGTAACCTCATCTGTGGTGGACCTTTTGGCCCTAAAACCAGAAGGTTTTTCACAAGCTGTTCGTACAATTTAGCTATGGAACTAAGAAGGCAAATTGCATAGACAGTTATGTCATCATGTATACACAAAAAGAAAATTAAGCTGTATTCAGTATTAAATGATTTATTTTTGTTTTTCTCCTTTTGGAGCTCTGTACTATTATCATACATATTAATTTATATTCTACATTTCTATTAAAAATATAAAACTACCAACATTGACCCATTTAAAATAATAATAAACAGCTGTTTCACTACATTCCAAATACCAGTATTTAAACAACGACAAAAACGTCGGCCTCAATTTGTAATCTTATAATGTTTTTTCGTAGGTAATAAAAATGGATAAAAACAAAACACGTTTTTATAGTAAACAAAGACTTCATTGATTCGTAGCTGCCTTGTTTTCACCATTTCGCTAAGTTTACCGGTTGTAGAAAACAAATAAAATTACAAAACCTGTAGGACCACTGCGTAAGGCTTTTTACGATGACAGGTTCATAAATCTACATGGTATACTAGTTTTGTTAATAATATAATCCAGTCAAATCAATATTATTTATCTATGACTCAAGTTATAAACATAAATTAACAACTAGGAAAAATTCTGGTGCAAATTTTGTAGTAGATATAGGCCAATGAATATTTTTTTAATAAGGGAATGAAAAACAGGCCCCAGGAAAATAATATCAGAACAATCAAATTAAGATAGGCCTTTGTGTTGATTCTTAAAAATGGCTGCAGAAATTCAGTTTCTATAAAGAACAAAAAAATTAGTTTTTCAATATATTTGGTTATTTTCTGCCACCTTAGCTTCACAGACATCTCGCAACTGTCTGCCACCAGGTCTTTCTCTCCTACTCCGTCTAGGAATTTACAATTGAGACATTGTTCGTATTCGGTAATCATTTTGATGTTAAACATGTCCTAAATATTCTGATATTATTATTTATTTAGTTACTCTTCTTCTTCTTCCTTCTTATGTAGGCTTTAAAGCCTGTTTCTTCTTCAATATTTGCCTCCTAAATTATTTAAATTGTCGCACCATCTTTTTCTTGGTCTGCCAATACTGCTTCGTCCATTTGGTGACTTATCTCGTGCTATTCGTAATATCCTATCCTTTGCCATTCTACTAATTTATTCGTTCCCCTACTGTTTCCGTTTTTTTTTCACCCATCCATTTATGTCTCTTCTTATGTTTTCGCTTCTCTCCCTATCCAACAATCTTTTCCCTGATATTCGTCGGAATATTTTCATCTCTGTTGTTTCTAGTAGTTGTCTCGTGTTAGATGTGTCAGATCTTCTGTCAGAGTTCGTCTTCTACCTCGTCGATTAATGCGGCGTCGTTTGCATAACATAGTATTTGAATTTATTTGTTCTGTAGCCATGACTTTTACGTACTGCTTGTATTATTTCTTCCATTGTTATATTAAAGAGAAGTGGGCTTAACGGGTCATCCTGCTTGACTCCGCTATATACACTGTGTTAGTTTTCCATTTACCTTTGCCTGTATTCGATTATGAAAGTAGATGTTTTTGATGGTTTGTTTAATACTGATTGGTATGTTTCTTTTATACAGTAGATATAAGACGTCTTTGACTTGGATGCTATCGAAAGCCTTTTTCATGTCTATAAAACATAGATATGCTGGTTTATTGTACTCGATGGCCTTTTCTGTGATTTGTCTTAGTACAAATACGGCGTCTACGCAGGATCTTTCGGATCTGAATCCTTGTTGTTCATCTGATAAAGTTGTTAGTTTATTGATTTTGTTGGTTAGAACTTTTTTTGTAAGATTAAATGCGGTGTTCAGTAGATTTATAGCACTATAATTGTTGGGGTCTTCTCTATTCCCTTTCTTGAACATTGATATCGTGATGCTGTTTCTCCATGAGTCTGGTATATTGCAGTGCAATATTAGTTTTTGTATAAGTTTTGTCATCTCTAGGGTTATACTTTCGCCTCCGTGTTTTAGAATCTTGTTTTGTTATTCATTTATATAATTTTTTCTGTCGTTTTCCCTGATTCTCAGAAGGCACAATCTATTACCTGTTCTACTATTTTCATCATTACTAAAAACTATCTTTTATCATTCCCACTGTTGAAAAATATGAAGTTCACCACTCGCATACAGAAATTTCTTTTTCATTGGTCTCTTACATCGCCATCACATCAATTCTATATTTCTAACTATAACCCAAGTTTTTAATGCCCCTTCTTCCTTTGTTCCACTTAAGTGGAGCGCCCAACAAACTGGCATGGCAAGTAGCACGCGTCTAGCATGTTATTTAAAATGTTACCAATGAAAACGAATGATTTAGCGCACACCGAAATGACAGTGACGTCATTCATTCTAATCATTGGTTTGCATTGGTTACATTTTAAGTAACTAAACGCGTGCTACTTGCCATGCCAGTTTGGTGGGCGCTCTATCTTATATTCCAGTGACTTAACATCATCATATTTCCTTGTCCTTTCGGTTCATTTTCTCCAGTTTTTGTTACATTCCAACCATTCTTTGTCTGTACAGACTTTTTGGTATGAAACTTTGACCTCTTTGTCTTTTTTCCTTTCTTCTATATTGACTTCCCTAAATTATTTTTGTATCTTGACTCGTTTTCTGTTAGGGCGAGCGCCCACCAAAGTGGCGTGGCAAGTAGCACGCGTCTAGCATAATGTAACCAATGAAAACGAATGATTCAGTTTACACCAATATGACAGTAACGTCATTCATTCAAATCATTCGTTATAATTGGTTACATTATGCTAGACGCGTGCTACTTGCCACTGCCACGCCACTTTGGTGGGCGCTTCTCACTAAGGATCATTTTAAATAAAATAGTGTATGCCCTTCAGTTTATTCTTATTTTTCATGATGATTTTCTTATTCATCTATGGAATTAATTTTTACTATAGTAATTGGAGGTCTGCCACTTTTAACGGTTATTCTTTAAATTTAATTTATCTTGATATTTAAGCACAGTTTCTCTAACATAAATTTTGACTCACCCTTTAGCCATGTTCTTTAAAATCTACCTTTAATTATATGTTTTCCCTCATTGTCTTGTACATCTTCTTAACCTTTTCTTGCAGAAGATAACTTTTATTTTAACTCTATATTTTCCTTATTGGGGCATACATTTTCCGTTGAAAATCTTTTTGGTGCATGAAATTCTCAATTTCTTCATTCTTCTCTTTTTTGATTAATTTTTGATCTTCGTTTCTTCTGGTAACTAATAAGAGAAGATAAATCTGATATAAATAGATATGATTTTATTGGTTTTTTTAAGTTTAGCCTATTTATTATGCTTTTTAAACCAATCTTTTCATAGGTCAAGTGTCGAGTTTTCCTCGTCCTTCGACAAAGGACTAGGTGGCGCTCTTTATTTTGCCCTTTCTTTTAGTATCAAATCTTCTCATTTTCATTGGTACATTTCAATTCCCAATTTTTTGGGGAATCCAAAACCACATATGTGGTAACTCTGGAAATAATTCTAAGTGTCCAGTAATTGAGCATGAAATTAGCGTACAATGTTTTCGATGAATGTTTTTTACTATTAAATGTTATTTTATTGGTAATATGAAGTATCAAAGTTAAAATAATTCTAAAATTGCAGTTGTTTATGTAAGAACTAATATAATTAAGGAAATAGACAATTTGTAAGCAGTTAGCTGTGCTGTGATGACGTAGAAATGCCACTTGTGACGTCCATTGAGCTTTAAAGGAAACAGGGTATAAGAACGTTTAGTTTGCATTTGGTTAAAAAATAAAACGACCATACCAATAAACTTTTATTTTCAAGTAATAAATTTATATATTACCACAAGACGCATTTTACTAGAGATTCGTCAAATTTTCATGCACAGCAGGATCTATTATCTCTTCCTATTAAATGTTTTTCGTTACGCTTTTTAACTCCCAAACATACAATTGAACCGCTCGTTTCAAAAACGACCTAAGTAACTTTTTTACGAAATTAACTTTTTACCTCGAAACGAGTCTATATTAGATGGCAGACATTCCCGAAAAATTATACAACTCCAATTTAATCTTACAAAAATAACGCCACATCCTTTCCTATGCTCATGGCAAAAAAACATCATAAGTTATTGATTAGGTAGTTCCAATGACGTATAATATATAGACTACCTACGCAGTCCCCTATTCTCGCTATAGAATCGAGTGTCCGAAAGATCTCGGCTCAAGGTTGAAGGTATGTTTATCAGAACAGCGGCGTGTTCATTTATATGTTTAATGACAATAATTATTTTTTTAATTAAAATTAAATATTGATTTCTTTTTGTTCCGGTCTATAAGAGAACTAATTATATTGATAAAATAGTATGGCATTTTACTAAAATAGTAAGTGATTATAACTGATAATTTGGACGATAATTTGGACTGATAATTGGACGACACAGTGATTATAACTGATAATTTGGAAGATCAGCAGTTATTACTTGATAGGGTGAATAGCATAGGTAAAAAATATGGCCTCAAAATCAACATTTTGAAAACGAAATATATGGTCATTAGCAGAAACCCTCCAGAAAACCCGATATTATGCATAGGTGACAATCGTATAAATCGCGTGAAAACTTTTAAATACCTTGGCACCACAATCAATGACCAATCGGATCCACAACACGAGATAAAAACCCGAATACAAATGGCAAGACAAGCTTTTGTGAAATTCAGACCGCTCCTATGTAATCAACACCTAAACTTCGAAATACGCTACAGAATGGTCAAGTGCTACATATGTCCATCTTGCTTTATGGCATGGAAACGTGGACTTTGAAAAAAACATCTATCAACAAACTGAAGCATTTGGAAATGTGGTCATTGAGAAGAATGATGCGCATACCTTGGGTGGATAGAGTTCGAAACGATGACGTCCTTAATAGAGCCGGCGTGGAAAGAGAACTCTTTGAATTAATTAAAAAACGCAAGATTGGTTACCTTGGGCACATATTGAGAGGAGCAAAATATGAAATACCACAGTTAATCCTACAAGGGAAGATCGAAGGTAGGAGAGGAGCCGGCCGCAAACAATTGTCCTGGTTAAGGAATATTAAAGAATGGACAGGAATACACAATACAGGTGAGCTGTGTCACGCCGCCAAGAACAGAATTCTAGTAATGAGATAGTCGCCTACGCACTTTGGTGTATGGCATGTTAAGAAGAAGAAGAAGTAAGTAAATAACTCTCAACAATTTAAAATAAAATTTGCTTGTCACACAAAATGGAGAAAATGTTTTCATACGTCCATGATGTTTTCAAACACAAGATCAACTTCGTAAGAAATCATGAACTTCGTGCATCTTCGTATCAAAACAATAAACAATAACAAAGGTATTCATGTTTTGGACACTTTTTAAAGCGTTCACCGAGTCTATATATTATACGTCATTGGGTAGTTCTTACGCCGAATATTTTTCTGTAAGAGTGGTTACGGAGAGGGATCACTGGTCGATAATATGACACAACGCCCTGTTTGAAAGCAAATATGCTTTTTATTAGTTAACCGAGAACCGTTCGTAGATATCGAACGACATTTTATACGCGACTTTCACAAAATTCCGAGTGTAAGTATGTGTAGTTCTAGCCAGAATAATAAGCTACGAAAGAAGAGACACAAAAATCCTAGTACTTATAAGCGATATGTTATAAATCTACTAAAGTTAAAGAACTTGAAAACTTTCTAGAAAACATAATAGAAACAAATCCGGATTGCAAGTCATTAATAAAATTTTTATGTCTCGCCAAATAAAATAAAAACTTTATTAAAAAGTTCCGTTAGCCCTAGATATTCCCTTTGAAACATTCTAAATAAGAATTCCTTGTAAAGAGTAGCACCGACCACACTGGTTTAGATTTAACTTTTGTTGAATGTAATTTCAAAAACCGTTAATTAAAATTAGGTACTCTTCTCGCTAAAATCGATATTATTACTACTTCTGAAGAAGAAGTACCTAACATTTGTCACACCACCTCTGTTCGTCGTAAGAACTCTTTTTTAAATGGGTAAAATATGCTATAATTGTGTTAAATATCACTTTTTATTTTTATTTTGCTCATTTCTTTGCCTGACTAAGTATCTTATTGTTACTACTTAGGGTGGCCGCACACAGAAAAAGCAGAACTGTTTTAGTCAAAAACGTTTTTGTTTCCAAAAGAAACATTTTGTTTTCAAGAGAAACAAAATGTTTGCACAAACCATACTGAAATCAGTTTTATTAGGGTGGCCGCACACGGAAAGAGCAAAACTGTTTTAGTCAAAAACGTTTTTGTTTGAAACGAAAACGTTTTTGTTTCCACAAGAAAACATTTTGTTTTCAAGAGAAACAAAATGTTTGCACAAACCATACTGCAATCAGTTTTATTAAAGATTTCAACAGATAACGACGAACGTTTTAGTCAAAATCGTTTTTGACTAAACGAGTCTTATGCTGATGTTTCCATATAAATTAAATGAGCTGACGCACACTAATTAGTCATCTGTCTAAAGCATGTTTAGGCTCATTTAGTTTCAGTCAGTCTGTTTGATGTTGATTACCAGATCGTCGTTTTGTGTCGAAACATTTCATTGTACGCAGGCGCAACGTGTTTTTGGAATTCCCTTCTTGAAACTGCTCGAGTAGTCAACAAGAAGCATATGTGGAAACAGAGATATTTTGCTTGTTTATATTGTGTGTATCATGGATGTGGACGCAAAAAAATTAATTGTACTGATTGAAGCCAGACCTCCTTTATATAACTATCAATTAAAAGACCCTTAATTGTTGAATGCAAAGATTGGAGAGTTTTTTTTAGCAGTTCTTTTCTCATTTATAGGATGTACCCAAAATTGTCTTTTATTTTGCGTTTTTTTCGTCCTTTCGGAGGAACCATGCCAGAAAACTAGTGTAATTTCGTCGTTATCTGTCGACATCTTAAAAAAAACTGATAGCAGTATGGTTCGTGCAAACATTTTGTTTCTCTTGAAAACAAAATGTTTCTTGTGGAAACAAAAACGTTTTCGTTTCAAACAAAAACGTTTTTGACTAAAACAGTTTTGCTCTTTCTGTGTGCGGCCACCCGTAATCAACATCAAACAGACTGACTGAAACTAAATGAGTCTAAACATGCTTTAGACACATGACTAATTAGTGTGCGTCAGCTCATTTAATTTATATGGAAACATCAGCATCAGACTCGTTTAGTCAAAAACAATTTTGACTAAAACAGTTTTGCTCTTTCTGTGTGCGGCCACCCTTACAGTACTTTAGTCAAAGCTAATCCAATTAACTGTTGGGCTTTCCATTTAGTGTTTGTTTTTGCAATAGGAGTATCCCATTTCCGATTTTTGAGATTCAAATAATTAAAAACAATGACGTCTGTTTTTTTGTGAATCATTTTTCTTTTTCTTTTGTTTATATCCTATTCACTTTTTATGAATCAAAAATAGAAAATATTCAATAAGATCAGTTTAGCATTTTTATGAGTATAAATCATTAAAAAAAATCTTGCAATGGCTAATAGAGTTTTATAATGTATTGAATAATATTGTAGAAAGGGAGAAGATATGAAAGATAATGAATATGCTTACGTTCCAAAGCGTAAAATCACTATTGCAATAACTTTAATATATATTGTTTAACGTTTGATTGATTGTGTTTAATTTACCTAACTTAATGGTAAAAAAGAGCTGTAGTTACTTTCATTCATAGTATAAACTGCAAAGTTACGATCTCAATAATATTTTTTTTTTCAAATAACTAGATAAATTCACATTCAGATGGCAGCGTTACAAAGATAGGCCTGTACTTTCTATATGCCAGAAATAACTATATTGTTGTCAGTTTTTAATCGTATAATATATCGTATTTAATCGTATTTATACCTACAATCGTACGTTATGGGCCGGCTCCTATAAAAGAATTATAATTTCGGAAATATTTATGAATGTGAAATGGAAAAATACTACATTTTTTTAATTATATAATTTTTCTGTTGGTATTTTAAAAATAGAAAGTTATATTTCGGAAATCTGGTCTTTTCGGAATTATATCTTCTGTTCAAAATTGTTTACAATTCGTGGAAATGAAATTAATTATTTGTATAATCCGTTTTTGATCTTAATGTCCTTTTAATGACACACTTTCTCTACCTGCATTTACAGTTACAGACATTAAAAAATAATTTAGAATTAAAAAAATATACCTATTTATAAATTCAAAATTATTGTCTAATGCCAGCAATTATAAATTCAGGTAAATACTTGAGAGTCATTAAAAGAATTTTCAGTTGATATCAGACGTTTGTGTCGTGTCAGTGTCAAAATGGCCGCGAGTGTAATAAAATTCAAAAACGGTAATTTGTTAAATAGTGAATGCAAAAAAATAGTGTTAAATGTTTTTAACTATTTATCAAACAGTAATAATGATAAAAGTGTATCAACAATAGTGCGGGAAGTTTCTGCTATGACTGGAGTCTCTGAGCGAACGATATTCCGATATAGAAGTGAAAGTAAAAATGGTCCACTCGTAACTCCTATAAGAAAAAAAAGAACCGGTTATTTGAATAGTCGTGAGAATAGATATGATGAAGCAACTCGGTCTAGAATAAGACAAGTAGTGCACGGTTTTTTTATGGACAATATTCCTCCAACCCTTGACGTAGTACTAGAAAAAATTAAGCAAATGGAGCATCTTCCGAATTTTTCCAAGAGTACGTTGAGAAGACTATTGCACGACATGGGTTTTATATATGGCAAACAAGGTAGAAATTCAATATTAATAGAAAAACAAGAAATAGTCGCTTGGAGGCGTCACTATCTCCGGGAAATAAAGAAACTGAGGAACGAAGGAGCCAATATCATTTATATGGACGAATCATGGGTTAATACTGGAATAACCAATGGGCAAGTATGGCAAGATACAACAATAAAAAATAGCCGACAGGCTTTCGTAAATGGACTTACCACAGGTTTAAAAACTCCGACCGGAAAAGGACCAAGATTTGTTTTAGTCCATGCAGGAAACAAAGACGGATTTGTTGAAGGTGCTGACATCACTTTTCTTGCCAAAAAAGGTGCTGAAGATTACCATGAAGAGATGGACGGAGATCTATTTGAAAAATGGTTTGAAGAGATGTTAATACCGAATCTCCCAAAAAATAAAAAGAATGTCATTATCTTGGACAATGCATCTTATCACTCTAGGAAATTAAATTTTCCCAAACAATATTGGGTGAAACGTCAAATTAAGGAGTGGCTCTATGAAAAGGACATTTATTTTGAAGAAGATTACTTAAAAAATGAACTTCTGGAAACTGCTAATGTATTTAAAAATATTTATGACAAATACAAAATTGATTGTATTGGTGAAAAATACAGGAATCACAGTGACGAACAATGCCGCGTAGATGTACATATCTTAAGACTTCCGCCTTATCACTGTGAACTGAACCCAATAGAAATGGTGTGGAGTGAAGTGAAACGGTACGTGTCCTCTAAGAATTCAAGTTTCAAACAAAACGACGTTAAAACATTGATTTATGAAGGTTATGATAAAGTACAGAACAATGGACATTGGAAAAATTACGTCAACCATGTTATAAAATTGGAGAATAATTTTTGGACAGTAGACAACATTCAAGATGACATTGAACCTATTAGAATTTCATTAAACGATGACTCTGAAGATGAACTAGATTATGAAAATGAAGATGATTGAAAATTGTTTTTCGGGGGTATTCTTTTCTCAGTAAAGGTAATAAAATATTTAGTTGATCTGGTTGAAATGTAGCACACTTAAATAACTCATTAATCGACATAATTTCAAGTAGTTATATTAGACGTCATTATGCAAAAAATAAAGTTATGAACATTTAATAAATTAGTGCACAATTGAGGCCCCTAGAACACAAAGGGTGTAAGTGCCAAAAACAAAGTTTTGAAAATCTTTGTTCAAAGTTCGATATAAATTTAAAAACCTAGGTAGCACTTTTTCAGTTTTCAGCATGTTTTCAATGACATGTAATTTTTGATGGTGTTATTGTTGTTAATGTAGAAAGTTTGAAGCCAAAAGTACGTGCCTGTTGTTAGATATCAGTTGCTAAGTGATAAGCAACTGCACTTACACCCTTGTGTTCTAGGGGCCTCAATTAGGGGTTTTTTGCAATTATCTCAGTCATTTGTTTATGTATTTTAATTTACAAACTAAAAAATTAAAAAACTTTTTAAGATCTGCAACATTTATTTGAAACATTTTTCCCTAAAATGCACGAGGAACAAAATAGGCAAAAAAATGATTTTTTCCAAACTTCATCTTTCTTTAAAAAATAAACAAAGCAAAATTGGCTGTAATTCTTCAAGGAATTATCATCAGTTATCCCTTATCTACCGTTTAGAACATTAAAAAACCTGTAGAATATTTTTCATATTTTTTTCCCTATTAACTGCGGTATTATGTATAAAAGCATTTTAGGAATTATTATACCATTTATTTCATTCACGAATTTTCTATTAACAACTTTAGCTTACCTAAACATATCTTAGTTTACCGTGAGTTTGGCCCTGCTTATTTTACAAAAGTAGCAAAACTTACAATGGCAGTAGAATTGGCAACGCTGTTATCCTATATCCGTACACTGCCATCTGAACGTGACTTTATCTATAGTATATATTATTTATATTGAAAGCATGTTATACATCACTTTAAAATAGTGTAGGTCTAGGTACTTGATTTATCCATTTTTATTTAGTAAATACGTTTTGGTGACTTATGTTTTTTTAGAAACGAGCGATTTAATTATTCTCAGCCTACACATGCTTAAAATAAAATTCTTGTTGAAATTACTGCGATGTAAATTGCCTCCAACTATTAAACACGATAGAAACTACAATAAAATTGACTAAACTCCAAATATTTGTTACATGTATTGTAAGTTTCTTATAAGTGCGTCGAATCTATCAAGGAGTATCTTACGTTACTATTTCGCAACTACACCAATTTATTTATCTGTACAATTCGGATGCCATCGAAAGCATCGTTCAATGGAGTCTTATATGCCTCTTCAAATGGCTTCTTCTCACAAATCCTTTGTCACAAGTGCTGCATTTATATGGCCGCTCTCCGGCATGCATCATCTCGTGTATCTTTAGCGAATGGTTCGTTCTGAAAGCTTTAGTACATTGTGTGCATTCGAATGGCTTCACACCCCTGAAAAATTATAAACGGTATAAAATTGTACTTAAAACAAGACGTTTCTAATCATAAATTACATACAATCCTCAAAAAAGTAACTAGAATAGTCTATGGAATAGACCTTATACAGGAAACTCTTTTATCTAAATGCGTAATAATACACAGGGGAGCTCTATTAGGTGAATTAGGCATATCTAAAAATCCCTTATACTAAATTTTTAAATATTAATATGTCAAGTTTCTCTAAGACTCCTAATTGGATCTCCCATAGAATCGCCCTGTATATACGTCTATTACATCCGTGGATATTAATCAAGACAAAATCGTTGATTAGTGATTTGTATTAATACCAGGTGTCTTTAAGGGGTATCAAATTTTAAGTTGGCAATACTGTTTAATAGCAGCAATTTTGACAACTGTCAAGTGTTTTACGTTTAGTTTGGCTTGCCTTTTCAACATGGATAGACTTATTCCTGAACAAAGCTTCCAAAGAACTTCCATAATTATAGTTTATTCATCTTCCGGGTTTGGACCGTGTCATTTGTGAGTGACCCAAAAGTGGGTTCATCTCGACGTTTCGCTACAATTGAATGTAGCTTCTTCAGGAGAACAAAGAAAAAGAAAAAGAAGACAGGAAGATGGGTAGTTAGCAACGCTAACTCAGTTACTCAACGCAACCAGAGGCGAATACTAACTACCAAGATGGGCATTTGGTCACAGTAACTCAACTACTCAACGCAGCCAGAGGTGAAAACCAAATGCCAGGATAGGGATTCACGTCCAACAGCTCAGAAACACTAACGCGTCGAGAGGCGGGGAGTGAATCCGACTGAAGACTACAACTTCCCATAGTTTGACAGTTTTTTTTTACTCTTCGGACTTTAGTCTTCGCTCTATACTTTTGAATGTATTTCTATTGTCCTTGCCTCATCGGGCCATCTTTTTCTAGATCGTCCTAGACTTCTTTTATTTGCCAACTCCATTTCTCTTAATTACTTTGGTACTCTTTCTTCATTCATTCTTTACAATTGGCCTAACCATCTCAGACCCGCTGTTTTGGCTACTTGAACAATTTTAGGTTCCCATAGAAATTCATTACCTACTTTGGTATCAGCTTATCTTTATTAGGTAGGTAGGTCACCTTATTGACTATCACTTTAAACTTTTATTTCCGATACGTTCATTTTTCCTCTTCTGTTTGGGCTAAAGATGGACTAATTTTGCTTTTCTTGAATCATTTTTTGATGTAAGTATCTTAATTATCGCCCGAATTATCGAATTATCAGGATATTTGATGAAGATTTAACCATAACTCCTCCAGAAGTTGCAGAAACTACAAATAAAGCGACTTAATCATATTGCTCGGAAGGAATAGACCGTTGTATTAAAGAACTTGATCCGAATTGATTGTGGTACAATGAAATAAATACTACACATAATTCGGAATCCTGGTGAATCTACACAATCTAAGTCTCTCAGTTATCTCAATAATGATTGAATATGACATTAAAACTTGTTTCTAAGCAAAAAGCCATACCAATTTGTCAGGTTTCTTACTTACTTGTGTATGTTCAGATGATGCTGCAACGTGGCATTAACAGTAAACTTTTTATCACATAGATTGCAGCTAAACGGTTTCTCTCCAGTATGGCTCAAAAGATGAACCTTCAAGTATGCTTCTGAATGAACCTCTTTACCGCATTCTGGACAAAGACATCTAAAAATAAACAATGTAGTAATGTTAAAAAGGGCATAACAACAATTTGTTTTCACGAATTATTTAACTTGTAGTCTTTGGGTATGTGATTTGAATTATATATTTTCAAGCATAATTATTATTAGAATGACTAACTGTTGCTCTCTTAATTTGAATACTTCCGGTAAGTATTTATTTTTAAGCTAATGAGAAAAGTAGTAGTATTTTCCAATATACAAATTGTCATTATACTACATGAGTCTGGCTATAGTTCCGTCGAACGGAAACTTATTTGTATATTTTCGAGATTATTTATTATTATTATTTTAAAATATGCCTGGAAAAACGCTAAATTCCCAAGCGCACCAACTTATGTTAAATTTATATGAATATTTTGAGTTAGAAAGAAGTAATGGAGGACCTTTGGAGCCTTTTACATCTGTTCAAGAGGTAAAATATTAAATGTATGATTGTTAATCAGTTACTAATAAATATTAATTTTTAATAGGGTTGCCACTGCTTTGAAAATATCAAGGCGGACAATATATTTGATAAAAAAAAAGGAAAGAAAACAATCCTGTCCTGTTATATCTATTATACAAAGCATTTCTCATGGTATTGAGTTCATCTGTCATCTGTTCATAAGTCGGGTGACTGAGGGGGCCATTTTATTGTACCGTCTGTACTAATCACACGTTCAGCAAAAATCAACGCTAAATAGTCTCTAATAGCTTTTGTATTATGTGCAAATAATTTGATTTTGCAGTACTTGGAGATATTTGACTGCGTTTTAAATTGCTTTAATGAAAAAAGGACCAATACTATAGTCTCCCAATTCCAGTCCGAACATTCAATTCATTCAATTCAATTCAATTCCGAATTCAATTTACAATTGAAGAGAACAGACGAATGGCGATGTTGCCAAAATTATCTTGTTTTATTAGAAATTAGGTTACAATTTCGTCAAATAAAAATGCGAATCTGTAAATTTCTGATGGATTTAAGAAATTTTGTACCAGTATTTGTGTCAATTAGTGTTTCATTTTTTATTATCATCCAGTTTTAAATGGCAATATAACCGCGCCACTGATCGCCAACTTTTTGAATCAATTCAATGTATTAATTCAAATATGTAATACGGCAACCCTGCCGCTGTTTCTTACGTATAAGCTGGATCGGAAATAATCGTCTGGTGTTCACTAATGAGCACGCATGAGGAATGTGGAGGGAAACCAAGGGAAAATATGATTGTTATCTGTCTATTCGTTGAGAATATGATTTTATATCTGCGTTAGATATCATGTTAAATTCTACTCTACCGACCATAAACTTTTACCTACACCGTATAAACTTGTTTAAGATTAGAAACTGTGTGGTATATATTTAAGGATATTCTAAAAACTAACTTACTTTTTGGCCTCTTTCTTCCAACGTCCTTTGTCCCCCATCAGGTAGTAACGTAAATGTTTTCTTAGATATTCTCTGTCTTTGAATCTTCGACCGCAATGGAAACATAGATGCGGATCTACACCTTCTTCATGACATCGAATGTGATCCGTTAGTTTTTCTTTTCGCGTAAATGTTTTGCCGCAAAGATTACACTAAATATAAAACATAAATGTACAGACTATTATAACTTTCCAAACAACTGCTACAAATTTATTTAAATATTCATTATTAAGGAGAGATTTTTAGATAACTACATTACTTACTTGGTATGGTCTTTCCTTTGTATGAACTAGTTTGTGTCTGCTTAATGCTTGTCTTTGTGTAAATCCTGACCCACAAATTTGACATGTGTACGGTTTTATATTATCATGGATTGCCATATGATTTCTTAAATATTCTCTTCGCTTAAACTCTTTACCGCACAAATTGCATAAACAGAGCTCCATTCTAAAACAATTAAGAGTATATATATATATATATATATATATATATATATATATAATATATATATATATATATATATACAGCAAAGCAATATTGATATTGAGACAATCTGCAATCAAAATCTCAATGTGTATGAATTTAAGTCGAAACACAAATTCAATATTTGCTCAGTATTTTAAAATGCGTCACCCTGTATTTTATATCACCATCATAAACTTAAGTCAATGCAGTTTAATTTGTCCAAAGTATTTCCTGTGCTTATACTTTTTAGTTATAGAGATATTTTAAATTGTAGTAGAAAAAGGGATCACAAAAGTTGGTCACCCTGTATATAGATTGTTCATATTAAAGAAAAATATGCAAAAATACTAATTTAGTCAAAATATCAAAACAAGAAAGTAGAAAGAGAGTACTTACCTTTTCTTCTTTACTTTAGGAACATCTGCTTTCACCTCTTCCTGTGGCTCCGTAGACACTGCCACTTCCTTCTTCGGCTCATCTTCGACACTTATAGCTTCATTTTCATCTTTGTCCCTGGTACTGCCGGTACTACTGCTGCAGATTCAGATGCCGTTTGATTATCGTCAAAATATATCATTTTATCCCGCTCAGTTATTATGGAAGAATGCTCTTTTGTAGTTACTTTCGGATGAACTTTTTTGATGTGTTGAATTATTTGATTTTTTCTGACAAATAATTTACCACACAAATTGCACTGGAAGGGTTTTTCGCCTAAAAAAAAATTTTAAAAATTCTTAGTTAGTATCTTTTCTACACACGGGTGATTGATTAGTATGAGGAAGCTCAATAGATCTGTCATAGTTAAAAATATAGTGATAAATATATGAAATATACAAAAAAAAGTTATTTACAAAAAATTGTAGATAGCTTTAAACTCTGTATTTTAATATTAGTTATAATCTTACAGTGTGTTTCATAACGGTGTGCCAGATCAAAGTTATATATCTTTTAAATGGGACACCATATATTTTATTCTAAATTTAAAATCTACTTCACTTTTCATCACAGCAATATTACATTGCTGTTTCATTCATTCATTCTCTGTATGCACTTCTGAGATCCTATCTTACCAATCGATATTTCCAGGTCAGATACAATGAAGCAGTATCTCCAATTTTATCGGGAGTACCACAAGAGTAAACAGCACAATTGCTACCTATGCAAATTATACTGTGATAATGGCTTCTAAAATAGCTCATAGCTAATAGCTTATATACCTATATTATTATGGCAAAAAAATAACCCTAAATACTTTTTCTCCTAAATTTTTCTGCACAAAATAAGTCCAAAATGCAGGTGGTGAACATTCAGCTGGATTGTACGGGTAACATTCGGCTACTGGCTATTAAAGCAGTATTATCTAAATGCCTTCTCTTCATGATAGTTCTTGGGGCAAAGTAACGCAGTGGAGCCCCACTTCCTTCTGCGTGGTAGAAAATAGTTTAGAGTAAGGAAAGAAAAATAGTGACCCGTCCGCCCTCGGAAACCTAATAGCCAATCGGGGTCAGAAAAACAAGAGTTGGCCAAGAGAGGCTGATAGGAAAGATAAAAGACACTTTACTCAAAGACTAGTTGAAGAAGAGTAAAATGTGAAGGTTCTCATGCAGCGCCAGATGCGCTTCATGAGAGTATGAATATTAGTACACCCTTGTGTTCCCGCTCATACATCGGGGTTCTGACTATAGGCAGTATAGCTCGTCCAGCATGCTATAGCAAGAAGAAGAGAGTGCACACCATCTCATATGTAGAAACTAGTACACACCATCCCCATGGCCTGACTAACGATGGCCTTAAAATAAACAGGGATAAAACGAGAATCATGATAATTGACAGAGCTAACAACAATCAAAATCATCTGGTTAGGATAAACAATATCGCTGTTGTAGATAAATTTGTGTATCTGGGCTCATTAATAACCAACAAAGGAGGCTGTACTGAAGAAATAAAGCGGCGGTCAGCAATCGCAAAAAGCGCTATGGCAAAATTAACAAAAATTTGGAAAAGCCATGAAATTACTACCGATACAAAAATGAGACTAGTAAGAAGTCTAGTTTTTCCAGTTTTTACTTATGCATCGGAATGCTGGACCCTTACTGAGAAAGACAAAAAGAACATAGATGTATTTGAGATGTACTGCTGGAGACGAATGCTGAGAATACCATGGGTGGCCCGAAGAACAAATGAATCCATACTGGTCCAGCTAAACATAAAGAAAAGACTAAGAACACAAATAACAGAACAGATAATAAGCTATTTTGGACATGTGCTTCGAAGAAATGGTCTTGAAAAACTTACCATCCAGGGAAAAGTAGAAGGCAAAAGAAGTAGAGGTAGATCTCACTACACGATACACGGACCATATTGTTGCTACCATTGGCGCTCCATTGTCAGAATGTGCTAGATTGGCAGAAGATAGACAAACGTGGAGGAACATTGGAAAAATTACCTAACAGCTTCATGATATCACGATACCTGCATCAGGTTAACGACTAAGAAGAAGAAGATCTAAATGCCTTAGTATGTATAAAGCTGCCCAAGAATATAGTGTGAAACGACAAACAACACAATAACATATAAAAATTCTTCTAAAGAAGAAATCAAAGAAGAGATTCTGGCTGCCTGTGAGGATCTGGTAAGGAAGTGAGGAAGATGTGTCGTTTTCAAGCAAATATACATCAAGACAAATATTTACAAAAGTTCAAGAAGAACAACTTGTATATTACATAAAAACTATTCTAAGTTGAATTATGAGTTAAACTACAAGCAAATACGAAGTCTTGCCTTCGATTATGTCAATTCCATACCGCGATGTAAGGTGCCAATGTCTTGGAATCTTAACAAGATCGCAGGTTTATGCCATATGATTATTATAATAATTGTTTTATATTAAAAGTTCCTCTTTTAGGTCTTGACTGGTTAAGAGGCTTTATGAAACAGCATGAAATGATATATCTTTATGCAAGCTACAGAACACAAGCATCAGCAGGGCAATAAACCTATCGTTGATGAGTTTTTCTCCAGATACATATGCATTTTTGAAAAGTCTATGTTTAGACCGGAAGAAATATGGAACTTAGATGAAACTGGCTTGACGATAGTAATGTCTCCTACGAGGGTTGTTGATCCTAAGGGTAAAAAGCAAGTTGCACATATATATTTCTCAAGAGAGGGGGAAACTTGTTACTTTTGTTGGTATTGCAAATCCAGCAGTAGGAACAGTTCCACCGGTTTTTGTATTCTCCCGAAGAAGAAACCTAGTAGAATACTTAGGAGGTGAATATCCAGAATAAGCTATTGCTTTTGGAAACAAAAGGGGATGGATTATATCAGAAGTTTTTTCTGGAGTAATAAAATACTTCGTCAGTCATGTGAAATGTACTCAACAAAATTGGCTTTTGCTGCTTGTGAATAACCATAAGTGCCAGATTTCTGTGGAAGTCATAAGACTGTGTCGAGAAAATGGAATTGTACTGCTGTCGATCCTCCCTCATACCACTCACAGGTTGCAGCCTTTGGACGTTGGAGTCTACGGCCCTTTTAAAACGTATCTAGCAGCTGCGCATCATGACTGGCTGCTAACAAATCTAGCTAAGGTCATAACAATTAGACATTTAGGTGCTCTGGCAAAACATGCGCATGAAAGTACTTTTTGTATTAAAAACATTACAATTTCCTTAAAAAATACTGGACTTTGACCTTTAAACCACCAAAATGTAACGAGAGGCGGATTTTATAACATGCGAAGTTACCAACAAACCACTAGCTGAGAATCAAGTCAGAAATTAATGCATCCACTGAAAATGGTGATGGCTCTGTTCTCAAAGAATTAACTCCCCCACCTTTTGTAGAAAACTTAAAGAGTAATTCTTCCGTTGGATTCTCTGTGAAATCAAATACTCTCGTTTACAGAGAATCAACCCCAACAGCTCCGGCAGAAATGCAAAACCCTACTCTCGGGGAAATACAGGTTCCAGTAACCTCTACTCCAAATCCTTTGTGTTTAGATAAAATCAGACTCTTCCCAAAAGCAAATGTCGAAATTAAGAAAAAAAGTTATTCCGGAAAATCTAAGTCAACAATATATACTGACACGTCTGAGTATGAAAACAGACAAATTTTAAAAAAGAGAGGAAAAGAAAAAAATTAATAAAAGCGAAAAAAATCAATTAAAAGAGATTCGGTAAGAAGCAGTGCCAAAAGAAATATATCCAATTTCAAGTGAATCGAAGTATTAAATCTTTTGTTAGATGATCGTCTGACAAGATTTTTGCCGATTTGAACTTTATTTCTGACACGAATATCTTTCTATAGAATGCCTTTATACTTGTAAGATGCCGATTTTGTAGTTAAATTCTTACGAAAAAAAGCAAATAACAGTTTTTTGTTTCCTGATATTGATGATATTTCAGTTATAGAAAAAAAGGATATTGCAGCAGTGTTACCGACCCTAATCAGTAAAGGAACTTCAAGAACTTCGAATGTGTTTAAGTTCAATGTTAACTTTTCGTCTTTAATTGTAAGATAAATTTTTGACCACATTAATGACGATTAATTTTAGTTTACTTACCTACTATACAGTTTGGTGTTTATTATTATTTGGTGTTTTATTTTATTATTACAATGGTAATAAAAAACCTTTGTTTACTTATTTTAATGTATTTTTTTGTATCAAATAAGCAACTTTTAACAAACCAGACTAAGGGTCGAATCATCCCTACCTTGTAGATGAATGTTCCCAGCAGTGGTTATCATTCAGCAATATGTAAGAAAATCTATAAATTTTCTATATTTGCTTATAGAAAATTAGTGAATTAGTAACATAAAATATGTATAAAATAATATCCCCCATTAATACTCAAAAGTGGAACATTATTAGCTATATTTTAGATTTTGATCCCCAAGTCAAATGTTCCGAATGACCCCTACTTTCCCCTATTTACCCTATTTTGCTTAATATTACAAAGCAGAATAATAATTTCATTATTTAGAGGGGCAGAAGTTTTATTCTTTCAGATTTGCTCTATGGATTTATGCCAAAGATCAAAAATGTTTAATCAAGTTATTTTTGTAAAAAGTAAAATGATTATTTAAATAAATTATCTATTATAAAATAGTGCCATATTGTATTGTATTGTACAGTTAATAATATTTACCTGTGTGTGTTAACATATGCCTATCAAGGGTTGATTTCTGGGTAAACTTCTTATCACATCCTTTACACTCATATGGCTTGATCCCTAGATGTATTTTCATATGCCTCCCCAATGCCCCATATCTTGAAAATTTTTTCCCACATGTTTCACAACGACAATTCTCTACCCTTGATTTACTTGAATTTCCATTTTTTACAGATTTCCTCGATTTTGTTGGTCTGCAAATATTTAATTCTTTAAAATAATGAATGCAATTCTGTCAATATTATTATTGATTTTTTATTGAGAAAGCGAAAAGAACTTGCAAATATTGCTAATATTAATGTTGAAGAAAAAAACAATATGTGGAGCATCAAACTAAAGTGATGGTAAAAATTAAGTTGTCAGATAAATATACCAAGTTGATGTTCAACATTAGCAGTTTAATAAGTAGCAAGATTTGATAGTTGTGAAACTTGGTAATCTACTTACAAACACCAAAATATTAAAAATATCAATACAGAGCATTTTGACAAAACATATAAACAAACATTGAAAAGGTAATGGGAAAATTAAAGAAAAAATATTGATCCATCAGAACTGATACTGTAAGAAAGTACTAAAGCTCCAAAACTACGTACATTATCCTTTAGGTAAGTCTATAGCTGTACATTGATGTAATGGTTGCAAGGACAGTTTTTGTTTGGTGTTAGTGCTACAGGAACCATTGTACGACCAGAAAGAATAAGAGACTATCTTAGACACCTTTAGTACAATGTTCCTTTGAAATTACCTCTGGAAAAGAACACTGTGTTGAGCCCTCTGCAACCACTTTCTGCCACCAGTTTCATTAATCAAAAGAAAAACAAATCCTTTATTTAGAAATTGATTATTTTCACATGTACCCTGCATATGGACAAATAATGTATTCCAGTCAAAAATATTCAATGGCTAGAAGAAAATATAACCTTGGTAGCAACAAAAAACACCCTTAACACAAATAATTTAAGAAAACTGTGTTCATGTGCCAATTACTTAAAAAAACTTCACTTTATTGTAAAAAAAAAAACTAGAAAATTCTTTATTTTTCTAATACTGTTGTTTTATTCATTTCTTTACACAATTACTAAAATTTTACCACTTAAATTGTGAAATATAGACTTACTTAAATTCATCATCTTCATTGTCATCATCTTCACTATCATCATATTTACCATCATCAGGAAAGTAATCATCATCACTTTCTTTTCCTTTGGTTGTTAACCATTTTTCTAAATATTGTAAACTATTTTTACAAGTCTGTATAAAGCTAGAGATGTCCTGGAGTTTGTTTAAACATTGCGTACACACAAACTGAGGGAATTTATCTTCTTCTTCAACCTTAAAATATAATTCAAAAATCAATATATCATTCGAAATATAATTCAAAAATTGTAGTACAGAATATGGGCAACAGAACAGTGAGACAGTAGGTGAAAGTTAAATTATACATGGTATGGGGGGATGAATGTAATAAATCACTGTAACAGGTCACTCCTTAGATGTAAATATTTATAGGTGTGCATTTTATTACATTAATTTTTTATGGAAAGGTATATAAGGAAGGCTTAAACAATAATCAATGATGAAAAACATAGCATAAGAATAAAAGTACATTTCTTTTATTTTAATAATGGAATTCCCACTTTGGATAAAATTTTCTATGCAATGAAAACAATATTCCTTAAATAAGAAGAAAAACCTTTGAAAAATTATATAAGAATTAACCTTAAGTTGGTAAAGCATGATCAAAGGTCTTAACTACTCAACAAGATGAAATTATATATCGATAGTGAAATTATTTAAGAAAAATAAAAGAATTATTCAATCAAATTAAGAAATTATAATATAGCCAATTAATCAAATAGACCATGGGCAAAGAAGATAAACATATGAAAGCACCAAAGATAGTTGAAAGCATACAATAATTTAAAATGAAACAAGTAAAATGTACAACAATAAAACATACTATACAAAAGTGAAAGGATATAAAGATGAACTATTAGAGAATGACAATATTATGAAAATATTCAAAGAGCACCTCGAAGAGAAATTTATAAGTCAAAAAATGGTATAGGGTATAAAAAGCAGATGGAAATCAGCTTAAAAGAATTATTATTATCAACACACACTTACTGGAAAGATTGTAAGAGATCAGTTAATGATCAAAATTAGAGCAGAATACATAGCTTAAGGTCATTCGCGCAACTAGGGCATATTTTGATAAATTCATAGCTGGAAACCTTAGTTGTCAGTAATTCGTAAAGTTCTATTTTATTTACAATTTAGTTTGTTTACTATTAATATTGACTATGAGTACTTTTAGTCTGTCAAAAATAACTGATTTCGCAAAAAAATAATTACTAAATTCACTAGACAGTTCGGACATGGAATAGCAAACCAAATATACAATACACAATGTATAAAGTAGAGAAGCAAAATGCTGAAAAAAGATGGGATATGAAGGAGATACAAATAATACTGAAGAAGAAAGATTAACCACGAATTTTGACAATGAACAAAACTAATTAGATGTTAATAAAATTGACTCAAAATTTAGATATAAATACAGATAAACTAAACTAGATAAATACTCACAATAACCAACTGAGAGTCAAACAGCCTTTATATATTGTCCAAAAAAGGGGTAAAATAACAGTAGGAGTCAAGTGTTTTATCATAAGAGGTAACAGATAATACTGATTATAAGTCAAGCAAACAGTTTTAGAAAGAATTTTTGGATAAATTATATAGCAAAAATTGAAAGTGTTATTTCATTTACCTTTAATTCAGTTAATTGGTTGTATATATCATACAAAGAGGACTTTAATTCTGCCTTTACATTATCTGAACCCAAACAAGCTCGACACAGAGTAGCTATATCCGTATTTTTCGGGATTTCTCTTGTATCCATATTTCACATCAGGCAAAGAAGCTATTTAACTCAAACAAATACAATAGAAATTATTGTCGGTATATCATCTCATCATAAACAAATAAGTTGTACATAAATGTTTTGACAATAATTGTCAAAATTGCCGACTGACAATGAGACAATGACAATAATGACTAAGTGGTACATAAACTAAATTATGCAGAATTATGTAACCAACAATACTGAGTGTGATAGATAGGTCATTGGAAATAAAAATAATCCCAATTGAACATTTACAACGACCAACAAAACCGACGTCATGCTACAATTACAAATATTACAAACCTTATAAAATCAAAACCGTTACCTATTAAAATAATTTACAAACTAAATTTGAACAAAAACAAGAAATTGTGTAGTGCAGTTTTTCGCGGTAGATGTTTTATAATAAATCGTTGTTTCTTAGTTTGTAGGCATTCCTCTTAAATTGTTTTTTCCTGACGTTTCGACTACAACTGCGGTTAGCATTATTAAATTCTTTGTAACAGGCGTAACGTTTGGTCGGTAGTTGACCATCTTTCTGTAGCATCTGCTCTATTTCTGTCCCAGGATCTATCAGTTGGTCCGAATCCATATGGATTGGAGGTCACTATGTTAACTACATACTATATGAGAGACTTAGAACATTAATAAATAGAGCGTCGTAGAGAGAACAAATCGAGGAACCTCACTACGAGACAGGGTTGATCCCTGTTTTAGTGTTTATGGATTATTTCAGACCATAATAGTTATTTTCTTAATTTCACTAAACAGGTTCATAATGTGGTTATCTCCTTCCACTAGGTGTTCACCTAGAATTTCTTTCTTGTAGAACAAATAAGGTAGATCAGTTCTTGTAAAACACTAGTGCGGTTCAAGAACCCCTGTCCATGAGGGTTATCTACTTGATCCCCATTAGGGGGCTACTTGATCCCTGGGATAAAGTATCCCACCTATGATGCATAGCATAAGTAATCATTGTCAATTATAAAAGGTAATTAAATGAAACAATGAAACAAATTAAACTACCTATTTTATTAAATAAAAACATAAAATACAAAAATAAATTGAGCCCAAAAAGAAAAATTATTTAGAAAACATTTAAATTTTATAATGTCAGCAGTCCTGGCCGTTCTGCTGATGAGGCTGCGGCAGCTTTTGTACGTCTGTCCGGTCCACTTCGTTGACGTCCTCTACTGTTGGAAAAGTGAAACAGCTTTCTTCTAGTCCCTTCCGCATTAAGAATTTAACTTCCAATGTATTTTCTATCAGGCACAAAACTGTTCCAACATAAAACTTCATTGTTTTTTTAGTACAAAACTTGACTAAAACGTAGTCGTCTGGCTCAGGATCCGTGTCATCAATAAGCTCATCATCTAAAAGGAAAACAGAGCCACCGCTGCTATCTGGAAGGCTGGGAAGATCATCCTCCTCTTCACCAGTCGAATCGAAAAGTTCAGTGTTTCTAAGTGTTGGAAATTTTTCTGCTTTTTTCTTATTGATTGCGGCGTTCTTAAGAGCAAGTTCTTTAATTTCCGCTTTTTCAGAGGTATCAGTTAGGATGCGAGAGCGCCCGCGTTTTCTACCTCGAGAAGATTGGGTCGAGGTGCTGCTTGGATAGGACATGATGTCTTGTGAAGAAAAATGTTTCACAGACATTCTATCCGATGTTGGAGTGCAAGGTTTTAGGGCCCTAGACAATGTTGGTTCTATAGAAATTGATGTACTAGCACTAAGCGTTGGCTGTATTGGAGCCAGAACTGATTCCTGGTCATAAATTCGTCGTCAGTAAATATGTTTGGATTTATCGGCCATATTCCAGATACTTTGAACCCACTTATGATATTTGAAGAAGCCATGGCTCAGGGAACGCATCTCCAAGCAGTTCTGCAATGTCGTAAATGGTAATAGTTTTCCCGGGAAATTTAAGCATAAAATTGGAAGCAGGTTCGGAGTAGTAAGTCTTTAGTGGTCCAAAAACCGCGCGGTCCAATGGCTGCAACTTATGAGAGGTGTGCGGTGGAATTGTAAGAAATACGATGCCGTTGTCTATCGCATAATTTACAGCCTTCAATGAGCAGTGGCTCTCATGGTTGTTCATAACAATTAAATGTTTCCGATCTAGGCTTGGCTGAGCAAAACGAACAAAGTGTTCCAAAAACTTCAGAAAACCAGAGCAAGTCATCCATCCACTGGGATATGTTGTTGCATTGCTGGCAGGAGGTGCATGGCTTAGAAACCGGTCCTGCAAGTTTTTTTCTGGGAAATATCATGTAAGGAGGCATGTGACCCCCTGACCCGAACTGCCTAGCGGATGTTTGTAGCTTCCTCAATTTCAACCTCACCAACGCCTGGAGAAGACAATGGGAGAGCGACTCAATGAGGAAGGACACCAAATGGCCTGTATCGATCCGAAACCGCCAGTCTTTGAGCTGACCCGCAATACATGAACAACGCTAAACAGATTAAGAACAAGCAGCGGTAGTTGTGCTGACAGGTTATATAGATGGGAAAAGCGCTTACTCCTGAGTATGACTGGTATGCAACGACAGACCGTGCGTCACATTGTTGAATGCCCCCGAAGGCGATTCTCCGAAGTTTTCGATGAGTTCCTGAACGCGACCGAAAATGTTTTACATTATATTAATGATACAATGTTCGTTTGTAATACTTCATTAGAGAAAATTTGTTCAATCATTATTAGATTTTTTAATTCTGGAAAATCCAATTCGAAAATCGCGAATATGTTGCAATTGTCACGATATAGTGTAAGAAATATAGTCAGAAGATACATAACTACAAGTTCGGTCGTCACAAGATCTAGAAATGTACGAAAAAGTAAAATAACCAAAGCAAATCTAAGGGCATTAAGACGGATTATAGTGAAAAATCGACGAGCAAGTTAAATGGAGTTAAGCGTTTTAATGGGTGTGACGTTATTGGAAAATACGTTTCTAGATTAACATGTCACCGAGAGGCATGCACTGTAGACTATACCTTTTTCCATAATAATTGGATTAACAAAGGTGAAACAGATAGATTGACAACTCTTTAATCCATCGTTTGCAATAAATTGATGTGTTCCAGAAGGATTTGAACACGGCATAAATGTGATTATATCTTTACTCACTTTAAGACCTGGTGCGATCGCTTCTTTAATAGATACTAGGGTTTTATTGTGTAGCAGTCTCCAAAACAGGCAACTCTCATCTGAAATATGGATTTGTCCAGAAAGAAGACTCAGTTCTTCTATTTTGTCTTTAAAATGATGGGAAAATAGCTCCGGTGCAGATTCGTCGCTTGTCATTTTTTCACCCGACAGACGGATAACCAATCGTTTTTAGATTTATCCAACCACATAACACTGGCACGAAAATCATCGTTCTTAGTCATTAAAAAAAATCAATTGCTTTTTCTGTTAAAGTTTTTTCAAACAGAGAAATGTATTTAGAACGCTCTTACGTGAACCAAATGTGAGAACGTTTTTCATCTTTGGATATTTTCCAACACTTAATGTTGTTATTACCATAAACAAATTATACTTTCCATATTTTTCCAATATGGCATTTAATTAATATTTATTAAAAACATTACCCTTATGGTTTTTTATTTGTTTTCAACAATAAAAAAATTTCACATACCTTGGCTATGGTTCACTTATGTCAGCTTACATAGATTTTTTCATAATTACGTTAAATCCAGAGGTAGCTATGGAAAACTGATATCAAAATATAATTAAAACAATAATATTGTCAGTTAATGTCAAATGTATTTTGAAGTAGGTATTGTAAAGCTTTGTGGATTGTAAAATGGATCGAGGTAAAGTTATCGACAAAAAAAAATGTTCAATCATTATTAGATTTTTTAATTCTGGAAAATCCAATTCGGAAATCGCGAATATATTGCAATTGTCACGCTATAGTCTAAGAAATATAGTCAGAAGATACAAAACTAGAAGTTCGGCCGTCACAAGACCTAGAAATGTACGAAAAAGTAAAATAACCGAAGCAGATCTAAGGGCATTAAGACGGATTATAGTAAAAAATCGACGAGCAAGTTATATGGAGCTAAGCGTTTTATGGGGCGACGTTATTAGAAAACAAGTTTGTAGATCAACATTTCACCGAGAGGCCCACAAATTAGAATTTGGTACTTACAAAGTAAATTTTATAGTTGAAAAAATTAATACGAATTGTTTTTAATAAATTTTATTTTGTTTTAGGCTAAGGAAAATATACTTTTAACATTACAACAAAAGAAAAATAGACCAAGATGGTCAAAAGAGCATAAATATTGGACTCACATGATTGATACAATGGCATGTTGAGTCCAGATTTGAAGTGTGTGTGTGTGTGAAGTAAAGTGAGTAAAAAATTAAGCCTTCCATCCCGACTGTCTGAAGGAAAAAGTCAAATTTCCTGATCTGTCATGATCTGGGGCAGCCTATCGTCTAAAGGTGTGGGAAAGTTACATTTTATCGATTGGATTGTACTTAAACACGGACAAATATTTGAATATTTTCGAAGAATCTCTTTTGCCGATTATGGAACACCGTTTAACATCAGCGGAAGATTTTGTCTTTCAACAGGATGTCGCATGTTATTATACCTCAAAAAAGAGTTTAAAATGGATTAAAGACCATGGCATACCACTTGGGATGGGTTTTTAACAGTCCCGACTTGTGCTCGATAGAGACTTTGTGGCGCGGAATGAAAAAAGCTTTGAGAAAACATCCTGCCACGTCCGTCAACGAATTGAAAGAAAAATTGCAAGAAATATGGAATATGTTTACATCAGAATTTTGTCAGAACTTCGAAAAACTATGCCTCGAAGAATTGTAGATGTCACTAAAAATCAAGGGGATGTAACTTCTTTTGGTTAATATTACATACATATTCTATGCGTTTTTTTAATTGATTATTATTATGTTTAATTAATAGTTTTCATTACGTTATAAAATATTTTCTATAATAAGGAAATTAAAAAATGTTGTTCGATGTATTAAAACTTCTAAAATCTACGCTGCGCTTTTATTTTTGTTCTCTACAATTTAATTTTCTTATCAATCTTATCAATATTGGGCCAACTGATATGGGAAGGGGCTTATAGTTTGTCCTTTTGCGTTCAGAAGAACGCTTGTGCTATAATATGCGTTTTTAAAAGTTCTCCTTGTTTATCCAACGTAAGCTTTTATTTTATGCTCTCCGCTTTTTAACATTTCTTAGTAATTGCTTTGCTGTGTTTTCTATTTTTTAGATACCTATTCAAATTTTTATAGTAAAGCATTATTTAAAAATAAAAGTAATACTATGCTACCACTTCTTTAGATCTAATATATTAACTCAATAATTAGTGGGTTTCAACTGCCCACATTTCAGACATTAAACGAGATGTTCCACATTTCGAGGCACATTGGCCTTGGCGGCGTTTCAAGCCTCACTAGCCATATAAATTTATGGAATTTACAAAAAAACACGAGATTATCTTTAAGCCACGAAGCTCTTTAAAACAGGTACTAGTACCTAATCGTGAGCCAGAAGCCGATGTATTCACTTTATACTGGCCATACTATAGTTCTTGTGAATCGTTAAATGTAGAGAACCCCACCTGTAATAGAGGTTGCATTTGGGGGAGAGCGGCACAAAATGATGAATAAGCAAATATTGGTGTATAATGTACGCTATAATAGCTGTAAGTGTCTAAGATACCAACGGATTGGTTGCTAATTCTCATAAATTCTCATAGATAACCATTTTGTCTGATTGTGGTTTTCCTTCTTTGATTTTTTTCTTTTTACCATCTGTTTATCTTAGGACTATACTTGAATCGTTCCATTGAATCCTATGTTCATTTTCCCAAGTGTGGGAAACTACCCCACGAGGTCTTATTGAAATAAAGAACCTCATTGACCAAATTCATATAGAAGAATCTCTCTAGCATCATGCGTTTTAAAAACTTTGGAACGTATGATAAAAAGAAGATTAGATTCCTGGTTAGAAATTATTTAGAAGCTCCCACAGTATCAATTTATCTTTAGATTTCAACAAATTTGCGGCATTTATTAACATATACCAACACTTTCTTTTCGAGTTCTAAATTAGTGGTTGCTCTCTTTGTAGATATAGGAAACGCTTATGACAATGTAAACCTTAAAATTTTATAAAATCAGACAAAAAATATTGGTCTATATTTTGCTTAACGAATTATAAAATTGTACAACAGAACAATGTCATTAAGAATTATGAATAAAATAATAAGGTGAAAGAAAGGTTATCAGCCGAAATAGAAAATAGAGTTCCAAATTTTATCGAGATATTAGGACACGCCGACGATTCAAAAATTTACAAAGACCTATGCGAAATTCCCCATTATTGCAGTGTAGTAGAGAAGGCGTATAGTGAATTAAAACTGCTGCGAATTTATAGGTTTAAACATTTTAAATCTAAAAACAAAGTTATGTATATTCTCCAGAAAAAGTCAAGTACCTAATTCAGTAACAATTCAAGATATCACTTTTCCATATATATGTTGTAATCAATATCCGAATTTGGCCATTGACCAAAATTTATACCCACAACGCGTTGTGAATTTCGTTTATTTCTCACATCGCGTTTGGGGTATTTTTGACGTGCACAGAACGCATCATCATCATCATCATCATTCCTCAACCTCTTGCATCCACTGTTGGATATAGGTCTCCTCCATGTTCTTCCACTGTTCTCTATCTTGCGCCTTCTGTATCCAATTTCCGACTGTTTTTCTCAAGTCGTCCATCCATCTTTTTGGTGGTCTGCCTCGGTGTTTTTTGTCTTCTCTAGGTCTCCATTCTATGAGTCTTTTGGTCCACCTATTATCATTTAAACGTGCTATATGTCCAGCCCATCTCCATTTGTCTTGTGCAATTTTTTCTATGATATCTGTCACTTTAGTCCTCTCTCTCACTATCCTATTTGGTACCATATCTCTTCTAGTTATTCCCAACATTGCTCTTTCCATTTTTCTTTGGGTTACTCTCAACTTATTTGCAGAATGTTTGGTTAAAGTTATTGTTTCGGAACCATATGTTATTACTGGCAGTATGCATTGGTTGTAAACCTTTTTCTTCAAGCAAATCGGTTAGCGTTCCTTTTGGAATATCCGCATCTTGCCAAATGCTGCCCATCCCAAGCCTATGCGACGCTGGATCTCACAAGTTTGATTGTCTTTTCCTATTCTAATTTCATGCCCTAAATAGATATATATATATATATATATATATATATATATATTATATATATATATTATAGCTAAAGACCTGATGTACTTCGTTCCCATCTACCCTCATAACATCACTTGGAACTAAATTGGTCAGGTATTTTGTTTTTTCAAAGTTTATGTTCAGGCCTATTTGTTCTATTGCCTGTTTTAGTTCTAAGAAGAGAGAGAGTTAGGCACAGTCTTTAGGTACCTCTCTCTCTCACTATCTGGCAAGTTCTTGTGAAAAAGTCTTTAAACATTTGTTTATTGTTTATAGAAATAGAGCATGAGTTAAAAAAAATACGCAAATATAACCCGAGAAATTATAAACTTGTACCTTAGTAAACGCAAGTTATGCCAGTTAAAGAATAAAATTCCAAAGATAGGCTTCATATTGTAGGTTGACTTGATAAATATGCAAACAGAGCCCGGTGGTCCTATATAACTTTATTTTAAACTACCAATGACTAAATTTTTGTTTTTTGAGACCATTAAAAACCAAAACAATACTTGAAGTGGCTAACCAGAGATTTATTACAATTCAAGAAAAACAGATCTTTTAATAGAAGAATTGATAGGAGCCCTTATGAGGCCATGTTTGGCAGCAGATAAACAAATGGTTTAAAAGATGCAGACATGCCGAAATATGTCCTCGACAAATTACAAAATGAAGAAGAATTTATAAATAGCATGGAAAATGAACAAGATGATGATTATTTAAAAATGGAGAAGAAAGCAGCAGTGTAGAAACCTGCCAAGAAAATTTAGAGAATCAAGACAAATATATGAATGAATCTTCAGAAATCCCGGACACTAATAACCTGATTAAAAATAATGAAGATGCACGCAACATACAAGAAGGCAAAGTTGACGGTAATTTCAATGATAAGTTAACTTAAAGAAGTAAGAGAATATTGAATGAGAGAGAATAATCACATAAAATGATGAGAGTTGGAATCAAAGATAGTATGTGAGTCGAATAAAAGATTTGCTATTAAAAAAAAAGCCACTAATGTTTTGATTCGAGTGCCGGATGTCGATTAACTCTAAGAAATGTATTAGCCATTGTTTCTGAATTTAATAGTGATGGCTTGTACAAACTCAGTATTGAGAATGGACCACTGAATAGATTATTTTTAAGAAATGAACTCCTTCAAACCGATTCTCAATTCATTTTTGAATTAACTGATATTAGTAGTAAGAAAATACCCTTGAGAACTGCAGCAAATATGTCATCCAAAGGTTCTGGTCAAGATGCAACTCTAAAAGGTTTTGTGGCGACAATAAATGTTCCTGTAAACAAAGGAACAAACAATTTAAAACTTAAACTTAAAACAAAATAAAATTAAAAGTTTCGCTCCGTGGGTACTTTTATTGACATATTTTAGCATCTTTTATATCTTTTATAGCCATCATTTTTATTAACGTATTTTTATTTACATTTTTTAAATATAGATCCAAGAGGGATCCAAGAGGGAAATTGATTGAAAATGGCTTCAAAAAACTAACAAAAAATATAACAAAAGACAGCGACAGTATAACGGAGTTGGCAATGAATACGGACATGAAACTGTTTTGTAAGAAAAGACGCAAAAACAAAACAAAACAAAATAAAGCAAGAAACAAAAATAGAAAAATAAGAATAGGAACGTGGAATATCAAAACACTTCTAAGACCAGGCAAAATGGAAGAGTTGGCAAAAGAAATGATAAAATACAAGATGGAAATACTAGCGCTACAAGAAATAAGGTGGGCAGGAGAAGGGATGATTGCTAGAAGAAATTACACAATGTACTACGCAGGAGAAAGCAAACAGGGGCGCAATGGAACTGCCTTTCTAGTTAGTAACAGCGTAAGAGACAAGATTATTAACTTTAAAGCGGTTGATGGAAGAATATCATATATTAGAATGAAAAATAAACAAGCAAATTTAACATTTGTTAACATATATGCCCCTACTGAGAATGCTCCTGAAGAAGAAAAGAATGAATTCTATGATAAACTTGAAGAATTGTACGAAGAAATACCAAAGAACGACATACTAATCCTATTAGGAGACTTCAACGCAAAGATAGGGAAAGAAGACACGAACAGAGAAATCGCAGGAAAAGAAACAATCCATCAAAATACGAATAACAATGGCAGGAGAATATGTAATCTAGCAGCAGCAACCAATACTTTTATTATTAGCACTCAATTCAAGCACAAAAAAGAGCACAAAGTAACGTGGCTTATACCTGGAACAACAGATGGAAACCAAATAGACCACATCCTAATCTCAAAAAAATGGAGAACAATTTTTCAGAATGTAAGGTCTTACAGGGGAGCCAATGCTGACTCGGATCACATTTTGGTGATAGGCGACATGAAATTGAAGATACTTAAAGATAAAAACGACAGAAAGAAAAGAAAGAGGTGGAATCGGTCGAAACTAAATACAGATAATGCAAACAGAAAATTCTGCACTAAATTGGAAGAAAAACTACTAGTCCTAAAACCATCGAACATAGATAAAACATGGGAAGACATAAAAGATAGTATCTTAACAACAGCAGAGGAGACGATAGGACTAATGGAAAACAATAAAAGAAAGGATTGGTACGATGAAGAATGCGAGCAAGCTAGTAAAGACAAGGACAAAGCAAGACACAGGTGGGTGGCCACAGGGAAACAAGAAGATCTCCTACACTATAAAGAGAAGAAGAAAGAGTCAGACAAATGCTGCAAAAGAAAAAAGAAGAAATGGATCGAAGAATTACTGCAGGAACTCGAAGCCAATAGTAATGACAATGCAAGACTATACAAATACATAAAATCACAGAGAAAAAAAGAGATACCAGCAAATATTGGAAAAATAGAATGGGAAACACACTATAGAGAACTGTTTAAAAAGAAAGACGATGCCGAAAACGCAGAAAATGAAGAACAAACAGAAAATAGGAATGGAGAACAATCAGAGCCTCCCTCATACAGCGAAATATTGGCGACTATAAACAGATTAAAGACAAGGAAAGCAGCAGGACCAGACGATATTATAAATGAGTTCTTTAAGAATGGGGGAGAGGAACTAGCCCACAGAATCCACAACCTAATAGAACGAATATGGGAAGAAGAAAGCATGCCGAACGACTGGAATTGTGGTCTGATAACACCAATCCCTAAAAAAGGCGACAAGACGAAATGCACTAACTACAGGGGAATCACGTTATTAAATACAATGTACAAAATATTAACTAATTTGATCAGACAAAGAATAGAAAAAGAAACTAGAACAAAAATAGGTGAATACCAACATGGATTCAGAGAAGGTAAGTCAACAATAGATGCAATACACATTGTAACGCAAATAGTCGAAAAAAGTTACGAGCACGGAATAGATCTACATATACTGTTTATTGACTACAAGCAAGCTTTTGACAGTGTAATAAGAGAGGAGCTAATTAAGGATATGAATCAATTAGGCATCCAAGAAAAATTAATAAGTCTCACGAAAATGACGATGAAGGAATCCAAGGCACGAATCTTAACAAAGGAAGGCCCGTCAGATGAAGTACAAATGGAGGTAGGTGTCAGACAGGGAGACTCCCTGTCAACAACATTATTTAACATTGCCATAGAGGGCGCAGTAAGAGCAGCCAAAATTATGGGAACGATTATCGAATCTTCAGCCCAACTGATTGCGTATGCAGACGATATTGCACTGGTTACTAGAGATTTAAAAACCATGCAGAACATAATATTAATACTAGATAAAGAAGCAAAGAAGAGAGGGCTAGTAATAAACCAAAGCAAAACGAAATACCTCAAGTGTTCAAGAGAGAATACGAATATAGAGAAAGAAATTAAGCTTGGTGCATATACATTTGAAAGAGTACACCGTTTCAAATACCTGGGAGTGATGGTAAATGACAGAAATGATAGAACAGATGAAATAAATGAACGCATCCTACTGGGTAATAAAACCTACTGGAACTACCAAAAATTCTTGAAAGAAAAACACATTAGTAAGAAAACCAAATTAAAAATTTACAAGACTGCAATCAGGCCAGTGATCACCTATGGTGCAGAGACGATGTGCCTAACACAAAAAGATGAAATGAGGTTAGAAATCTTAGAGAGAAAGATAATTCGACGAATAATGGGGCCGGTGAGGATAAGTGTAGGCGAATTTAGAAGATTAACCAATGAAGAAATTAAAGAAGTCATCGAGGGTGAAGACATAATCAAGTTCGTTAAGACGCAAAGGCTCAGGTGGCTGGGGCACACAGAAAGAGCTAACCCAGACTCTACGCTAAAGCGAATAACTGGATGGAGACCAACAACAAAGAGACCAAAGGGGAGACCCAAAACAAGATGGAGAGATCAAGTCTTAGGAGACATAAAGAAGCTGAGAATCTACAATTGGAAGGAGCGCTGTAAGGATCGGAAAGAATGGAGGAAAATTGTAGACAGGGCCAAGTCACACACGCTGCTATAATAATAAAAAAAACAACAGCGGACTGATTCTCCGCAATAAATGAATCAGAGAGCCCAAAAGGGCGGCAAACACTCCGCCAGGAGTGAATAAGCCATGATGATGATGATGAAATAAAATTATGTTTCGCTTTGTGCACAATGCGTTCTGTGCACGGCAAAAATACTTGAAACGCGATGTGAGAAATAAACGAAATTCACAAGCGTTATGGGTATCAATTTCGGTCAATGGCCGAATTCGGTTATTGAGTAAAACATATATACAAAGTTATAAACTAATTTGGATATTCGTTATATATCTCTGGGGATGCACCAATTATCATAATATATAGGTAATTCAAATTGAAAGTTCTTAAATTCATTAAACTCATACGTACTTTCGGGCAGTGGACGTCCCTTGTGCGGCTATTTACTACAACTCTTACCGTCAATGAGAATGTTCAATAGACAATTTACCAAACACTGTACCAGCTCTATTAGGAGAAAACTGTACTTTAAAAATTAAATTATCTATGGTCAATCAATATTTTTTACCGAATCTAAACTTATTGTTAAGCTTTGTTTACTGAGTAACGCCGCTAATAACCTTGGTGGATGCGGTATCTTTGCTTTAATAAAAATATAATAATCAAATAAATGTATCAGCCAAAATATTATAGAAACATTAACTTTGGTCAATTAATAGAATGTAAAACGTAAGTATATCAGGAGAAGGAAAATATAGCTAATAAGTTTTTGGTCCCGCTTACCCCTACCGCAGGTATACTCGAGTAGTAACTTCTTGAACATCCTCATGGTTCCGTTACTTGGTCAGTCTAGTGAAGAAGCCAGCGCTTCGTCATCTACTAGATATATGTGTGTTGTAAAGTGAAATCGTGTAAAATCCGGTCGATATTACAGACATATTTCCAAAAAGAAATAATCCCACAAACCAAAAAGACTTTCATTACCTCGTAATAATCGGAACTACTAATAGTGTTGAAGGATCTGAAGAAACAACAGTGACCTAATTTTTTTAAAACTCTGTGTATGTGTAAAAATCTCACGAGTCGATAATTCGAAGTTAATTATTGATGTAATCAACAGTTAGTTACTGTTTTTTTTAAACACGCTACATTGATCTTGACCAGTGATTTTTCAAATCTTCGTGTGAGTGTGGTAGGTCAACGCGGCATATTTTCCAAAAGTTGCCAACTCTAGACATTGATAATGAGACTGGTGATAATCCCTTGACCTAGAGCAATATGGCATTTTCTTCTTTTTGGACTACAAGAAGAGTGATATTGTGTGTGATTTGGTTACTCCAATGGGAACATACTAATGGTAAGTGTTTTGTTGTTTAACTTTTCAAGACTTATTCAACAATCAGATGAATATATCAAATACCAATAGCAAGTACATAACTTTTTACTTCTTCTTTTTACCTAAAACTCTTTTAAAACCCTATGATTATATTACCAAAAATAGCTTTGTAATGGTTCTGAATCTATAAGTGTCTTTTCATATTTTTACATCTGAGCAGATAGATTTTGGTGTTCTTCTAAGGTTGTTATTGATCTGTCGACTTTGATCCTTCATCCTTCTTGATATCGTATTGCTCAAACTGCACTTGCAAAGTTTGTATCTAGTTGTTTTTCCATCGTATCACTTCATCTGGTTTATTAATTGCATGTTACCTCTCGTCCTTTTTGATTCTTTTATGGACCATTAATCTTCAATGTGAGTTATTTGGAATATGGGCCAAAAGCGTCAATATTCGTTTTAATACAAACAACAAATGCGAATATAGGTCTATATTCTTTGATACAAGGCTAGAGAGAGGCCGGGGTTGTTAAACCTCTCAAATAGTGATAAGTTTTGTCCCTGTCTGCCTTCTCATATTCGAAACATTCTTCTCCGACACGTCCTTAAAACCTGTAAATATAAATCTTGTAAAACAATTACGCAAAGTAATAAATCAATCAAATGCATAGTGCAAAATAATTGCATAGCCGTACCAACGTAGGTGTGTTTATTTTAGATATAATACACATTTGTGTTCTCTCTGAATAGATCGATGTAGAAAACATTTCTAATTTAATTCCGCTATTAGTGTAATTAAAAAATCTTATAATTGCATAAATGTGATTCAGTCGACACGATAAAAATATCTATTTAATGCTTTTTATAAATTTTTTAAAATTGTATTATGAAATATTTATAATCGCTTTGCCCGATTGCTTAAAACACTAATACTCCAGTCGTCAGAGACGAAAATACCTAAACCTTTAAAAATATTGCACTATAAGTTACCAGAATAGCATATTGATACCAATGTTCAAAAAAGGAGATAAAGAAAACCCCAACAATTATAGAGGTATAAATCTACTTAATACCGCACTTAAGCTTACCACAAAAGTCCTAACCAATAAAATCAATAAACTAACAACTTTATCAGATAAACAACAAGAATTCAGATCAGGAAGATTATGCGTAGACGCCATATTTATACGAAGACAAATCACAGAAAAGGCCATCGAGTACAATAAACCAGCATATCTATCTTTTATAGACCTGACAAAGCCTTTCGATCGCATCCAAGTTGAAGACGTTACATCTACTGTACACAAGAAACATACCAATTAATATTATACAAACCATCAAAAACATCTACTTGCATAATCAAATACAAATACAGGCAAAGATAAATGGAAAACTAACGCAGTGTATACAAGTACAAAGCGGAGTCAAACAGGATGACTCGTTAATCCCACGTCTCTTTAATATAAATAATACAACCAGTACCAGAGAACTATGTTCGTATGTTCTCTGCCAGTACGTAAAAGTCATGGTTACAGAATGGGGAACAAAGAAATCCAAATATTATGTTATGCAGACGACGCCGCAATAATCCCCGAGACAGAAGACGAGCTACAAAGATTAACACATATAAAAAGAAAGTTAAGATTTGATTTTACATATAGTGCGTCTGTGTATCTGCTTATACGTATTTCGCCCTAATAGGGCTCATCAGAACAGCTATTCACAGGCGTTCTGAACGTGAAAATAAATCTTTTCTGTCTTAAGAAGCAACTCTAACATGGCTTCGTATAGACGCAAATAGCGACATCTGATATTAGAATCCGTAAACTAATTTTCTAAACCAAATTAAAATTTTTGCTTTAATCTATGCCTTCTAAGATGTTTGTGATAACTGATAAAATGCACTGGTTGAATACTTTCGTTCGCATATATTGAGGGAACTTTTTATTTTTTAGAATATATGATAGTTTACCAAATGAGGCCCATGCTAGTCTAGTTCTTCTTTTTATTTCTTCTGTTTGATTGTCCCTGTTCAGCTTTATTATCTGTCCTAGGTATATGTATTCTGCCACCTGCTCTAATTTATTCTGTTTGACTACTATTTCTAATTGGTCTTCTTGGTTTGTCATAGTCTTGGTTTTACTATAGTTCATCTCTAGACCTACCTCTGTCGCTTTTCTATCTAGTTCCTCAACCATCTTCTGTAACTCTTCCTTCTTATCTGTTATCAGGACTATATCGTCTGCATATCTCAAGTGGTTCAAGAGCTCTCCATTTATTCTTATTCCGTATGTATCCCATTCTAATTTTTTAAATATGTCTTCCATAGCCTGATTGAACAATTTTGGCGATATTGTGTCTCCCTGCCTGATTCCTCTTTCGAATTTTATTGGTTCTGTAGCGTGTTCGTTCGTCAATTTTATTGTGGTACTCGCATTTTTGTATATGTTTGTTATTAGGTCCGTGTACCTGTAATCAATTCTGCCGTTCTGTAGTGAGTTTTTGATGGCCCAATGTTCTATGCTGTCAAACGCCTTTCGGAAGTCTATGAATGCCATGTATAATGGGATTTGATACTCGTTCGACTTTTCAATCAGTATTTTTACTGTTAGCAGATGGTCGCTAGTACTAAAACCCTTTCTGAATCCCGCTTGTTCTCTTGCTTGGTATTCGTCAAGCTTAGTTGTTAGTCTATTTGTCATGATCTTCGTTAGTAGTTTAAATACAACACTAGTAATGTTATAGGTCTATAGTTTTTAAGTTCTTTCGGTCACCTTTTTTGAACATTAATAGTGTCTCCGCATCGTTCCAGCTATCGGGTATTTCTTTTGTGGTCAATATTTTGTTCATGAGGATATGTAGGACTTCTCTAGTTGTTTTCCCTCCTCTCTTCAGCATCTCTGCAGTTATTCCATCTTTTCCAGGTGACTTATGGTTTTTTAATTCTTGAATTGCTTTCTTGATTTCTGTTTTACTTATTTCTGGTTGTAGGTCAGAGTTTATATTTTTATTTTTGTGTTTAATTGTTTAAGAATTTCTTGCTGTGGTTTATGTCTTGTTCTGTATAGGTGCGTATAGTATTCTTGTGTCAACTTTATTATTTGTTTCATATCATTAATGGTTGTTCCTTCGCTGTTTGTCATTTCATTTATCTGAGTTTTACCGAGTCGTTGTTTTAAGCATTTCATATTTTTGTTCTGCTGGATTACTCTTTCAATCTTTGCTTCCTGCGTTTTTCTCTTGGTTTCTTTTATGTTTTTTCTAATTGTTTTATTGATTTCAGTATATTCTACTGTGTTTCTTTTGCCCTGTTCAAGTAGGCTTCTTCTTGTCTTCATCAGGTTTTCTACTTCTTCTGAGATATAATTGTCCTTTTTTGTCGTCGATTTTGCAATTCTTTCCCCGGCCTGTAGCAATGTAGTTGTTAGTATTTCATTTATTTCGTTTGTTTCTTTATTTATTAAGTCGGTTGTATTTGGGATGCATTTTTTTATTTCTTCTTTGTACTTTTCTTCGTTTTGGCTAAGTTTCTCCATATCTAGTTTTTGTACGTTTTTGATTTTCTTTCTGGTTTCAAATTGGCTGTTAATTTTATCTTAGCCTTCACCATTCGGTGATCGCTGCCTGTTGTGAAACGGTTTAGCACTGTGACATCCTTGACTACGTATTTTTGTGTTGATAATATGTAGTCGATCTCGTTCTTAGTTTTGGTGTCAGGGCTTATCCAGGTCCATTTTTCTCCGTGGCTTCTTGTTGAAAAAGGAGTTCATGGCGTAGAGTTTCCTTTCCTCCATGTAGTTCATCAGGGTTGTCCCTCTTTCGTTTCGTACACCATATCCATATTTTCCTATTTTTGTTTCTTCGTCATTTAGTCTTTGTCCTAGCTTGGCGTTGAAATCTCCCATCACAATTGTTAGTCGGGTCTTTTCTTCATCCAATGCTTTTGATATTTCTTCATAGAATGTTTCAATGTCTTCATCTGAGTATATACTGGTTGGTGCGTATATCTGAATTAGTTTCAAAGTTGTTCTTTTAAATTTAATTATCATATATGCCACTCTATCTGATATTCCTTTGATAGTTTGTACATGTTTACCAATTCTTTTATTGATTATAAATCCTACTCCGTTTTTTGTATCATCTTGGTTACCCTTGGAGTACAGTATATTACCAGATATTAGTTGAATTCTGTTTTCCTCCTTTTCTTCTTATCTCTGTTAGCCCGATTATGTCCCATGATATCTTGGATATTTCCTCTTCTAGCTCATGTACCTTTATGTCGTCGCTCATTGATCTTATGTTTTATGTTCCAATGTTCAATTTATTTTGTCGAATATCTGCCTCCCCCAGAATCCTTGAGGCTGACCGTTTTCGCGGTGTGGGAGTCTGAGCTGTTTACTCTACCCACCTGGGGTATTTTTCCATTTGTTTTGTAGCTCGACATTTTTAGGGGGTGTTTTGACATTAAAACGCCACGCTTGTCAAACGGGTTGGCGAGTTCGTGGATCAGCCGCCCTTTCAGGATCAGACGCTGTTGCAAGCCGCCCAATCTGGAAAAGACGTTGCGGTGATCTAATTTTATACTAACCCTAAAATCGGGGGTTGCCACTTCCGCCATACACACCGTACTGAAAAAGTTCTTCTCCGCCGTGGATACCGTTGTGGTCTTTATCCGTGACCCTGGACAAGGGACCCTAAGTAGGTACTAGTTTTCCGGGCGAGGAAACTCCTGGAATCTGCGGAGGGCAGGGATTGATTCATTTTCCCTGGTAGGACTGTCCGAAGGAGTTCCTACCCGCTAGCCTGATTTAATTTAACTAGTTGTCTCAAATATACAAATTCTTTTATTTGTTTTATAGTTGTTTGTGCAATTGTAATTAATAATTCTTCTAGTTGCTTGGTCATAATTTTTCGTTTTATTATAATTTATTTGAAGACCTATTTTTGTTGATTTTCCTATTTAATTCATCCATCATATTTTGTAATTCTTCCCTTTTCTCTGTTATTGATACAATGTCGTCTGCATGAGGGGTATAGTCCTCCATCGGGCGCGTCTCCGGGTGGTGGATAGGGGAATGCATCCCAGATACGGGTGGTACCGGGGAAATTAAATACCCAGCGTGGACCAAAACTAGCAAAACAGTAGCGTCTGATCCAGAGTGGACGGCTACGAACAGCGTCTGACCCAGAGTGGGCGACTGATACAGAACTCACCAACCCGCCTGGCAAGCGAGGTCTTTTAATGCCAAAAACCCTCTTCAGAGATGAAAATACTCCGACGAATATCAGGGAAAAGTCTGTTGGATGGGGAACGAAGCGAAAAACATAAGAAGAGTATGCATGAATATAGCAGACATAAATGGATGGTTGACAAAACGGAAATAGGAGTGGAATGAACACATTAGTAGAATGGCGGAGGATAGGGTACGAATACCACGAAATAAGTCATCAAATGGACGAAGTATTGGTAAATTTATTAGGCTAATATTGAAGAAGAAACAGGCTATAAAGCCTACATACCAGAAGGAAGAAAAAGAAGAACTTTGAAGGTTCTACCTGATAATGGATAATTTTAAAAGATTTGTTTGCAAGTTTCCATTACTTCTAGACTCATAGATTATAATAGGCAAAAACCATTAAAATTAGGAAAGTAAACGGTGGCTTTGAACTAAGCGATATTTTAAGCATCGGTGTAGCAACATCATTGTAATTAGTGATCTTTATAGGGACTTTCAGAAGAGGATTTTTTTGTGGTAGTTATTTAAAAAAAATATTTTGAATGGTAATTAGTTTTATTGTACAACCTCGTATAGTAACAATAATAATAGAATGCCATTCCAGTTGATGAACATCAATAAAGTCGTCGTAAGAAAGTGTATCACGACTTACAATTTCCAATTACACAGCAAGCACACGTTCACGGATGTCATTTTGAATTTAACGAGAGAGAGTTATTTTGCAACTGTTAAGACATTAACAAATTAGCTGCGAATATGTTTAACAATATGCATTTGAAGGTATTTCCAAAAACCGTGCCCAATGAGGGATCCTAGAAAGTTCCGCTTATTTGTTTATAGGAAATGGTATTTTTGTGAAAGCAACAATTCGCCTTCGAAATTACTAATTAAAACAATTTAATTATTATTTAAATACAGCTAATTTCGATAAAGTATATTATTAACAATATGTTAATTCTTAAACAACAAACGGAATATCGGTTGCTGTTTTTTCTTAATGATTTACAAAACAAGCTAGGGAAGAGCCGCGAGTGAGGAGATAGAAAAATAAGTACAAGTAGGAGATGATCTTTAGCAAATTAACCCAAAAACACAGAAATTATATATTATATATATATATATATATATATATATATATATATATATATATATTTTAAATTTCAAAATTTTAAAACGTCATAATTTATTATCAGTAATATTGTTCTTAATGTGGAAATATTCGTAAAATTGTTTTATATATTTCCATTTTTGTTTTTTGACCCGTCCTATAAATAGATCTAGATAGAATAGATATAGATTTTAAGCAGATAAATCCGCGAATGAACTGCTTAAGGATCAGGGGCAAGTTTTTTAATATAAGCCCTATTAATGTACATGCATCAACAGAGGACAAGAACAACCAAGAAAAAGACAATTTCTATGATGTCAAATATAGTCTCCATAATAATACTATTTCGAATGGACACCGAGCAGTCACCTTCACAATGATCGTAGAAAGCACATGTTTTCTACACAAAAAATACATATGGGGACTTGGACCTCGTCTGATGGATTAACGAATAACCAAATTGATCATGTGATCATAGATGCTAGACACTTCTCCAACCTTATGGATGTCCGCACCTATTGAGGCGCCAATATTGATTCAGATCATTTTCTAGTTGGCACAAGAATTCGGGCTAGAATCTCAAATGCAAAGAAGATAAGTACCAAAAAAGGCGCCTTAATATTGAACTCTTTAAAAATCCGCAAAGGGTAGAAAGGTTTCAAAACTATATCGAAACTAAATACATAACTAAAAAGAATCTAACAATTAGTGAACAGTGGGAAATGTGTAAAAATTATCTTAAAGACGCAGCAAATAATATTCTAGGGCTGCAAAGACCACCACCACGCAATGAGTGGTTCGATGCTAAGTGTCAGGACATTACAAAAGCGAACTTAAGAAAATATAATATTGGAAGAACTTGAGGTATTAAAAAAGGAAAATCAAAAAAGAAAATTCTATAAAAATCTAAATAATGCAAGAAAAGAATTTAAACCAAGGATCGGACTATGTAAGGATAAGGAGGGGCATATACTCAATACAAAAGAAGAAGTATTAAAAAGGTGGGTGGAACACTATAAAGAACTACTTACTATCGAAGTAGAAGATCCAAATCAACCACCCCCAGGAGCAAGCAACAATACACCATTGGAGTCTCCATAAATTCAAGAAGAACGGAATGCAGTAACACGCCTAAAAAATAATAAATATCCAGGAAGTTATGGTATACACGTGGAACTTATTAAATGTGGAGATGCTACTCTGACTAATCATACAAATAAAATCATACTGAGGGCCTAGAATGAGGAACAAATTCTGGAAGAGTAGTGTATTGGGATCGTTTGCCCGCTACATAAAAAGGGTAATCAATTGGAATGTAGAAGCTATAGGGGAATAACCCTCTTTAATACAGCATACAAAATATTTTCGAGTATTTTATATGGTCGTCTGAGTGCATATTCAGAGGAGCTTTATGCCGAATATCAAAGTGGTTTTAGACCTGGTCAATCAACAACAGACCAGATCTTTGTGCTAAGGCAAATACTGAAAAAAACCAATGAATTCAATGTCGACACATATCACCTTTTCGTAGATTTTAAATCGGCCCATGATAGTGTCCTAAGAAATAAATTATATGAAGCCATGGATGAATTCCACATCCCCGATAAACTGATAAGATTCGTTAAGGCTACAATGCTGTAAAGTTGTTTGCAAAGTCGAAATACAGGGTGAACAATCACAGGCATTTGAAACGCATGTTGTGCTGCGACAGGGAGATGCGCTGGCGTATCTCATTTTCAACATAGCTCTGGCAAAGGCGGTCAGGGGTGCTCAAATATACAACAGAGGAAACATTTTTAATAAATTAAATTCATTTAATTTATTGAATTTTTAGAATCTGCAATCCTTAGAAGGCACAGGTTAAAGCAGAAATCTGAATTTGGTTTCGAAAAACTAGTTTATGGACTTATTATCAGATGTCGCTATTTGCGTCCATACGAAGCCATGTTATTGTTGCTTCTACTACGGCAGGAAATATTTGTTTGTACGTTCAGAGCGTATGTGAATAGCCGCTTAAAAAATCCCTTTTAGGGTTGAAATCAAATCTTAACTGTCTTTCCTTTAACAATAAGTTTACAATTAAGATACCAGGCAATGAAGACTGGAATAAAGATGTACCCATACAAGCTGCTGTTACCTGGTACACGGATGGCTCAAAAATATCGGAGGGTGTGGTAGCCGGCATAGTAGGGACAAATCAGGGAAAGGGATACATTTCCCGGTAAGTCTATACTTCATTTAATTTACATACCGATGCACGTCATCGGCGTCATAGCCCGTGACGTCACATGATACCAACACGAAATATTTAGGCGGTAGGTGTGTTCTTTTTTAGAATCACTTTGCCGAGTACACTGGCATTACAGCCACTAGACATATTTTATTATATACGCGTAGAAATAATATTTAAAGATTTCTATTAATGTTAACTTAAAGAAATACACAATAATATGTTTTATTTAATTTGTATTAGTGCATTATAAAGCGTTTTTATGAAGAACATTTGTTCAGAACACACTGTAACTGTAATCGAACGAAGGTGAAGTTTTGGCATAAATTGGTAACACTCATTTGACAGTTGCGGTGTTGACACTTTTTGTACTTTATTATTTTGAATTTTAAAGTGAATACCTCTTGTTTTATATTTTTACCTATTTAATAAAATCTGTTTTTTTCACAACAAAATTAGTGTGTATTATTAATTTCTATTATTATTATTATTAGTGTGTGTAATATTAATTTGTTTTGTTGTATAATCCACTTTTGCAATAATTATGTGACCTATTTGATTTAAAATGGATTCAGGATTTTTTTATACTTTGGCAACTATGTCAACTTCGATCTCTGACGTAGATAATGACGTGCAGCGGTATGTAAATTAGGTGAAGTATATTTTGTGACAGTTTTCCAGGCGAACCTGGCGGAAATAACGACAATCCATCATTGCGTGGAAGAAATAAAATAGCAGGAAAGAACGTTCTGTTCAGTTGCCATCTTCACAGTTAGTCAGGCAGCGGTTAAGGCACTCAATTCTGTAGAGGTCAATTCTAAGCTAGTATGAGATTGTGTGTGTGTGCTCTAAATAAACTAGGACTAGGAGACCGTAGCAAGGTTACGGTAGCCTGGGTACCGGGGCACGAGGGTCATAAGGACAATGAAAAAGTCAGATAAAATGGCCAAACAAGGCTCATCAAGGCCATTCATTGAACCGGAACCCTTCTGCGGCGTTGCAAAGTCAGTAACAAGAATGGCTACAAGGAAGTGAGTAGCTCACAAATCTCTAGAATGATGGAGGAACTCACCAGGACAAAGACAGGCGAAACAGTTCATTACAGAACATTCGCCAAAATTTACGGCAGACCTAATAAGCAAAGACAGCAAAACAGTTAAAGCCATAGTAGGTCTTTCGAGCAGGCACTGTAAGCTGAATAGGCACTTGTAGATGATAAGATTATCAGATGCTAACCTGTGCAGATTCTGTCACATCAAAGAAGAAACAGCAGAGAACATTTTATGTCAGTGTGACAGTATGGCAAATGTGCGATTCTTTGCATTAGGAGAAGACAATCCACCGGCAAATAGCTACATGGAAGATACACTCTCGAAGCTATTAGACTTTATAAACAGGGTCAGACTAGAGAATGTTATCTAGGACTAGAGGCCCACAATAGATTTGAAAAGGTCGCAGTGGAATATGCCAAAAGGCCACCTCTCTAAATCTATCTATTTATCTATCTAAATAAAATAACACTACAATAATAATTAATAGATCGGCATATCGATAAATTTAGAGCGACAGTCAACAGAGTCCGCATAGCCATGATGATTTCCACCCTTCGATAGAAGATGGAACTTAAAGAAGAAGAATAATTAATAATTTTTTTGAATGAAACATAATGTATACTTTCAAGTCTATGCTGCAATTTCAATATAAAACTAACTATACTGGTCAAATAAACATGTTTGCATTATTATTTTATATTTGTTAATATCAATTTTTATATCATATCCAATCTTTCAAAGTTATCACCGTTATTTCGAATTCCTATTTCATTTCCACATAATGTTTCATTTGTTGGTTAATCAGCATGTCGCAAGTACTTAGGAAACACTGATACTAACAGCTGAAACAGAACTCAGTATGAGGGTATTGATTGAATAATAAAATTTAGAACAATTGATTAACGGCATCGTTAAACTTTTGATTGCCATATACTAGTGACAGTGAGTTTATATGTCTTGGACAGATACATACAAATTGTATCTCTTCATATTTTCTATCGTAGTAACTGCATACCTTTTTTATTGTTCCGTAACTTTTGCTTTCGTTTACTTATGTTTCAAATAATTAAGGCAATGGTATTGTTTGTCATTTGATGGTAGTTTCCTGGTTATGCAATGTAATAATAAATGAAATCGACGATACTATCATAAGCTGTTTGCTACAAATAATCATATAAGAGTCGGCGGGAAAAACGATGAATGTCGCAAATTTCATAATTTGCTCTAGAGCATTTTTTATACTTTAAACTTACACCTACTATAGTGTATTTTTATGTATGAGAGAGTAATAAAACAATAAATTATGTATGCAAATCCCTAAACTGTTGATACGGGTGACTCAATGAAAAACAGATATTTGTCAACAAGTTTACAGAAGTATATAGGAAAACAATTTTAAATTGAGTATGACCACCAGGTATAAAGGTTGGAGCAGAATAGAATACAATAGTTGTGAGGGTTACTAATCCCTAAATAAGGTTGCCAGTGTCGGAGTGATGGAGGTTAACAGGTACTAATGAATTTGCAAGAAATGTAAGATCTTTATTTTATTGGTTATATATAACCAATAAAAGTTTAATAAGTACCTACCTATTTGCAAAATAAAGTTTAATTCTTTAGATAAAATAAAACGTTTTATTTTATCTGAAATGAGTGCATTCCACGAAGTAAGGGTTTCAACAATCAAACATTTAATTCTTTAATTCCAGGAATCTACGACAGTAATTGTCTAGATAATTACCTTCTAAACTTATTCCACAGAAAATGTGATAGTGGGTTTTTCCATTTTGTAGGAAGGTCCAAGTGGCGTATTCAAAATTCTTAACAGTTCACTAAAAGTAGGTACTTCAGTTGCAAGGTGCAGTTTATTGTGTATACTAGTGTTATGGAAAATTTGGAAGTGCCGTGTAAACGCCGAAAAATTCGTCCTTTAACAGTTAATGAAAAAACATTAATATTTAATTGTTTTAAATCATTTACAGACAAACGTTTATGTGAAAGTGTTGATGAGACCGTTGAGTTAGTTAGCAGTACACTTGGTGTTGGGAAATCTACGATTTACAGAGTTATTAAAGAAGAGAAATGTGGTAGTTTTCAAATGCCACGTAATGCTCCAGGGAAACCAAAATTTCAAATAGAATATCATTTTAAAGAAGGACTTCGACGGAAAGTGCATGAATTCTTCTTTAGACAAGAATTTCCAACATTGGATAAAGTTCTTGTCTCAGTTCGAGATGATAAGGATTACCCAGAAATAAGTCGAAGTACGTTATGGTAACTTTTAAAAGAAATAGGCTTCCGCTGGAAAAAGAATCCCAGAAAGTCTATTTTATTAGAAAGAAGCGATATTGTCATATGGAGAAGACATTTTCTAAGAACCATAAAGGAAATGAGAAACCAAAAAAGAAAAATATTTTATCTTGATGAAACATGGATCAACGAGGGTCATACACCAAATAAATTTTGGCAGGATGAAACTGTTACAAGTCAAAGGCACGCTTTTGATAAATAACTTATCTACTGGTTTAAACCCACCATCAGGAAAGGGACGCAGGCTGATAATAGTACACATTGGCAGTTCAGACGGTTTTGTTGAAGGTGGTTTATTAACTTTTGAATCAACTCGTACCGGTGACTACCATGAAGACATGAACGCTGATGTCTTTCAAGAATGGTTCGAACAAATGATAGATCTTCTTCCTAAGAACTGTGTTATAGTAATGGATAATGCAAGTTATCACTCCAGACTTATAGAAGGACTGCCCACAACCAAGTGGTTAAAAAAAGACTTGCAGAATTGGCTGAGTTCAAAAAATATTACGTACCATCCCGGATCTATAAGAAAGGAACTTTATTCGTTGTGTGCCCTTCATAAAGAAAAATTTAAAAAATACGAAATTGATGAAATTGCCAAAAATCGTGGAATGACAGTACTTAGATCCCCACCATATCATTATGAATTAAACCCGATTGAACTGGTATGGGCACAGATAAAGAGTGAAGTTTCAAGAAAAAATACCACTTTTAAAATTCATGATGTTAAACAGTTGTTTTTGGAATCCGTAAATAATGTAAAACCTGAAAACTGGGAAAAGGCAGTAAATCACACTATTAAAGAAGAGGAAAAAATGTGGAAGCTGGACAATATTACTGATAAAATGATCGAGCCAGTTATTATAAATCTTGGTTCTGAAAGTTCATCTTCTGAATCTGATTTGGATTTGTAACAAGTAGCTGTAAGTTTTATATTAATATTTTTATTCATCTATTTAACATACCTTAGACGGTTTTAAAAACTCTTTTTCTCTTTTGTAATTAAAAAAAAAAAGTGAATTTTTTAAAACCCTTTTTAATGTAGGCCAGTCAGTTCTAATATAGTGTGTGATAAAAGAGGTCACTTTTGTTTACATACACATAACACTTTATAACACTGAAATAATTCATTTATTTTTTACAATTATTCAAAGTAATTTTTCAATTAATCTTGAGCACGCCCATGGAGTGGTCGGAGCTACCAGTTAAAATTATGCTAATTACTCTCTCGTTCATAAAAATAAACTATAGTTAGAAAACGTTCAAAAAGTATAAAAATGAAATAGGAACAAGCCAGATACAAAAAGAACACATCTATTAATTTTGATATTAAAAGCACTATTAGTTTTTTAATAAAAAATAAAACTTCAATGAAACGTTAGCTTTTATGGGGGAAAAACGATGAAGCTCCACAGATTCAGTGGAAAGAAGTCTTAGACGTTATTTTTTTTAACTTTTATAAAATTAAAGACTTTTATATTATTAGTTGTATTAAACATTTTAATAACATTAATAATACATACATTTTAACAATAATTTGATAATTTTATGTGTTTGTTTTCTTCTCTGCCTGCTTCTTATTTTTTTTTGACTGACTTTGGCGTCCCTTTGATTACTTTTATTTTATTTTGAAGTCTTTTAACTGGTTTCTTACTTTCTACTTTTTTGATGCTTCGGTCTGATGTATTTTTGTATAGTAAATTTAACAAAAAATCTTGAGCCTTTTCCCCACAAAACTTAGCTAACTTTGTCAAATCCCGATATTTCTCAATGGATAGTGGTATCAAACCTAAAAACAAAACATTAATTAATAGAACGTTTATTTAATTAACTGACAAAGTAATACCTGTATACAAATAATCTGGGAGACGAAACTCCATGGTACTTTTGGTAGAAAATGGTTTTCCTATTATATCGACGGACTCCCATGCGCCATTGTAAGTAACCCTATAATATACCAGCCTTGGATGCTGCACTGATATTTTCAGTTCTCTTATTGGTCTAGATGAAAACGGACATTTCTGTTTATATAGCGGATTTAAATGTTTATCCCAAGATCGAAAATATTTCTGAGGCACTTCTTCAACGTCAAAGGGTTGAGGTTTTACACGAGATGCTCTTATGGCCTCGAACCAATCACTTGGGTGTTCTGTTCTTGTTTTTTGGTTAACCATACCAAAATCCTTATCGCACTCTAAGTACGAATGTCCCCGAATCGGAAATGTTATAAGAACATCTTCAAGCCTTTTTTCATAGTGAATCACATGATGCAGAAAGCGGAACATAGTATAATTTTTATTTTGCCCTCCACATGAATCTGCAAATAGTTTTAAACTTTTCACATTAGCGGGTAAATAGTTATAGAGAAAATGATGAAGCAGTGAGCATACGTTATTACTTTCTTTTTGGCCCACGGTTTCTGGATAGCCATAAAATACACTCTGTTGTGATGATAACACGTGTACGTTAAATAGGTATAATGAGAGTTGTCTGCTATAATAAACGTCGTTGGTGGATATATTAGGGATTGGCAAATTCTTGGCAAAGTCCATACAGATAGCTTCAACAGCGACATCTGCTTTTGCAGATAATTTGGCCTGTCTTTTTCTCTGGTAAAATGTCTCAGCTTTAGTTAAATGAAGTTGTCTATCAAATTCAAGCCTCCGAAATTGTACATTTAAACTATTTAGTTCGTTGTCTTCTGTAGATATTTTTATTTTGGACTGTAGCGTCTTTAACTGACTATTCATTTCGTCACATTGCGAACAAGTATCGGAGCGTGGATATCCGAAACTTATGTTGTACTTTTCATTAAATACTTTTTTGTACGAATCGTAGGATATATTTGTATGTGGAAACTTTTTCTTAAACATAGAGTACATTTTGGTGATGTTTAGTTCTTCAGGTAGATATGTTTTAGAAGTTTTTGAATTGCTATAATGGCTTGATCTGCCTTTAAAAGAGGATATGTGTTTACACACGTCGTCAATTACAGAGTTTGGAAGTTTGTGTGGCCTATTTTTATGTAAACCTCTTTTATCTTTTGCTGAGCTACCAGAACACTTAAGTGACCTTTGAATAGATTGTACCCGCCGACCAGAAATTCCATGCAATGCGAGAAAAGCTTTGTAGCAGACCTGGATGTCTAACAGTGTTTGGTCGTTACTTGCATCAGTACACCTTACTCTGAATGAATATGAGGCGTCATTGAATTTTTTTACGCCAGACTCTGGATTTTTTGCACGACGTCTCTTTACGGGTACAACAGTAATCAAGCCAGCAAGATACGTGTTTTGTTCGTCATATGTAGAATAATTATTGTTAAAATCTCTTAATATTCGCAACTTATTTTCATCCGAGACATTTACGAAACAATTTAAACGCTTACATTTGCAGTCAGGGCCTAGTTCATGGCTACATAACCTCAGTTTCTTAGCAACGTCAGTCATTCTTCCGTACGATTTTCGTTTTTTTGGGTTTTTCTTCCATTTCACCGTGATACCGAACCTAAATAATTATTCCCTATAATTTTCACACAAAACTTAATGTTCTAGTCTAACTTTTTGTCACAATCACTTGTACCGTTCAGATAAGTTTTTCTGCGAATCTAATAACAAACCACACTTCATAAACATCAAAAGTTGACTGACGCGATGACTAATATACTGCCGGCAATTACCGGGAATATTGGAACCTCATCATTTTTCGCGCTTACGCTAGGAACCTTATCGTTATTTCCCCACAGAGGGTTTCTTTTTCAGTAGATATCTCGTGAGTCTAAGCATTTTTTCCACTGCAAAGTATACCAATGAGTCCGGCTCACAAAAACCTATATTTCTGTTGCGAAAACTCATTTTCGCCCAAAAATGGAGTTTCATCGTTTTTCCCGCCGACTCTTCATATACGAGTATTCAGAAGTTATATATTGGGCAAGAAATATTATAATGCTGTCATTACATTGAATATTGAAACATAGTATCTAATACCGGGTGTGGCCAACCTGTAGTACACTTGAGATTATTGATCAAATTATTTATATGAAGAATTAAATTTTAAATGTTTGTCTTTAATATTTAATACTTTTGTTCTTCTTCTTCTTCTTCTACTTTTTGTAGATCTTTCGATCTGTTTAATTCTGAAGCTGCCTCTGGTTAATTTCTTGGGAGGTAGATTGCCAACTATCCCTCCATCTTTTAGGTGGTCTTCCGGGGGGTCTTGAACCAGGCGGATTGTTTTCTAGGGCAATTTTTGGGAGTCTATTCTCATCCATTCGTCTTACATGGTTGTACCACATCCTCTTGCGCTGTCTTCCCCATCTTACAATATCTTGAATTTTGCACTGCTCTCTAATGTTTGTATTTCTCACTCTGTCCCTTCTTGTTTTCCCCATTATTGTTCTTAGGGTTATAAGTTAAATAATTCAAATACTTATTCAATACTTATTCAATACTTTTGTTAAATAATTCAAATGCAACTTCCCTCTGCAACCCACATTCATTCTCCCTTGGATATGTGTCTCACTCAAAGTTCTCTAATAATTTTTGTCAGGTGTTTTACGAATCTATTATTTACTGTTGTAGTTCGTCTACAACAGTAAATAATAGCTACTAGAATCATCTACCCATCTTTTGTGGGACTTACCTCTATCTTCTCCGGATGCTTAAAAAACTATATGTCATATTATGTTTTTTCTAAAATCCGTAATGAAATCAGAAGTTCGGAGTATAATTTATTCCCTAAAACAAAAAAAAATCGTGAAAAAAAATATAAAATGTACTATAGCTGCCACCCAACAGAACATGATTCATAGTCAGCAACAGAGTGAAGCGCCTAGTAATAGACTTCGAAGCCATAAGCGACAGAAAATGCAAAATAGGAATTAGGTGAAATTTTTTCAAATATTCAGTAGTTAATGCCCATGCACCCACAGAAGATAAGCTAGACGAAGAAAAGGATGAATTTTACGAAAAGCTGGAAGAAATAATACGGAACTACCCTAGAAATGATATAAAAATAGTACTTGGAGATTTTAACGCCAAAATAGGAAAAGAAAACGATTACCTACCCTCCATTGGAAAATATAGCTTCCATAACGAGTCGAACAACAATGGAACACGCTTAATACACCTTGTGGCCTCAATGAATCTGGTGATAGCCAGCACATGCTTTGAGCATAAAAATATACACAAAGGTACTTGGGGTAGCCCAGACGGTAACACAATCAATCAAATTGACCATGTTGTTGTGAACGCAAGACATTACAGCGATGCTATGAATGTACGTACCAGACGTGGAGCAAACATTGACTCCGATCACTACCTGGCCCAGGCTAAACTAAGGGCACTAATCTCTAACGCAAAAAAAGTAAAGGAGGCAAAGAAGATAAATTCGAGGTGGACAGACTACGAAACCATGAGATAGTTAGAAAATTTGAACACAAACTTAAAGAAAAACTAGAAGACCAAATGAGTAGTACTGTTGAAAACATAGATAATTACTGGATTGAGTGCGAAAATATCCTGATAGAAATAGCAACAGTTTTAGGAAAGAAGAAACAAGAAAGGAAGGGGACAGAATGGTATGATGCGGAATGCGCACAGGCAACTCTAAAAAAGAATCAGGCATATGGGAAACTCTAAAACAGAAAGACAAGAAAAAATCAAGAGGAGTACAAATAGATGAGACAAGCAGAGAAAAAGATACAGTCAGTAAGTCTGTCTATTCACCAAGAGAGAAGACTATTGTCCTGAATATTCACGATGCTCTGGTATCTCAGAATCCCACAAATACTGTTTGCAACATGGTCAAAAGTTGTGCCAACATGACTGGCGTAGGGGAGTCAACTATGTATAGGTTCCTATCAGAAAGAAAAAACACGGTATAGGTAACCCAAACATAAACGAACACTTAAAGAGAGGGAAAAAGCCTATTAAAATTGATGAATTTGCCAAAAATGGTATTCGAAAGAAAATTCATGGATTTTTTTTTCAAAAAAGAAATACCTAATCTAAACAAAATTTTACAAGAAGTTTTAAAAGAATTAAATTTCCGGTGGGAAAAATCAGACCAAAAATCACTTTTAATTGACCGGGAGGAGATACGTGGGTAAACTCAGGTCATACTCTAAAAAAATTTGGTCAGATAAAAATATATTAAGCTCCAGGCAAGCCTTTATATAAGGTTGGTCTACTGGTATCTCCTCACCTTCTGGTAAAGGCAGTAGATAAATAATTTCTCACATTGGCAGTGAAAAAGGATTTGTTAAGCATGGTTTTGTTGGAATTTCAGTCCAAAAGTACAAAAGACTATCACGAGGAGATGACAGTTGATGTTTTCGAAGAGTATTTTGAGCAGATGATTGAACACATACCACCAAATTCAATTATAGTATAAGACAATTCACCTTACCATTCACGACTAGTAGAAACACTTCCAACGACTGCGTGGAAGAAACAGGATATTCTTGACTGGCTGCGTAAGTATCTGTCTTATGAAGATGGAATGGTAAAAGCCGAACTTTTAAAAATTGCCCACAAATCTAAGTTCAAGAAATACGTAGTTGACAAAATGGCGGAAAGGCGAAACATCACAGTCTTTAGACTTCCACCCTACCACTGCGAAATAAATCCAATTGAACTCATTTGGACACAAATGAAAAGTTATGTGGCTAGAAAAAATACGTCATATAAAATACAAGCTGTACGTGAATTGTTATACGAGTCTTTACAACATATTACAGAACAAAACTGGAAGGATGCAGTAAGACATGTAATAGAAGAAGAACAAAAAATGTAGGATCTTGATAACATAATTGATGCGACCGTAGAGACACAACCGCTAATTATTAACCCTCAAGACGACTCGGATTCCGAAGTTGATCCTATTTATTTTGAATTTGAATAGTTTTCTAATCGTAATTGTATAAGGTAATAGTAGTTGTAATCGTAAGGTATTAAAGGGGAAAGGCGCAAAATGTCACCTGTCAAGATATTCAATGTGTTTTAAATGTATCCATTTTTTTTTCAAATCCTAAGAAAACTAAAAAGCATTTTTTAAAAATTTAAAAGAACAATGAAATATTTATTAGAATAAATAAAAAGTTTCTTTTGCAAGCAATATTTTCAATTAAAAATTATACTATATTTTCTCTTTTATTTTAAACCCTGTTTTGAACATTTTGCCAGGCGACATTTGGCGCCTTTCCTCTTAATTAAATAAATGCATCTCTTACAAATGGCAAGACACTTTTTATTTTTGAATAAAATAAAGAAGTTTTATTAACACAAAAATACAATTTAAAAAATATATTTATTTAGTTTAAATAAATGTTTCAATCATATACTCTACGACACTGGTCGGTGATCTGTAACCAAAATACCTTCGTAATCGGATTATAAAGTTGAACGCTGTATTGTATTCCTTCAGATACAAGGTGGGTTAGTCGAAAACATCTTAAACCTTCAATTTTCCTATCCTCTCTGTATTTCACTTCTTTAATTAAGATTAAACTTGTAGTGAGCTATCGACAAATTGTGAACCGATTATATAACGTTAATATTTTTAGGTCTATGTCTTGCTTAAAAATATGATAAAAATTTTATAATATCTCAAGGGAGTTCATTTGTATACTACAGCATGTAAAATATATTTCCGTCATTATATAGCTTCGTGACATAGATAAAAATGTTTTATATAATTATTAAATATCGTCTCTGCTCAATGATTCATGTAAAATTCATTCATGTAACAAATAATTTTCCGATGACATCGTATTAGATATAAACGTCTTGCCTAATATTATTCCGAAAATATATTCTGCAATTCTATTAACCTTAAAACCGAATGATTCACTTCTACCAAAAGGATGTAGGAGTTCACTTTCTCTCTGTATTGTTAAACGCATTCACCTTACACTCAGGTAAGTGTACCTGGAACTCGGTTATAGCGATTTGCAGTTTTAATAGGTAATAAAATATAAAGATAAGTAAAATTGATAATAAAATGTAGAAAATAACCTTTTTGTATTTATTTTAATAGATTTAAATTTTTTATATGCGATGAAGTTTAGTAATAAAAAGAATGAGCAATAAAACTCTGGGATATTTTCAAAAGAAAAGGAACCGACAGACTAACATAAGGAACATGAAAGTACAACCTGTAAATACATATCAAACGATATTGCGTGCGAAAGTGTCAGGAGAAACAAATAGACAAACACAACGGACTCACTAGGAAAAATCTTGTCGAAAAATTGAAATACACCAAGTTTGTTTGCGAAGGTCATTAGTTTCTAGATATGCTAAGTAGAGAGTTTTGTTTGATTTAAAGATTATAAGTCTATTGCTGTTTAAAAAAGCGAAAATTTTTAAAAATAACGAACGTGGGAACAAAGCTATAAAGTTATTTAATCGATGACATGTTGGTAGAATTCTTTTACAATTGATCGTGTGTAGTAGAATACTATATTAGTAAAAATTAGTATATACTTTTAACTTAACCCTAACAGCAATTTGATTAAACCCAGCCTATGAGAAATGTTCACCCAGGTAGTACAATCGGGTGTAACAATTCATTGGAGCAAGGTGTGCTAACTCGAGTAAAAACAGGAGTCACCCCACCGTGCTCCAATGCTCTAGACCATCCCTTTCCCCCCTATAGCAATCTGATTCGCTATAGAGGCACAACAATCAGCCAAGTGCTCTTCATGTGGAGGTCCTGGGTAATAGAACCCCAACATGGTTTCCTAGTACGATTGCAAAAACTCAGGACAGCGCATCTCCGCTTTATTCCTGTTTATCTTAATGTGGCTTATCCGCGACTTAACCCTTAACTGGTATCGTCGGGTAATTTTGGACCTAACCGGATAAGTTTCTCCAAATCATGCACATGCACTAGCTGTTAAATACCAGTCGATAAATAGTATTCTAAGTAGGTGGTTCGACTGTCTGGGGTCAAGAATATAACGACCACAGTTTCTATCCATACTTTTTCACAAACTACGGAACCAAGTAGCTCAGCCAAAAGAAAGAAAATGTCTTTTCCCGTAGAAACCCCAATGTTTTCTTTTATGTTTCGGCTCAATAAACCTTTATTTGATAAATGTAATCGTGAAATTGACACAGATATGGTGTCGTGATAATATTAAACAAAAACATTGATGAAGCTGTAATAAATTTCACTCCATACTCCAACAGAATTTTACTCTTACAACTAAACCCGAACAAATCCAAAATCCATTAAAACGCAAGATGTAACAATTATAATGGGAGACTTTAACGCAAAGGTTGGGAAAGAAAAAGTAGAAGAATGTACAGGAGGATATGGTCTGGGCAACAGAAACGAAAGGGGTGACAGGCTTATCGAATTTTGCCAAAACAATAATTTTGTTATAGCTAATACATTAATATTGTTCTGAAGCTATTATCTTGTGGCATTTTAAATTAATTGCTATTTAACTGGGAATACGCCACAATTAAAGATAAAAATACGTTTATTGACGTTTCAATTTCCACTTCGGAAATCGTTCTCAAAATACAAACAGTACATTAAACAAATTTTGTTTTTTGTTACATAGTGAAGAATTCTTCTAACAATTTAATTTTATCTGACTCATTTATATTGACAATTCAGACATACATTATGCATTTTAAAGTAGACGACTTTAAAATGATATTGCCAATATTGTTGAGTTGCGCTTCTGGGACGACTTTACTTATAAGATAGTTCATTCGATTACATGAAATCAACTTTAACTTGAGAATATCCGTCAGAAAAAATCATAGCATATAATTCGTTCAATGATTACAGTAAAATTCTCCTGTTAGTGATTCCATAGTAAATTATGAGGGAAAAACCAGGAAAAAAACCTCATAATACTATCCCGACATGGTAAGTAATTGTTCGTGCAATTAGTTTACCTTCAATAAACACCAAAATTCTGATTTTATATGTTTCGTTATTTAAAAAACATAAATGATGTATCCTCTATATGTTACTGACTTACTAATACTGGTATTTTCTTATTAATAACTTCCTCTTTCAATATTGGTAACCAGATCCTACTACATTCTGCCGAGGAATTTGCGACACAATTGGCCTCATTTAGCATAATTAAATCCTCATTTAGCATCCGTCTCTTTTAGGACTACATTTGAATTATTCCATCGAACCCTATGTTCATTATCCCATGCGTGTTTACATATTTGACCTCTATCAAATTCTCTATTTTTAATATAAGATTGATGTTTACTTATTCTAACATTTAATGGCCTTGATGTTTCACCTAAATAAAACTAATCGCATTCACAAGGTATTTTATAAATGCAATTCTTTGTCCTTTCTTGTTCATCGTTAGGTTTGGTTTTGGACAAAATAGATCTCAACGTGTTTGTTGTTTTGAATGTTGTTGAAATGTTGAATTTATTCCCTATCCTTTAAAGTTTTTCTGATAATCCTTTTATGTACGGTATTGTTATTTTCCTCGTATTATTCCTTGTGTATGCTGTAGGATCTCGTTCTAAGTTGTTCTGTTCTATTCGATCGATTGTTGAAAATTCCTTATTTATACATTATCAAGTTAGTTGATTTCATGTCATCGAATGAACTATCTTATAAGTAAAGTCGTCCCAAGAAGAGAGAATTGTAAGAAACCAATAGACTATGTATTTGTTAGATAAAGATACAAGAACGTAATTATATCCGCAAAAACCTATCCAAGTGCCGACATAGAATCAAATCACAACCCAGTAGTGACCAAAATTAGGCTCAAAATGAAAGTAATAAAACGAAGAACAACAAGTGCAAAAGTCGATACAAGTAAATTAAGGAACATAAGTTTTTCCATTAAAATACAAGCAAGGGACCAACTTAGATCTTTTAAATCCTAAATTACATAAATGCTTATTAATAGTTGTATTCCAACATTTAGGACTTTCTCGTAAACCATATAAAGCTTTTACCAACTTACATATTACACCAAGTTTAACCCTTGGGCCTTCCGGTAGCTCTAAAAACACGTTACTAGACACTGAACTTTTCAAAAAGAACTTTTCACATCAAGTTGATAAATATCAGCTATACAGCAATGGCTAACAGAACTCTCAGGGTGGTTAATATAGCTACTAGTGCATACACGTCTTCGTTGTCGTTGTTGGCTGTTGATAGCCTCTGGCCAACAATCGAGTTGTTTTCACCAACTGACCATCAACATTTTTCTCAACAAAAACCCATCGTGAATCAATGATTGCATCATCAGTCTTAGGTTCTACCAAAATAAAGGTACCGTTGTTTTCTAACACCAAAAGTTCTTTATCTATGTTTCAGCTTCAATATAGATTTTAGGTAATTCAGATGGTAGACAACCAGCAGCTAAAGCCATCATCATACTCACTTTATAGTCATCAAGATAAGAAGGCATACGTCTATTTCTTGAACTTCTAAGTATCTCGTGTTCTTGATTATTATCAGGTTGTATTACTTCAGGTTCAGTAATAGTTTGCTCATCCACACTTGTATGTCTCATCAAATGAACTGGAGATCCACTTTCACAAGTTTCATCAAATCTAACTGAACGAGATGTATGCAATTGCAATTCTAATGAATACAAGTTATCAATCAATTTTCCAGTAATAATTGCAGTATCACACCTCATGATACTGCATTTGGTTACCATTTAGGTAGTACGCATTTTCATCTTCTTGAATTTTACTTCATATATTCATTTTATGAGGAATTAAATTTTATAAAATATTAAACTACACACTTTCTATAATACTACACAAAAATTATTATAGACAGTTAATTAAAGAAACAAACAATTAAATACACCGCCTAAAGTCACGTATAAGAATGACCAAAAAGGTTAAAATTCATAATTAAAAAAGCAATAACCTTTAAACTTCATTCAATTCGTCGACCAAATCAGTCGTTTTCCTAACGGACATTCACGCCGGACCTGAACCTCATACATAGTAGCCTATTTCGGGTGTTATTAAAAACACTAACCTATGGGCACACCTATGGCACGTTTGTAACGGTACTAACGGTACCAAAAATAGTATATCCTACGCTCTGCGATGGCATTCTTTCGAAGATTCTTAACGAGATATTGATATGTTTTTATATTTTGTAGTATGTATTGTTGCGTAATGTTGTTAACGAAATAAATAATTCTATGGATTGTTGTTTCTTTAAATACTTAGATTATACTAAAATTATAATTAATACTGTTTTTTTCTCTTCATTTTGTATGACTGCTGACCTTACGGTCAATTTGGTTGATTTCATTTTTGGAAAAAATCCTTTCATAACCAGGTTTTTTCTAATTGTTTCTTAAATTTCTTTATAATATTTACCTTTTTTAACGTCTTTATCTTTTTTTCACCTTGCTTACCAAAGGTAATTAACAAGGTTGTTTATAAAAAGGTGAGTAAAAGAGTTATTTGAGTACAACATATGGTACTCAGTCCAGAAGATAAGTTGAAATATTGAGCGCCATAAATGGTACTCAGTATAACTTGCCGTGTACCTAAGCAGTCACTCGGCTTGTACATTTTATATCGAGAAATTAAAGTTTTGGTCTCAGAAAACCGTTCCATAATTCTAGCCCGTAGCTAGAAATGGTATTACACTTTTTTTTATGAAGGTCGTTTATCAAAGTGTAATAAAATCGCTTTTTTAGCTTAACACGTTCACTGCCAGTGTAAAATTGGAATGGCCCCTTGGGTGCCGTAAGCATTTTTTAGTAATGTAACTTCTTTTTTATAATAGTTTTTTAATTGAATAGTATATAGTTGATAATTGAGGTATAATTATCAAATTAACACTCTAAATTATCATTCTAAAACAAGGGTTTAAACATACCTGTCACTTTTTTTGAGTTTTACACACTCTACAGTATTTTCTTCTAGCCCGTTTATGGTCATTCGTCCGTTCAAATTTTGACGGCAAGTGGTGTGATTCATTTGCTTTTATTATTTTTTTGGGACAATTTTCAGTTTGGGCTCCCTCCAAAAGTTCCTCAATAATGGCCAAACGAAAATTATATAAATTTTTTCTTTGACCAGAATACGCATTAAATAAAAAATGAGAATTTATGACCATTACTTGAAAAAAGTGGACAAATATTTTTTTGTACCTCTGTAAGCTTTTACGCTCACATGGGTTGTAAGCCAACATTTGATCTTTACGATCTATACCCGATATATTTTTATTATATTGTGCAATAGCCTTAGACTTTTCTTTTAATACCTCTTCTGTTCGAAACCGTCACGAAATCACCAGAATACTCTGTAGTAATAAATGAAACATCCCTTTTATCACGACTTTTTCTTCTTTTTCTTGTTAAGCCTATCCGTTACGAATATTGCCGATCATCATGGCAATCTTCATCTTATCTGCAGCAGCGCGAAAAAACTGCATAGGTGTTGTATTGAACCAGATTTTGAGGTTCTTTAACCAAGATGTTCTTCTTCCTGGACCTCGTTTTCCAAATATTTTTCCTTGCAGGTTGGCTTGAAGTGGAGCATATTACGTCACTTTCCCGTAAAAACACCAGATTTGTTATTACACTTTAGAATTATTTCACCTCTCTTGAGTTTGGAACTTACAATTTTAGTAAAATTTCCTTTACGATTTAGTCGTAATATTCCTGTGCAATAAGTCTTCCGTTCGAGAAGGGCAACCGACAATATGTATCTGTAGAAATTAATAGTAGATAAAATAATTTATTTTAGATGTAGACATACAAATAAGATGTAAGCAGTGCACTAGTCTATGGGAAACTAGTTGGAAAATCGCACTATAGTTGGTGCACCACTCAAGTATTTTGAAAAATTTAATACTCGACGTTTCGGAACCTCTTTTGGAGCCGTATTCAAGAGATACGGTTGCGTTCGAGCTCGAGGTCTCAATCTGCCTACTTCCCTCACTCGTGACTTATCGATATCTTGTTTTGTATAAATACAAGAACCGTCAAACGACAATGAGATCTCAAACTGCCTACTCCTCATTGTCGAGTGATGACCGGTCTTACCTTGTGTAGCTGCGTCATCGTGTGTGTTTAAACTGTTAGGTCGTTTTTCAATTTCAATGGCTTCACGAATAATTCTCGATTTTAAGAGCGGATAGGAGCGATGGTTTTGGCTTTTTGGAATCTATTTTGTGGCCTGTTTCAATATGATATTGGGCTAGGGCCGAAGTAGTACCGAAATGTTTTACAGATATATAATGTTTATAACTACGGTTGTTAATTCGTCGGTTTGTCTGTCCTATGTATGTACTAGCCAACTGGAACAAGGTATCTCGTAGACACCATGGTCTTTATTGGGATTTGGTCTTTTACGGATCTGGCTATATATTTATACATTTCTCTTAATTCTATTATTTTAATGTCTGTTTTTATTGTTTCAGCTTTGGAAGATATTTATTCGAACTCATTCATATCCCCAAACTCAGCAAAATTCAATGCTGATGATGACCAACTGCCAGCTATTCGAACTTCTGAAGCAAAGGATATCTTCGAAGAGACATCTAGTGTTGCTAGATCGGCAATGAGGGACGCCCCTTTAGATAAAGAGAATCACCAAATTACTTCATCCGCTCATAGAGTTGCAAGATCTATGGACCACATTTTATCGAGTACAGCGGTTGCAGATGATTATAATTTATATAAAAATGTAGACGAAGCTTTAGAGAGTAACGATGTGGAATTGTCAGGAAGACTTGCTGGTTATATTCAACCTTCAAAAACGGTATGTATGCAAATTGTTTTGATATAATCGGTATTTTTATTATCCAAAGCGTTTGTTGGCGAAACATATTCAAATTAAATAGTGGGTTGCCAATTTTAGGAAAGCTTTCTCTTTTATTTCTTTGTTGATGGACTTGTTTACGTTTTTAATGTTTCGACATTTTTACGTTGTTCTTTGTATATAAAAATAAAGAGCATATTGAGAGCATCATAAGAGAGTAGGATAAAATTATAGAAATAGATATACTAATCTACCAACATGTACCAATAAACAACACTTTTTGCCGATGATCAGGTGATCATCCAAAATTGTGAAAGTGAACTACAACAACTATTAAAAAGATGAAAACTTTGGCGTTTGAGGGCAGATACCCAAAGAACAAAAATAATAATTGACGATCATTCACTAGAACAAGTGAGTAAAATTATTTTCACTTAAATTTAAATTAATAATAAAAAACCTAACCTTTAGTAATAAGAAGATCCAACGAGTAGAATGATACTACTAGTACATAAATTTTAGGCTATTAAAGTATTATGCATCTGAATGAGATGAGATTTGTAAAATCACCATCAATAAAGTCAGTTTCATATAAAAACTGATATGGAAGATTTTTTGAAATTTTATTTGTTTGAATTGCATCCACGGTACCAAATTGATTTCTTCATTTTTTTTCTGTGCACTAAATCTTTTTTCAGGACATCTTCATAATTTAAAATGTCTTCTTGTTAACTTCAAATACGCTAAGGTTCATTTTTTGTAAAATGCTTTAATAAAATTTGTCTAGTCATGTGACAACTCGATTTCCATGGCAGTATTTTTTGCTTTTTCAATGGATGCACGTATCGTATTGGTCTCTATATGGGTGTGCCTTGGCTCCATAAAGTAGTGGTCATATCAATTAATTAGTCTGTGTCCGTTAGCTCCTTAAAAATCCTGCAGAACATTGTAGCAAAAATGTTTCTTTTCTGCCCAGAAAATGAATCGCTGTAGAAATTCAGAGTATTAATGTCTTTTGAAGAAATATCCAAAACAAACATTCTTAAACAAGAAGCTATTTCTTGACGTCCACCTAATTTTCTTTAAGGTTTGTTTTATTATAATGACTTAAGGTGAAGACTTAATCGGTCACACTTCGCACTTGATGTATCCTTTTATTTGCAGGTTGATGAAAAGCAAGATTAAACTCTTCATTAAATATTTTTTTGTACTGAAATTCTTTGAGCGAAGCAACTTTCCTTTCTTTGCAGGTTTCAGTATAAAGTTTAGACATACTTGAAATATTCAAATCGGAGCTAAGATAATGCCTAGAAGATTCTTCACAGCAATAGTGGCTGGTATATGCTGTAAAACTTCTTGTGTGATCGCGAACAATATCTTTTAACTGTTCAGCAATTTCGGGTTGGATTTTGCATCTGGTGGACATACCTCACCATAGGCCCTTTTTTTCTCTACAGTCACTTTTATCTTTTTAATAGAAATGTCATAGGTGCTTAAGTACATGCTTTGACAAACTTCTGTTCGATGTTTGGTAGAATATTTTAAAAAATGTTTTCTAGAAAAAGATCTCTTGTTTCCCATATTTTTCGGTGCCAGCCTTTGCCGATTTTTGAGTTTTTCTTCCACACTTTCCGTTTGTTAAAGACACAAATTAGCATGTTGGAAGCAGTTACGTTAAAGTAAGTTCATGCTTTTTTGCTTTTTCATCTTGTTGATTGCTTTCATGCGTTTCATTAAGTTGTTCTTCAAGCAAACTCATTGAAGTTAACGGCGGAATATTATAAAAGAAATGAATCGACATTTTAAAACTATAACCATCTAACCGTTATACCTAGGTACAAAATATACAACAGTAAGATAATAAAACATTACTTTATTATTAAAGCAGTAGGTATTAAAGATTGCAACAATTTAGATAATTTAAGGATTATCTACCTTATTTTCAAAAACGACATCAGTATTGGGGCTACCTATTGCATCTTGTATATAATTTTTTGACTGATCCATCGACGAGTCCATCGCAATATTGTCAGATGTCTGAAATTGCATGTTTACATCTTGTGGGATCATTTCCACAATAACAACATCATTACTACAACTAGGCTGGGTAAAAGAAGTTGATATGGATTCTTCAGTAGAATGATCCATTTTTTATTTTACCTATTTTATTTTAGTACTTACTATTTTTGTTTCTATTTTTATCACCAACTTGTCAGAAGTTTTTAATTAAAGGCAAAAGAGTTTAAGTTCGACTTGAATGCATTTTTTGCTTTACTTGCAGTAAACTCACTAAAATAAAACAGAGAAGGACTTCACCGGTCATTACAACAACAAAAATTTTTTAAGGTTAGATATGTTTTGTAAAGGCTTATTTCCAATGATTTAATAATAAAAAGACCAAAGTCCAATGCTCACTGCATATTGGCCCTTTAGTTAAGTAGACTGAACAGTTCTATGTGCACTTTGGCCGTTTTAATTTAAACTGATTTGGAGATAAGAAATCGACAACCATTCATACAAAAAGATTTTTGTATTGAAAGTTTGGAATCTTATAAATTTTTGTGGTGATACGAACTCTATATATATATATATATATATATATATATATATAATATATATATTACTAAATTAAAAAAGGAGTTTCTCAAAGTGTTGATCTTCTTCAGCAGCAGACAGACGATGACCACGTTTAGTTCATGAATATTTATACTGACAAAAAGATACCCGATGAAGATGAATTACAAAACAATAATAAATAGAATAAATACAATACAATAATAAATAAAAAGAAGAGTTTAAGCAAATAAATTAACAATAATTATATTATAAATAACAAAGCAAAAACAATTTAAATAAAGTAAGTTTAAATAAAATCTTGAATTTTTAAGATATACAGATCGAGTAAAGGATATTGACATGTTTCTAAAGGTCGTTTTTTAATAATTAAAAATAAATTACCTAACTTAAAAATGTGCTTATTAAAATTATAAAATTTCGTCACACAAATGGAGCTGGTAACGAAGCACATGGGAAACTGTCTGGTCACGTTTTTAAATTATAAAATTATTCTATATTATACAGAATTTTCATAAACGCCATTCACAAAACAAAACTGTTATACTCTAGGACTTATTTTTTGTGTTTTGACATTGTAATGTAAATTTGTAATATAAAAAACAAATGTAATGTAAATTTTGCACGTTTCGTTTAGCGCAATGGACATAAAACGATAATTAATAAATTACTTACAGTGAAGTAATGATTCAGTAAATTTGTACTGTAAAGTGATACTAGTACTAAAGTTTTGGGAAAGTTCTGATTTTTTCATTCCATATGTGTTTTGGGGTGCTAAATCTGAATCTGAGGTTTGCGGACAAAATTTCGTGACGCAACATTTAAAAAACCAGAAGAAATCGGTTTTTTTTTGCTTTTTTTCCGGTTTTTTGCTTAAAACTCGAAAACTGTTAACTTTTAGTAAATGGTCTGTTTACAGAAATTAAAGTACTTAAAGTTCTGTACAAATGTCACTATTTTGGTTATTGTACAGACGAACCGTTCGGTCTCAAGTGCAAGTTGAAAATTGGCAATTGGTACCGGTGTGACTGCAAAACCCACTTTTTAGATTTGTATTAACGATACAAAATATGTCATCGACGGGGGTTTTTTTGTTACACCGGGTAAAATGGCGCCAAGGTCAGACATATGCAGCAGTTATGTATCATATGTCAAATCAAACTACAAATCAAGAGCTATTGTCGTTTTTAATGGCTACCCTGACGAGGCTTGTGGTAGCACCAAGCGTTTAGAACGATTGAGAAGTGCACAAAGAAAACAATCTGCTGCAATATCATTTACAAAAATGATGGTGCCCACTGTGTCGCAGGATAGTTTTCTTGCAAACCCAAAAAACAAGAGCCGGTTTATATCTATGTTAATGGAGAAACTTCATGATGCAAAAATTCATTCAAAGCAAGCTGTGGAAAAGGCTGATATCCTAATTATCACAACAGCTCTTGAGATGACCCCGTCAAATGAACATGTGAGAGTGGTGGGGGAAGATATCGACCTACTGGTCATTTTGATTGGCCTTTGTAGCCCTGATATACAAAATGTATTTTTTTTGAAGCCAGAAATACGAAAGGTTTCGCAAAGCCTCTACAACCCTTATCTGCCTGCTGAGAAAATCCTTTTGAATCATATTTTATTCCTGCATGCGATGAGTGGTTGTGATACTACTTCTGCATTGTTTAATCAAGGGAAACTGAAATTTCTTAAAGTCCTGCAGAAGAACAAAGATTTGCAATCGGTAATTGAAGCTTTCAAAGACCCTAATTCAAGTCAAGATGAGATTGCCACAACAGGAAACATGTTTCTCACGGCTCTATATGGGAAAAAAAGAGACAAAACTAAACGATTTAAGATATAAACAATACGTATCTTCATCATTCAAAAATAAGACCAACATTTCCTCATTGCCCCCAACTGAGGCTGCTGCACGAGAACATTTACTGCACCAAACTCAATACTCGGTATATTTCATGTAAATGTGAAAAGGGCTGTCAACGCAATTGTGGATGCAGGAAGGAGGGACTCCATTGTTCCCCAATATGTGCATCATGCGAAGGACTGTGTAACAATGTTGAGCCCCTAGAAGACAGCTCTGACATAGACGTACAAGAAACTGAGGAAAGAGAGAGAGGTATGTTGGATCTGACAAGTTATTTTGTAGTCATTCATCTCTCCTTGATATATGATATGTGTCTCTCCTCTTTTTCTTTTCCAGGAGAACGACTCCCGACGCTGACGATGGAGCAATCACACCCTGAGCCAGGACCCGATGCCATCGAAGAACCTCTGTACGATGCGGAAGGTATGTTTAATCTCACAATCTATTTTGCAATCTTCATCTCTTCTTGACAAATGACTTAACTGTAAACTTTTATTTTCCAGAACAACCAGAACCAGGACTCATCGTTATCGAAGAACCTCAGCCAGGGCCTTCCAAAAGACAACGGCTCATATAAATTTTGCATACTATAATTTATAATTATAATAATATATGATCATAAGTAACGAGATTTTAAGTTTTATTTTGTTACGACTTCTACCTACCTACTGAATTTGCATAATTTTTGCCTTTTTTCTTTTTAATTACTTGTGCGGAAAACCAGGTGACATTTATCAAATAACAGCATCCATAAAAATTAAATATTGAAATGTAAAAAGTGGGTTTTGCAAAAACTGCTAAAAATTTACAATTTTCAACTCGCACTAAAAGCCGAACGATTCGTCTGAAAAAAAACTAAATACTGGTATTTGTAGAAAATTTCAAGTACTTTAATTTCTGTAAACAGACCATTTACCAAAAGTTGATAGTTTTCGAGTTTTAAGCAAAAAACCCGAAAAAAGAAGAAAAAAACGGTTTATTCTGTTTTTTTTAATGTTGCGTCACGAAATTTTGTCCGCAAACCTCAGATTCGGATTAAGCACCCCAAAAAACATATGGAATGAAAAAATTAGAACTACCCCAAAACCTTCTTGGCAAAAATACAATTTAACTGAACTACGTAAATTGTATTCGAAACTGTTTTTCTTCCTTTTTGGTAATGGTTTCCAGTTAGCAGTAATAGTCAAGCTGTCACCATTTTTTAAGTTTAGATGATAGTTCAATACATTTAACACCACACGTTTTACTAGCAACAAGTCATACCTTGCTTGAAATTCACGACACATACTGACAACGGCTACATGATGTAGGTACTTTCATCCGCTTGCGAAAATGAAATAGAACTGAGCTTTAATAGTTTTTTCCAACAAGTTTTTGTTCTGATGGCCAATACCCATTAGAATGGTTGGAAGTCTTTGTTGATTATATGGCAAACTAACCTTTTATCTCAAAGAATTCTCTACTGGCTTCTTTTATTCTTAAGATTTACGACTGTGATCTGCCCACCTTTTGCTCGTACTCTCAGTTGCTCTACATATGCGTGCCATCTCCTCTGCTTGTCAACGACTGTCGCACACACAATCGCCTCAACAGAATCTCCAAAAGCTCCTGGACCAAATTCCTATCTCACAGGAACCCAATTTCTTTCTAGTCGAAAAGATTTTCACAAATATATTATACATCAGTTTGTTTATTACATGATGTACTTATGTTGTCCACTGCTACCAATCCTTGGGGCTTATTCCATAGACACAAACCAACTTTCACAATTATTATTTGACAGGAACTCTGCTAACTTTCACTGCAGGATATAGAACAAAAACAACTTACTTCTTCTGACGTGTAAATCACAGTATTCTTCCTTTTCCCGGGCAAAATCTGACTTCCTTCACTTCAATACCTCCTTCTCCTTTTCACCGATCAGACACACACATCGTACATATCACGCCATCACTTTCAACCAATCAAATTCTATGATTTGTCAAACACAAGCTCAATGCATTATGATATCACAAAACGTCGGTATTCCCAAATTTTACATAAATAAGATCTTTTCTTTGTTTTGAAGTTTCTACAGACAATACAGCTAATACTTTTTCGATTATTTGTCCAATGTCTTTGTAATAAAAGACTTAAACCATATATTGCTAAAATTCCTATCTTTGAGCTATTAACATTAATCGTTTATGAGAGTTCCTCTATTGTTTTCATATATCAACGTACAAATATCTATTCTCCTATCTGCCTACTTTCTACTAAATTAGAAAAAATATTACTCATTAAAATATTTGAATCTTACAAATCTAATATTCCTATTTATAGGGTGAAACGACTTTACCGGTCAGCGAATTTAATTTTTTATTCCAGTTTAATAAATTTAAACTATAACAATACCTTTACGTTTTTTATTTTTGCTGTTTTTATAGGAAAAGGATTCTGTTGCAACAGACAGTTACAAAAAAACCGAAGAATTGTCGGGGGAATTAATAGGGACTCCGCACCAGGCACGGTCACTGCCTCTGCAGGAGTCCCAGCAAGTCAAACACAGTGCCGCGATGACATCGACGACGGCTTTTGCTACCCGATCCCTTCTTCCACCCAGCCAGGCACGACAGGCCAACCCTGATATCCAGGATATCATTACTGGGATTGTCAAACTGCTTAACGGTAAGTTTCATTAACTATTTTAAAGAATGTTTCAGCTGTTCTTTTTTATCCAAGTTAGGAATAAACAAATTACTTCACTTCTAAATGAAAATGTTATTTACCAAGTAGTATGCATAGATTTCCAAGTTTATAATATATTGATTATAGAAAAACAATAAATCATTTCAGTTATACCACTTCAATCTGTTCAATTTCGTCTGAATTTGTGCGTTGGAATTGGTGCTTTTATTAAGTAATGTGTCTGTTGAGTATTAAAATGCCAAATATTATGTAAATTATACAGTTTGTGTCATTATTTTTATAGAAAACCTTTTATTGTATACGAATGAAACTATCACCTCTACCAAAAATATAACTATATAGCTTAAAACTCTATATAGCACATTTTCTCTTTCTTTCGCTTACGTTTTTAATTGTTTTTTGTGTTCTTAATGTGCCATACCCAATTTTAAGCGTAGGAAACTTCTTTGCATATTTTTGCGATGTGTAGAATTAAGTATACACAGTTATATCCTATTTCTGCAGCTTTAAACCTATTCCAGTGAAACCACTTCCTTACATTGCGCAGTAGTCTTTTGGATCTGAACTGAAGATTCTGTAACAAACGTCAGCTTGGCTGATTGTTATTTGGTACCAGCACTTGTTTATTTACTTCTTGGTATTATCGAAAAATTAAACTGTATGGGGATGTATTACTTGAAAAAATTAAACAACTTTTCAATATCTGCCTTCACAGCGCCAATATTCCAACAGACTGGAACAACGCTACTATGATTCTATTACACAAAGCAGGAGACAAAGCAAATTTAGAGAATTACAGACCGATTAGCCTCCTCAGCCATATATATATATATATATATATATATATATATATATATATAAGTTGTTTACGCGAATACTAGTTAAGAGAATGGAAAGAAAATTAGAGACTTATCAACCAAGGGAACAGGCAGGATTCCGAAAAAGTTACGGAAAAAATGACCATCTACAAAGAATAAAAACCCTAATAGAGAAAGCTGTGGAATACAATAAACCTCTAGTTCTAATATTTATCGATTTTCACAAAGCCTTTGACACAGTTGAGCTAAGCAAAATATTACAGGCGCTTAAAGAATGCAGGCTAGATTATAGATATACTAAATTATTATACAAAATATACCTGCAGGCAACAACCACTGTCAGATTACATACTAACAGCAATCGCCTAAAAATAGAACGGGGGGTTAGACAAGGAGACCCAATGTCACCTAAACTTTTTAATACGGTGCTAGAACATGCTTTTAAGAATTTGGATTGGATGACAAAGGGAATAAAAATAGATGGAAAATATCTAAACAACTTACGTTTCGCCGATGATATACTTATAATAGCTGAAGATCTAAGTATGGCAAGAGAGATGGTACAGGAACCCGTTGTGGCTACAGAAAATGTAGGTTTAAATATAAATATCTCGAAAACAAAAATCATGACCAATTTGGTACCCAACCAGAACATCAGGATTGGTGGAAAAGAAATAAAACTCGTAGATAGATATAAATACCTGGGACATGAAATTATTATTATAGGGATAACCAGACTCATGGACTGAAGAGAAGAATCGGCCTTGGGTGGGCAGCATTTGGAAAACTGAGAGAAACTTTTAAAAGTAAGCTGCCACATGCCTAAAGAGAAAGGTGTTTGATCAGTGCGTTCTTCCAATCTTGACGTACGGAGCAGAAACACTTACCTTAACAAAAGCAGCAGCTACCAAACGAGAGTCACGCAGAGAAGAATGGAGCGGTCCATGTTAGGAATAACTCTGCGAGACAGAATAACCAACAAAGACATCAGGAGAAGAACCGGAGTGACTGACATCATCGAGAAGATAGCCAGACTAAAATGAAGATGGGCAGAACACATATCCAGAATGACAGATTGGCGATGGGCAAAGAGGTTATTGGAATGGAGGCCAAGGGAAGACAAGTGAATCGTCGGTCGACCACCTAGATGGACTGACGATTTAAAAAGACTCAATAAAAACTGGATAAGAGCGGCGCAAGCTAGACGGGGTTGGAAACATGAGGAAGAGGCCTATGTTCAGCAGTGGACTCTTGAGGCTGGATGATGAAACTGTATGGATCATTGAAAGATCAAACACTTTCATCTTTATCATCATGGCAATTCTGACCTTGGAGGCCACTGCTCGGAACAATTAAATATAAGTCCAAGGGAACAATTTCCTAAGGTTTCGCAACCAAGACATTCTTCTTTTTCCTATGATGCGCTTGCCTTCAATATCTCCTTCCATAATCTCTTGTAATATGTGATATTTATCTCCGAGTGTAACATGTCCAAGGTATTGTAATTTGATGGATTCGACCGTTACTTGATGGAAATTCATTTTATGTAACAATAAAACACTGAAAACTTTGTTTTCAAACTTCCACAAAATGTATTTTAAATATTATCACTACAGCTGTTTCGGCTGATTGCCTTTCTCAAGTGATCTATTTTGGCTTGGGTTTACAAATTTATAGTCTCTAATGAAATAGGTTGAGGAGGGGAGAACTGTTTGTCTCAAGTTGGTCATTCAGAATTATATCTGTGTTTTTTAATTTGTTGATTTCCATAGATTCTAACAAAGATAGCTTAAGGCCTTTATTTTGAATGTGAAGAATTTTTAATTTGTCATTAAAAGAATGATTATGATCTAGAAGGTGAAGTGCGTATGTCGAATCTGTTTTTCTATTCTTGAAAGCCCTTTTATGTTCTGCTATTCGTTTATCAAAGTTTCTACCAGTTTGACCGATGTAAGTTTTTGGGCAGTCGCCACATTCAAGTTTGTACACACCACTATTTAAGTGTTTTTTATTTTGGCTCTTGTTATTTTTAATATATTTGCCTAGGTTGTTCGGAAAGCTGGTGTTATTCCTTTCTTTTTTATGTGTTTGGCAATTTTTGTTGTTATTTTGCCTGTATATGTAATCGAGCAGAAGGTACTGAGTTTTTTGTCTGGTGGTGGAAATACTAATTTCAGGGCTTTCTTGTGTAGTTTTTGATTTAACATTTTATTAATTGTTTGTTCGTTGTATCCGTTGTTTACTGCTATCTGCTTAATTATATTTAATTCTGTCTCAAAGTTGTATTTTGACATCGGAATTTCTAAACCCAAGCCAAAATAGATCACTTGAGAATAGCAATCAGCCGAAACAGCTGTAGTGATAATATTTAAAATAAATTTTGTGGAAGTTTGAAAACAAAGTTTTCAGTGTTGTATTGTAATTTTCTTATTTTAATAATCGATATGTCCTCTTTTTCATTATTCATCCTGTTCATCATTCCTGTTGAAAAACATGGACGGTCTTAACTTAGAAAGATCACGATCACGAAATTGCATCAATCATTTTAAGGACACTTAAAACGATGTTTTGTATTAAATTATTTTTCTTGATATTGATATTTCCAATGATATTGTTTTATAATTCAAAGATTATGTTTTTATTGTTTATAGGTAATGTAAATGTCCAAGCAAATACTGGCCCGGGTATTGGCAGACCATTAAGGCCTCTATCTACAAGAATTAACAATCGAGGTCCTCCTAGAATTACAGATATGCCGGCGCTTCCTCCAGATTTTGATGTACCAGCTCCGCTACCTCCACCACCTCTTGGTAAATAGACTAGTTAAAAATACTATACATACTTACTACACATACCACTACTATACTTACTACAATTACTTACTACGATTAATACTACATCCCGTGTATCTTATGCAAAACATTTATATTCACCCTGATCTGTTGCTACAAATATATGATACTATTTTTAATACCAAGTCAACTGAAATCTCCTCAAAGTAAATCAACAAATTATGACGAAATTTTGGAATTTAAGGAATAACGATCATATCAAAGTAAAACGGGTATCAGTTTAGCATTTCTAGATACCCTAGAAGATAGCACCTCTGTAACACGCCTTCCCAAGAAATATAGCGTAGATACTGGAGAATTGCAAGCAATCTCAAACGCCCTGAACTAATATACCAGCAACGATATAAACTTTCTTATTATATCAGATTCTCTGAGTGCCTTAAAAATGGCATCAAACAGATGTATCCTACTCATGCCCATTTAGCACAAATAAAAGACATGCTATGCAATGCTCAAATACGTAGCAGAAACATAACATTCTTATGGGTAAAACCCCTTATGGGTATTGGATTTTACCATCCCATGTTGGCATAAGGGGTAATGAAGTAGCTGATAAAGCAGCAACAGAAACTGTCAATGACACGACAATCCCTATAATGCAAAACATACCAGTTTCAGACTAAAAATCATTAATAAAAACCTACATTAACAAAACTTGGCAAGTAAAATGGTTCCAACCTGAAGCAATACTATAAATTATCAAAATATGTCACTTCTGCTTGACTACCGTTCCCAGCGCAAAGGCTTGACCAAGTAGTCGTCACAGTCGTGGACAGACTGCGGCTGGTCATTTACACAAGAATACATTATTTTTATATATACAATGAGAGACATTTTTAAAACAAATATCCCAATTCACCTGAAAAGGAAGGCATTTAACCAATGCATCTTACCAGTCTTGACCTACGGAGCAGAGACCCCAACTTTAACGAAAGCTACTGCCGAAAAACTGAGGGTAACACAAAGGCGAATGAAGAGATCAATGCTGGGCCTGACCTTGAAAGATCGCGTGAGAAATGAGGAGATACGCCGGCGAACTGACCTAGACGATATTATACTGCGAATCAATAAACAAAAGTGGAGGTGGGCTGGACATGTTGCTAGAATGGAAGACGGAAGATGGACGAAGAGATTATTGGAGTGGAGACCAAGAGCCGACAAGCGAAGTCGAGGCAGACCACCCACCCGATGGACCGACGACCTAAGGAGAATAGAAACAAATTAGATTGCAGAAGCTAGAGATCACAATTTTTACAAAAAAATTGTGAATTATATATACTTATATTCTCTATTTTAAGTTTAAAATATGTTTATTTATATTTGGTGTCATGTTTTTGCCTACAGGTCAAAAACCACCGCCAATGTCTACAACTCGACTACCTACACCATATCCTTTTGACGTACCTAAGCCTAATATGTCCCCAATTCGTCCGTTTACCGGCAGTGGTACCAGCATTCCAATTTCAGACCTATCAATGAACAAACGACCTGGTCTGTACCGTCCACCAACTGTTCCTCCCTGGAAGCGACGTAGGCCACCTAATAAGAGAAGACCACCGATACCTCCATATAAACCTATGCCGCCGTTTTCCACGGAAATGATTAGTCTGACTTCGGAGAAGCCTGCTGAGGACATCTTAACTTTGGATTTGGGATCTCATCTTTCTCCGAGTGGTGACGACAACGAATACTATCCTGAAGAATTAGAAGATAAAGGAAATTCAACAGATTTTCCGGAAGTAGAGACTGATGTTGTTCCTGACACAAGTGAAATTGACAAGGAAATAGCTGATTTTGAAAAGAATAAAGAAAAAGTTAAGAATGTAAGTACTCCTAGATAAATAAATAACTGTATTAATTGGCATAAATAAAATGGATCGTGGTATTCATTACATTAATTTCAAAAAACTATGTTTTAGGTAACGAAATTAGACAAGTATACTAGCAAAACCACCATTGTAACCCCTACAGTTAATTCTGAGGCAAAAACCGAAGACAGTGCTCAAAAAACAGAAATCCAACAACCAGAGATCAATACTTCTTCAACTACAATAGAAACATCGTCTTCCACTTTGTCTGACACAGTACAATCTTTAATAGAACCAACCAGTACTTTGGTTGCACCTTTACCAACGGAAACTGTAGAAGAAACCACACTAAAATCTAATTCTAATACCAGCGTACTCAATACTGATAATGCTGAAGATACTGCATTAGAATCTTCAATGAGCGAGATCGTAGACTCAACTAGAGATATTTTAGGAGAAAGCAGTACGTTGGCTAATACAGCAACCGAAACTTTACCAATAGTAACAACGATAACTTCTAGTACTTCAAATGTTGTTATAGTGGGTGCTTCAGCTACACCTGGTAAGATTCTAGCAAGTTTCAATACATTAATTCATCCGGTGATCTATTTGTTTAAATACAGTGCATAAATATTTCTTCTTCTTCTTTAGGTACCATCTTCTCTAAGGAGATTGGTAATCATAACAGCTATTTTCACTTTTGAGATTGCAGCTCTGAACAAGTCAACGGAACTGCAATTATACCACTTTCTCAGATTGTTGAGCCAGGAGATGCGTCTTCTTCCAATACTTCGTATTTCCCTGCATTATGGTTTGTAGCAATACATATTTATCCCCTCTCATAACGTGGCCGAGATACTGTAACTTTCTTATCTTAATCGTATTCATGATTTCCATTTCCTTTGTCATCTTTCTGAGGACTTCAACATTTGTTATTCGGTGTACCCAACTTATTTTTAATATTCTTCGGTAGGTCCACATCTTGAATGCTTCAAGTCGATCGCTCACCTCTTTCTTTAAGGTCCAGGCCTCCACCCCATACAGCAGCACCGAAAACATATAAGAACTTAATATTCTTATTTTGAGTTGTAAACTAAGGTCTCTACTGCATAATACTTTTCTCATCTTATTCAATGTTGCTCTAGCTTGTCCAATTCTCATTTTTATTTCTTCTGTATACTCGTTATTTTCATTAATAATTGTACCAAGATATCTGTATTTTTTTACTTTTTCTATTGGAACTCCTCTTATGTTTAAACTGTCTTGTTGTTGTGTTTTGGAAATTGTCATAAATTTTGTTTTATTAGCATTAAGCGTTAGTCCGCTTTCCTCACTAGCATTTACTACATTATCTAGAAGTGTCTGTAGATCTTGTATATTCTCTGCAATTAGTATAGTATCATCGACATATCTGATATTGTTGATGGGTCTGCCGTTGACTTTTATTCCAATTGTTACATTTTCGAGTGATTTTTTAATTATTTCTTCCGAATATAGATTGAACAATAAGGGGGAGAGTATGCAACCTTGTCTTACGCCTCTTTTTATCTCTACGTCCTCTGAAAGTTCTCTGTCGACTCTGACTTTTGCTGTTTGGTTAAAGTAGAGATGAGTTATTATTCTTAAGCCTTTTTTGTCAATGTGTTTCTCTTTAAGTAACTGTATAAGACGGTTGTGTCACACCTTATCGAATGCCTTATTATAATCAATAAAACAAACATAGAGTGGTTGGTTTACATCCATACATCTTTGCATGAGGACGTTAAATCCAAATAATGCCTCTCGTGTACCCATGACATTCCTAAATCCAAATTGGGTTTCAGTGATGTCTTGTTAAACTTTTTTGAAAATTCTTAAATGGATAATTTTTAAGAATATTTTTAGTGTGTGATTCCTTAGACTAATTATACGGTGATCATTACATTCCCTTGCATTAGGTTTTTTTGGTAATTTAATAAATGTTGATTTGAGCCAATCTCTCGGAATAATACCCGTATTATATATAGTATAGCATAAATATTATGATATTTTTTGTTCGAATGTAAAACAATTCTTTCAAAATTCTTGGTGCCTTATTTATCTCTGTATAGTATCTCTGTAAGTTGTATCTGTAGCTGAATATCTACCTTTACGTCTCTTAATACGTCTGATATCTCTGACGAGATTTTTTTCAAGCTAACTGTTTGGGTTTTTGTTTCATCTGCTCACAACACTATGCATCACTGATTAAGTGATACATTGGTATCTCCAAAGACGTGAAAATAAGATCTGCTAACAGAGCTTTTTTGTAGTTCCCCCAATTTGTTAGTATCCAGTGCCCATTTCTGACTGTTTCATTCCAGTTTTTATCCAGATGTTATTAATAAATCAATTCTTTACCGATTTTTTTCTACTAATTTAAAGTTGTTACCGAACGATACTACCAATTTAATGTTAAATATTTTTATGTAAAACATGTGTCGACCAAATTAAAGATTAGGACGTGTTTTCATACTTATCCTAAACACATGTTTGATTTGTAAAATACTATGTTACTTAGTACCATTTTTATTATAGCGTCTACTGTGAACAATCAGTCTACATCATCTTCTGGTTTTCCCTACTATCCGTACAGACCGAGACCAGGTATCGTTTTAGACGATACGGAATACAAGCCAGGTGGAATTAATCGACAGCCTATAATCACCAGGCCACCTATTGGACAAATCGGCGACATTTTTGATGTCACTGTTTCAGCTATTCAAGGACCGGGCTCATCCGCTGGAGGAGGTCAAGGAAAGCCCTATGTAATACCAGGTAAGAAAATAGTATATTAATAAGTAGAGCAAATATTAATATTTAAAAAAATAGATAAAATAAATAAATATATTACACGTGCACTATAAGTATACTATTTTTACTATTTGCTGATCAAACCGGTAATAATATAAACTCCATATTCAATGGGATAGTTAGATCATTCTTGCTTTATAATCCTGCCTGGGTTCTAGCCTCCTCAAGAATTTTCTCTCCAGTCGTCTCTATTAATCGCCTTTTTGCACCAAGCACGTATTCCCATATTTCTCATGTCTCCTTCGATGTTATCAAGGTACCTTGTTCTGGGTCTTTCTATTCTTCTCTGACCAATATCTATCAAGTGGCGTTTTTCTAGCTGGGTCATTTTGTTCTATCCGCATTACATGCCTTATCCACCTCAGACATCCTATCTTAATATGTTTTACGATATCAGTATATTCTATAAAGTTCGAAGTTGTATCGTCTGCTTCACACACCATTGTCATTCATTGCTCCATAAATTTGCCTTAGTACTTTTCTTTCGAAACATCCTAACATGTTTTCATTATTTTTTGTTAGAGTCAAGTTCTCTGAACCATATGTTGGAACTGGGCGTATTATTGTTTTGTAGAGTTTTATTTTTGTATTTCTTGATATAGTTGTGGATTTAAGGAGGAGATTGTGCTCAAAATAGCATTTGTTATACGTGCAAATTTAGCGGTTTATCTTTGCGGTAGTAATACTTTCAGTGTTATGAAGTCGGGGAGGGACTTCGTCAAGGCTATTCAGCTGCGCGGAAATCTCCTGCCAACGAGAAGCATCCCTTCAAACCCATTACATGAAAGACGGTGCCGAAAGGGATGCGAACGTAATAAGAGCCTTTCACACGTTCTGCAAAAGTGCCCCGCAACACACTGGCATCGCATTAAGAGACACAATCAGCTCGTTACCTTGTCGCACATCTGGGTGAGCAGGTAATTTTCGTGGACGTTGCCGTCAGCTGGGAGGGTCCTGAACCCCTTAGTACAGAACGGAACGGGGAGGAACAGACCATTAGGACGAGGCCGGTTTTCGAATGACTGGGCCTACGCCGGGCGATGTCCGGCTCTGTCATCATAAAGAGTGTCATCATAAAGAGGATATGGCTCTGTTCTGATAGTACTCCCAGGTATACAAATTCGTTCAATGCTTCGATAATATCATTTTCTATAACAAGTTGGCGTAGGATTTGTGGTTGCATGCTTATTTTCATTACTTTGTTATTACTTTGTTTTGTTGGTGTTTATTTTTAAACCTATTTTTATAGCTGATTATTTTAATGCTACATACACCTCTCGTACAGCGTTTTCCGTTCTCCCAATAATATTGATATCATCAGCATAGGCCAGGATTTGCACCGATTTATTATGTATTGGACCGGTGATTATAAATACATACGTATTACTTTTTCCAGAGCCAGATTGAAGAGTATACAGGAGAGAGAGTCTTCCTGGCGCAGCCCGTTATTTGTTTTAAAAGGTTCAGTCAGTTCCCCCTTAATTCGTCCTCTACATTCAACTTTTTCAAGACTTAGTTTTGTTAAATTTACCAACTTATTTGGTATTCCTAGTTCTTTCATTGTTTTGAACATTTCTCTTCTATTCACAGCCTGGTTTTTTTCTTAATATCCGTTCTGCATATGGTGTCATACTGTCACATAGTACTGTGGAAAATATTTTATATGCTTAATTTAGAAGCGTAATTCCTCTGTGGTTAGAGCATTCAAAGATATCTCCTTTTTTGTGTATGGTGCAAAGTATTCCAATCATTAGGGAGGGATTTCTGTGTCCATATTTCTTTTACAAGCTGCTGTAATGCCATTATAGTATCATGGACACCTTCCTTATATAGTTCAGCTGGGAGATTATCTCTTCAGTGTGATGTGTTTCTGGCTAGTTTTTAACAGGATCTTGGAATAGTTAGGTTATCATTTTAGAAGCATTGATTGCGGAAGGGTTTGCGATGAGAGACCAGTGCACTTCAATGGCAGCATGTTATGTTATACTAACCAGGGACATCATTGTAAGAACTTATCTATGAGAAAAATTATTTTTTAGTTATTTTAGAATTTTTAATGGCATACTTGCAATACTAAAGGTATCAGGTGGCCATTTTCTTATTAATTGATGTTTGATTGTAGCTTTCAATGATTAAGAGTAACAGACACAAAGACACAATTTTATATTCCTAATTTATCCTTTGACATCAGACTTCTTTGAACTAATATATTTAAATAATTCACATTCAACAGAAAATACCCACTGTTTGACAACAAAAAGATATATTTATTAGAAACGTACAATATCCTATTCACGCAGGATGAAGAATCTCATATATTAGGATCTACATCGTCCTAAATTATTATTTTAAAATACATATTTGTGTTGACTTCCTCCCATACGCATAAAAATTCAATTCACCATCACTATCATCCGCATCAGAAATCACCTGGAATCCTCATATTCCGGGTATTTCCTGACCCGGGAAACTAGTACCTAAGAATCCCTTGTCGAGGGGTCACAAATGATGTCCACAACGACATCCTTGGCGGAGAAGAAAGTCTTCACAACGGTTTGGAGGATGAAACAACTGTCAGCCCTCTGATTTTAGCACGGGTATAAAATCAAACCTTTTTCAGTATTTGTTTTGAGATGAAGTCATGTAGGCCCGAACGATCTATACATAATAGTACCCGGTCCAGTGACCGGGTATTACCACAACCACCTAAACAGTGTACATATATACAGCGGTGTATGTAGAAAGCCAAGGGAATGACTATTACACTGTTTTCTCAGAAATAACATGATGGCCGACGAACTAAATGATGGCCTTGAACGCTGGTGAAGAATGAAGAATGAATAAGAGAACGACTTAATACTAAAGTAGTACTACAATGGATATAATTGTATTAATTGTATCACATAAAATCATATCATATTAGCCAGCCCTTTGTGTCCACTACTGGACATAGGCCTCCCTCATTTTTGTCCATTGTGCTCCATCTTGTGCTCTTGGTAATTAGGGAAATTACCAAGAAAAAAAATTTTTCTCTGATCTAATTGCAGCGTTTTAGAACTTGTAGCTGTCAATGTCAAAGTTTTGGAACCATAGGTCATCACAGGCAACACACATTGGTCAAATGTTTTACGTTTTTAAAGAAATTGGTATATCGATTTTAAAGATGTCTTTGAGTTGTCCATATGCTGCCCATGCTAGATTTATTCTTCTTTGTAGTTTGCATGTTTGGTTGTATCTTGTGATCTTTATTTCTTGTCCAAGATATATGTATTTTTCCAACAGCTCTACTTCGTTGTCTTCAACATTGATATTTCCGCTAGGTACCAGGTTTGTCATGAATTTTGTTTTGGAGATGTTTATTTTTAAGACAGCATTGTACATATCCCCTTGAGGTTGTCCGAGAACAAAACTATGTCGTCTGCGAATTTCAAATTTGTTAATCTTCTACCATCAATGTTCAGGCCTTTCTCTCCCCAATTAAGTTGTTTAAAAGCACATTTTAGTACTACGGTAAACAGTTTAGGCGATAAGGTATCACCCTGTCGGACTCCTTTGCCGATTGGGATATGATCCGTGTTTTCATGTAGTTTTACCAACATAGTTGCGTTCTTGTATGTATTATAAATTAACCTTTTATATCAGTATGGCATACAAAATCCAGAACAAGTGGTCGATTATATTCGATAGGTGATCATTTGTTCCAAATATGGTACGAAACCCCGCTTGCTCTATTGGCTGATAGAAATCAAGTTTTTTCTCAAGACGATTTGTTACTATTTTTTTAATGAGTTTGTATAGGTTACTAAGAAGACTTATAGGTTTGTAGTTTTCTAATTCATGGGGATCTTCTTCTTTGTACAATAGAATTACCTCAGTATTGTGCCATTTGTCGGCTATATTACTGTTCAAAAGGCAAATGTTAAAAAGGTTTTTTATTTTCTTAAGTAGGCAAGTGCTTCCGATTTTGATTGCATCAGTAACTACACAATCTGGAGATTTGTTATTCTTAGCTTTTCTTAGGGCTAGTTTTATTTCGTCTATTGTGATTTTCGGTAATAGTTCTGATCATAGGTTGATAATAAGCTTTTTTTGTTAATATTTCCGTTACTTGATCTTCTTTTCTGTTTGCTTTGTGTTGGCTTGTGTATAGCAATTTGTAGAAGTTTTCAACTATTTTGTAGGATTCCTCTCTGTTGGTTTTAAGATGACAATTTTCATTTTGATCTTTATTATCTGCCTTGTCCCCGTCCTTAGTCTTTTCCCCAATACTTTCATACTTCTATTGTTCTCAATGGTATGTTGGATTTGTTCTTGGTTGTTTTTTCGAGTGTCCTGCCTAACTGCTTTGGATATTTCTTTATTTAATTGTTGTGGTTCGTCGGCTTTAGTTTCCGTCTCGCTTCTCATTTTTTTTCTTTTCTGCATTAGATGCCTGGTATTTTGGCTAATCTTCTCTTCTTTTTGAGTTCTAGGACAGAATTTGAGTTGACTTTCCAGTAAGGCATTTGTTAATTTATTATTTAAGTCGTTTATATTATTTTCTGTTTCAGGCCTACTAAGTATGTCAGAAATACATTGCTGAAACCTATCTACACATGATGGTTTCATCCATGGTTTTGATATGTTCTTTCTTAATCATCTTATACTAACCTTCTTTTACATAAAGTACTTAAAATTTAATTTTGACTAATGCATTGTAAATTCAAATTTTATTTTTGTCCTTAGTGGAAATTGAAAACGTTCATTCAGGTGACGTAATCACATCCTCGTCCGGATCAGAGGGCTTCGTCAGCATTGATGGTAAACGAACATACCTAAATCTATTCGGGGAATCAACATCCACTGGATTGCCAATTAAACCAACAGCTACTGTACCAGAAAGCAATCAAGTCACCGGTACGGGATACGCTGTAGCTGAAAACGAGAAAGTTCATAGACCAGGATCTGTGGGTAAGCCCACACAGAGACGACCGATGTTTGGAAGACCAAGACCTAGCCAACCGCCTGTAAGGTAAGTGGTTTTACGAATTTGTAATGTTCTATACTAATTTTTAGGTTTAAATCACATTTAGAACGAGAAATTTTAAGATTAGTGAAAATCAGGAGCCTATTTTAACTATTACATAGATGTTACAAATATTATTTATATTTGTCTTCCTGTTATAGGATCGACACTTGCATTGTCGGAGATGACTCCACCTGTGATGGCTCGCAACACGAAATTTGTCGAACGGAATCAGGTGTAAGCGCCTGCCACTGCAGACCTGGTACTGCTAGACGTAAGCACAGAGATCCTTGTCGCAAAATTGTGTCTATATTGGTGTCGCTTAGAGTTGACAGATTATATGACCGAAAAGTTGTGTGGGCAAGTGAATTGGGTGATCGAAGCAGTGATAGCTACCAGCAGTTGTCTTTCGAAGCGGAAAGAGCTGTAAGTATCATAAACCTTAAAGGTAAAAACTAATTTATAAGTTAATACCAATAATTATATTCGAATGTAGTACTTCTAAAACATCGTTATTAACTCACTTCTTCGAAGTACTAAACAACTTGTTTGATTAAGTTTTTAAACTAAAACAAATAATCTTTTGTTGTTTACAAAGCGAAAATGTTTTTCTTCTTTGACAATGTTTTGTAGATTCGTAGATACATAAATTTTTTCTCTTCTAGTTGGAATCTGCAATGTCGATGACTCCATTTAGCGATGAATTTCTAGCAGCGAAGGTAAACGGAATATACAGAGGTGAGAGGTCTCAAGGACAGGCCGGAGTGTTTGTCAACATCACGTTGCAATTGGACGAGAACGCTGATACTTCTCGACCTACAGTTAGAGGAGATATTCAGCGACACCTGTTAGGAGTTATACAAAGAAGAAGTAATAACGTAGGTGATAGTGCCTTGTGGGTGGATAGTCCACCGGGATCTGTCTCCAATTTACAAGGTATGTTTATATTTTTTTATGTATTACAATTTATGTCTCTACATCGTTGAAAGAGAACTTCTATTGTGGATTGCCCACTGCATTTCTGAAGCTGAATTGTGTTTGCCATTATGTTCTTTACACTTTTTATATATTCTTTTATGTATAACGTTTCAAAAAGTTTTCAGGAGATGGCTTATAAGGATTATTATATATGAAAGTCTTCACATTTTTTCGCATTGAGGTTTTTAGGTATTGTTATGAAATTTAATCTAAGCTACCGTTGGAGTATTTTTCCACTTTGGTATATATTCGTGAAGACTTATTGTCTTCAAATGTTGTTTTCACATAGTTTATACATATTGTTTTTATTTTTTCAATATGAACTATTGAATTTCCTGACCATTGGCTGCTTCATGTACAGTACTCCCAGATATTCTACATAACCAATATAGATAAGTTGTAATAGAAGTTGGCATCAAAATACTAATTATATCATATTTTTCTCGACCTAGGTGGAACTTTCAAAAAGCAGGTTATCTCTACAACGAAGAAAACTATACCCAGAGGACATCGTAAAGAGTATGTCCCAGGATGGGATGAAAAATGTAAGAAATTGTATCAAGAATACAACGAAAGTCAAGACCGAAAAATTGCGTACGAACCACTGCACAGTTTGGATATAGCCAGACGACAAAAATGGATAGAAATTGTGGAAAAATGAGACTTTAGTAAATCAAGCAGAAAAGCATAGTCTTTACTTAAAAAAACTTGGTAGTAGCAGACTCCCAACTAGAGATAAAGTAACAATAGCTCCTAATAGAGGGGCCTCCTACATTGAAGCAGCCTCAAGAGCACCTGACGATTGTGACCACACCACCAAAGTTGCTAAAAATACTAAAGTCTGCATGTCCGCCTACATCTGAATACTGTGACGAGTTTACTCCAGAAGAAATTATTTCAGCAATATCAGGAATTAAGTGTGAAAAGGCATCATGCTCCGATAAAATCCATCCAGAATTTTTACTCCACTGTGGTAAATATGCTAGGAAATGGATGGCTGATTTCTATAAAGATATGTTAAAATCAGGAGAAATCCCTCATTCACTAGGAAGGCAAAAAAAAAGAAAGCAAAAAACATCCGTTGCTTTCATTGATCTATCAGCTACATACGATACTGTTTGGAGACAAGGACTAATCTTCAAACTAATCCGTGCCATTCTATTCCGAAAGGTAACTAAACTCATTGCTAGCATGCTCACCGATTGACCTTTTCAAGCTACAATGGGCAACTTTAAAAGTATCCAAATGAAGCTCAACAATGGACTGCCACAGGGATCTGTTTTGGTACCCTTACTGTTTAATTTATACATCGCGGACCTACCTGGGACAACTTCGCAGAAATTTGGCTACGCGGACGACTGGGCCATTGCAGCAAGACATGATAACTTGAATATTACAGAAACAATACTAACGTTATGACTTATGACTATATGACGTATTAACTTATGACCGAAGTGTGCTGTTCTTATCATGAATACTATGTGCTTAAACGAATCTTCACGTTCTAGTACCTCTATTTCTTCTCACTGTTTTTCCAGAATTCTGTTTTTAGCTTCCCTGGCAGCTTTTCTTAAGATTTACCAAACTTTAACTTGTAAGGCTTTTCGCAGATATACTTCAAACTTTCCACCAACTTAAGGCCTAATTCGTCGCCATTGTAAAACCGGGAAAACTAGTTATCCACAAAAAATACCATCACGTGCCATTTATAAGCATAGTCTATAATCTCTTTGAAATACTATATGTTATCTAACAACACATACCAGTGGAACAAGCGGGAAGGGAATTCGACCAAACCGCAGCTGCATAGATCTAGTATTCTCGCTGAGTATGTGGAAACAGATTTTTAAAAGGACATCTATTATTTATTTTATTTATCAACAGTATACGACAGACTGTGGTGACAAGGAATAATATATAAATTTATATTAGCTATGCCATGAAATAAGAGCACTCATGTTATCAATAACATGTTCTCTGCATGATGACAAAAACTTTTTTTTTTAATTCTGAAAGTATATTATGTTCTTGTATTATTGTTGTACTCACAGATTTAACTATTTTTCTTATTGGTAAAGAATCTTAAAATTTAACATGTAAATTGAATTTAAATGTCCTTTTTTAGATCTGGATGAATGTTCTTCACCTGATTTACATGACTGTCACTCGTTAGCGAGGTGTATAAATATTTTTGGAGGGTTTAAATGTGAGTGTCTAGAAGGATACAGAGACCCTTGGCTAGACAATAAACACCGAGCAGGCAGACACTGTGAGCAATGTTCTTCGCAACATTGTAACAATAGGGGAGAATGCAGGTATCAAAATGGGCAAGAGATGTGCACGTAAGTACAATTTATATAATTTTTAAGTTTTAGTCGGTCCTTGCAAATTTATATGTACAAACAATAAAACGCATTTGAAAATGATCAAAATACGAAAGTCGATATGCGTCTCAATATTAATAAATAAGAACTATTTAGTGTTGAGTTTATTTATTATTGAAATAGAGTTCGTATATTCACAAAACTGCATTATAAAACAAAGTAAATTTATTTTATTACTGTTTTACAATTGGTTTTACATAGCTTAACTTAATAAATCGAGTAGAGGCGGTATTAAAATATGTCATGCCACCAGGTAGACTCTACAAGTGTTTTAATTAGTTATCGTAGTAAAAAGGCGGAACCATTTTCTGTTAATTGATTTTTAAGTACTTCTATTTGATTTTATGATTTGTCACACTTTTAGAAATACCAATCCGACTCTATGATTCACAAAGAATTGATTGGTTATGAATGTGTAGAAGGTTTGGCCTGTGTTTTTTTATAGACATTATATTTATAAAGTAATAGACTCCTACATGAAGCAACGCAGCCCTTTTTTTAGTTAAGTTCGTGATATTTATTGTCTCGTGATATCTAAGTAGGATTTCCTATTACTGAAATACAACAAAAATTATTTGACATTTTTAATGTTCTTATGTTGAAGTGCTTAATTTTTTGTTATTAGTTTTATTTGTAAAAACGTAACTACTATGTTTATATTGAAATAAGTCAGAATTTATTGTAATGAAAATTATATTTTACATAAAAATTTGACGTTACCCATACCCATCAGCAGAATCGAACAGGCTTTTGGTTGCCAATGTTAAAAGAAGAAGTCACCAACAAAATATAGCAACAATGCTTGAAACAATGTTTCAAAAAAAGGTAACCCCATCTCTAGGGTAGGTAAAAAACTGAAAAATAATTGGGGTTTGCTTAGTAAAAAAAAATTTGTAACGCCATCCGTTTTCAAGATACAGGGCGTTGAAAAAAAATTTTTACGCATTTTTTACGATTTTAAATGCACCAAAAATAAAATGGATGCTTATAAAATCGAACACCTACAAGAAGACTTTTACTTAAACACGTAGATGTTGAAAAATATATGTATTTGTGATGATCGTTCACGGGATATAACAACAGAGATCAAATCGAGAATTGAAAAGGCGAGCTCAACTATTATTAAGATATAGTAAGAAGAACATATTTATTAACATAATTTTTTCACTACCACTAAAAATTAGATTGTTAAAATGTTACATATTCCCTGTGTTACTGTATGTGATAGAAGCGTGAACCATGTTAGAACAACTAAAAAGTCTTTGAAAGTCTTTAAAAAGAAAAAGTTTTTGAAATTTGGAAGTATACTCGATCCTGGAAGATCCATGGACGTATAAACATAGATGGACACAGCAATAAGATACCTTTAACACACAATGTTTTGAAGCTTCCATAGAATGTGATGCTTTCGCAATGAGCATAAGCGTGCTTGAATTTTTACTCGCGGGTAATTATTCAGATTTTAAAATTGGAAGTAGTAATAATGTATAAAAACACGTTCAAAGAATTTAAAAAAACGAGAGTTTAACTATTAACAAATCACGTCTTTATACAAAAATTAAAATACAATTTTATTTGCTTTAAAATTAATACAATAAAATATAGTTGAATTCAAGTTAATTTTTAATAGGTATCAAAATAATGCTACAATAAAAAATCTTTATGTTTTCTCCTTAATTTGCTACCAAAATAGTTCGATCGTCAATGTTATTTGGAAACCTACATAGAAAAATAAATGAGTTTTATTCATTTCACTAATTTATCTGCATCCATGAGAAATATTAAATTAAAAAGGTACTAAACAGATCTTTTTTAATCAGATAATGTCTACTTACAATTTAAAAATGTCTACTAATTTCATGAACTTATATCTTATTCAATACATTAATGAATATGAATAAACCCAATGGTACGTCTATTAAAATGTAAAAAAACACGCTTCCTCATTTCCTCATCTTAAATAATGTAAATTGTATGTACTTACAAATGAAATGAGAGATCGGGATGTAAATATTTCGTTTACTTTATTTCACTTTTCACAAATATCATTCAAAATACAGCCAAAATATCGAAAAACAACTTTTACTAAAAAGTAAACAAGAGCATTTTAAGTTTGACGTAGATCCATAAGACAGAGAAATGTAAACAACCGTTGCCATTTATAAATAATTTTTCAGTGCTTCTACATATAAAATAATTGATTGATATCTATTATACGCTATTATTAAATGATAATGCACACTATGTACACACTTTATATTTTGATTACATTTAAATACATTAATCTAACCAATAAATTATTATTTTGGTTTGATAGCACCTGTAAAGTATAAAATACGGAGTAATAATTTTCAGCCACTCGCGAATAAGAAATTTTAAAACAAAACGTGACAACAGTTGAAGGTGCTGAGAATGTGACCTATTCAAATAATTTTGACTTCACAATTTTATGTAAATAACTGAGTCCATCTGTGTTTATACGTCCATGGGAAGATCACATTATTAATGAGGATATGTTGCTGAGCATTGGCAAGCAACAAGAAATTAAGCTCACAATGAAGAATAGAAAGCTGAAATACCTTGGTCTTATAGTAGGACATAATATACATCGCCTAGAGTACCTTACCTTTCAAGAAAATACAGATAGCACAAGATATTCAGGAAGAAGAAGTTCATTTTTGCAAAATGGTTTGGTATGTAGAGATTTTTAGATAAGGTGTTAATGCAATACGCATCTTTATATTAATAGCCAATATCCGCAATGAATAAACCAATGGAAGAAGAAAAAAAATGTCAATATATTCTGAAGACCATTATAAAGGCCATTGTAGGGAGTTTGCAAAGAAACATATTGTTCAGTAAACTTTGTGGTCGATATTATGTAATAATTTACTTAATCTTAAAAAAATCTAATCCAAATAAAATTAAATTTGCAGATGTACAGGAAATTACTATGGTAGCCAATGCGAACTTGACGGTGAAGTATTAGGAGTTGCCATTGGAGCCAGTGTAGCTGCAATCATCATCATTGGATTGACTTTGGTCTGTTTAGTAATGTGGAGGTGAGAATTATTTTTTTTATAATTTTATATACTTTTATAAGCTTCAATTCTTTGTTTGCATAAGAGATTAATGCTGTTGAGGATCCCTCTTCTGGAAAAATTGTCTTAAACTCACATCCTTTTTAAACCACTAAACGTTATATCTCTCTATTTCTCTGATTGCCAACATTCTCACTGCCTCGCATGTATTTCATACGATATTATTTTTTTAGTCGTCGATGGAGCCGAGAACAAAAAGCAGCTGTTGGCAGCCCTGTATTTGGTTACATGGCTACCGCCAGTAACACTGCGAAAACGCCAGTAGTTGGTGCACCTCCTTATCAACTTACTTTAGAAGATAGGCTGAGATGGGCTCAAATTGCTGACGTTATGGCTCAAGCCAATCACTATGCGGTATGTATCAAACTAAAATATTGCATTTTATGTTCAGAATATCATAAGTTAAACAATATATAGTGAAACTTGGTTATAGCGTCATGGTAAAAAAATGACACTATATCAGAGCGTTGATTGAATAACCCTTTGGTTTCTACCTCGTTATAAAAGAGGTAGAAAAAGTTTTTTTATGAAAAAGTTCTCTAATGCTGAAAAAAGTCAGATATTTTCTTCTGCACGGTACTTTCCGAAAAATAAAGTTTTTCTGTAGTGACTCAAGTAATCTAAGCTGCTTCTTTGGTAGTTGTGAATGCCTCCCTGAACTGGTAAATCCTGGATATGGTCTCAGCAGCTCTCATTGCTTCTTGGATTGTAGGACAATAAACGCCGTCTTGTTCTTCTTTCTTATCTTCATCAACATCCATTTCCATATTTTGCACTTGTTCCACAATTTCCTTATCACTTAAAACTTAAATGTTCCTACCTGATCGTCTACTGAAACATAGGAGTCAAGATCAGTTCCAAACTCTCTCTGGTTAACATTAAATTTTTGTATCCACTCTGACAAAGGCATTTTGTCATCCTCATCAACATCCTGAATATTGGGAGAACCTACAGTTAATTTAGTTTGACGAAAACACTTACAAATTGTCACTGATGTAACGACACTCCATGTATTGTCTAAAAACTGAACTGTATCAAGGATGATAATGTTCACGGGTTCCCCATTGTCCGAACAAAAAATGATCCTTTTCAAAAGCTGTTTCCGATAATTGCCCTTTAAACTTCTTATGACTTCTTGGTCCATAAGCTGCAAGGCACTCGTGCAGTTGGCTGGTAAGAAAACTAGGTTGATATTGGTCAAATTAAGCTTGGGATGGGCTGCATAGTTGTCAACTAAAAGAAGAATTTTTCTTTTTTTTTGATAGAGTTTCTTGTCCCATTTTTATATGCTTCTTCAAAAATAGCAGAAGTCTTCCCCACGATTTTTTGTTGGCTGTGTAGTTTACAGGCAGTGTTTTTATGTTTTTGAAACATTTAAGATGGAAGCTTTTCCCGATAACCAAAATCTTTCTTTTCTCTGTACCTGTCATGTTTGCACAAACAAAAGCCGTGACTGTTTGTTTTAAAAGCTTCCCACCGACACATTTTTGATTTTTGAAAGTTAAAGTTTTGTCTGGCGTTAATTTGTAAAAGTCACCAGTTTCATCGTCATTGAAGATATCTCCATCCCTCATCCTTGTGTTTTGTAACCAATCACTTGTCACGTTCTCGTCCACACGGTTTGCCTCTTTAACAATTTTCGGAAATTAAGTGCCATTTAAAACGATCTAGCCAGACGTTAGAGCATGTGAAATCTTCACCAAGCAGTTTTCCGAACTCTGTAGCTTTCTCCTTTAAATTTTGGCCGGACACAGGTATATCAGAACTGCGACACTGCTTGCATTTAAAATGTGATCCTTGTTTTTAGGATTGTGCCGACAGTAGAATTACCGAGTCCAAATTACCGACATATATCAGCAATTTTTCGACCACTTTCAAATGCACTTATAAGACGCACTTTATCTGTAATACGCAAAGCCTTCCTTTTAGTACTACAACTTGCCATATTAAAAAATAAAAAGTTAATTACTAAATAAAAATCTAAAAACAAAACTAGCCAAACACAATTTCACGGTTAGCGAAAATTTCTTAAAGTGACTGTTCTGAAACAGAAAATTTGACTGTTAGGATGGAAATCTAGGATTTGACTGATAATGAGAAATCATAAAACTGTCAAGGTCACATAACTGTACACAAAAGGGATAATCGGGCTTTCCCACTTCTCACATTCCTGGAAGGAACAATGCCACAAAGCCGGACACGCAACGCAAATATTCTTCATAAAATAAAAAGCGACAGCCCACTGTAAAATTGTATGACTCTATAGACGAGACTTACTTTATTTTTAGCCGATTAAAACCGAGATTTTAATAATGTTATTGAATAGTTTTTGGCCGAACCTATTAAAAATTGACGTTACAACCAAGATTAAGTACCTAACTACCGAGGCAGTAACGTCCCAGTTCCACTGTATTTATTTAGTGAAATGTTTGACGTAAATAAGGGTTTTTAATTGCAGTCATAAGCGGCTCGTGTAGGAGGGGCAATGGACATTGTTATTCATAACTTTTTTGTCTTAATTCTTAATTAAAATATCAATTGTACTAATGTCAAAGCAATTTATAAAGTAAAACACCGTGTTGTTCGGGACAGTGTTAAGACCCGGATTATTGCTTGAACTACCCATCTCTAACTCACACCACTAATTTATTTTTATTTTATAGCCTGAGCCTGGCCTAACAGCTCCAACTCGTCCGTCTTCAGCGTTGTTCGGTTATCCGAGCCTTCCAATGGGAGGTACCATGTCACATCATGGCCACGGCACGCTGCCTCCAGTACCCTTGCCTAGGCTCACTCTGCAGGCGCAGATGGCCGCTAGAGCTGCAAGTATTCACAGTGCAAGACACCAGGATAACTCTAGTTCTAGCGAAGAAGAAGACAAGGCTGATTTATTAGGTAGAAATTTCCATGTACCTAGACCGAAAAGTCGAAGTAATGCGTCCATAGCCGTAAGTATATTTGAAAATAAAAAAAGTAATATTTGGACCATTAAAAAGTTTAATAATTATTTATGCAAGGGTACAGTGTTCATTAAATGCAAGTGGAAATTGTCTGCGTTAGGCAACACGTAAAGTGCAATAAACACTTTTTGCATACAATATTTTTTCTACGTTTAAGCAAAAAATTAAATATTTTGCTGGCACTAAGGTAATAGGGCAATAAAAAGGCGTAATCTAATAGAAAAATATTTATTAAAATAATTTTTGTGCAATTTTTGATACTAATATTTCTCAGTAAATTATTTTTTATTTCTACTTCTTGATTTGTGATTTATCTAAATGTACTAGTATTTAAAATTGTTCTGAAGCTATTTTCTTGTGGCATTTTAAATTAATTACTATTTAACTGGGAATAAGCCACAATTAAAGGTAAAAATACGTTTATTGATGTTTCAATTTTCACTTCGCAAATCGTTCTCAAAATACAAACAGTAAATTAAATAAATTTTGTTTTTTGTTACATAGTGAAAAATTCTTTTAATAATTTAATTTTATCTGATTCATTTATATTGACAATTCAGACATACATTATGCATTTTAAAGTAGACGACTTTAAAATGATATTGCCAATATTGTTAAGTTGCGCTCCTGGGACGACTTTACTTATAAGATAGTTCATTAAATTACATGAAATCAACTTTAACTTGAGAATATCCGTCAGTAAAAATCATAGCATGTAATTCGTCTTTAAAAAGACAAACCCATGACATGATGACAGTAAAATTCAAACACCAAACTCTGATTTTATATGTTTCGTTATTTAAAAAACACAAATGATGTATCCTCTATATGTTACTGACTTACTAATACGGGTATTTTCTTATTAATAACTTCCTCTTTAAATATTGGTAACCAGATCCTACTACATTCTGCCGAGGAATTTGCTACACAATTGGTCTCATTTAGCATAATTATGCTAAATGAGACCAATTGTAATCCTCTTTCAATATTGGTAACCAGATCCTACTACATAATTATGCTAAATGAGACCAATTGTGTCGCAAATTCCTCGGCAGAATGTAGTAGGATCTGGTTACCAATATTGAAAGAGGAAGTTTGGTAACGAAACATATAAAATCAGAGTTTGGTGTTTATTGAAGGTAAACTAAATGCACGACCAAATACTTACCATATCAGAATAGTATTATGAGGTTTTTTTCCTAGTTTTTCCCTCATAATTTACTATGGAATCTCTAACAGGAGAATTTTACTGTCATCATGTCATGTGTTTGTCTTTTTAAAGACGAATTACATGCTATGATTTTTTCTGACGGATATTCTCAAGTTAAAGTTGATTTCATGTAATTGAATGAACTATCTTATAAGTAAAGTCGTCGCAGGAGCGCAACCCAACAATATTGACAATATCATTTTAAAGTCAAATGCATAATGTATGTCCGAATTGTCAATATAAATGAGTCAGATAAAATTAAATTATTAGAAGAATTTTTCACTAAGTAACAAAAAACAAAATTTATTTAATTTACTGTTTGTATTTTGAGAACGATTTCCGAAGTGGAAATTGAAACGTCAATAAACGTACTTTACACTTTAATTGTGGCTTATTCCCAGTTAAATAGTAATTAGTACTAGTATTTGTCATTTACTCATTACTATTTTCTTCGGCTTGAAATACTTATTTCTGTGATTGCTTTAACAATTTTCATCGGCCATGTTTTGAGTTCTAGTATAGCTAATCCAGTATATTTTGTAACAAGTGTGAGGCGGATGATCTCCTGCGGTTAGCTTCGAATTTTCCAAATACAGACATTTTTCAATTTCATATAATTCAGTCGTCAGAGACACCGGCTGAATTTCACTGAGAATGTCAATTTTGTGACCCAAAAAAGGTACAAAAAAGTTTGCCGTCCCTACATCTGGGCTTTCCCCTAACTCCGTCTCCCAACTACCTCTCAGGGCATAAAATTCTTTTTTTCGAGCTGGGAAATTGTACATTTCCTTAAAAAATGTAATACTTTATCATCACCTAGTATCTTAATAATTATAATGTTCGTCATTCAAATTATGTAATTTAAGGGTCGTTTATCATCATTAATATGTGGCCTCATTATGTGGCCAGTTCTATGGTATACAGCCAACCACGGGAATTCCCCTTCTAAATTTTAAAAAATTACTCGTATAGCTCCTTAAACTATTGTATATTAATGACTAACCTAAATAGTAATATTTTATATTTTTTAGAATCAAAGTGGAATTTACTATGACGTCGACTATGATCAAAATGAGATTTACAAACAACCTGGTGGCGGGATTCCCCTCAGCACGTATAGCATGGGGAGACAACCGTTCTTCAGGAATTAAAAACAAAAGTTATAATTTTATTGTCAAACTGTTTAAATTTCTATCCATCTAAAAAATAATATTAGATATTGTAAAAATAAATTATTGAAAGAAGAAAATCGTATCTACTTATGTATTTGTTTAAGAAAATTTAAATATTTTAAAATATTATTTGTTTACTGGTTTTAGAACATTTATTTGTTTTTTAATTATCTATCTTAAGTTCCAATATTTAACACCATCTATAGTTATTACGTTTATATTCATTTGCCTTGACTCGAGGGGCTTATCACTTCAAAGGGAGTAAAAAAAGTAATAATTTTTGTTTTTCTTTGGGGTGATATTTACTTCTAAATTTTCGACTTTTGGTATTCCGAATGCGTAAATCAAAGTATTCTTCTTCTTATTGCACTGTCTTTTAACGAAGGTTGGTGATCACTTTTATAAATGCTTCCTTGTCTTTTGCTACGCAAAATATCTGTTCAGCACGAAGGTTGGTCCAATCTCTGATGTTTCTTAGTCAAGATTTCTTCTTTCGTCCCAAGTATTTTCTTCTCTCTACTCTTCCTTGTATGATGACGAGTAGAAGAGAGTATTTATCGTTTTGAAGGATGTGGTTCAGATACGATGTTTTTCAAAGTATTATCTCATGAAAATAAAGTTAAAATAGTGAAAACTATTTTCAGATAATGCAAAATACTCCCATTTACGAAAGTATCTCATATGGATTTTTAGAATACATTAAAAATCTGAAAAAGTCAGAAAGGGAGTTTTACTAAGTACTAATCAACATTATTTTTTTTTGTTTAGATTTTTTAAAAGAGTATATTCATATATCGAATTATAAAATATTCCTATTTTTTTAAAATATATTTTATGAAACCTTCATCATCATGATAAGTGTATCGACAATCCGTTGTGGATCTTGGCCTGCTCACAAAGAAGTTGCTACTCCTGTCGATTCCTGGTAACTTTCCTAGTTACTTGAGTCCTAATTCACTTGCCGCGTCCGCAAGGCCTATAAAACACTGCACCATGTCTTTCATACTTCTGCCTACTATAACTATATCGTCAGCGAATGCGATAATTCGCGTCGATGTATTCAAAATAGTTTCATTAATTCTAATATTTAATTATCTGATTGACTTTTCCAAGGCAATATTAAAGAGGAGACACGTCAGTGAGTCCCCCTGTCTTAAACCAGTATTAATGTCAAAGAACGTAGAGTTTTCTCCTTTAACGCTAACGCATGAACTTACACTTTGCATTGTTAACTGGGTCAACTTAACTAACTTAGGTGGAATCTCAAAGTCTATTATTCCATTATATAATGCAGTTCTTTTCACAGTGTCATAGGCTGCTTTGAAGTCGACGAAGAGATGGTGTGTATCTATGTTTGTAAAACCTCTGGGTACACCAAAAATTCTAAAAAAAATATTCAGAAATGGAGTTCTATTGACCACCAATCAAGATTTTTCTCAAATTTTTTCTACGAGTAGATCTGTCTGTAGAAGCAGTTTAAAATTAGTCATGCACAATGTATTGGAGTACAATAACGGATAACGAAATATAAGGAACAGTGAGAAAATCCTAGCCTTGCTTGTTTTTAAAGTTTATGGGTTTAAATTAAAATTAAACTTAAAAAATCACAAATAATACCGATTTACTTTTAAGTGCATTGGGATTTCAAAAAGTTTGATTTAAAAAGCTTAGAAGAGCAGGTCTGGCGCCTTCTGTTTAGCGTTAACGTTGACGCCCATTTTTAGCCAATCCGGCCCTGTCTATTACATATTCAATTATGAGATATGAAAAACTTTGATTTTCTGAAAAATATTTAAACCAGTGAACAAACGTTTGTAAGATCGTTAATAAAGTATTTCTTTAATTTATTAATAATTAATTAAGAAAAATATTGTTTAGGTAAAAAATTGTATTTATTTAAAGTACCTTAGTATTGACCAGTACTTGGGCATAAGATCCTTATGATATAATGTATGACTTATACGCAAGACTTTAATATTTTTAGTATTTTGTTATTTAATGTTATTGTTAATTTATTAGTCGTTAATTATATTTGTTGTATATAGCACTAAGTGTATAAGCTGTAAGACTATTTTAGATTTAGTTTTATACGTAAACATTTTGTAATAAAATTACGTTTATGGTATTTAGTTTTTTTTTTGATGAAGCTTCATAATTTTTGTTTCTGATTCAGATAGCACGGTGGAAAATGTTCTCGTGACCATTGATTGTCGCAGCTATTTATTCACCTCTCAAACATAATATCCTAGTCGTTAGTATCGATTGTTTCCACAATTATATTTGTGTTTGAGAAATAAAAATCTGTCTTCTTCTTCTTCCTATGCCATCCCGATTAACGGAGGTTGGCGACCACATTTTTAAAAGCTTCTCTGTCTTTTGCAACGTGGAATAATTCGTCTACAGTCATGTTTGTCCAGTCTCGAATATTTCGCAGCCATGACTTCCTCTTTCTACCTATTCCCTTTTTGCCATCGACTCTACCCTGCATGATGACCTGCAGAAGACTATATTTATTATTTCTTAGTATGTGTCCAAGGTATGCAGTCTTGCGTACTTTTATCGTTCTCAACAATTTTTTGACTCGACCCATTCTTCTCAGCACTTCCTCATTGGTGACCCTGGCAGTCCATGGGATTCTCAACATTCTCCGGTATATCCAAAGTTCAAAGGCTTCAATCTTTTTAACTATTTGCGCTTTTAGTGTCCATGTTTCTACCCCGTACAATAATTGCGACCAGACGTAACATTCAACAAACCTCAGTCTCAGCGCAATATTCAGATTTTTGTCACAGAACAATTGTTTGAATTTTAAGAACGCTGCCCTTGCCATTTCTATTCGTACCCGGATCTCTTGGTCTGGATCTAATTCTGTGTTGATGTAAGCTCCCAGATATTTATATTTTGTCACTCTCTCTATTTGCTGTCCACCAAGAGTTAGTTGTTCATTATTTATTGGACTCCTTGATACTATCATAAATTTGGTCTTATCTGTGTTGATGTCAAGTCCCATTTGAATGCATTCACTATTTATTGCATCTAGTAAAGTTTGTAGATCTTCTATACTCTCAGCCATAATTACCGTGTCATCTGCAAATCTCATGGTGTTTATGATTTCTCCACCAATTCTTATTCCCTCTTTTCTTTCCCATAAGGCTTTTCTGAATATGACCTGTGAGTACACGTTGAAAAGCGTCGGAGACAAGACGCATCCTTGCCTAACCCCTCTCGCAATCGGTATATTATTTGTTTCTATATCGTTCACCTTTACTACTGCTTTCTGGTTCCAGTATATAGCCTTAATAAACTCAATGTCTTTTTTGTCTAAATTGATGTTTTTTAATTCATCTATTAACTTCATATGCTGCACTCGGTCAAAGGCCTTCCTAAAGTCCATGAAGCATACATATGCACTCTTGTTATATTCCCGACATTTCTGCAAGAGTACCGTCAACGCAAATAATGCCTCTCTTGTACCCATGCCTCCTCTGAAGCCAAACTGAGTTTCATCTATCTGTCCCTCACATTTCTTATAAATTCGGTTTTGAACAATTTTCAAAAGAATCTTTAAAGGGTGGCACATTAGGCTTATCAATCTATAGTCATTACATGATTTGGGATTGTTGTTTTTTGGTAGAGGTAAAAATATCGATTCAAGCCATTCTTCCGGGATGTTGCCCTCTACATATATGTGGTTGAGAATTCGGGTGAGTCTCTTTATATTGCCGTCATCTAAGGCTTTTAACAGTTCAACTGGAATTTGATCAGGACCCGGTGCTTTTCCTTGTTTTGCATTCTGTAGGGCATTCTTTACTTCTGAGGGTAAAATTTGTAGGTATTGTTTTTCTTCATCTATATCTTGTTCATTTTCTCTCTCGTCATGGAAAAGATGGATTATATATTGTTCCCATACTTCCTTTATTTTGCTCTCTTCAGTAAGTATTTCTCCATTATTATCTCTTGTTATGAGTGTTCTTCTTTGTCTGGTGTTGCCTGTAAGTTCTTTAATTTTTTTATGTAAGTTTGAGGTGTCATGTTTGTTGCTGAGTTCTTCCAATTCCTGGCATTCTTTGTTCATCCATTCCTCCTTAGCCTTTCTGATTTCATATTTGATTTTATTCTTGATGGTTTTATATTTATTTTCATCTTTATTTTTGTATTTTCTTTTTTCAGTTATTAGCTCAACTATTTCCGGTGTCATCCAGTCTTTTTTAGTTATTTTCTCTTCTTCGCCTAGGACCTCCTTTCCCACTTCTAGTATGGCTTTTTTCATATCTGCCCATTCAACGCTTCCTTCAGTTAATTTATTTATCTCTGCGTTTAGTTGCTGTTGGCAGTTGTCGTCTTTTAGGTTTTTGATGTTAATTTTGGTGGTTTTAACTTTTTTCTCTGGTTTCCTGAGTTTAATGTTGACGTTTGCTAGTAATAGATTATGATCCGTATCTGCATCTGCGCTTGGATAGGTTTTTGCACTTTGTACTCCATTACGAAACCTTTTGTTAATCGTTATAAAATCTATTTGGTTTCTGATTATATTGTTGGTGTTATCTTTTGGAGAAGTCCACGTGTATAATCTTCGTAGGGGTAGGTCGTAGTATGTATTTGTTATGACTAATTCTTTCTCCTGGCAGTACTGGACTAGTCTGTCTCCTCTTTCGTTTCTTTTACCTAACCCAAAATTTCCTACTATATTTCCAGTTTTTCCTCGACCGACTTTAGCATTAAAGTCGCCCATAATTATTTTTACCTCCTGCTTCTTTATGTTTTTTGTTAACAGTTCTAAGTCCGCGTAGAATTTTTCGACCTCAGCATCATTGCTATCAGATGGAGCATACATTTGGATTAGATTTATGTTTAGAGGTTTGGCTTTCAGCTAAAGTAGCATCATACGTTCGTTAAAGGGAATGAAATTTGTCACAAACTCTTTTAAGTTATTGTTGATAATAATACCAACACCATGGCTGTGTTCTCCAGTGCTTTTGTCTGAGTAGAAAATAGTATTATTATCCTTGGTGTAGTTTCCAGACTTTGGCCATCGGACTTCTGAAAGGCCCAATACAAAAAATCCGTGCACTGTGAATTTTTCAATCTATGTAAAACATTTCTAATTTCAGTATCACTAACAGAAAATAAAAATATCATAATAAGAATATAACGTTAGTAGATCACTGAATAAAAGAATCTGATGAACTGGAATTTGCAGGTCAAAAGCTAACATCTGTAACACAAAACACTTCTTGGCAATCTACTCCTATAAGTAACAAGAATAATCCTAAAGACAACAATGTGCCATTACATGTTAAACAAATTCTAACCGAAAAAAGAAGAGCGTGTGCAAAATGACAAAGTCCCAGAAATGCACTCCATTAGACACAGCTAAATATACTAACACACCAGCTAACGTCAGCGCTAAATCATGCTCGTATTAACTTGACACCTTCAATTTTTCTATTAACAAGAAGAGTAACTAAAAAATTCAAGAAATTGACACTACCAATTCCTCCAATAAAAATACCTGATAAAAGTTGGGCGCAGACTGACAATGAAAATGAAAAGGCTAATATATTTGCAGAATATTTAGAAAATATATTTACCAAAAATTTAGGCCAAAACATAAACGATAATGTAGTTAGCGAATATCTAGATGCACCCTGCCAGCTAACACCTCCAATAAAAGCATTCTTCCCGTTCGAGGTTCGCAGAATAAGGAGTACCAACTCTTACAAAGCCCCAGAATACGATTTAATCGATGATTGGAAAGCCAAGTAAATTGCCCACAGAATCTTCTTCCTATCATCCGATAAGCTTGTTACCCTGATGTCCAAGTTATTTGAAAGACTCCTGCTAAATAGAGTAAGCGAAACTGTACTAGTCGAGAACATCGGTTTGGTTTCCGTCAAAAATATTCAGCAATCCAACAGTGTAGAATAATAAATAAAATAAAAAAAAAAAGAGAAATCATACGATTTCTACCTGGCGAAATCGAATTCAAATATAGGCCGCCGTGCTCCCTAAGACTTGCGAAGCAAACAGCTTGATGAATGCATCGACAAGGGAGTCTAAAAATTGCACTCCAAATGCAGTTCATCATGGCCTATATTCGTAGTGAATTCGATTTCTGGTACTCCAAATAAAGTAAATAAACAAAACAAATGACGGTATTATATTTTGATTTGATACAGAGCAGCAACAAGCCGCATATACGTATTTCGATCTCTTTAGATCTCCTCAGTACGGTATAGTTACTACTCCATATTAAACCAAAATATTTTCCCGTCGTAGATTATAGTTATTAAAAATAACTATTTACGGACGTAACTACGCCATCTAAGAACAAAAAGAGAAATCATACGATTTCTACCTGGCGAAATCGAATTCAAATATAGGCCGCCGTGCTCCCTAAGACTTGCGAAGCAAACAGCTTGATGAATGCATCGGCAAGGGAGTCTAAATATTGCACTCCAAATGCAGTTCATCATGGCCTTGCATTTTTTGACTACTTTTTTTTGTCCACGAATCACGAGTGTACAGAAATAAAACACATCGATTTTATAGTAACATTATTTACTTATGTGAAATTTCTTGAATACTTATTTGTTTACAAAATTAATATGATTACATCAATAAATTAAATAAATAAAAAGTAAAAATAATAGAATTCTATGGACATCTACTTAGGAGTTGATATTTAATGTTGAATCCTTGTTTTTTCTCTTCATCAGTAGTGAAATTCGTTTTTTGTGAATTAAAGTGAACGTAGAAAGGACCGGGAGCATATGCTAAAAAGATTATATAGATCAATCATAAATGTAAAAATGAAACCAATAAAAAGTACAAGTCTATAGCTCTAAATATTTTGCGGAGTATTTTAAGCTTAAATATTCCCAACAATTTTTATCCTTCTGCTTTAAAATTTCATGTTTCTGCTCCATATGTGAGGGCAGCCCTCAGCAATATTTTGTATGTAATTTTAGTTCTTTGAATGTTTCTTGGGGTGAAATTGTTTTTGGATGGGTCCATAGTATGTCCTATTTGTAAGGTTTATTCATCTTTTAATCTTATCGCTTGTTTTGTTGGTAGTAGTCACCAGCAAATGAAGGTTTATGAAGCTGTCAACACGTTCAAAGATATGACTTTCAAATACGGTTTGCGTTCCTTATTTGCTATAGGATCCCTAATAACTAACATGTACTTGGTTTTGTCTTCGTTGATGACTAGACTGACCAGTTTTGCCGCTGTTTCCAATCATAGGAAATATTGCTCAACATCTATTATGTCATCAGCGAATGCTAAGATTTGTATCAATTTAATGTAAATAGTATCGCTGTCTGTAATCCATGTGTCTCGGATTGACTTTTCCAATGCAATTATTAATAGGAGGTAAGCCAAGATAACCTCTTGTCTGAACCCATTCTTTATCTCAAAAGTTCTAGAATTCTTTCTCTGTATCATAATACTTGCTTTTAAGTTAGACATTGATCATTCTCGTTAATCGGATAAGTTTTTTTGGTATACCAAACTCATGCATTGGTTGTTATAGTTCTGTTCTCTTGACACTGTCGTACGCGACCTTGAAGTCGGCGAATAAGTGATGGGTTTCAATGTTAAATTCTAATGTTTCTTGAGGATCTGTCTTATTGAATGAATCTGGCCAATTGTTAATTTTTCTGAAGGGATTACCGCCTGGTATTTATTTATTTCTTATGCCCACCGTGTAAAATTGTATCATTTCATAGAGAATATTTGTCAATATTTTGTTGTTAACAAGGTTATACCTCTGTAGTTATCATACTGGAGGTATTCACGTTTTTAATGTAAGACATATCACGCCTTAAGACTATTCACAGAGCATGGTATTTTTTTGCTAGACAAGAAATAAAAGTTTATGAGTCTCTAAAGATAAAAAACATATACCATAGGGACTTACGAATAATAACAAATCTCTACTGGAATCAAAGAACAAAAATTGATAACGAACCCCGTCCAGAAATTGAAATCGGAGAGGAGTTAGGCAGGGATGTATTATGTCCCTAGTAATATTTAATGTATATAGTGAAGCCATTTTTGAAGAAGCATTACCATCTCAAAGTGAAGGAATAATAATTAACGAAAGATCTATAACAACATAAGATATGCAGATGACACTATGATTATGGCAAGCTCTGCTGAACAACTTCAATTACTGCTAAACATAACAAACAGGTTCTGTGAAAAATATGGACTAAAAATGAATATAAAAGAGACCAAATACATGATAATAACAAAGAAAACAAATATACCAACAAACAAACATTTGGGAAATGTACCGATAGAAAGGATTGATAAATTTAAATACTTAGGAACCTGGATTTCAGACAATAATGATCAAACAACCGAAATAGGAGCCAGGATAGAAAAAACAAGAAATACGTTTGTAAAAATGAAAACAATTCTCTGCAATAAAGACCTTAGATTAGAATTGAGAGTAAGAGCACTGAGATGCTACGTGTTTTGAAAGCTGGACATTGAAGCAAGGACACATAAATAAGTTACAGTGCTTTGAAATGTGATGTTACAGAAGGATACTTAGAATAGCCTGGACACAGAAGAAAACTAACACGGAGGTATTGCGAGAAATGGGCAAAGAATGCGAAATAATAAACATAATAAAAATAAGAAAGTTACAATATCTGGGACACGTAATGAGGGGACAGCGATATGAACTGCTAACGTTGATCATACAGGGAAAGACAAGAGGAGGAAAGAGTATAGGAAGAAAGAGAGTGCCATGGTTGAAGAATTTAAAGGACTGGTTTAAATGCAGTTATATCGAACTCTTCAGAGCAGCAGTAGATAGAGTAAAGATAGTGATGATGATATCGAACCTCCGATTAGGAGACGGCACTTAAAGAAGGAGTGTCTATAGCGGGGATTCATCACTATTCCTGTAGAACTCACTGTAAATTTGCAGAAGGATCAGTTCTTGGTGATTTAATATTTTTAAGCTTTTTAATAATGTGGGCAACCTCCTTAATAGTATGTAGTATTTCGTTTGGGCTGAATAAATTTCGAAAATCATTTCGATCTGCTAGGATGTGATTTGCTTCTTTGATATGATGACTATTATTTTTTATGTCGAAAAATTCAACCAATCTGTCAAAGATTTTTATCATTTAGGATATTTTCCTTTCAATTCTTTTCCCTCCTCATTTTTGGCTAAACTTTTTGTTCATTTTATATAAATTTCTGTAGAACTTAAGTTTTCTTTTGATTTCTTAGCCCTCTTATGCTTTCTAACTACTTTTCATTAAATTGCCTTTTTTTCTTCCCTTCTTTTCTTTTTTTCTTGTGCTCTTGTATTTTTGTTATCTGTTGCTTTTTGGCACTCCATTTGTTTTTTTAATGGTTTGGTTTCTCCAATAATATTTCCGTTGGATTCTCAGCTAAAATGTTTCTAAATGTTATCCACAATTCTTGTACGTTTTCTCCCACTTTCAGGCTGTCCATTCGTGCATACATTTGTCTCCTATATTATCTCTCTTTTTTTCTCTCTCTCTCTCTCTCTTTAGCAACGGTTTTTATGTACAGACTACCACATCCACATAATTAATTCTGTCTTGTTTCATTTTTTATCATTATTTAGGTTTGATATTTTTGCTTTGATTTTTACCATTACAAGAAGGTGATCACTATCTTATGATTGGACCCTGGTAGCTTCTAACGTCCATGAAATCTAAATAATACCTTGCATCTATCAAGATGTGACCTATCTTGTTAACGGTTTCGTTGTCAGGCGATTTCCATGTTTCTTTTTTGTTCCTTCTACTATCATATTTTTGGTTCTTGCTAAAGTTAATTAGTCTTAAGCCGTTATCGCTTGACTATTCATGTAAGTTCTCACGTCTTATAGTTGGCTGGAAACATTGCTTTTTGCCAATTTTTACAGTAAGGTCCCTTGCAAGAATTGTTACGTCATGACGTCTAAGGTGTCGTAGAATGCATCTTTTGCATCGTCTTCCTTTTCTTCCGTAGGCATTTGTATACTGTAACCAAAGAATTTTCCTTTAATGCGTATATATCATATTTGATTGTTTATAGGTTTAAAGTTAGGGACTAATTGCTCTGCTTTTTTTTCTTCTTCTTCAGTGCCTTATCCAGTCCGGATGTTGGCTATCATCAAGGCTATCATGGCTTTATTGACTGCTCTGTGAAACAGCTCCGCGGAAGTCATCCCAAACCATTCTCGGAGGTTTTTTAACCATGAGATACGGCGGCGTCCCGGTCCTCTCCTGTCAAATACTGTACCCTGCATAACGAGTTGAAGAATTCGATATTTTTCTTCTTTCCGCATTACGTGCTCGAGGTACGTCAAGCTTACATTGTTTCACTAAATTAAGCACTTCTTTTTCTTTTCTCATGCGCTGTAGGACCTCAACGTTGGTGAGATGGTCCACAGACGATATTTTTAGTATCCTTTGCCTATATTTTTAGTGTCGTTTGCTAGGTCGTCGTGAATTAACAGTCGGGCTTTGCTTCTTTCTGCTTTTTTAATGAATAGAATAATACTGCCAAACTCTTGGTGATATGGGTGATATGTCAGTTGTAGTATATATGGCCAGTCTCTTTTATCGGGCCAGTCCCGAACCAGCCCAACTCATCTCTTGAATCGCTATTACATCGGCTTTGATTTTATCCAGTTTTTGGTAGCAATCTAAGAGCGAACATGGCATAAGGGGTTCTTAGGTACGTTCCATATACAGATCCGTAACATCTTTTTCGATTGCTAGGTCGTCGCGTCGTGAATTAAGCAGTCTTCTTAAGTTTCTTTGTGCTTTTACAACAATCAATTTTTTTTATGGAAGAGGTTAACCTTTTGCCCAACCCCCTAATCTTCAGAGGACCATCGTATGACTTCATTACTATAAAATAATATTAAAATAACATTATTAAGATGATGATATTAATTATAAAACGATTTTACTTTAAAGATGTACTTACATCTGAAATCTTCAGGTTCAGTCAGACAAACTTTGGAAATTAAGCTGTTGGACGTTGACATCACATCATCAAAATATAGTTCTGGTACATACAAATAGTGCATACAGTCGTTGTCACCATGAAGTCCAAGGGAGTTATCGTAAGGTAGGTACATATAGTCAGGTACAAATCTACAAAAAAAATTTTTAAGAAATCTCAATGTACTATTCAGCAGATTATGATTGTGTTCAGGACAGTTCTTTAAGTATGAGTGCAAAGTTTGTAGCATTGCAAATCACCTGGTACGTATTAAAACACCGAAGATATTTTCAATGTTGTTCTATTTTCCATCGTGTATGTTAAAACACCGAAAAAATATTTTGAATCCTTCTGCATCGCTGGAGTTTATAATAAACACATTTTAAAGTTTGTTTATATATTACAAATGCGTATTTCCTTATTTTTTTATTATATTTATTTGATCGAGAGCCACTTTAGGATATTTTAGGCGTCAAATAAACACATATTTTGGTTTTTGCTTTGTTTATACCGAGTTGGGCAAATGATTTTTAAAGATTAATACTCTGCAATACATCATTGAAGTGGTCACTTCATTGTTTCTAGTCCAGATTTTTTTTAAAATTCGTAATGGTTTTTAATTTTTTTCTTGTGTGTCATAGAAATATAGTATAAAGTTACAGTAGCAGTTCAATGTGTAGTTACAGTTTGAAGTTGGGTTTGAGATTTTAAAGAGAGAAGACGCGGCGTGGGTAACTTAAGGAAACCGGCAAATTTGTTTGTAAAAAAGGTAATTAAATAATTAAATTATTAAATGTTAAAGACGGAATTCGAATTAACGGAAAATGTATCAATAACATCAGATACGCGAATGACAGGGTGGTATTCGCTAACAGTTATGAAACCCCCCAGGAATTAATGAATAGAATCACAGAAGTGAGTCAGAGATATGGACTTTCACTGAACATTAAGAAAACAAAATGTAAGATTATCTCTAAGAAGGAACAGAAAAATGAAAGAATCATTGTGAATGGTGAATGTCGAGACACAAAAGTTAACAAGGGACCAACGAATTTCGTTCTTAATTTCCAAATTGCATCATTTTGTCTACAGCGTTGATGCTCCCGGCAGTATTCGAGCTAGTGAATACATTAATGGTGCGAACTTCGCCTTTAACATTTTTAAAGCTGAGTTAATTTGTTTTATTAAGGCTATGCTTTCTACCAATGAGAACTTTGATGATTCTAATTAACTAATAGTTTTTTCAGGCAAATTAAAATTTGATTTAATGAATAAAAGTTGCTGCTGAAGAACGTTGTTTTTAAAAACTTGTTTAGTATCTAGCGGAGATTGGGAACTTAAGAAGCAGAAAAAAACAATGATACTCTTTTGTAAATTAAAAAGCGTTTACTGTTTAATTGGTAAATGTTTCTCAAAACATATATACTAATTTTTGAAATATCTATATTATTTTTATTAGATTTATAAACCTAATTATTGTATTTTATTTGTTTTATGAGACTGTAGCAGTGTAGTACAACTCTAAGTTTATTTATTTACCTTATTCCACATACGCCAATTTCCCTTTTGAAACCAATAGCATATGATTGTCCATAAGTATAGCTCTGTTGATTACTCACAGAACCATCAAAACCAAATGACTTAATATATCCAGTAGATTCTGAAAAGTATTGTATGGCACCCAAAGGAGCTAAAAAGACACAACATTATTATATTATAAGCTGCTTTTACCAAATTTTTACCTAGTAGTGGAAAATCTTCGATTACATCTTTGTTATCTCCAAAGTTTAGACCGGAGCGATGGCCTGGACACTCAAGTTGTGTAATTTTAATTCTCCAAGTTGGGGAAAATAGTAGTGGATTGTAGTTTCTGTTTGCTAAAGCCATCTGCAATTGGACTCCTTTGGTTACTCCGTCAGTCTGGTTAACGTGGATATAAACTGGAAACCAAAACTTTATTTTATTATATTGATCTTAAAGACACTTTAGCTATTAAGATTTTATAAAACATTTTTAAATACACAGCAAGTCTGGTACGACTCAAATAGTTTCTTACTCCGTTTGTGCTAGCGATTTCTGTCAATCTAGTCATTTTGACCTAATTACTTTGCATATTACTTCTTGGACTTTAACACTACAAGTCCTCTCTTATAGTCCACGTTTCATTCTTCCAACGATAAATCACATTCTCTGGAGGCGTCCATTCCACATAAACTGCTTTCTATTAATAGTATCGAGAATATTGTCTCGTACTTGCATCCTTCGTCTAATTTCATTAGTTCCTGTGTTCGAGCTTGGAGATCCTACAGCTTCTTCTGCAGTAATTCATCTCCATAGCCTTTAGTTTTTCTCTGTGGTATCTCTTATTTAGTATCCAGACTTTAGATTCACAAATAGGTCAACTTTCTACTAATATATTATAAATCAGACGTTTAGTGTATCACGTAACTTGCTCTAGAGATCAATTACCTTGTAGCTTTCTTATCTTGAGATTCTTTATTATTAACGCCTACATCACAGGTTTCTGTATTAGAGAATTTGACTCCTAGATATTTAAAATTCCCCCAATTTTTAATCACACCATTCTCAAGTCTGCGTTCTTCTTCAGGGTCACCGATTATTATATGTTCTGTTTTCCCTAAATTAATTTCCAGGCCCAATTCAGCCAACTGTTCTTGTAATTTTTGCATCATATATAATGCGTCGCCAGATCAGTCGCTATGGTAACCTGATCGTCAGTAAATAGAACATTATACAGTGTCATGTCTCCTATTGGTATGTATTTTCATCCCGCCGCATTTTCTTTTTTAGCTTGGTAAAGCTTTATTCGCCTTCTTCTTCTTTTTTTTGTATGTAGGCTTTAAAGCCTGTTTTTACTTCAATAATATCCTACTAAATTGTTTAAATTATCGCACCATCTTTTTCTTGTAATTACTATTTAAATGGGAATAATCCACAATTGAAGGTTAAAATACGTTTATTGATGTTTCAATTTCCACTTCGGAAATCGTTCTCAAAATACAAACAGTAATTTACTATTAATTACTATTAATTGTGGCTTATTCCCATTTAAATAGTAATTACTTTAAAATGCCACAAGAAATTAGCTTCAGAAAAATATCTTTTTCTTGGTCTGCCAATACTTCTTCGTTCATTTGGTGACTTATCTCGTACTATTCATACTATCCTATCCTCTATCATTCTACGAATGTCTTCATTCTACTGCTGTTTCCGTTTTGTCACCCATCCATTTTAGTTTTCTATACTGCATGCTCTTCTTATGATTTTGCTTCTCTCCCTAACCAACAGACTTTTCCCTCATATTCGTCGGAGTATTTTCATCTCTCTTATTTCTAGTAGTCCTCTCGTTTTAGATGTATTATTCTTTGCTTGCTTTTAAGCTTTGTTGTCGTATTTTTTCTTCAACATCACCATAACTAGTTATATCTATTTCCAAATATCTAAACTTTGCTTCCTGGTTTATTATTTTCCCATCAATTTTGATTTTACATCGTAGTGGGTATTAAGATGTCATACATTTGGTTTTTTCTGCTGATATTATTATATTGTATTTCTTGGCTGTTGTATTCAAGATGTGAGTTAATCTTTGGATCTCATTTCTGTCTCGGCGATTAATGCGGCATCGTCTGCATAACATAATATTTGGATTTCTTTCTTCCACATTCTGTAACCATAACCCTTACATACTGCTTGTATTATTTAGTCCATCATTATATTAAAAAGAAATGGGCTTAACGAGCCACCCTGTCTGACTCCGCATGGTTTGTATAATATTGATTGGTATGTTTCTTTTATACAGTAGGTATAAGACGTCTTCGAGTTCCGGATCTTTCGGATCTGCTTCGTTCGTGTTTATTTTAAATAGAATAGAAGCAATACAACACACTTGTCTTACTCCTTCTGAGACATAAAAACGTGGAGTTGATTTTGTACCCATCTTTAGACAAAAGCATCCATCTTAGAAGCTATATATTTTTGCAAGGTTTTTGAAATATTGGCTACAGTGGGCTGAACGCAAAACTTTCCCATTAATTTTGACGATCTTTTATAAGTAATCCAATAAAAATAAATTACTTACCATGTTGTTTATCATTATTTCCACAAAGATCTGGAATGTTGAAGGGGTTCGGTGTTATTCTAAATATGTCGTCAACACATCTGTATGATTTATAAGATGCGAATTGCGGTGTGGTTAGAGTGGCTGGGGCTAAGTTAAACTTAATGAAGTCCAACCTACGATAAAAGATAACATATATTAGTAAAAGTATTAGCTTTTTTTATTGTTTTTACTAAAAGAGACTAAAGATACCAAGCTCACAAATTTATTGTGAGGTAAACTAAAGCTGTTTTCAATGTTAAGACCTGCAAGCATATCATATCACGTTTGGTGGTCCAGGAAAATAATATACGGGATCTCTCTTCCCACTGCTCACTAGAAGCATTAGAGTATGCCTTTAAGATGGTCAATTTGGATTACAGATGAGTAATAATAGACGGCGAAAAACTTAAGCATCTCAGTTTCGCAGATGACATTATCCTTATCACGGATACTTTAGGAGAAGTCACAGATATGTTAAATGAATTATACTTTCCATGTTAATAAGTTAATGAAAAATATGGTCCCCAATAACCATTTAACTATTTAAGACAAAGAGGTAGACCTAGTGGGGAAATATATATATTTAGGTCAGGAAATAAGAATCAGCAGGGATACCAAATATGCGCAATCCAAAGAAGAATTACTTTAGCGTAGGCAGCCTTTGGAAAACTGCGAAACACTTAGGGCCAACATACCAGTTAGCCTCCAAAGAAAAGTATTTGACCAATGTGTATTACCGGTCATAACCTATAGGGCAGAAACTATGACTCTAACCAAGACTACGGTTTTGAAATTGAGAGTGGCACAGAGTCAATTAGAACGATCTATGCTGGCAGTGACGTTGCGAGACCGAATAATATGAAACGATGATCTGCGAAATGAAACTCGGCAGGCCATGTAGTGAAAATGCACGACTCGCGATGGACGAGAAAAATTACATAATTAAGTAAGTAATAAAAAAGTAGCAAGTAAAGGGAGCAAAGTCTTGTTGAATAATCGCTCCTCCTTTGGGCTGACATTTTTTGAGTTCTCTATCCAAACGCTGTTCCAATCTGGATTTGTATTTTGGCTGTTCATCATGCTAATTGGTACCAAAGATCCAACCCCCATGTATGAAAAACATCCCCAAAACTCTTTTTTTGGCTAAATATTTTACGGTTTGATCAATCTGAGATGGTTTTAATTGTCAGGCTTCCTGACGAATTTCGACCGCTGTTCCTGAACTATAAAGTGAGTTTTATCTGTAAAAAGGACTTTTCTCCAATCTTCTATAGTCCAAGTAGAGTATTTTTTGGCCCACAATAGCCTTTTTTCTTCATTCGTTCAGTTTGAAGCTGTTTTTTTGTGGACTCATTGCCCTTCTACCATTTTCCAAAAGCGTTTTCCGAACAGTTAAGTCATGAATCACTACATCTGAAGCTGCTAGATCTTGTTGGAACCCTTGGCTTGTTTTTCTTGGGTCCAATTTTCTCTTTCGAAGTAAAAATTTCTCATCTTCTGGTGTTGTTTTCCTCTTTTTTCGCATTTTCCGAACCTTTTCACATCCATAGATCCTGTTTCCCGTTTATGCTTCAAAATCTTGCTTACTAACCATTGATTCACTCCACACGTTCTTGCGATTTCTTTTTGTGACATAGAAGTGTGACATGAAGGTTATGTTTTCAATGCTTGGTCAGTTGAAAATGTGTGGACAGTGTTGAAAACTGTGAATATTGAAAAATGTCACAATGGTTCCATTAATTCGCACATCACTGTATTTTGTTATTATTGGTTGCTGGAGATGAGTAAATTTTCCCATTTATTATATTAATTAATTACCCTTACACAAACTTTCTTACCTTACTTGACAAATATTTTTGTTCCTGAGTTGAACTATATATTCACAGTTGGTTTGTCCATTAGCCAGTTCAGTTGTCTCAAAGTAGCTTACTTTGGCGTTACTGGTTTTTCCACAGGTACTTTCATCTAAAATAAATCAAAAAATTAAAGCTGTATCCACACAAAAGTTATAAAATTAACAACAATTGCAGTGTACTTTAAAAAGAGTATATAGAAGAGTAAAATAGGGCAAAGATAAAAGAGTATAAGTTATGATTACACATAACTTAATTCACTTTAAAAAATATTATATTGTACCCATAATAAGTTGTAAACCGTTCGATTACTTTTAAACAGTGAGTCAACAAATTTAAGTTTGGACAGCATCCTAATTATTAGAATTTTGATTTACTTTTCGCTACACCTAGATACCTAAGGATCTCTATATAGCATCGCTAATACTCCGATCTCGATATTAATATTAGTAAAAAATTATATATCGTATAAATTATATATCGTATATATCGATGTATCATATGATACATCGAATAAAGATATCGATATACGATATATATATATATATATATATATATATTTATATATATATATTATATATATATATATATATATATCAGATCGATATATTATTCTGTAATTAACTAATATAAAAATAATAAATAACACGGTGGAGTTTTTGGAAACATAGCTTTTTAATGGAGGTCTAAGGATAGAGCGGTAGAGAGCACAAAGATGTGCAAAATAAAACCGACAGTAAAAACTGTAACGACAGTTCGCGCGTCCACACACTACATGGAGTAGTAAATGCATGTGTGTTTATTAATAAAATATGCTACAATTAAACTTCAAAATAAGTTTATTTTTATACACTTATAAATAAAATACAATCGAATCCTATATCGAATCTAATCAAATATTGATTAGAATCAAATATAGAATCAAATCAAATTCCGAATCAAATCGATTATGGAATCGATTATCGAAATTGCTTTTAATCATTGTCACATTTTTCTAAATAAAAAGTAAGTAATTCTTTTCGTTCTTGTTTAAGACACGTTCGTTTATTACTGGTTTACCGTTCTATAAAATAATATTTCAGCTTTACTAACACACCTTAACAAAACAAGACATTTAGAAACTATTCATTAGTGGTAAGACAAGTTGTACCCAAAGGTACTGATTCACCAATAAAAATGTAAAATTGAAAACTAGTTTTACTGATAAGCAAGTTCATCTTTGATTGGTTTTCCGTTTTATCAAATAATATTTCAGCTTTACTCACACACCTTCAAAAAACAATACATTCAGCAGCTATTCGTTTGTGGTGTGACTAGTAAACACACAGTTGTACCCAAAACTATTGATTCACCAATAAAAATATAAGAATTTAAAACTAGTTTTACCGATAAGGCAAGAGAAAAACTTGTACCAAATTTAATAGACTAATAGCAATCTTTATGTGTTATCGATTTATAATTGGTTTTGATTTGGACGAATCACAATGGCAGCCAATTATTTTAGAATAATTTTCTTTTGAATATAAAATTAGAAATTGTTTTTAATTTGGAGGGTAAATGTCATATTAAAATAAAACAAAATGTAATGTTCGTTGAAGTACTTACATTAAGAAAATATTTAAATACAAAATTTTTTTACAAATGCGTTAGTCGTAAATGCAAAACCTGAAACTCTGCGTCTACAGTTTAACATACCGATCGTTCGGAAGAAAAGGGTTACATCTCAAAAATGTTCATTTCTCACTTTATTTCATTAAACTATACAAAAAGGTGCCTACTACTAGGAACCATAAAGTTTCGAGAGAATATCTACTACCAGCCAAAAGATGTCAGCATGTAACAGGATTTTTGCATTTTTCACAGAATATTTTGTACAACATCGTTATATCTCAGTTTGTCACCGATAGTGTTGTGTTGTAGTTAAAAAATTTAGGAGAAAAAGGATACATTCTTGCTGCGGTAACAAAGCCGCAACATTTTGTTTTGTAACGGTTTTGAACCAACTTTTTCAGGAAATTTATTCACATTCATACTATGTCTTATGTCAAAATGTAGCGTTTTTCTTGATTGATTTTTTAATAATTATAGTAAAATTAGGACATGTTACACTTTGGAATTAACTTTTGTGTTAAGTTTATTCACAATCTTTGGTTAATATCATAATGTATAACTTTTCTTAATACTTTTTGTAATTTTTTACGATAAGCTTTTAGACCTTCAATTATTTACGTGCACGAAAAAAATATTAAATATCTGGTTTTGTTGCAAATCCAGATATAATATGATTTAAAAATTGTTTGTGTGTCCCTATTAAAAGTTCGAATCATTATAAAAAAAGCTTTGATTTTTTTTTGACAAAATTAACCAGTTTAGTTAACAAAGGAGTTTTGTATAGAGTTTCCGAAGGTGTTGCATTTTTGACCTAATGATTTTTTAAATTTTGGTCTGGCAAACGACAATGTTTGTTGCCAAATTAAGGATTTTTAGCAAACTTATTTTATTTCTACTACCATCACGTAGTCTTAAATATGGCATACACAAACTGAACCCAAAGGATACATGCCGGGTGTCGTTCTGATTTACTATTAGATTTGGAAACGGATGTCTCCCAATATGGGATCAAAGAAATTGATCAATTAAAGTTCAGTAACAATTTCTCGGCCAATACTGATTTTAGCAGTCAGAAATATTATCAGGTAACTTTACCTTATTACATTATATTTCCTTATTGACTTATTTTACTTTGAAGAAATACCAGAAATAATGCACTGTGAGATCGAAGAACTTAATATATTGAAAAGTAGTGAAAATCGCATAGTCAATAAAGATGCTATTCTTTCAAAGAAAAAAGAGCAAGAAACTTTACATATTCCAATCGTGTCTAATGCAAACCAGAATGTTACAGATAAATTGAAGTTTTGAAGTGATATTTTGTCTATTAACTTAATTTTGGTTTTAGATGTCCAGAATTTGGTTATAGAAAAAACACAAAATTATTCATTTGTTTCATCTACCAGCAGTTCATCTTCGTCATCGAACTATTCGTCAAGTTCTTCAACAAGTAGTAGTGACTCATTAGATTCATAAAATGAACCGTTTGAATCTGATGACGGTGTTAAGAATCCATACTATATTAAATCGTAATCAGATTCTGATGATATTGGTTTAAGTAGAGAAGTAGAAAATATTAAGTTGTCAAAAAACAGAAAATTACTTGATCCGTTTAAAACAGAAAAACAAATAAAAAAAACGATTAAGAAATTAGGGCTTGTGGCAAAAAAATATAGCAAAACAGTTGAGAAATAGTGACAAAAGTTATGTTGACTTAAAATAAATTATACAAAAAATCAAGCCCTATTTACGTTCATGATCAGTATGCTTGTATTATGGGATCAGCAAAAAAAACTGGAAAAACATACAAAGTAAACGAACTTTGTGTTAGGACATTATGGAAAAAAAAAATAACTTCTGACTTGTTTGTGAATAGCCCTAAAAATGTAAAAAACTGCGTCATTTAGAGTAATCAAATTAGAAAACAAAATCCAAACAAATTATTTTATAAAAATTCTTTTGAAGATACAGATTTCTGCCAGCAGAAGTTATTAGATCGAGAAAAATTGTTAATATAGAACAAATCCAAATAAAAAACGCATATTCCACGAATTGATATCATTAGTCGAAAAGAAAAAATGCGTTCCGCCGTATTATTTTGATTTTTACAATAATTTGTAATGATTTAATTTAATTCTTTTTATGATGTTAGGTGTGTATTAAATAATTATCAATTAAATTAATAATGTTACAGATTATAAACATTTACTAATTTTTATTTCAAAACCGTTGTTTGTATTTTTTTATAATAATAAATAAACAGTTTGAAAAATCACAATTATGTCATTTAATTAAATCCGACTTGGCCTACTTAATTAAATAAAAAGCAAAAAATTCTATTAATTTCTGATTAGGAAATAAAAAAAATAACTCCTAAAAAAACTTAAAACCCTTCTAATTCAAAAGTAGTTTTTTCGAGTTGTAACCCTTTTCTTCCGAACGATCGATGTGCTTTCCTCACACGTTTTTTTATTAAACTATTTATTTACAATCTACTCATTACATTATGTATTAAATAAACGGACTGATGATCATAGCTTGCGGTTGTTGCCGGCATGTGTAAATTCACCTTGATTCGTCTAAGCAGATCCTCTGGCCACAGTCTCTTCAGTCTCTGTACTTTAAGGTGATACATAAAATTAGGAATTCATTATACCGAGCTCATTGTACTTAATTGGTATTTGTTGGTATTATAATTATTCTATGTTGGATATTTTTAATGTTAGGGCCAGTAGCGCACCTAGAATTGTCGTCTGGGGGGTTTTGGTTGGGCACCGAAATTTTTTTATGCTACCTCCACCATTTTAGGTCCTTAAAATTTGTAAATAACAGTGTCGGAATAGGGTCCTAAGGGGGGGGGGTTTGACCCCCCAAAACCTCCCCTAAGTGCGCCTCTGGTTAGGGCACAGAATAAATAACTAAATAATTCATTTATAACAATTATTCTGTGGTTATGGGTAGACACTACCTGTGCATGATAAGTCAGCGAGTCAACATATATTTCATATTGTAACCAGCCATTATCGTTATAATAAAAACGTTATTTGTCATAATATTCCATTTAAGTAGATTGAGATTTGGTTAATGTTGTTGGATTAAAAATCAGCGCCGGTTTAACCAGAGATCTTTTCGGGGCTGTAGCACCGGGCGGTTGAAGGTTTCAGGGCGGTACGCGCGAAGCGTACCTTTATACTTTAACTTTAAAGATCCAACAAATATTTTATAAAAAACTGGTTAATGGAGAAGTGGTTCTCCGCGATTGGGCACTTTACTCCGAAAGCACTGGCAATATATTTTGTCTTTATTGTGTCTTAGCTAAAAAAAAAACAACCAATTTAAAACAGGATTTTTATTATGAAATAAAAGTAAGGAAATATTTGACGAACATGAAAGATCCAATCATAATATAGAAAGATAATCTGAAAATTTATACTCACTTAAGCAAGGAAGAGTTAATGTAGAACTCGAAAAGGAAATTAGCACTGTGAAAGAATATTGGGTTAAATAAATAGAAAGAATTATAGGTGTAATAAAGTTTCTGGCTACCAGGCAATTGGAGTTTAAAGGTACTCATGAAAGGATTGGCGAAAAACGGAATAGAAAACTATTTAAGTTTGCTGGAACTACTGTCAGCATATAATCCATTTTTAAATGATCATATTGATAAACGAGCAAATTTATGTAAGGGCACGACGTCATATCTATCAAAAGATATATGTAACACATTACTAAATATTTTGTCCAATCGATTCATTGATAAAATTGTTGGAAAATAAAGGCAAACAAATACTATTCTATAAGTATAGATTCCACACCTGACATAACACACCACGACCAACTTACAATGATTTTGAGATATTGTAACAATAATAAGAATCCCGTGGCAGATTCGTGCGATTTTATGAAAACACTGGGCATAGCTCACAAGAACTTGAGGAAACTTTTATTGGGATGTTTAGAGTCTTTGCAATTATATATTAAGAACTATATATTAAGAAGCCAGTTTTAAGACAATGCCAGTAATATGAGTGGCATGAAATCTGGTTTGTTATCACTTATTAAAGTTTACAATTATTTAGCTCTCTTTGTGCCATGTGCTGCTCACTCTTTGAATTTAGTTGTCCAAAATGCAGATTGTTGTTTGGAAACAACATTTTTTTTTATGTTGGTACAAGCTATCTACAATTTATTCTCTGTGTCTACATATAGGTGGGAGTTATTGTCTGGTGCAATAAAGGATTCGCCTGAGTCGAGGCAGACACTGTTACTTAAAAGAGTGAATATAACCCGTTGGTATTCTCGTTTTGATGCCGTAAAAGCGTTAAAAAGCAATTACGGTTTGATTAAAATATGTTGATTGAAATGTCAACGGATATAAATGAGAAAAATGTAAGAGTTTCAGCAGCTTCTCTATCGGCAAAACTTGATTTGTTGGAAAACGGAATAATTTTATCATTCAGTCTTGACGTTTTACAATTAATTAATGAGGTTAATAAAGCAGTACAAAAGCAAAATATGGATTTAATCTCAACAGCTCATCTGTTATCATCTTTAGCAGAATACTTTAATTTCTTACGTGATCGTTTTGATCACTACGAGGCCTTAGGAATGTTGTTAACAGGGAACGAAAATTATGATAAGAAAAGGAATATCAAAAAAAAAAAAATTGCGAATAGAATGCTACGTTTTTATAATAGACAATCTTAAGTCGGAAAAAAACTACAGAAGAAAAAGATATTTTCAGATCGGCAACCGAATTACAACAAAAATACAAGTACAATTTAAATGAGTATTTTCCCAAGAATGTGTACATTTAAAGAATTTCGTTATCGTCCCTTCCCTAATTAAAAATAGACACCCCTTTAGAATTGATATAGGTTTTATACAAAAATAACTTAATATCTTCGTTTCCAAACGTTAATATTTGCCCTTGTATTTTTTCCATAATGGTGGCAAATCCAAGTGGCTAACGCTATCTTTCGACACTAAAAAGGATAGAGACCTACTGAAGAAATGCAATTTACCAAGAAAATTTGAACTGATATGATCGAAAACTTCGTCTAAGTAAAAGCAAGCATACAAGCTTTTTAATAGTAAATATATTTGATTACCTACCTCATGTTACCTGTGGAATGTTATTAGGTTCATTTTTATTTTACCTTTTAAAGTTCGCCGTTAATTTTTTTTTGTATTTTGTTAGTATTCATTCAAGTTTGAAACCCAAAAAAGTTATAATTATTTTCCTTATTTTCTGGGCGCGGCATCCGTATCAGCACCGGGCGGCAGACTGTGTTAAACCGGCGCTGGATTAAATGCCATAATAAATGCAGCAGACATTTATTTCCCATCCTTAGCACCTGTATTTCTTAAAAAATAATTTAAAATCTCTCTCGACTCTAATCGGCGTTGGTGAGCACCAAACAAAGAATTTTTAACCAGTTGCGCATGATGCCGATTTGAGCCCCGCGTCCAAACACATTATTCGTGTCATCACATTTTTACGTCTATATAAATTTTATATAAAATATTAATAATTATTATAAATATTTCTTCAAATTTGTTTTGTACCTATTTTTTTAACTGTTTTTTCAGCTGCTTCCTGATTTAGCAATAGTTGAATGACATTAATTTTAATTGAAAAATTCTATTCTATTTCTCAATTTCCTAAATACACAGTTTTCAACAGTCGTTCTTAACAAAGCAAGATCAAAATACAGTTAGCTACCATAAAACGCAATATTAGGAAGGTTCTAAATGCGTATTTGAGTGCTTCATAAATATTTTACGACTACACGCATCTTTTGTGTTTGCATTTCAAAACGCATATAAATTATTACAGACGAATTTATTTTATAGTAGACATAAAAAAGTCTTGTCTTTGTCCATTGTCCATTGAGATAGCTGGAATTATAAAGACTGTTAAAATATTTGACTGTAATCACTTATTATTTTATTCTGTTATAAGAAAAGTAACGTTATTATGTATTTACGAGGTAAAGGTAAAAATTATTGTTTATGCCTACTCTTTCGAATTACTGGGAAATTGTATCCACTTATATATCAAGTGTCACTGAAAAACTCCAAAACTATCTCAATCTTCCACAAATATGAGAAAGCATATACATAATTAAGGAGACTTAGAGCTTAGTTCCACAAGGAAATATCCTAAGAACACACGAGACCTGCTCTATACCAGCGATATCCTTACATTAGAATCTAACATGATTGAAACATTTGCAGTATTTTCTTCTTCTTCATTTTCGGTAGATATGACTCTGTCCCTGTTATATTAAATTGGTGCAGCATACGTTATAAATCATCTTTACTTTGAGAGAGTATTATTGCGTCGTCTGTATAGCAGATTATTTTAAGTTGTTTTTCTCTCATTTGGTATCCTTTCTTAGTTCTTCCTTTTTTTTATTATTTCATCCATAATCAGATTAAATAATCTCAAGGAATCTCCCTGTCTTATCGCATTGCCAGCTTCAATAAGGTCGTTTAGTTCTTCCATCTTTAGATGAATATTCCTAGAGGTATCTCTCAGAGGAGGATTCTGAGAAGCTCAGTGCTGCCAACTAGAAAACCCCAGCAAGGGAGAGAGTAGAATGGCGCAAAAAGCTTGAGAAGATCGAGGCCCTCTAAAGGTTATAGCACTGAAATAATTATGATGAATGGACGAAACTCTGTCGCACTTCCTTTTGTACTGCAGTATACTCATACAAATTACCCTTTTGTAAGGAACGTAATTGAACGTTTAACGTAATCCATGAAACATATTAACATATTTTTGTCGGTACAAATATTGTTATGCCATTATCTGAAGGCAAATTCGATGGTTTTCTTTGCTTTCAAATTGCTTCTGAAACTTCGTCAAATTTTTAAAGATTCTATTTTGTGTAATTTTGAGGAGTATTTTCAAGATATACTCGTAGGACTTTTTCTTCTCTCCATAATTTATCCATTACTAACTTTTAGCTATCATACAAGCTATCATAATTATATTCAGGGCAGCTCTGAAGAGGGACGACGAAGATTAATTAAACTACTTACGTAGATTAGGTAGGATTTCTGTATTTTACTATGTTTAACCAGTTTTTTGGTAATATTAATGTGTAGAATTCATTGCGGAAGTAGAGCAATCGTTTAGTATTGTTTCCATCTATAGTTTAATCGGTTGTAATGCAGTACATCATCCAACACATCTTGCAATTAAAAAGATAACTAGTGAATAGCTCATGGTATACCTAATGTTGTTCTGAAGCTATTTACTTGTGGCATTTTAAAGTAATTACTATTTAAATGGGAATAAGTTTCCACTTCTGAAATCGTTTTCAAATTACAAACATTAGTAAATTAAACAAATTTTGTTTTTTTGTTACTTGGTGAAACATTCTTCTAATAATTTAATTTTATATGACTCATTTATATTGACAATTCAGACATACAGTATACATTTTAAAATAGACGACTTTAAAATTATATTGCCAATATTGTTGAGTTGCGTTCCTGGAACGACTTTCCTTGTAAGAGAGTCCATTCAATTACATGAAATTAACTGTAATCTGAGAATATCACATATTAAGGTAGTCTAAGATCAAATTCTATATGTAGATCAGCCATCTACAGTGAATAATAAATAGATGGTAGCTGAAACAAGCGCTTCTTATTACAGTTTATATGCAAATCAATTGTTAATTGCAATAAATATAAATATACAAAAAATTATGTGTGTATGAAAAAATACTTACAAACACAGCAGGTTTGGAGAATACCACAAAATCCGTTCGGTGTTCCTTGTGAGAGAAGACAGCTAGCGTATGGGACGCACTGGCCATATTTAACACCATTTTGTGTTTGAACCTGACATTCTGTTGTTTTTAGTTTTATTCCTAAAAAAAAATATAAATCATAAGTTAGTCTTATACACAGCAAAAAGGTTTCTTCCACTAAATTCATGTAACTCAATGAGCTAACACATATTGGAGGATCAAGGTTAAAAGATACAATAATTCTAAGTTAAAAATTATGTTTATATGGGATTAAGCCACAAATGATTGTAATGATAATAGTAATGATAATAGTGGATAATAATAATTGAAGACCTTCGGACCAGAAGGGGACAAGCCACAATTTCGTCAAAAATGAGTTAAAGTAGAAATCGCACACTTTATCCCAAACAGAAAATTTCAGCTGTTCTTTCATAGATGGCACCGGCATTCGCAAAGCGAAGATGACAAAGACTACACAGTGTCTAAGAGTACCAGTGATTAGAAAAAGCTAGGAACTGTATGTTCTGTATCATTTGGTACCTAGAAAATGGTAAAAAATGGCAAAAAAGGCACATGTAGGAAGATGGGTCCTATAAGATTTATTAATGAGGAATGTTGTAGTAAAAAGTGTGTTTAGATCTGTTGTTGAGCTGAAATTTAAATATGATAAGAATGTGATTATGGTGTGATGTTGATGTAGTACTTAACTTGAAACTTAAGCAAGGAGGGACCTCTATGTCAAAAAACAACATTTGGCACCTGATAAAAATAAAAGATTTTTCCAAGTTATAAGTACATGAACATGAATTGCTGGTTATGTGTGAAAATTAAAGATGGTAGATTGTTTTTGTGTGTGGACACTTATGCCAGAACAACAGAAAACTGATGGCTGAAAGGTGGTTTGGTATGGTATTGTTAATACCTTGCTCAAATTCTAACTCAAGAAAAAACAAGAGGCCCTATATGTTAAAAGGAACATTTGGTGCCTGAGAAATATAAAATAAAAAAGGGATGAGTTATAAATTTGAGTTTAGGTAGGTATGTGAGTTTAATAGGCTTTTGGGGTGTATTGTGAGAAAGTGCATCAAAAACAGATAAACAAATATTCTATAAAACTTTATCAGAACTAAGAAAATATAAATAGCAGCAAATAAATTGTATTGTTGGGAGATTTTAATGCTTGGACAGGAAAAAAGTCGTAGGTAAATACATACATATATTCGGTTTTATAACGTCTTACGACGTTGTCCGACTCCCAAACGCCACTGCATTCTATCTTGAGTTAGGTCTTCATCCGGATTTCGAGCGCTAATCGCTTTCCTAACTCGCAGGTTCCAGCTCTGTGGTGGTCTTCCTCGTTTCCTATTCTCTGCGTGTTGCCACATCATCGTTTTTTTAGGCAATCTTTCGTCCCCCATTCGGCTCACATGCTCATACCATATGAGCTGTTTTCTCTCAATATCCTCAACTATAGTGCCCTCTTTACCCATTTGTTGTTTTATCACTTCATTCCGTATTCTGTCGGCTCTTGATATTCTCATCGATCTTCTGATGGCATCCATTTCCGTGGCTTCGACCTTTTTCTTATATTTCTCGGTTATTCTCCATGTCTCAGCTCCATAAAGTAGGCTAGTTTTAATCATTGTCTCATAGATGTTCCATTTTCTTTTCTTTGATATCTCTTTACTCCATAGAACTCCGTTCAAACATGCTATAGCTCTTCGTGCTTGTACAATTCGATGTTCTATTTCTCGTTCGTCTTTTCCACTACGGTCGAAGATGACCGTAGGTAAATACGGAGAGAAAATTAATGAAAATGGGAAACATTTAATCCAATTCTGCGAGCAGCACTCTCTGAAAATCCTAAATGGATTCATTATCATCATCACTCTGACTTATCATCATACAGCCCTGCGTGGGTCCTACCGTCCTTAAGAATTTGTCTCCAGTCGGATCCGATCCATATTTCTCATGTCTTCATCGATGTTATCAAGGAACTTTGTTCTGGATCTTCATCTTCTTCCATGACCAATTTTCTTATTAAGCATCGTTTTTCTAGCTGAGTCATTTTGTTTCATACGCGTTACATGCTTTATCCACCTCAGACGTCATATCTCAATATTTTTTACGATATCAGGTTCCTGGTATATTTTATAAAGTTCGAGGTTGTATCGTCTTCTCCACATTCCATTGTCATTCACTGCTTCATAAATTCGCCTTAGTACTTTTCTTTTGAAACATCCTAACGTGTTTTCATTTATCATCAACGAGAAACACCAAGTCAATTATAGATTATGTAATCATAAAACAAGAAACAGACATACAAGTCGAAGACGTAAGAGTGCTAAGAGGATGGAGTGCGGAACTGACCACTATAACCATACAGTATATATACAGTATCGACCGTAACCGCTACATCAATATGACAACCAACCAGCACAATCAAAAAAACTAGAAATGAATCCACCCAAATACAATATTAATGCACTGCAAATCGACTCAACAGCAATTTATATAAGTAACGGCTTAACCAAAAATGAACAAACACGATCTACTCTTCAGCTCAGAATACCTATCAAGGGATAAGAGATAAAGTCAATAAAGCAGTTTATGAAGCACTAGGCACGATTCAAAGGAACACAAGGATACTTTATTGTGGTGCACAAATGACATAGCTAATGCAGTACACAACAAGAAACAAGCGTATCAGAAGTGGATGCAAACAAATAACCCAGATGATAGACGAACATACGCAAGATCAAACAGAGAAGTAAATCTAGTAACTAAAGCAAAAAATTTGTCTTGAGAAAGTAAATGGGAATAGCTCAATACATATTTAGAGTTAACAAGACCAAAAGAATCATGGAAAACAGTAAAAAAACTGAGAACAAACAGAACAAAATTGAGTAAAACAGATTTAATAGAAGAAAGATCACCATTACAACAACATATGAACTGGAATACGATGAAGACCATGAAATGACAGTACAGGAAGTCGAAGATGCAATGCGAAATAAGGTAAACCAAACGAATTATTAAAATAGTCCACAAGTATTGCGGGAATTCTACATTCTACATATTTCCTATTTGAAATATTTTTTTACGGCATACAAATTAGAGGGTTGCGGGGTTTTAGGGTGAAGCCAGGGAGAAGAAGTGGCAAACTTTTTTGCATCTTTTTAGCGCTCAAAATTGAAAATCTTAGGAAAATTTAGCTTGTTCGCATGATTTTTAGAAATTACATAACATTCTCGACTCTAATGATGAAGTAAATTTTTTAATATAGGAAATCACAGTCTCCATTAAAATATTGACCCAAGACGAAAACATTGAGATATCGGGAGAACAAGAAAATGAAATACTTAAAACCACAATTAGAAAAATAATGGTTTATGGTATAATCCACAATATTATGAAAAAAATACAATCAAAAAAATCCTCAGAAAATTAAAAAATCTAAATAAAAATCTAGACAAAATAAAGGTCTTAAGGAGATAACTATGCATGGAAAATAAAATGATTTTCTGAAAGCACGGATAAAAGCACCAAAGTTAAGTTGGACAATACCTAAAGAGAGATCACTGAACAAACTGTACTGAGAAACCTCAGGAAGCAGAAGACATCCAGCAAGATCCATTCTTGATTACATGAAGCGTGTTAAAGATGGGACAAGCAATCGAAGATACCAAACAGTGGTTAATAATCGCTCTGAAAAGGCAGATAGTTGCTCTGATCTGGCCTATCATGGATTAAACCGCTGCAAAATATTAGTACAAGTAATACTAGAACTTTAAAGGATATTTTAAATTTAAAAACAAATACTAATACTAGTGTGAACCTAAATAAGCATGCTTTAGTTATGTATCAATGAGAATACGTTAAAAGTAATTCATATGAACTTAAATAGTACAAAGAGGAAGAAACTTGTTCATTTTTAACCATCATGCAACGTAGAGCCACATGATTCCTAAAAAATATTTAATCCGACGAGACTCATCGTTAATTAAATATAAGCTAAATATACTAACGAATATTAACAATGTCAAGACATCAAACCAATGCCCAAGAGTGGCACAAGTAACTGACATAAATAGTGTTAATATAGATAGCATGTCATATAACAGTTTAGTACAACAAAAAAAAGAGATTCAAAAATGAAAGATATAAAATAGAGAAATTAAAAGATAACTAATGATAAACGAAGAACATAATAAAACAAATAGAAGAAGAATATAAAAGGAAGGAAGAAAGAGAAGAAAATACACCAAAGAAAAGTAACAAAAGGAAAACACAAAAAGGGAATTTCGTGAACTAGATGAATTGTACAATACGACAGAAAGTAGAAAATTCTTCCAAAATTTAACAATAATAGAAACTACTTTAAACCAAACACCTTTAAACCTATTAGAACTGGATCAACGGGATAAAAGAGAAACATGCCAACCCTCAGTAGCGAAACTGAAAGGAGTTACCAAAAAAACTAACAAATAATGACTTATCTAGATCAAACAATATTAGTAAAAAACTGAGTTTCTACAAGAAGAAATTCACGATAGATCAGATCTCCATCTTTAGAAAGATCTTGAGTCTGTACTACTGCTCTAAGGTAAGTTAGGTTCGATTGAACCTAACTTACCTTTGTGCAGATGTGGATATAAAAAAGTTACAGTTCTTTGAAGTTACAAAATGAAAATCGATTTTTTCCATTATATCGAAAACAGAGATTTTATATTGAAAATATAGATGTGGCTTTCTTATGGTAGGAATATTTTAAAAGAAATAACAGTGAAATTTGTACACCCCATAAAGATTTTATGGGGGTTTGTTCCCTTAACTCCCCCCAAATGTCTGTATACATTTCAATTAAATTATTATTTAACCATTAGTAAAACACACTGTTTTTAAAACATTTTTGTCTCATAGCAAGTTTTCGATAAGCCAGTTTTTATCGAGATAGGGCTACTTTTTTATTATGTTTTAAACATTCTCTAGTCGGCTATATAACACTTGTTGTTATGGTTACTATATTAAATAGTAGTATCAACAATATAATTGTCAGTAATAAATATTCCAATTATTGTTTATTTAAGATTATTAAGAAAAACTAAATTTTTTTACACTGGTGTACACGATTTCAGAAATAGCAGATATGCATTTAATTCTGGGTAAGTTTGAGCAGGCTAAATTAGGGTTTTAGAGAGGCACTATGCGACCGCAACTTAGTAATAATGGTCGAATTAAAGTAGATAGAAACGATGAAGAGCTTTTGGAAGTAATTGAAGAAATCCCTGGAAGCAGAACAAGAGTGTTAGCAGTTCAATTAAATGTTTTTCACATGATGATTTGGAAAAGATTCAAGGAACAGCCGTTTCATCCTTATCACTTAACACCCGTTTGAGAATTACTATCATCAATTAGAAATTGAAGATTATCCTAAAAGAATGTCAATTCTTTGCACACACAAAAACAAACAACATGTCAATTTTATTCATTATGTTTTGTTTACCGAGGAAGCTTACTTTAACAGAAATGGCATTACGACCAATCAGAACACGCACATCTGGGCCGAAGAAAACCACCATGCAAAAAAGTCTCTAATGACCAAAGAAATTTTTAAGTCAATGTTTGGGCAGGAACTGTGGATATTAACCTAATAGGACCAGTATTTCTTCCAAACAATTTAAACGGTGAAAATTATTTATACTTTTTACAAAACGTAATACCAGAGAACTTAGACCAGGTCAACCTCGCAGTAACGGATAATACGTGGCTTTTACAGGACTGCGATCCAGCGCATTACCATAATAAAATAAAAGAATATCTTTTCGATCAGTATCCTGGATGTTGGACTAGAAGGGGCCCTGATGCGCCTATTTCTTGGCCACCCACAGGTGCAGATCTCAACCCAATTGACTTTTGCTTCTGGGGTTTTATGAAAGGATTCATATATTCCCTAACAATTAAGAACGAACAACAATGAAGGAATACAATCATCGAAGCTGCAAATCGATTTCGTCAGAAGCCCATGTTTTTCCAAAATAATCGATATTCCATTTTAAAACGGTGTCGAATGTGTATTAAAGAAAATGGAGGTCATTTTTAACATTTGTAAAATCGACCACATATTTGTAAATGTTTAAGTAAGATTACGAGACCTGGTAATAATATAAAAATTTATTTATGTTTTACATTTTTTTAGGTACCTATTCAGAAATTTTTAAACATATTAAAAAAGAAGCCACATCTCGATAAAAACTGGCTTATCAAAAAAAGAAGCAAAAAACATTGTGTTTAACTAATGGTACCACAACAATAATTTAATTGGAATGTATACAAACATTTAGGTGGGTTTAAGGGAACAAAACCCCCATAAAATTTTTATGGGGTATACAAATTTTTTTCTTAATCTTTTTTTTAATACTCATGCCATAAGAAAGCCACATGGGCATTTTCAATATAAAATAATAGTTTTCGATATATTAGACAAAATAGATTTTTATTTTTTAACTTTAAGGCTGTATTATGTGCCCATTTGTACTAAGGTAACTTGGGTTCAATCGTAACTATTTTTGCTCCCAGAATACGCGATTTAATTTATGACCTACATTTTGTCACACCCTGTATATATATATATATATATAATATATATATATATATATATAATATATAATATATATATATATATATATATATATATATATATATATATATATATATCATATATTGGTAGTTATGGCTAGATTTAAATAAAATAAATCTAATAATTTTTTTAAATTAATATTTAATATTGTCTACTTACGTTCGCCTTGTGGCCACACAGAATTTAAAGGATCTTCATCGGCAAAGTCAAAAATCTCCCCGTTCGAGAATTTCAAGAGGGCCACTACACAAAAAAACAGCAACATCTCAATCGGCTCCCTCTTACTTCAAAAGTCTAACACGCAATGGCCCCACTCTGCCCACAGGCTCTATATATTACCTCCGCTAGTAATGTGTACATAACTGAGTAATTTCTTCAACCAAGCCCTAAGGCTCACTCTGATAAAGATTAACGGTTATTTGAATGGTTTAGTCAATATTTTTTTAACTAGCAATATTTCACTTTTTAAACAAAATTATTTCGAATTGTTTATAGGAAGTAGGTAATCGTCAAAATAGCTTGACACTCCTTTAAAATCTATGATGGATAAACGTACAGAGTGGCCCAAAAATATTAGTTTCCTAAGAGTTAAATATTTTAAAGCCTTTCTTAAATTATATACATTTCAAAGATATAACGAATTTGATACTCCAATTAAAGACTTTATAATTGCGTTATTTAATAATTCCTATTTATTTTTTATGAATAATTTTTGTTTAGAGAGGCAGTAAACGAATACAAAAATTCCTCCTACTTAAATCCTACACATTAAATAGATAATTCTCTGTAAAAGTAAAAGATCAACAAACCAACCTCTGCCTCATCAACCCCTGAGTCCCGCAGGGTAATGGTCTTTTCTCACTCTACACAGCCAAAACAAAATTCTTGTTTACATACTTACTAGCCATACTTACACCTATCTGGTTCTACATATTACACCTATAGGGCTGCGCAAAGCCAACGGCGCTGAATATCATCCAAAGATTCCTGTCTAAAGTGCTAAAATCGTGCATGCACCATGGTGCTTAAGTAATCAAACACTTCACTACGAATCTGATAAAAGATTCCTTTTATCAGAGAAATTCATCTAGCCACGAAGTCACAAAATGAACGTGCCACTCAATATGAAAATGAGCTAGGAAGGGAATTATTAAACAATGGTTCAATAACAAGAAGACTGGAAGAACCTGACCCCAAGATCTACTTTAAAACTAAACCAAAATAGAATAAGGTGAGACATAATTGGAAACGTTAAAACATAAAAAAAAACGACGTCAACCGAAAGCATAAAAGTAAACAAAGCCAACAAACGATTGAAGATAACAAGAGCCTCAAAGTTCTAAGGAGCGAATTAGCAAATGGTAAAACAGAAATATCGAAATTAAAAGATAAAGATGGAAATGTCATCACTAAAAGAGATGAATTAGTAAAGCCTTGTTTTTATTAGTAGAGTTAGCAGTTGAGTAATTTGGGCAAGTACTAACTATTCCTGCGGTTGTGCGGTTCTACAAATGAAAACGTAGTTGGTCGAGTGCCGTACTAGATTATAGTAGAGTACAGTAAGACCGCACGGTAGTAAATTCACTTCCCCACTCGCTTTCCCTCACCACCATTTTCAATATGTGGCTTTACTCTAGCCACAGTTTCGTGCTATAAGAATTAGCCATATACAGCGAGCTTAGTTATATGAAGATGTCCACACTTTGCAATTATAAATCGCAAATAAATTATTCTTCAAGGCGTTTGGTTGCTTGGGCTAATACATAAAATATATTTGGTCTTTTGAGCATTTAGGCTTCTTATTTATATTTAAGCCAATAAAGAATAAAAAAGTACTCATTTTGTTAGCAAATTTTATTTTTTTCTCTATAAACATGATGATTTTTGTATCGCAGCATGTATAACTTAATTTTATATTCGTTTTATATATTTAATTCCTGCTATGACCAATACAACGCATGCTGCCAACTTGACAACTAAAAATAAAAAAAAATGTTTATTTAAGTATATATTTTGATTGATACATACCTTAATACATAGTTAATAATCAATCATAACAATCATAAAATAACAGTGTTATATTCATTCAATGTTAAATGTATCAAGAAGTGCATGCAGATATACGGAACCTACAGTCTAACGTTTGTTCAATTTTTCACCTGCGAAAAACAATACAATATTTTTCGCTGTATAAAATCCCAAATCACCAGCTTCAATTTCAAACCATTACCTAAGCCAACCCCTAGTAATAATATTTCCCACTACCCAAGTACAGACATTCTTGGACAATGCAAACGAAAACTCTCTCAATAATTTTAGCTCCCGGAGACAATAGACGCTGTGTTTGCCTTACTGATTTTTGTTCGTATAGAATAGACGTTGTTTATATTATAACCTCTCTGATTTTGGACTTCGCAATGAATAGATATGCATTATGGAGTAGCGCAATCGCACTTCTCTGCGATTCAGGACTAGCACACCTGCCCACGCGATCTCATGGATTTTCCCTAGCCTCCTATCACCGGAAAACCATGTCCAAACCGAAAGCATTCCTAACTCTACTTTTACCTTCTCTTCCTTCCAATTCAACTCGCCAACACGCACTAGCCAAGCGTTGTGTTTTAATGGTTTAAAACTCCAAAAGTTATTTTCCTTGAACGACGAAACTACTGAACGGTCCTCAGTTTCTGGCGGCTCCAACACGCCCAATCAAGGTAGCGATTGAAACAAATTTGGAGCAGAGGGTGCTAAGAATCCCCGGAAAAATTGGGCTACTACTAAAAGCGACAGATGCATATTACTTCATACAATGTTAGAAGTCTTATATCAGACCAAAAGATGATGAAACTGAAGGAAGAGCTGAATGGAAAAAATGGGACATTATTGGCCTCAGTGAAATAAGACGAAGAGGAGAAGCCCAAATTACTCTTAAATCAGGACACTTATTTCATTTTAGAGGTGAAGAAGACACTTCAAATGATGGAGTAGGATTCATTATACATAGAAAGCACATACAAAATATGGTTAAAATTATGAGCATAAGCCCCAGGATTGTATATCTCATCTTCAACCAACTACCCAGTCGGATGAAGAAATTAAAGAATTTTATGAGGACCTAGAAACAACGTTACATGCGACACCAGCATATTAGGCAATAATTATGGGTGACTTTAATGCGAAAGTGGGGTTTAAACAAGATCATGCAGAAGTAGCAATGGTTAAGTATGGATATGGCGAGAGAAATGTACGAGGGCAAAGATTGCTAAACTTCGTACACCAGGAAAATTTATTCATGATAACTCTTTTTTTGATAAAAAAGCGTCAGCGTAAATTGACATGGATCAGCTCAGATGGCAGTGTCAAATGGAATAGATCATATCATAACAAATAGAAACGAAATAATCAAAGATATCGAAGTACTCAACAAATTTTTTAATAGGAAGCGACTATAGAATAATCCGAGCTAGAATACTATTAAATGTCAAATTGGAAATAACAAAGATGATCCTAAAACCAAGCAAAAAGGAATGGATTTCCCCAGAAAACAACGACCTGTATGAAGATAGACTAACCACAATATACAAGACTTGCAAGATAAAATAAAAGATGACGATCAAGCAAATGATGGCATAACAAAGGCTCTAAAAGAAATACTCTCTCTCTTCAATCCTGACCCCCCAGGGGGAGTGTAGTGGTCGACGTGATGTCGTGTATTGTCCGTCTCCAGAGATCTCTGTCTCTGGTCATTTCTTTTAATTCATGCATAGGTCTTTGGCATATTCCTGTAATTTGATCTATCCATCTTGTTGGGATCTTCCTCGTGATCTTCGGCCTTCTACCTTTCCTTGTATTATGAGTCTTTCCATGTTTTCTGTGTTTGCTCTCATAACATGTCCAAAATATTTTAATTGTTGGAGATGAACTTTACTAGAGAGTCGTTGGCTAACTTTTAGCTTTCTTAAAATTGAATTATTTGTTCTACAGTCGGTCCAAGGAATTCGTAACATTCGTCTCCAACAAAACATTTTAGTGGCGTCTATCTTTCTTCTCTCCGATTGTCTCAGAGTCCAAGATTCAATAGAAATACATTTTACACTAAAATATATACATTAAACTAATCATAAACATTAGTGATAAAAGTTGATGACCTTGGTTTATGATGTAGATAGATGTTGAGATTTTAAGGGATTTTACTAGCCTGAGATATAGGTGCAAATGGGATGGATGTGACAATTGTCTAGTACGGTCACACGGCAAGTCTAGCCACTTTATAACACATTTATAACAAAGCTTCAAAAAACAATAGGTTACCATATAACGTACATATTTAAAAGCGAAATCAGTTAAACTCTATACTAAAATTAATTAGTTCCTTAAAAGTTACTTACGGCCAAAAAGCATTTTGGATTATGCGTATTTTATTTTCAACTGCTCAACCAAAAGGAATACATAAAATTTTATATTTGACAACAAACGAAACGACATTGACATTTCTGGCTTTTAAAAATACAACATTTATTATTATAGTCCAGTCTTCAGAGTGTTGAACCCTAAAAACCATACGAACAAGCTGAATTTTGCCAAGAATATTAATTTTAAGACTTCAAAAAATATGCAAAAAAGTTTACCACTTTTACCCCCGGACTTCCTCCTAAACCCTCCTCGTAATGGGGTAAAAACAAATAAAAAATCGATTTACCAAGTATCTGTACATCGTAGAAAAAAAAATTTCAAATAATAAATGTAGCTGAGATAATTTTAAACAAAAATGTTTATTAGCACTTTTTGTGTAGAAGAAATCGTTCTCTTAGAAACAACCCTTGAAGCGACCGTCGGTTTTGAAAATCAATTACGTGCGCAGAAACAATGTTCAATAAAATTTGTATCAAATTTTTCAATAGTGTCAGTATTTTTCTACTCCGCTCCCTTCCCTCGTATTTTATTAGTTCCATATTAATTCCATCTTTACCAGGGACTTTTTCATTTTTCCTTCTCGATATTACTTCCTCCAATTCCTCTTATGTTGGTTCATTTGAAATTTCGATGTCTACTTCATCAACTTTGTCCTGCTTCTTCGTGCATTATTTGCTCCTTGTTATTCGTTTTTTCTCCTGTTGTTTTCTCCGTCAAGAACTCTCTGTAGTAATCCCTCCATACTCTTTTGTATTCTTGATCCTTTATGATCACTGTTCCCTATTTATTTTTTATTCCGTTTGTTTTGCCTTTTTGTTTTTTGTTTTGTTCTTTAATCTTTTTGTAAAAATTTTTTGTATTTCTGTTTGTTCTTTACTGCTTTATTTCCTGAATTTTTTCGTAATTTCATCTTCTTTTGTTTTCCCTTATCACTTTCTTAGCATTCTTTCTTAAATTTTCATATTCTTCTCTGCCTTCCTCTTTATCTGTTCTTAGCCATTTAATTCTGGCTTGCACTTTTTCCTTCTTCTCTACATTCTTGGTTATATCATCTGTTTTTTATTTTATTCTGACTTTTACCTACCTGCATATTTGCAACTTCTTGTATTGATTGTTTGATCGTCTCCCATTCTATGTTTATATCTTCTGCTGTATATTTCTCTTTTATTTGAACTGTTACTGCCCTCTTTATGTTTTTGTCTTACTTCATCATTACTTCATTACTCATTTTATTGACATTCCACTTTTTATGTTTGTTGTTTCTCTTTTGTTTTAATTTTAACTTTTTGTCTTATAGTAGCTGATCTGCACACGCACCTCCAAATGTTCTTACATTTGTTATTGACGATTATTTTCGTTTGTTAATCTTTATGTGATCAATTTGACTGTATGTTTTCTGATCTGGGACCTCCATGTTACCTTACGTATTTTAGGGTGTTGAAATATTGTTGAGCTATTAACAAATTTGTTCTCGTTGCTAGGTTGCATAGTCTTTGCCCATTGTCATTCGTGTTTTCATGTATTGTATGCTTTCCTGCAATTTTTTGTAAAAAGTCCTCTATACATAGATATATATCATCGGAAAAACTCATCGAATATATGGGATGTACAAAGATAAACCTAGTTTCCTGGACTCTAAAATAAATACGAAGTTTGGAGATATTAATAACTTTTTTTTCTTTTTATTGCCTCATTTTTAAGAGTATACATCTTAATTGATTGAGCACCGTAATATTTACTGGTTATAGAAGTATCTAAAAGAAGAAGAATTTTGAGAATACAAACTGTCAATTTCATTTGTTGATATGTATAAAATTCTTTGTAATCATTACGTTCAAATAATTGGATATAACAAATAGATCTTTCAAATGGACGACCGAGTATTTCGCTGTAAGTAAATTTTATATATTCCTGTATTTAATTATCTATTTATTTAGTTTATTTTGTTTTTGTGCTTCGAAGTGTATTCATTGGTGTTTGATGTTTCAGTGTAGTGCTTAATACTTAACTGTGGATAAGTCAGACTTATTTACATAAGGCGGTGATCTTCAAATAGGTGCCGTACGCCGCGTATAGCGTTACGCCGTACGCCGCGTCTGTATGTTTGTACAGCAGTTGTACACTGCGTTCAGCGTTCATCGTACAATAAGAGAGCGCATCCATGATTTATTATAGCATACATAAGTATGCAGAAGCGAGGTATGGCGTAATGCTGTACGCGATGTACGGCGTTTATTGGCGACCACCGCCTAAGAGTATACTTTGCATATAAGCAAATTCCTTATTTTTAGTTGTGGTAGGAGCATGCGTTGTATTTATTATAGCAGGGATTAAATATATAAGAAGTTTATAAAATTGTACCATACACGCAGTTAAACAAAATGTAAAGTTTAATCACATAAAATTTGTAGAGAAAAATAAAATTTGAAAAAATAAAGAAAATTATTAAAATTATGATAAAATTAGTTAAATGTGTGTTAGATCAGAGTTAAATTTCCATACTGTTGCTTGGCAACATCTTTACATTAATATTGAGAGAAATATCGTATCTTTCGGGTTCTGCAGCCTTTTAGGTAGATTTTGACCTGACAATTAGCAGTAAATGGTAGTGCTCAAAACCAGTAATCCAAGTTACTATAATGCATATTGTGAATAACTCCTTCTTGTTAAAGTATTCGCTTACAATTTTTATATTATGGTTATGGATTTGTTCATGAGTTTTATTGGTTCTATATGAATTCGTCGTACCCACATACTTTTTGATTTTTAGCATATTTTTTATGTCTTTTATTACGTTTCGGTTTCACTCTTTATTTGGGATTGGATGTTTTTATGGCTTACATATAGGATATGGTCGTCTATAATCGACAAGTGGTGCTATCCGTTAATACCAACTACATCCTGAAACTTATTTCAACACTTGTGCAGCTGTAAACAACGGTTGAGAAAATATTAGTGTTTCCAAAATCATTTAACTTCCGATACAACGATACCACCACTTACCGTTCAAGTAAGTAATCACAACATTTATAATATCTTTATTGCTCAAGGTTCATTAAAGACACCTTAGTTTAGCGGCTATTTTCGTGACCTAACTTCCAAATTGGTAAAACGCGTTGTGGGTGAAATTTTATATTGTTTAGCTTTCGAACAGGGTAGCCTAAATTGGACCAGCAATTGACTTGTAAATTGGACTGGTCCATTTAGGCACCTGTATTGTAAATTAAACCAGTCCCATTTAGTTCTTGATAGATATATTTTTTATTTCAGAATGTCATCAAGTGGTAAATATGGCAAGTGGAGCACAGACGATTTAAGCAGTTCTATTTCCGCTTTTCGTAATGGTTCTAATGGGCTTATTGTACGGTGGTTTAAAGTACTTAAAGCTACACTAAAAAGACATCTCTAAGAGAAAACAAACCGGCAAATAATGCAATTTCAAAAATGGGCAGGTTTACTGTATGACTGAAGAAGTTAAAGCAGAATTGGCTAAGCGTATTTTGATTTTCGAAGAGCGAATGTTCGGGATGAGTATAGGAGACGTCTACAAACTGGTATTTGAATTGGCAACAAGAATCAATTTGAAACACAAATTCAGCACAGATAAACGTATTGCAGACAAGAAGTGGTATTATGGCTTTATGTCAAGACATAAAGAAATATTGTTACGGCAGCCGAAGAAAAAATCAATGGCAAGGGCTGCATAGTTTAACAAAGCACGAGTTGATAATTCTTTGAAGTTTTACAAAGAAATTGTGAAGAGGAAAAATTGATTCAACGTCGATGACACAGGCTACTCAACCGTACAACGGCAATGTCACAAAATATTGGCCTAAATATCAAATTGGGAGCATTTCTAGTGGAGAGAGGGAGCAAATACTGCTGTGGCTTGTTGTGCTAGTGCAGTACCACCACAGTTTGTACCACCCATGATAATTTTAAAGAGGAAACGTTTTCAAGAGGAACTTTCATTTGGTGCTCCGCCTAGCAGCATTGTCAATATTAGCGATACTGGATATATCATTAGCAATATTTTTGTGGCAAGGCGTAATCATTTCATTGAAACAGTTAAGCCAAGCCCTGATGCCCCTGTTTTGTTATTGTTGGACGACCACAGCACCCACAGTAAAAACCTAAAAGCTCTACAAATTGTCACGGATAATAGTTATTGTAGTTACCAAGTCACACCACGCACAGCCTCAACCGTTGGGTGTTAAATTCTTCAGAGCCTTTCAAAATCTTTATGGACAATGCATTCAAAAATAGTTGCGGAATAACGTAGGTCGAACTGTATCAATGTTTCAGGTTTCCGGGATAATTGAAGAGACTTATGGGCTTCTGAGTGAGAAATGCACAGAACGCTTTACGTGCTAGTGACATTTGGCCTATTGATGAAAATGGTTTTAAAGAAACTGATTTTGCATCTTTAATGATGTTTGACAGTGCATCAAACTCTAACCATAAATCCCAACAGGAAGCATCCTCTTCTGAAGAAGTTAAAATTCTATTAGCAGAACGAACGAAGAGAGCAGCATTAACTTCTCTAAATACTATTTCAGTTCTGGATATTTCGCCGTTATCTATAAAGAAATCAAAACCATCAAAAGTTTGCTGCACTCAGAACGTAGTTGAATTGACTAGTTCCCCGTACAAAAACCAACTTTAAGCACAAACTGCGGCATCTAAAGTAATATCGGTTAAAACTACTTTAAAATTGTCAAAGATTGTTTGTGAAAAAAAGGAAGCAAAATTAGGTGTAGCTAAATCTGACAGCTGATATTGTGAAATATGCGAGTCTGAATCAATCGACGAAATGATCCAATGTCTTAAATGTAAAATTTGGTTTCATGCAAAATGTGCCAATGTGTCGCTAAGAACTGAGATATTTTATTGTTCAAATTGTAAAACGTATTGATTGAGATTCATAATATTACATGACAATACAGATTTTTTACATTTAGGTTAAGTTTATCAGTTACAAAATGTTGAATATTAGTTTAAGTTATGTTAATATATATGTTTTGACACGTTCCTCATTTTTAAATATAGGTTTTAACATCAGTCCAATTTAGAGCGCTAATGGTTCAATTTAAGATGGCGGTATCCCAAATTGGACTTTTGTTTATATTTTTTTCATTTGAAAAAAAAAAAATTATACACCAACATATCTATATGCAGCGATAGTTCGTGGAGAATTAAAATGAACCACGAACTGGATTAACTAATGCAGAGCGCAGATATTGTTAGATTTGGAAAGTCACGACTAAACTGGTTTGGTCACCTAGAAAGAATGCCAGATAATCGATCTGTAAAAGTAGTCCAGAGATGAAAGCCCCCAGGAAACAGAACAAGATTAAGGGCCCGTAAAAGATGGATAGACAATGTAGAGAGGGATCTTAAAACCATGAACATCAGACAGCGGCGAAGGAAAGTATCCTACAGGGCAGAATGGAAGAACATTGTTAAACAGGCCAAGACTCACAAAGGGTTGTAGCGCCATTAGAAGAAGAAGAAGAAGAAGACCATATATATATTATTTGTGATTTGTTGGAATAGAAACAGTATTTAGTAAATGATTGTTATGATAAAATTTTAAAATATTTATTAACATGTGTGATTGATATTACAATAAGGCATTCGATTCCATAGAATTCTGGGCGGTATTAGACGGAATGAACAACGCAAGGATAGATTCCAGATATAGAATGCTCCTAAAAATACATATACGACAATGCAACTATGCAAATAAATGTAGCAGAAGGCCTAACAACAAACAAAATAAGATCAGAAAGAGGTGTTCGACAGGGAGACACCATATCTCCAAAATTATTTACTCTTGCATTAGAAGATGTGTTCAAGAAGTTAAATTGGGAACAACTCGGAATTAAAATTGATGGCAGGTTTTTAAGCCACCTAAGATTTGCCGATGACATAGTACTCATAAGCAACAATACAGAGGAACTAATCTACATGCTGAAGGAGCTTAAACAAGAATCTGAAAAAATCGGTTTAAAAATGAATTTAAATAAAACAAAAGTAATGACAAATCAAAATATCACAATCGACTTAGATGGAAGTGAGATCGAAAGTGTCGAAGAGTATATATACCTAGGTCACACCATCAAACTAGGCAAACAGAATCAAACAGCAGAGATAACTAGAAGAATCCGAATGACTTGGGCAGCAGTAGGCAGACTCAGTGATGTGTTGAAGAACAAAAAGATACCAATAAATCTAAAGAAAAGGGTATTCAACAGTTGTATTCTACCGGTTATGACTTATGGAATGGAGACCATGACACTTACAGAGTTGTCAGCCAACAGATTAAGAACAACACAGAGGGCCATCGAACGAGCTATGTTGGGAGTATCACTGAGAGAACATATACGAAACGAGGACATACGAAGCAGGACGAAGGTGGAAGATGTAATTGGAAGAATTGCACAAATGAAATGGAACTGGGTAGGGCACGTGGCACGGCAAAACAACGACAGATGGACGAAAAACATTGTACATTGGAGACCACGCGAACACAGTCGGAGTAGAGGAAGACCACAAAAACGATGGCTAGACGACATCAAAGCAAAAATGGGGAGAAACTGGCACCAAATAGCACAAAACAGGGAAGAGTGGAGAACTCATGGGGAGGCCTTTGTCCAGGAGTGGATGCAAACAGGCTGAAGAAGAAGAGATTGATATTTGAAAACTGATTCAAATTAGGAAATGTTACCTTAATATATGTTTGTATTTAGAACATCTTTGTAATGTGTTTTTTGAGTGTGTAAATATTTTTTCATCTCACTTTCCTTAAGTACAACAAACTTTTCGTCAGTATTATTATTATCTCTTTTAGTATTGAGGAGTCATATTTTATGTCATATTTTTTAATTTTTTATTTCTTTATATTGTTTCTGTATATATTTTTTATAAACAAATTCTTTATTTTTAGTTGTGAAGGTGGGAGCCTGCGTTATATTAATTGTAACTGGAATTAAATATATCAGACGTTTATAAAATTAAACTATACATGCAGCGAAACAGAAATGTAATAAATATATTAATCCTTGTAGAGAAAATAAAGCTTGATTTTAAAACTTTCACTTACGTTTTAATTGTAAATATAATAAAAACTACTTAAATATCTGTTAGCATTGTAGTAAAATTCCATACCATTAGTTAATTTTTACCAGTATTTACATTGATTACAAGCTTTGGCGTTGTGGCACAGTTTAATACTTTTCATTTTGTTGACTTCTGCACTCTGACGGTTCCAATATTCTCCAGGGAAACAAATGAATGCGCAATAAACCAGATATTTCCAAACAATGTTAAGATATTTCTAAGCAATATTTTTGCATTAATATTAAAAAAATATTACCTTACCTTTTGTCTCTGTAGCCTTTTAAATCCATAGCTGTTAAGTAACTTTACCGGGGACCTGACAATGAGCAGTCAATTGTAGTATTAGAAACCGGTTGTTTTCGTGGAAACCGGGTGACTCAGGTGCAATCGATTTATCATTTGTAATATTATGGTTACGAACTTGTTCATGATTCTATATGAATTTCGTCGATCTCACTTGCTTTTTGGTTTCAGCATATTCTATTATTTCTTTCAATGTATTTGGTTGGGTGTAATTCAATTAAAAAATTACTATATCTTTGTAATGTATTTTTTTGAGTGATTATTTTTCCATTACTTCCGTTATCTAAGCAAATCTGGCATTTCGTCCGGATTCTTATTATTTTGTTATGTATTTTATACATATTTAGTGTTCCTATATTCTTTCATAATTTTTTATTTCTTTACCTTGTACCTGTATAATTTTTATGAACATTTTTTTTTATTTTTAGTTCTAAAGGTGGGGGCATGCGTAATATTAATTACAGCCGGGCTTAAATGTTTAAGAAGTATATAAAGTTAAGCTTTACATGCAGCGGAACAACAGTATGATATTTTATGCTTGTAGAGAAAATAAAACGATATAAAAGTTTCACTTATGTTTTATTTATAAATGCATTGCTAAACACCTGTTAGCATTTTAGTAAATTTATATACCGTTACTTGGGTTCTACTTTTTCTGCCTCAGCTTCCGTCTTCAAGAATCGCTGTTCCATACTCTCTTCATCACCAATCATTTTTGTCCATCGTGTCTTTTTTAAACCTTTCTCTCTCAAGTTCTCTGCCACACAGTCCTTCCATATTCTCCTCAGTTTTCCTATACCTCCTCGTCCCTTAACCTTTAACAGCTCTATCCTTCATATCACATTCTTTTCATTTCTACATCTGACGTGGCTAAACCATTATAGTCTTTGTCCTTAAACTTTTTTAAGACTGTAGTCACCCTGGATCTTTCCATAATCACGTGGTTCCTAATCGTGTTCCTTCCACTCATACCCAACATCCAACAACAACCGTTACATCTTTATTTTCGCTAACTCCACCTTATTTTTTTAAAACCTCTCTACAGACCACATTTCATCGTCGTACACCAATGTAGGCCCCACCATATTCTTGTACATCTTTCCGTTCAGAACTTCCCTAATTTTTCGATAATAGAGTAACTCCTAATTCGCTTTCAGTTAAATAAACTAGCTCTTATCCTGTAGGCAATTTCGCGATCTAGTGTTCCATTTTCCGTTACGTAGCAGCCAAGGGATTTAAATTTGCCTACTCTTTCTAGTATTTCCCCAAATAATTTGAGATGTCCTTAACCATTCTTGCTCCTCCTAACCACAAACACTGCGTTTTCGACCTGCAAATCTCCCTTTTCAATAGCCCTTCTTTAGCCCTCCAACTCTATCTCACACATTTCTTTGTTCTACTTCATTAACACGATATCATTCACAAGGAGCATTGGTCAAGCACTTCCCTTCTCTGTCAGTAGCATAACAAGATTAAGGAAATAGGGACTTGGCGAAGAGTCTCAATGCAAACCAACCGTCACTAAAAAACTTTCGATCAATCCGACATAAGTCCTTCACGAGCCTTACGTACTTCTTAAAAACCCATTTCTTCCCCTTAAATCTTCATAGCTGTTGTCCAGGAACGATAGCATATGCCTTCTTATATAAGTGAAGTTCCTATAGCCTCTGCCACTTTTCGCATTTCGACCGCCTTCGTTTTCTATCCATCAATTCGTCTTCTTTGATGGCTCTATCTCTCATTAGGCTCCGTACATTTTCTTCCTAGGCAACTGAATGCCTTCACCTTCTTCTTTTTTGTTTTGACATGCAATTTAAAGCTTTCTTTAACCATCTATCTTCATTCATTCGTTTCACGTGACCAAACCACACTAGATGTCTCGTTTCAATTCTGTATACACTGGAATATACAGTATTTGTCCTCCTTCTAATATCTTCATTCCTGATATGATCTTTTTTGCAAACACCACAAGCTGTCCTTAGAAAATCTTTTTCTACTACTTCTATTATTTTTCTATCTTTTTTCGTGCTGTGCCAAACTTTTGCCCCATAAGTCATAATAGGCTCTACCAAGGTTCGATATATTGTCAATTACGTTTCTTGTCTAATATATTTGGACCATAGTAGAGAGTTTAGAATGTTTACCGCTTTTTTCCCTGCTGCGTTTTGCTTTTGATGTTTTTTTTTGGTAGTGCCTTCTTTGGATGTTATAGATCCGAGATATTTATATTCATTACATATTTTTGTGTTTATAATTTCTAACTCTAGATCTTCTTCATCATCTCCTATTTTATGCCTTCTTAAGATCTATAAATACCAAATGTAAGGTCTCTTTTCTTCTCGCTGTATTTTCTATCAACCATATCAAAACAAACAAAGCCTCTCTTGTTCGTCTTCCGACCATAAACACAAACTGTTCTTCTCCTAATCGATCTCTCCCTCATTGGTCGGTGTTGATTACTACACACTCACCCTTCATAACTTTCATAAAAAACGTTTTAATCACAGCCAAATCCTGTACCGCTGAAAAGTCAATCACGCTATTTTTTTCATCATCTCTTACTCTCATCCCCCAACATCTGTGAACTATTTCTATTATTGCTCTTTCTCTACCAATATGTCCATTTAAACACTTACATAAAACATTTTGATCTACAGGAATCTTGAGTATCTTGCAATCAAGGGCACTCCAAAATTCTTCCTTTTCCCGTTCTTCACATCCTATCTGTGGGTCGTATGCACATATGATGTTCCGGTTGGTATCGCCTGTATTCAGTTGGACCCTTATTATTCTATCACTTCTTCCAGTAACCCTTACTAGATGTTCCTTCCAGCCGTTGTTCAAAATAACACCCACTTCATTTCTGAAATAACTGTTGTCTCTACACTGTATATTAATTTTTATCTATCTCCGCAATATCTTAATTTTACTACATTACAATGAGATTCTTACACGCAAACTACTCCAATCCTTCTCCATTATATGAAATTGGCGAGCTCTCTTCATTTACCCGTTATATTTTAATAGTTGCAATTCTCAGGACTAGCTTCCTTCGTCGGAAGCCCTATCTGCAATTGAGGTATTTAAAATTTTGCGCATGTACATGACACATAATTAGGGTGACCATATGTACTTTTTTTAGTAGGACAGTACTTTCTTTTCAAACACTGTCCTATTATACTTTAAAATTTATGAAGTACACCCAAATGTACTCTTTTTCTTAATTACACAAAATTAAGTTCTACGTTTTGTCCTAACAGAATATAATTATAATTCGAATTGATGCGCTCACTGTTGATTAGTCTGTTAATTAACCTTTTGTCTTAAATTCCGACCCGTTTTCTCGTTTTTTATATTATTTTGTGCTGTGTGGAAAAATAAACAATTTCATCATGTCACCGCCTAGAAGAAAATGCTATTTCAACGTCGAGTTGCAAGCAGAGTATCCTTTTATGAAACAAAAATCAAATGTTTCACCGCATATTGTGTTTTGCCAAGTTTGTAAAACTGATGTTGATATTTATAACAGTGGTCGCAGTAATATCAAACAACATTTGTCAAAGAAAAAACACATGTTGGCTACTAATGCGAACTCGAAGAGCAGCAAATTGGAAATCTTTGTTAAAAAAAGCAAATTTAAGTTCTGAAAATATGTTGATTGCTGCCAAGGAAGGTACTTTTGCTTACCATAAAATTAAGCATTTGCAAAGTTTCAGATCCTTAGACTGCACGTCAAAACTAGTTGTAAATTTGCGGCAGCTCGAACCAAGACTGAGGCGATCGTAAAAAAATGTTTTAGCTCAAGAGGCTCAATCCCAATTAGAAATTGACCTTCGAAAAGCAAATTTCGTCAGCATCGCAATCGATTCGTCGAATCATAGGGAAATTAAAGTTGTACCCTTAATGGTAAGATATTTTGATGGAGAAAATGGTGTCCAAGTAAAATTACTTCAGCTACGTGACTTACCTGGTAAAACATCAGAGCAGTTAAAAGATTACGTGGTCAATGTTTTGAACCACCATAATTTACTACAAAAATTCATCGGAACGTCTGCTGATAACAAATACAAATTTTGGTGGAATGAGAAAAAAAGGAGTGAATAATCTATTCAGCAAATTAAATGCTTCTCGTGGTAAACCCGCGATTAGAATTGGTTGTGTGGCACACATTTTTAATAACGTTTGACAAAATGCGACGGTCGTCTTACCCATAGACATCGAGGTTATTGCGGTCAAGATTTTTAAGTATTACTATATTTTTACAATCAGAGTGAAGAAATTAAAACAGTTTTGCGATTTTGTTGATATCGAGTACAAAAAATGTTGTCGTTTTCAAAAACAAGATGTTTGAGCCTAATGCCAGCCATTGAACCAATTATACAAATGTTCGAACCCTTGAAAGCATATTTTTTGTCGATTGATAATTGTCCAACAGTTCTAAAACAGTTTTTTTCAAAAGCCAATCAGTGAAGCATGGATGTGGTTTGTGCATAACATTGCGTCTCTCTTCCACAAAGTGATTTTAGATGTAGGTGACAAAATATGCGCAACGGAAGCCGCTTTAGAGTATTTCGAACTTATAATATGCTTCAAAATTGCTCAAATAAGTTATTTTTGCCGCTTAAAGTAAGAGAATCCCTTTCAAAGCTTGAAAATATGGAAGACCTTGACCTTAGTGTGAACTATCGGGATATCTTTATCACGCATGTCAAGCAGTTTTATTCAAATTGTGTAACATATTTAAAAAACTGGAGTGAAAATTTAAGTAAACTAAAGCTATTTGGATGAATTAACTTGAAAAAAACAAGTTTCTTGAGCTGAAATTTTATCGTCGTGTGAGGCTTTCAAAGACTACGTAAGTCCGATATTGAATCAGGACGAGCTGTTTGATGAAGTTATTCTAATACGAACTTACGTTACAGAAAATAAAATCACAGACTGGAATTCGAAAAATATTTCTACCGAAGATCGATGGCTCGAAATCTTCCAAAAAGAAAGGGCTTTGAAAAATCTCAAAATTCTATGTGAGTTTGTTTTTTGCCTGCCGGGACCAGTTCGTCGATTGAGCGGTTGTTCTCAAATATCAATAACTATTGGAGTCCCAACAAATCGCAGTTGAAAATATCTACTCTGGAAGCCATCATGCAAGTCTACACAAACTTCAAAGTTTCGTGTAATGAAATGTTTCAATTCTTAAAGAGTAAACCACAACTTCTGAAGGAAATTCATAGTTCCAAAAAGTACGACTGGTACCAAAATGATGATCAAGATGTTCAGAAAGGAACGTCGAAAGAAAATTAACTATTAAAATTTATCATACATTTTTTATGTACTTATGTTTGATTAAAAAAATCGTTCTTATCATTGTTTCATCAAAGATTCGTAAAATTTTGACCAGAAAAATTTCCTAGGGCACTAGCAGTGTACATATTTTCTTAAAAATTATAAATGTACTTTTTTTTTGTTGAAAAAATTATGGTCACCCTACACATAATAGTTTTATTATCAAGGTTTTTTAAGTTACAGCTATTATCACAAAAATTATTAACATTTAAACAGGGCAAAAATAAATTTAGCAATTATTTCAAGAAATTAGTAGTTATGGATTTGAACTTATAATAAAAATTTAAATCAACCGCCTTTTTATAACACAATAGTTCCTCAATACAAAAATTACTCCTTATATAATCAAAAAATACTACTTGTGACAAATTATATTTTTCGACCTTGGTCTTTATTTATAAATAAAATAGTGCCGATCGGATATGTATTGTTACGAACGTGCATGTAACGAGGCACGTGTAAAGGTTGCATCTCGAAAGAGCACCTCATGCTTCCATGCGGCGTCTCGAAAGCGACTCGATATTTCGAGAATGATCAGTCACGCGTACGCCTAGAGGTGGGAACTTTCTAGAAAATAGTAACTTTGGTATATATATGTAACGATCTTAGGAATAAGTTTAGTTGATAAGAGAATACCGAACTGTAAAGTTATAAATAAATATATTTATATAAATTCGAACCGCTCGTTTTATTTAAAATCGGTACAATTGGTGTCACAGTGTGAGGACAATTGATTTATTTAAAAATAAATCCAACAGTGGAAAAAAAAAGACTTTTGAACTTTTGAAAAGTATTGTTCGTCGGGAACATCCGCGTAGTTCGGTAGTGATCGTTGTACGAAAGAACATTTCAAAAAGTACGTGTGTGCCTGACCAAAGATGCTGTTAGTAGAACTTTCAGTGAAACAGTTGCGTGAGCAACTAGAAGAACGCGATGAAGACTGCAGCGGGTCCAAGAAGATACTCCAAGAACGACTGAAGACTGTTCTCAACAAGAATGGAGAAGACCCAGAGACATTCCAGTTCCAGTCAGCAGAAGAAGCAGTTTTAACGAAAATAAAAAATGTGTCGCAAATGATTGAAGAATCTTCTAAAAAAAATGATAGTAAATTTGAAAATGTCTCACAAATGATTGAAGAATCTTCGAAACAAAATGATAGTAAATTTGAAAATGTCTCACAAATGATTGAAGAATCTTCGAAACAAAATGATAGTAAATTTGAGAACGTCTCGCAAATGATTGAAGAAACTTCTAAAAAAAATGATGAAAGATTCAATGAAACGTCTCAAATTATTAAAGAAGTAGCTAGACAAAACGACGAGAAACTCGAAAATGTGTCAAAAAGATTCGACGAGAAATTTGAAAATGTTTCTCAAATGATGGAAGAAACTTCGAAAAAGAATAATGAGAAATTTGAAGAAGTTTCCAAAACATTCGAAAAAGTAGAAGAGAAGATCAAACAGTTAGAGAGCATGATAACTAACACAAAAATTCTACCACCAGTTAATACGGTAGCTTTAGATCCGGTAGTAAAAGAAGAATCACCGAGAGACGAAACGACACATCATATGAGATTCAAATTGCCACCGTTTGATGGAAAGTCCTCTTGGTCTATATACCTTAGACAATTTGAAGCTATTGCGACAGCCAATCATTGGACAGAACAAGAAAAAGCTGTTTCCTTGACTGCTGCTTTACGAGGTGATGCTGCGGATATCCTAAGATCGATTCCTAAGGGTCAAGAAAAATGTTACCAGACCTTGTTTACTCGACTAGACAAACGTTACGGAGATGCCCATCTACAACAAGTCTACAAGGCGCAACTAAGAAGTAGAGTTCAACGAGCAAGTGAAAATTTGCAAGAGTTTGAAGCAGATGTTGCTCGTATAGTGCGGTTGGCTTATCCGGAGGTACCAGACAACATTTTGGATGAAATTGCCGTAGATACCTTCGTCAATGGGTTAAAAGAAAGTGAATTACAGAAAGCTTTACGACTAGCGAGACCGAAAGTTCTAGATGAAGCGCTCGCTATTGCCTTAGAACATGAAACAGCTAGTCAAACTTCACGGAGCCATCGAGTAAGAACCATTGAAGAAGGCGACGAACTAAACGATGAACGTCTAGAAGAAATGGTACGCAAAATAGTTCATAACACGCTGCCGAAGAGACGCGAGCCCAGATGTTGGAATTGTGGTGACGTAGGTCACATTCGCCGTAATTGCAAGAAAATGATACAACAGTCGGAAAACTAGAACGGGTCGACACTAAGGGGCAACTGCCGACCTCGAGAAACACAGCCCCCATAGTAACTGTGAACATTACGTCCTCCGGTGGAATTCATAGCTTGTACATCGAGGGTCGTATTAATAATAAATGTATATCGTTTTTGGTAGATACAGGTGCAACAAGAACTATAGCACGACCAGAAGTAGTACGAGACCATCTTAAATTATCGCCTGCAACAGTAAAGCTTAGAACAGCAACTGGTGAGATAATTAATACATATGGCGAGGCTAATATGTCAGTATCCATTGGCCAGACCACAGTGAAACATCGAGTATTAATTGCAGAGATCTCTGACGAGTTCATATTGGGGATGGATTTACTACGGAAAGTTGGAGCTGTATTGAATGTCAAAGATGGAGTTCTCGAGATCGGTGGTGAAGAGTTGCCATTTCATGAAGACAAAGAAGATGTTATCAGCTTAATAACTACTTGTAACGTAACAATACCCGGTAATAGTGAGAAAATTTTGATGGCCAGACCTGATGGTTACTGCCGAGAGGGAAGTTTAACAATGGTCGAAGATGTGAACAATGCCCAGTTCCTAACGGCAAAAGCTTTGGTGAGAATTCGAGATGTCGTTCCTGTAAGAGTTATGAATTTAAAAGGAACTGCTATTAAGTTAAGTAAAAGAACTTTGATCGGACAGTGTGTTCCCGTGGCTTCAATTTGTTCCATGAGTACTAATGAGAAACCGTCAAAATCTAAGTATCCAAAGGAGCTTGTAGAGACGATGATTAAAACGTGCCAAGATCTTGATGATGAACGAACTAAAAAAGTGAAGTCTATGCTAATAGAATTTCAAGATGTTTTTGCCATTGATAAGAAGGATAATGGCAAAACAAGCATAGTAAAGCACAAAATTAATACCGGAGACGTTCAGCCAATCAGACAACAACCTAGACGACTTCCATTTGCGAAAAGAGATGAAGCCGAAGACATCATCAAAGATATGAGCAAACAAGGGGTAATTGAACCATCAAACAGTCCATGGACGTCACCAGTAGTGCTAGTAAAGAAGAAAGATGGTTCAACGCGTTTTTGTATTGACTACCGACAGCTCAATGCAGTAACTAAAAAAGATAGTTATCCTTTGCCCAGAATAGACGATACTTTGGAAACACTTTCTGGTTCTCGTTGGTTCTCCACACTCGATCTGAAAAGTGGATATTGGCAAGTAGACATGGAGCCAGCTGATCGTGAGAAAACCGCATTCTCGATAGGATCAGGGCTTTGGCAGTTCACAGTTATGCCCTTTGGTTTATGTAATGCCCCAGCCACATTTGAAAGATTAATGGAGGCAGTTTTAAGAGGTCTAACATGGAAAACATGCCTGGTTTATTTGGATGATGTAATTGTAGTAGGAAGATCCTTCGATGAACATGCCAATAATTTGACAGAAGTCTTTCAACGATTGCGGGCAGCAAATTTGAAGTTGAGTCCGAAGAAATGTCACTTGTTTCGACGAGAAGTGAAGTACTTGGGACATATTGTAGCAAGTAATGGTGTTACAGCTGATCCTGAAAAACTTGCAGCAATTAAGGATTGGCCGGTACCAAGAGACAAACACGAAATTAGAAGTTTTCTTGGCCTTTGTACATATTACCGACGTTTTGTCAAAGGATTTGCCAACATCTCCAAACCATTAACAAAGTTGACAGAAGAAGGCAAAGAATATACATGGAGCGAAGAGTGCCAAAGAGCTTTCGAACACTTACAAATGGCTCTGATCAGCGCACCGATTTTAAGCTACCCTAGACAGGCAGGAAAATTTGTGTTGGACACCGATGCAAGCAACAGTGCAATAGGAGCTGTTCTATCCCAAATCCAAGATGGGCAGGAGAAAGTCATCGCTTACTTTAGCAAAGTCTTGTCGAAACCAGAAAGAAACTATTGCGTTACCAGGAGAGAATTGCTAGGCGTAGTAAAGGCTTGCGAGCATTTTCATAAATACTTGTATGGCAGAAAGTTTCTTCTTCGCACGGATCACGCTGCTCTAAAATGGCTCCTACAATTCCGTAATCCAGAGGGCCAGATGGCAAGATGGTTAGAACGATTACAAGAATATGATTACGAGATCGAACATAGGGCTGGAAGAGTTCATTTAAATGCTGATGCGCTTTCGAGAAGGCCGTGCAGTGAACATTGTAATCACTGTCTTAAATTAGAAGAAAGACTTTGCCCCGTGAGACGAACCACCGTCATTAATGATCAATGGCAGCCTCAACAACTACAAGACGCTCAAGCAGATGATCCATGTATAAAAAGAGTATTGGATTGGATGCGTCGAAGTGAAAGGCCCTCTTGGCAAGACATTAGTGCATGTAGTCCTGAAGTCAAGTGTTACTGGAGCCAATGGAATTGCCTGGTGCTAAAAGATGATCTTCTTTATAGAACCTTTGAGAACGATGATGGTACAGAATCTAAGCTTCAGTTGATTGTACCTAAAAGTAAAGTGTCAGAAGTATTGCGTCAGTTACATGACGGTGCATCAGGTGGACACTTTGGTATTACGAAGACTCTGCAAAAGGTCCGAGAACGGTTCTATTGGGTGAACTGTAAAGATGATGTAAGAAGATGGTGCCGGAAATGTGAATTGTGTGCAACCAGTAATGGTCCAGTTGGTAAAAAGAGAGCCCCCATGAAACAGTACAATGTTGGTAGTCCTATGGAAAGAGTAGCAATCGACATTGCAGGTCCACTTCCAGAGACAAATGATGGAAATAAATATCCTGGTAGCCATGGATTATTTTACGAAATGGACTGAGGCCTATGCGCTACCAAATCAAGAAGCTGCTACCGTTGCAGAGGTACTGGTTAAAGAATTCTTTAGCCGATTTGGTGTTCCCTTGGAGATCCACTCCGACCAAGGGCGAAACTTCGAGTCAAACCTTTTCCAAATCGTTTGTAAATTGATTGGTGTCAATAAGACCAGAACGACACCCCTTCATCCTCAATCAGATGGAATGGTCGAGAGAATGAACCGAACGATGGGTAAACACCTGTCCAAAGTTGTATCAGAACATCAAAGAGATTGGGACCAGCACATTCATTTATTCCTAATGGCCTACCGCTCGGCTGTGAATGAAACTACGGGCCAGACTCCAACCTGCCTGATGTTAGGTCGTGAAGTTCGTTTGCCCTGCGACCTGGAGTTTGGCTGCAGACCTTCCGAAGAACATGTTGCAAGCGAAGATTATGTCGACCGCCTAAAGTTAAGAATGAACAACATTCATGAACTTGCCCGACAACACATCCAGTTAGCCAGTGACAGAATGAAAGATCAATACGATTCACGATGCAAGAATGAAAGCTATGAAGTAGGTGATCTTGTTTGGCTTTATAATCCCCAACGTCGTCGTGGCTTGTCTCCTAAACTGCAAAGACAATGGGAGGGTCCGTATGAAATTAAAAAGAGAATAAATGACGTAATATACCGAATTAAGAAGTTGCCGAAAGGTAAACCAAAAGTAGTTCACATAAATCGTCTTGCACCTTATGCTGGCTCAAACGAAACCGAAGAAGCCCGAACCCTTCAACATGAGATCAAAGATGATCGGCGACCAAGCTTTAATGAGTTTATGTCAAATTACGCAGAGAGAAAGAGTGCTAGATTCGGCGTGACGACAGAAGTTCAGCAGGATCTTTTTAGTGTTCCGCATAACGTCACTCTAGCCCACTGTGTTGCCCAAGATCTTGAGATGACTAAAGGAATCTCATCCGTATTTCATAAGAAATTTGGTCGCTTGGACGAGTTAAAAAAACCAGCGGCCTAAAGTTGGAAGAGTGCTGAGATTAGAAGATGGTTCTCGATCTTTGCTGTATATGGTGACTAGGAAGTCGTATACAGACAGGGCAACCTACGAGGATATATGGTGTGCTCTAACTAATTTGAAGAAAATCGTCTGCAATTACGACATTAAGAATTTGGCCTTACCCAAGATAGGCCATGCACTAGATAATCTGGATTGGAAGATTGTCAGAAGCATGCTTGAAGTGATCTTCCGAGAAACCGGCGTAAGAATTACTGTGTGTTGTACTAATCCGAAGAGATCGTGTCCTTCAAAGACAGTAGACTGTTATTTCTTTCTGAGGGGTTCATGCAGAGCTGGAGAGTCCTGTAGATTCCGCCATCCTGGGCCTACATATAGAGTTGCTGATCGGGACGCTCAGATCTAAGGGGGGAGCAGTGTTACGAACGTGCATGTAACGAGGCACGTGTAAAGGTTGCATCTCGAAAGAGCACCTCATGCTTCCATGCGGCGTCTCGAAAGCGACTCGATATTTCGAGAATGATCAGTCACGCGTACGCCTAGAGGTGGGAACTTTCTAGAAAATAGTAACTTTGGTATATATATGTAACGATCTTAGGAATAAGTTTAGTTGATAAGAGAATACCGAACTGTAAAGTTATAAATAAATATATTTATATAAATTCGAACCGCTCGTTTTATTTAAAACCGGTATACTTTTTCCAATGTCAGTTTGCCAAGCATCGGCTTTTGAGATTCTTTGATGCCAATGCCGACCATTGGCGTGGAAATTAAGAAAAGGGATCAGTTCATCAAACGCATATTTCAAGAAAAATCATATTAAATTTTTTATTAATTTTTACATAATTATATTCAGGAAAATTTCTCAATTTTTGGGCAGAAATTGTTTAAACAATTTTTTAAACAAATTCAAAATATCACCTTCTGTGCTCCAAAAAATATTTTTTAGGTTTTACTCTAAATAAGATCTATGTCATTTTTCTCAAAAGTTAATAGTTTTGGAGATATACGCGATTGAAAATCCGAAAAATGCGATACCTAATATGCATCTTCGCATTATCTTAAAAAAATGTGCACTATCAACATGTATGACTGTGCAAAATTTCAAATCTGTATGTATTTTGATAGCTGATATATAGAGGTGTCTATATCTTAAATGCGACACACTGTATAATAATGAATACTAGTGTTCAAGATGCATCGCGATAGATGTAAAGAAATTAATTAGAAGGACTAAAAAGAATCGTCAGAGTCTTCTGAAGTCGAATCGTTCCCAGGTTGGATAACTATTGGTGCTATTGCCGGTAAAACAGGATATTCGTTTTCTATTTTTACAACATGAGCTTCGCAATTTTTCCACACATCGCTATTAATGCCAATAATTACTTCTCGAATATTCTCAATGGCCACTGCGCTTAATGTTGGAGACTGATTATATTTTCGCAATCGTTTTTTTACGGTACCCCAAACCATTTCAATTGGATTAAAAATGCAATAGTATGGGAGTAATCGCAAAAGAGTATGGCCGTGCCTGCTGCAAATGCTGTCAGTAACGTATTCGTTTTTAAAATTCCGACTTTTGATTATTCTAATTAATTTTTTCTTTACTGGAATCTTTTTAGGAACAGTAATGTTTTTAAGTTGCATAAATTTTAAAATTTCGTCCTTTTTCGTGTTATTATTAGGTATTTTATTTAATATGCGGGAATGATACGAAGCATTATCCATAACAATCACTGAATTCGGCGGAATATTGGGCAAGAGTTGTTCAACAAACCACTTTTCAAATAAACCGGCTGTCATATCTTCGTGATAATCGGCAGAAGAGTTTGTTATATTTTTGGCCGACAATAGCAATGCATTAGATACAAAACCATCTTTGCTTCCGGCATGAAGAATAATAACACCTTTTCCTCGTGAACACGGTGTATTTAACGCACACTTGTTTGTGTTGTCAACCCAGCCGTACTTGACATCATCATGCGTATCGAACCAGGTTTCGTCTAAATAGATTATCTTTCTGTTTGAATTACGATACTGTTTTATTTTACTCAAATACTCTCGTCGAAGTTCAACAATACGCCGAGATTCCATTATTACCATTCGATTATCTAATTTCTTATATTTAAATCCACAACTTATCAAAATCTCGCGCAGTGTTTCCAAAGATGTATAATTATATTCAGGGAAATCTCTCAATTTTTCACGAATCAGTTCTAAAGTAGGCACTCTATTTTCTTTGTAAAAATTGTAAACTGTTCGCTGAATAACGTCTTTTGCAGCAATGTCAATCCTACCCAATTTTTTATTTGGTCGCTTTCGTTTTAAGGAATGATCTGTAACAGTGCCCAATTTAATAATTGTAGGTATATATCGTCTTATACCCGATTTTTGTTAATACATGAATTCTCGAACAATTGCATTATCAGCCATCCCAATATTTTCTTTTTTCAAACACTCATACATATTTAAAACTATCCTTTGGGATAGTACGTGCAAATCTTTATTTTTTTAATTCGGGGCTGTCATTAACATAATATTGTCATTATTTATTGATAACACAGAAGTTGATGCATCTTGATCATTCGTATCAAATGGTTTCCAAAATGCCATCCTAGAAAAATATAATATTACTTACCTTATAATAAGCCTCCGCCTCTGATTGCTGGTTGCAAAATGAAATATTTTAGGGTGTCACTTAGCGAGACGAAACAGGTGTTCATTACGATTTATGGCTTTGCGGTTCGCTGTTGCCATAATGCATGAGTTTAAAATTAGTGAATGTAACTTTAATACCATATTAATATATTTGCAATTTTTCATGTTTCCAGGTAAGGTCAAGATCAATGAAATTTGGAAAAAAAAATAATACAATTCTTGAAACCGTTTTTGAGAACTTGAATTCTTAAAAGTTGTCTGATTTCTTAAAAGTCGATCATTATATCTATAAGAGTATTACCGCTAAATTCACCAACATGGCAACGTCGATATAGACCCAACGTCCAAATTCTCTCCAGACTACAATGTTGCCGATATTCGAAAATTACTTGAGTATAAGTAATATATACAAAGTTCACGGTTGCTTTAATTCATTAGTGAAGAGTCCATGGGAATATTAGTACCTAGTTAATTAATTTATAGATATATTTTTTGAGAATATGTTCATATTATTTTTTAAGAGTGTCGTTAGAGAATAGGGAATATTTTTTAAATATAACCTTAGGAATTTTAGGAAATATGTCTGACAACCTTGATTTGAAAGGCGGTCTCTTTGATACCAGAATGAGGCATGTTTATGTTGGAAAATTATTAGTGGATGTACTATACAGTATTTTTTATACGTATACCTCAATACGTATTTTTTATTAGGTCCCTCCTATGACTTCATAGGGGTAGGGATTTTGACCAATATTTTTTTCTAATCTTCACGACCAAGAAACGCGAAAAAGAAGACGAGCTAGAGAGAAATGGCTAGATGGCCAACGGGACCCTGTTCCCCGTCAAATTTCAGGTCGTCCCCGAAAAAGGTGGAGCGACAATCTGAACATTGATGCAGCTGACTGAAGTTTGAATAGGCGATTTCCTAAAATGAAGAAAGAAGAAGAAGAAACTGTCAGTTAAATTAGTTGACATGTACAAAATTATTTGTATTATTTCTGTTTGAATACTTATAAAATAACAAATAGATAACTCGAAATGGACGACAGATTATTTCGCTGTAAGTAACTTTTTAAGTGTCTCAGTATTATATTGCTACAGTTTATTTCATTGGTAAGTACTGACAATGCTTTTTATTGTCTAATATATCTATCTGCTGATGCTTACTGAATATTTTCCTTATATAAGTCGACAACAGTGTAATAAATCACAAGATTTCTGAGCCAGTATAAATTCTTTACTCAACTTCACTAGAAAAAGGTCTTCCTAGAAGTTTTAAAGTATATTTCAGGAATTTGCACTTGTTTTGGATTATTGCTAGACACTCGATATCTAATTCTGAAAGTAGAATGCTCTAGGAATGAAAATTTGCTGTGTGGGTCTCCCCTCCATTTACAGTCACGTGACACGCTGTCAGATTTGTGAGGACGTTTTAGTATTGAGTCTTATGGGATTATTTTGTTAAACTTAAATATTTTATTTTGTAGTGTTAATATCCGGATACAATTTTTAGAATTAATTAGTTATAGTGACATTTATAGTTCAACAAAAATATTTTTTGTCTTTAATAAAGATTTAAGAACATAATCTGCGAAAGTGAGGTTATATATACATTATCAACATCCATGGTACAATGAATATGTTCATTTTACCATGCAAAAAAGCGTCCTGATAAAATTTCAAGCAATCGCCACCATGAGCAGGTCAGTTGATTTTGCTTTGACACTTTGTTAACCCTCGGAGCGAATATGAAACAAGTATAACCCGACAAACGAGAGCTGGCGGTTTGCTCGTAGAACAAATTGAAAAGTAGAAGGTATTGCTTACATCTATTGCAGTCGGCTAGAAGTTCACATCGTGTATAACCGTTTAAGTACTTATAGATACTATATACCTATAATCGCGACTAAGTACCTCTCCTATCTCTCTTAGAATAATTCCTTTTCTATTTTCGCGCAGCTCACCCGCCAGGTCTCGCTTGTCGGATTATAATTTCTAAATTGAATTAAAAAAGTCCTTTTAAAGTTATTTACAGTAAACTCTTTTGATATAATTTATGTGCACTGCACATTTTATACGACAGTGTTTGTTTTCCTATCAATTTTAGCTTCTTTGCCCAGCATTAGTTGAATGTTAACTAACAATGTTATAAAAGGATTTAGATTTTTGAAAAATTTATATTTTATATTTACCTGCAAAATATTTGTTACAAACATATTAGTAATTACCTAGAATTTAATGTGGTTCTAATTAGTGAGCTCTGAGAGATATTTATTGAATCTCTCATAGCCTGTACTTGGATTTTTGACCATTTCTAGAACCGAATACCAAACTTTAGCGATACTCCCAAACGAGTTACAAATTAATGGTACCTAATAAGTTTGTCATAATATTACTTGTGATTAAAAAGAGTTTTATATGGTCAGATACCCAAGCGGGCTAGGCGGCCGGTGCTCATTCGCTTTACTGCGAATGGTTCAGTGGATGTGGGCTCGAACCCCAGCTCAGTGTACAGAAAAATAAAAAGGCTGACGCAGCAGTTTAAAATTCTAGATGAATCTGCGGGTTAGACTAGAATATGCTGGTGTCTGATCGGCCTATGGTGGAGCAGTACGGCAAGAGATAAGGGCTTGCGGCTCGATGATACTCCTCCATAGATCACTACCGGAAGGGCGTGTCGCCTAAATAACGGTGTATATAACTTACAAAACTTGCTTCAGCCGGTATGGGTTGGACAAGGCAATTCTTCCAAGTTATATTTATTTTTCCTTTGAGAATCTTTCTGTTGAGAACCTCTTTAAAGTTTTTATGGGTGGTGGAATTCACTTCTTATTTAGAGGATATACCGCTATTTTTGTTTGTTCCTTACATAAACACCATGTCTTAAAAATATAATTTAAAACAATGCTTTCTTCGTCCGATGAAGAGAATGACGAGGACATGATTAAAAAAAAACAGAATAAATGTGCCGTGCACCACTAATGTGAAAAGCAAAGACTAAAGATCTTCCTGGGAGTTGAAAGTTTGAAATTTGAGACATTATATATAAAATACGCGAAAGAAAGAAAATGTTTTAGTAGAAGCGGTGTTAAAAAAATTAAAAGATAGAAATACGTTCGAAACTTTTCCAGGTTACCAATATAAAACTGTAATCTAATTTCTAAAATTTTGTTTTCAGTTACGAGGCTCGCAATATGCACCATAATCATCGCATACTGTATTAAAGCTCTCAAGGAATTCTAAAAACAATAATTATCCAAGATGCAAAACATACAATTTTTTATGTTTTTTGTAAAAAAATAAAATTTGTTTTAAAAAACTCGTTTCTTTTATTCATTTCTTGTAAAAATTAAAGTTTTGCTTTAGATTTAAGATGTCGTGAGGCCTGTATAGACGCTGTGACCTAAACGTGCCATTTTGATTCGTTGAAATAAATTATTAAAGAAATAAATATACAATAAATAAATAAATAATTAAATAATAATTCTTAAATATAGACATTTTTGAATCTTCATACTGTACACAAATGACCAAGATCTTGAAAAGATCTTGGATTAGAGAAGTACAAAACACAGGTGCAGGATCGTAAATAGAAAACTCTTGCTGTAATATTGCAATATTAATGTTGTGTCTTAAATAAAAACTATAGAAAGTAAAGGTACTTTAAAAGAAATGAAAATAAAATGATCTGAAATTCCCATAAAGCTAGATATATGAGAAAATAATACAGAGTCATTACAAATTGTATATTGTAAATGAGAAAACAAATGGCAATAATTAACAATACAAAATAAAATATGAAATAAATGTAAATCCTGAAATGGCTATTCTAGCTAAAATTGTATAAATAATAATAGAACAATAAACTTATAAACTTAAAAACTATACCAAACATACGAAAAAGTTAGTCTTCAGCACAAAAGTGGGAGATAGTGAGTTCAAAGCTGAGTGTCTTGGCAGCCAACCTCGGAGTTTTGAATTTACTTTACACAAAGTATTGTGTTCGTTAAGAAGAAAACGTTACAATTAGCATCTCTTAGCAAAGACAATGACGTCGACTTTGCTAAGTATCAAGACAATTACTCTACACATACACACACACCACACATACACACTACATTAATAAACTTATCTTAATTGAGACTGGCTAAATGACAATTATCCAAGCCAAAAAACACACACAAAAAAACCTCAGATTGATTATTATGGTTCATTCTTTTTTATGTACAGTGCTTCATGTTTACACAAATGGTGTCATCACTAATTGTTTTTACATTGAGATCAAAGCCTTGCATACTTCATTGATGATTTCAACTCAAACTAACCGTAGTGACACCGTGGTAAGTGTAACTGGAACAAACCATGAAGTGGAGATATCCAGGAGTGGCTAGTATACCTGTTGAATACAAAGCACGTGGTGGTCGTGTGTATTAAGGTATAAAAAAATGCTTATTAAAAGCTTAACACTTTTATTTTAAAGAAGATCTTTTCGGAATAAACTTAATTCCATCATCAGTTTAATAAAAAATTGTCAAAAAAAACATTGTATGGCCACATGAAAACATAGTAGAGAACTCCGTATTAAAAAACTATCCTCAAGGTGTTTATGAAGGTAAATGCAATAGACTGTTGAATTGTAGATTACTAAAAACTGAAAATGGGGGCATCTTACATGACCCCCTGTAGTTGGTGAGGTTTTATTGACTTACATTACCTAGATCAGTAAGCCCTAGACTCCAGCACAGATCAGAGGTAATGTAAATCTTGACATGGCCAGAGAAATCCTATGACCGTTCCTAAGTGGTCTAAGCGGTAAGAGAGTCAAGTGCACACCCATAAATCGACTCTATTGTGTTCCGATTTTGAATAGCAATAATTTTAACTAAATGATCACTGAAATATGATACCTTCCAGCGGTTTGTGTGCTGGCGACATAATTATCTCCAAAACAACAAAAAAAGTCAAATTTTTTGAACTTAAAAACAGACTAAGAAATTTTACTGAATAACAGGAAATAATATCTTTTAAAGCAACGTAGATAGAATATGCCATTAAACCTTATTATACTATAGTACAGTAAAAAAAATACAAAAAAATGTAAAATATGAAAATGGATATTAAATACTTTCCCAAACACTAACCAATTAATTAAATTCTTTACTGACCTCTGGGCTATCGAAATATGCAAATATTAGTAGTTTTTAGCAAAAGCTTGCTGTTGTTCTAATGAAATCAAAGTCAACTTATCATGGCATTAGAGCATAAAGTCGTCAAACTTTTCACAGGAGAAAAAAGAGATCCGGAAAGAGCTAAAGACTCTTAGATAAAGATATTGGAGAGGCGTGCATAAACATGCATTATAAAAAACACAGATTAACAAGTTCACTTTGGCATAATGATGGCCAACCGTCAGTTATGGGCGGTAACTTTAAGAACAAGAGACTAGACTGATCGAAATAATATCAAATGAAACTATAATGTTTTAAAACTCGCTTTAAGAAAGTTAAATTTAAATCAAACAAGTTTGCTAATAATATAGCAATAAAAAACCACTTTAAAGAATCTAAAAAACAAAAACAAGAACAACGTATTTGAAATATTCCAAATTCTACATAAAATTTGAGCCACCTAGTACATCTACATAAGTTATCTCCGATGAGTATACTAGATCAATCATATCGATAATTTAAGTAGGTTTTTTGTCTCATTGCGGTGAAGCCGATCGATGATTCAAATGACTTTGTACGGGAAAGATACGATAATTTTTTATAGTTCGAACTAAATTATACGTATAGATCATAAAAAGTTGTTTATTTAGCTAGACTCGCATTTGAGGAATTTTGTAATCATGTTTTGTAGGTAATTTTTAAATTTATAGATTGATTTGGTAAATACATGCTTTGGTATTTGCGCATCGGATGAGCAAATTCTATACGTTATTTGTTTGCTGCTTTTTCCATTAATAATTATTCACCATCTTCACGATTATTCTGTAGCGCTACAATAGTACGTAAATCCATATTAATTTCTTCTTAATCGGCCTTGTAAGGCACATATTTATATAAATAGGTTGCCGTCGAAAATTTTGCGTGCAGATAACTTTTCGATTGGGAAAAATCTCAAATTTTTATTTGAGATTTGTTATTTTTAAAGCATTATGACGTAGAAATAATTGAATAGGATAATCTGTTCTTTTCATAAAATCTATTTTAAATAAATTATTCATCAAGTTTATTGAAGAAGTATATGTTAACCATAAGTATTTATGTTTTACAATAAAAAATACCTCAAACATTAGTAAAAAAATTAAAAAAAAACTGAAAAAAAAATGTTTTAAACAAATTAGATGGTTTATTTAATAATTTTATTATTTAAATAATACATATTTGTAATGTACGCAAAAAGTACATACAAATTAAAAAAAAAGAAACGTCGATATCTATAAACAAGAACTAGAGATTCAGTTAACAGCTCCTTCCCCCTCCAGCGCTTCCGAGAGTTTCAAAGCCTTCCGATTTTGGGGACCACATTTTTAAAGCTTTGTGGACGATTCCATTAAATGCAATATTTTTAGAATTTTTGCACATTAAAAAAAAAGGCAAATTGGATTAAATTTAAAAAAGTCATATCGGAGAGAATGAGTCAGATTAAAATTTCAGAATCGATTGACGATACACTCACGAGCTCAAATCAACTTGTAAAATAATTTAAAGAATCATCAAAAAGACAAACAAGAATCCTGGCAGAAACGTATATCTTGCATTAACAGCAACACAAATATATCATGGTTAAAAAAAAAAAGTTAAAAAATAAGGACAGCATACTTACCAACAAATCATAAGTCTAGAAAAAAAGGGACGTTCTCAGGTCCACAAATATCAAATGTAAATCTCTATTTTTTGCTTTTTTCTTTTCCAACAATTGTTCCAGTGTGTATATATGATCTATGCATGATCTTCCTGCCGTGAAGCGTGCCTGATCCTTCCCGGTTTTGCCTTTATTGCTTGCTCTATCTTTTCTCGCAGTGTCTTCCTGTATAATCTTCCTATTGATGGTATTACGCTTATTCCTCTGTAGTTTTCGCATCATTTTCTATCTATTTTCTTAAATATAAATGTCATATATGCCTCCTTTCATTCCTTTAAGAGCTGATCTCCATTTATGGCTTTCTGGAAGATCCATTTTATCATCCGGTTTAATTTTTTTGAGCCGTACTTTATAAGCTCAGGTGTAATGCCTCCAGGTCTCGGTGCGTTCTTATTTTTGATTGCTTTTATGGTCGTTCTTATTTTCCTATCTAGGAATTTTGGATTTCTATTTCTTGTTGTGGCGATCTGCTTCACCTGTTTTCGCCAATGAATTGTGGTCTTTGTTCTGTTAACAGTTCCTTGTAATAATCATTTCATTCTTTGTCCTGTATATTTTCCAATTTATTTTTTTCTTTTGGGTTTTGTTTCAATCCTCTCAGTAATTTCCATGACTCCGAAGTTCTTGTACCTCCTTTGTGTGTTTCAATATTTAAGCAGGTTCGTTCCCATTCTTTATTCTTTTGTTGTGTTATTTGTTTTTTCACTTCTCTATCTTTTTTTCTATATTCTTTATAAACTTCATCGTTGTTTGTAGGTAGCCATTTTCTGTATAGTTGCTTTTCTTCTTTAATTATTCTTTTGTTGGTTTATTTATTTCATAATAGTGCTGTTCATTTGTTATAATATGTTCTCTCTCTCTCTTCTTCTCTTTTATTGATTGCTCTTGGAGTAGTTCCATATTGTATTGTTTTTCTCCTATAGTGTTCAACGGTTCTTCTGTAGAGGGAGTCTTATTATGTTTACAATTAACTAGCGGACCAACTCGACATCGAGTTTTGATGTAAGTTTTGCTAATATTTAAGAGGGGCGTAGTCTAACGATCCATCGTTTCCGTCGCCTGGTGTAAATGTTCCAAAAATCCTAAAAATAAACTGTATCGACGCCAATTTTTTTAACTTGAAAATCGATACAGTGGTAGTTTTTTAGGATTTTCAGGAAGATTTACATAGGAAACGGAAACAATATGATTGTTAGGCTCCGCACCTCTTAAATGAAAAGCGGAAGTAAAACCGGAAGTAACTTTTTTTGCACATTTTAGATTGTAAAATGCCACGTTTAAGAAAAAGAACGCCGTTTGAGAACTAGCGGCCCCGTCCATATGCTCTGGAACACCGTGAAAGAAACCATAATTTTCAAAACTAAATCGCGTTAATATTTTAAAAATACATTGAAAATTGGGACCGTAAATTTTGAAGAATTAAACCTGTAAAATTCCTATACTTTACTATAGGAAAAATTCATTTTATGGCCGCCATTCTTAAACCGGTTCGATTTTTTTTTTAATTTAAAACCTTAGGGGGAATCTACTCAACAATCTGTTTAATTATTCGAAAAAAATATTCTCCTATCTATCACCGTTTAGGAGGAGTATTATATTATATTATAGAGGCGCACAAGAAAAGGGCTTAGCCTTTTAGTATAATATAAGATACCCATTTTTGCTCTCAGTAGTTTATAGTCAGTTCCACATTCACCTCCGCTTCTGACTCTCACATCTTTTATTTTTATATTTATGAATATTTTTATGTCTGAAGAATATATTTAATATAGTCGTAATATTTTTTTTGCTCTTATGTATGTTAAATCTGTAGACTACATTGCGTCGTCTGCATGATAGAGTAATTTTGCATTTAGTATTTTTTTGTTGACCCTTTTGATAAAATGTACAGGATTTAATGAGCCCTAACACCTTTCATAACTCCTGTCTTATTTTGTTGTCTATGTCTATAGATTTTATAAGTTGTACACCTATTCTAACTTCCATTTGGTTGTTTTGGTATAATTTTTCAATAGTTTTTATGATATTTATGGGGCTTCTTTAATATATAGGTTAATAGGTTAATAGATAGAGGTTAATAGTCAATTTAAAACAGCTAATAACAACCAAATTGTCATCATCATCAGTTGGCGCTACAGCCCTTCGTGAGCCTTGGCCTGCTTCAAAACATTCTTCTATCTTTCCCTATCGAGTGTCTGCCTTCTCCAGCCCCTCACTTCAATCTCCCTCAGATCTTTCTGTACATCGTACAACCAAATTGTAAACAATAATAAAAATCATATATTTAACAAGAAAGATGTTTGCCGCGCTATTCACGATGCCGTAAATCAACAAAAAAATTTAGATAAACAAAATTTAGAAGAAGCTGATGGTGAAAGTGAAAGAGATCTATAGGAAGAAGAAGGCATTCATGGATAAAAAACTTGTGAGAATGGTACAATTGCACCAATTACCAACTGTTTAGATCTGCAGCATCAAAAATACGAATAGCTTTGATGATAGCCAAACTTCGGAACGAAGACGGCACTTGAAGAAGAAGAAGATGGTGAAAGTAAGAGAGATGAGTGGTTGACTCAGAATCGTCGTAAACGTAGACGTCAATATTTAATTGGTGGAAATGAGATGGAAAAGTCGGTGGAGTCCGTTCCAAATTTGTGTTTCTGCATTTCACACGTCTTAAACCGCAAACAACCCCTGATTATTTACATAAAATGTTAGCTGTATCATTTCCTGAAGTCCAATGTATGGTACACAAATCAAAAATGCCTGAAGCATATAGTTCCATGAAGGTCACCATTAATCAAGAAAACCTAAAGAGAGCTTGGAACAAAGATGTTTGGCCAAAGGGTGCAGTGATATCTCAGTTTTTTGTGAAGAGGAGGATGCCAATGTAATTGGATACTCTTTAAAAAGTATTGGTAAATTTAAAAATTGTTTAAATGGATTCTAACTTTTAAACTTCTAATTTTCTTCTAACAACTTTAATAAATCAATCAATATCTTATCAACTTCTCCTCAAGTTTTCAAAACTGCAAAGGTAGTGCACCTGTTTAAGAATAAAGGCTCTATTGATGATTATAACAATTATCGACCCATTTCTTTGTTGCCCATCTTATCAAAAGTTTATGAACAAATTTAAAAAAATCAAATTAATCTACATTTTGAATCTAATAAACTGTTTGACATAAACCTTTACGGATTCCGAAAAAATAAAACAAAAACTTTAGCTATTGATCATTTCACTAGCAATGTTTTGGAAGGGTTTGACAAGGGTAGTATTCTGTTTAGAAAACTTCCTTATTATAATTTTCATAGTGATGCTATTCAGCTAATTGATTCATATCTATCAAATCGTGATCAATATGTTCACTTCCACCAGTGTAATTCTCAAAAACAATCTCTGTTGTTTGGTGTCCCTCAAGGCTCGGTTTTGGGTCCAGTATTATTTCTTATCTATATTAATGATCTAGTGTACTCTCAAAATGAAACAGTTAACACTGTTTTATTTGCTGATGACACTACTTTCTATGCTAGCTATCACCCTTCTGAATTGGACACCCTTGATTACCAAACATCTGAAAAAAACTTTATTATTCTAAGTTCTTTAATATTCTTAATTACTCTAAGAAATAACACTTGTGTTGAAAACGTTGCTCTACTGCAATGTGTAACCGGAGCGAAGTTTCTGGGGATATATTTGGATGCAGGATTAACCTGGGAACAATATATAGTTAATTTATCGAAAAAGCTTTCCCGATAACTTTTTCTCTTCAGAAACCTTGTATAAGTTACTTCCAGGGAAACTATTTTAACAGCTTATTATAGTAATTTTCATTTAATTAAAAAATTACTATGCTATTCTCTCCTGGGGCCACTCTTGTCATATTGATAGAGTGTTTGCACAACAAAGAAAGTGTGTTCGTATTATCTCTGGGCTCTCTTATAGAGCAGACTGTAGAAACTCCTTATAGAGCTTTAAAAATTTTGACTTTACCTTGTGTATACATTATGCAGTGGCTGTTGCACATTAAACAAAATCTTAGCCAATACAATGCGCATGTAGATTTTCACAATTATCCCACCAGATTTAACAATAATCTTATACCAGAATTTAGCCGTCTTGAGAGATCCAGAAATGGTTCAAGGTATTTAGCCATAAAATTCTACAACTTAGTGCCAGATAGAATAAAAGCTCTTGATTTTCATCAGTTTAAGGCAAAAATTAAGAGTTACCTTATAGTGAATGCCTTTTTTACACATGAGGAGTATTTTATTTCCGATTTTAATTTTTTGTAATTGTCAACAGTATAATTTAAAACAATGTATCTATGTTTTGTGTTTATATTTATGTGTATATTAACTATATTGACCTATATTTTATTTTCTTTGACTTGTAAACAATAATTTTGTATTCATTTATTACCAATAAACCATCTATCTATCTATATAGAAAAGGGATTACTTCTTCGAGTCTTAATCTGTCAAATGCTTTCTTCAAACAATCAGACGCAGAAATGCTGGCCTATTACATTCTACTGATTTATCGGTAATTTGCTTTATGAGGAATATTGCAACTGTGCGATGATCTTCCAGTACAAAACCTTGTTGTTTTTTATCTGCTAAACTTATTTTCTGATTTATTAGTTCTTGCAAAATTTCAGATTTTTTAAGTTTCAGGGTACTATTCAACAAGTTTATACCCCTATAGTTTTCTAACTGGTTTTATCTTTCTTTTTTGAATGGTAGGGTTAATTCGCTAGTTATCTATAACGCACTTTTGCACGTAAAATAAATAGTAGATAATAGTAAAACTTTATTTTAATATATATCTAGTGACACATTATACAGCCAATAAATTAATGACTTATAACACATTTGTCGTTACTCGAGCCATCTGCTTGGCACAATTGGAAGCTCACGAAGATATTTGCAGCTTGTCCTTCGAGTTTGTCGAAATCGTTAGCTAGGAAGAAACCAACTATGTGGTGGTTTTGAAGTTTGTATTCATGTTTGTCGCTTGATGAAGTTCCAACAAGAACGGAGTGACCGTTGCAGAAAGTAAATTTGAGACCTAAAACAAGAATTTTCTTTCATAAAAGATACTATACTTAAATCTAAAATGAGTTTAACACATTTATAATAATCATATTCACGTAAATATATTTAACTGAATAAATTACAATCTTGCATCAGTTCACAAAGATAATAAATTAAAAGGTGTAATATCTAGATTTATCTCTCCTAACTACCTAAAATTTATTTTTAATTCAGCTTCGAAAGTCCACTGCTAAATCTAGGCTCTTTTCTCGTGTTTCCAACTCCATCTATCTTGCAAGCTCTCATTCTGTTTTTTATTTTGGATTCTTAAATCGTTAGTCCATCATGTAGGTACTACAATGTGTATTTATTTGTAATTGTGTAATTGTGTAATTATTTATTCAGAATTGCACAATACAATCAAGTTAACAAAATCTAGAGATATTACTTACATTTTAGGAGACATGCAAAAATTGGAGTAGGTAGAGTTGAAAATATAGTTGGACAGTTCGGACTAGGAACTAGAAAGGAGAGAGGAGAAAGGCTCATAGAATTCTGCCAAGAAAAGAGTATGGTAATTGCTAATACTTGGTTCCAGCTTCCTAACAGAAGACTATATACATGGACGTCTTCTTCACATACAGAAAACCACATTGTCAGAAACCAGAAAGACTTTATACTCGTAAATAGCAAACATAAAAACTCTGTAACCTCAGCTAAAACTTATCCTGAAGCAGATGTTAACTCAGACCACAATCAGTTAGTGGCTGACGTGAATATAAAATAAAAAGAATTAAACTTAGAAAACAATAACCAAAAATAATGTAAGAATGCTACAAAACGAAGAAATTAAAAACGAATTAAAAAATAATGTGATTAACATGCAAAAAACACTAACTGACAACAAACAAATCATGGATGTAAATAAAAAGTGGTATAATATAAAAAACACTTTACTGAAACCAGCTCAAGAAAGTTTAATACAACATAGGTCAGAGGCTAAAAACAGTGGATAACAGAAGAAATACTACTACATATGGAAGAAAAAAGGAAATATAAAGGAAAAGATCTACAGAAGTATAAAGAAATACAACGAATAATTAAGGAAAAAATCAAAACAGCTAAGGAAATCTATTTGATGAAACAATGTAAAGAAATAGAAGAACTAGAAACAAAATATAATATGAGAAATATGCACAAAACAATAAGAAAAGTGACTGAAATGGGTCGAAATAGACAGCAGGGACACATAAAAGACAAAAAAGGAGTTCTACTAATAGATTTACCAGAGAAGTTAAGGCAGTGGGAGGAGTACGTTAGAGCACTTTTCCAAGATGAAAGAGGCGAAATGCAGAAAATACAATAATTAACTCCTTTAGAGAAACAGAAGATCACAATAGATGAAATCAAACATGCTGTCAAAAAAAACAATAAGGCAGCTGGATTAGATGAAATACCAGTAGAACTGTTAAAACTAGTGGAAGAGGATAACTTGGAAGTATTGGCATATTTATCCAACACGGTGTACGATACGGGAATAATACCACAAGAGTAGCTAAAGTCAGCATTTTTAACCATCCCTAAAAAAACAAGTAGCAAAAGAGTGCTCTGATTATCGAACACTGAGCCTCATAAGTCATACTTTAAAAGTACTGCTGAAAATAATACATAAGAGAATATACGAAAGGCTAGATGAGGATATTAGCGAGACGCAGTTCGAGTTCCGAAATGGAATAGGTACTGGAGAAGGACTATTTGCCATCAACATATTGATTCGACGATGTCGGGATGTAAACGTTGATCTACACTTGTGCTTCGTTGACTACGAAAAAGCTTTCGATAAAGTAAGACATGAAAAACTAATATCAATACTTATGAACAAGCGCATTGACAGTAAAATCATAAATATAGTGCAAACAGTATATTGAAACCAAAGTGTCATAGTTCAAATTGATGGGCAACACTCAGAAGAAAAGAATATCTGTAAAGGAGTTAGACAGGGACGTCTTTTATCGCCACTTTTGTTTAACTTCTATTCTGAAGAAAATTTCCAAAACACGCTCAATAATATCGAAGCGGGAGTCACTGTTAACGAAAAATTAATAAACGACTTAATATATGCAGATGACAATGTGATCATAGCAACGAGTATAGAGGATCTACAACATCTTATCGAAAGCTTGAGTATGAATAGTGTTGAGATGGGAATTACTATAAACGCTAAAAAAAACGAAGTACATGCTAATTAGAAAAAGACCACAAAATATACATCATCTATTGACAATCAATGATAACGTGATAGAACAAGTAGAAAAATATCAGTACTTGGGAACTTTGATCAATGAAACTAATGATCATATTGTAGAAATGAACAGGAATAGAGATTGCCAGATCAGCATTTATAATGAAGCCACTCCTAACGTGCAAAAATCTAAATTTGGAGATCAGATTACGTACCATTCGCTGTAATATATTTTCAATGTTATTACATGGAGCTGAGAATTTGCGACATAAAAAAAATGCAATTTAAAAAGAATCGAGGCTTTCGAACTCTGGTTATACCGCAGAATATTAAAAATATCAGGGACTGATGGAATTACAAAATAAAGAACTACTGGAGGAAATTTTGAACAGCTAAGAACAGCTGAAGACAGAGAAAAGTTTAAAATTGTAGTAGCCAACCTCCATTGAGGAGAGGGCACTTTAAGAAGAAGAAGGAGAGGGAAGGTAAAGAAACAGAACTAATCACCACTATACAAACCAGAAAACTGGAATAGCTGGCCCAAGTGATGAGGGGTCCAAAATATGAAATTTTGAGACTCATAATACAGGGAAAGATTCAAGGAAGAAGATCTGTTGGCCAAAGGCAGAACTCATGGTTAAACAATCCACGTGATTGGTATCAATGCAGATCGATTGATTTGTTCATCAAGTTCTAAAATAAAAATAGCCATGGTGATTGCCAACCTCCGTAGGGAGACGGCACTCTAAGAAGAAGCATTCTAATAATCTCTTTATCCATCGCCCATCTATCACTAGTTATTTATTCGATGCCAGTCACCTTGGTTGTTTTCCTGATATCTTCATTTTCTACCTATGAATCGTAGTTATTCCTAATATGGATAGCTTCATTATTTTTTATGTGCTTCTTAATCTGGTAGCTGAAGCTTTTATTAAGATTACTGTTTTGGCTATCAGATTATTAGGTTATATGGGTCGTATAAAAAATACTAATTACTTTTTGTGATTACTTATGATAGAAATATTGCTTTTTAAGCCTTATAACCATAAGTATTACTTTAATACTTTAATTTAATTTAATATTTTAATTTTTCCTAATAAATAGTTGTTAGGATTCGTATAGCTATATAATCTAATCATAAAAATGTTTGTTATTAAAATACATACCGTCAATTTGTCCCCAGCCATAAGCAATAACAGAAGTTATATGATTTCCATCAAACTCAATTATTTGGAAGTCAGGACTTACTTTCCCAGTGACACTTTTTTCGCCGTTTTCATATTCAACAGTAAGACCTAAAATTTTTATTTGAAATAAAATTTGTAAAAAACTGTTGAGTAAAAAATAAAAATAATTAATTATTTTATCGACTATTGATTAAAAATAAGAAAAAAAATCTACTGCCAACTATTGGCAAACGTATTCTCTACTAGGTCAGCAACTGAATGGTCTAGTCTGATTAAAATCACTGCGTTTGTTCTCTAGACTTGTCTATCTTTTTTTATTCAAGCTTATCTTGCCGTCCAAGTTTCTCCCGATTAGTTTCTTCTTGATGTTAGCACCCTAGAGACTGCTGGAAAATAGTAAATTTCGAAAGAAACAACTCAAGATCCAGTTCGGTACAACCTGATCTACCTTCAGACGAAACTAATCAATTTTTTTACTTTAATTGCAGATAATATAATTACATCTCTTCCCATTATTAATGTCGATGTCCCCTTCAATTAAAGAAATTATCTTTCTCCGATATCTTCAATACAACAGCTAAGAATACAATAAAATACAATATGATAATACCAGCAGAAAAAACCAAATGTATGACAACATCTAAATACCCACTAAGGTGTAAAATCGAAATTGATGGGAAAATAATACAGCAGGAAGCATGGTTTAGATATCTGGGAATAGATATAACTAGTTACGGAGATGTTGAAGAAGAAGTACGACAACAAAGCTTAAAAGCAAGTAAAGCGGCGGGTTCTCTTAATGACACAATCTGGAAGAACAAACACCTAAGACAAGACCCAAAAACAAGAATCTATAAGGCAGCAATTAGACCTATATCAACATACACGGCGAAAACAAGACCTGACACATCTAAAACGAGACGACTGCTAGAAATAACAGAGATGAAAATACTCCGACGAATATCAGGGAAAAGTCTATTGGATAGGGAGAGAAGCAAAAACATAAGAAGAGCATGCAGTATAGAAGACATAAATGGATGGGTGACAAAACGAAAACAGGAGTGAAACGAACACATCAATAGGATGGGAGAGAATAGAATAGTACGAATAGCACGAGATAAGTCACCAAATGGACGAAGAAGTATTGGCAGACCAAGAAAAAGATGGTGCGACTATTTAAACAAGTTTGGAGGTTAATATTGAAGAAAAAACAGGCTTTAAAGCCTACATACTAGAAGGAAGAAGACGAAGAAGTATCCTTTTCCGAGCTAGTCGTTTTTTTCGCCCCGTTGTGGAAAAACAGGTGTCTCAAATAATAAAGTCTCTTAGTACCTAATTCTAACTGTAGGAACGTTCACGAAACTAATGAAAAAATTTTAAAAGAAACTTACCAAATAGTTTTAAAACCTTTCAGTCACCTTATTAGTTCAATTCTATCAACTGGACTATATTCAGAAATACTAAAATACTTAAAAAAGGTGATTGCTAAAAAACTGACAATTACAGACCCATAAGCATTGTTTCTACTTTTGGGAAAGTGATTAAAAAGGTTATCAAACAACGATTTTATTCCTATTTTAAGTCTAACAATTACTTTGGCAACTCACAATATGGATTCAGAAGTTCTACTACGAACGCGGTATTTAATGTTGTGTGGTAATTGAGGAGCCTGAACGCGGCAATCGCATAGACATTTCTCTTTGCGACTTGTCAAAGCCTTTTGACTGCGTTTCACACGACATTTTGCTCCACAAATTAAATTACTATGGAATCAGAGGTATCCATCTTAAGCTTATAACTTCTTATCTATGCGGCAGACACCAGGCGGTAGTGTCTAAAGGTCATCTCTCCGATTTTCTATCCGTAAACATGGAGTCCCACAAGGTTCGGTCTTAGGACCTCTTTTGTTTATTATTTTTGTCAGCGATTTTCCTAAATTCATATCTCCGTATAAATACCAGAAACAAATAATGATGATTTAAAAATATCTCATGAGGAAGTTTCTGCTAAATCTAGCACATGTTGCGCTGCAACTAAAACTTACCTCTGATAAAACGCAAAATTTGATTATATCTACAAGTAATTTACACAATGATCCCAATAACAAAGAGACTGTTAACCTATTGAGAATAAGAATAACCATAGATAATCGACTGAACTAGCCGGCTCATATCCCACAACTAAAGAAAAAGTTTTCAAGTTTATTATTTCTTATTCGCCAACTACCAAGGGTTGTCAATTTTGAAACATTAAAAATGACATATTTTTCTTTATTCCACTCACACCTAAACCATGGTTTAATCATATGGGGCAATTCAACAAATGCATTTCAAATTGTTAGAATGCGAAAGAAAGCTATCAGGATTTTAGCAGGGGTTAGTTATCTAGTTATCTAGGAATAAGGAAAGCTGAGCAACGCTTTAGAACAGCTCGAGACAGAGACAGTTTCGCCATATTAATCGCCAACGTCAAGGGGACTTGATAGGACAGAAGAAGAAGTTATCTAGAACGCAGCCGACGTTTCTTTATCAAATTTAAAATTATGCCACTACCTACCCTGTTAATATTTCAAGTTCTAACTGAAATTCACAGAAAATGGGTCCCTTTAATAAAGCAGTCTGATGTCCATGTTCATAACACGCGAAAGTATCACTCATCATCTTCATAATTTTGGCTTTACAACCCTGTGTGGGTCCTAGCCTCCCCAAGAATTCTGTTTCAGTCGTCCCTATCCATCGCTTTCCTCCGCCAAGCACGTATTTCCATATTTCTCATATCTTGGTCTATGTTATCTAGGAATCTTGTTTTGGGTCTTCCTCTTTTTCTTTGACCAATAGGTCTATCAAGGAGCGTTTTTCTAGCTGGGTCGGTTTGCTCCATCCGCATTACATGGCCTACCCACCTCAGACGTCCTATCTTAATGTGTTTTACGATATCTTAATGTTTTCATTGCTTTTTGTTAAAGTCCAGGTTTCTGAACCATATGTTAGGACTGGGCGTATTATTGTTTTATAGAGTTTTACTTTTGTATTTCTTGATATAGCTGTAGATTTAAAAAGGAGATTAAGCCCAAAATAGCATCTATTAGCCGTGCAAATTCTGCGGTTTATCTCTGCGGTAATGTCATTTTCAGTATTGACGAGCGTTCCCAGGTATACAAATTCGTTAACTGCTTCGATGACGTCGTTTTCTATAACAAATGGTCGTCGTATTTGTGGTTGCGGACCTACTTTCATGTATTTGAAAACTATCACTACCTACGAACAAATCGCTGTAGATTTGTTCGTAGATCTTTCAAAATTGTTCAATTACGTTTATCAAACAATATTTTTACTGCTCAGAAGAATATATAACTCATTGCAGAGCATTCATTGAACTGCTTCCATATACTGCTTAATGCTTCCATAAGCCTGGTTGAAACCTCGATATCCTAAACCCACCAAAACGCAGGTCCGCCCTTTCCACCTAAGATCGAGTGAAGTCAAAAGAAAGCTAAAGCTTAACCTGGATAGAACACTAACTTATAAAGCCTTCTTCTTCTCCTTCTTCTTCTTGTGATTTCGATATCCACCTAGTTTTAATTCGTGAGAATGAAATAGGCACTGAGACAAAAGTAAAATAAATGATCCAGAAGAGAACTTCTACTTAACAACTACACTAATTACGGCATTATGAAACAAGAAATATTTGTATATTTTGTATACAGTTAGTTACTAAAATAGTAGTTTTAATGCTTACCAGAAATGACTGCATCACCAGATATTTTATCGTTTAAAGTATAAACAACAAGTGATACTGGTTGGTTGCGTTTATTGTTCACCAAAGCTGGTTTCACTGGTGGATCATGGTCTTCTGTAACCATTTGTCTGTGAAGTTTAGGTGTTGCTCTACCCCAGTATGTGGAGTAAAAGATGACATCATTGTAAGGCTCCTCTGTGCTTTCTGGATGCTCTACAATTGATTTCCAGAGCGGGAAGAACTGCAATCCATTAAGTACACAGTAACCTCGTACAGTTACAAGACCGTCATACAATAGTTCTGCATAACATGTTTTATATTCTAACTCAAGTCGAGCCTTGGTAAGTTCTGTAATGTATCCTATTGCTCCCGATTCAGGATCATTTATCAGATTGTCAGACCAAACCATAATGTGTTTGACGGCAGCTTCATCTAAACCAAGCTTATCACGGTTAACTATAGCAAACTGATTGATTTTAAGTCTTAAATTAACAACAGCACAATAATATGGAAGAAGTTTATAGGTCGGTTTGAGATTTTGTTGCTTTTCTTTTCGTTCAAGTTTAAACTTATTTTGGAAATCAACCAGATCTTCCAAAATGCTTAAAAATTTCTGCAGAGCTGTAGGTCTTCCTTCGTTTAATTCATGAATTACTGTTCTAAGTCTTTCTGCAATTTGGGCAAGATTTTTATTGATAACAGTTTGAACAAGCTCTTGCCTAGGGGCGTCTAACAAATGAAGTATCTAAAAGGAAAGAAAAACTAAATGTTAGATATTTTCCCTTACTTCTTCTTATTTGATAATACATCATAAAGACTAAAGAGGCACTTGCCAGGGTTGATTTCGGTGTCACGTTCAACGGAATTAAAATCAGTGATCAAATTTAGATGCAGAGTTAACAAAGAAAGAAACAAAAGATAACAAAAAACAAACAAACTGGACCTGGAATAACTGAAGATTCAGGAATGTAAGAGAATTTAGAAGAATATGTCGCAAATGAGTTAGGGACGCTAGAACAGCACTTAATAGAGGGCAAATGGAATAATAACAAAGCGGAGCATGGCTCGATGAAGAGTGCGGACAAGAAATAGAGGAAAGAAATGAAGCACACAAAATGTATATAACAAGAAGAACACGATAAAGACGAACATCATTTTCTACAACAAGTAGATATAGAAGATGAAATGGGTACGAACTACGTAGAAGAGAATGAAGTAGAGAATAGAGCAGAAGCTCCAACCATAGAGGAAGTTTTTGAAGCTATTAAGGCCCAGAAAAAAAATATAGCCCCGGGAGTTGGCGAAATACCAGCAGAATTGTTTAAAGTAGGTGGCGATCACCTAGCAAGTCACATCCACGCGCTCATCAAAAACGTATGGCAAGAAGAGAAAATATCCGACGACTGGAAAAAAAAGTATAGTATGCCCGATCTATAAAAAAGGAGACCAATTCCAGTGCAAAAAACCACCGTGGAATTTCTCTACTATATACAGCATATAGTCCTCATATATTCAATAGCCCTCAATATTCGAGAATATTAGAGGGGCTTTCGACGGGGAAGATCGACACTGAATCAAATATTTACAGTCAAGCAGATCTTGAGTAAATCATGGGAACATGACCTTGACGTTCACAACGTGTTTGTAGACTTCAAACATGCATATCATCATCAATCAGCCAATCACGTCCACTGCTGGACATAGGCCTCCCTCAGTTCTTTCCAGTGTTCTCTACACTGGGCCGCTTGTAGCCAGTTTCCCGCTACACGTTTAATGTCATCGGTCCATCTAGTCGGTGGTCGTCCTCGGCTTCTTTTATAATTTCTGGGCCTCCATTCCATAATACGTCTTGTCAACCGTCCATCTTGTGTTCTGGCTAAGTTGTTTTGCCCAGTTCCACTTAAGCGTCGTGGTTCTTTCGATGACGTCTTGAATTCCTGATCTTCGCCTGATTTGTTGGTTTGTTATGTGGTCTCGAAGGCTCACGTTCAGCATTGCACGTTCCATGGCTCGTTGTGTAACTCTAAGTTTATTGGCAGATTTTTGCGTGAGTGTTAAAGTCTCTGCTCCATAAGTTTGTACAGGTATAAACACATTGGTTATAAACCTTTCGCTTGAGACACATGGGAATTGAACTTTTTAGAATATGGCTTAATTTGCCAAATGCTGCCCATGTTAGACCTATTCGCCTCTGTATTTCATGTGTTTGATTGTCTCTGCTTATTTTGATTTCGTGTCCCAGATATTTGTAAGTGTCTGTTTGTTGTATGGTATTATTGTCAATAGTTATATTTCCACTCATTACGAGATTTGTTATAATTTTAGTTTTCTCAAAGTTTATCTTTAATCCTGCTCTTTCAGACAGACTTTTAAGCGAATGCATCATAGTAACTGTATCATGTAAGTTATCTGCGATTAATACATCATCTGCGAACCTTAGATGATTTAATCTTTCTCCATCTATATTGATGCCCATATCTTGCCATTGAGTACCCTTAAATATTGACTCTAGAGCTGCCGTGAACAATTTTGGTGAAATATTGTCTCCTTGTCTAACTCCTCGACCTAAGCTGAATTTTTCTGTGTCTTCGTGCAGTCGTATACTTGATGTAGCGTTCTGATAGATGTTTTTGATTAGTGTCGTGTACCTGTAATCTATTCGGCTTTGATTTAGGGCTTCCAGTATTGTTTCAAACTCTACAGAATCAAAAGCCTTCTCGTAATCGACAAATGCAAGAACCTCGAATGTTGTACTCGATGCACTTTTCTATTAAGATCTTTATGGTATGCAAATGGTCATTTGTGCCATATCCTGCCCTGAAGCCTGCCTGTTCTTTGGGCTGATAGAAATCAAGTTTAGGTGTTAGCCTCTTTGTTAAGATTTTCATAAAGAGTTTGTACATATGTGTCAAGAGGCTGATGGGTCTATAATTTTCTAATTTAGTAGTATCGCCTTTTTTGTGTAACAAGACTATTACTGCATTGTTTCAGTCTTTTGGAATCGTACCCGCATGTAAGCATTTAGTAAACAGTTCGCTTACTGATTTTAATAAAATTTCTCCACCTGCTTTTATTGCCTCAATAACGAGTCCATCATCACCAGGCGATCGATGGTTCTTCATTTCCTTTAAAGCTGCTCTTACTTCTGACACAGTAATGGGTAAAAGTATTTCCGATCCCTGATTTATGAGAGTCTTTACTCGTGTCGGGAAATTGTCTTGTGGTCTTTGGCTGGTATAGAGGTCTTTATAAAATTCTCTAGTTATTTTCAGAATGTTTTGTTTATCTGTTGTTGCCTTTCCGTCTTTATCTCTCAGCTTGTATATTTCTTTTTTACTTTGCGTAAGTTTTCTTTTCATTATCTTTAAACCTTTGTTCTCTTCTACTGTTTGAGTAATTACATTAGTATTATATCTTCTTACATCTTTTCTAATTTCCGCTGAAATTCTTTTATTTAGTTTTTTATATTCTTCTCTGTTTCCCTTTTCGTTCTCGCTTAGGTTTCGTAGTATTTCCATGAGAGCCCTTGTATCTTTGCTAATGCATATGACTCAGTCAAAAGAAACAATCATTATCAGCCTCTCTCAATCCACTGCTGGACATAGGACTCCCCTGTTTGTCTCCAAAGTGTTGCTTGCTGTATTGAGTTTTTTGTTGTCTTTCGTAAGTCTTCTTGCCATCGTGTTGGTGGTCTTCCTCTGCTACGTTTATCGGCTCTTGGTCTCTATTCATCTAGTTTGCGAGTCCATCTTCCGTCCTTCATTCTGTTGGCTGAATTGTCAATACCACATAAGCTAATTAGATTCATTAAAGCTACAATGAATGAAACTCAGGCATGCATACGAATACAAAAACAACGGCCAGACTTTTTCAAAATTTCGCAGGGACTAAAGCAGGGAGATGGGCTCACGCCAACTTTGTTTAACCTGGCACTAGAGTATGCGGTTAGGCAAATGCAAACTGGACGAGAAAACCTACTGACCAAACGAATGGTTCATCCGGCCGCTTATGCCGATGATAATAATATTATAAGTAGAATATCAACAAGAGCACAGAAAACATACACAGAATTAAAAACGCAAACAAAAAGGCTAAGTCTAGAAATTAACACAGAAAAAATAAAAATAATAATACAGAAGAGAAGAAATACGGATGGGAATACATCCGAAACAGAGCTTATTTTGCTCTCTCATGTATAATTGGGTCTAAAAATGTTCACCGAAATACAAAGATGAGAATCTATAAAATCTTAATTTGACCAATAGCATGCTATAGCAATGAATCATGGGTCATAAAAGAAACGTCCAAAAGCAAACTCAACACATTCAAAACGAAAATACTAAGGGGAAAACTAGGACCTGTGAGGAAAAACGGAATCTTCAAAAGTCGATAAAACAACAAGCTTTATCAAATTTATAACTAAGCACCACTGTCAGACTGCATTAGAATTCAAAGATTGCAATCTGCCGAACATGTGATAAGAACGGGAGAGGATAGGCTACCAAAAAGAGCACTGAATGCTAGAATGCAAGGAAAGAGACCGGTTAGAAAGCCAAGAAAGTGCTGGGAAGACATAGTAAACAGCTACGCACAAGCCCTTTTAGGAGTCCGTGTATGGAGAAGATTTTCCTACTTTTCTACTGCATACGAAAGCTGAACTCTTCACCTTTAAAACGAATCTTGAAATATATATGAAAGCTGAACTCTTCACCTTTAACACGAATGTCAAAATATATCGAATTTTTACTGTCGATCTGATACAAATTTTATTTTTTGACAACATTGATTTAAACATTGATTTCGCGCGCGTAACTGACATGCAAAATCGACGGTCGCATCAACCGCTGTCTCTAAGAGAACGGTTTACTTTATATTAAACCAAAAACTTTAGAAAACTCTGACCAGATTAGTCTAGTTAATATTTTACATGTAAACACACAAAGTTTATTAAACAAAATAGATCAGCTTAATATTTTTTTGAAAAATAAAAGATACAATATATTATGTTTCTCTGAACACTGGCTCAGAGAAAATGAATTAACAACATTAAAGCTTGATGGGTATTTTTTGTCAACTTTTTATTGTCGGAAGGTAAGGGAACATGGAGGTGTTGTAATTTTTAGCGATAATAAAATCCCTACACGACCAATTTGCTTAAATGATATGTCATGTGAATTTGAGGGTGAATTTTGTGCATTAGAAATTATAGATATTAAAACTATTTTAGTAACAGTGTATAGAACCGGAAATGGAAATTTTAAAGTTTTTCTAGAGCTATTTGAAAAGTTATTGGAGTTTTGCTCTGCTAATTTTTTAGAAATAATAATAATTGGAGATTTCAACATTGATTTTAAAAAAGCTTCTAATGAATTAAACAGTTTCCGTGATCTAATTTCTACTTTTGGATTAACCATAAATATTAATGAATTTACTAGAATCACAACTAGATCAGCAACTTGTTTAGATAACATCTTAACAAACATAAGCAGTGAGATAGTTGGTTGTGGAATTGTGGACCCTTGTATTTCTGATCATCATGCACAATTTCTCTACTTAAAAATAAAATCTGAAAAAAAAACATAGTGCTAATCCTTACAGAAGACATATAACAAGTAATGGCATCCGGATGTTAAAACAGTCGTTAAACAACGTTGACTGGGCTTCAGTTGTTTCTCTTAAAACAGCAACAGAATTAGCTCAATTTCATTACCGAAATGTATGTAAAGTTAACTGAAATTAATTTTCCATTAAAAAAATCACGAACTCATAGTAAAGCTCCAATCTCTTGGTTTGATGATGAACTAATAGAAATGCGAAATAATCTTTCCACAGTAACTTGCTGATGTTACAAAGGAATATAGTGAGTATAAAAAAATTTAAGAAGCACTATAAATCAACAATATCATTAAAGAAAAAACTGGCTTATGAAAATTTTTTTTCCAATTCTGAAAATATATCTCGTGATAGTTGGAAAGTTATAAATTATCACAGAAATAAATTTCAAAATAAAAAAGTCTGTCCAAGCGCGATTACATCAAACGATTTCAATAATTACTTTACTTCAGTGGCTAAACATATTATACTCTGTTTTTTAACCAGGAGGAGTAAACCAAAAAGACAGATTCACACCCAAGAAAGTTACTAGAAAAGTCACCAAATACATCTTCTTTTTTGTTGATTATCTCGGCCTTGCGGTAATCGAGTAATCAATATCGGATCAACCTCACACGTCAATTTTAACCTAACTTTATTAAATTTATGTTTGAATAATAAAATAATTTTTTTCAATTCACTTCCAATATATATATTACAATTATTACAATAAAAAAGGACGTTTTTCACATTTGGTCCCATGTATATATATTTAAATATCGAGTGATTCAGTTTTATAGATCTCTTGAGTCTATGGTATTTAATTATAATTTAGAGAATAGTTTGATCGAGAGAGTCATATGTTACAGATCTAAGTATGGTTTTTCTCAGAAATTTGTCTTTTAATAGTAGACCATATTCTTATTCTGGTATGATCAATTTCTTGAATCTAGTTTTTTTTTCTTACCAGATACTTTCTATAAATATCTAAGTGTGTGTACTTACAATTTTTTTAATGCTGGATTCTTGTTTAATTTTGACAGTGAGTTTGTCTCATTTGTTATCAACAAATATAATTTACTAAAAAATACTGGATTTCTGTGAGATAATCAACAAATCCAATCTATTATGTTACATTCTTGCATAGTTTTGTAGTTTTCTTGTGATAATCTACAATCAGGAAGAACAAAACCAACTGTATCAATACAATCAAACTAAAACACAACATTACTTTACTAATGTTTTTTTATTGTGATAAAAACAAAATGGAAATGCTTCTTAACAAGTATACACTAAATTTAAAAGATAGTTGCCGTTTTTCTTATGATAATTAGATATAAATAACATACATTTATAAATTTATAAAAACTTTAAACTATATTTGGTATAAATAGTATCTAGAAAAATATCACATTAAATACTATTCGCATATCACCAAGTCCAAGTTATTACAAACAACTTAAAGAGTCAGAAATCGATTTATATATTAGACGAAAATAATAATAAATAAATTTCACAAATGTCATTAGTGTCAATATGTCATAATTTAGTGGAGTGAACTTGCCTGCGGTTGGACCAATTGCAAACAAGCATTGCGGCGCGAAAAATTTGAATTACTCCTCCTGGTTAAAAAACAGACCATAGAAGTTCTTTTAATTCTACAAATGAAAATGTAGCCATAGATTTTTTGAAAGATGTACACTCTCCTTGCAACTCTTTATTTTTATTACCTGTTAGTGATACTGAAATCAGGAATGTTTTGCATAGATTGAAAAATTCACACTGCACGAATTTTTATTTCTTAAACAAAAAAATAATTGTGCAAACAATCGATATTATTATTGACAAATTAATTATACTTTATAATAATTGTCTTACTGAGGGGATTTTCCCAAATGTTTTAAAAGTAACAAAAGTGCTACCAGTGTTCAAAAAGGGAGCTTTAGATGAAATTGGAAATTACCGTCCCATCTCAATCATTCCCATTTTCGGCAAAATTTTTGAGAGTATTCTAAATGTTCGTTTGGTAGAATATCTAGAAAAACACAAAATACTTCACTGTAATCAATATGGCTTTAGAAAAAAGTGTAGCACTACACTAGTTATACAGAAAATTGTGAGAGATATAGTTGATGGCTTGGAGGAAGGTCATTTTGTGTCTTTGACATTATGTGACTTATCCAAAGCTTTTGACTGTGTTTCGCATGAATTACTGTTGGAAATAATGCATAAGTACGGTATTAGGGGAAACACTCTTAATCTATTTAGATCATACCTAACAAATAGAAAACAGGCAGTTTTTCTTAATAGCAGCTATTCTGAGTTTAACACTGTCGAATATGGTGTACCCCAAGGTTCGATATTAGGACCCACTTTGTTTCTTATTTATCTGAACGATTTATTTCACTACACTTTTCCTATAAAATGTGTTTGCTTCGCAGATGATACAACTCTCATAAATACTGATATTAATCAGAATAATTTAAAAATTAAAATAGATAGTGATACCAAGAAAGCAAAAAACCGGTTCTCACATAATGGGCTAAAGCTAAATGAAGAGAAAAATCAGAATTTGATTTTTAGTTCTGATTGGAAGTATATCTTAAGAAATAGTGTTAAACTATTAGGAATCTTTATAGACGATAATTTGGACTGGAGTGCTCATATAGATTACTTAAGTTCTAGACTTGCTACAAGTATATTTTTAATACGCAACTTAGTTTATATGATTCCTAAAATACCCTTAGAATGTGCTACTTTGCACTATTTCATAGCCATTTACAGTACGGAATAACTGTTTGGGGTAATTCTTCTTACGCAGATCGAATTTTAAATTACAAAAAAGAGTAGTGAGGATACTTGCAAGAGCAGAGTATAGGGAACACTGTAAACCTTTATTTCTGGATTTAGGTATTATGCCACTACCTTCACTATATATATAATATATATATATATATCATATAAATATATATATAATATATATATATATGAGACGCTGATTGAAATTCATGCCAACAAAGGTAAGTTTAACGTAAACTCCAACGTCCATGATCACGATACAAGTTCTAGAGATGCTATTAGAGCACAACGTTTTAGGTTGACAAAGAGCGTAAAAAATTCGACTGACGTTAGTTTGTATAACTTTTTGCCAGATGAAGTAAAAAGTCTTCACTTGTTATCATTTAAGCATAAAATCAAATCACAATTTTTGAAACATTGTTTCTATTCAAAAACGGAGTACTTAAGTACAGCTTTTACACAATAGTACTAGTTTGGTCAAGGCAGTTGCCTATTATAATTATATTTCATGTTTTTTTTATAATTCCACAAAGTGTGTTTGTCGTTTTTTTAACTGTTAATATTAAATACATACATGTTTGTAATGTTTAAATTATCCAAAAATAAATTTTATATGTTTTATAAGTATTGTCACTATTCCTTTGACTTGTCAAAAACAAAACTATTTTTGTATACTGATTAAATAAATTCTATTCTATTCTATTCATATATGTCTCAACAAACTAAAATTACAGGAACTAATTAAATGGACCGCTAGGAGAATGTTAAATCTTTAGGTGTGCTTAAATACATTGTCATATATACGTGCATGCATATACATGCATACGTATCATGCACACCTGCTACGATTAGGTACTTACAACAGAGTTGATTTTGTCCCACAGTGACTCTTGGTTTTCTGGCCAGAAAATATGTAAAATTTTTGATAAATCATCTGCAGCTTTCGGTATGACTGCTGCTCCAACTGAAGTAAGTATTTTGGAAATCAGATTAATATCAATTGGAATAGAAGAGTCGCTATTGTCGTAGAAAGGGTAGCCGGTGACTTGGCAGCAATGTACATAGCCTCTGCGGTCCTCAGTATTGGTTAAATCCACACCTACAAAAATATGTGAAATTATAATAGGTATATTAGTTACAGTATATAAGTGTTTTAATGCCTTCCAGGTTTGAATTATCTCTTTTTATTTGAAAAAAAGTGTGGCTAAACGCAAAAAGTTAACAGTCAGGGGAGGTATTTATGCATAATAACCTAAATTTTTAACGTATCTAAAGAAGTCACACACTCTTAAATAAGATTTTTCGCAAAAAAGGCACGAGGACCATTTTTCTACTATCCAGGAATATTTCAGAATATTTTTCTGCTTCACTAGGACTTCAACTTCAAGGCCGAAGTTCGGGCCAGCAAAACATCATCTGCAGTTGGACCTTTTGAACTAGAAAACCGGAACGGCCGGGAAGATACATTGGATATTTTTGCGGAAGCTAATTAATTAGTAATAATGGACATCTGATTTAAGCTACACTCAAGGAACTTGTACACCTGGAAATCTCCACAGGATTCTGTGGGAAGGATTGTAAGAAATCAGATTGATTACATGCTAGTAAATAAAGAGGTATAGGAACAGTTATACATCTGTCAAAACATTCTTGAGAGCAGACATAAATTCTGATCAAGCACCAGTAGTAGGTAATTTCAAAGTCAGGTTTAGAAGGTTACAAGTAAGTCGGTGAAGAAGTATGGTGTTAGAAAACTAAAAGATCCCAATGTTTGACTGAAGGTGAGTGAAAACCTCAATCTTCTTCTTAGAGTGCCGTCTCCCTACGGAGGTTGGCAGTCATAATGGCTATTTTTATTTTAGAACTTGCTGCTTTAAATAAATCAATCGATCTACATTGATACCAATCACGTAGATTCTTTAACCATGAGTTCTGCCTTCGGCCAACAGATCTTCTTTCTTGAATCTTTCCCTGTATTATGAGTCTCAAAATTTCATATTTTGGTCCCCTCATCGCGAGGCCCAGTTTTCTGGTTTGTAAAGTGGTGATTAGTTCTGTTTCTTTACCAACCCTCTCCAGTACTTCTTTATTTGTAATTCTATCAGTCCATGATATTTTCAATACTCTGCGGTATAACCAGAGTTCGAAGGCTTCAATTCTTTTTAAATTACATTTTTTAATGTCCAAGTCTCAGCTCCATATAATAATATTGAAAATATATAACAGCGAATGGTAATCAAAGTTCCCAAGTACTGATATTTTTTACTTGTTCTATCACGTTACCATTGATTGTCAATAGGTGATGTATATTGTGTGGACTTTTTGTAATTAGCATGTACTTCGTTTTTTTAGCGTTTATAGTAATTCCCATCTCAGCACTATTCATACTCAAGCTTTCGATAAGAGGTTGTAGATCCTCTATACTCGTTGCTATGATCACAGTGTCGTCTGCATATCGTAAGTTGTTAACTAATTTTCCGTTAACGCTGACTCCGGCTTCGATATTATTGAGCGTGTTTTGGAAAAATTCTTCAAAATATAAGGTAAACAAAAGTGGCGATAAAAGATATCCCTGTCTAACTCCTTTACAGATCTTCTTTTCTTCTGAGTGTTGCCCATCAATTTGAACTATGGCACTTTGGTTCCAATATAATGTTTGCACTATATTTATGATTTTACTGCCAATGCGCTTGTTCATAAGTATTGATATTAGTTTTTCATGTCTTACTTGAAAACCTCAATAGAAAGGTGCTAAAATGCAGAAATGCAGGAACTATAGGGGAAAGTCTGACCATCGTACAAGAAACAGTGAGAGAAATAAAATGGCAAAATCAAAAAAAATCTCCAAGAATATAAGAGAATACATACTATCATCAGAAGAAAGATAGGAGAAGCCAAAGAGAAACAAAAAATATAACAATGTCAAGAAATAGAGAAGCATCAGAGTCGATTCGATAACTTCAATGTCCATCGAAAGGTGAAAGAAATAGCTCAAAAGTTTCGAAAACGTAACAGAACTGGAAGAAAATTTTCCACGACCTTAGAACAATACAAAAACTCACAAGTAGAAGATAATATGGACTGGATATTCTTCTTTAAGTTCCATCTTCTATCGAAGGTTGAAAATCATCATGGCTATGCGGACTCTGTTGACTGCTGCTCTAAAAAGTTCTGCACTACTGCATTCAAACCATTCCCTTAAGTTCTTAAGCCAGGATATTCTTCGTCTTCCCACATTTTGCTTTCCTCGGATTTTGCCCTGCATAAGTTGTAATAATGCGTATTTTTGCCCTCTCATCACATGTCCCAAGTACTCAAGTTTTCGTCTTTTAATAGTTAATATTATTTCCGCCTTATTTCCTATCCTTCTAGTTACTTCCATGTTTGACATTCTTTGAATCCATGATATTCGTAGGATTCTTCTGTAACACCAAAATTCAAAGGCGGCCAACTTACTCAGATGAACTTGTTTTAGTGTCCAAGCTTCCAGGCCATAAAGAAGAGTAGAGAACACGTAACATCGAAGCATTCTCAGGCGTAGTTCTAACCTTATATCCCGACAACAAAGAAACTTTTTAAGTTTAATAAATGATGTACGTGCTATTTCAATACGTGTCTTAATTTCTTTGGTTTGGTCTACATCTGATGTTATTCATGTTCCTAAGTATTTATAGTTATTAACACTCTCAATTGCAGTATCTTCAATAGTCAATTGGATATTTGCATGTGCAGATTTAGTCATGATCAAGCATTTAGTTTTCTTTAAATTTATCTTCAGTCCGTACTCATGACAGCGTTCATTAAGGCGTTGCATTACGTTCTGTAAATCATTGTTGTTATCCGTAATTATTAGTGTATCGTCTGCAAAACGTAAGTTATTCAAAACTTCTCCATTTATAGATATACCTTCTATTGAGTCTGAGAGCGCTTCTTGAAATACCGCTTCACTGTAGACATTGAAAAGTAGTGGGGACAGCACGCAACCCTGGCGGACTCCTTTCTGTATTTTGATATTTTCGGTGTACTGGCTGTCAACTCTTACCTTGGCAGTTAGATTCCAATATAAATTAGATATAATTTTCAGATCACGACTGTCAATATTTTTGTTTTTTAATATATCTACAAGCTTTTTATGTTGAACTTTATCAAATGCCTTTTCAAAGTCTACAAAACCTAAGTAAATATCCTGATTTATGTCCATGCATCTCTGAGCCAGCACATTCAAGCCGAACAAAGCATCTCTTGTACTCATACCATCTCTGAAGCCAAATTGTGTGTCACTAATCTCATATTCAAGAGTTTTAACAATTCTGCTGTGAATTATTTTCAAAAATGTTTTAAGTGTGTGACTCATTAAAGCTATTGTTCTGTGGTCTGAGCAAGTTGTTGAACTTGGTATTTTGGGAATTGCTACAAAGGTTGATTGCAGCCATTGTCTGAGTCATTGTGGCAGTCTGATATATTAGATTAAAGAGTTCAACCATTACATCAATAACATCTTCATCGATGAGTTTTAATAATTTGATGGGCACCTCATCTGGTCCAGTAGCTTTACCCTCTTTTGTGTTTTTGATGGCATAGATGACTTCTTCTCTTAATATTGGTGGTTCAGTATCCTCGGTGATTTCTAATGACAGTTCTTCTCTTTCGTCATTAAATAGTTGTTGAATGTAATTGGTCCAGTGACATAATCTCTCCTTCATATCAGTAATAATATCCCCTTTTGTACGCTTTCTAGAACCTGTCACTTCTTTGATTTTTTTGTGTAAATTAAAGCTATCGTACTTTTTATCCAGATCTTCTATTTCCTTGCATCTATCGGAGAGCCACCTCTCTTTTGCCTCTCGAATTTTCTTTCTGATGTTTCTTTGAATTTCTTTGTATTTATTCAGGTCTTTTGCTTTATGTTTTCTTCGTTCTTCCATGAGTTCAAGAATTTCTACTGTCATCCAAGGTTTTGTTTTTTCTTTAAGTGGTTTATGGACTGGACTGGATATAAACACCAGCAAAACTAAGCTAATGATCATCAGCAAGGAAAACATAACTGGAGCAAATCTGTATGTGACACAAACGACATTTAAAACGTTTCTCACAGTACAACTACATGAAAACTATAGTCAATGAGTCGTGGGACAATAAAGAAGAGATAAAATGTCGGATCGGAAAGGTAAAAAGTGCATTCTTGTCTATGAACTCTGTGTTCAAGAGTCATAACCTTACCCGAGAAACAAAAATAAGGCTTCTTCAATGTTAAGTGTACTCCGTGCTTGTGTACGGAGTAGAAACGTGGACATTAAAAACGAAAACTCTATCAAAGCTTCAGGCTTTTGAGCTATGGCTATACAGAAGGATCTAAAGATACCATGGACAGACAAAGTCACCAATGAAGAAGTACTGCGGAGGATAAACACAACTGCGGATTTGGTCAATATCGTAAGGGGCCGTAAGCTGCAGTACTTGAGACATATGATAAGAAATCAAGGCAGATATAAGTTGCTTTAATGCATTTTGCAAAGTAAAATTAAAAGAAAAAGGGCCCCAGGACAAAGAAGGATATGCTTGCTTACTAACCTAAGAAAATGGTATACAAAGACCTTAACACAGCTATTCCTTATAGCAACCTACAAAGTCATCATAGCCAGAATGATCGCCAACGTTCGGAACAACAGGCACCCTAAAAAGAAGATCTGCAAAAAATGATTTACTGACTAAAAATTACTGACAAAAATACTAGGTTTATTATTATATCTAAATCTAGTAAATTTAAATGTTTACCGAAACTATATAAAATTCCGTTACCTGAAACAAGGCACTTGCTTTTGGACATATCGATGTAAGCTTCTTGACCAGGTTCTAATGTTATAGTTTTGACATTTCTGGTCCACAAAACCCTTGTTCCTGCTTTAACAACTACCTTCACACGAGTTTTACCAACATTGTAAACGTAGTAGTTAGTGTGGTAAGTTGGTAGGAGTATTCCTGTGTCTTGTTGGGAAACAAGTCTTGTAGACATGGGATTTAAAGTGAAGATATTGCAGTTGTATTTCGGCATTTTAACACTTGTAATCTGAAACTAAAAAATTGTCATTTTATTTTGAGAAGGCGAAAGAATTGCCATTTCATTTGTTAAGCGAATGTAATTAATAAATAATAAGAATCATATAATAACGTTCCTTGGCTTCTTTATTATTGTAATATGTACAGGGTTACAAATACGAAGTCAGCGGCTGCAGATTTTTGTTAAGAGACTTTTGAGGAAAATTGACTGACAAAAGAAAAGCAAATCCTTCAAGAATGTAATGAGAATGTAAAAATTTCTTATGCACAAGTCAGTGTAATTAACAAAGATGTCTTAGTTTGTAATATTCATGGACGCAGAAAATGAAGTCGATCAAAGAACACGTCGAAGAGATAGACGGAAAAGAAGGCATAGATAGCGGTTAGAAGGTGGAAAAGAAAAATCTTCGATAGAACCGGGATAAATAATATTATCATGTTAACTTGCATTTTCAAACCTGATGATGGAATTATTATTCCGAAAACGTTCGTGTAATTTGATGTAGGGTTTAAGGGTTTAAGTTAAAAGGGTTTAAGGGTTTTTTAAATATACCCATTTACAAAGATCTAACCTCTTTTTTGTGATACGTGCTATACAGCCAGCTGTAGGAATTATTTTCCTTGTGGATTGTTTTAAATAATATTGTTTATCCAGACAGTCAGACTGATATCATACTAACTGTAAATTATTTCATCACTTAGATGAATAATTCATCTTGTAGTGTACATGTAGAAGAAAATAGATGGATAGGCCAATAAAAGCTCTTATGGTTACGTAATGTTAGGCAGTGGACATCAGTGGACAGTCAGTAAAAAAATATTTCGGAAAATTATACACATAATGACTACAAACATATGAATATGGATACAGTACCAAAAGAAGAAGAGAAAATAAGATAGTATTCCGTAACAACTTTAGCTGTAATGAAAAGTGAAAACAACATTAGGCTGACTGGAAATTAACTGATCCTGGCAAGATATAAACAACCGGCCAGTATAGAAGACAAATGGAATTATATTAAAAAAGCTATCGCAACCACCACCAAGTCTCTGATCGTTTCCCAAAAGTACACAAATAGTACAAAAAGAAAAATTGGATGACTGACGAAGTATTATCAATGATGGACGATCTTAGATCAATTTGAAATAAACACTAAACCAAACATCAGCAGATTAACAGACAAATACTAGTGGCTGCTAGACAGGTGTGCAGAAATGAGCGAATTGAAAAAAAAACATGACCACTTTAACATACACAAACTCCTTAAATAATGACAGGTCATACAAAACCTTGAAGTTTTAACAGTTTTGTGAAGGACAACAAATTAATTACTGATCCCAAGGATCGACTTCAACATTGGAAAAACTACCCACAGCAACTATACTCGACAACACTGGAAGAAACTCCGAAAGTGAATGTAAAAGTGAACCCTCTTCCAAAGTCAGAAGTTGTAGGGGCAATCAAACAGAGCAAATGGGGAAAAGCACCAGGCTCAGACGACATATACATAGAGGTTTTAACAATGTTGAGTGAAGACAATATAGACACCTTGGTAGATCTTTTTCATGTCATTTATGGATCCGGTCAAATACCATAGGATTGGCTTGAATCAACCTGTATACCAATTTAAAAAAAACAAACGCTAATAGTTGCGACCAATTCCGAATAATCAGCTTATTGAACCAGGTCCTAAAACTCTTCTTAAAGATAATTCACACAAAAATATACAACAGAAATTAAAGAGACATTAGCTCCACACAGTTCGGTTTCAGACAAGGATTTAGCACAAGAGAAGCACTTAATAGCTTAACTGCCCTACTTCAAAAATGCAGAGATCAGCAAAAATATGTCTTCCTATGGTTTATAGATTACCAGAAAGCGTTCGATTGTTTTAATCATTCAGAATTAGTAAGATTGATCCAGGAACGTTCGAAAGATGAGAATGACCTTAAAATCATTAAGAACCTTTATATGAATCAACTGGCATCTGTAAGAGTAGGACTGGAATCTACATAGTATTTCTCAATCGAAAAACGTGTACGACAGGGTTGTGTTCTGTAACCCCTCCTTTTTAATCTTTATTCTGAAACGATTTTTGATAGAGCCTTAAGTGACACTGAAGATGGAGTCAAAATACACGGACATACTATTAGTAATTTTCGCTATGCTGATGATACAGTCATTATAGCTGCTACCCAAGAAGCGCTACAACGACTAATATATAGAATAAACACTGAAGGAGAACGACTGGGCTTGAAGATTAATATAGACAAGACGAAGGTAATGGTGGTTAGTAAAACACGAAATATGCAATCAAATATAAGAGTAAACAATAAGAACATCCAAAAGGTCCCCAAGTTCAGATATCTCGGTAGTTGGATAACTTAAGATCTAGATCTAGACATAGTGATATGTAGCAGGATTGAGCAAGCCAGAACAGTATTTACTAATATGAGAACCTTACTAAGCAACAGCAGCCTTAACTTAACGCTTCGATATCGCTTTGTAAAATGTTACATTTACTGCATACTGCTATATAGAGTACAAACCTGGACCATAAATGCCAATGTGATGAACCGATTGAAGGCCTTTTAAATGTGGGTATTTAGTAGACTACTTAAAATTCCTTGTGCATGTAACACAACAAATGTCGAAGTGGCGAGAACGAGAATTGCTACCAATAATAAAAAGAAGAAAAACTGCTTATCTGGGTCATATATTTCGAAATATATAACCCAATTCGAAGTATATACCAGTTATTTAAGCTTATTATGGAAGGGAAGATAGAAGGAAAACGGGGCATCGGAAACAAGAAATACTCACGGCTTAAAAACATAAGGGATTGGACAAACCTCGATGCCCATGCACTCTTTAGAGCCACACAAGATCGAGAAGAGTATGCCAGAATTGTTGCCAACACCCACTTGTTGGATAGGGCACCATAAGAAGAAGGAAAATTAACAGAAAAAAGACAGAAGAAATATCAAAATAAAACTATGTAGGTCTTGTAGCTATGTAGGTTCAATTGATTTAGGGTCGCAATTCTCTCTCTCTCTCTATTACATTCACTACTTTTCGCAGATTATCAAGTCACTTTCGCACAAGACAGGGAGGATATGGAATATAGGATAAGGAAATTAAAGGAAGAACATGAACTTTGGGGACTCAAGATAAATATGTGCAAGACCGAATACTTATGTATTGGACCCCCAGGTTGCAGATTTGAACTTAAGTTTAGAAGAAGAGACTATTAAGAGTTGTAAGACTTTTAAGTATTTAGGGTCAATGATTAGCCGAAATGGTACTTGTATGAAAGATATAGAAATGAAAATAGCACGGGGAAAAGAAGCCACAAGAGCACTTTATGGAGTGATATGGAACAACACTATAACCAAAGAAAAGAAAAAGAGAATCTTTCAGAGCATAGTGATAAGTATTACCCTGTATGGAGCGGAAGTATGGCCAATGACAACAACAATACGAAATAAAATAAGAACGAAGAAGATTTTATGAGAAGGTGTCTACAAATCACAAGAGCTGATAGAATAAGAACGGAGGAAATATGGAACAGAATGGAAGTAGATTGCTCAATTACAAAAAAGGTGGAAAACAGAGCCCTGCAGTGGTACGGGCATGTACAAAGAATGCCAGAGCATAAGTGGCCGAAAGGATTAAACAGGGACCCGCCGGGAAAAAGACGGAGAGGAAGACCTTCTACAAGATGGAAAACATACATCCGAAATGCTTGATAGATAGAGACCTCAGAGAAGGTGACTGGGAGAATAGAGTGCTGTAGAGGACGAAAACGGCGAACTTATAATGGGAAAAGCCGAAGAACAAGAAGAAGAAGATAACCAAGAAGTTAATCATAGAGAAAAATCGCGAGAGCGACACACAAAATATTGATTTATGCAGTAACAAAAAAGTTTATTACATAAATTTAAATTTTTGGTTCAATTATACTAGAAACCCTTATTCACACTAAATAGATATATAGTCATCTTTTAACTGTATAAAACTTTTTTAATTGTTAGTGTAAAATAGCATAAAAGTAAGATTTATATTATGTAGCAAAATGGCTATAACAATTATGTAAATCTTACCTGCTATATCAAATAATTACTATTAACTAATCAATTTAACTGTTTCTTGATATTATCGTTATTTCATTTTGCTGAAGAGGAAATAAAGCCATTGGCGTATCCATTTGTACTTCTTATATTTTTGTTTTCACAAAACTAGTACATAATATAACACTGGATACTTTTGTTTTCAACACTTCTACAAAATTTATTATAATTTATCACTAGAGCTGTTTCCGCAGAGTGTTTTTCTCAAGTGATCTATTTTTTGTATGTTTTTATACTTTATACTTACTCACTTACTTACTCCGTGGCGTTACAACCCTTCGTGGGTTTTAGCCGACTCGACAATATGCCTCCACTGTTTTCTGTCTTGAGCAACCTCCATCCAATTCTCTACGCCCATAGTGCTTAGGTCTCCTAGTATATTATCTCGCCACCTCCCACACAAGTCTTACTGTTCGTTCTCAGAATGTCTTCTGAGGTGCCCTGCCCATATGAGTCTTCTGGACTTTATTTCTTTTACGATGTTGGCGTCTGGGTAAAGTTCTTCGAGCTCTTTGTTAGTTCTTATCCTATATTGTCCTGGTGCTTCATCCAGCACAGGACCACAGATCATCCTTAGGATTTTTCTTTCCCAAACACATACTCTCTTTTCATTTGCCTTTGTTATCGTCCACGTTACGCTTCCATACATCACAACGGGTCGTATGATTGTTTTATAGTCCTGTATCTTCGTATGTCGTGTTAGTTGTTTTGATTTTATAAGGTTTTGGAGGGCAAAAAGACATCTGTTGCCGGCCTGAATCATGTTATTTATTTCTTGTGATCCGTTATTGTCTTTAGTTATTGTTGTTCCAAGATACTTGAATTCTCTAACGCGCTCAAAGTTAAAGTCATCGATGGTGATGTTCTGACCGATTCTGTCTCTGCTTTGGTTATATCGCCCATACGATATATTACGTCTATTCTCATATACTTTATACACTTCAACTTAATAATTTAAGAAGAGAACTGTTTGTCTCTTCTTTTTCTACGGCACTACAGCCCAAATTGAGCCTTGACCTCCTTTATTTTTTGCCTCCACTCTTGCCTGTCTATGGCTGATCTTCTCCATATAAGGACTCCTAAAAGGAATCCTGTTTACTGTGTCTTCCCAGCGCATTCTTGGCTTTCCAACCGGTTTCTTTCCCTGGAATCTAGGATTCAGTGCTCTTTTTGGTAGCTTATCCTTTCCCATTCTTATCACATGTCCAGCTCATTGCAATCTTCGTATTCTGATGAAGTCTGACAGTGGTGCTTCATTATAAGTTGATAAAGCTCGTTGTTGTATCGACTTCTGAAGATTCCGTTTTCCTTCACAGGTCCTAGTATTCTTCTCAGTATTTTCCTTTCGAATGTGTCGAGTTTACTTTTGGATGTTTCTTTCAGGACTTATGCTTCACTGCCGTAGCAAGCTATTGGTCGAATTAAGGTTTTATAGATTCTCATCTTTGTATTTCAGTGGACATTTTTAGACTGAAATATATGGGAGAAGGCAAAATAAGCTCTGTTTTCCTGTGTTATTCTCTTCCGTATTTCTCCATCTTTAGATCCGTCGGCATATATTTCTACTCCCAGGTATGTAAACTTTCCAACCGTTTCAAGGTCATCTTCGTGTATAATGTTTTCTGGGACTATCTTTCTTCTCGTCTGTATAATAAAACTATCTTTTAAAAAATCATGAATGTGTTGCTTGTGTGAGTCCATATCAAATAGGTAAAGAAATAATAATAAGACTTACTCACAATCAATTTAATTTAACAATCTGACGACCGGTTTCGCTTTCTACAATTTGCAAAGCATCCTCAGGTCCAGATACAAAGTTAAACTAATGCTGCAATAAAATAAACCAAATTAGGGTGGTGTCTAATAAAGATAAAATAAATAAATAAGTTAGTTCATACAAATTATAGTAATTATGCCAATATTACATGTCTGTGGTTTTCAAAATGAATAAATTTGAATATATAAAAGGTATTAACAGACAAGGTAAGACCCACAATTGGTATAAAGTAGTAATATTATATTGTAATAAATTAATAAATGAGCAGATAAATAAAACAAAACAAACATTACTTACATGCCGGTACTCTATTAATTGATGGATGGTAGCTCATGGTTGCAAAAATCATGTATTGTTGATTGGAGAACTTTAATGTGCTATTGCAATAGCACACTGCATAGATAGATCGGGTATACTATACTTTTCCTTTAGTCATCGGGTATTTTCTCTTTTTCCCATATATCTTTGATGAGTGCGTGGATGTGACTTGCCACCTACTTTATACAATTCTGCTCTCTGTCAACTCCCAGGGCTTTATTGTTTTTCTGGGCCTTTATATCTTTAAGAACTTCCTCTATGGTTAGAGCTTCTACTCCATTCTCTAATTCATTCTCTTCTACGTAGTTCGTACCCATTTCATCTTCCATGTCTACTTGTGTGCCAAGTAGGTTTTAAAAATAATACTTCCATGTTTCTGTGACTTTCTGTTGGTCACTGATTATTTGTCCACTTTCATGTTTACATAGACTTGTTTGAGATTTATACCCACTTTTTATCTTTTTTATGATGTTCATCTTTCCCGTGGTCTTCTTGTTATTTATATTTTGTGTGCTTATCACCTATTATGATCTTGATGTCATTTTTGCACATTGTCATATACTATCTCCAGCTGTTGGTAGAAGCTTTCCTTGTTTATCTCAAGTTGAAAAATCAAAATTATATCTGTAGTTTTTATTTGTTAATTTTCATAGATTCTAATAATGATAGAAAGGTTAAATATTAATATATTAAGAACGGTTTATTAATAACATAATTAAATGATAATTTTGTGAGGTTTCGTAATGTATTACGTCCTTGTCGAATATAGGTGGCATCTTTTGTTTTGTCCTCTTTTTGGCTTTTAACATCTATACGTTTCCGTGGTTTACTTTTGCTTTCCCGATATTATTTTGCCATTTGTCTTCGGTGATGGCTCTGAGTCTTAGCCTTATTTCTTCGGATAGTTCCAATTTTCTAGTCCGAAATTTTCTAGTCCTCTGAAAGGCTCTTCTGGTCATGTTTCTCTCTTTTATTATTTCCCTTATCTCGGTCGGAATGATAAATCTTCTGTTGTTCGTATTTTCCTGTGGTATGTTGTTTTCCATGGCTTGTTGGATCCTTCTTGTGATTTCTTCTATTTTTCTTTCTACTTCTTCTGCAGATTCGAATTCTCTCTTCATTTCCATTTAGTTTAGCTGTAGTCCGTAGTTTGGCCAGTTTGCATCTTTCTATTTCCATCTTTCTACCGGTTCGATCGTTGGGAGGTCGATTCGTGAGGTCATAATTCCCGTCATTGGTTTGTAGTCGGTATTGCATTCGTAGTGTGTTCTTACATCTTTCATAATAACTTCTTTGGTGACGAATATGTCCAAGGTTAAGTTAAGCCTTGGATTTGGGTTGATTCTTGTAGGATCGTCTGGTGCAAATATCATCTTTTGTCTGTCCTCGCAATATCTTAGAAGTACTTGTCCTGCTCGTATGATGTCGACACAGTTATCTCTCTTGCGGCAGCTCTTGTTGTATATCATTACCTGTCTTTCACTTCCACTGTTCGTCGATGGCAGTTCAAATTAGCGGTGGGAATGCGTGTGTAAAGAGCGGAGGTAAACTAATAGCAATAGTTGGCGATTATATCGTTACAATACGCAAAAGAACTTATTGAAAAATAAAGAAAAACTTGAACAAAAATACATAGCAGAGTATAGACGAATAATCAAATAAATATCAAAATCGGATATTGGAACACAGAAAAAAAATATTGAGTACATCAATGACCTTAAGAAAAGAATCAGCATTAATATCGACTAGTATATTGATGCGAATAAATATTTGGGGAATTGTTCTAAACCCTGCTTATATAGTACGTTTTGAACATTATAAAATTAAAATAATAAATACGCAGAATTTTTTATATTTCGCATTTGTTTTCTTGCGAATACGGATACTTCAATGTAATATATATTTTATTTTAGGTTTATCGCCCACTATCAAACTTCCTTTCATTATTCACTGTAGTGCACAGCTGAAATATTTAATATCTTTTCTGATAATCCATTAAACAAGATCTACAATTTTATTTAGGCGTTATTGACCTCTATATACAAGTAGGTCAATGAGTCAGTAGTTTTCCAACTGACAAATTTAAAAACTGTTTTATTTAATTCCATTGATAAATAATTTACTGAGATATTTGCAAAAAAAGCAGTCTTTTTGCACAAATTTATGAATTTTATTAATTTTTTTTATTAACAAAATAAAATGTTATTAATACATGTCAACAATAAGGAATTAACGACTTTTTAAATTTGTGCGAAATTTCGCCCCGATCGGTCAAAAGTTATTTAATTTATTTATCCCTGAGGCTAAATATTTAAACTATTGAAATTGCTCTATTAATGATGCTAGACTCATTTAGCAAATTTCATAGGATTCTTTAGACTTATCTATCTATAAGAACTATCTAGGAAGTTAAATGCATATTGCGTTTTCATCGAACTTATTTACAAAATAAACGTTTGAAAAAGTGGTATGTTTTTTACTTTTAAACAATTGTAATAACTTCTATATTTTTCAAGCTATAGACTTGTACGTACAACCATTCGATAGCTGGTAAAAAAACTCACATTAAAAAAACCTTTATGACCAATAGGAACGAAGTTAGGGTCTATTTAAAAAAAATCATATCTCCATTGTTTATACACATTAAGAAGTAAAATTTGCACAAATTTTAAATGAAAATCTAAACTTTATATTGACTTATAGTTATAAAATTCATCAAATTTTTCGAAACTTACAGCCCTTCGAAACGAAGGTACTTTCGAAAGATCGACATAGGAAAGTGGAAGGGATAGCTGTTTCAGCTCCGTTTTTTTAAGATCGGAACTGCAAATTGACACATGTAGGAAAAATTTACATTATCTCAGCATTCATTGCAGCTAGAAGCCTCTTTTTTTTAGTCTGGGGTTAAGTTAAGTTAATCTGGGTAAAAATATTGGAAACCTCGGAAAAAATGCGTCCACTTGAAATTTAATGTAAAACTTTGATTTTCCTGGATTTTCCGAGATTTCCAGGTGGAGGGGTTATGAAAAAATACTGCGACAGACTATTCCAATCAAATTAAAAAAGTAAGTTTTTTACGCGCAAGTTTGATAAAGTAACGCATGAAATACTAGTAAAAATTGTAGAGAATAAGGACATCGATAGCAACAATAGACGAATAATAAAAGTGCTTCACTTAAACCAAAAAGAGCAGCTATTAAATTAAAACATTTGCAGAAAAATGCAGGTTTATTGCATCCCTACTTGGTGATTTTCTAAAGCACAAGCCATATAATTTGGTATCAGCGATGTCTCCGTCATGTGTAGAGATTCGGTGGAGGTATGTGGCTTAGCATTCGCAACCATTCTGTTAGTGTAGACTTGTGTTTTTTTTTAATATTAGACACATGGTGGTATTAAGCTGGGTATAGTACTGGGCCATGAAATATACGAGTCCAAAAGCTGATCAATGAAGTATTGCTGCTGATGATCTTCATGTTGTCCTGCAGAGCTTTTATATAGTATTGTTTTGAGTTCTTAACCTTGGTGTGGTGTTCTCCTTTCTGTTTTTTAAACGAGAGTGTTCTATTCAGAGTGATGTCCACGTATTTGGTGTTATAATTATGTTTGAGCAGTTGGTAGTCACATCTAACCTTAGTCTTATTTGTATTAGATTTATATCTCCATTCTCAGAGTTTTTGATCGACGAGTTTTGAGTTACAAATGCACAATCGTCTGCATATCTAAATTTATATATCTACTATGAGTCATGAGAAAAAGCCAATATTTAAGGTTTTTTGCTTAATTACTATATTTTTGGTGGTTACCTGCATTTAACTTTCAAGAGTTATTCAAGAGTCAACCTGATTATTTCAAGAAACTTATAGATTACAGACAATAAGTCAATGAAACCACAGAGGTTTTCAGCTTTACATGATAAGTTGCCTCTACATGAACAAATAAGAGAGCACTTGGTCAGTCGTGCTTCTATGTGACCTGAATCTTGCTTGTTTAATTATTATTTCTTAAAATAGCTTTAGACGAATTCTGTTAAAGATCAGTCTTTCGACAACTTGTAAACCAAGCAAAGTAAAGCTGTAGGGCGGTGATTCTCTGTCTTGTCTGCTGGTTTTTTGGTTCGGTGATTTTTGTTTGATTAAAGAGGTTTGGAGTTTTTGAGTTTTTTGGAGATATTCAAAGTTATTTAGACCTGCTGTCAATAAAGTCACGATAGCGAATATGGTAGCCAACATGATATCCAACGATCGATAACGGTGATGGAACTAGAAGAAGAAGGAGATATTCAACAATTGATCAGAAATTGCAAGGTGTTTCATCCGTGTCAGGTACATTGCCAGGTTTAATATCTTTGAGAGCATTTGAGACATCTGTAGTGAACGGTAGGAAGTACATCAGAGTGTGGCAATTTTATTGGCATTGATTTCATGATGTCTTCACATCAATTTTTAGTCAATGGATTGTATAGAAATGTCAGCAATTGTGTTTTCACTAGTTTTATGAAATTGTTGGTAGAGGTTTTGGCTACTGAATATGTAGATGAATATCCTAAGAAGAAAACTACCTTTAAAAAATGATAGCTTGAATATTTTAAGTCGATTTAGTAATATACTTAAGTCATCATTTAATCATTTTTGAATAGTCCTACGAGAGATCTAAGAGAGTCATTAATATTTATTATCGAAAGTAACTAACGCAAGGCAGCGGAGAATTTGCTTTGGACAGGATCGTATTTTTATTTTCGATTTGCATTACTTATTCGATTGTTAGGTGTGTTTAAGGCTGTTTTATCGGTACACCAAAACCTAGAGATAGTGTTTTCTCTGTTATTTACCGACAAAATGTCTCGAAATTTAGACACGTTACTCAAAATTATGTTGCCTTTTAACTGATTGTTTTACGTTTTTAATTTTTTTGAAAGTTTTTTTGAAATATCAGATTATGCAATTTAACGTTCTAGTATAACCAAACTTTTTACGCCCATAACTTGAAAGAGTTTTTTTTTCTGTAATCGTTGATTTTTTTTCACCTTTCTGTGTCCGGTAATAATCGAGAAAAGCGTGTTCAAACTTTGAAGAAAATTGTTAAAAAATACTGAAATCTAATAGTGAAACGTGTTACTCATCATCGGCACATAGTTCCACCGTTATCGGCTTCGTGACGTCAAATCTCATGAACGTACGGTCAGTTAGTTAGATTTGAAATCATTTTTAAGCTATAACTGCGAAATTGTTTATTTCTTTGTGACAACAAATTGTATTTTTTTTGATAATAATATTTTTTTGTTATTTTAAAAATAATTATAAATTAACACCATGATGTTTTTTGCAGTCACGTTTCACCAATTTTTATTCAATACTATATTTATCTAAGACATATAAATTAAAAATGTGATAATTATTCGATATACGATAATCATTCAAAAAAAGGTATTCCCGACAAAACTAATTTGAATAGACAATAATGCATTTTTTGTCATTAAACTATCCGTCGGTCGGCGCCACTGTACCCGCTGTACCCGTCGTCGGCTGGCGTAAGCAGTGTAGATATAAAAAATAAGTGATACGCCCATTTCAAATCGCAGTGTGCTTTGACTGCTACAACAGCCTTAAAAGACGGTCTTTATTATTGTCTACTAAAGTTATATAATAGTTGCAAAAATATTTACATACACTACATTTACATTTTACAAAACATTATCATTTCTAAATAAAGTACAAAAAGAACAGAGGCAAAAATATTCTAGAAAATTATTTTCAAAATTGAGGTGTGCCTAAAACCTGGTTTTATACCGTTATCAACTGAATTTAAAAATATTTACATAAATTACGTATACATAGAAAGTTTCATCATCATCATCATCATCATCATCATCATTTGGTTCTACAACTGTAGGTGAGTCTTGGCCGCGTTTACTATTTCCCTCCATTGTTGTCGGTCCTGAGCAGCTATTTCCCACTGCTGCACTTCCATTTTACGTAGATCACTGGCCACTGCGTCCTTCCATCTCTTTCTTGGGCGGCCAACTGACCTTCTGCCATCATGCCTTTCCCAGAATGTGGTGTTCAGAAGTCTTTCGTTATTTGACCTTACGACGTGGCCAGCCCATCTTATTCGGTTTGCTTTAATGTAGCGGACTATGTTTTCATCTCCATATATTGTCTGGAGTTCATTATTGTGTCTTCTTCTCCACTGTCATGTTGTTTCTTCTCTATAGGCCCATAGATAGTCCGCAGTATCTTTCTTTCAAGAACCAGTAATTTTGTCGTTTCCCGCTGGTTCAGCGTCCATGTCTCGCTTCCATACGTTATTGTGGCTCGAATTATTGTCTTGTATACTCTTATTTTTGCTGATCTTGAGAGTATTTTTTATTTAAGGATGGTCATTAAAGAGTAATATGTCCTGTTTCCTGCTATTATCCTGGCTACCACGTCATTTTCATATTTGTTTTCAGATGTTATGATCGCTCCCAGATACTTAAACCCTTTGACGACTTCAAAGTTATATTCGTTAATTAAGTTTTGCCTAACCCTTGGTCTTGGGTTCTTCGTAACTACCATGTACTTGGTCTTATCCTCGTTTACCTTAAGACCAATTTCCTTGGCTCCGGTCTCGAATAGGGTTTACCAGACAGTAGGGTTTACCTACATAGAAAGTTTACCATTTATAAATACAATTCAAAAAGTACTTACATTTAAAAAAAATACATGGACAAGTTAGTTTCACTATAACTGTCGTTATCTAGATCTATAATAATTGTTTCTTTGAGCAACCTATCTGAGTTTATATAAGATCTTTAGAACATGGGCAACGCTATTTTTCCAGCTGTCATTGGCTATTTTCAGCATTTCTAATTCAATTAGACAAATCACAGATGAATTTAGTATGGGCGAAACATTACTTCTCCTTGCCGATGCTTTTAGCTCATGCCATATGTGTTCAATCGGATTGAACATGCAATAGTAAGGAGGAAGTCTCAATACTGTATGGCCCATTTCTTCGGCCAAGAGTCGCAATAATATTGTTTTTTGACGGAAAATGATTTTAAAGTTTCAAGTAATAATTTTTTAGAATAAATATCTTTATAATATATATCATTTTCCAGCATACATTCCTGGATTCTACATTTGGTGTCATTAGAACATGGAACTTTATTCAGCCTACGACTGTGGTAGCTGGTATTGTCCATCACAATTACACTGTTTGGTGATATATTTGGTAATAACTTCGTTGAAAACCAGTGTTCAAATAATTCTGACGTGATGTCATCATGATAGTCGACACGGGAGTCCTTAATGTTTTTGCATGATAAGGCTAAAGCATTAGGTATAAAACCATTTTTTGTTCCTGCATGGATTATTGGAATACGTTTTCCTTTATTTGATAGAACTTTTGTTGTACAGCGACCAGAATAATCTGCCTAACTATATTTTGGAACGTCATGGGTGTCAAACCACGTCTCATCGAGATAAACAAATTCTCTTCCGCTTTTTTTGTATTTATGAATTTGAATTAAAAATTCCGTCCTCCATATTTGTAGACGAGCAGATTCCATAATCACTTGGCGTTTATCGATCGTTTTTATTTTAAAGCCGTTTTTAGAAGACATTGAATTACTGTCTCACTGCAGCACTTGATTCATGTATCAATTTTCTTAACGTGGGATCTTTTATTATTCATTAATGTTATAAATTTTTCTTCTAATGATGTCCACATCACTCCGGTCTATTTTCCTAAATATACCAGCCTATTTTCTTTTTTTTTCTACTTACTACCGGTTGTTTTGTTATGGACCACACTGTGCTCATTGTGATCTTCGTGTTAAGGCCGCCGTTTTCTTTACTGTATTCAATTTGGATAGTCCTCGTTCAAGGAGGGTAGTGTAAACGTCAAATAGTTATCACTTTTTTGTGTCAACTGACAAAACACTGCGCTTTACGGGTTTGTCAACACTGACGTCTATTCTTTCGGCATTATTATTATCAATAACTTCATGAGAAGTACTAGGCTCTTCCCAAAGACGAAACATTTTTAAATAATAATTGTTTTATACACAAATTGCCTTCCTTTATAAACAAAGGCAAACAAATAACTAACGAAATTGTTATAATCTTATCTTCTACTTGTTCTCCAAGTCATAAAATATAAATACGATTTTAAATATATCATGATTGGTGCTTTAGGTAATATCCAAAATAAAACCATTCCAAGAAATTATTTCAATTGACTTTCACTGATAAGATGTAATGAGCTTCAGGATCGAAAAAATTTACCTAAATTGTTACCGTTTTGAAGGTTCAAAAAATATTTTCTTTTTATAAATTAAAAAAAAGAAAAGACGTTGGTATGTTTAGAAAACTAGACTGAAGTAATGTGGACAACATTAGAAGAAAAATTTATAACATGTATGAACAATAGATGATCCCCACGTTAAGAAATTTGATACATGAATTAAGTGCTGTAGTGAGACAGTAAGGCAATGTCTTCTAAAAAACACCTTTAAAATAAAAACGATTGATAAACGGCTAGTCATTATGGAATCTGCTTGTCTACAAATATGAAGGACGGAATTTTTAATTACGTTAATAAATTCAGAGAAAGTGGAAGAGAAATTGTTTATCTGAATGGGACGTGGTTTACACCCATGACGTTCCAGAATGTAGTTGGGCAGATTCTTCTTGTCGCTGTACAACAAAAGCTTCATCAAATAAAGGAAAACGTATTACAATAATCCATGCAAAGACAAAAAATGGTTTTATACCTAATGGTTTAGGCTTGACATGCAAAAACATTAAGAACTCCTGTGTCGACTATCATGATAACACCTGATACACATGATATCACGTAACGCAATCGAAAATAAAAGTACGATCCTGTCCAAAGGCGATCCCTCGCTCCCTTGCGATAGACACGTATCGATAATAAATATTAATCACTATCTTAGATCTCTGGTAGGATTTTAATTCATATTTGCAAATAGAGAATAGTCAGTTCTATAAAAATTCATATTGAAATACCTCGTATAGAAATATTCCTGTTAATGAACATTTACTATTCAATATTCATATCCGTCATTTACATCATGATAATTGACTTAAAATTACCAATTAAATATAGTCATCCTAATACCAATAATTATAACATACGGAAAACCAGGGTACCGTTTTCCCTAACCTAGTAGTACCGGCGCCAAAAGTTTATATTAAATCCAATAAGGCATTTCTACTTTCATTAGTCAAGACATTTAACTGTTCTAATATGCATGTATCTTCCACATACAAGCTAATTCTACTCGTATCAATTTTTAAAACTTTTATAAGATCAGACGATTATGTCGATGAGACGTTTGCAAAGTGCCAAGAAACAAACGATTTATTGTTTTGTGCGAAATATGGTTTTGTGAAATATATTGACGAATTGACGTATAGTGCTGATTGGACCAATCATAGTTTTGTGAGTGCAAGAAGTAATTTAAATGGAAATCAAACCGATGATGATTTGAGAGGCTACACGAAAGAGGATGATAGTTATATAAAATTTTACAAGTTTCTTAGAAGGAAATTGACTATCATTTTGAACAATCATTATTTAGCCATTGTGCCATCGAATGATTATGAATTTGCAAGAGGAAGGAAATTGGATTTTTCAAAAATTGACTATGCAAAAGGTAAATACATCATTTTGTTGTTGAAACAAATAATTATGGTCAACTTTTGATTTTCTTTAAAACTATTTTTCCATTCAACTAATTATTACACTAACTATACAGTTGAACTTGTTTCTAGAATTTCCCAGTTAGCAATCCTCTTTTGATAGGTGTGAATATAAACTCTTTTCTGATCCTTATTATCATTGTACACAATAATAAGACCCTAGGACTATGTTCTTTAATTTATACACCTAATATAAATTTTTTTTTTATTTTATTATCAAATGACCTTCTGTTTTTTGCCACTGCACACCAGTATATCCAATTCTAAGAAAAAATGGGCGACTGATATCAATACATGACCGTTAGGCTTTTAAATTACAATAAATTATATTGATGCTATATACAGGGTGTTTCAAAAAGGTAGGTCATAAATTCAATCACGCATTCCGGGAGCAAAAATAAATTGATTGAATCCAACTTACCTTAGTACAAAAGTGAACACAAAAAGTTACAGCCCTTTGAAGTTACTGAATAATTTTTTTTTTTGTATTATCTACTAAACTACTTGACATTTTGTAATAAAAATTGACACTTTACTTTCTTGTTCTGAATACATTTTTCATAAAAAAGAAACAACAAAATCTAAGAACACAGAAAAATTTTAAGTGAGATATTGTGCAGCCCTAAATCCCCCCAAACTTTTGAGTACGTTCAAATTAAATGAATTTTGTGGCATCACTATCATAACACATTATTTTTAAAATTTTTTTGCCTCATCACTTTAAAAAAAAACAGTTTTCATTGAGTTACGGCTCTTTTCATTAACCTTTAAAAAACTTACGTGCAACTAAATAAATGGCTTAAATGAATTAACAAGTACAAAAAATGTCTTCTTCTTCTTCCTTTGCCCTATCCGTTTCGGACGTTGGCTATTAACAAGGCTATTTTGACTTTGTTTACGGCACCTCTGAACAGTTCGGTCGATGTTAGTCTGAACCATTGTCGCAGGTTATGCATCCATGAGTGTCGTCTTCTTCCCGGTCCCCTCCTACTGTCAATTCTTCTTTGGACTATTAACTGTAGCAGCTGGTACTTAGTATGCCTCATGACATGTCCGAAGTACTCAAGCTTCCGTTTCTTTACGGTGAAGATTATTTCTTTGCTTTTGCCTATTCTCTGCATTACTTCCACGTTAGCGATGTGGTCTGTCCAGGATATCCGAAGAATACGGCGATATATCCACAGCTCAAAGGATTCTAGTTTCTTCAGGGTGGCGTCCGTTGTGGTCCATGCCTCTGCTCCATAAAACAAGACCGGGAAGACATAACACTTGACCAGTCTTAATTTTAGTTCAATTGAGATTTTGCTTGTGAACCACTTTTTGATATTGTTGAACGCGTTTCGCGCTTTTTCAATTCGTGATCTTATATCTATTGACTGGTCCCATTTTGTGTTGACTGTGGTTCCAAGGTCTATAACCTCTATAAATATGATATTACAATAAATGTTCAAAATGACTCCCATTTTCTTCAATACACATTCGGTATCGTTTTAATAAGGAAAACCGGATGCGCTGAAAAATCATATTTTTCTGACGAAATTGATTTACAGCTTCAATTATTCTAATCCTCAATTGTTGTTCGTCCTTTATTGTTACAGAATATACTTTCTCTTTCATAAACCCCCAAAAACAAAAGTCCATGGGGTTAAGATCTGGACATCTGGGTGGCCAAGAAATAGGTGCGTCACGACTCCTTCCAGTCCATCGACCAGAATACTGCCAGCAAAGGTATTCCCGGACTTCATTACTGTAATGCGATAGAGCGCTATCTTGTAGAAACCACATATTTTGCCTTGTTTCAATATTTACTTCTTCCACATACTTTTGTAAATCGTTTGCCAAGAACTCAAATAATTATCACCATTTAAATTGTTGGAAAGAAATACTGGACCTATTAGATTGTCATCCACAATTCTTCTTAATGTGCCGTCTCTTTTCGAAGATATTTGTATGTTGAATTGTAGCTTTGGAAACTGCTGCATGAAAGATTTATGTGATTGAGCGATCAAACTATCTTGTCAGGTTTTTAAGCCACGAGTTCTGGCATCTTCCAACTGATCTTTTACCCTGCACTTTACCTTTCAATATGATTTGGAATAATTCATATCTTTCACCTCTCAACAAATGATCCAAGTATTATATTTTTTCTCTCCTTGATTATGCTGAGTAATTCTTTTTGTTTGCTCATGCGCTGAAGTACCTCACCATTAGTAACTTTTTGTATCCATAAAATTCTCAGCATTCGTAAGAATAAAAAATGAATCACTTACAGATTAAGAGTTAAAAATATTTAAAAAAGTTTTTGTACATAATATGTTCAAAACAGTGCTGACAGTATTGGTTAAAAGCACCTAGGTCACTAGTAGTTAAATATAAAAACAGAGCAAACAAAAACAACCAAGAAACAATTAAAACACAATAAAATTACACATTAAAAATATACAGGGTGATTTAAAATATAATTGTAAACAGAAAAATGATTTGGACATACTAAGAATATTACAGTAGATATTGCTCAACTTATCCGTGTCTGCCTTGTAATTTACTGCATAGTTTTCTCTATTTATATGACACATTTCCAAAAACAATCTTTTTGTAATTATTTTCTTACTGAAGAACCCTGACATTTGAATAGTCAAATTGATGGCCAGTTTTTAAGTGATGGTCAACTGCCACACATGTATTCTTCTGTTTTGTGCAGTCACTTTTGTGTTGTATGACCCTTTGTTTAAGCCATTGAGAAGTTTGGCCAACATAACAGCTCTGGCAATCCAAACAAGGCAGTTTGTAGATAACATTAGTTTTATTTACAGTTGGTGTCTTGTCTTTTACTTTAGAAAACAGTTGTCGGTTTTTTAATAAATTATATTGGAAAATTTTAATGTTAGTAAATTGTTTAAATAAATTAGTTACAGAAGGTGTTAACTGTTTTATTAATGGTAGTTTTTTATATTGTATTGTTTGTACTGCTCCGATATCAGTGGGACCGTCAAAAATGTCAGAGTTAAATATCAATTTTTTAAGGATATGTTTTGGGTATCCATTATTTTGAAAGATGTTTAACAGTAAATTTAAGTTTCTGTTTATGAATTTATCATCATTAATATGCCTTACCCTATTCTTCATTGCAATGACTGTATTAAACTTTTGATGAGTAGGATGATTTGAACAAAAGTTTAAATATCTTCCAGAGTGTGTTGGCTTTTGTTACCAATCTATCAATATTTTGTTTTGTTCTGTTTTTAAAATTTTGGTGTCCAGAAATGATATCGAATAATAATTTTCAATCTCTAAAGTAAATTGGATATGTTTGTCAAAGTTATTGAAAATGTTTAAGGTATTTTGAATTTGTGAAGTAGGAACAGAACATATAAGGTCGTCTACAAATTTTTTAATGAAGGGTAAAGGGAAAGGTAATTGTGAAATAATGAATATATATATATATATATATATATTTCAAAGACATCTATTCTTTTTTCTGTTTCAGAATTGAAATTAATTTACTGTTTGTAATTTAAGAACTATTTCCGAAGTGGAAATTGAAACGTCAATAAACGTATTTTTATCTTTAATTGTGGCTTATTCCCAGTTAAATAGTAATTAATTTGAAATGCCACAAGAAAATAGCTTCAGAACAATAAATTATGATTATGTTGCATGTTGCAAGATTTACGACGTATTCTACGCAAAAATTTGCATCACTTTATTAATAATCTGTGTTTTATAATTAATAATATTGCTTTTTCCAATCTCCATATTGAGATTAATTAGTAAAAACTATGGTTGGTTTATTGCCTTATGTATCTGAAACATAGGTCCCACCCTACTGCTCGAAAATGGAAGAGTCTAATAAAATATTTATCTTCGGGTATTCTCTTTTGACACAAGGTTAAGCTGAAAAGTTGTTATTAAATATGCATTCAAACTTTCAATTTCTAAACTTTTACATTATTAAAATTGTAATAGTTGCTTTTTGTTTTAGTTTTTGGGCAAGACTTGGCATTAAAAGATAAAGAAATACTAAAAAAGGTGAAAAAAATCATTTTCTTCAAACTTCTTAAAATTAAATTCACTTTATCATTAATCTTTTTTGTGGCTCTAAAAATGATCAAAGTAATAGTCTTCGCTGCTCTATTCTATCCTACCTTGTACTATAGACTTGAAGCAGCGTGTGCCAATGAAAACAATAAAGGGCCGTTCCTTGCAATATTTGGGTAAGTTAATAAATATTGAATTTGTAAAAGTTTACCTATTTGTTAACATATTTAATAACACCTATTTCATTTACCTACTAGGGTTTTTTGACTCGTTCAGACTTTTTCCTTTTTATAAACAAGCTTATTGTCCTTCCCAAAAATTTTTTCGTGAAACGAAATAGAACGAATAACTTTTCTAATGAATAAATGATGCCAACAAATTAAAGTACCATCTGAATAGAAAACCGCTTACCAAGTATCCATCTTTAAAAAGAGCAATCGAAAAGATCCTAACTGCTACAGAGGATTAAGTGTCCTACCTATTTTCGGGAGATTGTCTGGAAAGATAATAAATGTAAAAACACAAGATGACGTAGGTAAATCTTGCACTGATAACTTGTTTATACTCTAACAATTAATAGAAAAAAGAATAGCGGTTGATACCAAAGTACATCTAGCCTTCATCGACCTAGAAAAGGCATTACCTCTTTGTTTGTTTATCTCGTTACTTTTGAATAGTAGCCGCATTATTTCAGCAAATTTTTAATGATATCGCATACTCGGCAGAAAATATGTTCAGTCTTAGGCCGATAAGATTTGTGGTATTTAAATTCCTCGTAACTAAATTATAAGGAAAAAAATATGCTAACCTAATTATATTTTTTATCAGCTAAGGTGATACATTTTTAAAAAGTTTCGATATGATATTACTGTCGGCGTCGCAAAGCGAAGATATTATTTTATTATTAGAAGGGGCTATTCTCAAAATCGGGATAATTAATTTCAGAGCGAAGAAGTAGTGTGCTGGGAAAGAATGTACAAAATATTTTATTTTTAGATTGTAATTATGACCTCTGAGTACGTGTCAAATTTTTATGTGTTCTTGTAATGAACATTTTGATTCGCTATGTATGTTTATGGTATTTTTCGTAATGCACAAGTCAAATTTTCCACATTTTTGTTAATACTTCTGTACGTCTCATAGAGTCTCTAAGTATACACCCGAACTAATATACTCCCTAAAACCACACTCAGTCCTAACTGCAAGACGCAAGAGTCTCGCAGGCTTAGTCTTGTTCTTGCTCAAGTCTTGCACGGTTAGTCTTGGTCTTGGTCTTGCAAAAATAAGGCAGTCTTGGTCTTGGTCTCGGTCTTGCAAAAACGCAAGAACAAGACCAAGACCGATTTTGGGCAACACTACAGCTGACGGTTAAAAATTTTTTTAAATTTTGAGCTGCTTTTTTTCTTTGTTGTTTATCTTTTCCCACAATTTAAGGAGTGAGTGAAGGACCATCGTGTGGGTTTGTGAACAATATAGGAAACATTGTTTGTTGTTTATTACAAAAAGGATTTTCAAGTCGAAGTTATCAAGATAAAGTGGGTCTCGTAGGTCTGTATCCTCTATTGTGATCAACACATCCAAAATGAAGATAGTTGTCATTTGTTTTTATGTTGAATTAGATTGATTTGTCTTTACTATTGATGTCCATCAGAAATTTATTCAATGCTTCTGGTCCGTAAAGCCAAATGGCAATCAAAACGTGATATCATTAAAAAATTTAATTTTCAATACAATCAATTTTGACTATGCGCTATAAACCTAAAATTTATTATAATATTTCAAGGTAGTTAACAACTTGTTTTTCTTAAATAGACTTGAGCACATTGAATAAATTTCGAAAAATCTAAAATATCGGCAAATCATCTACAAGGCAAAACGTTTTGAGAAACACTGGTATAGATGATGGTACACATATTTGAGTGAAACCCCAACACTACTTAATATAGAATTAATTAACATGAATCTTACATTAAAAATAGAGAATTTCGTAGACCTCAGAACAAACTCTAATAGAAAGATTATTCAGTAGTTATTACAGAAACGAATAGTACAACATTCTAAGAAACTTTTCTTATTTAACTAAAAGAAGCAAACAACGTCGCAAATTGCTCGGTAAAATGCAATAAGGTATGGTTATCAATATTTAAAAAGGTTGCCAAACAGAAAATACCATTAACATAGTTTCAATTTTTTAAGTTAATTAGCAAATTTCATAAATTTATTTATAATATTGAGAGTATAAACGTTACGGCCTTACTTAAGTAGGTATACCTACCTAATTTAATATAACGATGATATTCATTCCGTTTAATGGTTGCGATACCCAATTTAAACTAAGTAGTAATTACTCTTTAAATTAATTAGATCCACAGATTTTATTGAAAAAGCTAACCTCACAATTATTTTAATTGCTCGATCAATTATAACTTATCTACACAAGAAAATATAGTTTACATATGGGTTTAAAGTAATAGTACAGTCACTGATGCATTTGGCTACTAATTTTTTCGGAAAAATTGGATTTACGTGAAATTTGAACTGTAGCTAGAAAGTTGTTCAGGAAACAAAACTTTTATACAGTAAAATCTTAATAATCCGACACTTCAATAAACCTATAAGTCCGATAATCCAATAAGATAAAAGGGACATTGTAAATAAGTTGGTAGAGGAGAAAACATATACAAAGTGGCAAAATAATATGGAATAGGACGGGCTAATACGAGTACGGATGAAGAACTGGAGATATTCTACGAATCATTGACATAAACAGTGAACAAATACAAAAGCACCTACACAATCATTATAGGCGACTTCAATGCCAAATTAGGGAGAAAACTAGAATAATCAGAAAATAAAATCGGCAACTTTGGATATGGAACACGAAACGAAAGAGGAGAAACATTGATGAACTATATGGAAACGAACGGTCTATATGCGATGAATACCATTTTCAATAAAAAACCACAGAGAAAATGGACGTGGATCGCACCCAATGGTTCAACAAAAAATGAGATTGATTACATCCTATCCAAAGAAAAGAACATAGTACAAGACATTACTGTCATAAACATGATTTCCGTAGGAAGTGATCACAGAATTGTTAGAGCCAAAATCAAAATTACAACAGATAGACAAAAATTTACACCATTTAAAAAAGAGATAGATACATAACTTCTTAAAGAACGCAACGAGCAATTCATAAACCAGCTAAAAAGAGGTGACATATCACAGCTAAAGGGTTTTCAACTAGACGAATTAAACAATAAAATAACAACAGAACTACTAAATCAGGCCTGAAGATTGCTAATAATCAAAAGCGAAAACAACTAAAAATTAGCGCTAAATCACAATATATACTAAAAAACGACGACAACTCCTGAATGATAACAAAAGAAATACAGTGGAGTTTACCGAACTGAACAAAACCATAAGAAAACAGATAAAGGAAGATTTAGAGAAATACCAAGAAGATCACATTAAGAAAATCATAGAGAAGAACAAAAGTTTAAAAACAATGAACACAAATATAGGAAAAAGAAAACTAATCATGCTTAAAGCTGAGAACAATTAAGAAAGAGATCTAAGAGAAATAGTAAAAATTACAGAAAGATATTACACATACCTATACAGTTCTAAAAATGACCCACCACTACCATCTAAACAGAATCTCTCGAGGAAAATACAAAATGTTGGCTCAGAGGTATTACCAGAAATAACTGAATATGAAATCGAAAAATCCATAAACGACATGAAAAGAAATAAAGCGGCCGGTGAGGACAAAATACTGGCGGAACTGCTAAAAGAAGGAGGAGACACGATAAAAAAAATGCTAAAAATACTGTTCAACAACTGTCTGTTTGAAGGTAAAATACCTAAACAATGGAGAAATGCGAACACAATCTTAATACATAAGAAAGGAGACCGAACACACCTAAACAACTACCGTCCTATTTCCCTTTTGTCACAACTATATAAAACCTTCACAATAATAATAAACAACCGACTAACCTATAAACTTGATAACTAAATCCGGCCTATTCCAACCAGTGGAACAGGCCGGATTCAGGAAAGGATACAGCACAATCGACCATCTACATGCGCTTAAAATCTTAATTAAGAAAACCAATGAATACAACCTTCCGCTGTACTTAGCATTCGTAGATTATGAAAAGGCTTTCGACAGCATTGAACACTGGGTGGTGGAAGTAGCTCTGGTCGATAGTAGCATAGATTCAAGATACCGACAATACATGATATTTACCAAAACGCAACCATGACCGTAATTCTGGAAGACAAATTAATAACGGATAATATAAAAGTTAAACAAGGAGTCCGACAAGGCGATATAATTTGACCTTGACCCTCGAAGATATAATAAAATCAACAGATTGGGAAAACAGAGGAATATGTATTAACGGAAAGTACCTAAATCACCTGAGATATGCGGATGATCAACTCCGGATCTCCTCGGAACGACTAGAACTAGAATTAATGCTGAATGAACTTCATGAAAAATCACTGCAAAAAGGCCTAAAAATTAACTTCAACAAAACAAAAGCAATGACAAATACGGAAGACCAAGAGGCAATAAAAATATAAACAAAAAAAATAGAACAGGTAAATGAGTATATCTATCTATGACAAGCAATCAGAGCTAACAGAGAAAATCAAACAGCCGAAATATCGAGACGAGTAAGAATGGGATGGGCAGCGTTCAGCAAACTTTCTTACGTTCTAAAAAATCAAACAATGCCTCTATACTTACAAAGCAGGGTATATAACTCCTGTATAATACCGGTGCTCACCTGCGGAGCACAGACATGGACATTTACATAGGCAATTTGGGTAGGATAAGGAAGGCACAAACAGCGATCGAGAGACAAATGTTGGGTATATCACTTAAAGATAGAAAACGTAATCAGTCGATCAGAACCAGAACAAAGACAGTAGACGCGATAGAACAAGCAGCAAAACTGAAATGGAAATAAGCTGGACACAATGAACGTCTCCAAGACAGACGATGGAACAATGCCATCGGAAAGTGGCGTCCATACAATGCAAAGAGATCAACAGGCAGACCACAGATGAGGTGGAAAGATGACATCAGGAAACAAGGAGGTCCCACATGGCAGAGAACAGCTCAAGATAGGGAAAGATGAAGAGAACTGGGAGAGACCTATATCCAACAATGGAAGGATAGAGAATAGGTTAAAAAAAAAAACGAGTATACTTGACCTTAAAAAATGAGATATGGTGGACTACGTGAATACATGGAATCTGGACCAGGATTCAAAAGTGGAAAACGCTCTCTACAGGTGGTTCATGCAAGAACATATCTAGACAAATTCTGACAGAAAAAGCAATTAAATTTTATAAAAAAAAATTACAAAGAAACATGATTTTCGTACCAGTGTTGGGAGGCCGGATAAATTTAAAAAATCGATTTGGTATCAGTCTCTTAACTATATCGGGTGAAAAATTAAGCTAATAATCTACAGTGCAGTCATTTATCTAAAATTTTAAAGACAACGTAAAAGAACTTCTTCTTGCTCCAATCTATAATGTAGACGAGAGTGGACTGCTTTGAAGACTGTAGTCCAATAAAACATTCGTATTTTCTAAATAATGGAGGGCACTAGGTCGTTAAGTGAGTAAAGACAGAATCAGGTGTATGCCATGTTCAAAGGCTAGTGTAACACACAAATTGGAAACATCAGTGATTGGTAAAGTTAAAAATTCTAGAGCTTTTAAAAACACTTGTCTGTCATTTTTTTCTCGCTACATGGCCTGCTCAGTTCCATTTCAGTTTCTCTTTGCATTCCACAACATCAGCAATACTCGTCCTTTTTCGCAGATCTTTCTTTCTTATTCGGTCCTGCAACGTCACTCCCAGCATATACCGTTCCATTCGTCTCTGTGCCACTTTCAATTTCGAAGCCGTAGTCTTCATTAGAGTCATAGTTTCCGCCCCATAGGTCATGACTGGTAATACGCATTGAGCAAATACTTTTTTTTATGATAATGGGTATGTTGACCCTAAGTGTCTTTCACAGTTTTCCAAAGGCTGCCCACGCCAAAGTAATTTGTCTTTGGATTTCGCATGTTTTACTATCCCTGCTGATTCTTATTCCATAATCCAAATGCGTATATTTCTCCACCGGTTCTACCACTTTGGCACTTTGTCTTGAATAGTTAAATGGTTATTGGGGACCATATTTGTCATGAACTTACTTTTGGCCAAGTTTATTTTGAGTCCACCGTCGAATATGCAAAGTCCAGTTCATTTACCATATCTGTCTTCTTCTTCTTAAGGTGTCGTGCATTTCTGCGTAGGCGTCCACCGTACATCGTCTTGTCAGGTGAGATGTTAAATATTCAGGATTAAATAATTCTGTTTTTAATAGCATTGCGAAGCATTTCATAGCTGTGGATTCCTGTCCATTGTCGAATATTGCGCAGCCATGACATTTTTTTACGTCCCAGACCGCTCCTACCCTCTATTATGCCTTCGAGTATCAGTTGCTGAAAAGTGTATCTTTCTCCTCGTAATATATACCCCAACTATGCAGTCTTCTTACTTTTTACATAACTAAAAAGTTCCTATCCTGTAAGCCCGCTCTTCTGAGTACTTCTTAATTTTTGACCCTGTCCGTCCATGATATTCTAAGCATTCGACGCAGGCACCACATTTCAAACACTTTAAGTTTGTTAATGGAACTGGCCTTTAACGTCCATACTTCCATTTCGTACAGAAGAACAGGCCACACGTAACACTTAAGCATCTTGTATCGGAGGTTGAAGTCCAATTTGCGATCAGTCAGAAACTTAGGAAGCATCAAAAAAGCATTTCTGGCTTGTTCAACTCTGCTCTTTATTTCATTCTCGGGGTCCCAACCCTCGTTCAGCAAACAGCCCAAGTATTTGAATTGCCTGACCTTCGATTTCTTCTCCAGAGACATATATCTTTGCGTTGGGGTAATCATTTCTACTGATAATCATTGTTTTTGTCTTCTTGATATTTATTTTCAATCCCCGAGCTTCACTTGCACGAGTAAGATCATTTAGAAGGCATTGAAGATCTTCGATGTTATCTGCCACTATGGCTGTATCATCGGCATACCTGATGTTATTAATAAATATGCCGTTAACTTTAATACCCTTATTAGAGTTTGCCACTGCTTCTGCGAAGGCTTTTTCTACGTATAAATTGAACAGTATTGGAGACAGTATACAACCTTGCCTTACTTCTTTTTTTAATGGAGAAATCTTATGTTTCGTTAAAATTTTGAAGACGTACTGTTGCTGTCTGGTTCCAATACAGATTGGCGATAATTCTTATATCCTTGGCATCCAATCCCAACTCTTGTAGGTATTTTATTATCATATCTGTAGGTTCTCCTAAATTATCTGTGATAAGGACAATGCCATTTACGAAACGGAGATGGTTAACTTTTCACTCCTCTGTGTCCTAATTTACCATCTTAAAGGCATACTCAAATGCCGTTATGAATAATTTCGGTGACAATGAATCTCCTTGCCTTATCCCACGTTTTATTTTTATTGGTCAGGTTTTATCGTGTATTTTAACAGCCATAGTAGCATTTTTGTAAATATTGTAGATAAATTCGCCATACTTATGGTCGAACGCTTTATGAAAATCTATCACCAAAATTGGCAACAAAGAGCACAAAACCATAAAGAATAGAGGAGCTTAAGGTAGGCCTATGTCCAGCAGTGGACTTGATTAATGAAAGCTGAACAAGAACCAATTTAAAAGCTGGGCCACGAGAGAGGTATTTAGTGAATTTAGAACTTTGTCTGGAGAAAAAGTTTATGAAAAAATTTAACTTGGTCATAAAACTTTAATCATTTTTGACAATGCTCCTGGCCAGCCAAATTAACAAAACCTTAAATGAAATGATGGGAATATCCGAAAACATCCGCCATCAAACTGCACACCTTTATTGCAGACGATGGATCAAAATCTTATCCAAAAGTAAACGTTTTACCTTTTATAAAGATTAATCAGTCATCCATATTATTTCTGAGGATGATGACATAATACAGAACACCAAAAAATTTAATTTGAAGGATGTTCTATTCCGTTTCACTCACGCATAGAGCTGTATGGCCCATGGCTTATGGAAAAAAACTATGGTCTACAATAAATACTGTATCACAAGAAGCAGAAAAAAATCTTTTCAGGAAGAGAATTCGAGACAAGTGAAGAATATTTAAATCCTTGGTATGAAGAGACCGAAGAAGCACAGCTAATTCTGTCAAATTAAGAAATATGTGAAGCAGTACAAGGGAAAAAGAAAGCCTAGGTAGAAATATTGGAGCCATCATCTATAATATCCATTGCTTTTTAGATAATTTAGAAAAACTAACACCAGACAAAAGCTTGTACCTCTTCGATAATGTGGTGAATGGTTTGATTTTCTCCACAGTCACATTACGGAGTCAACTGCTTGGCCTAGTCTGCAAGAGGTATGTTGGTCTGTATTGTAAAATTCGAATTCTTTTAAGCGAAAATCATAAAAATTTTGTCATTTAGTCCATTTTTGAGATCATGCAATTATTGTGATATTAATTTCTTCTTGTAAAATAGTACTTACTGTTTTTATAGCTGTTTTGCACCTCAGTATTTTGTTGGACCAGTAGTCCGGTAGACTTCTATTGTCCATAGACTTTTTTTATAGTATTAACCGTTTTTACATATGGACTGTTCAATCAGACTGAAGTACCATAGTGAGCAACCGAGAAAACGAGAGGAGCGATTAATTACAGGGACCCGATCCGTCAACTGCGCATGTGCGAAACGACTGCATTCGAAATATTTCGAACCTTCAAATGAAAATTTTAAGCGGTATCTTGCATTGTCAAATAAAAATTGTTTTGAATAGTTCCCTATTTACGTAATTAGTAAATATATCAGTGAACTGTTTTGAATGTGGTAAAATTTTCTCAAATCAGTCTAAGTTTTCTACGCCGATGCAATGTGGAGAAAATGTGCATTTAAATAAGTGTCTGGAAGACTTCCAGTAGCTTTTTTTCAAGCCGAAAGGACTTCTACATTAATGAAGTTTATTTTACAGAAATTATAAAAGTTGTTGGAAAAATACAAACACTCTGTTTTATGTCCGCCATTACTTCAGTTTTTTATGGAAGAGTATTAAAGAATTAAACTATTTTAAACACGTTTTAGAACGAGACAACTTTTGAAAACATCCACCTGAAGACAACGATTTTGCCAACCCATACAAGATTAACCCATTAACCGTAATATTATGTCATTTAAATTTAGTTCATTAATACTTTGTTTACTTTTAACAACAATAAATAAATTTAAGTTTATAATAATACTTATATAATAATTTATTATAATCCTTATCTTCACTCATAAACATGTATTACGTTAAATATTTTAAACTATCTGGTGCAAAGTTAACAATTTCCATAAGATACTACAACAAAATAAATAATCTTGGAAGGTTAATATAAAAGTCGTCAATATACATTAGGTTAATGTGATTTTCTTTCTTATTACTCAGAGTACAAGTTATTTATTCTCGATATTTTAGTTATGAATGTAACAAGTATGTACCTGTAGAAAGAAATATTGTAAAATTTCCTATTTTTATTCCTAATCGTTTTTATAAACTTGCTCAAATTTTTTTAGTTTGTAGATTGTCGCTCATTGTCACTTTTGATGTCATTTCAAAGATTGCACATGCGCAGTTGACGGATCGGGTCCCTGTAATTAATCGCTCCTGAAAACGAGAGTTAAAATAGTATAATGGATCAGAGAAGTGCCTTCAGGTGGAGCTGCAATGATTTTGAATAATATTCTCTCTTGTTTAACTTTTTGTTAGACGATCTGTTAAATATTTGTCATCTAATGTCAGGCCCGTATTTTGTTTTTGCCTAATTTTTAATCCGTATTTTGTTGCCTTCTAATTTGTTATTGTTTGTTTGTTTGTTTCAAATGAGTGTTTTATTCAAATGAATCCTCTTTTGAAAGCATTGTATTAGAGTCTTCACTTGCAGAAGTATTACCCATTAGTTTCAGGCCTCCTTTAGAACTTTTCCAGTTTTTTTTAAATTTTTAAATCATGATTTACAAAGTTTATATATTGTAAATCAAGATTCGGGAGTGTTCCTCGTAACATTTAAGTGTCTTAGTTTGTTTATTTCTAGTGCATCTTGATTGTGATTTTAGTATAATAACAAACTGTTGAAATAATCAAAACCTAGTAGTCAAGTCCTGAAATAATCAATATTTTTATCTGTAGATAGATCTGCACATCAACAACACTAACTGGATCTATTCATTTTTAGATAAAGACTCAAAATCTGCACGAGGTCATAAAAAGCGTCGCCATTTATACATCGTACCCATCTTAATGTTGACGAAAATGATGAAAATACTCATTCTTCTGGCCATGGTGTTCTCGGCTATGATGATGGTTAAAAAGTTATTAGTTTTGGCTGCTTTTCTTCTGCCTGGTATTATTAGGAATATTCGAACGGCTTGTCGAAGACGGGGAGGATTGTTAAGTAATTTGATATAGGTTAGTTGAATAGACACATAGGTAATATAATGATAATAATAATTACTTGAGACAGCAGGTATTAATCAGGACGATCAATTATCGAGATATTCGAACTTTTATTTAATTACACAACTTTTCTCTCAAATGTATTTTTAATCAAAATGAGAACACCTTAATTTAAATACGTGTTATTTAATATTTCATAAATTTTGTTAGTATAAATATTAATATTCTACTTCTAAACTGAACAATTAGTGAATTGACAAATAATCTTCCATTAACTATTATACAAAGACATATCATTTGGATAGATATAGTTTTGGACATGAAAATTACTAAATTCTCGGGAAGAACCGCGTTGAGAATTTGAAACTCCTCGTTTCGGCATCCATTTTGGACCCATTATTAAGAGGGATACGATTTTGTTCGAGTTCGGGGTCTCAATCTGTCTACTCCTCTCACGCATGACGTACCAGTATCGTGTTCTGTAGAAATTCAAGGACCGTCAAATAGAACAGAGGTCTTAATGTACTCAACCTACTAATCAGTGTCGAGTGACGACCGTCTAAAGGTCGATTCAGACACATCAGTCCCGTCATAGTCTCGGCGCCGAACCGGTCCTATTTAGTCACAGAACTATCAACTATCTGACAGCCGGGAAACTGTTTGTCAACTGATGAGTGTGAATGCCGGCAACATATTTGTATTAAAGAATATTTTGTATGACGGATTGTTCGGTTCGGCGCAATCACTGTGACGAGACGTGACTGATGTGTCTGAATCGACCTTAAAGGTCGATTCAGACACATCAGTCACGTCTCGTCACAGCCCTGGCGGCGAACCGAACAATCCGTCATACAAAATATTCTTTAATAGAAATATGGCGCCGCCCGGTTCGGCGCCGAGAGTATGACGGGACTGATGTGTCTGAATCGACCTTAATATTGGGCTAGGGCTGAAGAAGTATCGACAGATAATATAGAATGTTCGTAAATACGGTTATGGATTTATCGGTTTGTCTGTCCTATGTGTGTACGTGGGTAACTGGAACAAGGTATCTCGTAGGCAACATAGTCTTCATTGGGGATTTTGTCTTTTACGGATCTGACGAGATTGGACAACTTAGAGTGAGTAGTGAAGATGGTTTTGATGTTTAGCGGGTTAAGAGTTCTACTGATCTTATCAAGTGACACCTTTAATAAAAGGGAGAAAGATTTTGGGTTGATCAGGCAGTAAGATTTCTTTTTTGGGTGGAATGGGGTTTAAATGTTTTTTGAATGCTCCTATTGATTTGGGTTTTGTGGTATTCGTTTTGTAAGAGTGTTTGCGTTATTGAATTGATTTCGGATGCTCTGTGATTGTTGTCGCTAAGTTTTATGAAACGGAAAATAAGAGTATTGATAACCGAATTGAGTTGGGTGGGGTAATGACGTGACTGAGCGTTGAGATAACGATTTGTATGGGTGGATTTCCGGTACACGGAATAGGAAAAACTGTGAGGTGGGTATTTCGGAATAAAGACATCAAGGAATGGCAAAGACGCTTCAGACTCAACTACCATCTTGAATGGAATCAATGTATATTCATCTTATGAATTTTTGGAAGGCCGTATATCCTTGGAATTCGAGATGATTTTTCTAGGGGTATAAGAGATTTTTTTATGTCTGGAGATAGATATATGATAGATTTGGTCGTTTTTTCTAGATAGTTGCTGTGATCGTTTGGAACGCATTTATATTCTGTGGAATTGAGAAGTTCGAACATTTTGTCGAAAGAGTTGAAAATAACGGTGGCCTTTGTCGGCCGAAAGTTTGACAATGTCAAGATTGTTATAAAGTTCTTTAAGGGGAGGTCTTTCTGAAAGACTGATATTTGATGGTGGGAGTTTGAAAGTACGGCTAATTCTGGCAACATCTTGTCTGACAACTTCGGCTTGGTCAGAAGGATAATGAGAAATAGATTTTTCAGTTTGACAAATAATTTTCTCAGTTGGGATGGAAAAAGGAGTGACAGAAAATTGAAATGTTTTAACACAGCTTTGGTAGCTGAGTTGGATATGTGAATATCTGAGAAATTGCGATCGAATTACCTCTTATTTCGATCTATAATATCCAGGGATAGTGGCTGATAAAATAGTAGTAGTTTATGTCAGTTTTTTAAGTAGTTTATGCCACTCCATTATCGGTGCTGTTCATATCTTAGAGGAATTACTAGCTGAGATATAATCAGACAGATATGATAGCTTAAATAGTGCAAAAATATCTTAATAATATTCAAATCTTTGCCTGCAAAGATAAAGGAAAAATAATATCATTTTATAACGACATTAAAGAAGTACTATTAATGTTTTTATTCCATTCCTTTTTAGTTTTAATATATCCTTCCTCGGTATTTCCTCTAGCTCTATGAGGCATGTTAGAAAGATAGTGCTGCTGTAAATTTCATTATATTAATATACAAATATATTTTTTAGGTAAAAAGAGAAGTTTGGAATCCGAACTAGAAGAAGTCAGGGAGATTGGTATTAAATTATTCAGTTGGGGGCTAATTATATTCGTTCTTTCCGCCTTATACTTTATATACAAAGCATCAGTATCCATACTTATTGGTATCTCCATTCTCAACTCAATATTTTTAGTTGCATTTGCTTATATTCCTATTATACTAAATGATATTCAAGGCCACTGTAACAGAACGCCATGGTTTTTCGGACTTTTTAGTGGATAAATGGCTTTTCTACTGTATCAAAATTATATTAGAAATATTTTTACATTAAACAAAACGTATTATATTATTGATTTTACAAACCTCATGTTACGAATGTGAAATAAAGTATGTGTTAAAATGACCTGTTTTATTAGTTTCACAGAGATGGTATGGGTAAGATTGACCCAAATAGATTATATTATATATAGAGTTGTAAAGGAAGTATCTAATTGATATAACATTGGCTAAGACTCACGTGAGCAGAACTCTTTAAAAAATGCAATGTGTCAGACGAGGTGTGTTGTTCAAACAATTGACACATCTGTTTTGAAATAATAGGTATTAACGAACCAGACCTGGAATATTGTTTAAGCATACACTGGAGACATGGCCGCCAAACAATTTCAATACTATTCTCCGGAGGTAGCGCGAAATTTCAATAGAAAAGTACCCTGGTGGAATTCTCTCTCTCTTCAATCCTGACCCCCCAGGGGGAGTGTAGTGGTCGACGTGATGTCGTGTATTGTCCGTCTCCAGAGATCTCTGTCTCTGGTCATTTCTTTTAATTCATGCATAGGTCTCTGGCATATTCCTGTAATTTGATCTATCCATCTTGTTGGGGATCTTCCTCGTGATCTTCGGCCTTCTACCTTTCCTTGTATTATGAGTCTTTCCATGTTTTCTGTGTTTGCTCTCATAACATGCCCAAAATATTTTAATTGTTGGAGATGGACTTTACTAGAGAGTCGTTGGCTAACTTTTAGCTCTCTTAAAATTGAATTATTTGTTCTACGGTCGGTCCAAGGAATTCGTAACATTCGTCTCCAACAGAACATTTCAGTGGCGTCTATCTTTCTTCTCTCCGATTGTCTCAGAGTCCAAGATTCACATCCGTAGGTCAGTATTGGGAATATTAAGCAGTTGATCAATCATCTTTATCGCTCTTGAAATTTGACAGTCCTTCCATAATTTGCTCATTTTTGTTGTGGCAACTTTTGCTAGATCACATCTACGTTTAATCTCTTCTTGTAATCACCCTGTGTTTGTGATTAATGATCCCAGATATAAGTATGAGCTCACTACCTCGAACCGGTAAAATGTGGTTATGTGTGGATGATTGTTGTGTAGTCTATCCACTATCATGATCTTTGTCTTTGATATGTTTAATTGCAGACCAAATATTTGACTTTCGTTTTCGATCAGTCGTATACGTTCCATCAGCTCTGCTTGACTATTTGCAAGCAGGGCTGTGTCATCTGCGAAACGTAGGTTGTTTAGTTTATGACCATTTATTGAGATGCCCTTTTCCCATCCTTCAAGTGCTCTTCGCATAATATACTCCCCATATATGTTGAATAATTGTGGAGATAGTATACATCCTTGTCTGACACCCCGTTCTGGATGAAACTCATTCGAAAGTGTGTTAAGTACTTTAACTGATCCAGTAGTGTGTTCATATAGTTCAGTTATAAGCGTAATTAAATGTTGTGGTACGCCTACTTCTTTTAGTATTCGCCATAGGTGTCTCCACTTGACCCTGTCGAACGTTTTACGGTAATCTATAAAACAGATGTATAGTGGGATGTTGAATTCCCTAGATTTCTCGATTATCTGTCTTATATTCAGCAGGTGTTCTCGAGTGCCTCTACCTTTGGTAAATCCAGTTTATTCTTGTGCAATTTCTCTTTGACGGAATGTTTTCAGTCTCTCATTGATTATATGTAGCATTATCTTGCTGGCATGGGATATAAGAGAGATAGTTCTATAATTGTCGCATTTATGGAAGCTGCCTTTTTTATGTATGGTCGTTTGTCCAGTCCTAAGGCCATTGTTTGGAATGCCATATTTGGTTACAGAGTAGATGAAGTAACTTTACGCCGGTTTCTTCTGTTTCTTTAAGCATTTCTGCTGATATCATATCTGGACCTGGTGCTTTGTTATATTTGAGCTTGTTGATAGCCTGTCTTACTTCATTTTCGAGTATATGGTGGAATTCTGGTGGAATTACAACCTTGTAAATTAAAGGACAGAAGTCAGACGAAAATTAAATTTAAATCAAAGGTCAAGTGAAAGGGACGATTATCGCAAAACTCCAACGCATCTTTTTTTATATAAAAATATCCGAAGAATACGACTGTAGTGCCAAAATGTCTGTAGACTAAATAATTTTATCAAGTCATATTACTTATGTAACTATTATTGCACAGACTACACGAATAAATTAAAACACATTTTGATTTTTTAGCAATATCTTCATTTTAAAAGCGCCATCTATAGGCTAGGCCTATAATTGTTCCTAATCGACATCTCCTAAAATTGTTCCTAAAGATAATTCATAAGAGAATCTACTTCTTCTTCAAGTGCGATCCCCGCGATGGAGGTCGGCAATCATCATAGCTATTCGGACTTTTGAGACAGCTGCTCTGAAAAGCTCAGCTCAGTTGGAGCAAGAATGGACCAACAACCAGACCAAGAATGGTGATTAGAGTACGCATCGGAAAAGCTAGATCCACCTTCAATCAGATGGGGGTCTTCTTCAAGAGTTACAACCTCTCTCTCTTGATGCAAAGGTAAGAATGTTGCGATGCTATGTCTTCTCTGTTCTTTTTTATGGTGTTGAATGGATGACCTTGAACGAAGATATGTGCAGAAAACTAGAAGCATTTGAAATGTGGCTATATCGGAAAAGAATCCAGATGTGCTCTCCTTCAAGCCATTCTGCAAGGAAAAATATTTGGAAAACGAGGTCCAGGAAGAACATCTTGGTTAAAGAACCTCAGAATCTGGTTTAATACAACATCTGTGCAGCTTTTCTGCGCAGCTGCAGATAAGATAAAGATTGCCATGATGATCGTCAACATTCGTAACTGATAGGCACACCAAGAAGAACAATAGGCTAGGCCGGAAAACTTGTCACTTTATATTCGTTTATCATTTTGATAGATATCCTTTTTTGTTTGTTTGAAGCCACACATGAACAGTGTGCAAATTTTGCAGATAACTTTTATCTATAGCTGCGCCATCTATAGAACAGAACTCTTAACTTTACTCTCGTAAGTATTGGTTTCTTTTCTTTTTAACAAACATACGAACGATAAAACTGTTGTGCTGGTTGACTACATTTCAATTCCACGGTATCTTTACTTTTGAATATTAACACCTTCTTGTATCTGAAAAACTTCGCAAAAGAACAATTGGGAGCAGAAAATGAAACAAACATTTTATTGTGTATGTTTATAATTAATTTATATGATAATACATCAAATTATAAATAACAAAAATGAATTTCCAACAAGAATATATAAATTATAGAAAAAAAGTATTTGGAGGTGTTGGAAATGCCATGTACTTACTTCGACAATTTGGTTACAACATTTTTATTATATATTATACAGGTATTATAATTTTTTATCGATACAGATGTCTACATGTGATTCTTGAAGATACATTTTACCATAACATTTTTTTAGTTGTAAGGGTTGACATTTAAGCAACAGGAAATGCAATTCAGCCCACTGTTCCTGCAGGAGCGATGTATTCAAAAAGGAACACAAAATATGTCACTGTGCATTTACCATTTAAGTGCATTGATACTCCGTCAAGTCACCTACTACATATAGTAGATTAGACTGCGAGTGTATAGAAGTCATCAGATTTTTTAAAATAAAACCTAAATGAACTCTTATTAATGTTAATACACAGCTTAATAATAAATCGCCTAATTTACCAAATTGCATCTAAAAAAATTGTTAAATTTATTTACTTTTTATATTAATTCTTTATACTGTCATTTGTCAACAGTGTGATTATGACATTTAACGGTTGGGTTTGATATAACCTCTACTTTCATTTGGGTGTTATTCCCAAAACCTCCAAACAAGAATATAAACAATCAAGCAACTTGGCAAATGTACATAAGCAAAAGAGATTAAGTCTCAAAACAAAATTTTAGATGCACCATAAGATATGGGTCAGCCATGGTGGGGGAATAGGCTCGTTTAATTTAAACATCCGATGGTACCCGAACAGTCACGAGCACAATTACCAAAGTATGTCCAAATATAAGCAGAACTAAGTTAAGAAGTTGCTTTAAGCTCTACCTTGGAAAATATTCGTTTTTGAGTTGACGGTGGATTCAAACTTCGACTTCAATTATTAAAGAAACTATATTATTAAAACTATATCTAAATTTTTACTAAATTCTCGTAGATATATACTGGTATCTCAAAATACACAATTAAAAATAAGTTCTTCTATCCTTAATACAATATAAACCGAAGTATGCTCATACCAAGCTGAAGATATGAACGCAACTGTAAAAATGACTTACTGCGATCCAAATGTAATACTTTATCAATGCCATCAGGTCTAAAATAAATAGAAAATCAGAGAGAAAAAATTTCGATTATATAGACTGAATTTATTCTTCCCAAGATTCTAGGAAGAACTACTACATTTTAACCCCTTACCGCATAGTGGAACAATACTTAGTTACTTTAGAGATCGAATATTATTTTAAAGTATTTATGCATGACACGTCCATATAGAGGACATATTTCGTACAACCGGTAGTAAAGCGCCATCTCAATGCAGCAAAGTGAACTTTGCTGAATGAAAATGAATGAAAATTTGCAAATGGCAGCGATCTGGCAGCTGTTCATAAGAATTGTGCAATTTGATATTCAATTATCGTTTCTACTGAATATCTTTGTACAAAAAAATAGCAACATCAAGGGATATACCTTCAAGAAAGAATTGCTGTACGTATTTTCACGTATTTCTTTATATTTTGGTATTTTTTTTATCAAAAATATGCTTGTGCCATATATGCCACAATATGAACTGTCGTGCAAAATTCTCTTTCATATATGGCACACTATGCGTTCTGAACTAGGTATTACTTTTTTTATTTTAGATAATGGATCCAAAAAAGTTTTATGGTAAAACTCTAGTTGTAGTGGACATACCAGATGGTAGTGAAGCCGAAGGGCTATCAGATGATGATATTTCCCCTATTATATTAGCTCCAGAGTCAGACTATGAAGATGATATAATAGATAATAATGAATCAGATATTATTATCCCAGAAACGGATTTAGAAAGCAACTCGGATACCGAAAGTGATACTTCTTTGGACGACTTACAACGTAATCTAATAAAGAATAGAAATAAAAATTATCCAACGTAAAAAGAAGGAAATTTGGTAACATCAGATGATGACCATCTAAGTTTCAAATCGTATCAGAAACTTTTGAGAAGCTCCAAAGCAAAGTTATTATAAAAACTAATTATATTTATGTCCACAAAAGTACCTAAGATTGCGAAGTACCTACGATAGAAAGAGACAAACCACAATTTTACAATTATATAAATTCATCATTTAAATACATATATTTCAGCACTCAAATAAATCCGTAAATATAGTTTAACTTTCTTTAAACAAAAAACGAATTAACTTGAAATTTCAGTTAAATCTACTAACTGAAACTTTCTCCACCAAATTTTGTTTTCACATTATTGACAATTTCATTTACCTACCCATTTTGCCGAGTTCTTAATTGCAAACATAATATAAAAATAAAATATAGATACGACAGAACTTAATTTTCATCAGAATCAGCACCGATTTTCTTTTTGACTCTCTTGGCCTTTCGAATGGTATACCTACATTTCTTGTATCGACACCTGTCTCTGTCGGGACTTCTGTCGTCATTAGAACATTCAGGATGTAGCCGATGCATGGTTTTCCTTGACCTAACGCTACTGCTAGAGCTCGGTCCGGTGCCGCAACCGGAATCTGAAACGCTAGTATGTCGTCGCTTAGCTGGAGTTGCGTATTCGACATCGCTGTCGCTAGTCTCACTGTAGCCTTGATCTGCATTTTCGGGGGAAGCGGACGAGCCGTTTAAGGAGCTTGCGCCGTTGGTTTGAGGCTGGCGCTGGTAGTCTTCGTTGGAGTGTCGAGTTGTTGACGTGGAAGATCTAAAAATTAATATTCTCAGTGAGTGGCTGCAGACCATAAAATACCATATAGAAAAAGCAGTATATATTATATATTTTTGGATTAGGTAAAAGAAAGATTTTGTTCTATTATATCCTGTTTCAGTTGTTGCTCTGAAAACCTCAGAGTCTTCTAACATTATTGAAACAAATTGTTAACATGCTCCTTTTCTAATTTTGCTGCACTGTACTGAGGACGACCAATAGTCAGAAATACTTATTTTCGGTTGTCTCTCAGTTTATCTTCTTCTTATTGCGCCGTCTCCTTTCGGAGGTTGACTAACCTCAAGTCTTTTAGCCACGAGTTCTGGCGTCTTCCAACTGAGCTTTTGCCCTGCACTTTACCTTCCAATATGATTTGGAGTAATTCATATCTTTCACCTCTCAACAAATGACCCAACTATTGTATTTTTCTCTCTTTGGTTATGCTGAGTAATATCATCATCATGAATCATCTTATATACATATTTTATTATTGTCAAGGCAGGTATTAACGCCTCTTGCTGGTGCTTGAAGTGAAATCACTCTGACGGTCGAAGCGGTTATATACAGAAGATCACGGCGCGCTTCTTGCGAAATGTTCTTAACAGCACTTCTTATGATTGGCTCTGTACGGTTCAGGTTTATTGTATGTCCTGTATTTGAGACATGTTGTGCAAGGGACGACGTTTTATCCCTCCTTTCGATGTTCTTCTCGTCTGATATGGATTCTTGGATTGGTTTGTCCGATGTACGATTTGTCGTAGTCCCCACATGGAATCTCGTATACTCCTTGATCTTCTAACGATATTTGTGTTTTTGCCAATTGTATAATAGTTGAGATTTTTCTGTTAGTATTCGATACCGTTTTTATTTTGTGTTTTCTTAACACCCTCCCTATTTTCTTTGTTGTCTCCTTTACATATAGTAAAATGGTTTTTGCAATCGATTTCGTCTTTTGTCGGATCTCTAATTTTTCTTTGAGCATTCTTTATGACGCTGCCTCATTTTGTGTACCTCAATACTATCCATTGTTTGATGTGTTACAAAATAAAAGACTATGTAAATTCTAAAAGCGATACCTTTCGCATCGACTTCCTTTTGGAATTACCTTATTTGGAATATTAATATAGTACCAGAACAAAAATATTATCAGAATAAAATAAAACATGACCAAGTCAAAATAACCTACCTTAAAGTTCTCGTACTACCGTTGGCTACCTCCAATATGTTTATTAATACGTCTCTAGAACCATTCAAAGGTGTGGGTAAAATATTTACAAAATTATTCGCTTCTACTTCTTCACCGCCTTCGATATCGTTTAAATTCCTAGCGTCTTCATCAGAGTCTTGTTCAATCAGTCTGTAAAAATATGACGTGAGAGAATATACGTGCATACGAATGGTACAGACAGTAGAAAATATACAATCTAGGAAATTGAAGGAATGAATATGTACTCTTTAACATAGGATTAATATTTATCGCCGGAGGACAAATTTTCAAACAGCAAATGAATAAATCTAATAAATAATAGAAAAAGGCAGAACACTCTTCACTTCAACTTGTAAACTAAAAGAACTTACCTGAAAATGGACCTTTCCGAACCAGTAATGCCGGTACTGGTACTAGGAGTATCGAGAGAATTTTCAGTCGAGTCATTATCAGTCATATGTTTTACACTCCTAGTAAAGTATTTGGATGGTCTAGTGGCTGACCTCTTATGCTTCTTCGGAGTCGAAGCAGCAACAGATGATCCGTCCCTTTCTGATGAACACTTCTTGTGGGATTTTTTATGGAAACCGTTATGCTTACCATACTTGGATTTGGCCGATTTTCTTTTATGGAGTTTTTGATGATATCTATGGAAAATTGTTAGTTATTAGGTAAACGAAACACAATCTGGTATAAGGATTGTGCAGTGAACACCCAATAAAATTTCATAAAACCACAGTTTTTTTTAATCTCATAAATATTATAGTATCATTAGAATATTTTTTTAAAATCCCATAAATATCATAGTATCATTAAAAAATAACTTTATTTATTAATCATATTTATTTACACTACGTCGCTGGATGCACGTGCCAAGTACGGAATTCAATTGAACCCATACAGTAGACAGTAATCCTGTAGTTAGAAAGAGAGGTCTTAAAATCCGTGAGACCAGCGATTCACCTATTTACAACAGTGAGGATTTGTGCAATACAAAAAGAAACCGGAGCGTTTCGATTCACAGTTTGGTATTTTCTGTTGTGGAATTTAGTAAATCTTAAATACAATATTAGTAGTTTTAGGATAGAGCCTTATTCAGTGGAATTTACAAAAGAAAAAGCAAATAGTTTTAAAGATCGACTTGTATAAAAAATAATGGACTACCTCAGTCGGAGATACATTTGGTACAAGAATGTGGCATAAGAAACAAAAAGTTTATGCGTCGTTTTAAAGTTGAAAAATATAGAAAAACTTGTGCACGTGCTTGTGTAGAAGTGACAAACATTCTTTGTTTTATTTCCACGTTTAGTGTTTTCAAAGAATTAAACTACTTTTTTAATGTGGACAAAAACGGGCGTTCGGGATTTATCCCACTTATTAACAGAAATTTAAAAAAAAAACAGCTCTTCTCAAATTCATTTAAAAAATGAAGTGCATATTCATGTTTGCCCATTTTTAGATTCTGGCTATCAAAAATTAATAAAAGACTTTAATGACCAAGTTAAAAAAATCGTTACATTTTGTCCCTTCTTATCGATTGTGTAAAATTTTGTGAAGCATTCGAAATAGCTTTGCGGAGACATGACGAGTCACCAGAAAGCTTAAATCCAGGAACGTGCAGTGGCCTTATTGATTGTATATCAGAAACCGAGGCTATAAAACATTTGCAAGGAAATAATGTTTTTAAAGGTACGTCTAAATCAGTTCAAAATGGCATATTAGGTGCTATTGTATCTGTTTGCCAGGAAGAGATTAAAAACAGGTTTAAGACACACGGTTTGTATCCATTCAGTGTGATGAAACCACTGATGTTTCTACCTATCAGCAAACTATTTTAAGATATGAGCGGAATGGCCAAATTTACGAACGTTTTTGGGAATTTTTAGAACCTGTTTCACATAGTACCAGTGACAGCCTCAGAAATTAAAAAGAGTTGAAACTGCTTAATATTTCCGTAAATCAGCTAGTAGATCAAAGCTATAATGGAGCGGCTGTAATGTCAGGAAGAAAAGTATTACAAGAAATATCACATATTTCATCACATCATACGATTCTGTGAATAGAAGAGAAATGTTTAAAGCAATGAAAGAGCTAGATAGTTAGTAGATAGACTACACGGTTCTAAGCCCACCCACAGACTACGCGGTTCTGAGTCCCCTCCCTAAATCGCATGTCCGACCATGACGTACGAGGGCTCGTTGGAAAGGGGATGAAAAATGGGGTTGAACGCAGTATGTGCCGTGCGCATCGGAGCATGCCAAAAGGGCATTACGTCATTTCTTCGTTTCTATTGGACCGATCGTGACGTACGAGGGCTCATTGGAACGGAGAGGAGACGGAAAATACGTTAACACAAAAACAAAGATGGCAGCATTGTCAAATGGGCGCTATAACGTATCTTCGTTGATATTGGTCTAATTTTGACGTATAGGGTGTCGTTGACAGAAGCGAAATAGTTAGCTTCTGTATTTAAAAAAATATTCCGACAGCACCAGCAACAAGATGAAATTTTAACACACGAACTGTCAGAATAATTTTTGAAAATAAAAAAGAACTTCTAAAAAATTGTCTCGATAGTATATTAGAGAGTAGTGGGAATGATTTCACCACAGTAATCCAAGCAGAGACGTTGCTGGGATATTTAAATAATGCAAGTTTCATTTATTGGCTTACAGTTTTCGCTCAAATAATGCCCTAATGTGAAATCATTTTTAATTTCAATCTCGGTCTTTGGATGCCGCTAATATGAACGAGTTTTTAAACATTTGTCAAAGCCATTTCAAATATCCTAACTTAGATCGTCCACCTTCACCACCGAAAGATCGTCATCAGTCAGTATCATATTCTGCACAAACAAAAGAAGTGTGTGACAGCCTGCCATAAAAAAACATAAAAAAGAGAAAAATTTCTGAAAAAAATATTAGTGGTTTAAAAAAAAATACTTATAAGTACAAATAAAATTTTCCAAGATATACATACTATGCTGTAAATCCAATCCTGAATGACTTCACGGACGACTTTTGACATTTCGCTTCTAGAGAGCATGAGATAGCGTTTGGTCAATAACTCTAATTCGAAGATTCACATGATTCGATTGGTTAGTAGAGCATTTAATTTAAATGGCAATCAATAATTACGTAAGTATATATAAATATGGTTTCTAAATATATGAATATATTTTGATATATTTGACAATATATTTGTTTTCTTTAAGAAATAATCAGTGAGAATTTTTTGTCGCTATTAATTAAGTGTATTTAAAAAACGCGGTACTAAAAGAAGACTGTGAGAACTTTTTACTTACTTTTTTCTATAACTTGTACTTTTGCTATGGGCTAACTTGGCTAGTGTACATTTTTTCTTAGAAATCAATTGCGTTATTCTATTTGATCGATATTTCTTTGGTTCCTCGGAACTGCATTTGCCATTTTTGAATATTTTAGAAATAAGTTTAGACCAATCCTCTTCTTCGCTATCGCTATCGGTCGAAAACGTGCCGTCGGTCTGGGAATCCCAGCCTTCGATTTCTCTTTGAATTAGCGAATCGAAAAAGGCCATCATTTTGGAATCTTCGCCGGTTGATTGGTCACTGTAGTCGTGATTTATACGCTAGAAGAAAATATACGCTATTACGCTATTACTATACGTGATTTATACGCTAAAGAAAAAATAGTAGTTCAGGTTCAGATTTTGACTCTGACAATTTTGTAAACAATCGAGAATATTCTCCGATTACGAGTTCTAGTAAAAGTTTAGAATCTCAAGTAAACATTGTAGTGGTTTGAGATCTTTTTGCAGTAGGATATGACATGTGGCTTGTGTCTTAATAAGTTATGATAAAATTCAATTTACTTTTTTAGTAAAACGTAGCCAAACTTGTTATTACATCTTTTAGTTAGAAACAGCCACTAAAACTTATATTCTGTTTAAATTTGTTTATCAATAAAACGTTCTAAGACAAAAAAAATATGTAATAGGTGGCATAGGTCCTTCTCTACTAAAGTACCTATATATATATATATATATATATAATATATATATATATATATATATATATAATTATATATATATATATATATATATACTCAGGTGCAAAAAAACCGATGCTTGGGTATTATTTGCTGAAAAAAGAAAACGTTTGAAGATATTATTTTTAAATCAGCTATATATGTAAAAGTATATGTTAGATTAGAATAATTGTTACAGATTATCCAAAAAAATCTTTTATTTATAGATACATACGCCAAAACTCAAAAATACAAGAATATTCTAAACTTTCTGAAATTAAAAAAAAAATATTTATAATAAATCAACATCCAGTGTTTCCCCTAGGGCGCTTATAACAGCCTGTACACGTTTAGGCATTGAGGTAATTAACCTCTGGATATCAAATTGGTCCCATATTTCTTGAAGAGCCGCTGTAAGTTCAGCCAAGTTGTTTGGACGTGGTACACATGCTCGAAGACCTCTTCCCATCATATACCATAGATGTTCTATGGGATTGAGATCGGGACTGCAAGCTGGCCAGTTCATACGGACAATTCTTACCTCCTCTATATATTGGTTGACGATTCTAGCACGGTATTAGGTCCAATGAAAGGAGCAAAAGGTACCACATGCTGATCTAAAATACTTGTGTTATGTATCTTGCAGCAGTCATAGAACCTCTATCTACAATAACTAAATCAGTATGGGCTTATGAACTGATACCGGCCCAAACCATAACGGAACCTCCCCGATAACTTATTCTTTCCGCAATATTACATTGAAAATATCGCTCTCCGTGTCTTCTCCAAACCCTTTCTAGGCCCTCTTGTGACCTTAGACAAAATCTTGACTATCTGAGAACAATACATTGCTCCAATCTGCATCACTTCAGTTTTCATGTTCTCTTGCAAAAGCAAGACGAGCTCTGCGATGTTCTATGGAGAGTATTGAAGATCGGGCTGGCCTTCTGGATAAATTACCTTCTACAAGTCGTCGACGAACTGTCCATCTGCTTACAACCACATTTCTCACTTCGCTCAGACGATTTGCCAGTTCAACTGAAGTTAGATGCCGATTTCTCAAATACGATGAGACCAGAAATCGATCATCTCTTTCGGATGTTACCCTTCTACGACCTGATCCTGGTCTTATATAAGACCAGGATCAGGTCGGACCGGTATATATATATATATATATATATATATATATATATATATATATATATATATATATATATATATATATATATATATGGCAAGTTTTCAACCACCGTATACGTTATTCAGTAGGTGAACGAAAGATAACACCTAATTGTTTTGAATAGAAGTGAAAGGCAGTCACTTGGAGACACAGACAGTCTAGCAACTTGGAGCCAAGAGAGTTAGTATGTAAAAGTATATTATAAAGTGTATCAGGTTAGATTATACAATAGCAAATATTGCTTTACTTTATGTCTAGTTTCACAGTCTTATCGGCATACCGTCAATTCAGCGAAAATTATTATTTATTCTCAAAATGTTTTTTTTTTCAAAAAATAATGAAGATTATGTCTTAATAAACCTTAACTCTTTTAGAAGGGGAGGAAATTATAGATGATTATTATAAATTATGGTATGGTATTATGGTATTATGAATTTACTTCATAAAATAATACATATTAAAATATTACTTACATCACTATTGCCCACCAAACTCATGTAATCATCATGAGTATATATTTTTCTAACTGGTTCTGTATGTTCTCTAAGAATCGAACCTCTCCAATTTCCTATTGGAACTGAGCTCCATAGCTAAAAAAGGAAAAAGGAATTCATAAAAGTAATATACTACATACACAGTTGAACCTCCAATAACGACCTGTGTTGGAGAAGCTTCAATTGGTTTCCAGAAAGAGGTAGTCATGTGTTGCATTGCCGAATAAACGTGGTACAAAGATTAACAAAAACAATTTGGTACCATCTATTTTTAATCCTTAAATAGTGGAAAGTGTGTTTACAAAAGTATCCAAAAATTAAAGAGTTGTGGTTAAAAAAAGAATAAAAAACGTCGAAGACGAAGAGGAAGAATAATCTAATCATAATAATTACTACTGTAAATAAAGTATATACCAACCTTTATCATTTTTTCGACACCAGAAGACGCTATAAAATTATTATGGCTATTATACCGTACTTGATTCACTATGGATCTGTGACCTCGTAAAATCATATGAGATGATCCCCATTCACCTAAAAAGCCATTTTAAGATAAATCTATATTTACTCGATTTCACTGAAATTGAAACCTTGTGAAATACCACGGCCACTATTGTAGTAAAATCTCAGAGTTATAGGTATACTCACAATCATCTGTTGGTATCTTCCACATGTACAGATTAAAATCATCGGACCCGCTGAGGACGTATTCATCGTTTTCACCGGCAAAGCAGCACGTCTTCATGGTACATGAATTATAGTACTGAGGATGATAAAACTGGCACAAGGCATTTTCAGATTCGGCTAAATATAAAACGGGAGGCAGGCGACGTCTTAGAGCTAGTACTTTTTTGCCGGTACAGTCGAAGCAAGCGCTTATTCCGCTAGTTTTGCCGCTTTGTGAATCGTAGTGGATCAGTTGACTAAAAACAGTAAAATATTAAATGTTGACACAAACATATATGACGAAGTGTTGTGTTACCGATATGTTATTCAAATAGAAATTTCGAATGTTGTACGTAATGATAATTCATTTATTGGGACCGTGCAAGTTCGGAACAGCGACACCTGGTGTCGTAAATCAGCAAAATTTACTGCGCTTTCATGTTAGATCGAGGTTAACAACCTCGGTCAACGAGACAACTGTCAAGGACGTAGCCCCAAAAAAGAATAAGAAGAAAAAGTAAGATTGAGGTTATGTCGGTATGTTATTAAAAGGTAAATGTTATATGTAGTGTAAATACAAATAAATATATTATTAAATTACAGCATTACTGTTAATATAAAAACTGGATTTGAGAAAGTAAATCACCAAATAACTTTTCAACCAAGCACTGAGTCAAAGGGAAAAGCTTTAGTAGTGGCAAATGTCAAAAAAGAATGGAAGAATTAAGAAAAATAAATTACCATAAATAATGCTAATGCATAAATTAGCAGGTTAAGCCCATGATATCATCATATTGGTTTAAACAATTAATTCTTTCCCTTTAAACTTTTGGACAGCGAATATATCTTAATGCATCTTCAGAAAAACTTGAACTTGATGCATTTTTGTAAACTTCAAAAAAATAAAATTTAAACATGAAACTTGATTTTTGGGTTAAAATGAACTCTAATTGAGTGTTATGAAACTAAAATTTACACTTAAAAGTAAACTTTTATTTATTTCAAACTGACTTTAAAATCGGGCGCAAGAATAATGCATAATTTAGCTTATGTTACTTATGATTTTTTATGATATAAATCTACTTTTTTCTTTGTAGTAATTTGTGCTTCGAAGTTGGAAACGAATAAAACTTAAATTAACAATTTTTTGTTGTATTTTTACAATTTATAACACAGCATTTCCTAAATCCCATTTTCTTCAGTGACAGAAGGTGTAAATAAACAAACAAATATGAAATATGACAATTGACAATTTGAATTTATGAAATCTATGAAATGTGCAGTAAAAAATGCAAGATTTCTCCGCTACTCGCGCACGATCGTTTCTCGTATCACATCCAAGTACTTGCACGTCGCCAATAGTTCGTGTAACCATCTGCTCTAATAGAAAAACTGGTGCTAGTGCCGGGGATCTAACCATGGCTCTCCAGTTTGGTAAGCCAGTACCATAGCCACTGGACTATTGCCGCCAAATTCATAATAAAAAATAAATCATTATCAATCGTATAGATATGATCTGGTGAATAGACCAAAAGCCTTTTCATGCATTATTTAAAATAGTTTTCAGACCCAACATATTGTATAAAATGATGTAGTGTTTTTTGATTTATATCACGACGATAAACTATTATAAAAATATTTCGATTTTTAAAATCTTTTAAAAAAATTACCGATTAATTCTTTCTTAAAGCTACGATATATTATACGCGACATAAATGCACATAATTTAATACTTACTTTTTAGGTTTTCGACAATCCCAAAGGCTGACGCCTTCTTCTGAATTGGCAGTAACGAGGTAACGTGGTTTTATTGGATTGAACATTACAGAGTGAAAGCCACTATTTTCTTGTGCTACTACTTGAACTTCTGGAAAAATATTTTTTTATTGTATATACATACAGATCTTTGCTACCAAAGAGATGAGCATCTCAAATATGAAATGAACTTTGAAAATGCCTAATAATATACTATATGTAATACATAATAAAATACTAAGGGGTTATATAAAATCGGAAGCAAATGGAGACGATTTAGGACAGAAACGAGTGATCTTTCATTATTTCATGATCCCAAACTGCATGATGTTTCCAGAGAAGATTTTGAAGTTACAACTATGACATATGTATGTCTTGAAATATCACTCCGACAGCCGATGCACTAATGTGGTGCATAACAAAAACCCAAACCAGTAGTAATATAAACCTCTATACAATAGTCAAATCACAGACCATCCCATTTACGAGATTTCATTTTAACAAAGCAAAACAAAGCAAACTAGCAAATGACTGAACTAAAAGACCTAAAGAATTAAAAGAACAAAAAAATTATGAAAAACTTTTTGAAATAATAAAGAATAAATACATCGAAGAAACTTATTCTTGTTTTTCGGAATTTAATCATAAATGCTCATTAACCCGGCTCATAGAGTAGTGTCACTTTTTCTCTCATTCAACGAGAGTGGATATCTCTTGCTTCAGTAAGATTTCCCTTATTCGTTTGAAGTAAGTAAGGTCAATGAAATCTTGAGGATACTTCGGTAGATCCACATTCCAAAGGCCCCCGATTTATTTACGGTTTCAACTACATAGAGTTTCTCCAGTAGCATTTTGACAAATGCCAACGAATTTCGAGTTTTATTCGAGAATAACATGTAGGGAGTCCTTTGATTTTTTCGAAAGATTTTCTGACATTTTCTTTTTCTTCTCTTTTATATTCTTTCGAAAGATTTTTCAAAATGAATAAAGGTGTAAAACAGTGTCACCCTACTCATTCAACATAGTGTTCGATGAGTTGATTTGCAATCTTGAAAGAGACAGGACTAGTGTACCGATTGCGGACAGCACAAAGTCTATACGCTGATGATCTAATTCTGCCTGCCGAATTTGCCAAACACGAGACTAAACAACTCAATAGGAATGTAGACAAACGCTGGTAAGAGTGCCGCCATAACGGTTAATGTCAACTGAGTCAATAAGCACTCTTACTCCGCTTATCCCGAGCTTATATCGAGTGAGCTGGTTCAGTACCAAAGCAGCAGGTACAATTCACTTGGTCAGCTCAATTGTATTCATAATTCTGGGTCTAAGCCCGTGCAAAAGTTACTTATCAGGAATACCGATCTGCTGCCGAGATATATACATAAACTCCAAAGCCCCACAATAACAATGAAAACGTTAAAATGTATAGACAGCAGCATACATATAGCTATTAGAAAGATTCTAGTGCTTCAACCACTAGTGCTTAAATACCAGCCATAATGAAAGTAAGAATCACCAAATTGGCACCAAACAGCAACTACCCTCTCTACCATATATAACAGTCTCTTGGAGAAAATCTTTAAAAGAACAGTAACTACAGGAAGTAGTTGAGCACTCATGCTTGGATAAAAAATCCTCCACCCTAGTGATCGAGGTAAGATTTTAAGAGAGCGGTTTAGCTACGAGGAAATCTCTTGCTGACCAAAGGCATCCCATCAAATCCACCACACGAAGAAAGTGCCGGATGGACTGTGTTCGTAACTAGAGTCTAAGCAACGAATTACAGAAATACTTATAAGCACACCGCCAAAAAATTAAAAAAACATTACCAGTTTATTACATAAGTAAGGAAAGTAGCTGAGAAAAAGAAGTTAATTGTAGAGAGAGTCAAGAATTAAATTCAGTGATGAAGCTCTGAAAATGTCTGACCTTGTTAAGGATGCCCACCAGAAATAAGACTGTTTCAGACTATGCACATCCGATGTCAAAAAAAAAATAATATGCGTAATAATTGGAGCTCCGGAAAATTCAAAATTCTCTAAATTTTAGTCTTCTGGTCACTTCACAAAAATACCCTTGGAGCTTTAGAAAACTGATCTCAGACGACTTTATCATGGACGTTCTAGTTGGGCATTGTTCACTTAGATATCATCTGTAAAAATGGACAGAGCAATATACAGATGCTGTGAAAATGTAGTTCTATATGCAACTGCTGTTATATGTTACAACAAATACCTCTCCTAAACTGATAATAATGTTAGTATAAGGGTATACACAACATATCTTTCAGGATATAGTGTTAAAAAGTAATCGAATTTAATCAATCTCCATTAAAGTCCGCAAGAGATACTGCTACGTACATATGATACGTATCTAAACCTATGAAATGTGTAGATGGAGACACTGAAATAACTCAGTCGCCAACTCTAATAGCACGACGCGACGTAAAGAGATTGTTTTCATTTACACAGTTAGCGCTAATTTACCGAATTTCCTGGTCACGATTTTCAAAATCATAAACAGAAAAGTTCTTACCTTGATTAGGAACTTCCCTGATGTCAAAAAGTAATATTCTACCGTCCTCGCCTGCAGTGGCAATAATATTATCGTTCTGTGGGTGGATACTAATTCCATATACAGGTTTATCATGTGGAATGCAATTCACCATACTTCGTCTGCAACATTAACGTAATTATAAACAAAAAAAAACATTATGAAGTACTGTTGGATAGAAAGAGTTGTAATATATTTTTATTGATTAATAAATAAGAAATTAGACCTTATAATTTATAACCTATAATGCAGGCATGACAATTAATTATTTAACAGCAAGCGGTGAGCATATCTTATAACTTATAAGGGAAAGTCTCCAGTGCTTGGCTATATATACTATGGTTTAAAAAAAACTTACAATCAAGTAAACACTTCCGGTGTATTCTATATATTTTTACCAATATAACATTTATAAATGTAAATTATTACTCGTCAAGACTAGGAATGATTTTCGAAATATTGTAATATTGTCCATCAACACAGAAAGCAGACAGAGAAAGTATTCAGAGAGAAAGAGGTGGATAAACGGATAGGCGTGATCGGAGGAGAAACGGCTTGGAAATGGTGCCTTTCAGAACTTTTTGTATGCTGGATGTTACTGTGATACTATGACAAATAGATCTTTGAAAGATTTTGGGTTTTTATTTTGTAGAGTGCCTGGGATAATCTAAATAATTCATCATCATCATCTTGGCTTGACAATCCTCTGTGGATCCTGGTCTCTTCTAAGATTAGTCGCCATTGTGTTCGGTTTCTGGCAACGTGCTGTCATCTTCTGATCTCTAGTATTCCTAAGTTGGTCTCAACTCCATCTAACCGCCTAGATCGCGGTCGGCCTCTGCTTGTTCTTACTATAGGTGTTTCTGTCGTTAGCTTTTTAGCAATCATGTTGTTAGGCATTATTAGTGTCCGGCCAATCTAAGTCGCTATGTTTTAATATCTGGTTATATCTGGTTCATTAAAGAGTTGGTATAATTCGAAATTAAATCTTTTGCGCCACTGATCTTGATCGTTTATAGTTCCAAATATTTTGCGGTGTATCTTACGCTCGAATATTCCTAGAAGTTTTTCATACTTCTGCATTAGAGTCCATGTTTCAGCCCCGTATGTGAGGACCGACTTGCCAGTGTTTTGTACATAATAATTTTAGTTTTTCTTTTGATATTTCTTGAGTGAATTTTTTTTTGGAGTCCGTAGTAGGTATGCCCTATTTGTGAGGCTTATTCGTCTTTTAATTTCTTCGCTTGTTTTATTGGTACTAGTCAGTAGCGAGTCAAGGTATGTTAAGCTGTCAACACATTCAAGGATGTAACTTTCAAATAGTGTTTCCCGTTCCTCATTTGCTATAGTACCTATCTTTAGTAACTAATATTACTTGATTTTGTCTTCGTTGATGACTAGACTAATCTGTTTCGCAGCTGTTTCCAATTCTATGAAATATTGCTTAACATCTCGCTTGTTACGCTCTATTATGTCAATGTCATCAGCGTATGCTAAGATTTGTATCGATCTATTGTAAATACTATTGCCGTCTCTAATTCATGTGTCTCGGACTGCCTTTTCCAAGACAATGTTAAATAGGAGGCAAGCCAGGGCATCCCCTTGTCTGAGGCCATCCTTTATTTCAAAAGGATCGAGAATTTCCTCCCTGTATCCTAACGCTGGCTTGTTAGACATTGTCATTCTCGTTAATCGGATAAGTTTTTTGGTATACCAAACTCACGCATTGATTGGTATAGTACTGTTCTCTTGACACTGTACATCTCTCCAGCTCCATCTTTTTTTTGGCTTTAACTCTTTACTCATTTTGTTTACATTCCTGTAGAACTTTCGAGATTCGTTTTGATTTCTTAGCCATTCCATGTTTTCTAATTGCTTTTCTTCAAGTTGCCTTTTTACTTCTACGTAATCTTTTTTCTTTCCTTCTTAGGATCCGGTATTTCTCCTTTGCTCTTCTTGTGCATCTAGCTTGATTTTTCTTTAGGTATACTCTATTTTTGTTATCTGTTGCTTCTTGGCACCCTCGCCAAACCATTCGTTTTGTCTAACTGGTTTGGTTTTCCCCAATATTTCCGATGCCTTCTCAGTTATTATATTTCTACATTTTAACCACAATTCCTCCAGATTTTCTCCCGCCTCCAAGCTCTCTATTTCCGCGTCCAGTTGTCTCCTATACTCTCTTGCAACGGTTTCAATGCGCAGATTATCAACATTAATTCTATCCTGTTTCATATGTTTATCCTTCTTTAAATTTGAAATTCTTCCTCTGATTTTTGCCATTACAAAAAAAGTGGTCACTATCTACGCTTGGACCGCGGTAGATTGTGACATCCATGAGGTCAGAAGAATGCTTTGCATCTATTAGGATGTGATCTATCTGGTTAACGGATTCGTTGTCAGGTGATTTTCATGTTCCTTTGTATATTATTTTATGGGGAAATCTTTGTCCTCCTAAATACTTCACCAAAAAATATTATATTTAGTTAGTAGTCGAAATTCGGAAGTGGTTGTATCTGTAACTATACCTGCACCTACTGCTTCGGTATTGGAATTTTCCGAATCGTGTGTGTAGAGAGAATAAAAAATCATTGCATTCATCTTTGATTTCGAGAAAATTTTGCACGATTGCTCTAGAAAAACTGTTCAAACAATACAATAGGTAATTAATTCTGTAAGTTTCTAAAGTTTTAATAGGTACGTTAGCCATTAGGAATACTTTGCCAACGACGTAAACCGTAAAGCTAACTGTAAAAACATTAAGTCCATTTTACAGCTTGCAATTATACCTGCAAGACGCAAAAAGGTTACCTAAAGGCATGCTCAGTATGTCGTCAGCTGATTATTGCCTGCAATTTCTTGTAATAGCGCGATAATCGGTTTTGAGGAATTTGTAGGAAGTTTGATTTTTCCACAATGTCTTACTGTTTCATTTTTCCAGAATCTTAAGGTTGTTGCTACTACCGTTTTCCTCTTATATTTGGCTATTTTTAATAGTCTTGACATTTTTAAATTTACTAATTAGTGTTTAAAACAGCAATAAGTAATTCAAAAAAGAAAAAGTTAAGGTTAAGGTTAAGGGTAAAAATTTCAACATTAATTGTATTGCGAGCCGAGTTGCAAGCTGTAAAATCGCACATAAACACCTTGCAATAAATTTGCATGAAAGTTAGTCATGAAAGAAATTGCAGCAAGTTTTCTTGCGAGCTGTAAAACGGTCTTTAGACATTAGAAATATTTTGTCGACCAGCAATTTGTTTTGTAATACAAAATATTTTTTTTAAGTAATACAAATTCTTTATATGTCTCGGCAATTCCACACCGTTATATGAAAACGACAACGTCAAATTGGATGATGTACAGATTTATGGGGAAACGACCAGTAAACCATTCACTTACCTTTCTATTTGATGAATCAAAACCTGATCATCATTACCCCCAGAAAAGATCTTCTCATTACAAGAATCAAAAGTTAAACAGAATATATTGCTTCTGTGGGGCGTGCACATAGTAACAGGGGAACCACGATCGTAAATCGCTTCCGGGATATACCACAGTAAAACTCTTTTGTCATCTCCACCTAAAAAAAAAACATTCATAAACATCTCATATTAATAAAGAGGCATCAAAAATTATTTCTACGGTTCGATACTAGTATCATCTTTGCTAGTATATCCCTTATGCAGAATGACGTAACATTTAGGTTTTGAAGTGTCCATATAAAGTTTGGTCAGAGATCTATATAGTGTATATAGATCTCCCATATTAAACTTTCTCTCAATTTTTATATGCAATTTAAATTATATACAGGGTGAGTCATGAGGAACTTTACATACTTCTACCATATGTAGAGTCCCTCAGAGAGCATATCATGTGGCCACTAAAAAATGTCAACTCCTCTTCTTTATTAATTAACAGGGTGATTTGTGTAATTTACCATTTATTTCATTTTACTGTAGTGTTTATACGGCTCATTTGATTTTTTAAATTTTTGCATGATACAGTACACTACTATCAAGCATTCAACTGGTATTAGCTAAACTAAAAAATTCCAGGTCTGGCTTTGGAAAAATTAATTTAGGGATTCGTATTAAATAGTACACCCTGTATATATTTTTTTTTAAATGCAATAAGTGATTTTCAAACTACATAAATAGCCAATGAAAACGACATATCGTCGTCGACACAAGAAAACCGGTTAACTCCAATTTTTACTTAAAATGAGATTTCACTGCCAACTTTTAGCAAATCGCCTATTCTAGCCATCCGACAAATAATACGTTATTTAAATGTAGATTTCTAATTTTTAAATGTTTACTAGAAAAGCAGTTATCTCCCTTGTCAAAAAATTATGTTTGTAAAACACGTAACTCCGCGCATTTTCTGTTAAGTCTGTTAAGTGATTATGGTCGTTGATTTGATTTTTTGTTTTGGAGGGATTTGTTGTTTTGGAACATGCTTTTAATAAGTTCTAGACATACACATGGACAGAAAAGAGAATGTATATCAAAACGTTGGTAGTATTTGAAGCACCAAAACGGAAGAGGGATAGAAAAAATGAAGATGTATCACGGAGGTCTAAGACATTAAAATATTATTTGAAAATTGGAGAAGATAAACGAATGGTATGCAAAAAAATATTTTTGTCAACTCTGGGCCTTAAACATTGGTTTGTTATGAATTGCAAACAAGAAGATGATTTTGCTATTACAGAAAATTTGGACTTCACATGAAGGAGTTGGACAATCGTTATAGTTTTTTAGATAGCCTGCCGAAAATGGAATCGCATTATTGCAGGAAATAAACTAGTAAATTATATCTAGAACTATTATGGCAAAGCAAATGTCAACTTTACCATATTTACAAAAAGAAATGGTACCTATTTAGAAAAACGAATCAACATTCTCTCTTTATCTTCTTTTAAAAACGCTTTCCTGGAAAAGAGGTTGGCTTTGTATAGACCAAAAACAATGTTTGTGTGAAATATGTGTCTTTTTTAAAACAGGAAATCTTGATCAAGAAATATTTAGTGAACATTAGTTGAAAAATCAAGAAGAGAGACTTGAGAAAATTTAAGATAAAAACAGTGAAGGCATTGTATTGACAATAGATTTACAGGCAGTCCTTATAATGTCCTAAGTCCAATGTTTCTTCCCTAAGTTGACATTAAATGATAAAAAAGTTGACAATCCACAATTTCACATTCTATAACGTACACACAAAACAAGGGCATTGTTTTCTTTGGGATAAGTCGGAGAGGAATCTTACCAGTGCTAGTGTGATCGTATGTATTTTAGAAAAAAATACTGAAGGGAGTTTGTCTTGAGAAAAACGTACGTGAAATAATTATAGCGATGGGTGTACTTACCAAAATCGTAATGTTAGTCTAGCTAATACAATTTAGGAAGGGCACACCCAGATGGAGGCCGACATGATGCACAGTACAATTGAGAGACAATTAAGAGGATGCGATATTAATGTGCCTGGTGATTACATAAAAATATGCAAAAAAACGCGGAAGGAAAATCTATTTGTAGTAACTTGACTATACCATGATTTTCTTAAGGACTTCAGAGCAGTAAACTATGTAAGCAGTATCCGACCGGGTAAAAAAGGGTGTTGCAGTTGTGACAAATATTAGAGGTACAAAATATTCACCACAAGGTATTCATTAAAAGTTGGGATTTGGTGAAAATTGGATTGAACTGCGTTGTCGAATAAATCAGAATGTGATACCCAAGAATTTCGCAGATCTGCCGAAGCTATATACAAAGAGAATACCATTAAAAAAAGACAGATTCGAACATTTTCAGTATTTAAAAAATACGCTTGATTTCGATTACCACTCATTTTATGTCAATTTCCCTCACTAACTTTGTTTTTTTTTAAGTCCTATCGTTGTTGTACTACACTTGTTTTTGTACATATTTATGCGATTTTATTTTAGATTTATTTAGATTAAAATTGTATTTATTGTTAAAAAAGTGAGGCTATTTATTTCTAACGTAGGTAATAAAATAACACTAAATTTTATGTTAAACGTTTTTCAAAAGTATTGGTCTGTATTTCATTATTAGGATATTTTTATGTGTTTCAGATATGTTTTTATAAATCAATAACTAATGCTTTTTGTTAATTTTTTCCAATCCAGCGTTAAAAAAATGCCACGTAACTCCATAGGCACGTCTCATTCCAAAAGAAGAAAAACCTGTAACTCCATATTTTCTGTATTTTTAGCTATATCTGCTAGATTTTGAAATTAAAATTGATATAATTCAGCTTAATATGACCTAAAAACTCAAAATATAGTTTGTTTAATCGTCCTTCTTTATCAAATAAAAGATATCAGTGAAAATGTTACTGTTTTTAGGCTCTCCTGAAAAATTAAGGAAAATGGAGTTACGAGTTTTTCTTGTGTTGACGACGATATGCGACAATGTTGTCGCACTTTTATTAAATTTTTAGTGAACGATCAAATCTTACCAAAAATAGAACAACCATAATGAAGTATCAAATTATAAGGTATTAATTTAAACAAATGTTATAAATTTCAAACATTTTAATTAAAATGAGTTCCTACAACATAATCTAATACGTAGAAAATTAACATCTTTACTGTCACTTTGTATTATCCTCTACTATAGAATCAATTGTTTTTCAATTTTAAATTTTTACTCATAGATCGTATTGGGGCATTATTTTCGATAAATAATAAATTAAATTGATTAAAAAGTCAAACCTCTTGTATGTGTTAGTTTTTGTTGATTGTAAATGATTAAAATTTTATGTCAAATAATAATACATTGCATCAACTGTACTAAATAAAAATAAATCTAAAAAAGTTTAAAATGAAGGTTGGCGTTGACCGTTTGACGTTTCTTGATATTTTATACCCATTGTCATTATTGTCATTATCAATTGTTATTTATGTGTACAAGAATACATATTTCTTCTGTCATATCTACGTTAAGTACATTGTGTTAGATGATAAGTTTTGGTAGAGCTTTTGTTACTTTCGTTCAAAATGCCACATCAGTTTTCGACCACAGAATATGCAGACATAATATTTGTTTATGGATTCTGTAATGGGAATGGTAGGGCTGCTAGTAGAGAATATCGCAGGAGATTTCCTAATCGTCGAACTCCCAGTCATCCAACATTTGGGTCAGTTTTTAATTATTTGCGAGAAAATGGCACTTTTTCTAGTGGAACAACAGAGCGACATGTAGATGAAGCGCAGGAAGATGACATTATGGACGCCGTTACTATGAACCCTACAATAAGCACTAGACAAGTAAGTCGAGAACTCATGTTACCCAATCAAAAGTAAGTAGAGTCTTACAAAAAAATAATCTATACCCATATCACATTCAAATGGTTCAGCGACTACATGCTGGAGATGAGATCGATACGTTGGAATTTTGTAGATGGATTAACAATAATCGATCAACGCTATATAGGACACTATTTACAGACGAAGCTCAATTTACCAGAGACGGGATAAATAATTCACGAAATTCACATGTGTGGGCAGAAGAAAATCCCCATGCTATTCGAGAACGTCGTTCTCAGTTAAGGTTTTCGGTTAACGTGTGGATTGGTGTCATAAATAACCAATTAGTAGGTCCTCACTTTTTTGATGGTCCTTTAACAGGGCAGATCTATTTGAACTTTCTACAAAATATTTTGCCGAATTTGCTTGCCAACGCGAACGTTGCTATCCGAGGGATGTATTTTCAGCATGATGGGGCACCCCCACACTTTTTACTGGCAGTGAGACAACATCTCAATAATGTTTATGGCAACAGGTGGATAGGACGTGCAGGTCCTATTTCGTGGCCTTCAAGATCCCCTGATTTCAATCCCGTTGATTACCATATTTGGGGACGATTGAAGCAACTAGTTTACGCAGTGGATATTAATAACCGATAACAATTAATTGATAGAATTATACATTGTTGAAATACTATTAGAAACGATCCCCAGAGTATTCGTAATTCAATACGTCAATTAACAATTCGGCAACAAAAATGTGTACAGGCCGCAGGGTTCCATTTCGAAAATCTATTTTGAATTATTTTTATTTTGTTACCATTATTGTATCTTCCAGTTCTAATTTATGGGATTATCATAACTATGTACATATTTTTAGTTTTTTTTTTAATTGTTCTTCGTTATTGTTAGTAGTTACTGTTTTTTGTTGTGCAGTGACTCAGTTTATCATTTCAATTAAAATGTTTAAAATTTATAACATTTGTTTAAATTAATTACCTTATAATTTGATACTTCATTATGGTTGTTCTATTTTTGGTAATATTTGATCGTTCACTAAAAATTTAATAAAAGTGCGACAACATTGTCGCATATGTCGTTTTCATTGGCTATTTATGTAGTTTGAAAATCACTTATTGCATTTTATAAAATATATATACAGGGTGTAATATTTAATACAAATCCCTAAATTAATTTTTCCAAAGCCAGTCCTGGAATTTTTTAGTTTAGCTAATACCAGTGTATAAGTAGTGTACTGTATCATGCAAAAATTAAAAAAATCAAATGAGCCGTATAAACACTACAGTAAAATGAAATAAATGGTCAATTACACAAATCACCCTGTTAATTAATAAAGAAGAGGAGTTGACATTTTTTTAGTGGCCACATGATATGCTCCCTGAGGGACTCTATTATGGTATAAGTATGTAAAGTTCCTCATGACTCACCCTGTATATATTAATAGTCAGTCACAATACAAATAAATACAGAGTACACTAACATGATTTTTATGACAATAAGACATTATTTACTACTAGAATTATAAGAAGTGGTTAACTAAAATTATATTTTCTTCTCCACGTGCTATCTCTTTTAAGAAGGTTGGCAATCAACACGAAAATAAGCATCTTAGATGTTGCTCCTCTAAAGAATTAAATGTCTTCTCCCTTCCTTCTCTTTCCCTGTATTATCCACACATTTAGAGTCACATCTAAACCACAAAGTCAATTATTCAATCACGTGATAGATCTTCCCTTCCTTCTCTTTCCCTGTATTACCTCTAGAAGCAGATTATTTCTGATACGATCCGCCCAATGTATTCTTAACACTCTTCTGTAGGCACATAATTCGAATGATTTTCTGTTGAATGAAGCCTTTTTGAGTTTTCATTGGTTTATGACAAAAATCCTAATCTATACATTCTTTGCATTTATAGATTCTTCCACGGAACTATTGTTTCAGAACCTGCTAAATTTGTTAGACGACCTGCCCAATAAAGCAGAAAGATTCTATGCGGTGACTTGAGTATTAATTACGCTGTTGCTTATGCTACCCAATTATCCTTGGTCAATATATTCGAATCGTATGGTTTTACAATGCACGTTAATTCTCCTACAAGAATTACTAAAGCAAAATCTACCATAATTGATTATATTGTGTCAGATTTCTCACCCCTTGATGTACGCTTTTACAATTAATGTAGGACTATCTGATCATGAAGCAGTATATACCAAGTTTAATACTCTCAACAATCCACCCTCGAAAACCCAACGTTTAGGTAGGAATTTTTCCGCTCAGAACTTCATCAAAATCAAAATCGTCTAGGAAGCTCTAAAAATGTTGCAAAAGAAACTTGGTTCATAATAAATGATCTTCGAAATAAAACTAACACAGCTTAAACATTTGCTCTTCCAAACCCTGAAAATCTAAATGAATACTTCGTTAACCTGGCTGAATGACTAATGTCTATGCCATTAAAAAAATACTTCGTTAATGTAAGTAAAAATATAACATCAACTATTTTGACACAAGATTCTATTTTCTATCTCCCCAATTCAAAAAAGGTCTCCAATTCATTCTTTATAAGACCAGTTGATAAATCTGAACTGATCCAAACAATCAATAGCATCAAAATGCCAAAGCTTTTGATTGTGTAAATCACTACATTTTGATAAAAAAAACTAAATTTTTAAGGAAATCAAGGTATTTCTTTGAATTGGTTCGAATCTTACTTGGGGAATAGAAAACAACTAGTTAGAGCAAATGATACTGACTCTAATCACAAAAGTATTGCATGAAGAGTACCACAAAGTTCATTATTGGGTCCTCTATTTTTCCTTATCTTTATAAATGACATCACTAACTTAAAAATTGATGGAAAAAATGTTTTCTTTTTGCTGATGGTACCACCTAGTAAAATTAATCTACTTAAAATAAAATCCTGGTCCAACTCTAATTTTAATGTGGATAAGACAGTAGCATTATCCTATAAGGGAGCTCTTCAACCCTTGCTTCTCAATAACAGCCAGATCAGTATTACTGATTCTGTAAAATTTCTTGGTATTTTTATAGGCAGCAACCTTAAATGGTCCCTTCATATCGATTTGTTAAGTAAGAAACTCGCCTTAGCCTGCTATGTAATAAGACCTGTTTTGAAATCAATTTAGCATCTTCCAAAATAACCTATTTTTATTTGTTCAAGTCTCATCTTCGATATGGTCCTCGTTTTTGGGATTCTAGTACAGCTGCCCAATCTGATGTTATTTTTAAATTACAAAAAAGAGCAATATTTTGACCTCCTTTGACCTCCTTGACCGCTTGTTGAGGGGCTATTAGGTCCTATTGTATCTTTACACCACCCACTACCACTGTTATTTAGTTTTGCCTTATATGTAAATTGTTCATACATATATATCTATATACACATTTTTATAAATATATTTATTGTTACTATTTTGAGTTTTATTTCAGTTCTACTAACCAGTATACAATATAGCAAGACAAGATTGGTATTTAATATTTTGTATTTCAGGTTATTATCTCCAGTATCATTTGTTTCCAGTCATTTGTTACTTCAAAATCTCAACTATCGTTGAGTTGGCGCCCTTCTTCTTCTCTTCTGATCGTCCTTTTTATATATAAATTTATTCCCAGTGATCTTCTTTAGTTGTATCACGTATGATATTAACAGGCCTCATTTCGTTTCTTGTCTCATTAGTTCATTATCCTTACTATCTGCTTTATATCTTTAAAGCCACAATCCAGTGCATTGAAGCTAGCCCGAACACTCACTTGAGATTTAGTGTCTCTTTGGCCATTTAACTTTGTTCCTCTGAGCTTAGCCTTATTTTTAGTATTTTCATCACCTCTCTTCCAGTTCTTCTGGAATTTGGAAGTCTTACACTTCCTAAAATCCAATACTCCCGGAGTATTGAGGTTTCAATTCGCTCAGTAGAATAACACATTGCAGAAGCTACTTCAAAAATCACAGGATTTTAACCCTTCCCTCTTTATATATTTTAGAAACTGTTTACTTATTTCGTAAACACCAACATGCTTTTCCAGCAAGACTCCTCTAGAAATTCAACCTTTGATGTGTATTTACCGATTCCTATCCACTGAGTTAGTAAAGAAATCTATATTATTTTCGGCAAAAAAATTATACAACTTTTGCAACTTAAATCTGCAACTTCTTTCCTTAAGTTCCGTAAAATGACAAAAGCCTATATATCTGAAAGACCATATTATTCAGTAGAAGAGTTTCTTAACAAATTAGCTAAGAAACCACAGTACCTTTATGTACAAGTATTTAAACTATTTTTATATTTGGGTATCACATGCAGCAACTTTAACTTATTAAAATGAAAAAGACAGCAAATATTTGATTTCAAGCAAACAATTCCTATGTATCTGTTGATAGATATTTTGACCTAATAGGTCTCATCAGAACAGCTATTCATAGGAGTTCTCAATGTGTGAATTGTGTTTCTCTGAATTGTGTTTCGAAACTATTTTACGGATTTTTTAACTTATTAGTTCGTAAGGTTTTATTATGCAATTTGCAGTTTATTTAAATTTTGCAGTAGATTGTGTATTTTATTATCTTTTATTTTGTGATATTGACGATTTATGTCATTTCAGTAAATTTAAAATTTTTACTGTTATTTTCTAACTTTTGTAAGCTTGGTCCATAAAATTGTACAATTTTCAGTGGCAATAAAGCATATTTCTACATATTTCTATTCTATTCTAATGCTTTCAGTTTGTAATACATTTCTTTAGAGTCCACGCTTCCATACCATAGTATAAAACAGAAAAAACATAACATCTTAATAGTCCTATCTTTAAAGACATTGTAATGTCTCTTCTACTAAAATCTTTATTCATTCTGTTGAATCCCTTTCTTGTTTGTCCCATTCTTGACCTAACTTCTTCTGTGTATTCTTTTAATTGAGGTTTTGTACATATTTGACATGTGTAAGATTTTATATTTTTAACATGAATAAACAGGATTGAGTAATGAGAGAACTTTAAAAATTGATTTTTATCGTTATATCAATTCAACACTGATTTATGTTGAGAACGGAACTTTTTAACTTTAAAAGTTACAGATAGAGCCAATTCTAATGTCTTGCAACACTATTTAATGTTTTACTTGTCAGAAAAGTTACTCAAAAAATAAGTTGGACCTTCTCATTCTTATACGATACGAGAAGAAGTCAAGCTATTACTGTAAGCACCTCCTGGAAGAAAAAAACATCAGTACCTGTGAAAATGAAAATTCTCACTGACATGTCAAACAAGAAAGCAGAAAAGTGCAAAAACAACAGTAGAAGGCAAAATACCTTTCAAAGAACAGTTGTATGTTTTAAAAGTAGGGATCTAAGAAATACAAGAAACATGAAATATCTAAAGATGATACTGAAGAAGACATATCTGAATTAGGTTCATTATCCTCTGATGAATTAACTTATATTGAGTAACAACTAGAAAATAACATTTAAGAAGAGTTTTGCAGAAGGTGTTAATGAAATGAATGATTTTGTTTTGGCATGCATCCAAGAAAACATTGAAACAGTATATAAGGCAAGATTAAGCAATATAATAGAAGGCAGAGAATTGTTGAGACGTTATATAATTTTTTCATATTCCTGATGACCCAGATCAGTTTACTGCTCTTATTGAAGATGCTGCAAGACTACTGACCCTGAATTTTGTGTGAAGTAAAAGTAAGTAAAACAGTCCCATTTCCAATACAGTTTGAGGATTACAATATCTTTGTTAACATTTTTATATATTTGGTAATTATTAAAAATAGTATAAATGTATTTAAAATGATTTTTAAATAATATATTTAAAAAAAAAAGGAGAAACTATTAAAAGTTACTTTCACATTATTCACATAACTACATATAATAAATCTGAATATAAATATACACCCAAAATATACAAGTATTTTATAAAAATGCTTAAAATAGAAATATTTTTCTAATATCCAATTATTTTCTTTTTGTGCATATTTTGAAAAACTCAGCAAATAATTCATCCATCTGATGAATACAGCATGACAAAACTTTTAAAAGCCAATTTTTATTGTTTTAAGACCTTTTGTAACATAAGGAAGGCAAATAAAAACACTTGGGCAAATTGCAATGAACATTTTAAGGTATTTTGTAACAAAATTTAATTCATTTTTGACCAAATTGTCAAAATATATTTAGTTTTAACTCTCTTTTTGTATCTCTTCTATCTATTCCTAAGTATAAATATAGATTTAAAGATCACAATGCAGTTTTAAGTTTAAGAACAGATGCTCATATGTAAAAATTGCTTTCAGAATAATAAATACATTCTAAGAGTCTCAAAATTAAAAAAAGGAAGGATAAAAGTATCAAAAGGAAGTAAGTACTAAGATGAAAATATTTAAATTGATTGAAAGTTATACAAATATCACCAGTAACACACCCCACTGAAACAAGTATAAAAATTCATGAAAAAAGCTTAGACTATTGAAAAAAAAAGGATATAATAATTAAGTAATGGTAATATTAAGAACATAATTAAAAGAAAAACAAAAAAAAAAATAGGCAGGCATAAATGTTCAAACTGACAAAAAAAAATGGACAATGAACAAAAAGGGACTACAAAAAATTAGAAGAGGAACATATACAAATTGAAGAAAATGTAAAGAATAAAAAATATAGGACACTGAAATCCAATGGTACAGTTAAAAGAAGTTCAGGGAGTAAATAATGACAGCTTTCAAGTAGAAAAGCTTTATGATAAGAAATAAAAGAGCCTTGTAGATAAAAAAAGAGAAATATTACCAGAGACACATGAATATTAAAGAAAAAAATAATATAAAAATGTCAAAATTTTAGTTATGGTATATTAGAACAAAAATTTTCAGATGATAAAAAGTGATACATATTTTAAAAATAAATAAATGTAAATTATATTTTGAAATATATAAATTTAATCAAATACGTAGTTGGAATAAACTTTTTGCGTATTAACACATCTTCAACCCCTATAAATTATCAAAAGTAGACAATATGCAATATGTACTATACAGATTGTACTCAATGTCAAACACTCACAATATATTTGTTGATTTTTCAACTTTTTCAAAAACTATTTAAAGAGAATTGTAAATGATATAATTATTACGTAAAATATACTTACCAGAGATTAAATATTCACCATCATTAGAAAACTCTATGGCATTCACACACCCATAATGTGCAAGCAGATCTTTCCTGTATAAATTTCTAGCTTTTGACAACCTAGCACTAACCAATTTATTTTTTATAAAAATATTGTCTTTATACTGTCTTTCGATAATGTAATTAACAGGATTTATAGATGGCATGGCCATTTTCACAACGGTGGAAAAATCATCCACCATAAATGGTCTTTGTTGACAAAAATTATGTGACTACTACTAACGAGCTTCCAAAATGTCATAAACAGCTGATTGATGCTACGCTACCGGTGCTAGTCAACAAACAGCGACCAATAGCCTACTTGATTGGTTGACACAGTCACACACGGTTGCCAGTTCCAGTTCTACAAGGGATCTCAGATAAAAATCTTTAAACAATAAAATTATCAAGGTTCTAAAACTACTTTCTTGTGCTTGTGGCATATCTAATTTAAATATTAGTCAAACACTATTTGGTTAAAAATGGGTGACACTGGCTTAATCACATATAAATATAATACTAAATAAAATTCATAATCTAAGCCTTGCAGCAAAAAAAAATTGGACAATTTCAAATTCTACGTGAAAAATATTGTAAAAACAGTGTACTAAATATATAGTTAATAATATAGTTTTAAGTTTTAATTGCAAGAGAAAAATTTTGCTAGGTACAAGTCTTCTGCTGTAAAGGGTTGAAAACATCATACACCTCAATGAAGATTTCTTTTGCATCAGTTAGCACAGATTGTCCTAACGATTATTTACATTATTACTCAGTAAATTGAAAGAGTAAATTACCAACTTACACGTCATAAAGAGCAAAAATCGCCTTTCAAATTGGTAAATGCGATACAAAAGTTTCATATAGGGGAGCACGGGGCACAATGAAACACAAATTGGTTTTTTATTTTTCCTGTTTTTGCATGTAGGTGTATCATTTTGAAATGTGTTTTAAAAGATGTCGTTCGGTACTAGTAGCATCAAAAACCTTATTATTAACTATTTTGAGTAATAATCAATTCAAGTTTAAAAAAAAATGTTTCATTTGGTGGCTCTACAAAGGTGTTATGTCCTTTTTTCTGAAAAACTTCATTTCGAAATCTCCGCTCGTATTCTTCTCTTTCATAACAACTCCAACGTATAACTTACTATTATGGCTGTTTAATTTATTTTCCACCAGTACATAATCATTTTTAATGGGAGACATATCCAGATCTATGAATTTGTCTTCATTAAGAATTAAAATGTCTTCAATGACCTCCAAGTCGTCATCTGTCTTAATATAATTACCTACATCTTTTTTTTCAGATGAAAACTGAACCTCTTCGATTTTTTTGGATTTCTTTCCTAGTGTCCTTATTAAAATGTGTTATTTTTCGTTTGACCATTTCTCTTTTTGCTACTGATACCGCCGTTTTTGGTAATTGCAGTCATTTCTGGAGTAGTTGCTATCATACTGTTTCCTCTGGCTCGACCGTTTTTATTGTTTTTCCTACTCCCTGCCTTGGGAAATCCTCTATAATCTTTCGGTCCGCATGAGGAAATTTTTTAGTACTGATGGTAGTAGAAGTACAGGGATCTTGAGAGTTGTTATTGAAACTTGAGCAGTTGGCATCTGCATCGATTTCCATTGTTGAGTTGTTGATTTTTTCAGCAGGACCATCACCTGACGGTGGATCCTCTTTTACCTGGCAAGTCCGCCATTGGTCGATCAGTAACGTAATTACATCAATAATCGGCATCGATGAAAACATGTTTGTCATAAATCCCTGTTTTCTTAAAAGCAGCAGTAATGTTTGATGGAGTCATTCCTCTCCCGTAAACAATCTTTACAAAACCAGCAACATTCTAAATATTTGCTGTTTGTCCAGGATGCTGCATTATCCAAGTATCTATTGCAGCATTGTAATACGTTTTGAATGGCTTAAACACTCCAACGTCTAACGGTTGCAATTTATTGGTGGAATGTGTTGGAATAGTTAATATACTCCATTCTCTTTTCACAAATTAAGAGCCTTCAATGCTAAATGACTTTCGTGATTGTCGCATAATATCAGAGGGGGCGACTGCATGCTGCTTTTTGAGTGGTGGATGAAACGTTTAGAAACTTCAACAAACAATACAGAAGTCATCCAGCCTCATGGATTTGTCAAACCAAGAGTACTAGTGAGAGCTTCCTGCACCATGAAAGGCTTAAAGTGTACACTTGGATGTACAGTTGCCGCTCGCTGAGATAAAACAACAGGTTGTCACATTAGTACCCTTCTCAGCACTAGTGCACTTGCTAACCTGCTTAGGTTCTTTTTAGGGAATTATTTTTTAAGGCTGCTGAACTACTCGTGTTCCATCTGCAAAGTAAGGATTTTTGTATACTGCTTGCAAATTATCAAAAAAACACTTCTACATTTGTCCTTCTGAAAGAAGTAGCTCGGGACAAACTACATCCCTGAGACGTATTTTTGACTGAGCGATGATTTCTTTTCAAAAACCCATACAACCGATCTTGTCCTGCCGATTTGTTAGCCTTCCATGAAATTGGATATTTTATTTTATTCATTACTGCCACAGAATAATAAACAATTGTTTATTATTCTGTGTTACTGCCATGACATAGACAACTTTCTTGCATTCCGTCACTGGAAGACCATAAAACATTTTGGAACACATTAGCAAATACTCTCTCAGTTTATTTTTTTGTTCTGCATTAAACACTTGTCACATACCTAGATAATATTACGTAATTTACATTTTTTAATTCTGCTGTCCGCCTGATGGAGTGGCTTTGACAAACGAGCTCTACTGCATCTTTTATGTCAGTCTCGAGAAACAAACTTTTATTGGTGTTTTCTGACGATTTTGAACAATACTGGAACAAAAATAAAAATATTATTTTGATTAAATATTAATGGAGCACCTTGAAACGTTTCAAAGTGTCCCGTCGAGTTATGTTTTATTGTACCCCCAAACGTCCATATTTTCTATTTTATGTCAAATTCACAAAAAACATAACAATTATAGGAAAGAAAATGCGTAAAAGCAATTCAGTAAATATAAACGTTTCGAATAATGCTACTCAACTAGATAAAATATTGCAGTAAACGATGTCCGCACGTAAAAATTTAGTTCTACTATTATATTATTTATTTGATTTAGTTTTGTTACACAATTTCTTCAACTTCGTCAAAACTACATCCACCCTACAACTGTTAATAACGAAACAAAGATTACGTCGACCGAAGCGCCACTGACAGTAACAGTTTCTCATTTACCCGCCAGAATTTGAAATACGATCAATGTTTCAAGGTGCCCCTAGCTCCCCTACCATATCATAGGTTTAATAAATGAAGATATCCTTCTAGGCAAAACTGAAAATTTTTGTACATCGGGAACAATCTGTAATATTATTTTATCATCTCATGGACTAAAGAGAAAACTTATTATTGGAGTGGAGGGGTTCTTTTTATCTCACCTAGAAAACTCTTAGAACATAAAACCAATGAAATAATTTTAAAGTATGTGACTGTGTGCCACCTGCTAAGTTATTATAATATTATACATTAGGACAATAAATATTAAGGGTGAGCTTCCATGGCAATCTTTTTTTCACGATGTCGGTATTATAATGATGATGTATCCTGTGGTTTTATATTCCAAAAGAAAACCGTAATTCTGGACTCGTACGATTAAACACTTTTCTCTGACAAATCAAGCTATACAATAAAAAGAACTGTCCTCTCTATGGATATATAAGAATATAATACATTTATGAAATACCTAGCCAAAAGGTTTCATGTGGTTTCATTCATACTTCATTGTAAATATGCTATAGATATTTCTATTTATTTGCGGAGAATTAATTATAACTGGAACATTCCTTATAATAGTTTTTATACATTTTTCTCAATGACAAATTGAAAAAAAAAACTAGAAAAATACTGAAAGTTTAAAATTTAAATTAATCAAGAATATCAATTTTTTTTCATATTAGTATACGGGTGCGCAAGAAAACTTCATCCTAAACCAGCAACTAGCTGTTAACTTAGTAGAGGCTCTTATCGATTGAGTTCTACTTATAAAAAAGAAGATCGTTCAATAACGCTTTTAAAGCGGAAGAAGAAATTTAGTTTAAAACCAAAAGCACAATAATGGCAAAAAATACTATTTTATTATTAATACAGCGATAGGTTTGCAAATTTAAAAGTGTCATTAGTAAGTTTTAATTTATTATGCGTTTAAGATCATTTAAAACACTACCATTTTTGTTTGTGCTTCTCCTAATAAAAATATTAACATTTTACTACGCTTCTCGCTTATTTTCTGGTATAATACAGTCAAATATAGAAGATAAAATAATAACACCTCCAATTCCAAAGCCTCCAAAAAAGCGTTTAAATGAATTAGTGACAGTCATACTAAGAGATTTTGAATTACATGAAAACGATGTGACTTTAACCTTACATTCTTTTACCAATGCTTTTATGAGGATGCAAATATTTCTGATGTACGACGAGCTTCCATACCCTCCTCTTGATATAGTGTTAACTAATAATACGCTTCCACATATTAAATTTATAAAGTTATCTCCAGATTTGAGAAGTAGTTTTGTGGATAATTATCCCATTAGTGAAATAAAGTCTAAATATGTTTTGTTTGTACCTGATTCTACTAGAGTATCTTCCAGACAGAGTTTACAACTCATGGTTAATGCTTTAAGCAAAAATCCTGGGAGTATAGTTGCAGCTGTTGTTAAAAATCACAGGCAAACATTGAGTTGCCTGAATGTGAACATTAATATAAGGGAATGGAATTTACAGTTTGATTTTATTAAAAGTATGACCTGTGATGCAGTGACAGGAAAACATGTTTTTCTCCTGGAGGCGAAAACTCTAATGATGATGTCCAATGCCTTTTTGTTGCCCTTTCCACATTCTTTGTACCTTCAGAGTTCTGCGTTAAATTTAAAGGTACTGTTAGAACCTTTTCTGATTGTTTATGTGTTGTACTTTAAACTGCAGTAGTTAAAAAGTGCAAGTAGGAAGATTTTTGTTTCTAGTTTTGTTTACACTTTGCTTTAAATGTTATACAAGTAGTAGCATGTTTTATTCATTAACTTGTAGCATTTGTATGCTGTTTTAAAACTAAATGTTGTGTATTCTCCAATATAAAGGTTTTTAGTAATATTCTTGATTTTGCTTGTGTAGTTTCTTTATCCACCTAAAGGTACAAAACATATTTAATAAACATTGAAAGTTATCAGAATTTTTATTAGAGTTGCCAATTAATGTTTTAAGAAAAATAATTAAGTATATCAAATTCTGCTACTAATTTTTTTGGTCATATTCCTTTAAGGATATTTAATTTGTTCTGGTGCTTCATATCAGGAAGTTCTTGTATTCTCATTCTTAGTATCACTAAGTGACTATAACTACAAATGTGAATTAGTTTGCTTGATATTTGTATTCTGGAACTACATGAGAATTTGTTCTCGACTTCACATTAGCAGTACATGGTTTTTCCCATTGATTGAATTTTCAATACTATTTATTTACTACAATGGTAACTAAGATTATTTTAACATCTCTATGTCATTATTCTGTATTACTATATAAGAATTTTTTACCTCATATTATCAGTACATGTGTTTTTCCAAATTACTGCATTTTCATTTCATTTCTTTATGTCATATTACTGATAACTGATCTTTACTAAAATGTCCAGGTCACTAAAACAGTGCATTTTTTCTCTTATCTTCTTCAGCTAAGATTAGGATTATATTAAAAGATAATTAGCACATTTATCAAACTATAAATATACTGAATGATAATTATAAACATCTGTAGAGGATGAAGTTCATAGGATATCCAGCACTAAGGTACACATAACACATTTCTAAACTAGTATTTAGTATTTATTAATCCTTTCTTAATGACTGTTTGTTTGTCACAGTGAACTGCCTGGATGGTCTTCTTTGTAGTGCCTTACTGGTAGCTATCTGGTATTCTCTACACTTACGAAAACATTATGATTTATTTAAGAGAAGAATCTAAAATAAAGTACATCTTGCTGAAATACTTATTAATTAATTAATTAATTACTGAAATAAAAACTGAAAATATTAATCTGCTACATCTGGTGCATTAATTAATTGATTAGTCCAAAAGTAGTGTTTCCTGTAAGAGATCAAGGTTTACCACAAGACTGTGTCATTAGTTCTTTGTTTAATATTATACTCTATGAATCTGCATAGTATATGCATTAATTGCAATATCTTAACATGTGCTGAAGATTTCTGTTTCTACACTGTCAAAAATGTTTGCCATTTGTCGAACCTACATTCCTGTTGTAACTAGTCATTAACAGTACCTACCTTGGTATCAATATATATCAAATTATGTTTTGTTGTGCTTATACTAAATCTACACTTTTTAAATTAGAAAGGAATTTAACACATATAAGTATGTAAGTACCCTCACTTTTCAATTATTAATAACACAAAGGTTTTTTAAACCATACAACCATATAATTTCTGTGTCCACAGGAGGTCCAGACAGTATTTCCAATTAATAAGTAGCATATTTTCGGTACTTCAGTAATGACTACTTACAGTAAGAGAATACTCTTCATATTGAAGTACTACATGCTTATTTGATTTCTTATGTTAACAGTTTAACAGTTCATGTCTCCACGGTTAGTGATATTCTCATGATGCTAATTGTTATGTATTAATAAAGCCAGAAAATCCTCCAATAACTATGAATCTAAAACTTACAATTAACCTTAAACCCCCAAAACTGCTGCTATCTCCTAACCTCACTACTATCTATACCTATAATATATAACTATCTCACTTGGTACAAAAATAAACATTGGTACCAAAATACATAGCATCAACATTCAAGATCTAGCCAAGTACTGTCCAATTACTTGTCTTCCCACTGTTTACAAAATGGTCACATATTGCATTTCACAGTGTATCTACCAACATTATGCTCTAAACAGTATTATATAACCTCAACAGAAAGGATGTGTTGTGGATTCCATGGGCTGCAAAAACAAATTATAATCAACCCAATCATTTTTAACTAGGCATACCCCACAAGGAAACATTTTTACTGCCTTACCAAAGAAGGCTTTTGATTCAGTATCACATGAATGGATTATAAATAAATATAATTACTAATGAGATACTAAAATTCACCTTCAAATGCATGGTTAAAACAATGTCAAAACTGAAGAGATATTCCAATTAACGGGGCCTTTCCAAGGGGACTCTACTTTGAGTTGACTCTACTTTGGTTATGTCTAGCGATCAATCCACTATCTTAGCTTCTGAACTCCACTAACTCAGAGTTGAACTCCAAAATAGCAATAGTGTTGTGGCGAAGCTTAATTATATGTTGTAAATTTGTTGTAATTAATGACTTCTACTAGAAATCACCTAGATCAGATGCTAAAAACTGTAAAAACTTTCTCAAATGATATTGAGAAATAATGATATAGAGAAGTTGTTCTAAATATAGTCAGAGGAAAGGTTCAGTCCGGAGGATTCGATATGCAAGATGAACAAAACATCGAGGCCATAATGTGGAAACGATATGCACAAATATTTCGGAATAATGCAAGCGCGAAAAATTGACCATAAAAAAGTGAGAACCAAATTAACTTACACGTTCGTAGAAGGAATAAATCGGTCATACCTTATTACTAAAAATTGTTTTAAGGCACTAACCCCAGAATACTAACCTTATTTTTTACCTTTATTTACACTAACCATTGTAAAATTTCCTACGTTGAGAAAAAAAATGTGGTCACGGAAAAAGTATTTTATTTATCTTAACTTTACAAATTATTTTTAACAAAAAGATGTTTCTAAAATCTAAAAATCATAAATTCTACATTTTTGATCTACACTGCTGATAACAAAGGGCGCGATGTTCAACACATAATGGACGTTGGCAGTGCTCGCAATGATGGGTTGTCATGTGACGTTTTTTAGACACATGGCACATTTTGACACACTAGGGCATATTTGTTCTTGCTGCAGCTCCAGATTTAAAATATTTTCAATAAGCAACTTCAACTTTTCAACAATAAGCTACCGAGCGGTTCAAAGTTGGCCAATTTACACGATGCTGTAGCCAACGTATTGTCAGTTGTTCAGACAAAATGACCATAAATTTTTTTCTGGCGATGTTTTTTTTCTGCTATCATTGTTGGTTATGATTATAAATGATCCAAGAGTTTAACGCGCTATGGAAAGATCAATATTAGGTATTACCATCAGAGATAAAGTAGCAAACCTAGAAATAAGAAGAACAGGAGTCACAGATGCAGTTGAAAAAATAGCCAGTGCTAAATGGGCTTGGGCCGGACATGTTGCCAGATTAACGGATGATAGATGGACCAAAAAGATTCTGGAATGGCGACCAAGACAAGATGCATATCGAAGCAGAGGACGACCACCGACTAGATGGACGGATGATATCAAGCGCATCACCACAAACTGGATGCAAGAAGCTCAAGATAGAAATAGGTGGAAAATTTTACGGGAGGCCTACGTTCAGCAGTGGACAAACATAGGCTAATTGATGATGATGATGATGATAATATTTATCATGCCATAGACAAGGCAAAGAGGTCATCTTCTTGTTTTTCTGGAGATGTTCACGTTTCCGCACATTTGTCAAATGTGTCTACTCCCTACTTGGTTGCATTATAAAATTTAATGATATCTGGCTTTCCAGTCCGATCACATTCTACTGGATCGTTGTGGATTGTCGACAGAAGAATCACTAGACTTATTTACTTTTATCTTGTAGGATACCATTGTTTTCTCACCATCGAAGCAAAATAAGGAATGACCAACTTCACACGATTTTTGTGATTTATCATCTTTGGAAGTATTTCTCTTTTATTTTGCGTAGAGTACCACCTATATTTAAATTGTAAGGAAGTTTTAAGAGCTCTGATGCTATTATTAATTAATTGTTTTACATAACATTCTCCTAGAGGCAGTCCATCGGTTTTAGTTCCCTTTCCTAAATACAATTCTGCATTGGACATATATTTGGTACCTACGTCATACAGCATTACTATTTTCAGTCCATATTTGGCTGGCTTGTTTGGGATATACATCCTTAAAGCACATCTTCCCCTAAAATCCAGTAGCTTTTAGATCAATTAGACATCAATTGTTAGGTATGATCAGGGCTTATAGAAAGTTTTGCAGTTATATATAAGATCATCCCATATTTCACGAATGGCTGCTAATAGGTCTGTTTTTTTTCTCTCTGGTCTAGAAGTTTTATCATCAAAACGTAAACATTCTATATGAAATTCAAATCTTTCCCGGCCCATAGTTGCTTTATATATCGCCCCAGAAATTTTGTCATCAAACATTTGTCTTGTCGCTAAATGATTGTCTTTTTGGGCAGCAGCAAAGTATTAAAATAATTTTTGCCAGAGACTCTGGACTCACAAAACAATGAAAAGCTTCTAAGGGAGTTTGTGCTTCCTTGCTTTTACCAGAGGGGCCTTGAACAAAATGTACGAAGTTACGTTTTGGAGTTTTAGTAGCGGCCTTTGGTTGAGAGGACCACCTGTGTCCATTTTTTACATTTTAGACTCAACAGCAACCAAGTTTGCTTCTCTTTAGCTACAATTTCTGGAGATTCTTCTTCGTTTGATGGAGTTTGCTGAGTTTCTTGAAAACAGTGAAGTAAACTGTTTTTCCAACTCATTACTCTTTTTAGAACTTCTTTTTCTTCATTTACTACTGGATGGCAAGCCATGGTCGGGAATCTGAGTCATTTTCGCTTAATGGTTCGAAATTTGATTCAGATGGACTGAATGCTTCTAAAACAGCAACTTTTATTTGAGATCCACTTTCTAGTTTTATCAGAATTGTTATCCGATTCATCTGGCCAAAGTTCTTCCAGGTACAATTGCAACTCGGTCTCCAACTCCCGCTGCGTGAGGGGTCTGTTCATGTCTCTATTTTTCGTATTCATATTTTACACTAAAAAAAAAAAACAAAACTGATAATATCGTTTTATCTACAATTAGAAAGTTATTACTTACCTTTGTAATATTTACGAAGCTGCGCTCATTTGAAGGCATTTCACTTGTAATGTAGGCGTAAATGTACTTGTAAAATGTTTCGATATACACTAATGTAAGAATAGATGAGAGATACTGGTGTACCCCTTCCACAATCTCCTATAACAACGACATTGGCGTCGTAAAAATTACGATGGTTAGTATTCTAGGGTTAAATAGGTACTGTTCCGCGCTTAGCTATTCATTTGATAATATAAAGTAGTCAAAACGGATATAACAAGTCTTCAGCGAAAAATAATTTCATTCATCACAAAGTTAATATTTCTCAAAAAGGTACTAAAACATCACCCATGCAGTGCTGTGCAGAGAACAACATTACTGCGGTATATATGGGAGAAGAGGATTGGTTATTCCTAAAAATTATCCGAAATATATTATTAAGGAGCCTCAGGTCCAAACTGACAAATGCCGATATGGATGTCAAGTCCAAGAAACCATCCAACATCTTGCCGAGAGCTGCCAACCGTTTGTCGGATCTGATTATAAAGAACATCATGACTCAGTAAGAAAGATTATTCACCAAGAGTTAGACAACAAAATTGGACTTCTCCAAACCAACCATCTCATTTAACTATCAATATGTCCCTGACAGTTTTTGGTTTCATATCATAGTTGTTGACGTAAAAAATCGACTAATAATAATGAATAACGTCTTTCTACATACATAAATGTAGTAAAGTCACTCACTTGATCTTTGCAAATAAAAATATCTGGAAAAAAATTTAGGAATATAATAATACTAAAAATCATATTTCAACAATCTATTTTTATATAATTTATCGTTGTAGACAAACTTATGTAAATTGGGTACAATCTTGCTAGTATTTTATTAGCAAGATTATTGCACAGCAGGTGACTAAAGTGGTGTAATTTTCTAAAACTCCCAATCATTATTACAATGGGAAGCGTTGTATCTCCCGAGACAGGTTACTTCCAACACACATTTAATTTCAAAACGGCTAAGTGGGACCCAATTACTAAAATTTCATACAGTTTTAAAAGAATATTGCCACAATTGTAAAGATAGTGTAACGGAGGCACTTATCTTGAAGTTGTACTTAGTTAGTTTTACCTACTTAATTACGAACCTGTCAAGAAGTATTAAGTCAAATATCAGGTATTATGATAATACTGTCCAGACTGGCAAAGATTTTATGAAATGAGCGTTGAGAGCAAAAAAGAAATATGTGTATTAAAAATCTGATTAACAACCCTGCTGCATCACCTCCAGACCTCCCAAAAGCAACTTATACCAAATATATTTCCGGAAAATTGACCTTTGCGAAACTTTGGCGAAACTGATTAAAAACCTGAGTAACGATACTGTTATATCACCTCTAGACCTCCCAAACTAACTCCAGATCATAGACCTTTTTAAAACTGGAGGAAAACTGATTAAAAACCTGAGTAAGGCAACTCAAACAGATCAAATATCTAGCCAGATGTTAGTGAATGGTACGATTGAAGACAAGAAAACAACAGGGACTATAACAAGAGCTCTTGAGAAGAAGAGACACTTCGTGGTTATACCGTTCACCCTTGAAGTTCTCCAAATTGCTTTGATAAATATCGAAAGTTTACAATCCACAAATAAAAGTGTAGATAGAATGAGCAAAGAGGCGATTCCACTACCTGACTCTTTTCGGCCCTAAATAAGTTTCGATGACACCAATGAGCACGGAGGTACAACTTTTGCAGAAGTTACTATTGCTATGTAAGGGTCCGATGTAGCCTTGAAACATGATGCCTGGGTATACTTGGGTATACATTACATTATAACTCTGGTATTGACAAATAAAGAAAGAGTTTGTAGCGCCGCAGACGAGTGGTTGCATAATTTTAAATATTTGGCGATAAACTCCTTCGCTGTGTTATATATGGGAGATATATGGTCTCGGGATAAAGAATATATGTTGCAACATCATATACATAATCATTCTTGCTTTACAACCTTATTTTTATAATTTATAGTTACCATTTACTCGTACTTGCATATACCTTTTATGTAAGAAGTTTTTTTTTGTAAATGCAAGGCTTCTTTTTGATGTACCTATCCGTTACAAATGTTGGCGACCATCATGGCAATCTTTATCTTATCTGCAGCAGCGCGAAAAAGCTACACAGATATTGTATTAAACCAGATTCTGAGGTTCTTTAACCAAGATGTTCTTCTTCTTCCTGGACCTCGCTTTCCAAATATTTTTCCTTGCAGGATGGCTTGCAGGAGAGCATATCTGGATTCATTTCGCATAATATGTCCGAAGAATTGTAACTTTTGAGATTTAATGGTGGTCAGTAACTCTCGGTTCTTATTCATTCTTCTGAGGATCTCATTTGTGACTTAAGTATTCTCCGATATAGCCACACCTCAAATGCTTCCAGTTTTTTGCACATATCTTTCTTCAAGGTCCACAATTCAACACCATAAAAAAGGACAGAGAAGACGTAGCATCGCAGAATTCTTACTTTTGTATCAAGAGAGAGGTTGTGACTCTTGAAGAAGGCCCCCATCTGATTGAAGTGGATCTAGCTTTTCCGATGCGCGCTCTAAACTCCTGGCTGTCAGCTTACAGCCAGGAAATGGAAGGCATTCTCCTTTAATTTCCAAATCATACACTAATGGATGATACGACGATGCCAAACTGTATCAAAGGCTGTCTCAATATCGCAGAATATGGCAATACATTTTTTGATTAAGGGAGAAGGCATCATGTACACTGATTTCTAGGTCTATAATATTGTCTAGAGTTGATCTATTTTGTCAAAAAGCACTTTGTTCTGGAATAATAATATTTAGATCTTTAAGTGTCCAAAGTAGATGAAGGTAAACCATTTTTTCTAATAGTTTGAATGCAGTACATGTTAGTGCAATTGGTCTGTAATATATATATATATATATATATATATATATATATATATATATATATATATATATATAATTCTTTGGAGGGTAACTTTCGGGAAAGCGTCAAAACAAGGATCAGCTAGAGATGGTATAAGCCAGCTTGGTGTAGAACTTTATTCTATATGTGAAATTTTCGGTGATATGTTGTCACCTTCATCAGCACCTAAATGGAAAACCTATTATAGTACAGTGGTGGAAATCAACATTTAAAAACCTACATTGAAAATGTTCAGTTGGTCCTAGTTGTAAAAAACACTGTCACAAACATGTTAAAAATATTAAAAAATACATTTAAAATTTTGAATAAAAACATTACAAACAACAGGGTAGTTTTTCAAATACAAACACAACAAAAAATCTAAAATTTACAACCTACAAAAACCACAAATAGAAAAGAAGAATTAATCTTCTTTTTTGATGACATATTTCTGTCAACATCCGGATGTCATATGTAACGAGGTTATAATTTTCACTTTTGCACATCACAACCACATGGATACGAAAAGAAAGAGCCCTAGGCAACATAATAAGCAAGGAAATAAAGTCCCCTCTAAAGCACAGGTAGGTAATCTATGCATGTCATGATAAGTTCCCCACATTTTCCAGTTTGTTACTTCTTGTCAAGTCCTGTTGAAGTAGAAAGGAATAAATACAACTTAAGTTTTCAACATCTTTCTTACAGTTCATAGGAGAGCTGCAGTTATGGATGTAGCACATTTCTATGAAGTTTCTCTTAAATTGGTTGTCAACCCTCTTTAGTACTTGCACATTTTCATAGTTAGCAGTGTGTCCAGTATTCTTAATATGTTGGCTAAAGGCTGTGCTGGTGGGCTTCCTCACAACATCACTCCTGTGCAAAGCTATTCTTTTTGAGAGTTTCTGGCTGGTTTGACCGACATACACTTCTGAACAAGAACCACATGGAATAGAATACACTACATTGAAGTTATCCAGTTTTTTAACTCTTTCTGTCAGGTGAGTAAAGTATGTCCCTAATCTTTTGTAAACAGAATTATTAGGGACATACTTTACTCACCTGACAGAAAGAGTTAAAAAACTGGATAACTTCAATGTAGTGTATTCTATTCCATGTGGTTCTTGTTCAGAAGTGTATGTCGGTCAAACCAGCCAGAAACTCTCAAAAAGAATAGCTTTGCACAGGAGTGATGTTGTGAGGAAGCCCACCAGCACAGCCTTTAGCCAACATATTAAGAATACTGGACACACTGCTAACTATGAAAATGTGCAAGTACTAAAGAGGGTTGACAACCAATTTAAGAGAAACTTCATAGAAATGTGCTACATCCATAACTGCAGCTCTCCTATGAACTGTAAGAAAGATGTTGAAAACTTAAGTTGTATTTATTCCTTTCTACTTCAACAGGACTTGACAAGAAGTAACAAACTGGAAAATGTGGGGAACTTATCATGACATGCATAGATTACCTACCTGTGCTTTAGAGGGGACTTTATTTCCTTGCTTATTATGTTGCCTAGGGCTCTTTCTTTTCGTATCCATGTGATTGTGATGTGCAAAAGTGAAAATTATAACCTCGTTACATATGACATCCGGATGTTGACAGAAATATGTCATCAAAAAAGAAGATTAATTCTTCTTTTCTATTTGTGGTTTTTGTAGGTTGTAAATTTTAGATTTTTTGTTGTGTTTGTATTTGAAAAACTACCCTGTTGTTTGTAATGTTTTTATTCAAAATTTTAAATGTATTTTTTAATATTTTTAACATGTTTGTGACAGTGTTTTTTACAACTAGGACCAACTGAACATTTTCAATGTAGGTTTTTAAATGTTGATTTCCACCACTGTACTATAATAGGTTTTCCATTTAGGTGCTGATGAAGGTGACAACATATCACCGAAAATTTCACATATAGAATAAAGTTCTACACCAAGCTGGCTTATACCATCTCTAGCTGATCCTTGTTTTGACGCTTTCCCGAAAGTTACCCTCCAAAGAATTGTATTCTTAGCGTCGTTACACACACTCTATTTATATATATATATATATATATATATATATATAATATATATATATATATATATATATATATATATATATATATGTATATATTATATTAAATTTGCAGTTTGAATCATCTGTGTCACCTACAAAGGGTATAATTACATTGCGTTGAAGAACTAGCCATTCAAAATAAATACATGAGGTGCCTGTAAAAAGGTTAATTGAACCTTCAACAGTATATATCACAAGGTACCTTTTTCATTTAAAATTTGAGGAACGAAGGCAAGAAGGCCTTTGGGGTTGAAATTTGGGAATGATTATATTTACGAAATATGTCCCACTCAAGATAAAAGTTGATAGGTCTGAATATTCTATTGTTTTTTTTTGCGTCAATAAGAATAGTGATTGATCCTAACTGAAAAGTTTTTGGTTGCTCACCTTGTATATCAAGGTGCAAATGCATAAATATCTGAACCCTTATTACCTTATTTCCGTCTTCTTTGATGCTATTTATTGTTACTGTTATTTGAATTATGTTAAATTATCTAGTCTAGCGTACAGCATGCCTTGTTGTATTTTTATTGACATGTTTCTGTGAAAGATTAAATTATTTTTTATTTTTCTAGGTGCACATTTTAAAAGATGTGTCTTTTCATGAAGGCAAACCTCTTTTTCGCTCCCATCATGCTCAATGGCAACAAAAACAATTGGAAGCCACCAGATTAAAGAAGTTGTACAATATTTTTAAAATTAAAAAAGTTATTCGTGAAACAGGAGTTACAGAATGGTAAGTGAAATTGATTTTTGGTATACTTTTCTTTAAGACGCAACGTTTGGTGCAGATAAGTTTAAAAAAATGTGCTTATTGTAAAATTTTCTAGGTATGGATGTACAAAAGAAACAGAAAGATGTTTTGGAACTGTTATAGATGCTATGCCTTCATACCTGTACGAAAGAAGGTGGACTCCTCCGTGCTGCCTGGCCAATTTACGAAAAACGGCCAAACATACTTTCAGCATGTTAGACGAAACAGGAATTCGATATTGGTTGGAAGCCGGTAGCCTATTAGGTGCGATGAGAAACGGCGAAATTTTGCCTTGGGACCACAACGTCGACGTGGGCTTTATACGAGAGGATCTGGATCGTTGTTCATGGTTAAAGATGGCTCGATCTAAATCGGTGCTGGATCCACAGGGATTTTTATGGGAAAAAGCAACGGAAGGTAACTTTTATCGAGTTCATTTTAGTAAAACTAATAGCATACACGTTAATTTGTTTCCATTTTATTCCAAAAACGGTACTATGACGAAAGATTCTTGGTATACTCATCATAAAAACATGGAATTTCCTGAGATTTTTTTACATCCCATGTCAAGTATAGAATTTTTAGGAAGGTCTGTGCCAAGTCCTAATAATATAAGAGATTTTCTGGAGCTCAAATTTGGCAAAGGTGCTATAGAAACACCCGAGTATCCGGATCCTAGTAAATTGAAGTTTCCATAAATTTTGTGATAATAAATGTCTGCGCTAATATTTTTAACTAAAAATACAAATGTTCTCTTAGTGTAGCCGATTGAACAAAATATATTGTAAAAATAAAGATTTGTAAACAATAGATTTAATCCTGCTGGCTCGTTTAAAGTTAATAGTTGTTTATACTGGGTGTTTAACGTTAGAATCAGTGTGGTTGTAAATTGAAAGCGGGTTTGCCATATTTGGCCCATTCTGTGAATTATCATAAATAAATCCTCCCTTTATATTCAACAGCAGTTAACAGATATAATTCTTTACAAGTACCTGCCTAATACTTTCATTTTGTTATTTTTTTTCAGCGATCCTCAAACAATTAATAATTTTCTAACGGTACTAAATAATTATTTTTTCTTTTAATCTGATATATTGGCGTCAATTTAGGTCCTAGAGATAAACCGTGGTACTTTTCTTACATAAAATGGGCCGCTTGTTCTTCTCCTTTGCTCAGAATTATTTTACATCTAACGGGTCGTGAGAAAATTTCCAGGTGGAGGTCTACATGTCCTGCAGATTTCGTGAACATAAAAACTTAATATTTCGATCCAACTTTTAGTTTTAAGCTTATTTCGATTAAGCCTGACGTACTACTTAAAAATATATATACATACCCCTATGAAAAAGTGCACCGTTTGGTCAGAAAATGAAAAAACTATGTTTTGTAGTATTTGATCATCATTTAAAAATTCGTTAATCGGATATATTGGCGTATTATTGCATGGCGTGTAAATTGCAAGGGGGTTTGTCATATTTTGCTGATTCTGTGAATTATCATAAATAAATCCTCCCTTTATATTCAACAGCAGTTAACAGATATAATTCTCTACAAGTACCTTCCTAATACATACTTTCATTTGATTTTTTTCAGCGGTCATCAAACAATTAAAAATTTTCTGATGGTACTAAATAATTATTTTTTCTTTTAATCTGATATATTGGCGTCAATTTAGGTCCTAGAGACAAAACGTGGTACTTTTCTTAAATCAAATTGTCCGCTTGTTCTCCTATGCTCAGAATTTTTCTACATCTAACGGTTCGTGAGACCCGTTAGATATAAGACTACACCGTGGTTCACCCTTAATCACATATCACGCACATTATGTGATAATGCAAGTTGAACTATCGATAACTGGTAGAGTGTTCTATTAACAGGTGAAGTTAGAGGTCTAAAATCTCCAGATACTCTCGATATACCATGACGAACACCTGTTTATAGTTACAGTATGGTAAGAACCATTTGGCGGTGGTTCAAAAATGGTCAGGGATAAAATTTAATCATTGCTACACAGACGAATTATTTAAACCAATTTTCGATAGAGAATGTAAGCCAGCAATAGAAAATTACTAAGTAAGATTAAAATTGTTAGGATAAAAAAATGCGAAATACGAAGAGAATTATACAGAACAAAGAAGAAAATTAAACAATCTATGCAAGATAGAGAAAATATAAGAAATGATGAAGTAGATAGAAAAAGAAAATAATAGACATAATTCAAAATAATTGTATAACTTCCTGAATAGATTCCAAAGAAAAAATAAAGTCAGTTCAGCAATTCATAAAGAATTAATAAAGCAATTCATAAAGAAAGTTGTATATAAAAATTTGAAAGAATTATACCAAGGGAAACATGTGGAAAGAAAGGAGGCATACTGAGTCCAAGACTACAAAGAACCAAATTATAAAGAATTTTTATGAAGTACACGCAAATTAAAAAACTTTTTAATACATATTTATCTGCACGCAACAATATGACCTGTACGTCATTGTATTCAACTAGTAACTACAGTAAAAGATCTAGTTTCAGTAGTAATATCCCTAGGACATTGATAACAGACGAGATAATTTCATGACAATCGAAAGCTCGTTCCTTGGTAACAGTACGAAACCGAAGGCTGAGTGCTGTTGTCAAGCAACGAGCTTGAGAAATTTGTCATGAAATTATGAGGCATTCATCAATGTCCGAGGGATATTCGGCGGATAATTTTTCGAAAAAAAAATCATAACTCAATAATATAATATAATAACGAAACATTTATTTATTAAAAGTACAGTTAGTTAAAGTACAATTATTAAAATTTAAGTTAACATTCTATGTTCATTCAACTCATATTCTCGTCCGCAGCAAAATTCCATGAATATTCCCCAAATATTCCCACATGACACAAAATGACGAAATTTGAATGGTTGTTAGAACAGTCGAAAAATTCTCAGTAGTAATATCCCTAGGACATTGATAACAGACGAGATAATTTCATGACAATCGAAAGTACACGAAGCCGAAGGCTAAGTGCTGTTACCAATTACCAATTTGAATGGTTGTTAGAACAGTCGAAAAATTATCAGTGAAATAGATCCCAACAAGTCAGCAGGTTTAAATTATTTGGTTAACTTGGTTTTACAAGTTTTAGAATTTTAGAATAGACCACTACAAGGAAAAATTTTAATCTTAGTTCATAATAGTTTTATAATTAGGTTAAACAAATTATTTCGGTGGCCTTGATTTATTTTTAGTCTGAAAACAATATTATAGAGAAGCGAACAACTTATGCTATTATTTTATATTTGCTCCCAAAATATAGATTGCTCCAAGTAGCCCATTCTGTTATCATTATTATCATCATTTAGCCTTCATTTATCACGTCCTCTGCTGGAGATAGGCTTCCCTTAAGGTCCTTCATTCTTTACTACTTTGTGCCCTTTGTTGTCAATTTTTGGCGATACATAATACAATTTTGGTGATAATTTTTACGATCAGACTAACGTATAGATGGTTTTCTATACTGGGGTTTTCTAATATTGGGGATCATATTTGTCATAAACTTAGTGTTGATCAAGTTCATTCTGAAGTACACCTTCGAACATACAAAGTCCAATTCATTTAACATATATGTGGCTTCTCCTAAATTATCAGCGATAAGGACAATGTCATCTGCGAAACGGAGATGGTTAAGCTGTTCGCTGTCTATTGTTACTCCTCTGTGGTCACAATTGACCATTTTAAAGGCATACTCTAATGCCGTTATGAATAATTTCGATAACAATGTATCTCCTTGCTAATTCCATGTTTTATTTTTATTGGTCGGGTCTTATCGTGTATCTTAACAGTCATAGTGGTATTTTGTAAATATTGTAAATAAGTTCACTATACCTAGGGTCGATCCTGCTGGCCTTCATTGCTTCTATAAGGCTGTATATTTCGATTGTGTCGAACGCTTTATGAAAATCTATGAAAGTGTAGATTTAGAGTGTAGATTTTTCAGTGAGTGTCTTTATTGTATAGGGGTTATATCTACAAGTAATTCTTTATTTTTTTTTCATTGCCAGTCCATGTAAACTAATCTTTAACGTCCTAAAGCCAACTGAGTTGAATGGTTTCTTGCATCTAGCACTCATATTAATGTGTCTTGTACATAGGAAAAATTGCAAAAAGCTCTGCCTGAAATATAGAGGTATATTTAGCTAGTGGAATAGAAATATTTAAATTTCCACTACTGAATATTCGTGCAGCCAACGTTTCTGCAGTTTTATACCCATATATGGTATATACTCATATATATACATATATACATCATATATATACCCATATATATACGCACCAGGTACAATCCTGCAGTGTGGGCCTCTGCTCCATCTGTTTTTAGGAGTTTTTGCAAGGCACTTTTCCTAGCTCCTATGTTGGTCTATGGATCCTCGGGATGTTTAACTTCTCTTAACTTTTCAAAGCGCAGTTATCACATTTCTAAACGATCTTTTTGCCACTAAGTGCGTGTCAAGGTATTTTGTTTCTCTTCGTTTAATTCGATTAATGTCTCATTAACTGAATCTTCCAGTGTTTCTCAATAAATTCCAATTGCTCCCGACAACTGAAGATAGAGTTCCAATCTTATTTCCTTACAGTCTACGAGGCAGAATGTGAATAGCAAACAAGATCGATCTGATCGTGTTTCAATACACTCTTTGTTTCAAAAGTGTCTTTACAAAGAACCTTGTAACTTGACTTTGTCTCATTTTTTTCTGGTTACGAAAGTCGCGAAACTAATTCCTTCTCAGAAGGGAAATTTTAAAGTTGAAATTGATTTGATAGCAGTTATAATACAGTACATTCTCTATATTTCCTAAAAGGACCAAAATCTCGTACTTAAACGATACTATAACTATCGGGCTGCCGAAATTCTGAACTTGGTTCAGTTTAAAATATAAAACAAAATAAAGCAAGGCCTATATATGTTAAATAAAACAAAGCTTCAATGAAAGTAGATAGTTTGGTATACATGGTGACCAAGATTAATTAGACATTAGTTAATGGGTGATAGGTGATGTCCAAATAAAGCCTTTGAGCTCATTTACAGTGTGTTTCAATCAGGTTTAATTTTTTTCTGAGAACGTGCATGTATCATCCTGTATAGAAGAAATAGTAGGGCCAATTATAATTTCTTTGTATAAATGTTAAAATTATAAAAACAATTAACGAAAAACCATGTAGAATGTAAAACAGCATTTTGCTAAAGCATTTTTATGGAACCTATCTCCTTTATGTGATGTCCAATTAGTGATGACAGATCTTGTAGATACCTCTTGTATATTTATAAAAGAAAGGTACTATTTTATTAGGATAAATAATGCATGTAATGCTATATTTTAATCTTTTTCAAATTCGATACTAAACTTCCTTCCAAAAATGATATTAGCGATATCTTTAGTATAGTAACTTAAGGTTGTAATATGTAATAAGCATTCTAACGACATGTCTTCGCTAAATTTGCACCACTTCGTTGTTAACGTATACAAAGGCAATGCAACTGGTTAGCACCACTGACTCATATGTTGGCTGTAGAAACGCTACATTTTTTGTTTATTCTGTTTTGAAATTTCAATTTGTTTCTAGACTTTTAACTTTCTTTCAGCTTACAACAAAATTGAAAATTCTTAATACGCTTTTATTCACTTTAACGAAATACCTTACTTTGTATCTGCTAAATGCCAACCTGTGAGTTTTTTGTGTAACAGGTGGATCTAGAAATTCCTTTTGTAACAGTATCACTCCACAGAACACTTTCCCCAAGATAATTTGAACGTCGATTTTTTTCAATAATTCTTCTTAATGATCTTCTATCGGTGTCCTAGGCTTTATGGCGACTCAACCTGTAATTTTATATCTTCTAACTATATTTCTTATATACACCGTCGTCATTGTAATAAATCTTAATTTTCTGAGTTTGATTTTTCAGGATTAACAAGTCTAAAATAAATTGAACAAATGTTTTAATCGATTATCTTTTCTATGCCCATTTTAATACCACACAATTACAAGAAGATACCCTAACACTACATCTTAGCCAGAATGATACATGAACTTACCAATAGTGATTGTAGATGTCAGTAATGTTAAGCGGTGAAAATTCGTAAAAAATCTTCACACCATTCAATATTACCGTTGATTGAATAATCCAAATTTTTTAGTTTGGATTATTCAATCAACGATATTACTCATGATAATAATTTTTCTAGAACTACTTGATTAGTCAACGGAATAAATTTGATATACATACAGTTAATCAGTTGATGGCCAGTGGTGTTGATGTTGTACTAGTTAACAGTAATCTTTGGAAAATTTAGCGATCACAGTTTAATCATTTTGTGCCAAATAACAGAATTACTTATTACATACAAGTTAGATTTAAATTTTCTAGTAGAATATTTTGTTATTGTTAAATGCACGGTGTTTTAGTAAAATAGAACAATCAATCAGTTTGTTTTTGTGTTTACATAAATGCTCAAGCAATCAAATTTTGTAACTATACTCTACTTACTGAATTCAGGTACAACTGTCTGGTAGATTTATTAATTAATTTTGGGTTATTTTGTAAAAGTAAAAACATATTCCCATGCTCTTTATTAACAAAATAAGTTTGCTTCATTAAAAAAAAGGTTTAAATGCTTAAATGTAAGAGATATCGAAGAATCTTTCAAATCTTTTGGAATGATGGAATAACTCAAGGTTACGAAATACTTCAAATGTTGAACAAACAAAAATAGTATATTTTAAAGTGAAGATAAATACAACTGTAAGGAAATATTCAGATCCAGCGCAATATTGGAAGGAGAAATAGTTGATGAATGGTACTGTTACAGTTCTGTCTAACTGTTCTAAGCAGCCCTTGAGCGTTAAAATAACCAAGTTCGCCAACCTTCGTATTGAAGATGGCATTTGTAGAAAAAGAATCAATCAATAAAATCAATTACATGATATTTTTACAGTCAATAATACAAGTTACCAGCTAACGATCAGTGGGATCATTCACCGCCTTCTTTGCTATTTGTTTTCGGTTCTTATTTATGGCTTAAATCTATGGCTAACATAGCTTAAATTACTGCAGGTTTGTGAGATGTGGTGCTACAGAAAAATGTTGGTTGTAAAGTGGTTCTCACGCTATACCATTGGGGTCTTTAGAGCAGCAATAAATAAAGTGAAAATAGAGTTGTTTTAAGATTACTTCATTAATGTGAATTCACTTCTTTTAATTAAGCAAATCTATCCCTTGCTTGCTCGGAAGACCACTATCAAATAAGTTAGCAATAGCGAGCAAAACTTTTATTTCTATTTTTCATTTAAAATACATAAAAAATTACTTTATTCACTGCCAACTAAGTGCAGTTGACATAGCACAAAATTTACTCTCACTGGATGGTAGCAAATCTATCATACTACTTGAAATGCTTTGACGGAAATGTTACGGTAATGTACTAAAAGTATCAACTGTATAAAAAATATAAAGAAAACTAATAAAGAAAGATCTAAATAAATTCTTCGTCTATAGTAATCATATTAAAAATATTCTATTCAAAACTGATTTTACCCTACACCCATATATTTTGCAAATATTAAAAAGTTAGTACCATAAGAAACATGAAGGCATTCCTAAACCTTTTTTTATGGTTTTATTTTGTGTTTTATTTTTCTATTGTATCGTGTATGGTCTAAATATATTTGTTTACCTCATTGTACATATAAAATATGTGCCAAAACTGCTTTTATAGATGCTCATTTAATTCGTGTTATGGAAATATGTAGATCTTTATTTAATGTTGAAATAAAAATTTAAATTTTATGATTTTTGTATTTTTTTATGACTGAAACATTGACCAAAAATTACAATAAATGAAAATGCCTTAGTAAACGAACAAGTACAAGCACAAGAAGTTTAGAAGATGAAGAAATATCTGCTTAAACCAAAACGTGTTATTCTTGCAATAAATGACTCTCAATGCTGCCAACCACATAAACTTATTTTTTCCTTCAAATTTAGACTGTTATCAACTTGCTACCAGAAATTTTCCAATATTACCACTACTTTTACCCCCTGAAACTTGAAATAAAGCTATTTTGGAAGTTTTGTTACTATTCACCCCACTGTTTCTATTCACCCCATTTTACGGTAGTTACTGATTTACATCTTATGAAAAAAAAAAAGGATAAATCACGTTTATTTAAGTGTAGAGTGACGGTAATGTGAATTTTTCTAAACTGAAAATTTAAAGTAGATATACAAAGCGGGTTCTGGCTCATTTTTCAAGATAGCGGCCATCAAGCTTACGTATCTTCATGTCTCAATCGGGTGTTGTCGGGTATCACAATTCGCAGCAGCAAGTAATTATGTAGTTGTTAGTATTAACTTCCAAAGAAACGATATCATAAAGGAGCGTTGAAAATACAAGGAAACAAAAAATATCTTTTCAAAAATATTTATTTTATATTTAATATATTTAGCTAAAAGTTACATATACTACTGTTCTTCTGATCCAGCCGTATCAGGTGGTATGGTTAAAGTAACGGGTTCTCTTACTAGCGACAACAATCGATCTAGTTTCATACATTGTAAAGTCCATTGATCCAGATGCTGTTGTTTTTTCGGTGCTTTACACGGTATTCTTAGATTCGGCGATAGTTTTACTGTTGTTACACATCCCCTGAAACAAACAATAAGGTTTACTAAAACAAGTGATATTAAAAAATTTATTACAATTCAACACGCAGTGGCGTATCTCATTTTAAACTTTCGTCATCTATTTGCCGATTAATTTAACGCCTAATATTATATTAGCCCTTTATGAGCACATTAAATATAAATATACAAAACTTACTTGTCGTCCCCTATCACGATTATTGGAGATTTGTAGTTAAAGGAAAGTCGCGTAATTTTGTTTTTCTTCTTTGAAACGATTGCTTGTACACATATCGGCTTATATTTGTTGACATTTAAATCGTAGACGCAAACCTTTCCTTCTGATGTGACACATGCAAAAACTGTAGAAGAATAAGGTGCCCATTTAACATCGCCTACTCTATCACCAACGTCGAAGACAAATAAAGGTTCTCTAAAATATAAAGACAAAAATGTTATTAAAATGAACTGTTTTTCAATCAGTTATGGGAAAAAAGCCATAAACATAAAAACCGAAAAACAAAATTTGTTATTTAAATTCAATTTGAAAATTCGAGATTTTTGAGAACATTTCTTTGCCACATAAAGCAGGTAGCAAATAACAGCCAGCATGCTTCTCTTTTCTGTGAAAAATCTTTTTTTAATAGAAAAGGTTTTAATAGATTTTATTGAGAATAAAATAGTTTCTTATAATTAAGTAGCTTCGCCTTTCTTATGTCAAAATTTTTGGACACTTCTCATCAATGCAGAGCAGTGCTAGATAATAGCACACAAACTGTTACTTTATCTGAATAACTTACTGAGTCCTTATACAGATAAAGTCGTTTCAGTAACAGTTAAAGTAACTTTATGAAATGACTTTATCTGTATAAGGATAAAGATGAAGATGTATGTATTCTCCATCGAGCAAAAAGACAAAAGTAAAAAATATTGTTAGACAGGAAGTGCCATCTTGAGAGGACAAATTAGACAAGGAAAGAGAGTCTTTCTTTGTTTAAGAAATCAAATTTAGTTGGGTTATGTTATATTGTTTGTCTCAACTGTCACATGAAATCTTATTTATATTGAAGTTTTTTAACAATTGTTTCACATTTTATACTGTTATCGTTAATATTTAATTAAAACTTTCTCGTCTAAGACACATTCTGAAAACTATTTTATAGCTACTGTTAATAAGTGTCGAAAAATTTAAATTTGGCTCATTCGCATTTCCGGATATGTCCGCCATCAGATGCCACTTTTTTGGTCTCCTTTTTATAACGATTAGATTACCTCTTTTGCCTTTTTGCTCGATGGTATTGTTACGATTTTAAATGTTATGGCGTATAGAACTGTAAATATTTTATGACTAATTCTTTTGTATTGATTCTCGTAATTTCTAGGTCAAAAATATACCTGACATCATTTGGGTCCCCTTCGCTAAACAAACAACAATCGAATGTTCTGGGGACGACAAGCCGATAAAAAAAACATACCAGTTTTGAGACCAGGCGCCGCTGTGTCTACATCGAGAACATCATGGTATTTTCTACACCTTTCTGTTTACAGGCTTGGAATTATATAAATAACGGAAAACTTTCATTAAGGGGTTAGTCATAAGAAGATCGGGAAACCGCGATATTTAAATGTAACGAAACGTAACAAATAAATTTGTATTTAATAAGCTATTTAATAAATTAGTAATTAGTTATCGTGAGTTTTAATAAATTAGAATATAGACAATAAATTAGAATAAAGACAAATAAACTAGAACAATATAAATATATATCACAGTGGTGTCGGTGTGGGATTTGAATATAAATCAAACAGTGATTTTTGAAAAAGACTTTTGAATTCTTGAAAAGACTTTTGAACTTTTGAAAATTATTGTTCATCGGGAACATCCGCGTATTTCGGTAGAGATCGTTGTACGAAAGAACATTTAAAAAAGTACGTGTGTGCTTGACCAAAGATGCTGCTAGTAGAACTTTCAGTGAAACAGTTGCGTGAGCAACTAGAAGAACGCGATGAAGACTGCAGCGGGTCCAAGAAGATCCTCCAAGAACGACTGAAGACTGTTATCAACAAGAATGGAGACGACCCAGAGACATTCCAGTTCCAGTCAGCAGAAGAAGCCGTTTTAACGAAAATAATTGATGGAAAATTCGAGACTGTTTCCAAAAGATTCGATGAAACGTCTCAAATGATCGAAGAAACTTCTCAAATTATTAAAGAAACAGCTAGACAAAACGACGAGAAATTTGAAAATATGTCTAGAAGATTCGACGAAGTATGTATTCAGAATAGTGAGAAGTTTGAAGAAGTCTCTAAAACATTTGATAAAGTTGAAGAGAAAATCAAACAGTTAGAGACCATGATAACTAACACGAGAGTGCTACCACCAATTAATACGGTAGCTTTAGATCCGGTAGAGATAAAAGAAGACGAGACGAAATGTAAGTCGGAAACACGGCCGAAATTTGAAGGAAGCGGAGGTTATGTTCATGTCAAAGTTCCAACTTTCGACGGAAAATCGTCATGGAACAACTACATGAAACAGTTCGAATCAGCTGCAAGAGCGAATGGATGGTCAGAAAAAGAAAAGGCTGTAAACCTGACTATAGCTCTTCGAGGAGATGCCTTAGATGTGCTCCAGACCATAGCCGTAGAGGAGACGGATGATTTCGAACAACTGAAGAAGAGGTTAAATATGCGATATGGCCACGAACACTTGGAGCATGTATATCAGTCGCAGCTCAAAAATCGAAGACAAAAGAAAGATGAGGCTCTTCAAGAATATGAAGTAGATATCGCCAGATTAGTGCGATATGCTTATCCAACAGCTCCCGAAGACATGATGGAAAAGTTGGCCGTTCAAACGTTTATTGATGGTCTTCGTGATCATGAGATGCAAAGAACACTACGATTAGCTCGTCACAAGACGCTGATGGATGTCTTATCTGCCGCCCTCGAATACGAGTCAGCTACGCTAGCCTCTGGCGGGTACAGTAAAGTTAGAACTGTAAAAGAGGAAGGAGACGAAGATAAACTTGACCAGCTCTTTAATATGATAAAAAGCATGACACACAAGAAAACGAAGACCATAAGACCGAAGACAAAACCAGAACGCGTCGGCCTTAGGGGAGCAGCTTCGACCCAGAACTTTACCAAAGACCCTCTGATACTAATAGCTTCTTTGAAATGTCGTGAAGATAGTGTATATGTAGATGGAGAAATAAATGGTAAAAAGCATACGTTGTTGGTGGATACTGGAGCGACCAGAACCATTATACGCCCGACAGTTATAAACAGCCGAAAGAAACTGTTACCAACGAGGTTGCGACTTCGGACCGCCACAGGTGAAAATGCCAACATTCATGGAGAAATCCAGGTACAATTAGGAATTGGAGCAGAAAAGTTCGTCCATACTGTTATAGTTGCTGACATCGAAGAGGATGTTATATTAGGAATGGACGTAATGAATACGCATGGATTCCAATTGGATTTTAAGAATAAGGTAATCAAAGTTGGTAGCGAGGAGGTATTTCTCCATCCACATGATGACAACACTATGCAAGCAGCCGTTAAAGAAGATACAGTCGTGCCTGCGAGAAGTGAAACGATAATAGTAGCGCGGCTACAGGGAATTGTGGACGAAGGGACACCTGTTATGATGGAGCCTTGGAACCATGACGACGAAGTTGGCCGTGGAATCATAATTGGAAAGGAATTGGTGACCTCGGCTAAAGAAATTCCTGTTAGACTTATCAATGTCAATGACTACCCAGTGACCGTCAAGAAAGAGACAAAAGTAGGAACTTGTGTACCTGTGACATCCATAATCCGTCAGACGACAACGTCTGATAATTCCAACGACAAATTTGATCAAATGGTTGCAGTTGCTGGACAGTCTCTGAATCAGATTGAGAAAAGGAAATTAAGGGAATTTCTTCGGCAGTATCGTGATATTTTCGTACCGAAAGGAGGAAAGACGGGAAGAACTACCGTTGTTAAGCATAGAATTGATACTGGTAATGCTAAGCCAATTCGTCAAACAGCTCGACGATTACCACAGGCGAAAAGAGAGGAAGCTGAAACGATTGTTCAGGAAATGAAGAAAGACGGGGTGATAGAACCTTCTACGAGCCCATGGGTCTCTCCGGTAGTCCTGGTTAAGAAGAAAGACGGAACAACGAGGTTCTGTGTGGATTACCGTTTGCTGAACAACGTTACCAAGAAAGATAGTTATCCTCTGCCTCGGATTGATGACACATTAGACACATTGGCTGGAAGTAAATTATTTTCTACTTTGGATTTGAAGTCTGGATACTGGCAGGTAGAAATGGACCCGGTAGATAAAGAAAAGACAGCCTTCACCACAGGATCTGGATTATGGCAATTCAACGTTATGCCATTTGGACTTTGTAACGCTCCTGCGACATTTGAGAGGCTTATGGAAAATGTGCTGAGAGGGTTATCTTGGAAAACATGCCTAGTTTATCTAGACGACATAATCGTCTTGGGGGAGACATTTGAAGACCATCTGAAGAATTTAGAAAATGTTTTTAATCGACTTAAAGCTGCCCAATTGATGTTAAACCCCAAGAAGTGCCAGCTATTTCAAGGTAAAGTCAATTATCTGGGTCATATAGTCAGTAAAGAAGGAGTGGCCGTGGATAAGGGAAAAATCGATTCCATTAAGGAATGGCCAAAACCAACTGACAAACATCAAGTGAGAAGTTTTCTTGGACTATGTACTTATTACCGGAGGTTTATTAAGAAGTTTGCAGATATCGCTAAACCATTAACGCGACTTACAGAGGAAGCAAGAGAATACCGCTGGGATGTAGACTGCCAAAATGCCTTTGAGACCTTAAAAAAGCATTTAATCACAGCACCAATTTTAGGGTATCCACTGCCAGAAGGAGAGTTCATCTTAGATACAGATGCAAGTAATGTGGGAATTGGAGGAGTGCTGTCTCAGATTCAGGGAGGACAGGAAAGAGTCCTTGGATATTTCAGTAAAGTTCTCTCAAAACCTGAGCGGAATTATTGCGTCACGAGAAGAGAACTTCTGGCAGTAGTGAAATCAGTAGAGCACTTCTATCAATACCTCTATGGAAGGAAGTTTTTAATCCGAACCGACCATGCCGCCCTTAAGTGGTTGATGCAGTTTAAGAATCCAGAGGGTCAGATAGCCAGGTGGATCGAACGACTCCAAGAATATGATTTTAAGATTGAGCACCGGGCCGGAGTTAGCCACCGAAACGCCGACTCTCTTTCCAGAAGGCCATGCCCAGCAGAGTGTTCTCACTGCAACAAAACGGAATCCAAGGAAGCAGCAGTGCTAAGAACGACGGTGGTCCACGACGACTGGACGCCTACCAAGATCAGGGAAGAACAAGAGAGAGATCCAGTTATACAGAAAATCCGAAAATGGAAGGAGGAAAACCGTCGACCACCTTGGCAAGAAATATCGAACCTAGGCTCAATAGTTAAGACGTATTGGGCCCAGTGGGACTCATTTATCATGGAAGATGGCTTGCTCAAACGAGTCCTGGAAAATGATGACGGTTCAGAGAAGAGAAGACAGTTGGTGATTCCAAAGAGCAGAATAGCCGAAGTACTTCGTCAGTTACACGACAGTCCATCAGGAGGGCATTTTGGTGTGAAAAAGACCCTTCAGCGAATTCGGGAACGGTTTTATTGGATGAACAGTTCCGACGATGTAAAAGACTGGTGTAAGAAATGTACTATTTGTGCTACGAGTAACGGGCCTTATCGAAAAAGGAGAGCTCCTATGAGACAATATAATGTTGGAAGCCCGTTTGAAAGAATAGCTTTGGACATTGCTGGGCCATTTCCAGAAAGTGATAATGGAGGCAAGTACATGTTGGTAGTAATGGATTACTTCACTAAGTGGGTCGAGATTTACGCACTTCCAGACCAGAAGGCCGCCACCGTTGCAGATAAGTTGATCCAAGAATATATCAGCCGATTTGGAGTGCCTTTGGAGATCCATAGTGACCAAGGCAGGAACTTCGAAAGCGATTTATTCCAAGGAATATGTGATAGACTAGGTATGAAGAAAACAAGAACTACGGCTTATCATCCGCAATCGGATGGTATGGTAGAACGAATGAATAGAACAGTTGGCAAGTATTTGACAAAGATGGTATCCGATCATCAGCGAGACTGGGACCAATATCTTCCGTTCTTCACAATGGCCTACAGATCTGCTGTTAATGAATCAACAGGCCAGACACCAGCCAGAGTCCTATTCGGACGCGAGATGCGACTACCTTGTGATCTAGAGTTTGGGTGTCGACCTGGAGAAGATGTAGCAGGTGAAGATTATGTGATCGAATTACGAAGAAGAATGGACGATGTACACGAGTTGGTCCGTTCCCATCTCCAAATCGCTAGTGACCGAATGAAGAAACGGTACGATACACAAGCCGAAAAGGGGTGTTTTAAGAAGAACGATAAAGTCTGGCTTTATAACCCCAAAAAGCGAAAAGGTTGTTCTCCCAAATTGCAGCAGTTTTGGGAAGGTCCATACCTCATTATGGAGAAGATCAATGATGTTATTTACCGAATAAGCAAGATTCCGAGAGGAAAGCCGATGATAGTACACCATAACCGGTTGGCGTCTTTCGAAGGTGACCACGACGTAGATGAAGAAGTGGAAGTAAACCAAGTCCAAGATGTGTCTGACCTCACGTTTGAGGAATTCATGGGTGCCTATGGAGGTACCGGTAAAGCAAGACATGGTGTTACCACTGAAGAAAGGCAAGATCTACTCGCGCTTCCCAATGACTACTCACTGGCCCTTACCATCCCGGCCAGTATCAAAGATGCACCAGGGTTGGCATCCGTCTTTCGAAGGAAGTTTGGTCGGGTTGCAGAACTTCAATGCCAAGTGCCAGCTCTTGGTAAAACCTTGAAACTTCAAGATGCATTACGTTACCTTTTCTACCTGGTAACAAAAGACACTGCCCGTGACCAACCTACCTACCGAGATGTATGGGAAGCCTTACTTCAGTTGAGAGAGCACGTACTAGAGTCCGACGTGCAAAAGTTAGCCATGCCAAAGTTGGAGTGCCGCCAATTAGATTGGAGGGTTATACGAAACATGGTGGAGGAAATCTTTAAAGACACCGAAGTCCAGGTGTTAGTCTGTTGCAATCCGCATAGTTACTGGTGCGGAGAGAAAATCGTCCCTTGTCATTTCTATACAACTGGAAGTTGTAAAAGAGGGTCCAGTTGCCGATATCAGCATGTCGTTCCAGTTCCAGTCCTGACAAGGTTCCAGGAGGAACCATCTTTTAAGAGGGGGGCAATGTTACGATTTTAAATGTTATGGCGTATAGAACTGTAAATATTTTATGACTAATTCTTTTGTATTGATTCTCGTAATTTCTAGGTCAAAAATATACCTGACATCATTTGGGTCCCCTTCGCTAAACAAACAACAATCGAATGTTCTGGGGACGACAAGCCGATAAAAAAAACATACCAGTTTTGAGACCAGGCGCCGCTGTGTCTACATCGAGAACATCATGGTATTTTCTACACCTTTCTGTTTACAGGCTTGGAATTATATAAATAACGGAAAACTTTCATTAAGGGGTCAGTCATAAGAAGATCGGGAAACCGCGATATTTAAATGTAACGAAACGTAACAAATAAATTTGTATTTAATAAGCTATTTAATAAATTAGTAATTAGTTATCGTGAGTTTTAATAAATTAGAATATAGACAATAAATTAGAATAAAGACAAATAAACTAGAACAATATAAATATATATCACAGTATTCTCACATCTATAGAGTATCAGCTACTGAACAATAGTGGGCAGTACGATGCTGTTTTTGAGAAAAGTTCCATTCTTTTTCACGCGTGGTATATGTGTCATACCTGACCACAACAACGCAAGGTTAATTATTTCTATAAAAATTATTTTATAAATACCCTTCCTAACTTACAGTCTATTGTCTTCCCATACTTTTACTCTCCAATCCGAACTACAAGATATAAAGATATCCGTATTATATCTATTAAAGTCTATCCTGTAAACTGGTAGCTGGTGTGCCTTGTATGTCAAGAGATACATCGAACTATACGCCACGCTACACTTGAAAATTAGTCCTTCTTCGGTTCCTACTAGATAAATTTGTGGTTTATTGGGATGAATTTTCACGCAACTTGCACATGCTACAACGAATAAAATAATTTAAATTTTTTAAAAGTAGCAGTTTAATTGATACAACTTCAGATTAATTCATAAATTGCAGCGAAGAAACAAGACATTATTACGACATTAAAAAGTTAGTCGCAGAGCCTCTGGCCTTAAGATAATTATAAGAGGAAGATAGAGCAAGTTTGGTTCTGAATCAATTTGGTAACCTTGCCATCAGGGTCTCCGATGCCGATGACTAGAAGTGTCTCCTCTGACCTAGATATTTTTAAGAAGTACAAAAAGTGATTAATAATGATTAGAGGGTTGTAAGAAGTGGTCGTTTATCGCTAGATCTTCTTGTCAAAAGAGATTTATTTAATTTTTTCATATACAAATAATTTATTTTTTGTCTCACCAACACGTTTATTAAACATTTTCCAAATCTTAATACTCACAAATTTATTTAGATCGTCCTTTAAAAATTTAATAAGAAGAAGAGATGGCCATTATGGACCACTTCTTGTATTTCTTCACCCATTGACTCTGGTCAATGACCATCACTCTTCTGAGACACTGTATAATTATGCGCAGAAGAAGAAGAGATCAAGTAATAAGTAAATTATGCACTCAACCTACGGTTTAGCGATAAGAGACTACTTTTTTAAACTCATTCAAATCATTCTAAACAAAGATGGAAACATTACTACTGATAGAACCAAAAACCTTGAGGTTGTCAAAATAATCCTTTTATCGCGAAATGTATGATCAGCCCCTGTCCTAAATCATAAACCTGCGATCAGAATTATTGCCAGAAATAACTCCATACGAAATCAAAACGGCACTTTTAGAAATAAAAAATAACAAACTCCCTGGAGATGATGATCGAAGCGATCAAAGGAAAAATTCTTCTCAATGAAACAATGCAATCATTATTTTATTACATAACTACAAACCATTGGCACTGATATTTGTCGACTACTAGAAAGCATTCGATACCATAAACCATCAGAAAATGTTAAAAGCATTGTCAGAATGCTGAATAGACCATTGCTAGACTATATCAATGCACAACATCATCAAATATACAGGGTGAGTGGGGAGGAACGCACCAAACTTTAAGACTGTATAATATACGTAAAAATAAGTAAAAATAACTCATATGTTGTTATTCGATTTTCATTTGTTTTCGAGATATAGCGATAATAACACAAAGTTGTAATTTTACTGCTACTTATCACATTGCTGTAACAGGTATCTGTGATTCGTTTAATAATTAGTTTAATTAACTTAACTTTAACTTTAATTAGTTAACTGTCATAATAGTGTAGTGTCAACGTGATTTAATGTCTATTTGACAGTTTGTATAAAAAAAGTTGTTGCAAAATGACACATACTTATTCAAATAGTGATTATGCAAATATGGTGTTTGTTTATGGCTTTTGTAATAAAAATGGTAGAGCTGCTATTGAAGAATATCGTCAACGGTTTCCAAATCGGAGAACTCCAGATAAAAATGTATTTATTAGAGTTTTCAACAAACTATGCGAGACCGGAACGCTTCCTAGTTATAAAATAATATCGGAACGTGCTCCCAGACAAAGTTTACAAGAAATACAAAATATTCTGGATTCAGTAGAAGATGATCCAGGGATCAGCTCACAAAGAATCGGTACTCATTTAGCCATTCCTCAAACGAGAGTAATTAACACACTTCACGAGCAAGGTTTATATCCATACCACCTACAACGTGTACAGCACCTACAACCAGAAGATTATGCCAGCCGTATGCAATTTTGTCGATGGATAAATAATAATCGTCGTGTTATATCCCGCATACTTTTTACCGATGAAGCAACATTCACCAGAGACGGTATTAATAATAGCCGCAACTCACATGTATGGTCAGATGAAAAACCACATGCAACAATTGAAGCTAGTTTTCAGCACAAATTTTCGGTAAACGTGTGGTGTGGTGTGATCGACGGTTATTTAATTGGCCCTTTCATATTTGAGAACCGCTTTACAGGAGAGGAGTACTTGAATTTTTTACAGAATGAATTGCCAGGACTCCTACAGAACATTCCACTAAATATCAGAATGCAAATGTATTATCAGCACGCTGGAGCTCCTGCACATTTTGCTCGTCAGGTCAGGCAACATTTAAATACAAAATTTCTAAGGCGTTGGATTGGTCGCAATGGTCTATTAGTTGGCCTCCGAGGTCTCCAGACCTAACACCATTAGACTATTTTTTATGGGCTGGTTTAAAAATGAAGTTTACAAGGTAAAAGTCGACACTCGCGATGCACTAATTCGACGCATTAAAAATGTTGCAGCCACAATTAGAGCTAACCATGACGCAATCAGAAGAGCAACGTTGAATGTTCATAGACGAAGCAGAAAATGCTTACAGGTCAATGGTGGTATTTTTGAAAATTTATTATAAGAACATTTAACATTAAATTAATGTTAAGTTACAACTTTGTGTTATTATCGCTATAACTCGAAAACAAATGAAAATAGAATAACAACATCTGAGTTATTTTTACTTATTTTTACGTATATTATACAGTCTTAAAGTTTGGTGCGTTCCTCCCCACTCACCCTGTATATCTACCAAAATGCCACAGCTAGCTTAAGACTATCTGAAGAAACAAATACATTTTATATATAGCGAGGAGTACTGCAAGGGGACACCGTCTCTCTAAAGCTAATCACGAAGCTTTTAGAATATACTTGTAAGAAGGCACATCTAAACCAGCATGGTATTAACATAAATGGAGAGAAGACCAGCCATTTAAGATTTGCAAATGACATAGTTCTTATAGCCGATCGAATGGATGATACAATAATAAGGTTTGAAAAATTATATCACGCTTCCTTGGAAGTTGGACTAAAGATTAATATGAATAAGACACAAATAATGACTAATCTGGTGTTAAATCAAAATATTGCTATTAGAAGGGACATTGTGCAGACTACATCGTATAAGTACTTAGGACATGTAATTCGGTTGGGCAGAGATAACCAGACGTGAGCTCCCAGGTCGCATAGGATGAGCTTGGGCAGTATTTGGTAAATTAAACTATGTTTTTAAATCGGATCTACCCATATATATCAAAAGGAAAATCTTTGATCAATGTGTGTTATCTATACTCACTTATGGAGCGAAAACATTAACACTCACAAAAAGGTAGTGAATAAGATTCGCTTGTCTCAGACGGCTTTGCGCCAGATGTTGGGTGTCTCTCCGAGGGACCGAATCCCAAACGAAGAAATACGTCGTAGAAAAAATCGCGTCGCTAAAATGGAATTTTGCAGGACACGTCGCCAGATTATCAAACAACCGATGAACAAAATTTATTGTCAAGCGAAGACCATGACAAGAAGCAATACGGAGCAGAGGACGATCACCAACTAGATTTCTTGACGATCTGCAGCGTGTTAGCAATAACTGGATGCAAGCCGCACAAGACAGTGCAGCCTACTTCTTAGAAATCGCAAGGTTAAAGTTCTGTTTATCCGCATCAGAGACCCTGACGGCATGGCCATTACTTCACCGTATTTTTCCTATTTTGTACAATTTATCATATTAGTTGTTTAAAACAAATGTTATAAAATAATAGCAAAACTTATATTTAACAATTTATTATAAAAAATCATTATTACTGCGAATTAATCCGTATTGTATTGTAAAAATATTCTAAAAATTAAAAAAAAATACTAATAAATTGGGGATTATCATCATTAAGTCTGCAAATCACAGGATTTGGTAATTAAAAACATCAAGTGGGAACTGCTATTCATTAATTGAATTTATTCAGAAATTGCTTGAGCGAAAGAGACGAAATAAAAGAAAAAAACGGGCGAAATATAGGGAAAAGTGACGGAAACAATTTGATTTTTCATTTTCAGACAAAAGTCTAAATTGAAAATGGACATCTGGATTTGGAGATCTGTCCAAATATAAATATATATACAACATACTCATATACAAAGTATATGAACAGTTTATAAATGTGCATCAAATAAAAAATTGGCTGAGAATTTTCAATTATATTTTGATTTTGTGTAGACTTTAGGGGCACATCGCTAATCGATCATTAGATTCGAAGTAACAAGATCCAATAAAAATAAGAGTAAAAACCCTTTTCTATTGCCTTCGAACTTTGTATAAGATAAGGAAGACAAATAAAGAAAGATTTCATCAAATTCCAATGTAAATTTTTATAGAAACATTAAAATTTTTTACAGATTTTATAAGACCTTTGCATATACTTAATTGAACTTAAAGACTCTTTATCTCAATATTAAATAAAGTGAAGTTTACCTTTAACTTTGAGCATCGTTCCATCAGGTCCAGGTACCGGAGCTTGGTCTAAATATAATGTTGTTATAGTAGTAACGGACAGGTCATTTTGCATTAGTACCCAATTGTTTATTTTTCCGTCCCCTGCCACTGAGAAGAAGTTGAGTTCGCCATCAGGTAAATCAGGTGCCCATTTTACCTAAATAGCAATAAAAAGTTAAACATAAATGAAGTTATTGTTTTTCTTCCTCTATATGTATATGATATTTCCTATACCTATTTTTCAATATGTTTATCAGTAAACTATTGTTACGTGATTTGAACAGAAAATTGCAATTCACTTTTTGGGAATTAGCACATCAGGCCGATTGTCTTAGCAAGTGATTTAATTAAACCCAGCCTGTGAGACATGTTTACCATGTTTAACACTAAGAATTACGTTCGGGTGGACCAATTCATTGAAGCGAGGTGTATTGACTTGAGTCAAAAACAGGAATCACTCCAATGCTCCAGCCCATCCCTTTCCCCCCTATAGCACTCTGATTCAGTCCAAATGCTCTATATGTGGGAGCCCTGGGTAATAGAACTGCAAGATGGTTCCCTTCTTAGAGTGCCTGTCCGTTACAAACTTTGGCGATCATTCTGGCTATGATGACTTGGTTGGTTGCTATACGAAATAACTGTGTTGAGGTCTTTCTATACCATGCTCTCAGATTAACAAGCCAGGATATTCTTCTTTGTCCTGGAGCTCTTTTTCCTAATAGGTTATAAATGCAGAACAGCCTGACGCATTTTATTCCTGTTATCCTATAGTGACTTATCCGCGGAACTCAAATTGCTTCCTTGTTCCTACTACTTACGACTACTTCCGGTTCGGAGACTTGTTGCTCAAGAGTTTGGGCCCTACGTGCCAGAGTTTTTTGTTTTTGTTGGATTTCGAAGGTTTTTGTTAGTGTATTGTTAATTTTTTTGTTGACCGAAGCCGTTTTTAAGTTCTTTTGTAATTTTTTTGGATTGTTTTCATCTTTAGCTCGACATCTCTTTATAGTTAATTTTTACTCCCTCTACTTAGCTGCTTTATTGACATTGTCTCTGTAGTTCTAGTCAAGATCAATACTTGCACTTTCTGCAACGTAGCATACACCGATGTTTGTTTACATTTTGATCATATTTTGAGATGATATACATATGAGAAGAATGACAGACAACACGATGAATCGACACAGCTAATTTTTGAATGACGAGCAAGAAAATAGTATCGCAGTCCAAACCAAATGGTCCGATAACATCAAATAAATTGCTGGCCACGAATGGAGGTAGAAAAGAATCAACAGAAATGGTTTTAAGCCCACGTCTTACCAAAAAATCTTGTAGAATGTTAATCTGGCTATACATTACCGTCGAAGTCAGTTTTTCTAGGATCATACAAATATTGATGTTTCGAATAAAATCGAAATTAATATTTTCGTAATTAAGAATAACAACTATCGTTGGTACCAGTTATCAGTTACTCTATGGAGGTGATCCACTTTTATAGATTTTCATAAAGCGTTCGACACGATCGAAATAGACAGCCTTATAGAAGAAATGAATGACATCAGGATCGACAATAGGTATAATGAACTTATTTACAATATTTACAAAAATGTCACTATGACTGTTAAGATACACGATAAACCCCGACCAGTAAAAATCAAACACGGGATAAGGCAAGGAGATACATTGTCACCGAAATTATTCATAACGGCATTAGAGTATGCCTTTAAGATGGCTAATTGAGACCACAGAGGAGTAGCAATAGATGGCGAAAAACTTCACCATCTCTGTTTCGCAGATGACATTGTCCTTATTACAGATAATTTAGGAGAAGCCACACATATGAATTGGACTTTGCATGTTCGAAGGTAGACCTCAGAATGAACTTGACTAAAACTAAGTTTATGACAAATATGGTCCCCAATAACCATTTAACTATTCAAAACAAAGTCGTAGACCTGGTGGAGAAATATACGTATTTGGGTCATGAAATAACAATTAGCAGGGATAACCAAACATGCGAAATGCAAATAAGAATTACTTTAGAGTGGGCAACCTTTGGAAAACTGCGAGACACACTTGGGGCCAACATACCAAGTCGCCTCAGAAGAAAAGTATTTGACCAATGCGTATTACCGGCCATGACGTATGGGGCGGAAACTATGACTCTAACCAAGACTACGGCTTTAACTTGAGAGTGAATGGAACGATCAATGCTGGGAGTGACGTTGCGGGACCGAATAAGAAACGAAGATCTGCGAAGAAGGACCAGTATTACTGATGTTGTGGAACGCATAGCGAACTAAAATGTAATTTGGGAGGCCATTTGGGTAAAATGCATGACTCATGATGGACGAGCAAAATTACATATTGGAGGCCAAGAGCAGACAAACGTAGTAGAGGAAGACCACCTACACGTTAGGCTGACGACATCAGGCGTATCAACAAAAATTTGCGTTTAAGGAGTTTAAAGAGTTTAAGGGAGGCGTATGTCCAGCAGTAGACGTGATAAATGAAGGCTGGATGATGATGATGAAGAATAATAAAAGCGACAAAACCAACACTTGCTTTATTGACATTCTAAGGAATAAAACGTGATACTTTAGTAAAAAATGGTTTGTTAGTTTGTAGTTAGATAGTTTGCTAGTTTGTAGTAGATACGGCTCTGGGAATAAAAGACTAACAGAAACGTTTAAAAATATATTAGAAGCTGCTGAAATGGATGTATTGAGAAGATCACTTAGAATTTCAAGAGAGGACAGAGTCAGAAGGCATACCATTAAACAAATTATGGGTATTAAAATAACCATGACTGGTAACAACGACAAAAACAGTTAATATGGTATAACCACATGTGAAGAATGTCTGAAACAAGACTTCCTAACCAAAAAATAGCCCCGAAACCGACAGAACGTCAGAAAAGTGAGAGACGAAAGACCAGTAAGAAACAGGATTTGACTAAAGCCATAAGTACTAGGAAACTACAAGAATTAGACTGGAAAAATATGGAGGTAAAGTATCGGACAATGTCGAAAGACATTCTAAACTTGTTATTTAAAGTAAGTATTAAAAAAAATGTAGTTACCTCCCATACTATACCTCTATGTTTATTAGTTACGCTATTGCTTTTATAGGCTGGTTCTTTACACGTTGCTTGTACATTGAATACTTGAACGCTGCCATCATAAAGTCCAATTACTACCATGTACGGATACTTAGCGTGAATATCAACACACATTACGGCAGATTCAGTCATACAAATGTAGTCCGGAAAAGACGGATTCTTGATAGTAAATAGGCATAGGCAACCGTCTGCTATGGGTTTTGTGTAATCCACTGAAATGAAAGTAGTTGATTAATGGAACATAATTGCAGAATTCCATAATTTGAGAGAAATGTAGAAAAACGAGGGAAAAAGAATAATATTCATAATTAACATTGGCTTAAAAACTCTTTTTGGGTGTTAACCTGTTCAAAAATTCTTCTACATTCTGATCTATTTCGAGGTTTGTTTCTTCAATTTTTTATTTATAAGATTGTTAATTGTGTATATTATCTATGAAATATGTTTTTGTTAAGTTTAAAATATTGAAAATATCCCTAACAAATTCTACCTTATCGTTGGATATCCGATACCAATTTGTAAAAACATTCATTAATTCCACATTGAAAATCACAAGTAGGAGACGTGTAGAATCCTTTGAGATGTGGGTTTTTCGAAGGACGCTGAAGATTTCTTGGACAGAGTATAATGGAGACTGAGAGAGAACTCCTAAATATTGTAAAAACTAGAAAAACGAGTCTAGGACATATTTACAGAGAAAAAAATACATACAACTTTTTACAACTGATAATGAAAGGGAAGGTGGAAGGAAGAAGAGGTCCAGGAAGATAAAAATGCTTCTGGCTGAAAATTGTACGAGACTGGACAGGCATAGACACACATTCGATATTAAGAGCAGTTCAAGATAGAGATCAATGTGCTGTAGTTATAGCCAACCTTCAGTAATAGATAGGGCACCTTAAGAAGAAGAAAGATTTTTGAAACTAAGTGACATAAGCGGCAACGCTGCATGCCGTAAGACCAACACTGCATTATAAGTGTTGCTTCTACTATAGTAGGATTTATATTAAATGGTAAAGAAAAAAGTTTAATTTGTACTTACAATATCCAAAACAAACTGCAAATAAGTCATAATAATACGGGTTCCATTCTAAGTCTGTAACAGTATGTTTAATTGTTCTATTATAAGTAAATTTCCATAGAGGAAGCAGAGTTCCTTCTTCTTCGCGGTATTCGTCAGACGGATCTTCCCAGTATTTATAATCTAGAGAAAAGAAGAAAGAAATACATTATCATTAGAGAATTTATTGATATCTTTGTTAATATTAAACTTTTAAGCAAAAATAACAAACAAAGTCGTAGTGAACATAAATGTTAACAAAAAGGAAGAAAATTATGCTGAAAATAGCATAAAACAATACGTTTTCAAAATTATTATTATATGTATATGAAAGCAAGGTAACGACGCAAAGAGATGACTCTTGAATCCAAAGTTGCGCAATGAGATTTTTTAGAAGAGTGAAAACCTCTAACTAACATAGTCCAGAGTCCAGTATATGACGGTAAAAAAAGTATTCTTTTCTTCTTGATGTGCCTAACCGTTACGAATATTGGCGATCATCATGGCAATATTTATCTTATCTGCAGCAGCGCGAAAAAGCTGCACAGAAGTTGTATTGAACCAGATTCGGAGGTTCTTTAACCAAGATGTTCTTCTTCTTCCTGAACCTCGTTTTACGAATTTTTTTCTTGCAGGATGGCTTGAGCGAGAGCATATCTGGATTCATTTCGCATAATATGTCCGAAGAATTGTAACTTTCGAAATTTGATGGTGGTAAGTACCTCTCGGTTCTTATTTATTCTTCTGTTCACTCTTTCTCATTTGTGACTCGGTCAGTCCACTGGATCTTAAGTATTCTCCGATATAGCCACATCTCAAATGCTTCCAGTTTTCTGCATATATCTTCGTTCAAGGTCCATGATTCAACACCATAAAAAAGAACAGAGAAGTCGTAACATCGCAGTATTCTTACTTTTGTATCAAGGGAAAGGTTGCGACTCTTAAAGAAGGCCCCCATCCGATTGAGGGTGGATCTAGCTTTTCCGATGCGTGCTCTAATCTCCTGGTTGTTGGTCCATTCTTCATTTATTATGGTGCCGAGGTAGTTGTAGTGCGTCACTCTTTCTACACGGGATTGGTTGATGTAGAGTTGAACTTCTGTTATCCTTTTCTTGCTAATTATCATAAGCTTTGTCTTCTTAACGTTTATATCGAGTCCATATTGTTGACTGTAATACATGATTTTGTCATAAGAACTTGTAGGTCTTCTAAGTTGTCTTCTAAGTTGTAAACATTATAGCGTCATTTGCAGATCTGATGTTGTTTAGCTGGTAACCATTTAGTAGAATACCTTTTTCAGTTTCGTGCAAAGCTTCGATAAATACTCTTTCAGAGTAGAGATAAAAAAGTATAGAGAAAAAAAGTTGTAAACCTTAATTTTTTTATATATACCTTCTTCTTCTTCTTCGCGTGCCATATCAGAATTATCCGACGTTGGCGATCACCATTGCGAAGGCTTCTCGATGTTCTGTAATATGGAATAATTGTCCTGCATTTGCAATCTGAGTCCATTCACAAATGTTTTTTAACCAAGAAACTTGTTTTCTTCCTACACCTCTACGGCCCTCTATTTTGCCTTTAAGGATCAGTTGTAAAATTTTATATCGACTTCTCCTTACTATATGTCCCAGATAAGACATTTTTCGATGTTTAACCGTCTTTAGAAGTTCTCTGTCTTTGTTGACGCTCCTTAGTACTTCTTCATTAGTTTTTCTTGCTGTCCAAGGTATCTTCAGCATTCGTCTATGAACCCACATTTCCAATGCTTCAATTTTGTTCATGATCGATACTTTTAGCGTCCACAGTTCTGCACTATACAAAAGTACAGACCAAACATAGCACTTAACCATTCTTTGACTTAGTTCTAAACTGATCTATTCATTGACTAACTATTCTTTGACTTCATTTTCATAAAATAGTTTTAGTCATTGCGATTCTACGTTTTATTTCTATGTCTGTATCTAGTTGGTCCGTTATCACAGTTCCCAAATATGTCATTTTGTGAACTTTCTCAACTTGGACTCCCGTTCAATTGAAGCTTTGCATCGGGATGTGGGTCACGACTAAAAACTAAAAATTTGGTTTTGTTTGAGTTTATTTTAATGTCCATTTCCTCTCCTACCTCGTGAACACGATCAAGCAGAATTTGAAGACATTCAATATTATCTGATAGAATTACTGTATCGTCTGCATATCTAATCATATTAAGTAATTCTCCGTTGATTTTTATTCCATATGATTGTCTCTCAAGTGCCGTTTTAAATAACTGGTCCGAGTAAACATTCAACAATGTTGGCGACAAAATGCAACCTTGTCTAACTCCTCGTTGTATGAGGATGTCATCGGTGTAGTTATCTCCAATTTTTACGATAGCAGTTTGATTCCAGTACAAATTTTTAATGACACGAATATCCTTGTCATCTATTCCGATATTTTTCAGTATTTGCAATAATTTTACATGCTGTACTTTATCGAATGCCTTTTCGAAGTCCACGAATCATGCAAATACATATTTTCTTTGGTCACGGCATTTTTGTAATAGGATGTTAAGCGCAAAAAGTGCCTCCCTGGTTCCCAAAGCATTTCTAAAATAAAATTGGGTATCTTCAAGATCTTCTTCACATTTGCGTCTAATTCTGTTGTGAAGTACTCTGAGGAAAATTTGGAGAGTGTGGCTCATTAGACTAATTAATCGATATTCTGATCATTTCTCGCATTGTGTTTTTGGGTATTGCGATAAAGATGGATTTGAGCCAATCTGCGGGAATCACTCCGGTGTTATATATTGAATTAAAAAGTCTTACTACTACTTTTATTTTATCATTCTATATTAGTTTTAGCAACTCAGTTGGTGGACCACAAGCTTTTCTAATTTTAGCATTATTTATAGCATGTTCTACTTCGCATTTCATGATTTCTGGGCCTTCAGTACAGTTTTGGTAGAATTCGGCAATATTATTCCTGTCATCTTCAAACAACTCTGCATTCTTTCTTATTTCTTGCTCATTTACAATAATTTTGTGATTAGTGTCAACAAATACAGGGGAAACTCGTTTTTTAAATATATTACACATTTCTTTCAGTTTTTTGTCGTGTTTAGATATTACATCCTCCATTTCGTCGCACCTTTCTCTCATCCCTTCATCATATATACACTTATTTGCTTGAAATTTTGACTGTGGTTCAAAAATCAAAATCTACCCTACGCTAATATGTGCTTTTACTCTGAAGGTGGTTACCATCCCAACTCGAGGGTGGAAAAAGTTTATAAAAAAAACATGGTAGTCGCTAGAATAGTGATTTTTAAGACAATAATGTTTTTTAGAGTTTTCTTCGAAAAGACAATATTTTTGAAGTTATTCATGACTAACAATCCCAAATTATATTTTCCAAAAATTTTTACTAAATATTTAGATTTTTTTCTATTTCTATAAATTAAAAATTAAACGAGATATGATTGTTTAAGGTTGTATTCGCGTGAGTTTTGCACCATCTTCAAGACTTTTCAGGGTAACCCTTTTTAAAACGAAGGAATTGAAAACAATTAAATATACTCCACCTAGTTTATTTTAAAAGCTACAAGGTGATTCAAGCTACAAAAGCTAACCAGTCTATGGTAGAAAGTATAAAATAATTAACTGTCAAATCCTTACTAGAACAGTTCGGAGACGTTAAAACAACTTGAACAGAAACAGAATGATCTTAATGTTCAATAAAGGCAATGTATTACAAGTAAAAAACATATTATATAAACTAGATCGTATAGTAAACTTGTAAAATATTATTAGTATCTACTAAGTCTACTATAGGATAAAAATAATATTGATATGTCAGAACAATGGAAATTGATACATTGTCCTGCTAAAAAGAACTTTAAATTAGATAATAACATGGACGAAAACAACAAAATATCAAGCATTTACTTAGTTTAACTATACTATTTATGTATGACTTAATATTAACAAATATTATACTCTACTCTACCTTTAGCCATTTCGTTGTACGTATTCTGATTAATCATCCTCTCAAGCACCTTCGTTGCTTCGAACAATCTACCTTGCATGTCATCTACAAGTTGTTGAGGAGTTTTCTTTACGACCACTTTCGGTGGTAGACCCATTTTTTCTCTACGTTCCCGTTCTCTTTCTTGTTCTTGTACTTCGTAATCTGCTTGGTACGCGTCGTAAATTACCCACTGAAGCACATTGGCAGAAAACGAAGCCATGGGAGGTGGTGTCGTTTGCGTTTCTTGAGACTTAATGATTAAAAAACAGGTTAATAATGTAACAGTTAGCATATGGTTGTAAAATACATATAAAAATTAAGATCAGTTGGCTGGTGTCTGACCAAGCCGGATATACGTATAGTTTCGAGTAGAGGCCATAGCCTTCCCGGAAAATTAATTCTTTAGTCATCGACAATACGTCGTTTCAATTTATAATTCGAAGCATTTAATATGTAACTTAAATAAACCCACTGCTTGGTGATGAGGTTATTTAGTTAGTACTTTTAAGTTCACTGAAGATGGTCTGGCAAGACAAAAACGTTCTGAAAAATTTGAACAATATATTCCGTAAAGCTACTCGCCACTGTTATATTTTATAACCGAGTAATCGTAGCATTAATTCCTGTTTAATTGTTTTCTTCTTGTTCTTTATTATTTCCATTTTTTGTTTGATTATCCTTTTTTATCTTCCCATACTTCGGTATTATCTTCTTTTGGTATTTTATCGAGTGGATTATAATAACACCTTCTATTGTGATCTGTAAATGCTGTAAACATATAAGTTGACCAAAAATTGAAAACTTAACGAAAGTCAAATAAGATAATGCAGAAACTCTAACTATTGATCAAACATGGGGAAAATATCAAAAACGTGCTCTTGTGTCAGTTGGAAAAGAAACCCTTAAACCACTTGAAAAAAAAAACCTTGGATAACAGTAGAAATTCCTGAACTTATGGAAAAACGAAGGAAACATACAGTAAAAGATCTGAATAAATACAAAGAAATTCAGAAAAACATCAGAAAGAAAATTCGAGAGGCAAAAGAGAGGTTGCTCTTGACAGATGCAAGGAAATAGAAGATCTGGATATCGACAGATGCAAGGAAACAGAAGATTTGGTTCAAAAGTGTGATAGCTTTAATATATACAAAAAATTGAAGAAATGACAGTTTCTAGAAAAAACAGAAGAACGAATATCCTTAAAAATGATAAAGGAGATAATATTACTGATATAAAGGAAAGATTGTGTTACTGAACCAATTACATCCAAAACCTATTTATTAATGAAAAAGAGGAACTATTATTGGAAACCACAGACGATGCCAGACCATCAATATTACGGGAAGAAGTCATTTATGCCATCAAAGAAACAAACTACCGGAGGGCAAAGCTACCGGACCAGATGATGTCATAGCAGATATTCCATGTATTTCGTGGCTCAATCCCTAAATCTCAATCCCTTAAATGGCAACCCTCGGTCGTAACTACCAAACGGCTTACAGTAGGATGACGTACGAGTGCTCGTTGGAAAGTGGATGAAACATGGGGTTGAACGCAGTACGTGTCGTGCGCATCGAAGCATGCCAAAAGTCATTATATTGCCTTAACTTATTTCCTGTTTCCTCCCCATTCAAACGAGCTCTCGTACGTCACGATCGGACCAATAGAAACGTAGATACAATATAATGCCCTTTTCGCATGCTTCGATGCACACGGCACATACTGCGTTCAACCCCATTTTTCATCCTCTTTCCAAAGAGCCCTCGTACGTCATATTACGTTTAGCCATTTGGCAGTTACGAACGGGGGTTGCGATACTTAGGGGTTGTGATTTAGAGGTTGCGTCAGGAAATACATAGCATATCTATTGCCTATCGAATTATTAAAACTTATTGATGAAGATGCTATTGATGTAATGGTTGAACTCTTTAATCTAATATATCAGACCGACACAATCTCCAGACCATGGCTGCAATCGACCTTTGTGGCAATACCCAAAAAGTTAAGTGTAGTATCCTGCTCAGATCACTGAACAATAGCTTTAATGAGTCACGCAGCAGAATTGTTAAAACTCTTGAATATGAAATTAGTGACCCACAATTTGCCTTTAGAAAGGGTATGGACACAAGAGATGCTTTGTTCGGCTTGAATGTACTGGCTCAAAGATGAATGGATATGAATCAGGACATGTACTTATGATTTGTAGATTATGAAAAGGCGTTTAATAAGGTTTAACATAAAAGCTTGTAAAAATGTTAAAAAGCAAAAATATTGACAGTCGTGATATGGAAATTGTATGTAATCTGTATTGGAATCAAGCTGCCAAGGTAAGAGTTGACAACCAGTACACCCGACATATATATATATATATATATATATATATATATATATATATATATATATATATATATACAGAAAGGAGTCCGCTAGGATTGCGTGCTGTCACCACTACCCTTCAATGACTACAGTGAAGCGACATTTAAAAACACGCTCTCAGATTCAATAGAAGGTATATCTATCAACGGAGAAGTTTTAAATAACTTCCGTTTTTAGACGCAAGTAGTTGACGATTCAGTAATCATGACTGATAAAATCAGTGATTTACAAAATTTAATGCAACGCTTTAGTGAATTCTCTCATTAATACGGACTAAGGATGAATTTGAAAAAAAAACTAAATGCATGATCATGACTAAATTAGCAAATGCAAACATTCAATTAATTGTTAAGGATACTGTAATTGAGAGTTTGGATAACTACAAACATAGTTTGTACTACAAACTACGAACATGGATAACATTAAATGTAGAACAAACTAAAGAAATTAAAACACGTATTGAAATAGCACATTCATCATTCGTTAAACTTAAAAAGTTTCTTTGTTGTCGGAACATAAGTTTAGGACTACGCCTAAGAATGCTTCGGTGTTACATATTCACTACTCTTCTTTATGGCTACCTAAAACAGGTGCATCTTAATAAGTTGGCCGCCTTTGAATGTGTTACAGCTCTTTGTCTTACAGAAGAATCCTACGAATATCATGGACTCAAAGAATGTCAAACGCAGAAGTTACTAGAAAAATAGGAAATTAAGCTGAAATAATAGTAACTACCAAAATAAGAAAACTTAAGTACTTGAGGCAATGTTATAAGTGATCAAAGATACCTATTATTGTAGCTTATTATGCAAAGCAAAATTCGAGGAAAGCGAAATGTGGGAAGACGAACAATATCATGGCCTAAGAACTTGAGGAAATGATTTGAATTCAGTAGTGCAGAACTATTTAGAGCGGCAGTCAACAGAGTCCACATAGCCATGATGATTTTCAACTTTCGATAGAAGATGGAACTTAAAGAAGAAGAAAAAGCTATTTCAACATCTCTTTTATCTTTATGAATATTAAATAACTTACCCTGGTAGGATTGTTATAAGTTAACGCAGCTCTTTCACAAAAATTGAATTGATTTGTCAGTTTTCTGGGTTTCCCCCCAGTTTTTGGCGGGGCTTTCTTTTCAATAGCTATTTCCCCTTCATCTTCGTCGGCTTCTTCGGGTTCTTCTGGCTTCTCTGGCTCGGGACCCTTTTCTTCTTCCTCTTCTTCCTCTCTGACAGTCACTCTGGATTCGGCGTCTTCTTCTTTAGCTGCCTCTTCTTCTGCAACTTCCGGTTCCGGCTCTTGTTCATGTATGGAAGGTTCAGGTTCTTCTGGTACTAAGGTAACCTCAGACGAGAAATATTCTGAAGCTATAATAAAAAAATACAGACAATAAACAAATTGAATCTCGCAATATTATCGTCACACATGCTTTCAAACTTGAATTCCTTGTTTTATGCTTAAAGCATGTTACTGCATTTTCCTTATCAACAAAACAAGAACTGCAAATTAGTTCTTAACAAAAACTATAGTCAAATCATTGGCTTACTTTCGTTATATAATCATAACATTTTTACTTACGGTCAATTCCCATTTCAACCATTTGCTGTCGAGCCTCTTCTGAGTCCTTGTGTAGCAAAGTACCCTCTTGAGAAAATACTTTGACCATATTGCCTGGAGATGGCAGCTGCACAAATGCTGCCTGTAAGTAGCTCCATTCTATGAGACCTTCCGGAATTTGTGGATTGGTTGAAGTAAGTTGTTTAGGAATTATTTCCTTTAGCTCCTAAAAAATTATTGAAGGTTAAAGTAAGTTTATTGACCTTTCGATTTCCACTTCGGAAATCGTTATCAAAATATAAACAATAATTAAAACAAAAAAAAGCCATTTAATTGCCTGCACACAGACAGAAGACCAAATGCTTTTACAGCAATAAAATTCGTACAAGAAGAATTAGCGAACTTCTTTCTACAAGATCCTTTTCCTTGTGAATAGTTTTTGCTGTTTTTATCCGATGCCGATATTACACGCTTCTCGATAGGACAATTCATAGTAAATTTAGTAAGGACAGCTAACAATCGAGAAACACATTCTTAACAAGTGCAGTGTTCAAGAATTTAGTATATTTTAAATAGTTTGTAGAAACACGAATTATTAATATCTCTTTTCAGAAACTTCTTCTTTTTCTTCTACTTTTTGTAGATCTTTCGATCTGTTTAATTCTGAAGCTGCCTCTGGTTAATTTCGTGGAAGGTAGATTGCCAACTATCCCTCCATCTTTTAGGTGGTCTTCCGGGGGGTCTTGAACCGGGCGGATTGTTTTCTAGGGCAATTTTTGGGAGTCTATTCTCATCCATTCGTCTTACATGGTTGTATTACATCCTCTTGCGCTGCCTTCCCCATCTTACAATATCTTGAATTTTGCACTGCTCTCTAATGTTTGTATTTCTCGTTCTGTCTCTTCTTGTTTTCCCCATTATTGTACTTAGGGTTTTCATTTCGGCAACCCTTAGCATCTGTTTCGTTTTGTTAGTATCTTCGCGCACTTCTATGCTATATGTCATGATCGGGCGTATGCAAGTCTTATAGATTCTAATTTTACTATCTGTGCGCATATACGGATTTGACCAGACTATCTCCCGCAGACATCCTGACAGTGCAGATGCTTTGTTGATCTGACTCCTCAGGTCCTTTACTGGGTCGTGGGTTCTTGATATATCTATGCCCAGATATCTGAATTGCATCACCTGTTCTATGGGGTTGTCCTCAACCACTAACTTACATCTGAGCGGATCTTTTGCTATTGTCATACATTTAGTTTTGTTGGTAGATATGTTCATATTTAGTAGTCGGCTTGTTTGAAAGAACTGAAAGAGCTGCCTTTGGAGATCATCTTCTGATTCGGCAATAATTGCTGCATCGTCTGCGTAACACCTGGGCAGGATACCTCAGAAGACATTCTGACGAACGAACAGTAAGACTGGTGTGGGAGGAAGTCCCAACTGGAAGGAGACCACGTGGACGCCCTCGTCTCCGGTGTCGAGATAATATAGCAGGAGACCTAAGCACTATGGGCGTGGAGAATTGGATGGAGGTTGCTCAAGACAGAAAACAGTGGAGGCATGTTGTCGAGTCGGCTAAAACCCACGAAGGGTTGTAACGCCACAGAGTAAGTAAGTAAGTAAGTCTGCGTAACACACCATACCAATTCTTTTGTTGCCCATTCTATATCCGAGATTAAGAGATGTTACTTTGTTGATAATTTTGCCCATGAGAAGATTAAACAAGAAGGGGCTTAAACTGTCGCATTGTCTAATTCCTCCCGGTGTTGGAATATTTTCAGTGAATTCGTCTCCTGCTCTAACTTTGGTTACGTTGTTGTTATTTAGTTTATGGAGTATCTTTGTTATACTGGTCGGTGTTTCATTTTCTATTAATATATTTAGAATGTCTCCCAGGCGAACTCTGTCAAATGCCTTCGTCAAATCAATGAAGCAAATATACGCTGGCATGCCGAACTCTATAGCTTTTTCTTTTATTTGTTTTATTATAAATACTGCGTTTGTTATAGACCACCCTTTTGTAAAACCTTGTTGTTCTTCAGCATTAGTGATTTGCTTTTCCAATTTGTCCTTGAGAATACCCGTGAAAAGTTTCTAAAGTTTTTAAATATGGGGATTGTGATACTATTATGCCATTCCTCTGGTGTTTCTGTTTTGTTTAATATTTTCTTCTTATTCTTTTTAGAAACAATTTGAGATAATCCGGACCTAAATACGATGCGAGAAGATATAGTTGCTAATATCGAAGGGTCTATAGGTTTTTTTAATATAAATAAGTAAAGATTCATAATCTTTTTGTTTTCAGGAAACGAACGAACGAATACAGTTAACGAAAATTTAGTTAATACTGATACAAGCTCAGGTAGTGAACCAGACTATTTACCTTTAAATTCCCTATAATAATATTAATGAAAATGGGGAACAAATAAGTAAGAGTAAGAAGAACAAGAAAAATATTACTTAAAAGAAATGGGACAGAGGATTTTGAAAGACTTTTGGAACTTGCAAGATCATACAAGGTAATGGGACTTTATTGTGCAGCATGTGACACAGATAGAGAAAAAACAAAGTACTGTTTCTGCTAGTTTACTCTGTCGTAGGATTTTCTCCTTGCAATATCATTTTCAGCTTAGCGGCGAACAAAATCAAATTTGTAAAAATATGTTTTTAAAAACACTTGGTATTTAACAAACTTGGGTAAATACGGCATTGGCTAAAAGAAAGGAAACTAAAATTTTACAATCAGATCAACGTGAAAAACATAAAGTATAACCGCATAGACTAATGAATAAGCATATAAAATTATTTGGGTTGGTACCGTCACATTATATTAGAAAGGATTCTAAGAGGATGTATCTTGAGGAGGTTTAGCATTCAAAAAATGTATAAACTATATACGGAATTTTATGACGATGAAAACAGTATTGGACATTTGTAACACTAAATTTAATATCAGTTTCTTTAGAACAAAGAAAGATCAGTGCGATGTTTGCTAAGTCTTTAACCTAGCCGATAAAACTAGGAAGATCGACTTACAGGAGAACTATGAACGTCACTTAGCTAACAAAATAGTGGCTAGAAATATGAAAAACAGCGACAAAGAACATGCCTTTACTAATAAGACCATCTGCGTTGCATGTTTTGATCTCCAAAAAGTTTTAGCTGTTATGTATGACATGAATAAATTGATAAATGAGATTCAAAGGCAATTGCTAATTGTTTGTGGAAGTTTATAGAGACCCAGAAAAAAAAGGGAATTAAATCACTTATCTTCTATTCGGATAACTGTGGTGGGCAAAACAGCTATCTAATTATAAGTTAGTATTACTCATAGATTTTTAGAGAAAGGCCACACCCAAAATGAGGGAGACAGCATGCGTGCTGTATTTATAAACTTGAAAAAATGTCATTCGGTCTTGTATGTTTCGGAACAATGGATTACTTTGATAAGAATATGTAAAACTATCGAAAAAGTATATAATGTTACAGAAATGTTACAAGAATACTTCCTAGATTTCAAAAGCATTGTTGACAACAAAAATTGAAAAACTGATAATGAAAAAGGAATGATCAAATAAAGGAAATCAGTACTTCGTATAACACACCAAATGTTGCTTTTTTTAAGTACAATTCTAACAGGTGTGATCTAACAAAAGCAAAAAAGGGGACGTCCGTCTAGTATTGACAAATTTCCATCTAAAGTATACACAGATCTTTTGCCAATAGATAAGAAGAAGTTAACTGGGTTATGGCTTTGCGATACTGGAAAAATTCCTACGATGTACCATCGCTTCTATATAACTCTACATTCTGATTCTTCATAAAAATATGAAATCACTGCAAGAAGTGACGACGAAAAACTGCAATAGTGTTTGTTTATAATATTTTGTAATTTAACTTCTATATGGACTTTATTCATAAATACAGTTTCACAGAACGATGGTATGAGAGAAGTATTTTTTTAAATATAGTGCTATTCCTACTAAATTAACTTGTTTAATTTTGGAAAAAAATGTTGGCATTTAATATATGCTCATATTTCCTTATTTTTTTTTAATATTTTTGAATTTTTGCTAATCATGAACTTATCTATTATTTACATAAAATACATTTTTCACATAAAATACACATATACACTAAAATAACACAAAATAAAAAGAGGATGAGTGAAATTAGGCCCTATTGTCTAAGACAAAACTCATAAATGAATGCAAAACAAATTAGAATATAAATTTCTAAATAAACTTACTGCATCAGTTAGTTCTAATTGATCCTTTGGTTTTAATAGTTGCTTAGCTTTTTTCCATTCTTCTAAGTCATCTGAAGTTTCCTCTTTTTTCAAATTTCTTTTCTAAAATAAAGAAAAATTATAATTAGACATTAAGAATTGGTAAAATCTTTCAAATTGCAACTCCTGACCTCTTTAACTTTCCTAACAAGAGTAGCTTTGAACATTTTTATCTTTAAAAACAAGTCTCGAATGATGTTACTAGCTAGAAGGGCTCAATTTATATTCCGTATATTTTATAAAAGCTTTCTGTCACAGATGTAGAAGATCGTGCATTTATATTCTTATTTATTTTCGGCAACCGATATTTCAAATTGCATGTTTAACGCTGAGAAGACGGATATAAATTCCTTTGACCTTTTACAATGCATCGTCTCTTATCGTACAAAACATCTGTGTGTTACCAATACATTAGTTTCCCTAACGTGCTTTAAAAAATAAGAGAAATATTTACCACTTTTTGAGCACCAGCATTGCCTACGATGGAAGGGGATTTCTTAATATTAGCGGGGGGCATCTTCATTATGTTTTAGTATATTATTTAACACATGTATATGCGACAATTTCAGTGTCTTATTGACAATATATGACACTTTTAGACGTAACAAAGTGTATAAGTTGCTTGGCGACAGTGTGTTATTGACCAAACGTTTGATACTTGAGCGTTTAACACATTGCGTGCCATGCCATGTCTTTTAAACATCACATTTTTGCAAACATCATGTTCTCCGTTTGTATTATATCCATATATTTAATATCTATATTATATATTGATATATTTATATATTTATTTCTTACTTATTTTGATAAAACAATAATAATACAATCATTCTTTAGCACCAAATAGCTGCTACTGATTCATTTGATTCAGATATATGCACGTACCTCTCTCATCAGAGAAAATGTGTAACTTAAGAGTAAGAGGAAAGTATTGGAAGATAAATATTATTAATGTACATGTGTCCACTGAAGATAAAGATTTAGAAACCAAAAAACAGTTCTACGAACAGCTAAGCACCCTAAAAAAATAACAAAAGTGCAGGAGAAAGTGGTATCCCAGCTGAAATTTTAAGGAAGGTGGCGAAAGATTGAAGGAAAACATATTTCACTTGACATCAAAATCAGTGTCAGAATTTATTACTTAGGAGTAACCATAACGAACACGGAAAAAGAAGAAAAAGAGATAGCCAAAAGATTAATGTATGGAATCCAAGCGATAGGGTCACTAAATTCATTACTGAAATCAAAAAATGTGTCAGGAACAGCTAAACTGCGAGTCTACGAGACAGCAATCGGACCTACAGTGATGTAGCCAGTGAAACGTGGATGATGAACCAGCAGGAAGAAAAGAAAGTAGAGATCTGGAAAAGAAACGTGCTCAGAAAAATCTTCAAAGAGATAAAGACGGCAGAGAATATTTGGAGAAGACGAACAAATAAAGAAATAATAAGGATATATGGCAAACTACCAATTACGACAAAAGTACGAGCCCAAAAAGCTAGATAGATTGGTCACATTATAGAAATGGTAGAAAATAGAAATGTTTAAAAAATACTGAAGGAGGAAGAAATGAAGAAAAAAGAAGAGGACGCACAAAGAAGAAATGGTTGCAAGCAGTTGGTAAAAGTACCGCTTCATCCAGCAACGACAGACATATACTCAGTAACGGGTGTCACGACAGATACGTGGTGGATATACCACCTGTTAAAAGAGGAATTACATCTCGAGTTCGAAAAGGTCGGCTTAGATTCCAAAGGAACTACCGATGATTTGAGATTAAGACTTAGATTTTTTTTAAAGATCACGGAGATATGACAAAAACCGAATAAGACCGGAATACGAACCAAATCCGAAGAAGAACCGAAAAAGAACATAACCCGAATATATATCGAATGGGACTCGAATAGAAACCGAACTTAATAGAATAGCAGGCTATGTTAGAAATTATAAGAAAATGCCTTCAGTGTAAACCGTCGCAGATGCAGCCAGCAAAAAATAAGACTATTCGCTATAGAAAACCCTTGGCACCCTGTCCCAATGGATTTGGTGGGACCATGCCCAAGATTTACGGAGGAAAGCATTTTCTTGACAGTCATCCAAGACCAGTTTACGAAATAGGCGATCACCTTAATGATAAGGAACGTACCAATCATAATACCATGCCGTAGAAGGCTCCACGCGACAAAAAAATGTATTCTACATTTTTTGTCCCAAATTAAGAAGTCATGGGAATTCTGTCGGTGTTGATCTGAGAACAACTCCACTGCTCCTAGAGTGTTTTAAGTTAGACTCGTTCCATGACTGATAAGTCACTTCCCGTTCGATGCCGGATCGAGCGTTTATCGATCCCTCCACATCTAACCCAGATCACTTCTTTTCTTTAGCGTATGTTTGTTTTAATAATATCGTATTTCGTTTAGATTTTTATGACATTAATTGTATTTATTTGTCGCGGTATAAACAGTGGATCATAGCGCCTTCGATATCGTCAAAGACCTATAAAAGAGCCTCGACCTTCCCAAGACTATTACGCCAGTCAGTTCTATCCATTGCCAACTGTTGCCATGTTGCTGAGCCTATTTCTACTTCTCACAGGTTATGACATAACAATTCTTCTAGGAGGGTTGTTCTGCTGTGATATTGCCAGATGTCCTGTCCATCTAAGTCTTCCTGTTTTTATAAGAGATACTACGTCTTTACCACCAAATGTTTAAATCTGTGATATATCTCGTAGTTGTACCTCCTTCTCCAAACACCATTTTCACAGATGCCACCAAATATTCTTCTCAGGATCCTTCGGATCAAATCCTTCTCAGGATCAAATATATGCAGGAGGCATCGATGATGCGTTTGATGAGAGGGAGGTTTGTTTGGATTGTTTTGAGATGGATAAAGAAGAGGGGTGAAAAGCTTGCCGGGAATGAAATAAGGGAAAGGAAAGACATTGTGAGTTGAACATCGAGAGAGAACGGTTCCGGTGAAAACATTTTTTTTTTGAGAATTTATAAGAAGTAGTCCTTAGTGTTTGTGTGGAAAATTAAGCAGCCAGTGTGGTAAGCAGAGAGGAGTTCCAGTAGAAATAGAGGCATTACTGTAAGTACAAACAGATATATTTTCGTTGTGTCTGAGAGAAAGCAATTTGTTTGTCTTGGAGTTTGGAGCTTGTGGTAAAGACATCACGACATTTTCACACACTGTTTGTCTTTTTCTTTTATTATCAAAATAAACCGTAGGCGGAATAGCGAGCAGGGAAATTGGTAGGATCTGGGAAGTACATTGCGATCTGGTCAGTATCTGGAAGATAGTTTGTTTAAAAACCAAAGTTTTGAGTTTTTAAATAAATTCTATAAAGACATTATATCACGACCATCTATCAACATTCATGTCAATTGTTTGTAATTTGCAATATTTTTATAGTTAAGGCAAGAAGTCAAGGAACCAATAATTCTTTCTAAAATTTTTATATTAAGAGATATTTGATTTAGAAATATGTGTATTTAATTTTTATTGAGCATTAAGGGATGTGTGATTTGATGAGTAATTGATTATTTTTTTATTCTATTTATAGTTTCTATATATATATATATAATATATATATATAATATATATATATATATATATATATATTATATATATATATGACTAGTCAGGGTAGCACCTCCATATTTAATAAGTTCCGGGAATATACCATCACTTCCTAGAGATTTATTATTTTTTAGGTGTTTTATTGCATCCTGTATTTCTGGAATTGATGGAGGCTCCAATGATGTATTGTTGCTTGCTCCTGGGGCTTTTTTATGTATAGATTTTTGCATCAATACATAAATAGTACTATTAATATATTTATCATATCATGTAAAACTTGAGTCAACTATATTATGATAGTTTCGTAAATTGAATTAATAGGAAAAATCCAAATTAAAATAGGAATTTTACCAAAATAAACATATTAACCATATCAATTTACTATTATCACGTGTTTGCCAACAAACAAGTCATTAAAACTTCAAATATTCTAGTTCAAGTCCGTTTGCGCGGTTCGGAACTACGTTCATCCAGGTTATGAACCTCTGTATTGATTTTCCACCAGATAATATTCCCTGACTCGCGAAAACCAAACTCTCCATGTTGCTAGTGTTTAGTGCTCGATGATAGCTAGCAGCAGGTGAATAAACAAATGCTGGTTAATTTACGTGCTATCAAAAATAGTATACAAGGCCTTTTGAACCTCGCCGGTGATTAAGTAGTTTACAGAATGTGATTTTAGATTTTCAGCTTTTGTTTATTTTTGAAATTTAGGCTTCCAAATTGTGATGGAAGATAGTGGGATTGACAGTGGAGATCACAATGGAGATTCGAATTCTAAACCGAATGTAAGTATTAAATATTTCTTATGCTTCCAAATATTGCTTATTTACTTTTTTTATTTATTACTTCATTTAATTGCTGTTAAGATATACCAATTATATTAAAAGGTTAACAAAATATTTTTAGTAAATACCATATGTTACGATTTATTTATTTATAAAGGAAACTTCTGATACAAAGTTTATATTTACCTATCAAATAAGTAAATGTAAACTATGGTTTAGAGATATTATTGCTGCATTTACATAAATAATGCATTGTTTTGGCCAGTTTTGAAATGTTACGAAACACACTTGAAGCTGTTACGATGTTGTTAAAATATTCTAAAGCCATAATTTAAACTTATTCGCCGATATTATATTATACTAAATATGTCAATAAATTTGTTGTGGGTTATAATAAATAACACATCCGATATAAACCCCGATCTTCTAAATTTATTGCATGCTGCAACTTCTTTTACTTTTTATGAAGAATAAATGAGATATATCTTTTACCCCAGTTTATCTGCGAAAAAATCATCGATTTCACGTAAGATAAGGTTCTAAAAGGTAAAGAATACCTGATGACAAATCTTTAAAGACTTACAGCTGATTTTAAACGTCAATCAGAGACTCTATTATAGAGTCAAAGACTTTATATAGAGTCAAAGACTCTATTATAGATTCAAAGTCAATAAACAGTTTGAGGCTCCAATTTAAAGATATATTAAAACAATTCAACCTTTTATCAAAATTGTTAATAAAAAAACCGTTTAAAAAAGGGTTGATTTCTTAGCATCTAAACATTTATAATGAGTTTGATATTATGTATGTCATGCGCTTGTAAGTAGGCTCACTGATACGATGGTGAAAAATACAATCTTTTAAAAAAAGAACGTATGATCAAGAGGAACCAAGATATCATTTTTTTTCTTAAAATCGTATTTTCATTGTTTATTAATATTAAGAGCTAAAAATTGAACAGATTATAAGTAAAGATATAGATTATATTATGATCCAATTAAAGGGCCAAGTGGAAAAAGGTGTTTAGTTACAAAAAATTAGTTTTCAAGTTAATCCACTTTTATATAATACTATCAGTTTCCCCTTCTTTTAAAAAAATGTACATTCTTTTATTATTACTAGACTTCGGCAAATATGCAAATAAAAATGTAGAAAATATGCGCATAAATATGCACGTGTTTACCCTAAAATATGCAAATATTTTACAAAATATGCATACAAATAAATAAAATAGTAACAATTTTATTTAAAAAAAAATTGTACATAACTAAATATTTCCTACTATTCATTAAGATTTACATTTATTTTAAGTAACTACATCATTTTAAAGTATGAATAAACTTATTTAGAATTATGGTAACAATAAATGACCAAGTGGTGTTCAAAATTTTCTAACAAAAACTTGTGGCTTCTGTCTGAGTACATATATTTATATATGGAAAAACTTCGTTCAACATCAACTGATGTAACGGGAGCATTTTTCAAACTAACCAATACATTTGGTTCTAAACTAATTGTTTCCGAAATATTTCCAGCTAGAACACTGACTACTTCAGAAAGAATATGGTAACCTTTATTTTTTTCCATAACAACAAAACTAAAATTTGATTTTATAAATGAAAGTTCTTGTTGAAGCAAGTTACTCTGAAAAGTTTGTTTAGAATCCAAAAGAGATTGGGAACTTTCATCTGTTAACGTATCAATTATGTTCTTTATTTTAACAAAATGATCTGCATAAAAATTAGCTGCTTCTAACCATGTTCCTCATCGCGTTAAAATAGGTTGTGGTGGAAGAGGAATGTTAGGTAGCATTTCTTTATAAAGTTGAATTCTTATAGGAGATTTAAGAAATACTTTTTTGACACTATATATCATGGTATTTACAAGAGGAAACTTTTTTCGTATTTCTTCTGCAACTCTGTTTAATCCATGCGCTACACAAGTAACATGCATAAAATCTGGGAAAATATTTTTAAATTTTGTCCTGCTTTCACCATATAAGGAGCAGCATCCGATAAAATAAGCAGTAATTTATTAGAAGGAATAGTTGTCGGAAGAAAAAAAGTTGCTAATGTTTCTTGTATAAAACGCGAAATTATTAAAGCGTTTGTTTTCTTAAGTTGCTGGTATGAAATAAGATGAGATTTTGGTAAGGTATCTTCTTTAAGAACACCAATCAATAAATGAGCAATATACTTTCCTGAGGAATCAGTGGTTTCGTCTACAGATATGTAAAAATAATTATCTGCAATTTCTTCCTTAATATTAATTAACACCGACGAGTATAGCCCGTTCACATTATTTCTTCTTAGAGACCGATCACTTGGAACATTAAGTTTGCAATATTTTTTTAGAAATGAACTAAAATTTACATTTGCTAATTTTGAAAGCAGTATGTTTGCAGACACTAATGCGCGACACAAGTCTTCATTAAAAGTTTCTTGCTCATCTAATTTTTTTGAAGTAGATTGGAAACATTTAGCCATTGAAGTTTGATGTTTTCCTCCTATTTTTCCTTTTTTTTGCAATGTGTGAAGCAGTTCTCACATGTTGGTCTATCTGAAATTTCTTCTCACATGCTATCTATAAATAAAAATAAAAACCTTTATTTTAACCCAACCTTTAAAATATAAAAATATACAAGGTGTTTTTGGTTAATCAAATAACTGGTTTGGAAAAAAAAAGCACTCGCTAAGTGTTTTAAATGCAGTATTAATCCACAAATTAGTTTTTGTTACTAACCATTAGTACATCATATAACTTATTTTAAAATTCAACAAAAGTTTTTTTTTTGTTAATTCAATTACAATAAAAATAATTGTGTTTTAGAATAGCTGACTTCATAAAAAAAAGTAAAGGTGAAAAATTTTTCTAAATACACACCATTGTATTGTACCATGGACAATTTTTTCTCACTAAAGGAAGCTATTTTTGATTTAAAAACAACCTAGGAGTACTAAATTTCAAGTAAATACGTTTATTGGTTTTAAAGTTATTGTTGTAAATAACTAAAAGAATTTAATTTTTTTTTAATTTTAACACCCTGTATCTCGAAAAGTAAATAAGTTTGCCATTACCTCATTAACCGACTCATTAACTATATCGTCTTGTTCAATTTTTCGAGAAGTATCTACAGTCAAACGTTGTAAGTGTCATTTGGAAACACCCTGTATGTATAAATATTAGATATTTAATATAAAATATTAGATACTTACAATTTTGCCACAGACTGAACACTAGATTTTTCCCATATCCATAGACAGCTCTTTATAAGGTTTAATCCAAGTTGAAGCACTGGTTGTTTTAGGCATTATAAAATCACAATCTTCCTTTTTGTTACGCACAACGAGTGTTTACGCTTTGAATATCAAAACAAAAATGTTTCTGAGCATCAAATTAGAAATGTTTAGGTACCTAATTCAATAAACTGGGAGATTTTGGAAAATCCCTAAATTAGGAACAAAACTATTAGCCGTTTACCTGCTGTTAAGATACAATAAATTGTAGATAGATTTGGGGATTAGATCATAAAATACAAATGAGCGAACCCTTAGCGATTATCCAATAACTGAATGCCTCAGTGACCGAGACTTTCTAAGAATGTTGAGGGCTACTTAAATTGATCTTCTTTGAAATTGTAAATGTTTTGTACCTGTAGAGATTACGTACTTAGATCATTTCTTGATTAAAATGACTACAAAATTTTATACAAGAATTGAAACAAATTGGTATGTTTAAAAATTTTCAAATATAGTATAAAAATCTGAACTTTTATGCACTTTATGCAAACTTTTATATAAATATGCCAAAATATGAAATATTTGCATAAAATATGCACAATATGCAAAATATGCAATATGCATATTTGCCGAAGTCCAATTATTACCAAATACCAAAAGGAATAGATTGTTTACTGAAATAAAGAGTTAGGTACAAAATAAATTATTTATTCATTCACAAAATAAGTAACAGATTGAGAATATTGTTGAAATAATAAAAAAAAAAAAATGTTTTAATAACATATTACTATTTTCGTCGACGTTTTTGCGGTATTGGAGCATTTTTGTTTTGTTCATATTCACCAGTCACACGTTCGTAACATCCACAATGTTTTTCTGAAATCTATGGCAACTGAGTAACAATATCAGCAATTTTTTTGTCTGATATATTTCCAGTCTTCTCTAAAATTCTAGAAAAGTGGACATTTTCTGTGGGTACCTTTGAGTTATTTTTAAATATAGAAACCTTATGAAATGGAGTATATTCATCATACGACCCTTTGTATAGGTAGCTTCCAAATTCATCGATTCGAATCCACTTAATGAATCCATCTCTGAAGCGAACCTTTTGATTAAGTAATTTTTTTTTCTGTTTATCAGGCCAAGCTCAGTCAGTACCTAATTTATTAAGGTCACGAAAATAGGTTTCCATATCATTAACCATACAATTCTTACCAATGGCAGATTTAATTATTTCCCGGTACTGTTGCGATGTAACTATAGTTCCATGTCTTCTAAGCACTTTTTTAATTCTTCCGAAATCCCGATCAGAGTCCAAATATGTGTGGTCGACTTTAGGAAATTTATGATCTTTTTTGTCAAAATAACTTCGAACTATCATTAACTGATACAAAATAATAAAATTAAAACTTAGAACTTCTTTATATGTATTTTACCTTAATTATGTGTTCGCATGCACTTTCTTACTACCTTAACCTAACATGTTTGTTTACAAAAAAAACTGTACCTTCCTACTAAAAAATGGCTGAGAAAAAGTTTTGCAATAAAATTGCTATTATTGCTATATAAAATTAAATAAATATTACCAACTTACCTCTCAGCATAATCCACAGTCCATTTCGAATCAACAACCCTCTACTGTTGTCCGCAATTTTTAGATAGTCACATATCCGATTTAGCTACCAAAGCTCTGTCAAAAGGCTTCAATTTTTAGTCACTAATCTTTCCACCCCAAATGAGAACATTATTTGTCAAACTGAAGAAGCTATTTCTCATATTGCTTTCGACCAAGACAAGTTGCCAGACAAGATGTTGCCAAAATTCTCCTTACTTCCAAACCCCTACCGTCAAATATTAGTCTTTCAGAAAGACGTGCACTTAAAGTACTGTATAACAACCTTGACATTGTCATCCTTCCGACCGATAAAGGTAATGCCACCGTCATTCTCAAATCTTCTAATTATTTCGACAAAATGTTGAAACTGCTTAATTCCACAGAATACAAATGCGTCAAAAACTATCTACCACATATCTAGAAAAAAACGAACAAATCCATTATAAATAAGTCTACTCTACGTCCAGGCACCACAAAATCTCTTATACCCAGAGAAAAATCACCTCTAATTCCAAAGATATATAATGTTCCCCTAAGACCCATCGCCAGTGTATACAACTGCTTCACTCAGAAATTGACAAAATATCTTGCTTTATCAACCATTAGCCGAAAACGCCTCGCCCTTTGTCAAAAGCTCTTTTGATTTTATTTAACTTCTAAAAAATATGTCTATTTCACCCTCAGATATACTAGTTAGTTTTGACATTGTTTCTTTATTCACCGACATTCTCCTCGATGAAACTATTTCCATCTTGGACTCTAAACATGAAATCCCCCAAGACACATTATCTCTTAAACACTGCGTGTCTAATACATATTTTTTATTCCAAAATAATTTATATCTTCAAATCAAAGGTGCCCCAATGGGACCTTCCCTCTCTCCTGTAATAGCTGATATCTACATGGAATATTTCGAAACGGTAGCACTGTTCTCATCGAATCTCAAACCCACCTGCTGGTTACGGTACGCTGATGACACCTTTATCATTTGGTTCCATGGTAAAAACCCATTAGATCTCTTTCTCTTTCACCTGAATGAAATACAACGCAGCATTCAATTCACAATGGAAGTCCGAAGCGTCTTTGCCATTCCTTGATATTCTTATTCAGAAAAACCCACTTCAAAGTTTTTCCTATTCCATGTACCGGAAATCGACTCATACAAACCGTTACCTCAATACCTAGTCACCTCATCACACCGCTTAACTTAATTCAGTTATCAACACTCTTATTTCCCGTTCCACAAAATCTAGCGACAACAATCACAGGTCATTCGAAATCAATTCAATAAGGCAAACACTCTTATAAAACGGCTACCACAAAACTTAAATTAATTGGAGCATTTACTGCCAGATCAACTCAAAATATTCATACCTTTTATTAAAGGTGTCACTGACAAGATCAGTAGAACTCTTATCCCTCTAAACATCAAAATTATCTTCATGACTCACTCAAAGTTATCCAATCTCGTCATATCCATAATAGACCAAATCCCCAATAAAGACCACGGTGTTTACGAAATACCTTGTTCCAGTTGAACACGTACCTACATAGGACAAACCGACGAATCCATAACCATATTTACGAACATTCTCTATCAGTCAATCATGCCGATACTGCTTCAGCCCTAGCCCAACATCAGACAGGCCACGAAATAGATTTCGAAAAAGCAAAAATCATCGCTCCTATCCGCTCCTTAAAATCGACAATCATTCGTTCTTCTTCTTAAAGTGCCCTCTCCTCAATGAAGGTTGGCTACTACAATTTTAAACTCTTCTCTATCTTCAGCTGTTCCTATTAGCTGTTCAAAATTTAGCCCCCTCCATTGTCGGATGTTTCTGAGCCACGATAGTCTTTTCCTTCCTAGGCCTCTCTTTCCCTCGATTTTTTCCTTTCACTATAAGTTGGGCATATTGGTACTTATTATTTCTCAATATGTGGCTTAGGTATGATGTTTTTTTAACTTTTACTGTGTTAAAAAGTTGTCTTTCCTTGCCTATTCTATGCAGCACTTCTTCGTTTGAGGTATGCGATGTCCATAAAATTTTGAGTATTCTCCGGTAGATCCACATTTCAAAGTCCTCCAATTTATTTACGGTTGATGTTTTAAGGGTCCACGTTTCAACTGCATATAGAAGAGTCGACCAGACGTAGCATTTTGATAAACGTAGTCGAATTTAGAGTTTTATTCGAGAATCACAAAGCAGTTTTTTTTTCATCATTCATCAATCATTCTCAAAGCCATCGAAATTGAAAAACGGCCAAATACCTCAAATACATACGTGCGATGACGCTTAACGACTGACGGTAACATGATGACCGCTACTTCAGTGACCCCTCACCCCAACATACACCGCTCAGGTCACGTCATCTCAGACTACGTCAGTGCATACCGTTCCCGCGCATACTCATAGTATAAAAGCAGCGACACAGGGTAAAGCAGCGATACAGGCTTCTGCATCAGCAAGAAGCGCTACTACCTGACTTGACAAGTTGAGAATTTAAAACTCGACGTTTCGGCACCCATTTTGGAGCCATTATCGAGAGGGATACGGTTCCGTTCGAGTTGGGAGTCTCAATCTGCCTACTCCTCTCACTCGTGATGTACCAGAATCTTTTTCTGTAGAAATACAAGAACCGTCAAACGGCACTGAAGTCTTAATTTGCCTACTTCTCAGTGTCAAGTGACTGATCGTTCTGAATCGCGTGCTTTTCACAAATTTCCACGAATCTAGGAAGTAATGTATTTTCTCCCTTAAAATCTGGAGATTTTCCCATTTTAATTGTGAGATTACTATATTTATTGTAGTTCTTAAGCAAAAATTTAAATTAGGAATATAATTAGTTGCTAAGAAGGACTGCGAACAAAAATTATCTATAATAGGAGATTTTACGTCAGATTTTGACTCTGATGAATCAGAATTTACTAGAATTTTAGGTTCCCTATACGAAAACTTACCAGAGAGTAATTTTATATTTCTATATCTTATATATAGATCTTATAATCTCCATACAAGCTAGTTGGCTCAGACGGTTTTGCTAGGGATATTTTCGGGATACTTAACAGGATTCCTGTTATATAGGGCTACTTAATCCACCCACAAGAATATAACACTTTCGCATTATCATCAAGAAATTGTTAAAAAGAACCGGAGTTTAAAGTGGTTAAACCCCTTTGTCCATTCTACTGACTGCGCCACTTAAATTTGTAAACGCCGGAAAATATTAGGGCAAGTAATTGAATTTTAGTGTAGAAATGCCAGTGCTCCTTTTATAATAAAGCTCTTTAAGTTCGAATGCAAATGGTATTCCCACCATCGTTTTACTCTTATCTGAAGCCGGCTCTTCCGCGGCCTCCAACAGCCCAGCGTTTTCGTCCATTTGATTTACATTGTCCCTAAGAGTCAACGCTGAAATCTTATCGTGATCCGACCATAGACTGAACAAAATAATTAATTAAAAAGATACAAATTTGAATTAAACTGTTGTACATATCACGCAAATATAGAGTCAGTGGTCTTGAGTTCATTGCCGTTCACCATGCCATCACTTCTGAGGCCAATACCGTATAAAACTATAGCGATACCGTACATAACTTATATTCATTCTCATCCCAATGAGTCTTTGCAGCCTTTCTTCGATTTTTCTTTCCTGTTACTTTAATGGAGTGACAATAACAATTTTTCGTATAGAGTAATCATAATTTTTGCTTTGAACGTGTCTCAACCACGTTAATCTATGCTCTCTCGCTTTGGACATCCCCTAGATTTTTCTTATTTCTATTTATCACTCCACTTATTTATCAATTTAACATTTGCTCCATTTTTATAAGAAAATGGAAATCTTTGAAATACTAAAGAATATTGCAACAAAAGTATGGTGAATTAATAAATGTAATAATAAATTTGAAAGAAAAAGATGGTGAGATAATGACGAGCTAATGAAACCTGGATAGCAATAGTAATAATAAATCGCTACTTCTACTTTTAATTAAAATTATGGTATAAAACCCAAATTATTGACACCTTATATATCTTGTCAACACGTCGGAAATTCAGGTGATAAGAACTAATATCTATGATATATCACCCTTTTTAAAGCGAATAAAACTGATTCACGACGTAATTTCATTTAGTGGGTTTTATATCCCGATCACACAATAAAAATCTAATCTAGAAGCCGCTTTCGGACCGAGTCATTAACTTAATCCGTAACCTAGTTTTTGCACGAACACTAATCACATTTCTCATTTTTCCGTAGGCGCACAAACATGACATTTAAGACCTTTAAAGGTTATTTCTTCCAAATATACACCAAGCTGGAAAATTACGTATTCAAACGCAGCGATCTGGAAAACGTATACACGAAAAGGCGAATAAAAATGAAAGTAAAACAGTTTATCCTAATACCATCTACATCAATTTCATTCGTCTAAAAAAAATTAATTGCTTGTAAAGTTTTTGATAGAGCAATAATAAAAAGAGCATTATATACAAGATGTGTTAGAAAAAACAACGTATATTATTAAATACCAGCAAAGTGCATGAGGAAAATATTTAATAAGTAGGTAGAGAAGAAAAAGGGGAACATAACATCTTCTTCTTAAGGTTCCATCTTCTAAAGAAGGTTGGATATCAACATGGCAATTCTTATTTTACTTACAGCAGCTCTAAATAGTTGGCTAGAGCTCAGACTAAACCATTCCCTTAGATTTCGTAGCCAGGAGGTTCGTCTTCTTCCTACATCTCTTTTACCTTTTATTTTGCCCTCTATAATCAAACGTAGTAGCCCATAACGAGGACCTCTTAATATATGACCGAAATATTCAAGTTTCCGCCTCTTAATTGTCTGTACAATTTCTTCCCTCTTATTAACCCTATCAAGGACTTCAATATTGGTAATTTTGTCTACCCATGCTATTCGTAGCATCCTTCGATAACACCAACGCTCAAAAGCTTCCAATTTCTTAATCTCCAGTTGTTTCAATGTCCATGCCTCAGATCCGTAGAGCAAAGTTGTAAAAATGTAGCAGCGCAATAACCTTATCCTTAGATCCATTCTTAGGTCTCTACTACACAATAGATGTTTCATTTTTACAAATTTTGCCTTTGCTATTTTTATAGGCTTTTAATCTCTTGCGTTTGTTCTGCGTTTTGACTAACCAATGTTCCTAGATATTTGTATTTATCTACCCTTTCTATCTGGATATTATTAATATGGAGTGTCTCGTTGTCTTTTGGATGTTTTGTAATGACCATGAATTTTGTTTTCTTTAAGTTCATTTTAATACCATATATGGTACACTTTTCATTCAGCCGTTCCAGTATGTTTGTTAGACTTTGCAGAGTTGAAGTGAATATGACAGTATCATCGGCATATCTTATATTATTAATAATTTCACCATTTATTATCATTCCATCGTTACACTCTCCTAAAGCTTCTTGGAAAATGGCTTCGCTATATATATTAAACAGCAGTGGTGACAATACACAGCCCTGTCTCACACCCCGAAGAATTTCTATTTCTTCCAACATTTGATTTTCAATTCTTATTTTGACTTTCTGGTTCCAGTAGAGGTTCGAGATTACTCTGATGTCGCGGCTATCGATGTTTTTCATTTTTAAAATATTAATTAGTTTATTGTGCTGTACCTTGTCAAATGCTTTTTCAAAATCAATAAAACATGTATACATGTCTTGGTTCATATCCAGATTTCTTTGCATGAGCACATTTATACCGAACAATGCTTCCCTGGTTCCCGTGCCGTTTCTAAAGCCTAACTGACTATCACTAATTTCATCATCCAGCTTTCTGTAAATTCTGTTGTGGACTATTCGTAGAAATACTTTCAAAACATGGCTCATTAATGCAATTGTACGGTGTTCTGAGCATTCTTTTGCATTTTGCTTTTTGGGAATAATTACGAATGTGGATACTAACCACTCCTTTGGTAAAATACCTGTTTGATAAATATGATCATAAAGTTCTACTAGAATGTCTATCATTTCATCATCGATCAGTTTAAGAAACTCAATCGGGATTTCATCCGGACCTGTGGCCTTTTTCCCTTTTGTCTGTTTTAATGCGTATTGAACTTCCTGTTTTAAAATTTTTTTGGTCCCGATTCACCAGAGTCCTCATCTATGATTTGTTATCTGTCATCCCGAATAGTTCTTTTATGTATTCTGTCCATCTGTTTAGTTGTTGTTTTGTATCTGTGAGAATGTTACCATTCGAGTCTTTTATAACATGTATATTATTTTGTTTTCCCGACGTCATTTCCTTCACTTTCCGATGAATATTGAAATTATCATATTTCTTTTCATATTCTTCTATTTCGTGACACTGTTCAGTTAGCCATCTTTCTTTTGCTGTTATTATGTCTTTTCTAATCCTGCTGTTTAAGGATTTGTATTTGCTAGTGTTTATGTTTTTATATTTTCTTCTTTCATTCATGAGAGTTAGTATTTCGTCTGTCATCCACATATGTCTTTTCTTTGGTATTGGTCCACGTATTTCTTCTCCCGCTTCTTTTAAAGCTTGTTGAACCTCTCTCCAATTTTCATTTACGTCTTTAGAGTTGGTGTTTTTTTGACTTGATGGGTTTAAGATTATCATTGATTTTCTGTCTAACTCTTTGTTCTATCTGAGTATCTTTTAATCTTGTCACATCGAATTCTTTCGATAACATAACATAGGATTTAAAAATAATAAATGAGTTATAAACCAAAGTTTTGTGCGAAAAACATTTAAATTCTTCTTCTTCAAATGCCGTCTTCGTTCCGAAGTTTGGCTATCATCAAAGCTATGCGTATTTTTGATGCTGCAGATCTAAACAGTTGGTAATTGGTGCAATTGTACCATTCTCTCAAGTTTTTCAACCATGAATGCCTTCTTCTTCCTATAGATCTCTTTCCCATTATCTTCCCTGTATAATCAATTGCAGCAACTGGTATTTATCTCCCCTCATAACATGTCCCAAATATTGTAGTTTGCGCTTTTTAACAGTAAGTATCAGCTCTTTCTCTTTCCGCACTCTCCGCAAAACCTCCACATTTGTTACTTTCTCTGTCCAGGGTATTCTTAATATTCTACGATACATCCACAACTCAAATGCTTCTATCTTTTTGGTATCGATCTTTTTTAATGTCCATGTTTCCATCCCGTAGAGGAGAACTGACATAACGTAACATCTCAAAAGGCGAATTTTAAGTTTTAGACTTAGATCTCTTCCGCAGAACACCTTTTTCAATTTAGTAAATGTGGCTCTAGCTTTCTCTATTCTGGTTCTGATTTCTTCAGAGCAATCATTATTTTCGTTGATAACAGTTCCCAGGTAATTATATCTTCTTACACGTTCGATTCTTTGATCATGCATGGTTATGTCAGGGAAGTTTTGTGGTGATTTAGATATTAGCATTATTTTTGTTTTGCTTATGTTAAGTGATAATCCGTGTTCTTCACTGCATTCTACTATTTTGTTAATTAGTATTTGAAGATCTTCCCAAGTTTCTGCGATTAGTACCGTGTCATCGGCATATCTCAAGTTGTTTATTCGGATGCCATTTATCTTAATACCTATATTTTGATCCGAAAGTGCTGTGTTTATAATGTCTTCGGAGTATAGATTGAATAAGGTCGGTGAGAGTATACAACCCTGTCTTACGCCTTTCTTGATCTCGATTTCCTCCGTTGTCTCTTGCTCTATTCGGATATTTGCTTTCTGGTTATAGTAAATCTTAGAGATAATTCTAATGTTCCTTTTATCCAAGTTTTTTTCTACTAGCAGTTTCATTAAGTGATCGTGACGAACTTTATCAAACGCTTTGTTGTAATCAATGAAGCACATATATATATCTTGGTTTATATCTAGACATCTTTGGCATATGACGTTGAGTGCAAATAGTGCTTCTCTTGTTCCAAGCCCGTTCCGAAATCCGAATTGAGTATTACTAATATCTGCATCTAGTTTTCTGTTAATTCTTGAGTGGATTACTTTGATGAATACTTTTAATGTATGCCCCATTAAGCTTATAGTGCGGTAGTCAGTGCACTGTTTTGCATTTGCCTTTTTTGGTAAGGTTACGAAAGTTGAAAGTAGCCATTCTTTGGTATTTCTCCTCTTTTGTAGATGCAGTTAAAAAGGTCGAGTAGAATATTCACTGATTCGCCTTCCACAAGCCTAAGAAGTTCTGATGTGAGCCCGTCTGGACCCGGTGATTTACCATTTTTCATTATTTTTATAGCGTATAATAGTTCTTCTTTAGTTATTTCTGGTCCTTCGTCGCCTTGCAAGTTATCTATATTAGGTTCTTGTCTTTCATCGTCGAACAGTTCAGTTCAGAACATTTAAATTAAACAATATTTTTTTTTATAACACCTGTACGGTGATTGCATACTGCTATATAATTATCAGGTATTTTCTCATAGTACTATACTCTGCTTTTTACACTAAACTGTTTCACAATTACACTTACTCAAATGTTTTTGTCCTTATGAATCTTCCCTTCAGTTCAGTGTTGTCACGAAGCTGGATTGCCTCGACATTTATATGACTATGCAGCGTCTGCTCGTGACTTGCTGCTGTTCTCTTAATTACTTCCATTCCCAGGTCCTGGTGGAGGTTGCTGTTACGAATATACTCAGGAGCATCAACAATGTGCCTCAGTACTTTGTTTTGAAATCTCTGGATAATATGTAGATTATTAGCTTTGATACAACCCCAGAGCTAGCACCCACATAACCATACTGGCCTCAGTACTTGCTTGTAAATGGATAATTTAATATGAATGAAAAATGTTGAGTTTTTTCCAATAAACTAATACAATTGCTTATATCTGATTCCTAACTTTATCTTAATAAAGTAATTGATGAAGGAAAGATTTCTCAAGAATGGTACAACCTCAAAGTCATTTTACTATTAAAGAAAGCAGACAAAGCAAATGTCGAGAATTACCGACCAATATCCTTGCTATCACATCTGTATAAATTACTAACTAAAATCATAACCAACCGCCTAACACATAAGCTCGATTTCTATCAACCTATCAAGTAGGCTGGATACAGAAATCATTTTAATACCATAGACCACTTGCACACCGCGAGAACACTAATGCACTGGGTGTAATGTTCCAATTCATATCGCGTTCGTCGATTTCCATAAAGCATTAGATTCTATCGAGTTATGGGCAGTATTTGAATCTATAGAAAATGCACGTATAGATTCAAGATACACTAACATAATTAAAAACGTATACGAAAATGCCACTATGCAGATAAAGCTGGACGAAAGCACAAACACTAATCCCATAATAGTTGCAACTTATCAGTCGCTCCTTCACTAGTGTCTCCTAACGCTAGTATGGTTGTATCATCCGCGAAGGTGGCAATAGCTCTGGAATGTCACACGTATACAATAGGTACATAATAGGCCTTTGTGACATGCCAGCTTTGATCTTCCTTAAGTAGGTGTACACTTCTTCTTGTTTTACTCTGAAATATCTATTCACAATGTATGATTCTAGGATTTTTGAATACTGTTTAGGAATGAACGTTCTTAGTTTATAGTTTAAACCTTCATGCCAGACTTTATCAAACGCCTGTACTACGTCCAAGAAGACTGCAGAGCAGACTTTTTAATGTTTTTTCTATTATATTCATTACTATGTAAACTTGATCTACAGCGGAATGTTTATTTATGAACCCAAATTAATGATTTGGTACAAAATTTTTTCTTTCTATAATTGGTTTTAATCTTTTCAAAAAAAGTTTTTCAAATAGCTTTGAGATCACCAGAAGGGGTGATATTGGTCGATAGGATGTCACTTCTTTAGGAGGTTTACCTGGTTTGGCAATCATAATGACTTCGGCTACTTTCCAGAGCTGGAAACATATCTCAACATAAAAGCAGCATTTATTAGGTGCGTCAGCTTAGCTATGGCTTTTTTGGAGATTCTTTAATTAAACTTCTGTTATGAGATCATATCTTGGAGTTTTCTTAGGATTTACATTTACTTTTATCTCGTAATACTTCTCTAAATGATGTCAACGTCATTCTTTCTTCGGTTTGGAATGGTTCTTTCCATCTCAGTTCTTCACCATCATTGTCGTTGGTTTGATCGTGTTTTCTAAATCATCTGCAAATCGTTCTGGTTTCTGTTCGTTACTTCTAGTACAGTTACCGTTTTCTTGATAGGAGGAGAATGAACAATTGGTCTCTTCATTATTTTTGTTGCCTTCCATAAACAATAATCTGTGTTCTGGTCAGCTGTTAAATTACTTAAAAATAATTAATTGTTAAATTTTTTATATTCTGTATCTCCCTTTTTGGTTTTTGTGCAGCAATATTTAGACTAGTTTTGTCTCGTGGAACTCAGTATTGCTAAATATTATAAATATATTTATAATATTTATATTTACTATTACTTAAACATAGAAATGTTGTACCTTACTTCGCCGAAGATTAATGAATCGGAGTCTTAGATAATCAATCACTTAAAAATTCTTATGTCCTCGTCTTATGATCGTTCAAAAGACAGTTACAATAGTTTCAATCTGTATGTATAATATCTTTTAATAATTTTAGGGAAGTGATAGTTCGAGTGCCAGCAGCAGTAAGTCAATACCACGGACATCGACAGCATCTACCTCTCGCCAGCTACAGAGAAAACTTGAAGCTCGGATAGAGCAAGCCAAAAGACTTCATCAAGATTATGCTTCCTCCACCCCCGGATTGATTCCTATACAGAGGCTTCCCATACCCGGTGCCAAAGATTTGCAACCCCTTGTACAGTGGGATACAGATGACAGGTTTGTAGTCTATTATATGAGTAATAGAAACTTGTCTAACAATACAGCACATTTTTAGTTCTTTGATTTATTAATATTTTGCTTTCCTTTAAACAGTTCCGTCAGGTATCTTTTCTATTCCTTTGCTGGTGTGTTATTTTGTATTCCTTGAATTCTGCCCATTTTCTGCAATTTCCTACGCATTGTATTATGTTGACCTAGAAGTTATGGTTTTGTACAAATACTGGGGTGTATACCCTATTGTTAATCTGAGCTAGAGGGTGAGAAAATCTTCATCACTGTACAACGCTGTCACCACTGGAACATCCTCAATATGAACCTTAAGGATGCTTATCCCTGCGAGCGGTTGCAAGGCTTACTGATCCTAGTCTGAACTGGCTGGTTCGACTTTGTAGTTTTACGAGAAGGTAGGGACTTTCCGGGATAGGAGTTAAGGGCTTCTAGGTTTCAGGTTCAGTAAAGAGTTGAGGGTATGGGTTTACTTTAGATGCCGGAGATATGCATAAGCAGAAATTTTGTATTCTTCTGGTCGCTGTCTGAATCGGCCGGAAGGAACATAAAAACCAAATTTGGAGTCTACAAATGTATTGAATATACTATGTGGTTTACAATTAAGTTAACAAGCTGTCAGATATAATCAATAATAACTCGTTCGGTGCGAAGGGAGACGAGAAGAGATCTTAGCAAGAAAGTAAAGGGGTGACAATCTGTACTACTATAATTTACTCGGGTTAGTATATAGAATTTTGTTACCTTTCGCGTATTTAGGCTCTAGCTAACGATACGCCCTTTAGTTCCTCTGGAAATCGAATTCAGTTGTGGAGGTACCGCGCTCTGTCGCGATTTTCGAACTCCCAGTACTCGACACTTATACGGAACTATATCCCGTCGAAATATAACAATCGCGTGTAATCCGCACCTGGTGTCGCCTCTCGTATTGACAGCCCTGCCCGAAGATACTGACTGAACCCTAGACGCTACCGAGTCCGAGCGTTCCCGGAGCCGGCAATTACTGCCTCGAGCGCTCCCTCGATACTACTGATCTCCGCTGGCCAACCTCGTTCAGTTTTTATGAATGCCTATTCTCAAAGGCCGGTTGTAGTGCCAAGGTCGAGTTTTTGCTGAGTCCTCGTGATTTAAACCAGGTCGGCGCTGGTGATATATTCCAGAGTAGATCTATGTTTATTAAATCGTGACTATTTTCTTTTTGAACAATTGTTGCAACTGATATTGGCTCATGTCATGCAACTAACTGGGTCAAATTGTTTTTCTTTGTATAATTTAAAATGTATACGTTACTGTATCGAATTTATTCTTTATTTAATTTGGAATATATAATAATTACTAAAATGATTATTATTCTCCCTTATGCTACTAGCCCTTATTTTTTTCTATTCTTTATTTTCTTGCTATGTTTACATTACAGTTTCCATAAATGTTCTTGACTAAAACCAAGTTGCGTATTTGATATGACTCCTAGTTGGTTTGGAGGTACTCTTTTAGTCTTTGGTTTATGATATTTATCCTTGTGTATCATAATCACATGGACTTCTTTTTATATCAATGGTTTCTAAATGTTAGTCTGTAAAAATATTATTGGTGTAAGATACAATATTCTTTCTTTTGTAGGTTCTTTCCAGCCTCGATTATTATTCCCTTGTAGGTGATAGATATGTTAATTAATCATAATGGGAGAGCAAGTCTTAAAGTTAATGAGATCTCGCATTTATTAAAAACTGCTCGTACAAAGGATAATGCTGATTTTCTTCCGTTGAAATCATAAATGAAATAATTAAATATCACAAATAACAGTTACGCTTCAAATTTCATATTTCAAAAATTTATGTTTTAGTGAAGAAGACATCGTCAATTTCTTTCCGCAAGCTAGAAAAGAATCGAAGGTGCACCACGAACTGACCGATACGTTTAGCATAGAGGAAATGAGCATATCAGGAGACGACGAAGAAGAAGACTTACATCTAGTGCCACCTACAACTATTTATAAAACTTTTAAGTGTTGTCCGTTTTCTACATGTACTATTATATGAATTTGTTAATTTAGGTCTATTTTAAAGTACTAAGATTAATAAAATGGTTAAATTTTACATAAATAATTTATTAAAACATTGTTTAATAGTAATGTATGCAACAAGTACTTCAGCTGACACCATTTTTTGACGAATGTAAACGCTGCATTAAGTATTTTCTCTACAGCCCTATTCAATTATTATTATTAATTATAAAATCTAATAATTGTGATAATTTTAGTTCAAACCTTAAGAAAATGACAAATTGTAATGAAAATAGGTTGAATTTAGATGGAAATTATAGAAAACCATAAATGAAAATCAAAAAAGAAATTTCATAATGAAATTGACGGTCAGTTGGTCGTAATTTGTATTAATAATAAAATAAAATATAAAAACACAATATTTTTTTTAATTTCGACAGACAATCGTCAACTTGACATGTTTGACAGAGAAATACCATGCTAGAGAAAAATAACCAACTATTATGGAATGCCATTTTGTTTGGGAATATAAAAAAATTAATTTATAGAAACGAAAACAGTTTAATATCATAAAACAATTAGTCATACATTTATATGTAGTAACAACCTTCTATCAAATATGGAATCACAAATGAGTTACCAAATATGGAGTAGGTACATATATATTGAAGATAAGCATAAACCAAAATATCAGTAACAAAAATTACAAAAATAAACATAAACATCTCTCTCTCTTCAATCCTGACCCCCCAGGGGGAGTGTAGTGGTCGACGTGATGTCGTGTATTGTCTGTCTCCAGAGATCTCTGTCTCTGGTCATTTCTTTTAATTCATGCATAGGTCTTTGGCATATTCCTGTAATTTGATCTATCCATCTTGTTGGGGATCTTCCTCGTGATCTTCGGCCTTCTACCTTTTTTTATATTATGAGTCTTTCCATGTTTTCTGTGTTTGCTCTCATAACATGCCCAAAATATTTTAATTGTTGGAGATGGAGTTTACTAGAGAGTCGTTGGCTAACTTTTAGCTCTCTTAAAATTTAATTATTTGTTCTACGGTCGGTCCAAGGAATTCGTAACATTCGTCTCCAACAGAACATTTCAGTGGCATCTATCTTTCTTCTCTCCGATTGTCTCAGAGTCCAAGATTCACATCCGTAGGTCAGTATTGGGAATATTAAGCAGTTGATCAACCTCATCTTTATCGCTCTTGAAATTTGACAGTCCTTCCATATTTTGGTCATTTTTGCTGTGGCAACTTTTGCTAGATCACATCTACGTTTAATCTCTTCTTGTAATGACCCTGTGTTTGTGATTAATGATCCCAGATATAAGTATGAGCTCACAACCTCGAACCGGTCAATTGTGGTTATGTGTGGATGATTGTTGTGTAGTCTATCCACTCTCATGATCTTTGTCTTTGATATGTTTAATTGCAGACTAAATATTTGACTTTCGTTTTCGATCAGTCTTATAAGTTCTATCAGCTCTTCTTGACTATTTGCAAGAAGGGCTGTGTCATCTGCGAAACGTAGGTTGTTTAGTTTATGACCATTTATTGAGATGCCCTTTTCCCATCCTTCAAGTGCTCTTCGTATAATATATTCCCCATATCTGTTGAATAATTGTGGAGATAGTAAAAATCCTTGTCTGACACCCCGTTCTGGATGAAATTCGTTCGAAAGTGTGTCAAGTACTTTAACTGATCCAGTAGTGTGTTCATATAGTTCGGTTATAAGCGTAATTAGATGTTGTGGTACGCCTACTTCTTTTAGTATTCGCCATAAGTGTCTCCAGTTAACCCTGTCGAACGCTTTACGGTAATCTATAAAACAGATGTATTATAGATATAGAGAACAGCAGCTGTTCTCGAGTGCCTCTACCTTTGGTAAATCCAGTTTGCTCTTGTGGAATTTCTCTTTGAAGGAATGTTTTCAGTCTCTCATTGATTATATGTAGCATTATCTTGCTGGCATGGGATATAAGAGAGATAGTTCTATAATTGTCGCATTTATGGAAGCTGCCTTTTTTATGTATGGTCGTTATTGTAGATTTTGTCCAGTCTTCAGGCCATTGTTTATAATGCCACATTTGGTTACAGAGTAGATGAAGTAACTTTACGCCGGTTTCTTCTGTGGCTTTAAGCATTTCTGCTGTTACCATATCTGGACCTGGTGCTTTGTTATATTTGAGCTTGTTGATAGCCTGTCTTACTTCATTTTCGAGTATATCAGGTTTTTCTTTCACCTCGTCAGAGATTGGCTAACAAGCTCTTGGCGTTGATCATATTTATATAGGTCCCTGCAATATGATCTCCATGTCTCTGCTATGTCTTCTCTGTTTGTTCTCAGGGTTCCAGTGTTATCTTCAATGGCCCAAGTTCTCGCTCTGAAGTCTCTTGTCAGGTAGCGTATTTTTCTAAATAGATCTCTCGGCTGATTATTCTGACCATGTCTCTCAATTTCTTTGCATATACTTTGATAGTACTGTTTTTTGTCGGCCTTACATCTTCGTTTTATTTCTTTATTGAGATTTTTTAAACTAGCTTTTTCCCTTTCACTATGTACACCACTTTTACAAAGACTTATTCTATTCTCAATTATTTTAAGAGTTTCATCTGTTATCCAGTGTTTCCGTTTCACCGGATTATTTTTCTTTGAGCGATCCACTGGTGTTGTTACGCAATGTTTAACAGTCTCCCATATTTCTTGTGATGTTCCGTTACGAATAGAGGGCATACTTTTCTGTACTTCCTGTAGAAGGTCTTCTTTTTTTCTTAGTTCTATCCTCTTTATCTCTCTTTGTTGGGTGCTTTAAGTTAAAGCATTACTTTAGCTATGAGGAGAGTATGATCGGATCCACATATCGCCCCTAGATACATGAACATATACGATTTTAAATAAATTTTAATAAGAAAATTGTAAAAAATTAAAGAAATAGCTTAATTAAGTTGCAGAAGTCCTAGATCCATGTATCAAGCTTCGGACCAGAGCAATCATAATAAGCCCAGAGCCGACACATTATGTAATTAATCCAGTTCTCCACTGTTATCCCTGAAAAAAAAATCATTGACCAAAATATACACTCAGCATCAGCAAAGTCAGAGATTCTTGGTCCAACGGCTCATCAGGCTCACTTTCTTCACCAAACTGGATAATGTCTTGTTCTTCAGAGTGCTCTTCTTCAAATAAGTCTTATTTTTCTTTGATCGTTTGTTTCTCTTAGTAAGTTTCTTTTTATATTTTATCTTGGGTAATTTATTTTATTTATTTTTTTTGTCACTTCAATTGTCGATTTATTAAATTATTGTTGTAGGGCGAAGATGTTATGATAGCTACTACGGCAGCTTTTTTTCCTCTGTGAGATACTTTTTTTCGTTTTTCTGGTACTGGACTTATATTATACGGAGAATCCATATCTACAGTGCTCCCATTAAGCCTGGAAGTCAAAGATACAGGTTCCAGTTGTACATTAGCACTTTGTTTCTGGTACATACACTTAATGCACTATAGTGTCAATCTAGAATAAGTAGAACCTTCGATTCAGAAGTCGGGTTGGTGCATTAAATGAAGTGTTGAATTTCTCTGTCAAGATGTTTATTTCAAAATCCGTAAAATAGTTTCAAAACACAATTCAGTTTTCTGCTTATAATCTGAGCCTTCTAAAAATTGCAAGGCAAACATATTTGATAAAAGATGTTAAAAGGGACATGGGGAATCTAAAATTTGCATTCCACAACATGTCTTTTACAACTTATTTCTACAAGTAGAAATCCTTAGCGAATTGTGCTTCTAGTACTCACACAGAGTAAATCCGAATAAAATGAAAAAAGGCAGCAAATATTTGATTTCACGCAAACAAATCCTATGAATCTGTTGATACGTATTTCGACCTAATAGGTCTCATCAGAACAGCTATTCATAGGAGTTCTCAACGTGAAATTTGCCTTGCAATTTTTAGAAGGCTCAGATTATAAGCAGAAAACTGAATTGTGTTTCGAAACTATTTTACGGATTTTGTAATTAGATGTCGCTAGCGCGTCCGTATTGAAGCCATGTTATTGTTGCTTCTTAAAAGGCAGAAAATATTGATTTTTCACGTTGAGAACTCCTATGAATAGCTGTTCTGATGAGACCTATTAGGTCGAAATACGTATCAACAGCATCATAGGATTTGTTTGCGTGAAATCAAATATTTGCTGCCTTTTTCAAATATTTGCTGCCTTTTTTCATGTTTATTTCAATCCACCCTGATGGATGTGCAATTCGTATTGATCATAGTGGACAGCCTCTCATTGGTTCAGCATTCATGTTTTTTCTGGGGAAAATAATTAACGGTGGCACAAAATGACCTGTAGTATTCATGCAAACAACCATTGTCGTAAGGGATCCTCTTTCTTCTTAAGTAAGTGTCGCTATCTGGCATTTCCCTCTATGACCTATGATTTGTGGTATCATATTCTTTATTACTGTAAGACCAGATTCATCTACGTTGTAAATAAGATTTGGTGGATAGTTATTTTTAGTGTAAATATCCAGAATGTTAAAAAATTTTCGTTATCAAATCCAAATTCTCTGACAAAAGATGTATCAGTTGGTCTTCTAATCAAAAGTTTCTCTTTATGCTGATTTAAAAATAACTTCAACCACTTTTTCCAGCCCTATCTGGTTGAATAAAGCAATTCTGCGAATTGTTTATGTTTGCTAGCATATATACCATATGGCGAAGATCAGTTCTTGTCAAAACGTTTGCTCTTCGTCATCAATACGTATTCTACCAGCTCACCTTCGAGTTGGGAGCCCAATGTTGTATGTCACCAAAAGTCTCAAAACACTAAAAATAAATATAACAGAGGATAACAAAAACAAATAGAAGAAGATAAATTATAAATATAACCAACTTAGTAAAATAATACGAAAAAACAATGGCAAAGAAATGTGGAAAATGTTTAAAGATAATATGTTACAAATAATTCAACAGAGATAAAAGAAAACAACAATGGATGACCAAAAAAATTCTTGTTTGAAAAATTGAAGCAGAGAAGACAACAGAGAAACAACAGGGAAGAATATAAGAAAAAACAGAGATTAATAAATCAAAAGATAAAGATCGCGAAGGAAAAGTAGATGGAGAATAAATGGAAAAGAAAGATACACAAATGGAAGGAAACTATTATAAAAAAGTTATACAAATATAGACTCTTTTTCTTTTTCATTTTTCATAAGCAATTCTGCTTATCAATTGGCGGGTTAATACCTCTATGGAAGATTGTCACTCTTTCTTTTACGCGGTCATCCGAATTGTAGACTCGACAGAGATATGAAAATATGAGGAAAATATTAAAAAAACTTTGTAAACATTGAGTTTTCAGCCCATCAGCACATCAGTGCTGACTTTCAAATAGATCTAAAAATCCGTTTACTGGGTGTGACCATTTTCTGAATGACCAAGTACCGAAAAGTACAAAGAAAGATGTAACGAAGTTCAAACAGGAAAAATCCAGGAAAGAAACTTAGCCTGTGGTGGCAACTCACTTGACCTGGAGCTGAGAAAGTTAATAGGTCTTTTTGATGTAACATTACAGAAAAAATCATGTAAATTTGTAAAATATCTTTCACATCTTTTAAATTATTGTATGAAAGTTAATGCGCTATGGACGTTATAAGATATAATTATAAACAAAAATTTTAAATACATAAATGTTAAATAAAAGTACTTTAAAATAGCCTTTTTGTGCTAATTTTATAGACAACCATGTTAAAAGTATTACCGATAGAATATATTTGTATGTTCAATTAATATTCAATAAATTTTCACTAATATTCTTTTTATTTACTTAGACTTAATAATGCGACAACCAATTATACCAAATAAATTAGAGTTAGAATAGAAAAGGCTAGAAGGGTATTCAATAACATGAAACGAATATTATGTTGTAAAGACCTCAGCCTAAATCTTAGAAAACGAGTACTTAAGTGTTGTATATTTTCTGTTCTTTTGTATGGTGTGGAGACATGGACTTTAACTAAACAATGTCTCAATAAATTGGAAGCATTTGAAATGTGGACATATCAAAGAATGCTGAGAATCTTTTATACAGACAGAATAACCAATGAAGAAGTACTAAGAAGAATAGAGAACAGCAGGGAGATGCTAGATTCCATCAAAATAAGAAAACTACAATATCTGAGTCATATAACACGTGGTTACAGGTATAAATTCCTAAAACTAATAATGCAGGGAAACATTCAAGGAAAGCTCCGCATAGGTAGAAGAAGAAGAATGTTCTGGATTTAAAAATCTCAGAGAATGGATGCAGCTCAACTAAACTCTTTCGGGCTGTAGTGTCAAAAGTTAGAATAGCAGTGATGATTGCCAACCTTCGTCGTGGAGATGGCACGTAAAAAAGAATAAGGCGAGTATAAAGACAAACAAAAAGAATGTCTCAAATGAGAGAGGAAGAAAGTATAACGATAGGCTACTGAATACAAATATGAGAGTTCTTACTTGTATTTTAGAAATATCTCCAACACTAACGGTTCAAAAGATTATCCAAGTTTGGTGTGAAACCCACAATGTATGTTATGTTTTTGTTGAGGGTTTAAGAAAGTGATCGAAGAAAGAAAAAAACTTTCAGATTTGCAAAGCCTATGATATGGAGAGAGCAAAAAAATCATTCAAATGATTGATATTTTTGTACAGTCGATGTTTCTGGATATGACTCCAAAAATAAGAAAGTGATTGTTTATCCTAACCTCCCATCTGCTATCCGTGTAGTAGAGCATGGATCTGAACTGCCAGTCGAACCTTCTCTATATATTGATGACATTTTAAATACTAGTGAATTAGCATTTGATGAAAGTGATTCAGGAAGTGATGGTGAATTTTAGTATCCTTCAGAAAATTTACAACCACAGTTGTTTACACAAGCTGAGTTGGATGACTTAATTAGTAAGAGATTTGAGGTTAATAAATGAAAAATCAGAATTGCTTGGCTCACGATTAAAAGAAAGGAATTTGTTTGAAATAGTTTGCTCATTTTTTAAAGTAGGAAGAGGATTTAGTCTACTGTCATGATATTGATGGTCTAATAAATAAATTTGTTATTGAGTATAATAAGGATGGTATTGTGTATAATAAGGATGATTAAAGGCTTTTATAGACTCTTCAAAAATAAGTTTAAAAGCTGTACTCTTACACAATGGGTACACTTATACTTCACTTCCTTTTGCTCATTCGTTCCATATGAAAGAGACATATGAAAATAGGGACACAATTCTACAGAAAATCAGCTATTCAACTTACAAATGGATGATCTGTGGAGATCTGTCAACAAAAGGGATTTACAAAGATTTCATGTTTTATTCGTGAATGAGAGAGTGGAGCAACAGTTAAACTTTGTTTTCATGTTTTATTTGTGAATAAGAGAGTAGAGCAACAGTTAAACACTGGTCCACAAAACAATGGCCCATAAGTAATGTTTTAACACTTGGCAAGAAGAACATTTTGTACAAAACTTTGGTAGATACAAAAAAGATCCTCCTTTCACTTCTACACATCCAGTTAGGTTTAATGAAACAGTTTTTCAAGGCCCTGCCTAAAGATGGAGAATGTTTCAAGTACTTGAGTGTAAAGTTTCCCTATCTATCAGAAGCCAAATTAAAAGAAGGTGACTTTGTTGGACCAGATATTCGTAAAATAATGTTCGACTCCACCTTAAAACCAAGTTGACTACTAAGAAAAAGAAGCTTGGATTGCATTCCAAAAAATGTAACCAAAATTAAGTAATGTGAAAGACCCTAACTTTTGAGCTTATCGTAGCTAATTTATTAGATAAGTTCAAAGATTTGGGATGCCTAATGACTTTCAAAATCTACTTTTTTCTCTAATTATCTTGACTTTTTCTCTGAAAATATGGGTAATGAAGATTCCACCAAGATATGTGATGGAGAAACGATACCAGGGACGTTGGAACACCGACATGATGGGTGATTACTGTTGGTAAGCCCATCGGGAACAACAGAGTGCCCCACATAGGAGAAACAGCTACTTGAGAAGTTATACACAAAAAAGAAAAAGAAAATACAAAAGCATTGACTCCTCAAATGATTTTATAGGCCTATACTATTACAAGATAAGAATTAGATGGAAGGTATTATTTTAATAATGTATCCATTTATCATCTAGAATAAACCAGTGTCATATTGCGGGAAAATTGTTAGTGATAAGTAAAATTTAATTTCAGATTCTTTATAAGCGTCAAAAAATACATAGGATTCACATAAATTTGTAAGAAAAGTTTTATAAATCTTTTTTTGTTGGCCTCTGTAATAAATTGCTCTTATTTTAAAAGCAGGACACATCTTTAACAGATCGGAGACCACTACAATCTTAATTTGCTCTAGTTTTTAGGCCGTTTGCCCGTTCGGGGGTCAACATGCTCAGGTGCAACTAAGGCTAAACCACGGAAAACACGTTTCTGCTAAAAAGGATTTCTAGTTAATAGTGTTGTCAGACTGGACCAATCACAGTAAAGATTGCAACTCTGGGCGGCCAATTACAACGAGTTTTATTATCTACAATTGGACTGGACCTCCGACGAAATGTTGCTGCGCACATGCAACTAGAAAATGCAAAAAAGCAACGTATGTCGCCAAATGTGACTAAATTACAAACACGAAGTGTATAAAGTGGCAGCACATCTTCCGATCGGGATCTAGTCGCCTTACACTATTAGCCCCGCTAGACCTTGTTGGACGAGTGTCATTTGAAAATTCAACGTTTTTTATTATTAACCAAGATTAAATCTTTGTGACGACTTTTTGAAGAAGTTTTTTACAGTAACAAAGCCTATTTGACTAAGAATCATTCACTAGAAGGCGTAGGAGTCGGAGTAGCGATTATTGGTCATTCTTTCGTCGAGGTGAAGAAAAGTTTAATAGTAAACTTGTCACTTTACGAAAGAAACTGTCGAATCGCAATGAATATTCACTGCCTGGGCGAGCATCGATCTTTGAGATAGGAAAAACAGGCTGCTTTATATCTATCTCAGATTGTGCCGAATTAGCACGGTTAGCAGTAAATAAAAGGCAGAAATAAATCAACGTCTTGTAAAGATAAATATAAGATTGTTTCTCCGCAGGAGGTAACATACGAGGAGTAGCACCAACATCAGAGTCGCCACTCCGACGGTGTTCTTACACACCTTGTGGGTGTGTGCTCGACCATATGTCGAAACTTTCATGAGACTCTTGAAACTCCGTGAATAAAATTTGCTTTTTAGTTGTCACTGAGACTGAGACGGAAAAGAGCGACCTATGCCTCTATGCCCTCTATATAGTCAATGAATACTAAAATTGTCTTCTAATCATCTCACCTTAAGTGATTTTAATTAAGAGACCTTGGTCCTTATGTAAGTGGCACCATCTTACAGGCGATTGTTCAACTAGTTCGAGTATATAGTGTTGCCTACATCTGGGCGTATTTCTGGAGTTGTATTAATTATCTGTTTTTATTTTCTCATTTGAATACCACGGATTTTATGACTTAAAGACTAAAAATGAGACATTTTATGATTTAAAATTTATTTTTTAAATTCAGTGTTTAGGATTAAACTTGAGAGGTCGCTGGTTAAATTATATCAGATAGATAATTATAACGAAAAATGCAATATTTGTTTATACACAAAATTAGCGAAAATAGCAACTGTAAATTGTAAATAAATTACGGAATTAAGTGGTTTACTCATTATCAATGTTTTGTACAAAAAACTATGGACTTACCCTTTGGTTCTATTGAGGTATTCGTAACAGGCTGAAGAGTTGGTCGTCGGGCATCACGACGCCGCGGCCTGGGACGCCGAGGCTAATTAACACGAGACCGGTCAAGTGTGGTGTGTTTCGTTCACTGTGTTACGAAGAAGTAAGAATGCGTTGAGATGGTCAAAGCTAAGTAACCCTCAAAGCGGTGGTCCGAGAGGGTGTACCAATAAATCATTTCATTGTATTGCGACCTTTCCGATAATTTTAGCTAATTGTGACGGTAATACGACACTTTACACTTGTGTGTATATTTTGGAACCATACAAAAGAGAAGCCAAATTCTCCGTATTCACAACATCATAAATGAGATATCCAGTTAAAGTTTTACGAGACAACAGGAAATAATATATTTCAAAAAGGTCTTTAAAATACAGCACCAAATTAGATCACATTACATCACCGTAACAGAAAAAATATTAACTGCAAAAATATGAAATGAATTCGCACATACTTTCCCAAACATTTAGAATAGTTTATTGACAATAAATTACTTACAATAAATAAACAATATAGTACAAACTTGTAGAAAAGTTGAGTTTTCGCTGAGCAATTTTTTTATAGAGAAAATGATGGTTGTTCTTTTGGAGCCCATCAAATAATTGCTTACACATTTGATATATAATTTAGCGATAAAAGTGTATTTATATTAAAATTCGTTTTGGACTGACGAAATAATATAACAGTATTATAAAATAATGATACAGTAAAAAGCACAAAAGAGAAGAAAATAAAGCATAGAAGAGAAAAGAAAGTTTTTTATTTATTTAAATGATAGTAATGTAGTCTGTGCTACTCAATTATCAATGATTACTAAATAGTAATCAACACAATTATCCTGAGACCAAATTATCGACAGAATCTAGTAAAAATGTAACGTAAGGCCTAATCAACTGCAAAGTCCGGATCAAAAGTACGAAGAACATAAAAGTCGACCAGTAATTTAAAATTATTATTGTCACTGTAAAATAGAGTATCTAGTAGAGAAGAAAAGAAAGTATAGCAAAGAAAAGAAAGTTTTTTATTTACTTTGAATGATAGTAATTTAGTCTGTCCTACTCATGGGTCCTATTCCATTATCAATGATTATTAGAGAACAAAATGACGGTATTAGATTTTGATTTGATACAGGGCAGCAACAAGCATATACGTATTTCGATCTCTTTAGATCTCCTCAGTACGGTATAGCTACTACTCCATATCAAACCAAAATATTTTCCCGTCGTAGATTATACTTAGTTATTAAAAATAACTATTTACGGACGTAACTACGCCATCTAAGAACAAAAAGAGAAATCATACGATGTCTACCTGGCGAAATCGAATTCAAATATAAGCCGCCGTGCTCCCTAAAACTTGCGAAGCAAACAGCTTGATGAATGAATCGGCAAGGAAGTCTAAAATTTGCACTTCAAATGCCGTTCATCATGGCCTATAATCGTAGTGAATTCGATTTCTGGTATTCCAAATGAAGTAAATAAACAAAACAAAATGACGGTATTAGATTTGGTTGTTGCCACGGCTTGTTGCTGCTCTGTATCACATATTTATTTGCGGGAGGAATTAGACAAGGCGACAGTTTAAGCCCTTTCTTGTTTAATCTTCTCATGGGCAAAATTATCAACAAAGTAACATCTCTTAATCTCGGATATAGAATGGGCAACAAAAGAATTGGTATGGTGTGTTACGCAGACGATGCAGCAATTATTGCCGAATCAGAAGATGATCTCCAAAGGCAGCTCTTTCAGTTCTTTCAAACAAGCCGACTACTAAATATGAACATCTCTACCAACAAAACTAAATGTATGACAATAGCAAAAGATCCGCTCAGATGTAAGTTAGTGGTTGAGGACAACCCCATAGAACAGGTGATGCAATTCAGATATCTGGGCATAGATATATCAAGCACCCACGACCCAGTAAAGGACCTGAGGAGTCAGATCAACAAAGCATCTGCACTGTCAGGATGTCTGCGGAGATAGTCTGGTCAAATCCGTATATGCGCACAGATAGTAAAATTAGAATCTATAAGACTTGCATACGACCGATCATGACATATGGCATAGAAGTGCGCGAAGATACTAACAAAACGAAACAGATGCTAAGGGTTGCCGAAATGAAAACCCTAAGAACAATAATGGGGAAAACAAGAAGAGACAGAGCGAGAAATACAAACATTAGAGAGCAGTGCAAAATTCAAGATATTGTAAGATGGGGAAGGCAGCGCAAGATGATGTGGTACAACCATGTAAGACGAATGGATGAGAATAGACTCCCAAAAATTGCCCTAGAAAACAATCCGCCCGGTTCAAGACCCCCCGGAAGACCACCTAAAAGATGGAGGGATAGTTGGCAATCTACCTCCCAAGAAATTAACCAGAGGCAGCTTCAGAATTAAACAGATCGAAAGATCTACAAAAAGTAGAAGAAGAAGAAGATTTTGTTATTTCTTTTTTATGAAAAATACTTTCAGAACAAGCAAGTAACGTGCCCATTTCTATTACAAAATGTCAAGTAGTAGTAGGAGATTATGCACAATAACAATTTTTATTTTGTAACTTCAAAGCGCTGTAACTTTTTTTGTGTAGATACACTTTTGTACTAATGTAAGTTAGATTCAATCAATTTATTTTTGTCCCCAGAATGCGTGATTTATGACATACCTTTTTGAAACACTCTGTATATTAAGAATCGTGAATTTAAAGCCACCGAGTAGCATATTTCTGGAGATATTAGTTTAAATTTTAATTGAATAGTCATCCGAAATAGAATTTAAAATGAGCTGTACAGACCTAGACAACTCGGTCTGTTTAAATTCAAGATCTGGACCTACCTTCAGAAAAAACGACAACATGAAATCACCATTGACGTGGCAATATAAAAAGAAACTGTCTGCCAACTTCGACGCCATCTACGGTAAACGAGCTAAACCAAAGTACAGATGTATTGATTAATCATAGCGAGAATTTCGTCACGTAATTCACTACGTGGGGTATTGCATAACATATTGACTACTTCAAGAAACATGACAATGTCGTAAATCATTCTCAATTGATAACTCTACACAAAGATTAATAGATGGGGCTGTTAGACACTTTATAAAGTCTCTGCTTTGTATTGTTGGATATTAGTAGGTATTACATAACATCTATTTTAAAACGTAAATTTAGTTTGACACGATTTATTTAACGTTAACGTTTTATTTATTATAACTGAATCTCTTTTTCTTTTTCTGAATGCTACATTTATATATAGATGTCTTGATTTATGATTTATGATCAATTTATCCTTCCTTATATATTGGTTGTACATAATAAGTGATTTAAATTTTTTCTTTATGTTATGCAAACTGTGTAAGTTGAATTGCGCTTTTTGGAAATCTTTTTTTCAACATTTTGACACTTTTCGTATGTTTCATAATAAAAAACAAAAATTTTATCTTTTTTTATTTTCCAGTCCAAAAGTACAAAGTAATGTCTGCACAAGAACTACAAAATATGCTAAATGGGGTAATTTGTCATAGCGACATGTTTGGATAATATATAAATATTTCCAAAACTAAAATTTTAGTATTTGCAAAGATACCAACAAACGTACATTTCTAGGCCAAGGTACAAATAATAGACAGGTAACTTTCAAGAAAAGAAATCCTGTCAAGGATCGAACAAGTGAGAAAAACACTCGCACACACACGAAAACACATGAACATGACAACATCTCTTTACAAGATCAGACCTTAGTCTAGAGCGTAGAAATCAAATAATCTGATATTACATTTTCCCGATTTTGCTGGATAGCTGTGAAAGTTAGACAATGGACTCTGAAACAGAAAAAAGAATAGATGCATTTAAAATGTAAAAATACAGACCGATGCTGAGAATTCCATGGATACAAAAAGTGACCAATGGTGAGGTACTTCGCCGCATGAGTAAACAAAAAGAATTACTTAGCATAATAAGCACAATCAAAGAGAGAAAATTTCAATACTTGGGTCATGACATGTGTTGTAGCATTTTAAAATTCCTTGGTATATATTGAAATCCCCTTGTATATGTATTAAAACACCGAAGAATATTTTCCATGTATTTCTCCTACAAGTTAAAATACCCAAAAAGTATTTTTAATCCTATTTGCATCGCCGAGATCGATAATAAACCATTTTACAGTTTGTTTATATTTCACAGACGCATATTCTTCGATATTCTTTAATCGTTAGGCCGCTTAATATTCTGCGTTTTAAATAAATATCCATTTAGATGGCTGAGAAGGTTTTGCTGGAAAGATATTTGCGACACTCTAGGTAAGACCGGCCGCTGTAAAAAGGCGTGTTTAGTGTTATTATAGTCCAAATTTTCCTACAAATTCGTAATGTTTTTTTTGCCTTTTTTCGTGAAAGTATGTAGTGAACAGTTAATAGTTGCAGTTACAGTGAGATTTGAAATGTTGGCGATTAAGAATAGAGGTGTTTTAGTTTATTCGGTCAAGAAGCCAGCAAATGTGTTGGTAAGAATGAATTATACTTTACGTAATGTGTCAATTTTGAAAGAGTAATCAGTTTCTAAGTATCTAAGAGTTTTGTGTCGTCTACAACATTTTTAAAAAATACCCGCATGGTTCCTGTTTTTTAAGAAGCCCAGTCTGAAGTTTGTATCCAGTGCCGCCAATTTCAGCCTCAAATTGTCTTGTCTTTAAAAAGCCGTTTTAGAACATAGTTCAAAGTATGCAGTTTTTTGTTTGATCGGCAGAGATTTTAAATTCCAGTTCCTAACCCCAGAAAATTTAAAGTAATTTAGTGGAAACCAGGTAACTTTATAAAAATAAACATTTTAATAATAATTGCTTTCTTAAGAGTCTGTAAATAAATTGTAATAATTAAAATTGTAGATCATAGGGCGTGGCTTAGCTGTCATTTTAATTGTTCTCCGTTTTAAGATTTCGTTTTGACATATGACAGCTAGGTTTATTATTGTCTATTATTCCTTTTGTGTTTTTAGGAGGGAATAACCTTTTTCTTTCATCCAGCAGGAAGTTTCCTCTAAGCGACGACCTTATTTTTAATAACTGGAGGTTCTTTTTGTGTTTTGTTTGTCTATTTGTCTAGGAGATTCATGTAGGTACCCTGTTTTTGTTTCATTTTTGTAGTTGCCCCAATCTAAACCCCTTGCCATTCACTTATCCACGACCTAGTCCTTTAAATAAATCCTAAGCGCCATTCGCAAAGGTTTCGTTTATTTTGCTTGCCCTATTTTCACCCCCAGTAACTCTTGTCCCCAATTTTTAACCCCTCATAGTAATACCCTATGTGCTAGGCAAAATATTTCGTTACAGTGTTGAGAGGTGAAAGATATGAATTACTCCAAATCATATAAATAAAGTGCAGAGCAAAAGATCAGTTGGAAGACACCAGAACTCATGGCTGAAAGACCTGAGGAGATGGTTTGACCGTTCATCCACAGAAATATTTCCAAATGGCGATTGGAAAGCAATTTCCACAGCTACAATTGCCATTTGAATCGCCAACCTTTGAAAGTAGACGGCACAATAAGAAAAAGAATGTCCACGTTTTGTTATACATTTTTCATGTAGTTTTTTTAATCTGTTTAGAGTAAATATATGATGACTGGAAACAAATTGATCAAAAGTAGTGAATTGATGCGAAATCTTATTATTCTATGACGGTAGTCGTGACGACGCTATTTTGTGGAGCTAGTTCCATGACTCTCGCTTCAGCATTTCACTATAGAGAAAATAGTAAAATACAACGCCAGTATAAGATCTACACTTCAACAATCAAAAAAAGTGAATAAACGAAATAAGTGACGACATAGAAGATCTAGATAGTAAAGATGATATTAATATTCCATATCCATCAAAATTAAAAGCTTCTTACAATAACAAATAATGTGTATCCATTTTAACTAGCAATAACAGAAAAATAATTATAGAACAATGCGAACATTTAAAAATATGGGAGGAATTTATAAACAAATCATTCGCAAATAACACACCGGAATTTCAACAGAAGCTAACACGGGCAATGAGAGCACTTTAATCCTGGACACACGAGATAAGTATGCAATAAAATGTGCAAATATAATATTTTTCACCTAAGAAGACCGCTTTCTAATTAAATGCTGTTAACTTTATTAGTAGCGGACCAAATAAGCAGCGACACATTTTACACTACCTTTATGAATAACATTTTACTGCTCTGTTGTTTCAATCACCATTGCTCAACAAGTTATCGTTCATTGGTTTTAATATTTTTTTTGCAATAGTACGAGTACGGAACATTTATGTAAACAGTGAATTTATTACATGTTAATTTTTTTTAATTTCTTTTGACGTATCTTATAATGTAGGTTTACCCAATAATCAAAGTTATGCCTTTACAAGAACATATTATTTAAAAAATATGGAGTAAATACCATGTACCATAATAACTGTAATATCCTTTACTTTAAAAATTTGTTTAGTAATTTATTGCTTAAATCCACACAATAATTGAAAAATGATTCATGCTGTTTAAAAACATCTTTCTGTTAACGACAATGTCATCGACAAAGTAGATCAAATTCAAACGTCACCATATTACTCTTCTGTTTATCGTTAAAAATTAATTGATGGTCGTGGGTTGTATTGGTGTTATTTAATAATTTAACAAAATACATAATCAGCAAAAATCTTATTTAAAACATGCAAACGATTTTTACAATCACAATTAATGCAGTGTTTATGCTTATTTAGCATTGGCTTTTAAATAATTTGTGTTCGTTTGATTTTTTCGTCTGTGGTACAACACTCGTACCTTTTTGGGAATAGTAGTTGTATATAAGTACCTATTTTTTATGGTAGTGTAGTGAAGCGGTACTTTAAAGCAAAATGTGTAGTTTGGAAGAAAATAAAATACAGTCGAAAAGACGAGTGTACATGCTATGCTTACGGTATCTTAGAGAGGACATTCCGAAGAATTAATAACACGAGTGAGGATGAAATAAATAAAGTAAGCAAGAGAAATCGTCGACATCCAAAAACTTTAGATTTGCACCACTCAAATAAACTTATAATTAAAACTATTATATAATATGTATAAACCAAACAGCATGTAACAATTAGTGCTGTGTTACAAAAAATAAAAGACAAGGAACTATGTGATATTATTTTAACAAGTTTGTGGAGAGTGCTGAAACATTTAGGTTTTCGATATAAAAAGATAAATAATAGACAAGTATTATGTGAACTCTCAAATGTTGTTTTAAAATGGTGGCATTTTTTAAGCAAATACATGAACAATAAAACGTCTGATAGTCCGAGGTATAGTCCAAAAATATGTCACAATCGTCCTGGAAAGATGGCACCACGAAATGTTATTCTTCGAGTCGTTCCGGTAATGGTAAATGCTACATTGTACTTCACGCTGGAAATGATGGTGGGTTTTATTCCTGAGGCTAGTTTAATTTTTTCGTCCACAAAGAATATAGGTGATAACCATGGAAATATGAATGTTTGTTACTGACCAAATGGCTCTTAAATATGGACATGCAGTTCTTCGATTTTCACCCTACCATTGCCACTGTAATGTGTTAAGTTAGTTTGGGATATAGCCAAAAATTTTTATGATAAACATGCATCCAAAACAACAGATGACGCTTCTTAGTTTATAGAAAGAATCGCTAGAACAAATAAAGGCAGAACAATGGCAAAATTGTATTAGACATACGGAAGACATAATCGTTTAGTCTTTTTAAACCGAGCGAGTTATAAATGAGGTACGGCCTCTAATTATTCTAATAGACAATTCAGAGAGTAACGACTCTAATAGTAAGAGATCAGACAGTGAATAGTACAACTCGTTTGCTAAAAAAAAGTAACAAAAAAGTGTTTCGGGAATTCAATTCGGACTTCGTGGTGTGTTTTAGTTAAAGGATAAAGTACCTTCGGTCTAATTACTGGACTGTATACTCTCAATAGCTTTAGTATTAATCACTGGACTACACGTGTTTAAACATTTTGTTTTGCTGAAACCTCGAAAGTGATTTAGTGCCAATTTGTTTCAAAAAAGACAAATTACATAGTTACAACAGCAAATTTACTAAGATGTAAATTGGAGCTGTAAGGTCAGATAATAGAACAAGTGATGACGTTGAAATATCAAGGCATCACATTATCTAGCAAGAAACAAGGCCTGATACAGAGAGGACAAAAAGGATGTTAGAAACAGCAGAAACGAAAACATTTTTGAATGAAAATTGGTAGTAAAACACTATGGGATAGGGCTAGAAGTACATATATACGACATAGATGCAAGGTTAGGAACATCAAAAACTGGGTAAGAAATAGAAGAGTAGAATGGAATGATTATATAAGCCGAATGACAACTAATAGAGTAGTAAAGACGGCAAGAGAAGGTTCCCCAATAATAAGACAATCAGTAGGAAGACCACGAAAACAATGGAATGACGACTTACTGGAGGCACATTGAAAAACAGAGTGTCTTGTCTATATAAAAAGAAGGAGAAGAGGAAGAAGAAAAAGTATAAATTAGGTGAGTACTCTAGGCTATGGGATTCAAACATCAATATGGACTTGGTCAAAAAATCATGGTGAAGAGTATTTAAATTAGAATGGTTGCATTGCGTGTGCTAGCATACGCAATAAAATTTCTACCCTAGCGAACAAAGGTGTTAGCAATTTGGATAAACATACATTAGAGCATAAACTACACGTAAAATTATCCTGCAAGTATGAAAGAGGTGAGGAAGGTATTAGAAAAAAATATGAAGCAAATGAAAAAAGTAGAAAATTTTACAAAACTAAATGTGGGATAGCGATACAAAAATTATACAAAGGGAAATGTTTCAGAAACGTCAAAAAATCAATAAAAAAGCAGAACTGCAAAGAAAAAACTATTTTAAAATGACTGAAACTATTCTAATTTGTTAATAAATAATACGTAACATCCAGATATTTTGTTTCATAACACAAACACAAAAACACTTTTTAAATGCGATAATCCTTGAAATATTATTTAGAATAGCTCAGTCCAAGCTAGACTGTATCATGTATAACCGAGAATTGCCCCACTTAATTTGTATTCAATTTTTGTCCAAGGTTGACTTTAATGTCCACCACAGGACTCACTGTCCAAGGTAGTCTTTTCGTTTTCCATGCTTTTTAAATGGATGTCCAGGATTCTATACCTTTTTATTCAAAGATAGCTGAGAAGAAGAATTGACAGCCAAAAAGAAAAAGAATGTACAGACGAACAGAAGAAGAATTGTCTGCCGAAAAGAAGAAGGATTGACAGCCGAAACGAAGAGGAATTGACAGACGAACAGAAGAAGAATTGACAGTTGACAGCTGTAAGCCGTTATCTTGTAACGTTATATGTCAAAATTTTCCCACGCTGTCAGAATTTGTTTACTTAGAATGAAGAAAATATATTATTTTATATTTTTGGCTAGCTCCCCAGATGACTAATGGTCATGGAGAATAAATGGTTGTTTTATAGCAATAAAACATTTATGATTCTAAATCTGAGTCTAAAAGCACAGAATAATAAACAATCAGAATGTCCACTCTCAGATGCTGTCTTTTGAAGTTTGTCAGCACACAATCGCCATATTTTAAACGAAAACATAGACTCGAATTGAGAAATTTGTGACAAGCTACGACAGAACTGTAATTTAAATTTTTAGAGATTAATGATTTAGTACATTTAAAATAATTTAATCTATTCTTCAACTAGAAGTACAAATAAAATAGTACATATTATTTCTATAGTTGCCGTAAATAAATTAAATCGGTTTATTTTTCTATGCACACCAGATACAATGTTACTGAACAGCACTTGTTCCGTTTAAAACATGGCTGATTCCGTCTGCGCGAACGAGATGCGCGTACTTATTTTTTCAAGCAGAGTTAGCATTCTGATTGTTTATTATTCTGTGCTAAAAACATTCGCAATGTGGACATTGAATAAACAAAGAAATGTTTATAAGAACGGTGAACTGTTATACACTATAACAAAACGAAGTTTTCTATTTGGGACATTTAATGAGAGGTGACAAATATTGGATATATTAATTGATTTAAATTAATAAGACAGAAGAAAAGCGTAGAGAAAATGGCAACATTACTAGCTACGAGGTGTAAGAGAAGATTTTGGTGAGAAAATTGAAATACAAGTGAAATTTGGCTCTTTATTTTATTTTTTATTTTTTTTACGCACAATAGGCCGTTAATTACAATTATTCTAAATAAAACTTTAACTTAAATATGTATATAAAACATTCTTAACTAGTCTGAACGACCTGGTGGACAATATTTCTCAATTCGCTTCTATTTTGTGCTTTTCTTTTCCAGTACCTCACCTTCATGTGTTTAAGGTCTTCCTCCACTTTACTTATCCACCTCGTTCTGAGTCTACCTCTTCGTTTGGGGCCGTTTAGTTTTCTGGTTATTACTAGTTTAGGCATTCTGTTTGCTGCCATTCTTTCCACATGTCCCAACCATCTAATTCTTTGTGACTTGACAAACTTGGTAATGGTAGGTTCTTTGTATAAAGCCATTAATTCATTGTTGGTTGTTCTCTTCCAACCATCTACTGTCTTCCGTCCTCCGAATATGCGTCTCAATATTTTCCTTTCTCATCTTTCCAGAGTATCCTCTTTCTTCTTGTTTAATGTCCATGTCTCACCGGCATATGTTACTGTGAGTCGAATTACTGTTTTTCGAATATATTCTGAGTTTACCTTGTCTAGAAACGTATTTTGAGTTCAGTAGGGCTCTTAAACTACCTAATTTTTTATTCCCTTTTGCGATTCTAGCTTCGAGCTCCCATTTCTCTTTTCCATTTTTATCGAAAACTAGACCCAATATTCAAATTTGTCCACCCTTTTAAAACTATTGCTTTTACCACTTACAGACCTCACACCAAAGTCTTATTTTTTCTCTTCTGTCCCTCCCATGATCATATATTTTGTTTTGTCTTCAGTTAGTTCCAATTCGAATGTCTGTGCTTCTTCGATGATTTTCTTCACAACTCTTTTTAATTCTTTCTCGGTTTTTGCTAGTATCGTTAGATCGTTAGCAAATGCCAAGCACTGGTGCTCATTTTTCATGATCGTTTCTTCCACCTTCATGCTGCATTTTATGATTACAGTTTCTAACACAAAGTTGAATAATGTAGTGGATAATGGATTTTCCTGTCTCAAGCCTTTTGCAACCGTAAATTGATCTGACACGTGACCCTGCCATGCAATTTTACAAGTAGAGTTATTACAACTAGCCGGATTAGTTTCTTTGGTATACCCAAATGTTCTATTGCTCGATACATTTTGACTCTATCGACTCTATCATATGGTTGTCTAAAATCCACAAACAAAACATGCAGGGGAATTTTACCTTCATAAAAAGTACTATGTATCTTTTTTAATGAGAATAGTCTGCAGTAGATCTGTACTTTCTAAAGCCGGCATGATACTCATGTAGGATTTTTTTCGTGTAGCAATTTACTTTATTTTTCAATATTCTTGGAAAGATTTTGTATACCGTGTCTAGTAAGGCTATACCTCTATAAATGTCACACTTCAGTTTGTCTCTTATTTTATGCAGAGGGCATATGCGGGCCTCATACCACTCCGATGGCATTATTTCCTTTTCCCATACTTGCGTAAATAGCTGATATATTTTTCTTTGTACTTGTTCTCCACCAAACTTGATTATTTATTTGCATATGTAATTTTTACCAGGACTTCTGTTATTTTTCATTTCTTGTATTGCTGTCACCACCTCTTCCTCTGTAGGCTGCCTTTCAACTATCGCATCTTCTCCAGCCGTTCAGTTTTCTACTGCTTCGTGGTCCACCTCATCATTTAATAATTCTTTAAAATGTTTTTTCCATTTCGTCATTACTTATGCCGGATCGCTAATTAGATTTCCGTCTTTACTTTTCATGTAACTACAGTGGCTTTGGTAAATTTTTTCCATCTTTTTAACCTTCATAGAACGTCTTCAACTCTTTGTTTTTAAACTTCTCTTCTATCTCTTTTAATTTCAACTGATTGTGGTATCTCTTTTTCCGTCTACACAGAGCTTTCAATCTTCCTCGAATTATTCTATATTTTTATTTTGACTCTTGTTTGACATAAAAACTTACGAATAAATTTAGATGAACTTTTACATACTGCAAAGTATACTACATGAACAAGATAAATTAACGTCTATATTATAGTTTTGTCTTATCTTATAGTTTTGTCCTTTTCGCCTTTACACATATTTTTATATTTTTTACCTAATCTGAAGAACCTTTTTCTGTAAACCACAGAAATAATGCAGTAATTAAGTTAAGAATAGAAGTACGAAGCAAAATCGTTGAAATTCTAACAAATCTTTCCCTTGAACTTTAGGTTAAAATGTATAATGCATAAACGAAGTTTAGTTATTTCAAACTTTTTACTTTTAACGAAAACAAATTTTGAATTCAAAACAAGAAAAAGCTAAAATAAGTCTTCCCGTTTCATTTTGCCTAGTTGTAAAAATTGGGTTATATGAATAGTAGGAAAGAAGGTCGGAAAGCTTTGCTTTGGTGCAAAATGAAAAACATTTTCCTACAGAGACGACTTCGGTGCAAGATGACAATTTTTTATAAAGGTTTAATACCTTTAAATGTTAAATTATATTCATAATACTAAAAGCTTAGAAACGTACATTAAAACGTATATTAAAATAAATATGCACAGTTTTTTAATGTTTATTTATGATAAGAAATGATTGCCTATTTTTCTACCATCCTCATCCACACCATCCTTTTATCTGAGTTTTGACCTACCCCTACTTCTACTTCCCACAGATTGTGACATAAGGATTCTTCTAGGAGAGTTGCTCTGCTGCGACCTTGTCAGATGTCCTACTCATCTTAGTCTTCCAATTTGTATACTACGTCTTTACCACCAAATATATGTTTATATCTGCGATATATCTCGTAGTTGTATCTTCTTCTCCAAACACCATTTCACAGATGTTACCGATAATATTTCATCACTTCTGAGAATATCTGTACGACGGCCTAGCGAAAAAAGGTGGAAAGATGCTATCAAAGAGGATGTAGAGAAAATAAAAGTGAGACAATGGAAAAAAGTGGCACAGCACCGAGGAACATGAAAGGCAATAGTACAATACAATACTTACACAGAGTTGTAACGTCATTGTTGGTGATGAAGATAAAATGTTTTTAAAGTAAAAAGGGACTCCATTATTTTAGGACAGAATCTTGGAATCTGGGAAATCTAAGAGGTAAAGTTCTAAAGTTAATAGACGTGGTTATTTTATCCCAGAGATGAAGTGGAAAAGACAAAGGATAAAATATTAAGGTGAATAAAAACTGTGCCATATAGGATATGGGATTATTAGTCCAAAAGTTAGTAGATGTTGGTAGAGAAATGAAAAGAAGTATGGTAAAAGTTGTAAAAATTAGTGATTGAATATTGTCGGTGAAATTTGTTACTTAGAAGGGCTTAATGTGCAGCAAAACTGGTTAAGAATAAAGAAAATGCTTAATTAAAAGAAAATCAAATAAAATCAAAAAATTTAACAAAAATATGAAAAATGAAAAACAAAAAAAAAAAACTGTGTGAAATAACATTTATAAATATAATTTGTGCTAAAACCATTTTTAACTAATGATGCTGTAAAAATCAAAACTACATAATAACAATTATCTATCATATTTTTTTATATTATGCACCATTCCAAACAACTGGTCTTCACAAGTCAGTCAATTATCACTTCATCTGATATATTCTGGTAAATTCAACGAACTGCAAGCTAAATCTGTATGTGAGGATAACCATATAGGGTGTATTACCATATGTAAGTGATTGCCAGTATATGCAATCTCCCATATCCTGGTCAACGACTTGAGTCAGATAAGTTGGCAAGTAAGTAATAGGACATTCTTTTGCCTCAGGGATTAAGAAATACAGAAAGCAATGATAATAATTATATAGTGATATATATTATTATTGTGATATTGTGATAGTAACTACAGAAATAAATAACTTTGTGACTTATTTTATACCAATTTTAATTAGAGTGATATTTGTTAACGTAAAGATACAGCCAGTTAAAAAAATGGTATGAACTAGTTAAATAAATCTAGAATAAGCTGCCTAAGTGAGGCATATACACTTGAAGAGCCACATTGTTATATTCTTAAATATTTGAAAATAAGATATATTAAATAGATCTTTCAGGCTTAAATGGATCTTTCAGGAACGTTGTCAGAATACACTTTAAAAATGTAAAAAAAAACCACAAGTTTCATATTTATAAAACAGAAACAGGTAGACGAAGAAAATATAATAACAGTTATAGTAAATATTTTTAAGGCAGTCTACAAATCCTGAGTAGTTAACCCAGATTGGCTTTGATCTAAATTTAACACAACTCATAAAATACACAAAGTAACAAAAAAATCGTAATATAAATTAATTACAATTATGAACACAAACAACACTTGATATCGGCTCTTTCAACGGCTAACAAAACTTTTTTTAGAAAATAAAAACATTTTTTTGTAATACCCATCTCAGTTTAGAAATTAGATCGCACTAGAGCACAAAGAGTGATCAAGTGTTATTTATGTCTTGCCAGTACGCAGGTGAATGTAACGGTTATTTGGACATCACATATAATTCACGAAGTTGTGAGAAGAGTAAACAAAAATAGAGAACTACTAAAGAATGTAAAACGAGAAAATATTTTATTTGTGGCATATGTTGAGATGAATGGATATAAAATCCTGCAGCCGATTCTTAAGTAAAAATCAGCTGCAGCCGCTCTGAGGGGAGTTGGGTAGAATGCAAACATCTTGGAGGGGAAACGGCGCATTCACCATATATACAACAGTTGTGCATCCACCAATATTACTAGCTTTTATAATAGTAACTCCTTTATGGAGATACGAAAATGCTTCATCATCCTCCGTTAAAAATTCTTTTCATTTTATCCAACTTCTTAAACAACACTCTATCTCACCGTTAGATATTTAGTTTTCTAAAAACTATATACAGTATCCAGCAAGATCGCTTATTTCTCATTAAAAATTGTATGTCCAACACTTATTTTATCGTCCAAAATCAAATCTACAGACAAATAAATGGTGCACCAATGGGCTCCCAACTTCTCCAGTCATTGCCAATATCTTTGTGAAAGACTTCGATACCCAAACACTATCCAAATCATCGCTCAAACCCAGATGTTGGCTAAGATATGTTGACTATACATCCGTCATTTGTCCCCATGGTAGAGATACGTAGTATCCAGTTCACCATAGAGGTGGAATTTGATTCATCTCTACCGTTTCTCAATGCTATCATAAAGAAAAATCAATTCCAAGGTTTTCATCACTCTGTTTATCAAAAACCCACTCCATACCAATCGTTAATTGCATGCCAACTTTTATCACCCACCTTCACAGTTAATTCAGCCATTAATATCTTTGTCTCCAGATTAATACGCCTTTAGGATGATACTAGTAGACGCGCTGAACTCTCTAGTTTAAAACAAACCCTCATCCAAAACGGTTACCGCAAAAATCACATCAATAGAAGCGTCCATAGACATCAATCTCTCACTCAATCTCAATCCAAAGACTTAGACACTCATCATAAGAAAGCTTTTCTTCCTTACATCAAAGATGTCACTGACAAAATCGACAAAATTGTTAAATCAAGAGGAATAAAGAAAATATTTACCCAAAAAAACTTTTATGTATTGTCCGATCAATTAATTTAAGTCTGCACAATAAAATTTCTTGTGCAGACTTAAATTTAGCTCTAATTGTGGCATGTGGTATCATACCTACAGATAAACGAGGAAAAATATAAAAGGGAACATTATTGATGCTGGAACTACGGAACTTATTTGTAGCCCTATAACTACATTTCCAGTCAAAGAGTCTCATTACTCTGGTAAGAAATTTAAGTACATAGATGCGATACTAATTATAAAAATAATGTACGAAATATTTATTAAAATTAAAAGCCTTAGTCTTGATGAAGCATCAATCGCCTTCGATTTTATGTAGAACATTCAACTTTCTGCAATTCCTGTATAAGATCTATTTTTATTTGACTCAAAACTCACATGGACTTCTAATCACATCTCTACGACTAATATTTGGAGCCTTTAGAACTACTTTAATAAGAAGCCTTCAAGTGCTAGCATGAGAAATGCAACTATACCTCAGAAGACAGTATCTATCACTATGCTACGCTTTAAAAATTCTAAGCCCAAAAGATCATACTTTTCTCGCAAGTTTAGTATCGGAAAAATCACGAGAATAATACACAAATTACACCAACAAGATTGTACCATTTTACGAACGAGTTAAAAGGTTACCGTATTATGTCAATCAAACCACCTTGGCACCATAAAAAATATACCACACACCTCCCTGGATAGTTTCTTTACCAATTCCCCATTCGCACATTTTTGCTGAGGTCAGGCTTCAATATCATGCACATTTACTCCATACTAAATATTCTACTTACAAATTGTTCTTCATTGATGCCTTAAAAGATTTCAATGGAGTAGCAGCTGCTACTGTATCAGAAAATGTAATTTCTGCCACTAGATTAACTCAAGGCTGTAGTATTTATACCGCAGAGCTCCAAGCAATACTTGACGCACTAAATCATTGTAAAACTACAAATAAAAAACAAATACTAATATTATCAGATTCAATAAGCTCTTTACAGGCCATTAAACATGTTTGTTCTACACACATCAATCTATTCATAATACAAGACGCGTTGCAACAGCTCCACATTGCTGGAAAAACCATATCATTTATGTGAGTCCCATCCCATGTCGGAATAACTGGTAACGAGCTAGGAGACAAAACAGCATTTGAAGCAATAAACAATATGAACATTCCGACTACAACAGGTATACCAATATCAGATACTAAGACTTTATTTAAGACTATGTAAATAAAATCTTGCAAGAAATATGGGATCAAACAAACAGAAATCTTAAAAGTATCAAACTAGACGTATCCTCAAAAAATCTTCCTATACCACCAAAACGAAAAGACCAGGTAATTATCAGCAGACTCTGACTTGGTATACACGACTTACGCACGGATACATAATCTCCAAAGAACCACTACCAATGTACCTAAGATGCCAAAAACCTTTCACAGTCAATTATATAATAATAGAATGTCCAGAGTACACCTCAGCCAAGGCGAGATTCAAGATACCCAACAGCCTGAAAGAAGCACTGGTTACAAAATTCAATGAAGTTCTGTCATTTTTAAATTACTGTAAACTTTATAATAAATTGCGATTTAATTTTTGTTACATTTACATACGTGTACATAATACCATATTATTGTAAGTCATGACTTATAAAATGTATCTTATTTTCTCTATTTGTATCATAAAACTACCGATAATAACCCAAGTGGTTGATGCGGATAAATAAAAATAAAAAAAAGCTTAAAATTATTTAGTAATACATACTTTTGTTTTGAAACTTGACATTTCATTACTGAAACAAGCTAAGCTCATTTTAAAAATGTTTATTTACATATTTTAGTAACGAATGCTTTTGTTTTTGATACAATTTTATAATAGGTCTAATCTATTAACTTGAAACTTCAGTTTTAGTGAAAATGTTTAGATAAACTTTTAAAACTTTTTTTATCTCCTGCAAACTGTCCGAATGTTTCTGAAATGAGCGATTTAATTGGAAACTGTACTCAAAAATTTTGACTACTACTAGAATTTTGCTACTAGATGCTTATATATTATTATTTATGATATAAATTACATAAACTTAGTAAATGGTTAAAGAAAAAAGAAATTTTATTATTAAATGCGAGTTAGTGACACACATACTGTCATCGTCATATTTTTGAATTTGATTTCCGTTAGATAACACCGTCGAACCGAAGAAAAAAACGTAGCCTGACACCCACAGAGCCATCATATGATCGCTAGCCGGCGTTAGCAGTTCTTGGGCATGCGCATGCGTCCTCTGCCTTTTTCCATCCTCTTATCGGGGCAGTAAGCGGCGTAACGGGGTCGAAACAACAACACCCCGCGAGATATGCAAGTCGACGGGAGTGACAATAAAGGCACAGGGGTGAATGCAAGGAAATGCTAGTCAGCTCTGACTTATGTCTATCCGGAGTTTACATCGACGGGTTTCAGGACCCGGAGGATATGTGCAGCACTTCCACAGCCAGTAAGTTTATATCATTTTCCAGAGAGTAGCGGCCTTGGTCCAGATCGCTTTTGCATCCTTCTCGCGATAGTTATGTAACAATTGTATCTGTTGTTAAACTTTTTTCAAGGCCGAATGTTTTAAAATTTTCATTTAAAATATATAGTTAATAATTAGTTCGAACATATACACTATATATTTTTTTATTACGCTTAAAATAAATTATATTATGTTGGTTTTTGTGCAAATTGCAGTTATTTAAGCTAAAAAAATATATTTCATATCCAATTACTGAGTTTTAAATTAAAAATGCCGATAATCATTTGTTTTTTGGAAGTAAATTAAATAAACCAATTAAAAATTCAAATTTAGTAACAAAATTGTATTAAAATTAAAGCTTTTGTGTTACTGAATATAATTTTCGCTTGACAATGTTTTTTTTTATAGGTGTATCTTCTAATAAAACCTCTATATTTATGTTTATGTAAATTAACATTGCTTTATGTGTTATATTTTTAAAATTATTTAAAAAATTGGGAAAATTTGTGAAACATGTAGTAAAATCATAAACTATTAAAAATAGTGTTGATTTTTATAATTTACCGATAATTTAGAAGTTAATAAATATTTGTCATTTATCTTTATCGGTTTTAGACCACATTTTTTTATAGCAGATCCTTAAATTGTATATTCCCCTTCATATAAATTCTAAGACCATTCAGAAATGAATTGTTGGTTGTAATCTTCGTTGCTTTGTTGCATTTCTTCAAGTTTCACCCGTCTGCACTCGTCGCTCTTATGTTTTGGTCGTCTTCCCATTTTTTTTATCCAATTTAGTTTATTTTTCTATCCATTTTTTCTTTTGTCTATCAATTTGTCTGCGCCCTTTTTCTTGACTTTTTTCTGTTTGTTTCTATTATCTTCTTGCTTACATTGTTTTAACATTTCTTCATTAGATCATTGTATCAGCACAGCTATATGTTCTCTATTTTTTCTAGCAAGGGGGTTTATTTCTGCCAACAGAAATGTTAACACCATAGCACATTTCTGCACTAAAACTACAGATCCTTTAACAACTAAGGAAAGTTTTAAAGTAGTGTATCAAATACCTTTCTCAGACTGTGATAAAGTTTATATAGGAGAAACTTTTTGAACATTACACAGCAGAATTATTTCTCATAAAAGTGATGTAAAAACAAACAAATCAGAAGCTTGTGCATTAGCCAAACACTCCATCAATCTAAATCACACATTTAATTTTTCACAAGCTATAATTCTAAAGAGCCAGAAACATGAACAGAAGCGGTTATTTTTAGAAATGAAACATATACAGAAAAATAAAACAAGTATAAATAGATATTGACAAATTAAGTAACATTTATTGTTACATATTAACATATCAATAAATACCATCATAATTTCATTTTCTATCGACATCCCAACATTAAAAAATTCATATGTGCTTAAGCCAAACTGACTGGATTAATTTAATTTTTATCGACAATTAAATTAATAATAATAAAAACTATTATTATATAAAGTACAATATTAACTGTAATCTCACGACTAGTAAGACAATTAACAATTATAACTAGTTAATTTTTATATTTCTTTGTTAACAGATGTCTTGAAAAAGAATTAAATTAAATTCGAAAGCTTGACAGTAAGTCGAAGAGTTTTGTTTGTCTTGTGGGCCAAATAGACTGACTGCATCCTCAAGAATCACCACTTGATATATATATATATATATTTGGTATATAACTAGTTAAATTAAATAAAGAAAATCAGACCGGAGAAATAAAGAGAAGGATACGGTTGGCTTGCGTATCTTTCGGAAAACTGTCCTATATACTAAAAAATAGAAAATACCCCCAATATTTAAAAACATGAGTCTTTAACCAATGTATACTTCCTTTTCTCACCTACGGTTCTTAAACTTGTACGTTAACAAAGGAAAACATGGAAAAAAATCAAAATAGAGCCAAGGAGGCGTGGAAAGGCAAATGCTGGACATCAGGACATCAGACAAGAAAAGACATACTTGGATCCGCAACAAAATAAAAGTGACCGATGTATCAACGCAGATAGTAAAACTTAAGTGGAAATTCGCTGGACATATCATAAGACAGAAAGACGACAGATGAAATAAGATGATTATACACTGGAGACCATATAGTTACAAACGAAATGGAGGAAGGCCACAAATGAGATGGTCAGATGACTTGAAGAAACACGCATGTCCGAAGTGGATACAAACTGCTTACAATAGAGAGACGTTGAAGAAGGAAGAGGGGGCCTATGTCCAAAATTGGACAGCAAGGGATGTATAGATAGATAGAAGATTAAAAAAGTTTATTGACGTTTTTATTTCCATTTCGGAAATCTTTCTCCGATTTTGGAGAATTTTCGCAAAACGATTTCCGAAGTGGAAATTGAAACGCCAATAAACTTATTTTAACCTTCTTTTGCCAATAAAACAATATTTAGTTTAAAAAGCAGCAAGAAAATAGCTTCTAAACAGTATTAATTTGTGCCTTGATGAATAGGAACCACACATTTTAAAGTCAGTATGTTTTTATGTCGCAAAACTGGTTAATTGGCACCATACTTTAATACGGATTGTTTTTTTAATTTCCCCCACTGTCGCTTGATGTCTGTGGTGTTTAATTTTTCAATTTTTTTCCATTGTATACCTGTTAGTAATAAAAAAACTTATAAACATGAAGTTATAGCAAAATAGTTTACTTTAAAAGTCTTTTACCTTTATCAAATCACTTACCGGAAAATATATAGTAATGTGCCAATTTATGTTTGAATTTGCCTGAATTTCCAGCTTTGCATGTACAATTAGAAACATTTTTAATATTATCAATCACTTGTATTTGGTGTGATACCCCTCTCAAATTGCTGTTTGAAGACACAATACCTGTATCACTGCGGTTTTCCCACTAGATGATAATATTCCACAATTCACATTATGGTCTTCTTCTTAAGGTGCCTTCTCCATTTATTGTCGGTTGGCTATAACTACAGCAAATTGCTCTCTATTTCAAGCTGTTCTTAGTATCGAATGTGTGTCCACGCTTGTCCAGTCTCTTACATTCTTCAACCAGGAGCATTTTCTTCTTCCTGGACCTCTTCTTCCTTCCACTTTCCTTTCCATTATAAGTCGTAGGAAGTTGTATTTTGCTCCCCTGTAAATATGTCGCAGATAACTCGTTTTTCTGTTTTGTACAATATTTAGGAGTTCTCTCTTAGTATCTATTCTTCTTAGCACCTCGTTTTTGGTCACTTGCTTTGTCCAAGAGATCTTCAGCATTCTTTGAAAAACCCACATCTCAAAGTCTTCTATACGCCTTATACTTGTAATTTCCAGAGTCCATATTTTCACTCCGTATAGCAATATAGAATAAATAAACGTTTTTTTCTTCAAACGTCAAATAATGATGACATTACTTATCTAACTTGATCCTGTCAAAGTTTGATGTCTCCGCCGGCAGCAGTTTTTTTCCCATTTCTTTACGGCGCGGCGGAGGGAAAAATGTTGTCATGGCAACAATATGAAACATGTCACAAAGCAACAATACAAATGTCATTAACAACAATTAAACATCATTTTTATTTATAGTAATATTAAAAGTACAATTAGTTAATAAGGCATTTTAAAAATTGAAACCGTGCAAAAATGTTCCCGACTCTTGATACGCATTGGTAATTGTTGATGATACTGATGGTCGAGAACAACTTTCAGCAATCATTCCCGATGTTGGCGAATCATGAGGGTTTAAAATTTTTTGAGCATTATCGTTCTTATTTCTTATTGAATCCTCTATATATCCTTCGGCAACCGTGCTTGATTTCCAGCCCCCATGTCATTTGAGGCATTCTAGATTTCCGCCTCCATCAATTAAAAGTATGCTAAAGCTCGTCGTAAAGAGTGACCGCGTATGCGCTTGCATCGTTAAAATTTAAATAACTAGCCACTTTTTGGGCTACTGCGCTGATCGAATGTATTCCCATGACGCTTCGGTAACACTTTCCATTTTGGTACTTGATAAAAAATCGGTTTTCTATGAAATTTTCAGGCCGCAGTGATGCATACTTTTTATATAGTTTAATGTAGTTTTGACCAATTATCGTAAAAGATCTAATTTGTCGTGTTTTACTGTCTGGGATTTTGATAATTATTACATTTTCTTTATCCTCAATGTCCACAGTCTTCATTTTTACCATTTCGTCGCATCGACAGGCGCCGGTAACCTTAATTAAGAAAACAATCTGAAATATTTTTATAATTTAGTAAAGTATACTACATGCTTTGCAATATAATTTTTTTACCTTTAATCCTAAATACAACTTGTTTGGCGCTTCAAACAAAAATTTATCAAACTCGTCTTTAGTGAAAACTTTAGACGTCTTTGCAGTATATCCTTCGCTTGTTTTTTTCAGAAAGGCACGTAACTTTAAAAATTTGCTTATATCCACATTTTTTCCAATAACTAACTCGGATTTTATCATAGAGTATCGTGACCACATTGTAGAAGATTTCCATTTATTTTCAGTTTCCATTATATTAAAATATGCCAGTAAAACGTCTTCGGTAACTTGCCGTACTCCTCTTGTATCGCACCACTCTTGGAAGTGCTTGTACGCTAACCGATACTTTATTCCGGACTTGGAGGGCCCCAAACGTGCGACTGCATCATTAGCCGCGGATTCAATTTCGTTTAGGTTTTCCATTTTCGCACTAAATTTGCGCTTGCGGTTGCAACAACAATAAGCTGTCTTTAATAATTGCAAACAACTGTCAAACAACTGTAACCAGGGAGACGCAAATCCCACCGACGACTTAATTATTTTAATTTATAACATCTAGACGACTTTGATAGTTGTCACAGTTAATTTCGAGTAAAAATAGCGTATGAATTGTACTATTTATGATTGAAAATTGCTACGTTTGAAGAAAAAATAGTATACTTTATTTGGCAAAGAAGCGACTTTTCTTGCCGCGTCATATCAATATCGGGCGCGTCAAGAAAAGTCATGTTTCTCCGCCTCATAAAGTAATATACTATTACAAATTGGTATCGGATATCCAACGATAACGTAGAGTTTCTTAGGAATTTTTTCATTCGTTGAAATGCGGACCTAGCATATTCTATACGAGCACGTATTTCGACCTCGTGGTCAAGATCGTTTGTTATCCAGCAACCAAGATACTGGAATCCTTGTTCTATTTCTATATGTTTGTTATAGATACGAATAATAATGTCGACATTTGGTGCACGTGCCACAGCCATTACTTTTGTTTTATTTGTGTTTATATTTAGACTCAAGCTATCTCCCTCTCTAGTTATGACATTCAAAAGTCGTTGTAAACCATCAGCACTTCCACAATAATGACGTTGTCCTCTGCGTATTTTAAGTTGTTTACGTATTCTCTGTTGATTTCATTTCCTTCTTCAATATTTTCGAGGGCATTTTAAAAGATCTTTTATGAAATATATATTAAATAACTGTGGAGAAAGTATACAGCCCTGACGAACTCCTCTTGTTATTGGCAATTCTGCTGTCAGGCGATAGTCTATTTTGATTGACGCCATTTGATCCCAATATAGTTTTTTAATAAGTGCTACAGTGTTATGGTCTATACCATCTTGTGTTAGGATTTCTATGAGTGTTGTATGTTTTACTTGATCAAAAGCTTTTTCGTAGTCGATAAAACAGAGAAACATTTCTTTTCGCTGATCTCGGCATTTTTATAGTAATATCTGAAGGCCAAATAATGCCTCCCTTGTACCAAGTCCCATACGAAATCCAAATTGATTGTCCCTCAGGTTTCTTTCGCATTCTCTGTATATTCGTTGATGTACAATTTTCAGTAAAATTTAAGAAAATGGCTCATCAGGCTAATTAATCTAAACTGTGAGCATTTATTTGCTTTATTTTTCTTGAGTATAGGTATAAATGTCGATCTAAGCCAGTCTTCTGGGAAGATTCCAGTTGTATATATTTTGTTAAATAATAGTCTTAACATCTGAAAATTTTCTTCATTGATATGCTTTATCATCTCTACGTATATTTCATCTGGACCTAAGGCTTTTCGTGGCTTTGCCGTATTGATTGTTTTTATAACTTCCGATGTTAATATATCAAGTATTGTTTCTTGTACTATATTCATTTGTGGTTGTGTTCTCTCGTCTTCAAACAGATCTTTGATGTAATTTTTCATGGTAGGAATCTTAAATTGCGTGCCTTTCAACTAGGGGTCTTTTAAAATCCCGTATCGAATTTAAAATGTCAACAAATTATTTCCCTATCTCGTCCGGCATCGTTTAAAATAAGTGCTGCCACCTATAGTCGTTTGAGAACGCGAATACCTAAAAGAGGTTAGACTTTCTAGAACAAATTTTCGAATGTAATAAAAGCAGTTACTTCTCAGACCACCAGGTAGTATATTAAAATATTATCTTGGATAAAGATTCATTTACACCGAAATATCTGCCGTGAGTTTCATTGAATAAGTAATTTATTATATACATACATTAAAATAATTTTATTATTTTTATCAACACTCATCAATTGTCTAATAGTATTGTCACCAAATAATCGTTTTTACACTCAATGCTCTACACTATGAATAAAATATTGTCCAATAAACATCTGCCAAAAATAAGCGTCGTATTTTTCCGTGTCTAAGAGGCGATACTCCCACATATTTTATAAGGCAGCTATTTCAATTGAAGCCTGTAAACGTCCGAATTTGTGTCATCGATCATTATTTATATTCTGTAAATATTTTATTAGCTAGTATGACAACCTAAAGTGTTTAGTAGCTACTACAAGCAGAACTAAATTGGATTTTCAATAATACAGCGACCCAAAAAAATTGAAACAAGTTAAACCGATATTGCTTATAAACAGAAGTAAATATAACAAGGTTATTTATATGACCTTTTCAAATAGTTTTGTTTTAAGCTTAAGTAAAAGTAAAAACAGTAAATAAATTGAGGTAAATCTAAATAATTCTATTGAATCTGCCTAAATGACATTTTAATTTATTAAGCAGCTCTTCTAGATAGTTTGTTTGAGCTGCAGCTGTTATGATAGCATCCTTAGTTAAAAAGACCACTTATGCTTTAGATGCCAATGTCTTATGCCAATGAGTCAGTCATAGTTCTGCCAATAAACAAGTTAGTTGTTAAACACCAACCATACTATTCTCTTCAGTTCTTCGACCAAGATATTTATCTTCTTTTTACACAACAGTTGTCTTTATTTTTCCTTCGATTATAAAGTAATAGATGCCGTATTTTTCTGTCGTTAATCTATCGTTTTCTATCCTCACTACATGACCATCCAATCGAAGTCTCTTGAATCTAGTGATTTTTTTAAGATATGGATTTGTCTGTTGTATAGTAGGTATAAGCTCCAACAAGTACCTACACCGACGAAGATATGGAACATCTCTGCGAAGACATAACAACAGCTATGGAAGAAAAGAAATCAAAATTAACGCTAATAATTGGGAACTTCAATGCCAAAATAGGAGGACAACTGTATAAAGAAGAAGACAAAGTAGGACCAAGACAAGTTGCCATGAATACGGCAAAACAAATGATAGAGGACATACATTGATGAATTACTAGGAGGAGAAGCAACTATATGCAATGAATACATTCTTTAAGAAAAAACCCCAAAGAAAAATAACATAAATTGGTCCCAATAGTGAAACTAAAAACGAAATTGATTATATTCTTTTAACGCAAAAATCCATGGTTAAAGACGTAACAGCCCTAAATCGCTTCTCAACTGGTAGCGACCATAGACTAGTCCGAGCCCAGCTGATCATTGATAGTAAATTTGAAACAAGAAAGAAAATGGAACATAATCAGAAATTAGACATGTAAAAACTAAAACAAGAAAAACAGACGTACGAAGAGAGAATAAAGGAAATTTTGGTGACCAAGAAAGATATAGAACACAAACATATCGATGAAATAAACATGATATTTACTGCAACTCTATTGAACGTAGGTAAAGAAATAGCACAGACAACAACAAAAAAAAGTTTCATATCTCAGGAAACAAAGATTCTTATGAACACAAGAAGAACATTACTAGAACAAGGCGACAGAAATAAAATGGAATACAAAGAAATAAACAAAACTATTAGAAAAAATATCAAGAAGTGTAACCGGAGAGTACAGGAAGAAAAAAAAGAGACAACAATTTAAAAAAATAGAAACATGAAGTGCTAAAAGCAGAAACTGGGAAACATATAAATTAGTAGCATAAAGAACAAAGAAGGAGTGGAGACCAACAATATAAAAGAAATTTTAAAAATAAAGCACGGATATTATACAAATCTCTATAAAACAAAACTAAAACCAACCCAAGAAATCCGTAATCAGTTACAACTGAAAATAAAGAACGTTAACTCTCAGTTAGGCATTCAAAGAAATGAAGAATAACAAATCTCCTGGGAAATATGGAATAACTATGGAAATGTTAAAAAATGGGCGAAAAACTACAGTGGAAGTCCATTATGTACAAATGAATAAAACATTGAACATAAAACAAATACCCACCACATGGAACGAGGCAATAACACTATTACTATTTAAGGAAGCGATAGAAAAGATTTGAAAAACTACAGGCTCATAACACTACTTAATGTAATGTACAAACTGTTAACTAAACTACTAACAAATATTAACAACTAAGTAAGATAATTACCAATCGCAAGCCGGTTCTAGAAAAGAAACAAGAGTAAAAAAGTACCAGCGACCTTGTGCTTACGATAAAAATATTAATTGAAAAGGCCAACAAGTATTAAATCCCATTGTATACGGCATTTTTAGACTTTGAAAAAGTCCCACATCTTCAGAAATATCGTTGTCCACCAAGTAGTCAGCAAATTGTTGTACGGCTTGATGATGTGCTGGTAATATTTCACCAAAGTCTAAAGCAAAACACTCACCTACTTCTAATGGATCTAGGAAAGGCAGACCAAACATATATCTAGGGTATTATCCGACTTCATTGTCGTTTAAATACTCACTAGCCAGACCAACTTTTTGAAATTTTCTCCACCATTGTTTGTCCGAGATGAAACCTACATCCTTTTATTTTCGCAGATGGAAACACTTCACTTACAGCTGCATGGATTGCTTTTTCGAAATCGGCATACACAACCTTGGGACCAAAATTTAAGTTCAATTTTTGACACTCCGTCTTTAAACAATTTAAGGCAGTCACATATGCGTTTGTTAGCTTATTTGAAAGCAAAAAGAATGCCAATGGCACATAGTGTCCATTATCGAGTCCGTGAACTGTAAATAGTTGAATAGAAAATTTGGTGCAGTATATAAAAGTTCCATCAACACAAATTGTTTCTAATTTACTTAAAAATGTTAAGTTAGATACACAAGAAAAAGCAACAAATTTTTTTACCGGATTATTTTTAACCCTCTAGTGCCCCATTTTTTTTTCTTTATTTAAAAATTAGTATAGGATTATTTAAGGACATTAATATAGAAATCTAATCTCACATTTTACATGAGATGAAATTTGAACCCTATGAACCCTATAATCAAAGGTCCGCCTTGAGGCGGAGCTGGGCAGTGAGTAGAGGCAAATATTTCTAAAGTATGAGGTTGGTAAAATAATTGATTGGAAATTATGCACACATTTATTACTTACTTTTGTCTATAACAAACTACTTTTACATTAGTTTTGATGAAAATTCGAAAAACAGTTTTTTGTTGCTTTGCAACATAAATTTATTTTGCACTTTGAACAAATACACTGAGTTTCTGATTTGCATCCTGGGAATTTGCATTGGCGTTTACCTTTACGATCCAACCATTCAGGAAAGTGGTCGATTTTGTCAAACCGAATATCAGCTAGTGGTAAATATGTTTTCTTAGGAAGTAGTTTTTGAGTCTCTGGTATTTTTTTCGGGCGCCCTGGTGTTTTTATGGCATCACCTATTTCAAGTTTGCATAGTACAGCAGCAATCTGTTTTCTAAAAACCGGTAAAGTTTATAAGCTCATTAAAAGTATTAGGCAAGTCATTGCTTCTTTTGAATTGTATTTGCTTTTTTGTGAAGTTGTATATGCTTATTTCGCCATATAATATCTTTGAATACAGGGCTTTTCATATCTATTTCACTTGAGGATCCAAGAAACGAATTGCTTGGTACAATTTCTTCTAAACGCTGACGTTTACTGGTTTCTGCACTCGGTCCATGTAGTGACCGTTTACTGTATTCTGTACTTGGTCCAGGTACTCTCTCAGGAACTTCCGTTGCCGCTTCAGAAGCTTCAATTTCAATTTCTGCACTCAAATTTACGCTATCAATATTTTTTTCTATTATCGATTCACTCGCATCCTGACGGACATTCATGGCTTCTTCATTTTCCAAATGTAACATCTCGGTAATATTGGAAGAATAAATAAAGTCAGACATTACCTCACTAACTTCATCATCCAAAGAACCTCCTTCATCATCAGTACTCAATTCATCGACTTCAAGCGAGTCTAATAATCCAAATATATCATCTTGCGACATCTCGTCGAGATTCAATCGACCTCGCCGGTACATGCCTAAAAATAAACATTATTGAAATCATTTAAAAAAAATAAAAAAAACTGCGAGTATAAGTGAACCATATACAAATATTATGGCAAACTTTCATTGTTATCTGCCCAAGTCCGCCTTCAGGCGGGCATGACTAATAAGGCCTTTTATATATTTGTTTAGTCAATTTTTCCCTTCATAAACAGTATTCATGCAGAATAATACATTACAAACTTACCTGTAATTTTTAATTTGGATTTTAATTGCTAGAACTATTTTATTTTTATTTTTAAAAATTTGAATGAGGCGACGTGACCTTCCACTAACAAATTTCACACTAAACTAAAAATTACCGCGTAAACATTTGTCAGGCCTGCGAAATTTTGTAACAGCCAGTGCATATCATACCTAGTCTAGAGGCTGGTTTGGGTATTACAGCTATAAAATACTTAAATAGTATTTCTGGGAACTTTTTTTATGGTCCGCCTTGAGGCGGACTGGGGCACTAGAGGGTTAAATAAAATTGTTCTTTTTGGTTGGTTGTCACTTCTACGGAATTTAGCGAGTTATGTACTTCCTGCGCGCACTTCGTAATTTTGGGAATAACTTGTTTTCTGCCATTATAAATCGTTTTTCTAATCAAATGTACATCTTTCACAGTAACACTTTAGTGTCTGTTTGTTTAATTTCGCTGTGTATAAATTTCAATGGTTTCAATGGTTTCTAAGAAACGTATGGCCGGAGCGAATTTACCTATGCCCCTTTTCTGTGTGGTTTTAAAATCTGACCACGGGAGCGAACGAGTATACACCCGTTTTATCAATCACCGCCATCTCTTGACTACGACATGGTTACTTGCTGTTCCGCTACAGAAGCCTTGTTGTTCGTCTTTATTCCGTGAGCAAGTTTTCAATGAGCGATCTGTGTAAGAAATTTACAAGGCAGGTCAAAGCCAAAAAAGCAGGCTTGGATGACAGATGATATACTGGATTTGATGGAACAACGGCGACTAGCAAAAACCAACGAAACACTTTACAATAGCATACAAAAGAAATTCGACGTAAAATACGAGAAGCAAAGAGTCAACATCTAGCCAAACAGTGTCATGACATTGAAGAACTCGAAAAAAGATACGACACGTTTAACATGTATAAAAAAGTAAAAGAAGCGGCTGGTATCTTCAATAAGAAACAAAATGCATTGCTACAGGATGAAAATGGTAAAGTAATATTCGAAGTAGAGGAGAAACTTAAAGAATGGGAAAATTACGTCACGAACCTATTCGAAGACGATAGGAGTAGTTCACCTCCCGATATTACTAACTGCGACGGACTCCTAATAACACGCTGTGAGGTTATAAAGGCCATACAATCATCAAAAGATGGCAGAGCAACTGGCCCTGATGAAATTCCAACTGAAATATATAAGCTTATAAAGGATAGCAATGTTTTAGAGGCTATAACTTCGTTTTTCAATACCATTTATACCAGCGGACAACTACCTAATGGTTGGTCTAACTCACTGTTTATAGCTCTACCTAAGAAGACAACAGCAAAAACCTGTGCTGATTATAGAACCATCAGTTTGTTAAACCACTTATTGAAAATTTTTCTGAAGGTAATACATGGTCGTATCTACAATAAATGTGAGGAATACCTGGATGACACTCAGTTTGGTTTCCGTAACGGATTTGGAACGAGAGAGGCACTGTTTGGAATGAACGTACTTGCTCAAAGATGTCGTGATATATCTGTAGACATATACTGTTGTTTTATTGACTTTCAAAAGGGATTTGATCGTGTTAAGCACTCTATATTGATCGAAGCTCTAAAAGACATTGGCTTGGACGGCAGAGATGTTCGAATAATTGCAAATTTATATTGAAATAAAAAAACATCAGTTTTAGTAGATGGTGTGGAATCACAAGCTCTCAATATTAAAAGAAGAGTACGGCAAGGATACCTCTTGTCACCCCTGCTTTTTAACGTTTACTCCGAAAGAATTTTCAGAAAAGCACTTTCTGAAAAACAAGAAGGAATACTTGTGAACGGCGAAGTCATCAATAATTTGCGATATGCGGACGATACAGTACTCCTAGCTTCTAGTCAAGAAGATCTGCAAACACTACTTGATAGTGTCGTTGAGAGTTGTAGGGAGGCAGGTCTGGATCTTAACATAAGGAAAACCAAAATACTTATAATAAGTAAACAACAGAATATAAAACCGTCTATATATGTAAATAATACCAAACTTGAGGAAATTGATAAAATCGTCTACCTTGAACAGCAATTAAATTGTAATGCAGAAAATCACAGCGAAATTAGATCCAGAATAGAGCAGGCTAGAGCTGCTTTTAGAAGGATGTCCAAGGTGTTATGTAACAGAGACCTAAAATTGGCATTAAGGATCCGCCTACTTCGCTGCTGCGTGTTCTCGGTCTTACTTTATGCTGTCGAGTCCTGGACTGTGAATAAAATCGATCTAAATCACCTTGAGCCTTTTGAAATGTGGTGCTATAAAAGAATTTTAAAAGTTTCCTGGGTGGAGAAGATTCGTAACTCCACAATACTTGAACGTCTCAGCAAGACTACTGAGATCATAAAAAGCATCAAGCAGAGAAAGCTGGAATATTTCGGACATGTAATGAGAGGTCCCAAATATAGATTGCTACAAAATATCATGCAAGGAAAAATAGCAGGCAAACGCAGTCCAGGACGAAGAAGAACCTCATGGTTGAAGAACTTGCGAGATTGGTATGGCGTAGATACAAGCATGCTATTTAGGGTGGCAGTGAATAAAATTAAAATAGCTATGATGGTAACCAACGTTCTGAAAGGACATGGTACATGAAGAAGAAGAAGAAGTTTTTAAAATATGAATATTACCAGTTATCAAAGATATTCTCTAAAATAATTTAAATACATATCATTGGACCATCTTTAATTTCTTCTTCTTCTTCAAGTTCCACTCCTATCGGAGATTGGAAATCATTCTGGCAATTATAATTTTATTGGATACTCGTCTGAATAGTTCAATTGAACTGCATCCAAACCATTCACGGAGATTGTGTATCCACGAGATTTTACGTCTTCCTACGCTTCTTCTACCTTTGATTTTACCCTGCATTATATTCCTTAGTAGTTCGTACTTTTCACCTCTCATGATGTGCTTCAAGTATTCCAATTTCCTGATTTTTATGGAATTTAAAACTTTGCATTGTTTTCCTAGTTGTTCGAGAACTTGTTCGTTTGTTTTGCGATCCATCCATGATATTTTCAAAATACGTCGGTAACACCACATTTCGAATGCTTCTAGGTTTTTAATGTTGGATTTTTTAAGTGCCCAAGCTTCAACTCCATATAAAAGGGTAGAGAAAATATAACATCGAAGCATTCTTATATATCGGAGCGATATATTGATATCGCGATTACAAAAAAGTTTAATTTCTTAATAATTTTTAATTTCAACCATTTAGGATACAGATAAATAATTGAGAGTATTATACAAAAATATCTTTAGGGTAAAACCTTCCCATACGTTTCACAAATGACCAAACTACGCCTCAAAAACTGCGGCTAAACATAAAAAATCTATTTTATTCGATTAGTATACTTTCTTATTACTAATGTATTATTAGAAGTCAATGACAGGGTATTGATCCGATATTAAGAATTCTCTAACCCTAATGTACACCCTACCTGAGTATTATAAAAAAACCAAAATGTGTACTTTTGCTATTGGTATATAATACGCGGTGAGAATTACAGCGGTTATTTGAAATCAATTTAAATAATAAATTGTATTACTTTTAGTAAGTACTTACGTACGTAATAATTCTTTTTAAACATAAAAATACATTATGTAAATAGACATTTATGAAAATAAATAGTTGTTGTCGGTTTTATAGATTTTTTAAAAAATGTTATATAAAAAAAAATTGTACTTTGTTTAATTAATTACATTAATAGTGACGAAACCTTAGTGCTGAACATAAAGAGACGAATTGTGGACAAATATGCAATTTTATAATTTCTATTTGTGTTTAAGTTTTAGTGGAAGATATACTTGTAAAAAAAGAGGTTAGTTTTTGTAAATGGGTATATTTATTTAAAAACCCTTAAAAGGGCTACGTCAGATGTACCAACTACCACGTCGCGCAAATTTATTTATGCCGATGACATGGCTTTGGGTGCCCAAGAAGAAGACATAAACATCGCCGAATCCACTATAGAAGCAGATCTAAACACTGTTAACAGATACTTTAAGAAATGGGGCCTACAACCAAACCCATCGAAAACTGAAGTAACAGCTTTCCACCAAACAACAACAAGGCAAATTACAGACTAAACATAGAATGCGATGGAATCAGGCTAAAGCACAGTGCTAACCCAAAATACCTCTAGATACCGTCTAGATCGTACCCTAACATTCAAAAAGCATTTGGAAAACACTTCAGCAAAAATTAAGACCCGCAATAATATTATCCATAAGTTAGCAAATACATCATGGGGGTCGAATGCAGAGGTAATAAGAACGAGCGAGCTGTCCGTAGTATATCCTACTGCAGAATATTGCGCTCCTGTCTGGCTAAACAGTCATCACACAAAAGTCATAGATACCCTGTTAAATCAAACAATGAGGCACATAACGGGAACAATAAAGCCCACACCAACCCAGTGGCTTCCAGTTTTAAGCAAAATCGCTCCACCAGCAACAAGACGACTAGCCGCACTCAACACTCTAGTTCAAAAATGCCAACAAAACCCAGAACTACCGATAAACACAGACATCGCTGAACAACACCAAAGGCAGTTAAGACTGAAATCCAGACATCCACCTACTAGAACTGCTACAAAATTTTCTGTTTTCACTACCGAAAAGCACTGGATGGGCGAATGGAATCCAGACATCAGAAATTCCAATCTGATAGAAAACCCCACAATCAAACCAGACGGCTTTTCTCTTCCCGTCGTGAATGGTGCAACCTAAATAGAATACGAGTTCGTTATGGAATTTGTAACAAATCGCTGAATCAATGGGGTATAAATGCCAGCCCGGAATGTGACAAATGCAGCGCCGCTGAACAAACAATTAACCACATCGTCTTCGAGTGTCCAGCCACCAAGTTCTTTGGCAGCCTTCAAGAAATCCACCAACTTACTCCCAAGGCGACAAATTGGCTTCGAGGATGTAACCTTCGACTTTAATTTTAATAATTTTAATTTATATGTTCTGTGTCAGTGTTTACTTATTTACTTACTTATTTATTATTGTTATTGTCACTTTTTTTCTTCCTTTTCTTTATGTCAAAACTGCAATGTGTAAAGTTTATACGAATATATATATATATATATATATATATATATATATATATATATATATATATATATATCAAAAAAACAAACGTTTTCGGACTAAACAGTCCATCATCAGGTTTAAAATTTTAAAACTGCAAGGTTATAATGCCTGAGCCACCAAAATACCTGGGTAAAAACCCTTTAAATTACATATAGTTGTAAAAAATTATACATTATGTTGTAAAAAAACTGTGATGTTCAGTATTAAATTAAATTTGACTTCAGGTAACATACATGGTTGAAGTGAGTTCCAGAGCCAGAGAGTAAACCTCTTCAAACGGAGAACAGCTGGTAACTCCAGTTCAGCCATGTATGTTACCTGAAGTCAAATTTAATTTAATACTGAACATCACAATTTTTTTATAACACAATGTATAATCTTTTACAACTATATGTAATGTAAAGGGTTTTTGCCCAGGTATTTTGGTGGCTCAGGCATTATAACCTTGCAATTTTAAAATTTTAAACCTGATGATGGATTGTTTAGTCCGAAAACGTTTGTTTTTTTAATGTAGCCCTTTTAAGGGTTTTTAAATAATTATACCCATTTACGAAGACTAAACTCTTTTTTGTGATACGTGGTATACAGCCAGCTACAGGAATTGTTTTCCTTGTGGATACTTGTAAAAGGCAATGTAATCCACGCACTAATAGCCTTTAGATTTTTCTATAGTATTCTGGGTTTCTTCTTCTAAGGGTGCGTTCATTACGGATACCATCGCATCGTATTCTCGCCTAGATCATAGCGCTGACAGTGAACGCTCGCATTTAAAATAAAATGCATTTATTTTACCTGGCAATCGATATGATCGTCGGGGTCGCAAGGCTCGGTGGTCAGCGCTTCGTAGTGTCAATCGTAGAGTACTAGGGTCGAGGGCCGAAAAAATACTAAGCTGGAATATTATGATTCATGTCTATAGTCCGACACCTGGCTCGAGGTTGGGCGCTGCGCTTTGACAGTGAACGCTGGCATTTTTAAAATAATGCATTTATTTTTCCTGGCAATGATAATGTGATACCATCCTATGGTCCGAGCGAGGGTCGGCGTCCTGTTATAAACGCACACTTAGGATGTGTGTCCGTTCCGAACGTACGCGATCATTCTGGCTATGATGATTTTCGTTGGCTGCTATACGAAATAGCTGTGTAGAGGTCTTTCTATACCATGCTCTCTAGGGCCCTTTTTCCTTTAATTTTACGTTACAAAATGCATTGGAGTAGCCCTTTTCCCTTTGTCCTTTTGGCCCTTTCGCACTTTTCCTTTAATTTTACCTTACAAAATAGAGGTGTGCTTATTAGTTCTTTTAGACAAACTAGTTCAACAGAACTATTTCACAAAAATGAACTAGTTCAATGAACTAGTTCGCGAAAGAAACTATTTGTAGGACAGACATCGAAATCCAACCCTAACAGAACTGGTTGCCAGATGTCCCGTCTCAATTTTCACACAAGCTCGGTACTAGCCGCCCGTTTACTTCGGTTTTCAGTCAGTCTTTCACTAGTTCACTTCCGTACAAGTAGTTCGGAACTATTTCTTTCGATCGTATGTTTAGGTTTAAATGGTTTAAATTATTATGTGATTAGTTAGTTTTTATTTGCAAAAAAATATTAAGAATAATTGTTTTTTATTAATCGTTTTAAATATAAATATGGTTCAAGTATGATTTATTTTTATATTTACGTAGATATATTTAAACTCATAGGTATTTATAATTAGGTTATTTCTAAAAGAACCTTTACAAAAAAAATCAGTGAATTTTCTAAGAACATTAAATAACACATTTTCATTCTCACTTTTACATAAAATTATATTTTATGTAAATGCTCCAATCATTTTAACCACAACTAAAATTTTTATTTCAAAATTACAATACAAGAAACAACACAGCATGGCAACATTCAAGCCAATACATGGGCATAAGATCCAAACCATTATGACATTAAGATAAGACCTTATGGTATTGTCACATTCATACGAATTATGAATATGTTATTTGAGGCTAATCGGCATTTTTTTAAAACTAGTTAGTCCATCCATTCACAAAATAATAAATACATGTTCTAATTAATTAATTCATTATTTTCTTCTTTAGAAGTCGAGACATAATTTATAATGCAAATCGTTCGCAGTGAACTAGTTCTATGAAAATTAATGAACTAGTTCAATTAGTTCAGTTGAAAGAATCGTTCATTAGAACCATTTCGATTGTAAACTACACATCCCCATTACAAAATGCATTGGAGTAGCTCGCTTCTTTCTTGATTGCTCATTATACTTCGTCGTCTACTTCGTTCCTCCAGGATCTTTGGGGTCATCCTCTTTTCCTCCTTCCTATGGGAGGTATATTCGATTATTCTCTTTATCCATCTGCTGTCGCTAGTTCTTCTTACATGTCCATACCACTTTAGTCTTTTTTGTTCTATATATGTTAGTATATCTGTTTCTATTGATGTTCTTTGCTTCATTTCGTCACTACTTCTCCTATTCATTCTTGTTACTCTGCAGAATCTTCGCAGGCATTCCATCTCTGTTGCTACTATCTTACTTCTGTTTTTCTTGTTTATAATCCAATTTTCAGCCCCATATGTCATAATACTTCGCACTAATGTTTTATGGTGTCTATCCCACCATACTGAGCTAAGTTGTTGGATTGCTGTTCTCGTTTGTCCTAATCTTTGCGTAATTTCTTCCTCTATATGCCTTGGTTTATTCTTTTTGTAGTTTCTTCATCATGTAGCTGAGGTCGTCGTGGTCTTGTGCAATCATTACCTGATCGTCTGCAAAGCTTACGTATATAGGTATTCGTTCCGTACCAGTACTCCCATGTCTTCGCATTTTCTTTTCCATGTATTCAAGGCTCTCTAAGTATATTTTGAATAGGGTTGGAGATGTAGAACAACTTTGTTGTGGTAAAGTCTCCTATGATTCTTGTTCCCAGTTTAATGGACACTATTTTCTTTGTACAGAGCTTTTGTAGCATCTATGAGTTTTGTCCATATTTCTAATTTGTACATAGCCTCCCATAGTTCTAATCTAGGTCAAAGTCATACACCTTTTTCAGGTCTACAAAAGCCTGTCCAATCGTCCCTGATTTTGCCTTTTATCGCTTATTCTATCTTTTCTCATAGTATCTTCCCATATAATCTTCCTATTGATAATATGTATCATATTATTTATCAGTAGTTTTCGCACCGTTTTTATCTCCTTTCTTAAATATAGATGTCATATATGCCTCCGTCCATTTCTTTGGGAGTTGTTCTCCATTTACGGCTTTTTGAAATATCCATTATACCATCCGGTGTAATTTTTTTGAGTTGTATTGTTTAAGCTCAGGTGAGATGTTTCCAGGTCTCGGTGCTTTTTATTTTTGATTCCTTATATGGCCGTTCTCATTTCCCTATCTTTCTTCTCTTCTGATCTGCTTCGTCTTCGCCTGTTTTCTTTTCCAATGAATTGTAGTCTTTGTTCTGTTAACAGTTCCTTGTAATACACCTTCCATTCTTTGTCCAGTATATTTTCCAATTTAATTTTTTCTTTTGAGTTTTGTTTCAATCCTATCAGTACTTTCGATCACAGTTTACTAAAAATCATCGGACTTAAAAATAAACATAATTTCTCCGTATTTTATAAACCTACCTATACTAACACGACTACACAAAATTCATCATCCCATCCCACACAACATAAACTATCATAGCATGATACATAGAATAATAGAAATTCCGATGTCAAAATACAACTTAGAGACATTAAGCAAATAGCAATAAACAAAGGATACAAAGAACTAACAATTAATAAAATTTTAAATAAAAACTACACAAGAAAGCCTTGAAATTAGTATTTCCACCGCTAGAGAAAAAACCCAGTACATTATGCCCGATTACATATACACGCTCAATAACAACAAAAATAGCCAAACACATAAAAAAGAAAGGAATAACACCAGCTATTAGAATAAACAACAACTTAGGCAAATATATTAAACACAACAAGAGCCAAAATAAAAAGCACTTACACATTATTGTATACAACCTTAAATGTGGCGTATGCCTAAAAACTTACATCGGTCAAACTGGTAGAAGCTTTAACATACGTATAGTAGAACATAAAAGGGCTTTCAATAATAGAAAAAGAGATTCTACATATGTACGTCACCCTCTAGATCATAATCATTCTTTTAATAAAAAATTTTAAATTCTTCAGACCCAAAATAAAGGCCTTAAGCTAACTTTATTAGAATCTATGTTAATTAACAAATTAAAAAACACAGACATAATTCTGAATGACCAAATTAAGACAAACAGTTCTCCCATCCTCAACCTATTTCGTTAAAGACTTTAAATTGTAAGCACATCAAAAAATAGATCACCCAAGAAAGGTACACCGCCGAAACAGCTGTAGTGGTAAAATATTATAATAAATTTTGTGGAAGTGTTGAAAACAAAGTTTTTAGTGCTTTATTGTTATGTATAAGAAACGTTTTATAGTCAAAAAATGATTTTTTTACTTTTAATGATTATTAAAAAAACAAAGCAAAATTAGCTGTGAAGATTTCTCTAAAATAACACACAAAAAATACATAAGTGCTCATTTCGTTCTAACGTAAATTTCACAGTAAAAGTCATATATCCAAATGGTATTCTCGTCTGGTCCCAATTTTTAATGCATATGTAGTTTGCTTTTTTACTATCTCCACGAACATAAATCCGAAAGTGCTACATTTTTGTTCTAACTTTTATTTGCTGACAACATGTTTTATACAAGACGGTAAATCTCTGATTAGGATTTTATAGACGTATAAAATATCCCATCCACGTATCAATTGTCTTGAAATATGAAACAGTTTACGAGTAACTAAAAAAATAATCTCTTCATGTTAGATATTTATGAAAAGGCATTTAAGTTTGGTTTTATTAACAAATCTGGTCTTTAGTGGGTCAGATCGTCGAAAAAATATAGCATATCCAGACGATGAGATCGGTGTTTTTGAAAATTTCTGTCTTCTCTTGCAGATGACCTTCATCCATTTACTAATCATCATCATCATCAACCTGTACGCGTCCACTACTGGACATAGGTCTTTCTCAGCTCTTGCCATCTGTCTCTCTCTTGTGCGGCTTGTGTCCAGTTATTCGCTTTAGGTCGTCAGTCCATCTAGTTGGTGGGCGTCTTCTGCTCCGTATTGTTTCTTGTCTTGGTCTCCACTTCAAAACACGTTTTGTCCATCGGTTGTCTGATAGTCTAGCGACGTGTCCTGCCCAATTTTATTTTAACGACGCGTTTTTATCGATAGCGTCTGTTGTATTTGTTCTACGACGTATTACTTCATTTTGGATTTGGTCTCTCAGAGAGACACCCAACATCTGGCGCTCCATAGCCATTTGAGTCACGCGAAGTCTCCTTTTTTGTGAGTATTAATGTTTCTGCTCCATAAGTGAGTACAGGTAACACACATTGGTCAAAGATTTTCCTTTTGAGGCATATGGGTAGATCGGATTTAAATATATAGTTTAATTTACCAAACGCTGCCCAGGCTAATCCTATGCAACGTTGGAGCTCACATGTCTGGTTATATCTTCCCAATCGAATTTCATATCCTAGGTACTTATACGATATAGTCTGCATAATATCCCTTTTGTCAACAGCAATATTTCGATTTAGCACTAGCTTAGTCAGTATTTGTGTATTGTTCATATTAATCTTTAGTTTGTCTTTCAAGGAAGGGAGATATAATTTTTTAAACATTATTATTGCATCATCCATACGATCGGCTATAAGGACGAGGTCATCTACAAATCTCAAATGACTGAGCTTCTCTCCATTTATGTTGATACCATACTCATTCAGATGTGCCTTCTTACAAGTATATTAATTCTTTTAACATTTTCTGATCGCTTATGGTATCGAATGCTTTCTTGTAGTCCACGAATATCAGTTCAAATAGTTTTTTTAATCTGCAGACTTCTCAGATTCTTTATCACTAGTAAGTGGTCGTTAGTGTTGTATCATGATCTAAATCGAGCTTGTTCTCTAGGCTGTTAGAAGTCTAACTTAGCGACCAGTCTTTTTTTGATCATTTTTGTTAAAAGTTTATATATGAGTGAGAGCAAACTATTAGGACGGTAGTTTTTTTAAGTCTGTTATGTCTTCTTGTTTGCGTATTAAAGTAATGACAGCATTGTTTAATTAAGGACTAACAAAAAGAAGTTTTTCCTTGGTAGAATTATTCGGTGAAAAGTCTGGCCAAAGCCTGGATAATTTTATTTCCACATAGTTTGATTGCCTTGATCATTAATAGGTCATCGCCAGTAGATTTGGTTTTTTCCATTTCTAAAAGTGCCGTTTTGATTTAGTGTGGAGTTATTTCTGGAATTAATTCTGATCCCTAATGTGAGATTTTGGGCTGGGGCTGATCTTGCCTTTCTTCGGTGCTCTCATACATTTCGCGATAAAAGGATTCGGCAGCCTCAAGGATTTTGGTTTTATCAGTAGTAATATTTATATCTTTGTTTTTTATCTTGTACATATTTTTGTTATGTTGTTATATGTTGTTCGTATGTTGCCTCAAAGGTTTTAAACTTTTGTTTTCTGGAATTATTTATTCTTACGCACAACAGACCGTTAAGGCCTAGGGCATTTTTTTACACATAATCCTAATATTAACTAATTACAATTATTTTAAACAAAACCTTAATTTAAATATGTATATAAAACATTCTTAACTACTCTGAAGGACCTGGTGGATAATATTTCTCCATTCGCTTTTATTTTGTGCTTTTATTTTCCAGTCCCTCACCTTCACGTCTTTAAGGTCTTCCTCTACTTTACTAATCCACTCGTTCTGGGTCTACCTCTTTTTTTGGGGCCGATTAGTTTTCTGGTTATTACTAGTTTGGTCATTCTGTTTGCTGCCATTCTTTCCACATGTCCCAACCATCTGATTATTTGTGACTTGATGAACTTGGTAATGGAGGGTTCTTTGTATAAAGCCATTAATTCGTTATTGGTTCTTCTTTTCCAACCATCTTCTATCTTCCGTCCTCCGAATATGCGTCTCAATATTTTCCTTTCCCATCTTTCCAGAGTATCCTCTTCCTTCTTATTTAATATGCATGTCTCACCGGCATATGTTACTGTGGGACGAATTACTGTTTTATATATTCTGAGTTTACCTTGTCTAGAAACGTATTTTGAGTTCAGTAGGGCTCTTAAACTATCTAATTTTTGATTCCCTTTGGCTCTTCTGGCTTCGAGCTCCCATTTCTCTTTTCCATTTTCATCGAAAACTACACCCAAGTATTCAAATTTGTCCACCCTTTTAAAACTATAGCTTTTACCACTTACTCACACTAAAGTCTTCTTTTTTCCCTTCTGTCCCTCCCATGATCATATATTTGGTTTTGTCTTCATTTAGTTTAAATCCGAATTTCTGTGCTTCTTCGATGATTTTCTTCACAACTCGTCTTAATTCTTTCTCTGTTTTTGCTAGGATCGTTAAATCGTCAGCAAATGCCAAGCACTGGTGCTCATTTTCATGATTGTTTCTTCCACCTTCATGTTGCATTTTCTGATTACAGTTTCTAACACTAAGTTGAATAATGTAGTCAGGCCCGTTCCTAGGGAGTGAGCGCCTGCGTGCAGGATTTTTTGTGCGCCCCCATATTATGTTTTTAAGATACCTATATCATAACATGTTCTTGTGATATGATTGAAAATATGATATGAATGTAAAAAAAAATAAAACGAATCATGTTTAAAAAGGTTTTATTTTCAAAATTAAATGAAGAAAAAAAGGTCATTTTAAAACAATATTATTATGTAAGTTAACAGTAAGAAAGAAAACACTCAATTCGCAAATTAATAAGGCATTCTGGAATATAACATGAAACAATAACGGAAAGGAGATACTCTCAATGCAAAAAAACTTTTGTTTACCAAGTGAAAAATAAAACAAATATTGGAATTACAACATGACACGTCGTGCTTTCACAGATGCAAGCTCATTAATTATTTCATTGTGATCAATGGCTTCACAAATTTTCTGATAGCCTTTCTTGGCACATTGACGTTCTTAAATAATTTTTTATTAGCTTTAGCTTTGAAAAACTCCTTTCGCCAGATGCCACCGAAATTGGAAGGGTCAGGAATATTCTCAAGGCTATAAATAGATTCGGAAACAAGGATTGTAAATTTTTCTTTGTTATATAATTTAAAATATCTATGGGCGAATCCGAAATTTTGCCAGATTCTGTGATTGGGTTAAGAACTTTGTATGACAGAATTTCATTATGCAAATCAAGACCATCAATATCTTTGCATACGTTTCCTGCATGTTGAATTTGTAAAGCTAAATCCAAATCCATACATGATCTTTTAATCACATCAGAATCTAGATTTTGAAAATTACCCAAAAATCCAAATAAATCGTGTAACTTATCTATTCCCCCAAAGCGTCTTTGTAGGGATTGAATTGTGTCCAAAATTTGAAAATAAAAACTGATCTTAAATTTTTGTTTTGGATCGAATACTGTTTCATCTGTACCTTCATACGAAAATTGAAGCTTCATCTTTCTTTGTCTGGAATAAATGTTTGCTCTACATCACTTTTTTCTGCTTCTGCTACAGCCTCATTCATGAAAATCTCGAAATGTTTGTCTAACCTTTTTTCAGTGAAATAAATAATAAGATTTTTTATTTCTGTGTGGCATTCATTTTAAAGTTGTATTTGAATTCTGGACCATTTTACTTACTATATTAATTTTTGTTAACACAACATGCCAAATTATAATAGAAAAAATGAATTTGAACGTTTTAGTTTTGTCTAATAGTGACCTTGCTGAATGTTTCGTGTTCATATCTCTTGAATTATCTTCCACCAAATCATGTAAATTTTTCCACATTTCGAGGAATTGAAACCTAAGAGGGCGAATGGCTTTGACTCTGCTTTCTCATCGTCTTTCACTTACTGATTTTAAAGTTAAGTTTGGTACATTCCTTTTTAAAATGTCCCATCTGTAGGGTGAATAATTGAAAAAAAAAAGAAAAAAGATTGATCAACTCCTGAATAATTGAAAAAAACCTGCAGTTTCACATGAAATTTTAGCTGCATGATTGACACTTAAATTAAAAGTGTGAGCTGAACAAGGCAAAAACATTGCTCTGGGATTAATTTTTAGAATCTGAGCTTGAAGGCCCACATGCTTACCAGACATATTTGCCCCATTGTCGTAACCCTGACCTCTCATGTTATCAAGGTTTATTTCAAATTTTGAATATATTTCTTCTTTTAAACAATTGAAAAGCCCTTCTCCTGTAGTATTTAAAACTTTGAAAAAACCCAGAAAGTGTTCTCTAATTTCGACTTCATATGGAGAACAATAAACGAAGCGAATTATGACCGTCAGCTGCTCAACATCGCTACAACTGGAGATTCACCCAAAATAATTGAGTAATATTTTGCTGTTCTGGGCAGAAATTAAACAGGTAATCAATTTTTATCTGAAAATCAGAACAGTCACAAAAGGTGAACTTTCCAACTCTCAAAAATGTCATAAGTGATGTTTTACGTATATGGTTGTAAATAATAGTATATTATATACATTCACAATATATAATATTATACACTGAGTTGAAGTGTTTAATTCTTAACAAGAGAAAAACATGGTATACCGAGGCGTATAGCGTCGAGACAGGAATGAAATTTTTTACCGAGGTTTGTATAGGTACTGTTTTATTCAGAACCATATCTTTTAAATGCAAATTAAAAAAAAATCTAATAAAATTTAAACAAACATTTTGGTTACTTTTAAACTGGGAATAAGCCACAATTAAAGATAAAAATGCGTTTATTGACGTTTCAATTTCCACTTCGGAAATCGTTCTCAAAATACAAAACTTATTCCCAGTTTAAAAGTAATTAATTTACAATGCCACAAGAAAATAGCTTCAGAACAATATAAACATTTTGGTTATTCGTAGGATGTTAAAATTTACCTGGGTGGAAAATTAATGTCATACACTTTTCATCCGGGTAACTGTCACTTTCCTCCTGGATAGATTTTAAAACTAGAAATTTGGTTTTTCAAACTTTTATAAAAGGTCTTCAATGTCAACATAACATACATGGTTGTAAATAAACATTGATACTTAACTGACCCGAAGAATAATTTTAAGGTTCTTAAACTGTTAAATTTTACTACTTTACTTTTTATTTTATTTAAATAAATAAGTTAACTTATTTTACTTACTTTAAACAGTTTATTTGCCGCCTTAAACTTACAATTTACAATAAACTTGATGTATTTACAATAAACTTTAATGACAATGATATTGCGAACAGAACATCCTAACCCATAAGACAAAATCTAACGACTGAATTAAAACGTTATGGTTTGCTGCGCAAACGACAATTTCGTCAGAGGCGGGCGCATCGCGCAACTTTTCTTAAGACAACCACGCGGGCGGCATGCCGGCAACACAAAACATTAAAAGTGAGTGGCGTGCGGCATTAGATGGCGCGTCGTATGCTGACACTAATAAAATTGTAGGTTGGTAATTTAATTAGTAATTTTGGTATTGACAATGGTATTGACAATGATATTGCGAACAGAACATCCTAACCCATAAGACAAAATCTAACGACTGAATTAAAACGTTATGGTTTGCTGCGCAAACGACAATTTCGTCAGAGGCGGGCGCATCGCGCAACTTTTCTTAAGACAACCACGCGGGCGGCATGCCGGCAACACAAAACATTAAAAGTGAGTGGCGTGCGGCATTAGATGGCGCGTCGTATGCTGACACTAATAAAATTGTAGGTTGGTAATTTAATTAGTAATTTTGGTATTATAATAGTGAATAGCAAACGGATGAAGTGATTGCTTTAGCGCTTACCGGGGAAATACTGAACACTGACTTTTTTTGTTTTAGAAGTAAGAATATTTTTGTAACGGTAACCAAATATTTGGCGCCCCTAAAATTTAGCGCCTGCGTGCGGGGCATTCATTGCATACCCGCCAGGAACGGCCCTGAATGTAGTGGATAAAGGATCTCTTTATCTCAAGCCTTTTGCAATCGTAAATTGATCTGATATATGACCTTGCGAAGCAATTTCACACTTAGAGTTATGTCATTTTTATTACCCGGATCAGTTTCTTTGGTATACCTAAATGTTCCATTGCTCGATACATTTTGACTCTATCGACTCTATCATATGCTTGTCTAAAATCCACAAACAAAGCATACAGGGGAACTTTACCTTCATAACAAGTCGTTTGTATCTCCTTTAATGAGAAGATTTGGTCTACAGTAGATCTGTCCTTTCTAACGCCGGTCTGATACTCATGTAGGATTCTTTCCGTGTAGCAATTTAGTTTATTTCTCAATATTCTTGTCCCTTCTATATCAGTTATTTCCGATCCTAATTGTTTTGTCTGTTGAAGAGCCATTAAATTGATTTTATACTTCCTTGCCTCATTCATTAGTTCTTTTAGCGCACCTTCATAAAAGGTTCCTCAGGTTTTCGTAAATTATTTTAGTTGTTTCTCTTGTATTGTTTTCAATTACGTCTGTTCGGGCTGACCAGTGGATATCTTTATTTAATTTCTAATTTTTGTGTAGTTGGAGCCGTATTTTCCGTCAGCTGTCTTTTATTTCCAAATATCTCTTTGATATTTTGGTTTAGTTTTTCGTTATGGGCCAGAACGAATAATAACGTTGTAATAAATATAACATAATTTGTTGGTGTAATATAAAAAAAAAAAATTGTAACGTTAAGGAAAATTAAAAATAATATATTACACAATTTAGACTTGAACTTATATTACCCTTCTAAAAATCAATGAAAACAAGCGGCAAAGGAAAAGAGAGGAAGAGAATTATATAAGATATATAAATACGATACTCATTTATAACATTTTCATTACGACCCATTCGATCAAGTTCAACCTCCATTGTAAAAGAGGAAATTGTTTTCGAGAAACGGCTTGCAAAAATTGTATTGCGTATTTTGATATCAAAGCGACACCAAAACGTTTTCGGTTTTCAAATTATCGGTAAAATCAATGTAAAAGGTTTGTAGATTTTATCAAAAACTGGATAATATAAATTTATAGATCAGTTTTAAATTAAATTATCAAATAATTGAGTATTCTTTTATTTTAATTAAATCACAGTTTCGTTAGTTTTAAAAAAGTTCAAAGAATAAACAGTGTAAACATTAGAATTAACAATATAAGACAAACAAAAAGTTAGTTATCTATAAAACTATAGTCGAACCTCCGCCAACAACTCCTCTATTTACAGGCCACTTAAAATTGTTAAAGAAAACTGGGTTTTAAAAAACAAAATAAGTCAATGTTAATTTGACGTGGACGAAAACAAAATGTATAACATTTTTAATTTTAATTTTTCCGAGGAGATGACCAAATTCCTTCTCCAGGAACATGTTATTCCAACACAACAACATGGATTTGTCTCTGGTCGCTCTACTCTAACCAATCTCCTACATTGTGTTAACGATTGGACGTCATCCCTTAACAGTTCGCAGCCGATCGACGTTGTTTATCTAGGTTTCTCTAAAGCCTTTGGCCGTATATCTAAGCGCAGACTTCTACATAAGCTAGAACATTTCGGAGTTCGCGGTACTTTACTTCGTTGGATAGATGATTTCCTGACAGATCGATATTACAAAGTTAGAGTCAGCGAATCTTTCTCACAGAACAAGTTAGTAGAAAGTGGAGTGCCTCAGGGTTCTGTCCTTGGACCTCAGCTTTTTACCGTTTACACCACCGATGTTTCTTATTATGTCTCAAGTAAAATATCGTTTTACGCTGATGACACAGAAATATATGCCAATCCAATCATAAACTAGCTAACCCTTTAAATGGACTTGGACTCTATTTTAACTTGGTGTTTCCAGTGGTTATTACCCTTAAATGAAATTTTGAGACTCATAATATAGGGAAAGAATCAAGGAAAAGATCTATTGGCCGAAGGTAGAACTCATGATTGAAAAATCTACGTGATTGGTATCAATGCAGATCAATTGATTTGTTTAGAGCAGCAAGTTCAAAATTAAAAATAGCCATTATGATTGCCAACCTCCGTAGGGAGACGGCACTCTAAGAAGAAGAAATATTTTAGTGATAAGCATGTTGAAATAAATGGTACATATTTTTTTAGCCAAAGCATATTTAAATAAAATGTCAGTGTGTATATTCAACTGCTATAAATCCTTTTCTGGTAATGTAAATAGTTTTTGATTCTTAACGAATTCTGAGTACAACAAACCTATAGAAATATTTTCAATGTATCAGTTTAGTGATAACGTCTTTTGGCCAACTAGAGTGGACTTCCTTTGGTTGCCAACCTGGCAACTAAACATACTAAACATACATGTCACATTCGTGACATATATAACCAAACTTGTATAATTTTTATACAAAATGCTTGCAAATTGTATAATTGTTTAAATAGAAATTAATGATTATATACCAAGCAAGCAATATACGCACTCACAGTATAGAAATTATATTTAAGCTTGAAGGAATAATCAATAGGACTAATTATCTTAGTGCCTGCAATTCTACATCAAGTTAACGGGTGTGATTGAACCGTTTGTCAGTTGAATAAAGTGTATTCAGAATCGGACTGACATGCTGTTATTAGATGTGAAAGATAGAACGTTTATGTCTAATAAAAATATCACTTTTGAGGCTCTAAATCATCTTTAAAATATAAAATCGGTAAATTTTTTGATCAATATCTTTATCTTTCTCAAACATATTTTTTATTTATCTTAAAAATACTTTAAAATATTAAGACTGTGAGAATAAGGGAACCAATAGTATTGAACATAATATACATAATATATATATATATATATATATATATATATATATATATATATATATATATATATATATATATAACTTGGTCTATAAGTTTAATCAGTTCGATATGAACTTCATCTGGCCTAGGGGCTTTGCCAAATTTTGAGTTGTTTATAACATGTTTGACTTCAGATTTTAATAATATTGGAGCCTCCTTGTTATCAATTTGTGTTGGTTTCGTCCTTTTTTCCATGAAAAGATCTTCAATATATTTCGTCAATACTTGTTTTATTTTAATTGGAATATTAATAAGTTTATTGTTTTTGTCAATTAATCGGTTAGGTGTATTTGTTCGTGATTTTCCAGATAATTCTGTCACTTTTTTTATGTAAATTATAATGATCATGCTTTTTCTGCAATTCTTTCCCTTCGATGCATGTTTCCATAATCCACTTTTCCTTAGCCTCTTTTATTATGTTTTCTCAGCCGTAGCCGTAGCCTCAGCACGGATTTCATTGATCTTGAGTAACTGAGTATTTACTTTAGAACTTTTGGATATCATTATCTTTTTTTACTATCAGTTTCATTTTTGAGACAAGGATGTTATGATCTAAGGGGACATCTGCGCAGGAAAAGTCTTAACTCTTACAATGGAATTTCTAAATTTTAGAATGGCCAGAATAAAGTCGATCTGATTTCTAATGCAATTTTGTTCATTATCATGTGGTGATCTCCAGGTATATAGTCTACGAAGTCGTAAGCCAATCTGTCGCCTCTAGCATTCCGTATTCCTAAACCATAATCGCCTATAATATTTTCAATTTGGCTTTTTCCTATCTTTGCATTTAAATCACCCATTACTATAGTAATTTCTTCCTTTCTTATGTATTGGAGAAGTTGTTTGAGTTGTTCATACAAATGTTCTATTTCAGCTTCTGATTTATCTGCAGTTGGAGCATACACTTGTACTACATTAATGTTCACTGGTTTACCCTGTATTTGTAATAATAGCATTCTATCTGAGAAGGAAATAAAATTTACGACGGCTGCTTGTATTCTCCTGGAGATAATTATTCCAACTCCATATATATGATCTCGGATATCATTTCCTAAGCATATCGTTTTATCCACGACCAATGTTTTACCGAAACCAGGCCAGCGCTTTTCGCTTATGCCTAATATTTCTAGGTTTAGTCTGTTCATTTCCTGAATTGTGTTCTGCGTCTGTCCTTGTTGGAACAAACTCCATGCATTCCATGTCCCGAAATGTAAAAAGAAATTGTTCTCTATATAGTTAGTTGCCACATTCGTGTGGCTCCTCCTGGCGGAGGAGCCACACGACCACCACTCGACCAGGTCCGCCACGGACTAGAAGCTCTGTGATTGACTGCACTTTGCATGGTTATTGTACTAGGGAAATCTGACGATCTTTAATATAGTGGTTTTCCGTTGACTTCTACAACATCCTTATACCGTTGACCACTAAAACGTTCATCCGCCTTTGGAGCCAATTTCTCAACCCCAGGAGAAAAAAGTTTTTTTTGTTGTTCCAGTACTAGTGCGAAGATATTTTCATAGTATATGTTAATTAACAATGGGGAGAATGCCTCCTTGCCTCTCACTTTATCTTTAGAAATTGCCTCTAGAGACCGACCATCAATGTTAGCAGCTTGGATATGGTAGATATTATAGAGATTCTTGGATCACTATCATCTGAGACCGCTTTGCCAAAACAGGTTTTAGCATTGCTTGTACCTACATCTAAAGTATCGCAGAACCCAAATTATGTCCATGTCGCTTTTTATTGAAATCTTTTGTATATTCTGCTCTGGATCACTTTTGTAAAGGCCTGATCTAAATGGTTTATCAGAATAATTATTCTTTAGTCGTCGCATGACTATGCATATGTTTTTTTTAAGATGGTCCAATTTAACCATCTTTTGCGAAATTTTAACAGTTATAAAGATTTTATTATAGCTACTAACCATTTTATTTCTTGTTCATTCATAAGTTTTAGTAATTTTGCTCAAAATTTGTCAGGACTTACAGTTATATTATCTTTGATCTTTCTTATAGCTTTGTAACATTTGTTTTATATAATTAAAATATTAATTATTTTTATTCCTTTTACCCATGTGGATGATACGCCGATGATCGTATGTACGATTAGAAATGTTGATAACGGAAGAATTTACCTACCAAAATAACATGGAATTTTCCTAATTAAGAAAGATTGTTAATCCTTCTTAATCCCGAGTATGAAAGGAACTAATGCTTTTCGGTATGCTGGCTCTTTTTCATAAATTGGTAATTTTCTTCGAAGGCACGTATAGTAATCTTTTGACAATAACATATTCCAAAGGATTGTATATTTGATTACGTCCAATTACTGGTACCTACCGTAAATACCATACGGTATACCCGTCAGTCCATTAGAATATTTTTACCTTCTCAGAATTACATACAACGGGCCTATGATTGCTAAGTGGGAGATATCCCCTCTTTTTTCTTGGGTAGTTTATAAAATTTTAGAAAAACCAAATTACTTCTCGGTGGGTTCTCGTTGAGTAAAGGCTCACATGATCGTATCTGTTATCTTACCGTCTGTGAATTGTTTTCTAAGTGTGTATACACTTTATATTTGAGTTTTATTTTCTTATACTAGATTAGATTATATATAGTTCTAAACTACCTTTATTGTTAAACTCAGTGTTGGATACAAGTAAAGTATTAAGTACAGTATATAGCTTCAGTGAAGTACCTAGTGCCGCAGTCGTCAATATTTACTGTAAGTAATCATTATCTTCAAATTATCGGGGCGAGTAATATGGTATCATATCATCTGCCATTCTCTGGACGTATCTAAAGTTCCTCCATGTCTTCACCTGTAGATTGCTAATTTTTGTATTCAATTTAAAGAACATTTCATTAAATTCAAGAAATTTCAATAAGTAATAAATATGAACATTTAAGTCTGTTTATCATTAAATAATAGTGCGAAGCAAATAATCGGCTTAACCAAGTACGGTTTGGTTAAAGTTTTATGTCTGTAACCTTTTTGTATTTTTGTAAATTTAGCTTTGATTATCTTTTGTGTTTGTTATAATTTTTGTTCATTTTTTTTTACTGTAATATCTCGAGGTACGCCCACAAAACTTTATTTGTACATGATTGTATTATAAATCTTTGTACAGGTATTTTCTAATTATATTACTGCTTATTTTTATATGTATACCACCATTTTATAGTTGTTGGTGTACTTTTATTACTTGTGTTGCCTTCAGCAGCGTCATAATTTTGGTGTTGAATATATTGTTATTCATTATATTAATGTGTTGACCAAATTTATTTGATAATTAACTGTTGGTATCTTTCTTGGGTTTGATCTCTGAACCTAAATATCTTTCCTTATCTCTTGTCTTTTCTAAGGTTTCTTAATTTTCTCCTTAAACCCCAAAAAATTGAGTGGCGCCCTGTTTCTACCTTATCTCATCTTTGGTAATTTTACCCATCTATCTTTTTGTTTATTTTTATATCTTTTCTCATATATCTTATCTTGTCCTATCTCTACTTATTTCTTCCGTTGGACCGATTCCCGGTTCCAAAGCTAGTTTCGAACCCACAACTCGCTCTCCACCAACCATCTGGCTGCCGTCCGCAGTGTCTCCATTGGTGACCTTTCTAGCACCATCCAAAAAAGGTTTCTGAGGTTACAACTTGACTTCGTCAATCGTAATCGTGGATCTTGTATGGCATTATATGTAGTTAACGTTGTTATATTATTTGGAAAAATTACTATTGTATAGTAAAAAAAATTTGTTAAAATCCTTTATAAAAGGTATATAAAATTGCCTCAAACGGGCTATCACAAACACATTGCAAAACGTTTTCGGATTAAACAATCCATCATCAGTGCAAACCTGAAAGTATATAACCACTTTAATTAAAAAGAACGTTAAATGAAAATGTTGACAAAGGTTAGAACAAAATGTGGTTAATACTTACGGTTGTACATGCTAGTAGCCACCAAAATATGTGGGTAAAAACCCTTAAAAGTTATAAATTTGAAATTGTTTTACATTATTAGTGTTTCTAAATTGTGATGGTTAAGTTACCGTTGGATAGGTAACATGGTGGCGTATGACTCTACATGAGTAAAATGGTCCTGAGACGAAGTGCCTACGAGGACCTGTTGATAACAACTGATTATAATGACATTGTTGACAAGTTAGGACGGATGTTGTGTCAGAGCAGTCAGTGTAACTTATGGTAGTTGTCTAAAATTGACAGATGTCAGCCTTATTTAAAATTAAAAAAGTTAAAATTATAATAAAGTAACAGTATCAACCATCAATATTGTAATCTGTATTGTAAATTAATCAGATAGGTATATTTGTAACATTGAAAATTGGTTTTTTAAAAATTAATGTAGGTCAACTGGAATTTATGAAGTTTTGTGGGATTGATAGGCAAACCAACTATACATGTGTAAGGATAATATTTATTTTAAGCTAGAGATTTTGTCAAAAGGCCCTGTATGTTGTGAGACATTTGGTACCTGGAAAATGGTAAAAAGACACATGTGGGAGATGGGTCCTAAAAGATATATTATTGAGTATTGATGTAATAGGTGGAAGTGTGTTTAGATCTGTTATTGAGCTGAGATGTAAATGTGACAAGAATGTGATCATAATATGGTGTTCATGTAGTACTCAACTTAAAACTTAAGTATGGAAGGCCCTTTATGTCACAAAACTACATTTGGTACCTTTTATTTATCTTTACTAGGTACCAAATGTAGTTTTGTGACATAAAGGGCCTTCCATACTTAAGTTTTAAGTTGAGTACTACATGAACACCATATTATGATCACATTCTTGTCACATTACATCTCAGCTCAATAACAGATCTAAACACACTTCCACCTATTACATCAATACTCAATAATATATCTTTTAGGACCCATCTTCCCACATGTGTCTTTTTACCATTTTCCAGGTACCAAATGTCTCACAACATACAGGGCCTTTTGACAAAATCTCTAGCTTAAAATAAATATATCCTTACACATGTATAGTTGGTTGCCTATCAATCCCACAAAACTTCATAAATTCCAGTTGACCTACATTAATTTTTAAAAAACCAATTTTCAATGTTACAAATATACCTATCTGATTAATTTACAATACAGATTACAATATTGATGGTTGATACTGTTACTTATTATAATTTTAACTTTTTTAATTTTAAATAAGGCTGACATCTGTCAATTTTAGACAACTACCATAAGTTACACTGACTGCTCTGACACAACATCCGTCCTAACTTGTCAACAATGTCATTATAATCAGTTGTTATCAACAGGTCCTCGTAGGCACTTCGTCTCAGGACCATTTTACTCATGTAGAGTCATACGCCACCATGTTACCTATCCAACGGTAACTTAACCATCACAATTTAGAAACACTAATAATGTAAAACAATTTCAAATTTATAACTTTTAAGGGGTTTTTACACACATATTTTGGTGGCTACTAGCATGTACAACCGTAAGTATTAACCACATTTTGTTCTAACCTTTGTCAACATTTTCATTTAACGTTCTTTTTAATTAAAGTGGTTATATACTTTCAGGTTTGCACTGATGATGGATTGTTTAATCCGAAAACGTTTTGCAATGTGTTTGTGATAGCCCGTTTGAGGCAATTTTATATACCTTTTATAAAGGATTTTAACAAATTTTTTTGTGATATATGGTATACAGCCAGCTACAGGAACTTAGTTTCCTCGTGGAATTTTATTGTATAGTAGTTACTGTTCTTAATATTCAGACTGCCTTATATTTTTTACTTAAATAATATTTCAAATAAATTGATTCGACATTAGTAAAAATTTTTATATTGTTTGGTGCACTTAAGATACAAGAAATTGCAATCGTCCAAATCTCCACCACGTGCAAAATCGAATCCATTAGACAGAGAAAGGAGTTATCCATTAGAACTGACTCCGATTCTGTAAATAATAGTCTCAAGGTCTATGTTTTTAGGTTAGTTTTATCGAACCGTGGAATAATCCACTTTAGGTAAGACAAAAACGTTCGTGTAGATCGAGGTAGTTTGATTAGGCGGCTTTGTTTTTCCTATTTTTAGAAGTTGGAATAAAAATATACGCATGTGGAAATGATCTATTTATTACACCTTTAGAAGTTGAGGGCGTCGTAACACTTTCAGGTTTAAATGTTAATATAATTTGTCAGCGTCAAGCCTACTATATGCGCGTTTGGGAATTTTTTCGACTCATGTATAAATAAGCATATAACTGTTTTTAAAATCGTTTTGTTTGTATCACAGATATTTTTAATATTTTTAAAAGTTAACTACATATTTGAAAATCAACACTTTAATTTTATTATATAAATTAAAGAGCAAATGATTTCCTGACGGATGTCACTACTTAAATCCATTGACCCGGCTTCACCCAGGTGAAAAATGTGTGTATAATAACCCAAGTGGGATATTATTGATCCCATTTAAAATTGATTGGAAAAACTCAAACATTTCGAACACGAATTTATTTTTTTAAATATCTTATTTGACTATCTATGTTTTCATAAATAACAGCAGTTTTTACCCCTTAATTAAATTTGACTGCGTATAAGGAAAATTTACAAAATAATAAAATTCCTACAAACAAAACACACTAGATACATAAAAAATTCACAAACAAAAGATAATGATTCAAAAATAAGAGATTTTCCAAAAATGTTTTTTGAAAAAGTTCAAATAAAATTATAAAAAAGCAGATCGCACGTTTTTTAGTTTTTCGGTCAGATTTTCTGGAACACTTTTGACACCGTCCACGTTCCGTACTTTGCTTTTTCGGTGGAGCTTGGTCACTTTCTCCCAAAACTTGAACTATTTTGGATCGTAAATGTTTTGTAAGTCGCGGATTACTTTTTCGTCCTTCCATAATTGGCGTAACTAGCTCAGATCTCAGATCTTCCAGGAATATACGACGTTTCTTTGAATAGTCACTAGTGTTTATTCTGTAAATTACCTGACTGTTGATACCAGCTGTGTCCATTAGTGAAAAAAATATTCTTAGTGGTTACCTTCTACAATTACGAGCTACACTGTAACTTTCTGGCAACTCATCCACCGTATTAACTCCTCCTTTTGTAATGTTATAGGAACTTATTATTTCTGGTAAAAGTTTCTTGCCGGTAGATGTATATATTTTTATTATTATTATCATCTTGATGAAGTGATGATAATAAAATCACATTTTTCCCATTTTTTTGACACAAAGGATATATATATATAATATATAATATATTATATATATATATATATATATATATATATATATATATATTGTAGCTAAACACCCCGTCCGGGGTTACGCCGCTTAAGCTCTCTAGATCTATTTTACGAGGTAGATCAGTCCTCATTTTCTTTATTTAATTTTTCTTGTTATTTTTCTCCACTGTTTTCCTATCTCTGGTTTTTTCACTCCATTGTCGTACGCCCGCCCTGTTGAGATCGCTTGGTACTTCTTGTAGCCATGTAGATCTTGGGCTTCCACGTCTTCGTTTACCAGCTGGTGTCCATTCCAATATTGAGAATATTGTCGTAGATGGTCCTGATCTCCATATATGTCCTAGCCATTTTGCCTTTGCTGTTTTATTTTACAAACTATATCCTCTTTAATTTCGTTTAGTAGTTCATGATTCGTTCTTTGTCTATATTGGTTTTCATTAATTTTTATTGGTCCTAATATTGCTCTTAGTATTTTCCTTTCTAGTATTCTAAGGTCTTCCTCTTGTTTTTTTGTCATGCTAAGGGTTTCGGCAGCATACATCATAGTCGGTCGAATTATTGTTTTATATATTTTCATTTTCGATTTTTTGCTCAGTAATTTATTTTTTAAGAGCTTTTTATTTGCATAGTATGTCTTATTTGCTGTAATTATCCTTTCTTTAATTTCTGTTTCCCTTTCTCCATTGTTTGCTAATAATATTCCCAAATACTTAAACTTTTCTACTTCTTCAAATATATATTCTCCCAGTCTAACCTTTTTGTTTTCATATTTTTTGTCAAATCTCATTATTTTTGTTTTTTCTTGATTTATTACTAATCCCATTACTTTCCCTTCTGCTACCAATTCTTTTAACATACTTTCCATTTTTTTTCTGTTCTTTGTTATTATCACAATATCGTCGGCATATGCTATTATTTGTCCCTCTCTCGTTCTAAGTGTACCTTTGTTGATTTTTCTGACTATATATTCAAGGGCAAGATTAAACAGAGTTGCAGATAATGAATCTCCTTGACGTACACCTTTATTTATAACAAATTCTTCTGTGTCTCCTTCTTGTGTTTTTACAGTTACTACGGTTTTGCTCATTGTCATTTTTATTAATCGTCTTAATTTGTTGTGTATTCTCATTTCTCTCATAGCTGTAAGTAATTTCGCTCTGTTTATTGAATCAAATGCTTGTTGGAAGTCTATAAAAAGCAGTTCAATTTCTATTTTATATCCATAAGCTTTCTCCATAATTTGCTTTACCGTATGTATGGCATCTGTTGTTGTCTTTCCCCTAATAAATCCGCATTGATACTGTCCCATGATAATTGTTGTCGCTTTGGCCAGTCTTCGTTGTATTAAGGTTGACATGGTTTTATACGCTGTGTTTAATAATGTCAGTCCTCTATAACTATTACACATTTGTTGGTCTCCTTTTTTATGGATTGTGATAATTTGTCCTTTGTGCCATTCTTCTGGCATCTTTTCTTCGTCCCATATGACTTTCATTAATTGGTATATTTTTTCTCTGAGTTCATGTCCACCATATTTTATTAGTTCCATGTTTATACCGTCTACACCTGGTGCTTTACCGTTGCGACTACTGTTTATAATTTCCTCAACTTCATCTCTCGTTGGTTTTTCTAGCTCGGTTTCTATCATCGTGGTCTCTTCTTCCACATTTTCATTTAAGTCTTCGTCCTCTTGTACTGTTAATAATTCTTTAAAATAATCAGTCCAGATTTCTTTAAACTCTTTGTCATTTTCTGATACTTTTCCATTTCTATCCTTTATGCCTTTTATCCTTCCTTTGAAGGTTATGTTCTGCTCGCTAATTTTCTTATAAAATGCTTTTGTGTTTCTATTTGTGTTTTCTTTTTCTATTTCATATATCTTATCATTTAACCAGGTTCGTTTAATTTTTCTTATTTTTTTCTTACATTCTGTCCTTAATTTGTTGTATTCTTCTTTATATTCTTGTCTATTTGTTCTGATCCATCTTTGTCTTACTTCTATTTTCTTTTTTAACATTTTATGACAGTCTTGATTATACCATTCTTCTTTTTTGTTCTTTCTCTCTATCCCTACATGTTCAGAAGCTGTTTCATTTATACATTTTTTTATATTGCTCCATTCTGTTTCAACATCCTCTGTATGTTCACAGTATTCCTTCGGTTCTTTGCTTATATCTTCTGCATATTTAATTCTTCTATCTGTAGCATTTAATTTTTCTATGTACCATTTGTCCTCTGTTGTCTTGTTTTTTAGCGTTCTTTTGACTTTTTGTCTTAACGTTGCGGTAACCATGAAATGGTCTGTGTCTGCATGTGCACCTTTGTATGTTCTCACGTCTGTTATCGATGTTTGCTTTCTCTTTGTGATGAGTATATGGTCTATTTGGGACCATGTTTTTTGGTCTGGTGAGACCCATGTTACTTTGTGGTATACAGGGTGTGCAAATTTTGTACTACTGACAATCATATTGGTGCTAGTTGCTAAGTTGCATAATCTTTGACCATTATCATTTGTTTTTTCATGTAACGTATATTTACCTGCAACTTGGTTAATGTAGTTTTCTTTGCCTATCTGAGCGTTAAAATCTCCCTTACCAGAATTGTGTCCTCTTTGGGTAAAGATTCAATTTCTTGTTCCAGTTTCTCATAGATGTTATCTTTTTCCTCTGCTACAGCACTTTCAGTTGGTGCATATACGTTTATGATGGATATATTAAATGGTTTGGCGTTAATTCTCAGGTATGAAATGCGCTCATTTATTGGTTTAAATTGCATAATATTTGCACAAAGAATACCATAGTTATATGTTCCTAAAATCCAAATACCGAAGACTGTGGTTGTCTGTTCTTAATCTGTATAAATTCTGGGGGAATCTCTTACTTGGTTTTCCTCAGAGTTCCTACTAAAGTTAAACTATGTCGTTCACGCAAAATTTTCACAAGTTCGTAAGAGGTATATCAATCATCAAAAATTATATTTCCTAAATACCCTTATATATATATATATGTAAGTTGTAAACATATAAAAATCTACAACTTTTCTTATAACAAAAACATCTTTTTCGGTGTTTTCGTTTTTTATTTTTTAATTCTGTAAAACTTATTTAATTTGAACCAAACTTGGTAAAAATATAACCTTATACGTTCTCAGTTTTTTAAATAAAACATCCAAAAATTTATAAAATATAAACTGTACTCACTCCTTGGTAAGATTTTTCATTGTTTACTTTTACTAGGGTGCGTTTTTTCGGGGAGTAGACATATTAAAAAGTTCCTGGATATCACTTATCCTCGTCGTTGTAAGTAGAAATTGACACGTTCTGCGGCCTCCCTGAATGCTTTAATGCAATGCAATGCTATAGACTTTTATTTTTGGGAACATCTAAAATCATTAGTATACCACAACCAGGATGAAATTCAAACGAATTTTGATGCTGCTAAAATAATCCGACACATTTTACACACTTATAATATTAAGAATAATTGGATTCGACGCATAAATGCATTCCGTGCAGATGGCGGTCATTTCGAACATTTATTGTAACAATAATTTTTCATGTAGGTTAAAACAGTATGCAGAACTTAATGATAAGATATTTAATATTGTTCTGGAGCTATTTTCTTGTGGCATTTTAAATTAATTAGTATTTAACTGGGAATAAGCCACAATTAAAGATAAAAATACGTTTATTGACGTTCAATTTCCACTTCGGAAATCGTTCTCAAAATACCAAACAGTAAATTAAACAAATTTTGTTTTTTGTTACATAGTGAAAAATTCTTCTAATAATTTAATTTTATCTGACTCATTTATATTCACAATTCAGACATACATTATGCGTTTTAAAGTAGACGACTTTAAAATGATATTGCCAATATTGTTGAGTTGCGCTCTTGGGACGACTTTACTTATAAGATAGTTCATTCGATTACATGAAACCAACTTTAACTTGAGAATATCCGTCAGAAAAAATCATAGCATAATTAGTCTTTAAAAAGACAAACACATGACATGATGACAGTAAAATTATTTTGGCTCTATCGTATAAGGATTTAATTATTCCCTTTTTTACAATAATATTGTGATTTGATTTGAAATTTAAACATCTCTTGGTGCGTGTTAATTTTCTATACACCTGAGTCTCATATCCAGTATGGTTCTTAGAGATTAAAACATCCAGGAAAGGTAGCGTGTTATTATATTCCTTTTCCATGGTAAATGTTACTGTCTCTTCTTTATCGTTTATATCATTTAGGAATGTGTCCAACAACTCTGATCCATGAGGCCATATTGAGAATACATCATCTACATACCTCCACCATACTGTGGGTGTTAAATTTTGTTTAGAAATGATATTTGTTTTAAAACTTCCATAAATATATTGGCTAAGAATGGAGATAAACTAGAGCCTATTGATAGACCAAAATTTTGTTTATCGAATTCATTATTTAGTGGAAAATATGTATTATCAATAAATAATGTTAATAACTCCACTATAGCCGATATGTTTAGTATTGTTCTAGTTGCCAATGAATCATCACTCTCTAATTTTGTCCTGACTATACTTAAAGCCTTATTTAATGGCACATTCGTAAAATAAACTATTTATGTCAAAACTTACCCAAGTATTATTTGAATTAAATTCAATATTTGGTAATTTATTTAAAAAAATGTTGTGTATTTTTATAAAATGTGTTCATTTTTTATTTGTAAATGGTTTTTTAAAATATTTATTAAAAATTTTGATAGTTCACTACAAGGAGAATTCATGGTACTACAAATGGGTCGAAGTGGTTTATTCGTTTTATGAATTTTCGATACTCCATAAAAAGTGGAAATTGAAACGTCAATAAACGTATTTTTATCTTTAATTGTGGCTTATTGCCAGTTAAATAGTATTTAATTTAAAATGCCACAAGAAAATAGCTTCAGAATAATTTTAACCATTCTGTTGCTCACCAACTATGATAATACTCTGTTAATTAGATCCACTGATATATTATTCCATAATTATTTTCAGCATAATGTTTCGGTGACGTTAAGTCAAAATATTAATAAATTCCGCCCTCCAGTAATTACCGGGAGTCTTGCAAAGTATACAAATGTTTAAATCGGAAATATGCAAAATCCTATTTTCTTGGCAAGGTTTTATCAGCGGCCTATATCTTAAAATTCAAAAGGTTTGCCAAGAATTTCGCTTATACTGATATTTGGCTAATCTCTACAAACTCTCTATTGTACCTTAAACCCAGATATTTCGGCCGTTTTGTGGAAAAAGGAACATTTTACATTCTCGTCCTTTCCACATACTGAGAAAAATATTATCGAGGATTGGATTTTCTAATTTTAGATTTGTTTACACTGAAAAGCGCGAATATATTATATTTCTAAAATAACTAAGCACAAAACTAACTTTGTGGTCTAAATAGTAGGATAGCTCAAGTTTAATGAGCGTATCGATGAGTTCGTAGCAGTTGCAATGAAGTTATTTAAATGATTTGTTTACTTAATTCGTCATCATCATTATGGCTTTATAGTCCTTCGTGGACTTTGATGTACTTCAGCACGTCGTTCCATTTGTCCCTATCAAATCGATATGGTTCACAATTATACACGGTGAAACTATAAAAATTCAGGAAATAATGAAGTCATTTGTGATTGAACATATTGGTCACTCTATAACAACCAGACGACCAATGGAAAATATCTTAACACATGAAATAAAAAATAATATTAACAGTTTCAAATAATCACAAAACTTCATAACATACTAATTTCCCGTCGTAGACCATAGTTATCAAAAATAACTATGTACAGACGTAACTACGCCATCTAAGAACAAAAAGAGAAATCATACGATTTCTACCTGGCGAAATCGAATTCAAATCTCAACCATCGTGCTTTCTAAAACTTGCAAAGAAAACAGCTTGGTGGCAAAAAAATCTAAGATTGCATTTCAAATGCCGTTCATCATGGTCAAAATTCGTAGTGAATTCAATTTCTGGTACTCCAAATGAAGTAAAGAAATAAAACATATTGACGGTATTAGATTTTGATTCGATACAAAGCAGCGACAAGCCGCATATACGTATTTCGACCTCTTTAGGTCTTCTCAGTACGGTATGGCCACTACTCCGTATCGAAACAAAATATTTTCCCGTTGTAGATCATAGTTACCAAAAATAACTATGTACAGACGTAACTACGCCATCTAAGAACAAAAAGAGAAATCATACGATTTCTACCTGGAGACCTAAAGAGGTCGAAATACGTATATGCGGCTTGTCGCTGTTCTGTATCGAATCAAAATCTAATACCGTCAATATGTTTTGTTTCTTTACTTCGTTTGGAGTACCAGAAATTGAATTCGCTACGAATTTTGACCATGATGAACGGCATTTGGAATGCAATCTTAGATTCCCTTGCCGATTTATTCATCAAGCTGTTTGCTTTGCAAGTTTTAGAAAGCAAGGTGGTTGAGATTTGAATTCGATTTCGCCAGGTAGAAATCGTATGATTTTTCTCCAAGTTTATTAACTGATGCTGATCTAGGTGGAACTGCCGAAAGTTATACGTAAATTTGGTTGTGATATCGTATGTCTTCCAGGCGCTGGATGAGGTTTAATGCAGGAACCTTGATGCCTTTGTTTTTTGGCTCTCTTGCCATTCCAAAGATATCTGACCACCTTCCACATAATGACAATCAACATAATCATACATATAGTCTCTAGTTCTGTGGTTAAATAAAAAATCCACAGATAGTTGGAAACGGGTTTCCACGTGTTTTCGGATATGTCTTTGCCCAACTGCTCTACCTAAGTACTAAATCTGACAACTCACCTACCCGAATGTCTATATTATGTTTAAGATTGTTGATAAGTTTTTCAATGCAGTTGACGAAAGTCTTTAAGTAACTTCCAATTGCTGTTTTCAATCCATTACTGAATGTGAGAAATGTTATGTTCCGGGTCTGAGCAACTCATTTTGGTGACATCTTTATAACTCTCGTATATATTCAGATCGAGAACCATCGCATATTATAGCTAAATTTATAGCGTATGGTGAGAAGACTAGCCAGAGGTTCGGTGTGTTCAGTTTCAACCAACTGGCTTTCTTTATCATGTACTCTACTATTTTGAAGGTAGTGTTGGAAGTTCTATAATATAATTTATTTAAGATACAGTTCGGCTAGGTATCCATATTAACGATTGCCATAGGTGAACATGAGAACTCTTCTTTGTTTAATTCTATACACCTTTCTTTATCTTCATATGTCACTTCAGAATAGTGTAAATTATTATAATCTAGGTAATCTAAGGTTTCCATGGTTCATTCTTAACACATTGTCAACCAATCTTATGCAGTTTTTCTTTATTACTTTTACTAAATGTGGGTTCTTATAGAGTCATAACAGTTCAAACTTATATCTTCTACGTGACCGTTTATTTTTTGAAGTTATACTTCAACACGCACGGTCGGCGTTGGAAATTTGCGTTGTTTAATAATATTGTATATTTATATAACATTATATATATATATATATATATATATATATATATATATATATATATATATATATAATACAATATGTATTAATATTATTATTTATGTGATATGTTTTATATTATTTATTAAAAGTTTATAGTTATTTTAGGCTTTTGTATTTTAAAATAATCACTGTTTGACCGAGAACTGTCAATTTTGAAATCCGTTAGTGTGATGTCTAAGTGGCAAATCTTCTACGTGTTTAATTCATACGCTGGTGTTTGTGAGTTCGAATCACAATATGAATTTTCTTTTTTGTTTTTGAAATATTTAGAAATTTCACGGTTATCTTATTAAATATATGTAATATACGTAACATAATTTACAACATAATCCGAGTTGTTGGTTTTTTATTTTTATCTTTTTAAAGTAAATTATGTATATTGGCAGTTTTAAATACTTATGAATATTGCATTTTAATTTATTTTGTATTATTATATTGAATTATGTTGCAGTGTATTTATTGTATTGTAATTTTTATATTAATAACAAAATCAACAATGAATTTTACTGCAGAGTATGTGTAAAATTTTTTTTTTTGCATTCAATTCCTTTTTATACATTATTGAAAATAAAAATATATATTGTCATTAAAATATTGATACAATCCTTCATTTACTATACTCCTATTACAGGTCAAATGTTTATATACAGCAAACGATGCACCATATACCTATATAATTAATTATTTTTCTCTTTCTGCTCTCTCTTACCTATAGCATTACATATGTAATGATTGTGCAGATTGACTCCCATATAAATTTGCAACGGCAAACACGTGTACAGAAGTATAACTTCTACCGGCAGTCAGACTGGACTGCCACGCCCGTTTTTTTTTCTGTTTTATAACCATGTAATGGATGAGAGCACTATTTTGATTAGCGATGCAAAATTAATCAGTCGGGTTCCTTTGCCGTTACTTTCTTTGTGGGTACTGTGTTTTTCTATTGTAGGTAAGAATCCCTTCTTATTTACTGTGTCATTCATGTCTCCAATTACTATTTTTTAGTAATTTCTTTTACATTTTTTTCTCCAGTTACCAGTTCTTCATAGAAATTTTCTTTTTCCAACGCTGTTTTCTCCTCTATGGGGGCATTTGCTTTTGTTAATACTATAGTTAAAGAATTGACCCTGTCTACATTATGGATGCTGCAGATTCGGTGACTTATTGCTTTAAATCTTGTTGTTGGAGTTATTTAATTCTCTGATTAACAGGAAATTTTACTCCAAATGCACATTCCTGGGGTGACAGCTATCGTACAGAGTAAGTCTTTGCTTCTTCATGATTTCCTGTACTATCTTTCTTATTTCTTGAAACGCATACCACATCGGTTTTATGGAGATTGATATTTCAATAACAGTTCTGAAAACTCCTGCTCGGTATAGTGTCAGCACATTTCATAACCCCAATCTCATATTCTTATAACGTTTGCCAAGTCGTGGCCTAAGGTTCCGTCAGGTTTTATTTCCTTGAGCTCTCGTAACAATAATTTTTTTCTGGAATGGGTCTTTAGTCCATAGCCTAACCTCCTGTTAATCGGTGGACCACCTCTCCCGATGTCGTCAGCTTTACCCCTGTTTCCCACTGTGATTGGTTACCAAAGTCTTTCACCGGATTGTTGAAGTTACAAGGATTCACTTCGTGGAAATGAGAGTCGAAATTGAGTAGGAGAGGCTAGTGACGCTCACAGGATCCAGCTTGATATTTAATTAACCTGTATTTATTTTTCCGTCTCTCAATGCATCAGGGATTTCTACATCTACTAGGTTTTATAACATATCTACCAGTCCTAGTTTCAATAAAATGATGATCCAAATGTTACTTGGTATCCAGAAATTGGTATGATAAGCAAAATATTTATTAAGACAGTTGGTTTATCATCAACAGTAACACTTTTACTACAAGTTACTAGTGAAACAGCTAGGTTTAGAAAAAATATTTAATAATACTAAAGAAAAGCCTAATGGTTTTAGATCAGTGTTTCCCAAAGTGACTGAGGGGTCGCCATGAGGTACTAGGGGGGTCGCGAACATTTCCAAATAAGACAAAAGCACCACTTTGTTAGATCATGTATTTTTATTTTAACAAACGCCGTAAATAGAAATTAACAATTAATTATCAGACGAAATATAAAACTAAATATTAAAGTGCGTAAAAAATAAAAGAGCAAAACAAAGTCAAATATTTTAATCTTAATTAGAGCTATGCGCCTGTTTCTGTGAAACTAATCTTTCAAATCCTAGGCTGTGTATTGAGACACACACAATTATATCTTTTTCAAGTACGAGAATCTTAACTCACACAAATATGATGTTACAAATGGAACCAAACATTTTACAACTTCACTCGCCAACTAAGGGTATTCCTGAATCTTTTCGATCTAAAATTGGTCCGAGTTCTGGGAAAAAAATTGGAGCTTCAACATTCCATCACTTGATATTTCAATAAGTTTTTCTTTCATGTTTATTTGAATTGTTCTGAAGCTATTTTCTTGTGGCATTTTAAATTTATTGCTATTTAAACTGGGAATAAACCACAATTAAAGATAAAAAATACGTTTATTGACGTTTCAATTTATATATATATATATATATATATATATATATATATATATATATATTATATATATATATATATATCCCGTTTATAGCGTAATCCGCCTTTGGGTTCCGTTCGCCAAGCCTGTCTATTCTGCCAGTCTTCTTCAAATAGATTTCTTGCTGACATGGCTTTTGAAATTCCTTGCATCCATGTTGTTGGTGGTCGTCCTCGTTTTCTTTTCTCTGGTGGTACCCATTCTAATATTTTTTTTGGTAGTCTTTCTTCCCCCATACGTCTAACATGTCCGTACCATGTCAGTTGTTGTTTTTCGATGTCTTCTATAATTGATCTTTGTACATTCATTTGATTTCTTATGTCCTCATTTCTCACATGTTCTAATCGAGACTTTCCCGCTGCTCTCCTCCAAAAATCCATTTCAACTGCCAAGAGGTTACCTTTAAGTTTTTGTGATAACTGCCATACTTCTGAGCCATACACGATTACTGGTTTCAATATTGTGTTATATATTCTTTTTTTCGTTTCCGGTCTTATATTTTTCTGCCATAGTACTGAATTCAATGCACCTATAACTCGTTTCCCTTTGGTTATTCTGTCTTTTATGGCTTCATCAGTTCTTCCTGTCTTTGTTAGTTTTACCCCCAAATATATACATTGATCGCATTTCTTAATTTTCCCGTCTTCTAAGTCGAGGTCATCTGCAGTATTTTCTCCTCCTATGCAAAGATATTGCGTTTTTTGTAAATTTACTTCGAGGCCCCATTTTTTGTACTCTTCCATTAGTTTTCTAGCCATATACTCTAGGTCTTCCTTGTCTTGGGCAATAACTACCTGGTCATCTGCATAATGCAGCGTGTATAACGTTTCATCCCCAATAGACAGCCCCATCCCTTTACACTTCTTTTTCCATTGCCTGAGTGCTTCGTCGATATATATATTAAATAGTATGGGAGATAAACAACAACCTTGCTTCAGTCCTTTTGTTACCTGAAAACCATTAGTAACCTTATTTCCTATTTTAACTTTTGATATTGTGTTGTTATATAGATCTTTAATAGCGTCGATTAGTGAAACGCTGATACTGGTTTTCTCCAATACTTCCCACAATTTCGCAACAGGCACGGTGTCATATGCTTTTGTTAAATCGACTAAAAGTAAATGCACTTCTCGAGATCTCAGTGTTCTTTTCTCGAGTATTTGGGATAAGCAAAAAATACTATCTATTGTGGATCGTCCCGCTCTGAATCCGTTTTGTTCTTCTGATTCAAAAGGACGGTATTCTTCGCATATGCGTTCTTTTATAATTCTCCCATATAATCTGCTAAGCGTACTCGTAACAGTTATACCCCGATAGTTATTGCAATCTTCCTTATTTCCTTTTTTATGGATAGATGTAATCCATCCTTCTTTCCAACTTTGTGGCACTGGTTCTCCGTGCAAGTGCCTATTGAAAACTTCTGTTAGTATCTCGAATAGTTTGTTGGTTCCATTTTTTATTAACTCTGCATATATCCCCTCTGGGCCCGGAGCACGTCCATTTTTCAACAATGATATAGCTTTTTTAGTTTCTTCGATGTTAATTGTTGGAGGCTCTCCTTGAATCAGGATTTCATGTTGTTCTATGTTTTTGAATTCCGGTCTTTCTTCTACTAACAGTGTTTTATAGTGTTTTTCCCATTTTTCGGGCTCTATGGAGTGTATGGCTATTTGTTCTGTTCTGTTGGATCTGATGTTTTTTATAAATCTCCAGGATTCTCTTGATTTGCGGCCGCCAATATACGTATCTAATTCCTGACATTTTCTCTCCCAGCTTTGATTTTTTGACTCTATTATCGTGGATTTAAATTTATTTACCATTTCTCTATATTCTCTTTTGTGTTCTTGATCCTTTGTTCCCAGCCATCTGTGATATAATTTTTGCTTTTGATCTTTCATTTCCTGTAGTTCATCATTCCACCAATTATTTGTCTTTCTGAGTTTGTTTACTCTTATTCCTAATGCTTCTTTGGCCGCTTGATGTATTCCTTTTCTTATTATGCTATGTAACTCTTCTGTTGTTTTATGTTTAAATTCCTGTGGTAGTTGTTGCTCCAATCTTTTTTTATACAATTCTCTAGTACTATCGTTGTCTAAACTTGTTAGATTATACTGCAGTTGTTCACCTTCTGCTGAGTGATTTTCATTTAGATTTTTGTTTTGTTGGTGTTTACCATTTCCGCTTAGCGGTAGTATCATTTTAGCTTTTACTAGATGGTGGTCACTTCCACATTCGGCTCCTCGAAATACTCTTACGTCATGCACTTTTATTTTAGATTTTTGTTTCATTATTAGGTAATCAATTACTGATCTTAAGTTTCTTGTAGGCTGAGTCCATGTATATGTATGTATTTCCTTATGTTTGAAATACCCATTCATGATCCTTAGTGAGTTGTGTCTACACATTTCTATTAAGTTATTGCCATTATCGTTTGTAGTGTTTTCTCCATATGGTCCTATTGTTTTATCTTTTATTCTTCTACCAGTTCTTGCGTTGAGGTCACCTAGTATAATAGTTTCCCTTGTTTGACCTATTTGAGAGATAGTTTCATCTAGGACTTCATAGTATTTTATTTTTTCTTCTAGGCGTGCATCATCATTCGGACCGTATGTGCCTATTATTGTTATTTTTAATCCTTTCAAGTTGAGGTTGATCTTTATGATTCTTTCATTTATTGCTTGCCAGTTCGATATATTCTTTTTGTATTTCTTCAATATAAGTATTGATACTCCTCTTTTGGCATGTTCTTCCTTATTAACTCCCGTGTGTATATGTATATATCCATCAAGATTTTGGGTTCCTTGTCCTTTTTTCTTTGTTTCTGAGAGTACAGCAAAATCCATTTTATGTTTTTTTCATTTCTTGGATAACATCTTCGATTTTATTTCTAATTCCTTGTGTATTCCATGTACCACAAATCAGTGTCCGTTTTCGTTGCCATTGTCGTCGTCCTTTAGTTCCATCCATATCCCGAGGCTTGGTTTCGGTATTTTTAGCATTACTATTTTTTCCAAGAATGAGTTGCTGGCCCATTGCTAAACCCCCTTGCTAGGAGGACCAGAATTTTCTGTCGGGGTTTATTCCCTTAGCCTATAAATAACTCACCCCGCTGGCAGACGTGTTAGCGAGTGGGGGGGGGGGATTAGGTAAGGAATTTGGAGTTTAGGTAGGATAATACTAGGGTTTGGGCCTGGTTTCACCTAAATAGGGAGTGGAGGAAAAACCAGGAGCTCGCGTGGGCAGGGACGCTACTCCCTGAAGTAAGTCTACCCTCTATCGGGACCATTAAAGGGGTACCTACCCGCTACCGTACGTTTCAATTTCCACTTCGGAAATCGTTCTCAAAATACAAACATAAGTTTTGTTTTCGCGAGTTTTGCGATGTAGACACAAGCTAATATGTCGCGGTTGTACAATGTGCAGTCGACTTCTTATTACTCATTTGTATTGTAAATGCTATTCTGGCAGAAGTACCTACTACTAATTACTAGTGGGACAGATCGCAATCATTAAAATATTTGTATTAAAATAAAATAATTGTTTTTGATTTAAACTTAAGCAGTAAAGTAAAACTAAATTTGAGAAACCATCAGATAATTGTAAATTAGGCACGCTATTTTGTTAAATAATATTAAATAAATGAGTGGGGGGAAATTGGGGGGTCGCGAACAATTTTTTTAGCAAAAAGGGGTCGCGGTTTAGATAAGTTTGGGAAACTCTGAATTAAAAAATTACAAAATTTTCATTCTCCAAAATACTACCGATATATACAAGTAAAATAATTTATTCTAGTAATAATTTTAAATATTATAATTATTCTTTTTAAATTACTCTCTATATTAGATTTTTTTTAACAACTTCACAACTACTTCATTTTAATGATCATTTTTGCCTACACTCATCGTACGAACTGGAGCATCCAAACGGCTCTTACAGTTTTCATTAAAGTGTAATTTTGCAGCTGCCACTATTTGATATAAATCAATACTGATCTTGTGCTTTTTCTTTCTCTCACTTTGAAAACTTCCTCGAGAGCTTCTAATTTATCTTCATAAAGTAGCGAATCAGCGAGATGTTCCGCAGATTTATTAACAGATTTAAATTATTTGAAGAGCGCCTTTTTGTCCTATAAAGACAGGTCTATTTGTTTGTTCTAGTCCACCGATTTTAAAAGTAGCGCCATTTGTACATGGAATGGTAAACTTATCACAGAAAATTGCTTTGAACGAAAATAATACAGTTTATAACACAAAACTGCCTGGTGGCCAAAATGTCAAAGTAAAAAAGTATATATATACATATATACATATATATATATATTATATATATATATATATATAATAAAAATAAAATATATATATATATATATATATATATATATATATATATAAAATTTTATTTATTTTTGGAATGTTAATTTAGAATATAATTGTGGATGTAAAATTGTAAAAATATAGTTCAATATAAATGTTTAAGTTACATATAATAGTGTAGTTCTGATCTGGAGAGCCTAAAGTTAAGTAAATTGTTCATAGAAAACTCTAGAAATATCAATGGGACTATTTACATAATACATCACAGGCAGGAAATCTTTCCAGATTGTTCATATAGAACAAATAGAAGGATTCGAAGATTATTTGTTGCTAGAATATTCTGGAAAGAATGAAAAAATATAAAAAGCCATGTAATTCGAGTCAGTTGGCAGTTTGAGTCAGTCAGTGATGAGTTCAGTTCAGTTTAGTTCAGTTACCAGTTCAGTTATAATTCAAGAATTTAGTTACAAGAAGAATTATTAATTGAGTTAAGTGAGTTAGTTAGAATATATTAAATCAGTTACAAGATTATTATTGAGGAGTTAGTAATAACAATTCCAGGATTATTAAGTCAGTTATTTATGAGGTTATGAAGAGATTCTTAGCTAGCAGAAGGCATTGATTAAGTTACATGAATTATTAAGTTAAATACAGTTGGAAATTAATTATTACTACAGTAATATAGTGACAGTTTGAAGTTAATTCATTGAAAAAAACATTCAATAATACAACCACAAGATCCAGTATATTTCAAAGTACATTAAATATATGGAAATTACAAGGAGTTAAATATATATTTATATGGTGAGTGGAGATAATTAAGAAGGAAAATATTAACATAGTTGGATAACCAAGGCTTAGTAAGAAGATATTGAGTGGTGATAATAACTTTAATTTTGGAAAAACTTTAGGGGTTCAGTGAAAGAAGGTACCAAATTTTGTTAATAATTTAATAATTGTAAGAATTTCAAATTTTAGATAGATTGTTTTAAATTGTTATTGCTTATATTAGATAGATAGGTTTGTTTCATATATTTATAATAAAGATAATTTAAAAAAGTACTTACAAACTAATTCTTTGAGAACCGCGATAAAAACCCTATACTTAGATATATCATTCAAATTTTACTCATTGCTCATACAACAACAACACATCATAACAATATATATATATATATATATATATATATATATATATATTAAGGATCACTCAGACAAGTGGTGGGTTCTTATATCGGTCTCAAGATGGAGAAATAAAAAGACAAAGTTGATGGCTACTTTATCTATTTTGAAGACGTTTCGCTTTCGTATTCCGAAAGCATCATCAGTTCATCTAAAAAGTACAATATGAAAAAATACACTACTTCATTTTAATAATCACTTTTTAGACGAACTGATGATGCTTTCGGAATACGAAAGCGAAACGTCTTTCGTTAGAGTATATAGAGAAAGTAGCCATCAACTTTGTCTTTTTATTTCTCCACCTTGAGACCCATATAAGAACCCACCACTCGTCTGAGTGATCCTTAATATATATTGGATTGACGGTGTCGTACTCCTTTTCCAGGATATATATATATATATATATATATATATATTTATATATATATATATATATATATATAATATATATATATATATATATTTATTTATATATATACCTACACAGAATTTACCCCTTTGCTATAAATTCCATTTAATTACTTTTTAATTTAACAATTAAATTTTCCGATAAATACTACTATATCCTAATTTATAACTGCCGTTAAGTTACAAATTGGCCATTTCTGCACTGCCTGGAAAGATTATTTTCTCGTTAGTGTCGTTCATCTTCTCGTTAAAGCTGATACTTGTTACTGAGGCCATATATTAAAATGAAATACACTTTAGCGTTTCCGCTCTTGGTATTTGCAAAAGGTGACGTCTCATAATGGCGGTAAGTGGGATTTACCGCAACATTTTGCTAAATTAAAATACATTTTATAAATAGTTTTTGACGGTAGTGTAAGAAATATGATGCTCTGGGTAAATATGTTAGGCAGTGAGGACGTGAAGATTTGCACAAATTCAATATTTTTGTAATTCAAAACATTTTGACAAAATAATCGAATGGCTTATATAATTCGAAATACTGATTACGTCACCATTATCATATACATGACGTCGTCGATGCTTTTAAATCAGACGTCATGAGATTTTGAAGTATTGTCCCAATGATTGTCAACTGAATAATTAAATCTTTGTCAGGAAAACTCAAACTCACTACCAAAGTATAAAAGACTCGGCAGACCTTTTCAACAGTCACTTAGGCATACGTCCCTATGGCAGGTCGAAAAAGACCTTAGACGCGAAAACTAAGCGTCGAGGTCATGTGCGACAAGCATGGGCTCGATGGCCAGGCCTTTTGGGTGCTCAGTCGGCGAGGAGATCAAAATTTATTTTGCCAACTCGACGACTGTCATTTTAGAAATTGGTCAAAAAACATTATGACTTAAACTGGAAGAGTATTGCAGAATTAACCTGTTTCAAAACGAGACAACTTTGGAAAATATGCACTGAAACATAAAGTTCATTAATAATTTGTAATATTTTGCCTAAATTGCCAAAAAGTTTGGAAGAAACTCATGGAATATTAACATTTGTGAAAACCAACAAAAACGAGGACTTTCTATTGGTAAAACGACTTGTAAAATCAAATTATTGTTTTCCTGCAACAGCAATTTAGATTTTTCAGTAGATTTGGATACTATTGTAAAAATAGGACTTTTGAATATTGCTCTGTAACTGTAGTTGGTTCGTGTCGTTTTAACTGACAAGAACCACGTGTTCAAGTCGAGCAAAGAAACATGTTGCTCTTTAAGTATTAACTCTTTATTAAATGTCATCGACCTTGGGTCATTGATGGATTCGACCGTTACTTGATGGAAATTCATTTTATGTAACAATAAAACACTGAAAACTTTGTTTTTAAAACTTTCACAAAATTTATTATAAACTCTTATCACTAAAGCTGTTCACGTTATGCACCTGTATAAATTTTGATGACACTTTTTAAAAAAAGTTTTAAAGTAAATTGTTTTATACCTACGTACAAATGTGAAGTGTTCTGTATAAGTTTTTTAATAAGAATATTAACGAACAACAAGTTAAAAACTTCTTAGACACTCCATGCCAAATAATGCTACCAATCAAATGTTTTACTCCTAATAATGTGGAAAAACAAATTTCTAGATGCAATAACTACAAAGCACCAGGTTTCGACATGATCACCAGGTTAATATTAAAAAAATTACCGAAAAAAGCAATTGTCCTACTAACAATAATATATAATAGTATCATAAGATTAGCCTAGTACCCGATTAATTGGAAGTTCGCACAAATAATTATGCTTATTAAACCAAATAAACCACCAAATATTACTACTTCATATAGACCAATCAGCTTACTTCTAATATTGTCAAAAATCTTAGAAAGACTTCTGCTTCAAACAATCTTAGAAGACATCGAAATTAATTCAATAATCCAAAAATAAACAGTTTGGTTTTCGCGAAGCTCATTAAACTCTACAACAATGCCATAAGATTGTTAAAAATATTAATTTATGCCTCAAAGGGAAAAACATTTGCTGTTGCCTTCCTTAATATAGAACAAGCCTTCTACCATGCTTGGGATGACGGCCTCCTGTATAAACTTAAGTCATCCTTTTCCACTCTCACTATCTACTCTTAAAATCATACCTACAGAACGTCGCTTTCAAGTCAGACACCTTACAGCAACCTCTCATGACTATCCCATAAAATCCGGTGTCCCTTAAGGAAGTGTCCTAAGTCCCCTCCTGTACCTAATATACACTGCTGATATCCCAAAAACAAATACGACCACAGTAGCCATGTTCGCAGATGACACCGCCATAATATCCATCGATGATGACCCCCCAAGTAGCATCAGGAAACCTTCAAATATACCTGAACCTACTACAAGACTGGATGAATAGATGGAAAATCAATGTTTCGAACGATGATATTTTTTGCCTACCACATGAGGTATTAATACAAGGGGTAGAAAATTTGGGACTGAAACTAAGGGGGGGTGGGAAATAAGGCAGGCAAAATAATCGCTACTTGTGCGAACGGCACTCAGGGTATGTTAGGAGAGCTGAGGTCGTGGATACGTAAAAGATAATGGGATTGGAATGGGGCAACTACAAAAATATGAAACAAAAGGTCATGAATCTCTTAGAACAAACAAAGCCAAAAGAAACAGGAAGCACATGTAGTAATTTAATATTAGGCGCCACTTGAGGTAACTAGGGAAATAATTATAAAACAGTAAAAACATATCTTTTTCAAATAAAACTTAAAAAAGTGTTGATTAAAAAAAACAAAATGTTAAGAAAACAAAATTTAACATGTATTGTGTCTTACCACAAACAGTTACACAAATACAGATGACACAAAAAATAAACTATTATAAATAGTTGTAAAATACACAAATACAAAGAAAAAAAACTTACATGCTTCATCTGTTTACAAAGAAGATTGCTACAAAATCTTTCAACCTTTTAACCTTTTTTAAAAATAAAATAAACTAAAATCAAAAATAATAAAACGTGCTGTCATAAGTCAACAATAAATTAAAAAAAAAACTGAAGACACAAATTGACAGCTAAAGTCAAACTCTAAAATTTTATAATTTATTAATTATTATAAATTCTTTAAATTTTAATGAAAGCAATTATTGTTATTTAAAATAAAAGCTATTTTACTATGAATACATAATGTTACCTTTTAATTCACAAACTTTGCCACTTAACTTTAAAAAACTTACTTGCTACTATCTCTGGAATTAGAGCTACAAGGACGAAATTCTCAACTGGAACAAAAGGAAACCATTTCCATACTCAGGAACGAAGATCTGACGTAGATGGGGTGGATCAAGCAGGCAAACGACAACAAAGCTTACTACAAAGTATACTACACAATTTATTTTCCACTGCTACACATTTCCACAAAAAGGGGCCAAAACAAAAAATTACAAATTCGACGGTGAATTTGGATTCATACTGAGCCTACAGCGACGCAAGTAAGAATTGATCCACACTGAGCTTACCGCGACCCAAGTAAGAATTAGATCGATACCTGAGACATCGACGACCCAAGTACGAATGACGAAATTTTCCTAATAATTCGTTCACTTAACTTGAAAATAAACAAACGCTTAAATAACAAAACACAACAAAAATTAAAATTTAAAAGATTCCATTTCTACGACGTACAAAAATTATAAGGTGACTTCGAATAAAACAATAAAAGAAAATGCCGAGAAAGTACTTTACATATCTTTAAAATAATAAGCAACTCTAATATGGTTTATATTACTTGGCAACGCTAAAATGATTGAAAACACTTTTGTGCATTTAAACTTGAAAGATACGAACTAACAAAAATGGAAAAAATTCTTCGTTTTTTAAAACATATATAAGGGGATTTTCAATATAATTACATATACGAGGGGATTTCAAAAGAATAAATTATTTGCAAATGCTACAAGTTAACCATACTAAGTCTTATCAAATTACATTTACCAACAGGAACATCATATTTTCGAGAATCAGAACTGAACGAAACATACTACTACCAGTAAAAACAGAAGTCAAATACCTGGGAATGACACTTGATCAAAAGCTTACTTGGAAGGCAATTGACCACATTGACCACTAAAGAATAAACAACTTAAGTTACGTAGATCATAACGATTTTCGCTGAATCCTTGGAAGAATTACCAGAGCTACTAGAGAGAGTGGGGTTTTGAAGCAGAGCTGTCTATCAATAAATAAAAGAAAGTATGATCATGGATAGAAGAACCCAGACCTTGTCAAAATCAATCACATTAAAGTGGTTAATCATTTGCATATCTCGATACCCTCATAACCAACTCAGGAGAATGCACCCAAGAAATCTCATCATTAAAAGTAAGTAAGCGTTATAGCACATATAGCAAACAAATCCAAATCAACATGAAAATATGTCAAATGAATTAGCTAATAGGCTGAAAATCACAATTATCTATAGATAATAAACTAATCTTGTATAAGTGTATAATAAAGTCTATATTGATATATGGAGTGCAACTATGGGGATGTGCAAAGCCCTCTAATACCAAAATTATCCAGAGAATTTAATCCAAAATACTCGCAGAATGATTTTCAACGCGCCGTGGTCCGTTAGTAACAAAACACAGCATGATGACTCTAGTATAGCCTTCGTTGAAGACGAAATCAGCAGACTAACAAGAAATTATTTAGAACCTCTACCAGCCCACCCCAACGAGGAAGCAAAACAACTACACCTCCAACCAGAAGTCAGACCGAAGATTGAAGAGACAGTAGCCAATACTCTTTATTCACTGATTTTAATTTTAATTTTAATTCTTCTTTCAATTTTATTGAAATAAGTTTCAAATCCTACATTAATTTAATTTGTTAGTGTTAGTATTGGGGAGGATTATCAGTGGACTGTTACTATGCTTGTACCAAAAGTGTTGATTCTTTTCGAATTTCTATTGGATGACATTGTGGAATGAGTGATTCTTGCATATAATTGATATAGAGTTTCAGGGAGTACCAGGACTCCCTACCTGGAGTATTTGTTGACTTTTAGTGGTCTATATAACAGTTTTCCAGGCAGGTAAAAATAATCATTTTTATCACAAAATTACCAATTTTAATCTCCTAATCTAGTATTCGCGAAAAATTATTTTAATTTCGATTACAATGAATGTCTTTTAACATTTATCTATTCATTACTATTTTTTAGAAACAATTACTCTTGTCAAAATCAGATGCAGATTTTAAGAGAAATTTCTTTCCGTTTAAGGAAGTAGGGTTCCTAACTTGAAAGGCAACAGTAGCTACACATCTTCACTAGAATCAATAGTGAACGTAACAACTGAAACAGAATTTATTTACACATTTATACATTGTAATGACAGTTCAAAAGAGACAACAATTTGCCAATTTCTTCGATATCTATCAGGAGTGGAGAATGCTCCATAAAAAGAAGTTTCTTATTGATAGTATCCGAGTAAAACGCTTGTAAAAACGGCCCAAGAGATTCGTCGTAAGGACCTTTTTTGTATTATTATGGTGTTCGGTAGTCTAAGTCGGTTAAATAAGAAATTATCAGGTGATATATCAGCAGAGTCATATACTCTCTTTCATTTTATATCCCGTCGTAAAACATGTCTTATTTATATCGTGTGAATTTCGAATATCTTAACTAAATTCCATTAAAAAGATGTTGGGAGTGACTACGTATAGCTTGTATTCGACATTTATTTTTCGCAAACATAAGAGAATGTTATAAAAAATTAAAAAATTGTTAAAATCCTGTATAAAAGGTATATAAAATTGCCTCTCAAACGGGCTATCACAAACACATTGCAAAACGTTTTCGGATTAAACAATCCATCATCAGTGCAAACCTGAAAGTATATAACCACTTTAATTAAAAAGAACGTTAAATGAAAATGTTGACAACGGTTAGAGCAAAATGTGGTTAATACTTACGGTTGTACATGATAGTAGCCACCAAAATATGTGGGTAAAAAACCCTTTAAACATTATAAATTTGAAATTGTTTTACATTATTAGTGTTTCTAATTTGTGATGGTTAAGTTACCGTTGGATAGGTAACATGGCGGCGTATGACTCTACATGAGTAAAATGGTCCTGAGATGAAGTGCCTACGAGGACCTGTTGATAACAACTGATTATAATGACATTGTTGACAAGTTAGGACGGATGTTGTGTCAGAGCAGTCAGTGTCAGAAAAAAAGCCTACCAGAAAATTAAAGCAAATCAAATGTGGTTGGTGTAAGACACGTAAATTTAAAAAAAACACAGTACACTTAATATCAGTAAAACGAAGTAGAAATATTCCTATAAAAAATAGCGGAAATAAACTAATAAAAGGTTACACAAGAAAACTAAGGTTAGAAAATAAATCAAAAAGAAATTTAGGACGAAGCTACAGAACTCGAAAAGGCAAAAAGAAATTGAAGCAAGACAGTATAAACCACTAACACATTGTCACATGAAATGTCAGGAACAGTTCATATGTTCCTGACATGTAAGTTGAAATCTATCAATATGTAAGTCATAGAGAAAGCCAGTTATTCAAATGTCATGATTTATCAATGCCCATAAAAATCAGGTTACTACGATGTTACATCATTCCTATACTGTTGTACGGAGTTGAGTCATGGACTCTCACAGACGCCACCTGCAAGAAAATTGAGGCTTTTAAAATGTGGCTTTATTGTCGCATCCTGAAGATATTGTATACCGACCACGTTACTAATGAGGTTGTTCTGTCGAGAATAAAAAAAGAAAAAGAGCTATTAACCACAATAAAAACAGCCAAAATCGAATACCTCGGTCACATCCATGAGGACACAGCGAAAGATATGGACTGCTGCAACTAATCTTGCAAGGAAAAGTAGAAGGAAAACGGGGACCGGAAGGCGAAGGATTTCTTGGCTGGAAAATCTACGAACGAGGTTCAACACAACAACCACAAATCATTTTAGAGCAGCAGTGTGCAAAGTGCAGATTGCTATGATGGTCGCCAACATCCGAAACGGATAGGCACTACAAGAAGAAGAATGTAAGTCATGTTTTCAAAAGGCAGTAAATTTATTACCTAGACTTTACGTCAAAAGGGCGCTACTAGTTCTGAAATAACACACGACGATAATAGAAGATGCCATAAACCACGGCATTAACTAATCCGATAAAGTTACTTAGACTGTTTAAATATCACATTTTGTTTTTATCTGCATACAAAAGTCACGATTACAGAAACCAAACAAGCAAAAAGTATCTTCCACCGCACTATACAGTTGCACAGATTTTTGAAGAATATCTTAAAACTATAGTCCAAACACAAACCTGTAAGCAGAAAGGTTTACAAGAACATTTTTCACAGAATGAAAATAGCAATAAAGGCACCAAAAAAGGATACATGTCAAACACGTGACCAACTGCATTTAAAAATTAAAGGAAATGCTAAAAAGAAAGAAGAATTATGTAAACAAGTGGCCACTCATCAAGCCGAAACAGACAACGTACACAAATCAAAAGCAAATAACAAAATAAACAATAAGGATACCATCTCTACAAAAGTGTACATCTTTGATATGCAGCAGTGCCTTCCATACATAATTTCGTTAGATCCGTTCTATTTTAAAAAACACAACTTTGAACTTTATTCTTACTGTCTATGATTGTAATACCTGACAATCTTTTAGTCATATGTAGCACGAAGTAATTTTCGGAAGAGGTGCAAACCAAATTGGTTCATGATTGTATAATCATCTTGCTGACCTGCCCATGAATATTACTTACGTTATATTGTCCTCAGATACGTGTTGTTGTCAAAATAAGAATACATACGTTATGGCAATTCTATTTACGTTACCACGAAACAGCCTATATTTTAAAACCATTGACGATAAGTTTCTTATCGCAGGACATACACATATGGAATGTGGCATTGACCATTTCGATATAGAGAGAACTAGAAAGAGATATAGAACCTCAGTAAATCATCCCTATCACTGGATGCAACTAGTGAGACAAACAGGTAAGGAGAAACCATTTATCGTGAAAGAAATAAAAAGGAAAGACTTTTATAATTACGCTTTGCTGTTTACCACTTCATCAGCAAAACAAAGTGAACGAAGAAGTCGAAAAATTTGTTTGGGAGAATGTAAAGTGATTACGATACAACTAAGAGCAGTGTGGAATTATTTATTATAAAACTTCATTAAATTCTTTGGAAACTTTTTAAGAAAGTCAACTTTTAGCGAAGAAGCCGCAATAGAGTGTCTTTGACTCCAAACCTTTGTCATGAAGTCTTAGTAGCTATTTCTGATAAGAAAAAACGAAACTTAACAGAATTACTACCTTACATCTCTAAAATTTTTTATGACTTCTACAAAAGTTTGCGTTGCTAAAGTGATGTACTTGACGTATATCCTGATTCTGTTGAAGATAAAGACGAATTGAATGCAGATTAGTAGTTTGTAATAAGAACTTTAATCTTTTTTGTAAACTTTTAGTATTAGGTAGCTAGAATATATGTTTTGTGGTAGTGCAGGATAATATAAACAAAATTAGTTTTTACAACCGTAAAATAGTTTCGAAACAGAATTCAGATTTCTGCTTTATAATCTGAGCCTTCTAAGAATTGCAAGGCAAACAGACGTTGATAAAAGATGTTAAAAGAGAACCCCTATGAATAGCTCTTCTGACGAGACCTATTAGGTAGAAATACGTATCAAGAGATACATAGGATTTGTTTGCGTGAAATCAAATATTTGCTGCCTTTTCTCATTTTTATTCGGATATACTCTGTGGGAGTACGAGAAACACAATTCGCTAAGGATTTCTGCTTAGTTGTAAAAGACATGTCGTGGAATGCAAATTTTAGATTCCCATGTCTCTTTTAACATCTTTCATCAACGTCTGTTTGCCTTGCAATTCTTAGAAGGCTCAGATTATAAAGCAGAAATCTGAATTGTGCTTCGAAACTATTTTACGATTGTTTAATTAGATGTCGCTACTGCGTCCGTATTGAAGCCATGTTATTGTTGCTTCTTAAAAGGCAGAAAATATTGATTTTTCACGTTGAGAACCCTATGAATAGATCTTCTGACGAGACCTATTAGGTCGAAATACGTATCAAGAGATACATAGGATTTGTTTGCGTGAAATCAAATATTTGTTGCCTTTTCTTTCAAAATTAGTTTTAATTTTTTTAACAGTAGTGTAAAACTCAGGTCTACGGTCATTTCTATTTTGATGGATAAAGCGATAAGTAGATTTAAGTAAGTGTATTTATTTTCCAAAATTATTGTCTCATCAAATAAATAAAGTTGGTAATTGGAGGTGGTCTATAAATAACAATCAATCCCCAGAGATTAAAATATCGGCAATTAAGATAATTTTTTAAACTTAAGTTTAAAAATTATCGCTACCCCAATCTCTATTTTTCTTAAAAACTTAAATTTCTTGAATTATAACCCTTTGTATAAACAATAACGTGGTACTTTCATATAATATAAATGTAGTTGAAATTTATTAAACTGTTCCTTAATTTTCTGGAGATCTGTTCTCGAGATTTTCTCGAGATAAAAAATCAATTTTTTTTCTCTCTATGCACTGTATATTTGCTAAAAAATTTAGGGCAACTCGTAGTGGCAATATTTTCAGAAGTAGTCACTCCGAAAATGCTTTCGGGGTAAAAAGTAATCTTGAAATATTATTCAATAACAGAGACACCTTTAGAATCCTAACTTCTTATCGATTAGCTCGAAATGGAGTTACCTTACCTTATATTCATACATAAATTCAAATTTTCCTACAAAGAAAAGCAATTCGATGTTTCTGAGTAAATATAGGTTAAAATGGTTCCAAGTTTAGGGTAAGTGAATAATTTATCTACGAGTTTAACCAAACAAACAGTACTATAATAAATAGACTTACTTATATCAATATATAAGTAAATACAAGTAAATAGACAAAGAAAATTTTTTTTAAATAATTCCACAAGTACATACAAGAAAAAAACTAATTTTTTAATTATTCACTTAAACTCATAAAGTCACAGATCAAAACATTTAAAATGTTAAATCTGGCAAATAGGTCGGGTTATCTGTGATTATGACCTGATTTTTGGCCAAACAAATACAAATATAATTAACGGTCTAACGGATCTGAGTTAGTGAAGGACCCTGGAATAATGTAATGTTGGTTGCATAACGTAGTGTCTAAATTTTGTCGGATTGGTTTTCGATTGTCTATATTATATCGACTGGTCAATGTATTTTCGCTAGAGTATTTAAAAAAATTCGATCTGCGCATTCACCAAAATTTAAAACTATCTATAAAACCGAGAAAATAATGTTCCCGGCTCTGACGAAGTACCAGGGGAAATGATTAAAAAGGGAAAATTAAACTCACAGAAACCATATATGACCTAATTTTGAAAATTTCTGAAGAATAGACAGTATTAGTTCTGCTTCTCTAAAGAGAGGCGACAAAATGGAGTGCAACCATTACCGTGGCATATCTCTGCTCTGGTAGATGATCTAAATAGGCTTATCACAAAGTCAATTGAAGACAAAAAGATAGCTATTAAGTACGGTTAAAGTGAACATGACGTCAAAAAACGATCTTTTATTAAACGCAGTGGCGTGTGTTTGTATTAAAGAAAGGTGTCGTATTAAAAGAAAACCAAGGTCGCAATGGACAAACTCTTGGTTACAAAAACGAGTTACGTACTGTCATGTCAGTTTACTGGACGAATTGCGACTGGATTCATCAGATTGGCATAATTACTTGAGAATGGATCAAGATACGTATTTTGAACTATTATCTTTGGTAACTATTTTGATACAAAAACAGGACACGCGAATGCAACAGCTATAACGGCACATAAAAGGCTAACTGCTACATTAAGATTTTTGGCAAACGCGAAGGAGCTATGAGGCCTTAAATTTTCAACAATAATTTCAGCTCAGGCATTAGGTCAAATTATTCCGGAAACATGTAAAGCAATATGTCGTGTATTACAAAAGGAAGTAATGAAGGTAAATTGATTTGCAATGTACATCTTTTTTCATTAGAAAAAATAATCTTACCTATATAAAATTCCTTTTATTGAGGTTTTCAATAAAGACAAAGAACTGAAAACACAAAAAACTGAAACTAGTATCGGTACAGATCATACTAAAAATATTAATATTTCAAAAAAAATATCTTTTACAAATTGCAGAAATCAGTATTATTAGAAAAATTCTTATAATATGTAGCAACGGAATTGGATTGTTGACCCATTGAACTCGATATCTGAATATTGACTTGTTATTGACTTTCACATTGAGGTAATGCAGACACAAGTGGCATATTTACCGAAATAATAAATTTTATTAAGCCTTCCTAGTTCTGCATTGTAAAGTATATCATTAAACAACTGCAAAAAATCCTTGTGTTGGTAGGTCTTCTCAATTTGCAGGCTATATTCTTTTATATTCGATCATTGTATGCTTTATTTTTTAATCTGCCATAAACAGGGATAACTTCTGTATAGCTCTATGAATTCCGTAATAAAGTCTCTCGACACGCACCTTATGGTGCTTAATGCTTAATAATATGCAACATCCAACGATTGAAAATGAAACATGCAGACACTTGTTGCCCATATACTCTTATTTTTCCCCGCGCGATGATAATTGCACACGCTAAAAATCAAGACGATCCTGATTTTGAGTGGTTTGGTTGCGCATTCCACATTTTTCGCCATACACACACACTTTTAACTGTACCCCGTGCCATGCACATTCAATCCTCCGCGCTTCCTTCTGAGTGAGTGGGCGCCTTAAGGAACAGAAATTTCATTTACCAAAAAAATAAAGTACCTTGGGGTATATTTTGATAACAGACTTTCATGGAATACTCACATTCTGAAAACCACACAGAAAATCTACTACGTCACTGGACAGATGTAGAAGAATGTGCGGTAAAAATTGGGGACTTAACCACAAAATGACTCCATGGTTATACAAAAGGCTTATTAGACCAATATTGACCTATGGCTCGGTGGTGTGATGAACAAAGACGGAGCAAGTGAAAGCAATAAGGCTGCTAGGTAACACACAAAAAATACACAAATGACTGTTCATTACGGGGGTCATAAAAACAATTTCCACAGCAGCGTTGAAAGTCCTGCTGAATCTACCACCACTTCATATCTTTATACAGGGCAGATCCAGAGCCAGATCAGTGATGCACAGATTAATCTATAGTTAGTGACATATAAGCCAGATACATGGTGCTGCATGGATCTGGAACACTCTATAATAGCTAGGAGATACATTTAAGATACCAGGCATAGAAGACTGGAATAAAGGTGTACCTATACAAGCTGATGCTATCTGATACACGGATGAACATCGGAGAGTGTGGAAGCCGGCAAGTAGAGACAAATTAAGAAATGCATTACCGATAAGTGTATCTAAGGAGGTGACACTTTTCCAGAGACAAAGACAGGTAAAACGGTTCATTACAGAACATTCGTCAACATTTACGGCAGACCTAATAAGCAGACAAGAAAAATAGTCAAAGCTATAGTAGATCTTCTAACAGGGCACTGTAAGCTAAATAGGCACTTGAAGCTGATTGGATTTTCAGATGATGACCCATGCAGATGCTGTCAACTTAAAGAAGAAACAGCAGTGCAACATTCTATGTCAGTGTTCTTTGCATTATGAGAAGAAAATCCACCCGCAAAGAGCTACATAAAAGGTACAGTCTCAAAGCTATTAGACTTTTTAAAAAGGGTCAGGCTAGAGAATGTTATCTAGGACTAGAGATTTGAATAGATTTGAAAAAGGTCGCAGTCGCAAAAAGACCACCTCTCTAAATCTGCTCTGCGAGCTACAAGATACTTTTTTAGAGATAATGTAGCCAAATCTCCTTGCTTTATGAATTTTTCTGTATATACCAATGATCAAATATCTTTCACTGTAAGTATTTCATAAACCTTTTACAATCCAATCAATATAGTCTATTTCAACCGTGCTCTCAGTGCTTTATGTGACTCTAAATACACTAACTGTCTACAATTTATTCTTCTCAATATGTAAGTTACACTATTTTGAATATTACGTGGTTCTACTCGTATCTATATACTGGTATTTTGGATTTGTCTTAAACTTACTGAATCAGAAACGCAACAAAGACGGAGAAGTCACCTTAAAAAATAACAAAGTTAGAAATAACCAAGTGCATTTAAATTAAATGTTAGCTATTTTTTTTTAATTAAAGCAACTTGGCCGCACTCATCAATAGATTATTAGCTGCATTACATTGTAAACAAAACTTATAAGTTAACATAAAACGATAAGTTAAGTAAAGAATATTGGTTGACCTGAGGTTATTTAATAAGTTTTTTACAGGACAGTTATCTCCTAATAGATCTGGTAGAGTATTAGGTAAATTGTTTATTGAACATTCTCTTTGGTATTTTGGACACTCAGTTAACTAATGGATAACAGTAGGAGGTATAGCATATACAGTATTGTGCGAATTAATGGAATCACTGTGAATTTTTTTTTCATTTTTTCAATATTCACAGTTGGCAACACTACCTACACAGTTGACAGCTGACCAAGCATTGAAAACATAACCTTACTGTGTGTTGGTGTGTTTGAGTGTGTTTTAGGTCATTTCTTACCAAGCTTGTGTTGTTTTGGGGGTTTTTGTACTATTTTGTGTTGTTTTTGGTTTTATTCCAACATGGATATTACGCCTAGGAAGCGTGAAAAGATTGTCACGTTGAGTGAACACACTAGTATGTCACAAAGAGAGATTGCTAGAACGTGTGGAGTGAGTCAGGGGGTAGTAAGCAAAATTTTGAAGCGTAAACGAGAAACGGGAATCAGTGGATGTGAAAAGGTTAGGAAAAATGTGGAAGAAAGAGAAAAACAACACCAGCAGATGATAGATTTTTACTTCGAAAGAGCAAATTGGACCCAAGAGAAATCAAGCCAAGACCTACAACAAGATCTAGCAGCATCAGCTATAGTGATTCATGACTCAACTGTTCGTAGAAGACTTTTGGAGAATGGTAGAAGGGCAATTCGTCCACAGAAAAAAAACAGCTTCTAACTGAACGAATGAAGAAACAAAGGCTACTGTGGGCCAAAAAATACTCTAATTGGACTGTAGGCGACTGGAAAAAAGTCCTATTTACAGATGAAACCCACTTTATAGTTCAGGGACAAGCGGTCGAAATTCGTCAGGAAGTCTGACAATGAAAAGCTTACACCATCTCATATTGATCAAACCGTAAAACATCCAGTCAAGAAAATGTTTTGGGGATGTTTTTCATACATGGGGGTTGGATCTTTGGTGCCAATTGAAGGCATGATGAACAGCCAAAAATACAAATCCATGTTGGAAAAGTATTTGGACAAACAACTCCAAAAATGTCAACCCCAAGGAGGAGCGATTCTTCAACAGGACTCTGCTCCCTGTCACAAATCAAAGGAAATGATGGCATTTTTCAAAAATAAGAGATTAATGTTTTAGATTGGCCCGGTAATTCGCCCGACCTCAACCCCATTGAAAATTTATGGGCCATTTGCAAAGCTAGACTGCGAAAAATCGACTGTACCACTAAAACAAAAATGATAGAAGCGGCCATTCAGGTTTGGTATCGAGATGAAAGGATATCTGACAACTGCCAGAAACTCATAGAATCTATGCCAAAACGGGTAAAAAGCAGTAATTGCTGCCAAAGGGGGACATATTTCCTACTGAATGATGTAAGTTTACCTTTATAGTTTTGTCCAAAATATAATTTTTTACTAAATAAAATGTTTTTTCATTAAAACAGCCTATGATTCCATTAATTCGCACAATACTGTAGGTCGCACAAGGGGCGTTCATAGCCAAATCTAGGTATGAGGCTATGATCTCAGTGCGTTAGAACCGTTAAAATAAACCGTGTACTATCACTAGTTTTCCATTTTCGTGTATCTGATTTTCGTGATCTTATATTGGATTGTGACAGAAACCATTTGCACTGACACGAATTAATAATCGTTTTTTTACGATTTTAAAAAGAGTTTGAAGATCTTTTCTAATTCAATAATTCAGATTTTACACTTGTTGCTGCATGAAGAGCACTTCTGACTGCCTCTTTATTGCCGATAATTTCTATATGCGATTTCTCCTATTGGCATCCTTTTTTAGTTCCTACTTTTGTATTATTAAGAAGGTTGAACAATAAGGGATTTAGGAATCTTATTGTCTTATCCCATTGCCAGCTTATATATGATCAGTTCGTTTTTGTTCTACTTTTACTTTTATTGTCTTGTTTTTGTAGATATTTTCGATCGTTTTGATTATTCGTCGGTATCTCTCTTGCGTACAATAAGTGGATAACGTCCTTATGCTGGTTTATGGTAATATATTGATTCCTCTTGCACTTGTCTCATTATATTGTTATTCTTTTGTTATTTGATTCTTTTTTTGAAAGAAAAATCTTAGGATTTTTGATCTCCATTTTTAAAGAATTGTTCTATTACTTTTTAAATTTAGTTTTATTAGTTGTTTGGTCAGATCTGGTCTTCCGTACTTAAGGAGTTCGTTTAGTATTCTGTTTTCTCCTAGTGATTTTCTTTTTTTTTATTTCCTTAATGCTTCCTTTACCTCTTGCTCCTCAATATTTATTTTTTCGTTTGTCGTCACCTCTTTAGCACCAACTTTAGCAAATAGGAGAATCGAAAGGAGTTTGTCCATGTTTTCTTCTAAATGTGTTTCGTTTTATTAGTTCTTTTATCTCCTTTCTTTAACCTTTGATTGTACTTCATCTTTTTTTTGTGTTCAGTAGAAGTCGTGTTCCATCTGTTTTGAAAAGTTCTGCCAGTGTTTGCTTTTTATTTGTCTAACTAAAGTATTCGTTTCATTTCTGATTCGTTTATAGTGGCTGTATACCTATTGTGTTCGTTATGTTCGGTATAATAAAAAGCTTTCTTCTTCACTTTACATTTTGTCGTTACTTCCTCTCTCCAGGTGATTTTGTTGCTGTGTTAGTTACGTAATTTTTAAGTTTTTCCCAGCAGTGTTGTCTAGTTGGAGGGCTGTTCAATGCATATGGTAGTTTGAGATTATTGATCAAGGTTTTGGCTGGTTATATCATTGATAAAATTGATCAGTCTAAAAGTTTTAGTTGTCTTCGTTAAAGTTCTTGAAGATTTTGTTATTACAAATGGTCTTTCTTAAAATAAAGTGTCGGTTTCTGAGAGAAATAACCTATGTAAAGCATTTTGAATGATTTTTTGTGTTTGTTTGATGATCTTTTCTTTAGATAGCAACAATTCCAGCTGAGGTAGTCGCTCTGATAAGGAAAAAGATTTGCTTAGCTATATTGTAGTATTAGAAAATGCAGAATTCTATGGAGTTTCTTGTATCGCAGATATAATAGGTTTTCTTACTCTTACTCATACATAGTTTGTATATTCGAATGGTACTGGTACTGTTATGGCGCGTGGGATGGTTAAATTATGAGAGCTAATATATACTTACCATTTGAAATTTAGGAAAACTTAAAAACTCATCCAAGCTATTTTTTGGCAAAGTTCATGTAAACTTAATTGCTAGAAAGGCGATAATGATATTTTCAAGTTAAATTATAGTATTAAGAGGGATTAGTAGTCCTGAGGCGGAGCATTTTCGATTGCATTAACCACTAGCTTGTTCTTTGGAAGGTCATTTATATTGATTAATGACTGCTGAGTAACTTTGTGGCACATTTCTCTTGTGTTAAGATTGTGCATACTTATATTCATGGTATCACCCATCAAGAGTGAGTCTGGCCTTGTTCACCTGCTGAAAACCAGCTACAGTTCTTATCAATATAAACCTTGGTTGAAAATTGGATTACCGTTATGTTATTCATAAACCGTATTTCATTACCGTATTTCACAAAATAAATCGAATTGTTTGCTTGCACTTTAGAGCACCTTAGGCTCGACGCACACACAGCGAATTTGGACGGTCGTTGCGTTTTTTTGACACTTGTCAAGGTACGTCGCTCCGTGTTGCTACGTGGTTCTGTCTTGCTTATTGTGATTTTGTGTACTCCACCTAACGAACCTTTGTGGATTAAAAAACGTCATTGAATAAATATCGTGTAGTGTGCGCGCAAGGCGTCATCGACAGGAACACTGTTTATTTGTGCTTAGTCAGGACCGGTCCCTCAACAGTCTTTTATTCTTTACTTTGCTGAACAAAGTCCTCTATATGATTCTATGATAATTTAATATATCCTAATTTTGGATTTGTATATTTAATGTAACACTTCATATTGAGCGTAAAACTAAAGACGAAATATTTAGTTTTTTATTCGTCTTCCATATATTAAAGATAGTAGCTCCGAAAATTTCTAATTATGTAATTACAAGCTTTCTGTTTATTATGATTGCAAAAATGTAATAAATTTAACTAAACATGTCAACAAATATAGTGTTTATTTACTTTAAATTAAATTCAATTTAATTATAGCTCAGACTAATGACCATATTCAGTTGCTCTTTTGTGACAGCGGTTTCAATTAAATTTATCCATATTTAGCTATGAAGATCGTAACTTTTATATAGACATACATCATGTAATAAAACTTTATGAGCAATTTCGATTTAGATAGGCCCAATTAAATTATTAATTGGTTTGGTTTATAGTATTACCGCAAAACCACATTGTATGTGGTTATAGTTGTATAGTAGAAGTGGGTTTAGTAAGGAAATTGACATGTTATAGTGCATATAGACATTATTTGCAAACAATATACGAGAGCGGTTCGTAGAATAAGGTTCCCATAAATTCAAAAAATAGACAGATTTTTGTCATTAGTTCTATAAATCATTTTCAAAAATTTAAAACTTATACGATTATTGTACATAATCGCGTATTTTATCCAAATAATTTTGCAGACGATGCTCCAACTTTGTTATCCCCATATAGAATTTTACCGCAAATCCATTAAGGCATCGAGTAACCTCTTCTTTAACTTCATCATCGATACTGAAGCGTTAAACACGTAAATTTTCCTTTAATTTTGGAAATAAGTGATAATCACTTGGTGCTAGATCCTGGCTCTAGGAAGGGGGGAGGGGTCTGACACAACAGTCTAGCCAAAATCTCTTAGCAGTTGTTCAGTTTAATGAGTGACATGAAGTTGAGCATTGTCATTAAGAAACCTCACACCACTGGACATGAATTGTGGTGTGGCAAAACTCTTCTTCTTCTTCTTAGGGTGCCTGTCTGTTCCGAACGTTGGCGATCATTCTGGCTATGATGATTTTGTTGGTTGCTATACGAAATAGCTGTGTTGAGGTCTTTCTATACCAAGCTCTCAGGTTAGCAAGCCAGGATACTCTTCTTCGTTCTGAGGCTCTTTTTCCTTCAATTTTACCCTGCAAAATGCATTGGAGTAGCTCGTATCTGCCTTGATTTCTCATTATATGTCCCAAGTACTCCAGCTTACGGCTCTTCACAATGTTGGCCAAATCCACGGTTGTGTTCATCCTCCGCAGTACTTCTTCATTGGTGACTTTGTCTGTCCATGGTATCTTCAGGATTCTTCTGTATAACCATAATTCAAACGCCTGAAGTTTTGATAGAGTTTCCGCCTTCAATGTCCACGTTTCTACTCCATACAGAAGCACTGAGTACACGTAACATTTAAGAAGCCTTATTTTTGTTTTCAGGGTGAGGTCATGGCTTTTGAACACAGAGCTCATAGCCAAGAATGCACTTTTGGCCTTTCCGATGCGACATTTAATCTCTTGGGTATTGTCCCACGACTTATTGATTATAGTTCCCAAGTAATTGTATTGAGAGAGCACGTTCAATTCTCATTTGGTTCACATACAGATTTGCTTCAGTTATGTTTTGCTTGCTGATGATCATTAGCTTGGTTTTGCTGGTGTTTATATCCAGTCCATAGGTTCTACTTGTTTCTGTTATTTTGTTCATTTAAGTTTTGCAGCCCTTCTATGGTATTGGAAAACACTATTGTATCATCTGCATACCGCAGGTTATTAAGCTTGACTCCATTTATTGAGATGCCTTCATCAATATCTTTTAGGGCCTCTTCAAAATTGTGCTCCGAGTACAGATTGAATATCAGTGGTGAAATTATGCACCTCTGTCTCACTCCTCTTAAGATTTTGACCTGTTCTGTATATTCTCCATCTATTCGGAGTACCGCTGATTGATTCCAATACAGATTAGCTATAATTTTTAAGTCTCTTCTATCAATCCCCGTCCTCTTCAGCACTTCCATCATTTGTTCATGCCTGACTCTATCGAAAGCCTTCTTGTAGTCAATCAGGCATGCAAAAACAATACAGTTGACATCTCTACATTTCTGAAACAAGATCTGCACGCTAAATAAAGCTTCTCTCGTACCAACGGCGTTCATAAATCCAAACTGATTGGGCGCAATTTATTCCTCGCATTTCCGGTAAATTCTTTTGTGGATGACCTTTAAAAACAGTGCTTCAGCAGATGGCTCATTAGGCTTATTGTCCTATAATCTTCACAAACTTTTGCTCCTGGTTTTTTGGGCAATGGTACGAAAGTAGATAGGGTACACAGCTTTGAGACCAACCCCTAAATTGCAACCCCTAAAATCGCAACCCCCGGTCGTAAGTTCCAAACGGCTGAACGTAGGATGACGTACGAGGGCTCGTTGGAAAGGGGATGAAAAATGGGGTTGAATGCAGTATGTGCCGTGCGCATCGGAGCATGCCAAAAGGTCATTATGGGGTATCTTCGTTTCTATTGGTCCGATCGGGGCGTACGAGGACTCGTTGGAAAGGGGATGAAAAATGGGGTTGAACGCGGTATGTGCCGTGCGCATCGGAGCATGCCAAAAGGTCATTATGAGTATCTTTCGTTTCTATTGGTCCGATCGTGACGTACGAGGGCTCGTTGGAACGGGGAGAAGGCGGGGAGACAAAAAACAAAGATGGCGGCGTTGCCAAATGGGCGCTAAAACGTATCTTCGTTGCTATTGGTCTGATTTTGACGTATGAGGTGTCAAAGCGTTGGATGTCACGTGTCATTCGACGCAGGACGTGACATTCGACGCAGGACGTGACATTTATGTGACATTCGACACAAAACGTGAAATGTCACGTGAATTGATGTGACATTCGACGTAGGACATGACATTTGACGCAGGACGTGACATTTGACGCAGGACGTGACACGAGGGCTCGATGGAACGGGGATGAGACGGGGAATACTTTGACACAAAAAAAAAAACAAAGATGGCAGCATGTCCAAATGGGCGCTAGAATGTATCTTTGTTGCTATTGGCATGATTTTGACGTATGAGGTGTCAAAGCACAGAAGCCATGTCAACGATCAGTATGAACATTCTTCTTCTTCTTCTTCTTCTTTTTCGGACAGTGGCTAGGAGAACGTTGACGAAGGACGTGACATTCGACGCAGGACGTGACAGTTATGTGACATTCAACACAGAACGTGAAATGTCGTGAAATTTGACGCAGGAGGTGACAGGTATGTGACATTCAACACAGAACGTGAAATGTCGTGAAATGACGCAGGACGTGACATTCGACGTAAGACGTGTCATTTATGTGGCATTCGACACAAAACGTGAAATGTCACGTGAATTGACGTGACATTCGACGCAGGACGTGACATTCGACGCAGGACGTGACATTTATGTGACATTCAACACAGGACGTGACATTCGACGTAAGACGTGTCATTTATGTGGCATTCGACACAAAACGTGAAATGTCACGTGAATTGACGTGACATTCGACGCAGGACGTGACATTCGACGCAGGACGTGACATTTATGTGACATTCGACACAAAACGTGAAATGTCACGTGAATTGATGAAATGTGACATTCGACACAAAACGTGAAATGTCACGTGAATTGATGTGACATTCGACGTAGGACGTGAAATGTAGGAATTACGTGACGTGTGACGTTGTGACGTGACGTTCGACATTTTAAAAGACAAAGACACAATAACAGAGGGAAACACAGCGTAGCAGAGGGTAGCAGAGGTACACAGAGGGTAACAGAGCGTCATAACAGAGACATTCAGACGCCTTTAGTGACACATATGCAGCGGCACGAGGGAAATACCAGCGTAAAATCGTTTTATTCGACTTCGAATAAATTGCATAGTTATTATCGCCAACAGAACATCGAGGCTTATTCGTAATCATATTCATAACAATTCGGGTGATATACAAAATTAGCGAATACAAATGGTAAGCTGAATACTATATTTAATCTACGGCATTTCGGGCAATATTTTATTTGTAGGTTGGTATTGTGCTTCGGTAAATATATATTTCCACCAACAATCCGTACCAGTTAAACTGACACTACAGCATCTCATACAAAATAGGTTAAATATAGAATTAAAAACAATTAACATAAAAAAACCTATATAAGTATCAACGTTAAATTCGACGATAATGCTTAGTCACGGTACAGCTGAAAGTAAAAAACCATTGAAAAGCCACTCATAAATGTCAAATATGCTTTACAGAGGTACAATGCTAAACATATAATAAAACAATGTTAAATACTACCAAAATAAATACGTGCAAAAAAAAAAAAAACATAAGCAAAATATAACGTGAAAATGCTAAAATATAATAAACTATGTAAACTACAATAAAAAAAAAAACACCCTACAAACAACGAAAAGCATTTTTTAAAACAGAAGAGGTACTAATGTGTACAACAAGTTAAAAAAAAAGTAATAAACACGTACTGACAGATAGCAAATAACCTTCAAATAAAATCGAGATGCAATGAAGTAATAAAACACTTATTGATGGATAGGAACTAATAATCAAAGCAGTCAACATGCAATGAAAAATGCATTAAAAAACATCAAACTTATAAGAGGCATCCTGCAAAAAGTAATAAGCACCAACAGACTAATAGGAAATAATAATCAAAGCATTTGATATGCAATGAATATACATTAAAAAAAAAATCATCAAAATTATAAGGGGAAACATGCAAAACAGTAATAAACACCTACCCGTCGGAAAGCTAATAAAATACAGTTAATACAATAAATCATAATGAAATATGCTAAAAACGAGACATGAGACAAAAAATTAGCGACAATTAACAAAGAACATAAAAAAAAAAACGTTTACAAATAGCTGAGTACATATCCGATATACGTAATCTTTGAAAAACGAGACAAAAAGATGGAACTTCAGTGAAATATGTTAAAATACAATAAAACTATGTAAACTATAGTTAGAAAATTAATACCTACAAAGAAATAAGCAAAAAATATATATACCGAACAAACATATCTTAAAACAGAAGAGGTGCTAATGTGTAAAACAAGAAGGAATACAACCTCAAGGCAAATACACTGTCTCACAAAAAAAAAAGCAAAGAACAAAGCCGCCTTGTAAATGTCGTGAAAAATATTAAAAAACATCAAAAACATACACATAAAATGTAAAAAATGGAGAAAGCAATCTAGCATTTAACATGTAATCATAGCAATAAAAAACAACACAAAGGACAAGAGGTATTATACATAAACAAAAATTACTAGTTACTCCCCGACGGTAAAATAAATTACCAAAATACTGCTAAAGGTAAAGGTAAAAACAGTGCAAAAATAGTAGAGTATAGCTAGACGTAATCTTTGGAAAAAATGAGACAACCGAACGAAAATCTGTAAAATATGCTCAAATATAATAAACTTATGTAAACTGCTGTCGCAAATAAAGAACTACAAAGAAATACACAAATATACTTAGGTAATATGCTAAAAAATATAATAAATACTACATGCAAATTATTGACAAAAATAAATACCCGCAAAAGTAGAGCAAAAAAAAGTTAAATAAATACCGAATTACATGAAAACTATGTAAATTACAGTCACAAATACATACGTGCAAAAAAAAAATAAGAAAAATAAAAACACATATCTTAAAATCCAGAATACAGCATGCGTGGATGTAAATACAAGCAACCGTATATCACATATTACCTTCTTTAGAACTGAAGACACTCTAGAAACAGGCAGTATGTAATACTCATTACTTGTCTGATTAAACACTATTTGCGAAAACACTTACACTAACACAGCGACCACAATGTTCTCAGAAAATAACACAGAAAACAGTAGACACACGCCGCTTTTACTGTTAAATATCACAGAATACTAGCGGTATGTAACAATATAGTTTCTGAAACGATACGACGTATAATTTTTATGACTGAACACTTACCTACATACTGATTTAAAAATGTATACCAAGTCTTTCCAGCCCGTGCATCTATAACAAAAATCCTTCAAAAAGCCGATAACTTGACCAAAGCACATAAACATGTTTACTACCTTTGAATAATAGTCTATAATGAACTATGAAAAATAACTGAAGGCACGCTTCTTATCAGGATATGTGGTTTTCAATCTACAAGAAAACGATAACTATACAAAAACAATTTTTATCATCTGTACTTTTAAAATGAAATTAGGAAATAACAATACCTAAATATGCATATTATTATACAGTAATGATGTCCGCTCGATTGCACCCCCCTAAAATAGTACCAGATAGCCAATAAGACCTGTCGTTCGATAGATCCAATATGTTATTGGTATTGACCAAAAATACAAACTTGTAAATTAACAACAAAGAATATTAAAAATGTAGCGAGTACATACCCAGATAGGCGTAATCTTTGAAAAAACAAACGACAACCAAAACAAAAATTTGTGAAATATGTTCAAATACAACAAAACTATGTAAACTACAGTCACAAATAAAGAACTGTAAATAACTAGACAAATACTTATACAGGGGTAATAGGCTAAAGATATAATAAAACTATGTTAAATCATGTCAAAATAAATACCTGCAAAGAAAAAATAAGCAAAATATAATGTAAAATATACTAAAATATATAATAAACTATGTAAACTACAGTAAAAATAAACAATCTACAAAAAAAGAAGAAGCAAAAAACATGGCTAAAATAAAAGAGGTACTAATGTGTACAACAAGTTAAAAAATAATAAACACGTACTGACAGGGGGCAATTGTTAAAATTATATCGACATGCAATGAAGTACTAAAACATCTATTGACAGATAGGAACTAATGATCAAAGCAGTCGACATTCAATGAAAAATACATTAAAACATTAAACTTATAAGAGGCAAGACGCAAAAAGTAATAAGCATCGACCGACTAATAGGAAATAATGATCAAAGCAGGTGACATGCAATGAAAATATATTAAAACAGATCAAAATTATAAGAAAAAACATGCAAACACCAATAAACACCTACTTGTTGGAAAGGTAATAAAATATGGTTAATACAATAAAAACATACCGAATTATGCTAAAAACGAGACATGAGTAGGAAAATTAGCTACAAATGACAAAGAACATCAAAAAACATTTACAAATAGCTGGGTAGATCTAGACGTAATCTTTCGAAAAATGAGTAAAAAAGGTTTGAAATAATGATCACAAGCAGTTCACATCAAAGAAAATACGGTAAACATACTTTACAACATACTCAATTACACAAACAGGACATGAACCTGTAAATTAACAAAAAAAAAAATATATTAAAAACGTAGCGAGTACATACACAGTCAGACGTAATCTTTGAAAAACGAGAGACAACCGAACAAAAATTTGTGAGATATGCTCAAATACAACAAAACTATGTAAACTACAATCACAAATAAAGAACTGTAAAGAACTAGACAACTACTTATATTGGGGTAATATGCTAAATATATAATAAAACTATGTTAAATACTGTCAAAATAAATACACGCAAAGAAAAAAAAAAAATAAGCAAAATATAACGTAAAAATGCTAAAATGTAATAAACTATGTAAAATACAGTAAAAAACACCCTACAAAGAAAGAAGAGGCAAAAAACAATAATGAAAAACATAGCTTAAATAGAAGAGGTTCTAATGTGTAGAACAAGTAAATAAGTAATAACCACGTACTGACTGGTATCAAATAATGTTCAAATAAAATCGACATGCAATGAAGTACTAATATACTTATCGACGGATAGGTACTAATAATCAAAGCAATCGACATTCAATGAAAAATACATTAAAAAACATCAAACTTATACGCAAAAAGTAATAAGCACCAACCGACTAATAGGAAATAATGATCAAAGCAGGTGACATGCAATCAAAATATATTAAAACATATCAAAATTATAAAAGGAAACATGCAAAACAGTAATAAACACCTAACCGTGGAAAAGGTAATACAATACAGTTAATACAATTAAAAGATACTGAATTGTGCTAAAAACGAGACTTGAGACAGAAAATTAGTGACAAATAGAAAAGATTATCAAAAAATGATTACCAATAGCTGAGTACATATCCAATATACGTAATCTTTGAAAAAACGAGGCAAAAAAAAAGGCGGTACTTCTGTGAAATATGTTAAATTAAAATAAAACCATGTAAACTACCGTTAAAAAATAAATACCTGCAAAGAAATCAGAAAAAAATAATAATAACGAAGAAACATATCTTAAAACAGAAGAGATGCTAATGTGTAAAACAAAAGGAATACAACCTCACAACAAATATATAGTCTCATGAAAAAAGGTAAAGGGCAAAGCAGCCTAAACACATTATCAATAAAAATAAAACATTAGAAATCATTATTCCTAGAAGACGCAAAAAGAAATAATACATAAAGTTGTCGAAATACCGTGAAAAATACATTAAAAACATCACAAATCATACACACACAAAATGGAAAAAGCAATCTGACATTTAACATGTAATCGTAGTAATAAAAAACATTAAAAATACAAGAAGTGTTATGCATAATCAAAAATTACTAGTCACAATCTGACGACAAAAGAAATTAGTGCATATGTCGTCGAAATACAGTGAAAATACAAAAATATCTATCAAAATACCGCTAAAGGTACAGGTAATAACAGTGCCAAAATAGTAGACTAGAGCTAGACATAATCTTTGGAAAAAATGAGACAAACCGAACGAAAAATCTGTGAAATATGCTCAAATACAATAAACTTATGTAAACTGCTGTCACAAATAAAGAACCGCAAAGAAATACATAAATACTACATGTAAATTATTGTCAAAAATGAATACCTGCAAAGAAAGGAAGCAAAATATAACGTGAAAAATGCTAAAATATAATAAAACTAGGTAAATTACAGTCACAAATAAATACGTCCAAAAGAAATACACAAATATACAGGGTAATATGCTAAAAAATAATAATAAATACTTCATGTAAATTATTGTCAAAAATTAATACCTGCAAAAAAAAAAGAAGCAAAATATAACGTGAAAAACTGCTAAAATATAATAAAACTATGTAAATTACATTCACAAATAAATATCTGCAAAAGAAATAAGCAAATATATGACGAAGAACACGCACACTACTGCTGCAGAAGCCTGATACTGTCTACGTACAAAACACGGCGACCTAAGTGTTCTCAGAAATTAACACAGAAACAGTAGACACACTAACAGTGGATATATGTTGTAAATGCTACAGACTCTGTCACTTTAGTGTCACACGCCGTTTGTACTGTTAAATATCAGAGAATACTAGCGGTGTGTAACAATATAGTTTCTGAACGATACATCTAATTTTGATGACTGAACACTTACATACTAATTTGAAAACTGTACAACCCATACATCGATAACAAAAAATCCTTCAAAAACAAGCACTTAAACATATTTACTACTTTGGCAAATTTTCTAGACTGGGAATATGACCAAATAATGGACCACACAATATTCTTTCAGGAAATGCTCTTTTCGATCTAACACGAGACTACGAAAACGATAACTAGTAATGTACTATACAAAAAAGAATTAACTTTATCATCTGTAGTTTTAAAATAAAATTAGGAAATAACAAAAACCTAAATATGCATATAATTATTCAGCAATGATGTCCGCTAGATTGGATTACTAAAATAGTACCAAATAGCGAATAAGGCCTCTCGTTCGATAGATTCAATAATATGTTATTGTTATTAACCAAAAAAAAAAATCAACAAAATCGACAGCTTTGACAAAAACACAAAAAATGTGTGTAATAGAACCACTGACATACGAAAAGACCGATATTATCGATCAACAAAACCAATAGTGATTGATAGGGTCTGTGACATGCAACCGCAAGGACAATACCTGAAGGTCACTAAGCCTGCAACATCCAAACGGTTCAACGTTCAAAAACGTGCAAAGTATTGAAGGAAAGAGGAGGTGGTAACAAATATGTTAAGATAAAAATAAAACGCAAAGACATTGCCAAAACCATACCCAAACGGGTCAACGAATACAAAATGCAAGATATCGAAGGAAAGGGAGGTGGTAACACATATGTTAAGATAAAAATAAAACGCAAAGACATTGAAAAAACGCTACTAAGCTTGTAACGTCCAAACGGCTCAACGTACAACAATCAGCTACTAAATGACATCGGCAAATAGAATACCAAATTTTTTTAGTATCGAATACCGAATAAAGAAATTTTACGTTAGGAGCACATACTAGAAGAGAAAAGTCACTCACATTTAAGATTAACTGATACCATTCTTTTGGTGACTCTGCATAATCCTTTGCCATATCTTCTGGCGAAAGAGCATTAATGTCGTTGACACTCAAAAGACAGGATAGTCTTTTGTCTCTGTCTCATTAGACTCATTAGACTAAAAGAGTCCTTACGAAGTCGTTAAATATATCTTCAAGTACAGCATCCCCTACGTAATTAATTATTTCGCGTATGAACCATTAACGCGGTCAAAGGTCAAAGTATGTCTTAAGATGGTAAATATATTAGGTTAGAAGGTCTCTGCGTACCGCTGTCTACGTGTCACAGATGGCTCTGTGCGCCTCTGCATGTCTCAGCGTACTTTTTGTCTACGTGTCATAGATGGCTCTGTGTACTTCTGAATGTCTCTGCGTCAAATGTCGCGTGATTCACGTCATACGTCAAATATCACATAATATGTCACATTTTATGTCAAACGTCACGTTATATATCTAATGTCACGTATTATGTCACGTCATACGTCAAATATCACATAATATGTCATATTAATTTGTTGGGTTAGGTATTACTTAACAGACGCGTAGTTATGGTTAATTTATTAGGTTAGGTAGAGCCGCGAAGCGACCCGACCTAACCTAATAAATTAACCATAACTACGCGTCTGTTAAGTAATACCTAACCCAACAAATTAATATGACATATTATGTGATATTTGACGTATGACGTGACATAATACGTGACATTAGATATATAACGTGACGTTTGACATAAAATGTGACATATTATGTGATATTTGACGTATGACGTGAATCACGCGACATTTGACGCAGAGACATTCAGAAGTACACAGAGCCATCTATGACACGTAGACAAAAAGTACGCTGAGACATGCAGAGGCGCACAGAGCCATCTGTGACACGTAGACAGCGGTACGCAGAGACCTTCTAACCTAATATATTTACCATCTTAAGACATACTTTGACCTTTGACCGCGTTAATGGTTCATACGCGAAATAATTAATTACGTAGGGGATGCTGTACTTGAAGATATATTTAACGACTTCGTAAGGACTCTTTTAGTCTAATGAGTCTAATGAGACAGAGACAAAAGGACTATCCTGTCTTTTGAGTGTCAACGACATTAATGCTCTTTCGCCAGAAGATATGGCAAAGGATTATGCAGAGTCACCAAAAGAATGGTATCAGTTAATCTTAAATGTGAGTGACTTTTCTCTTCTAGTATGTGCTCCTAACGTAAAATTTCTTTATTCGGTATTCGATACTAAAAAAATTTGGTATTCTATTTGCCGATGTCATTTAGTAGCTGATTGTTGTACGTTGAGCCGTTTGGACGTTACAAGCTTAGTAGCGTTTTTTCAATGTCTTTGCGTTTTATTTTTATCTTAACATATGTGTTACCACCTCCCTTTCCTTCGATATCTTGCATTTTGTATTCGTTGACCCGTTTGGGTATGGTTTTGGCAATGTCTTTGCGTTTTATTTTTATCTTAACATATTTGTTACCACCTCCTCTTTCCTTCAATACTTTGCACGTTTTTGAACGTTGAACCGTTTGGATGTTGCAGGCTTAGTGATCTTCAGGTATTGTCCTTGCGGTTGCATGTCACAGACCCTATCAATCACTATTGGTTTTGTTGATCGATAATATCGGTCTTTTCGTATGTCAGTGGTTCTATTACACACATTTTTTGTGTTTTTGTCAAAGCTGTCGATTTTGTTGATTTTTTTTTTTGGTTAATAACAATAACATATTATTGAATCTATCGAACGAGAGGCCTTATTCGCTATTTGGTACTATTTTAGTAATCCAATCTAGCGGACATCATTGCTGAATAATTATATGCATATTTAGGTTTTTGTTATTTCCTAATTTTATTTTAAAACTACAGATGATAAAGTTAATTCTTTTTTGTATAGTACATTACTAGTTATCGTTTTCGTAGTCTCGTGTTAGATCGAAAAGAGCATTTCCTGAAAGAATATTGTGTGGTCCATTATTTGGTCATATTCCCAGTCTAGAAAATTTGCCAAAGTAGTAAATATGTTTAAGTGCTTGTTTTTGAAGGATTTTTTGTTATCGATGTATGGGTTGTACAGTTTTCAAATTAGTATGTAAGTGTTCAGTCATCAAAATTAGATGTATCGTTCAGAAAACTATATTGTTACACACCGCTAGTATTCTCTGATATTTAACAGTACAAACGGCGTGTGACACTAAAGTGACAGAGTCTGTAGCATTTACAACATATATCCACTGTTAGTGTGTCTACTGTTTCTGTGTTAATTTCTGAGAACACTTAGGTCGCCGTGTTTTGTACGTAGACAGTATCAGGCTTCTGCAGCAGTAGTGTGCGTGTTCTTCGTCATATATTTGCTTATTTCTTTTGCAGATATTTATTTGTGAATGTAATTTACATAGTTTTATTATATTTTAGCAGTTTTTCACGTTATATTTTGCTTCTTTTTTTTTTGCAGGTATTAATTTTTGACAATAATTTACATGAAGTATTTATTATTATTTTTTAGCATATTACCCTGTATATTTGTGTATTTCTTTTGGACGTATTTATTTGTGACTGTAATTTACCTAGTTTTATTATATTTTAGCATTTTTCACGTTATATTTTGCTTCCTTTCTTTGCAGGTATTCATTTTTGACAATAATTTACATGTAGTATTTATGTATTTCTTTGCGGTTCTTTATTTGTGACAGCAGTTTACATAAGTTTATTGTATTTGAGCATATTTCACAGATTTTTCGTTCGGTTTGTCTCATTTTTTCCAAAGATTATGTCTAGCTCTAGTCTACTATTTTGGCACTGTTATTACCTGTACCTTTAGCGGTATTTTGATAGATATTTTTGTATTTTCACTGTATTTCGACGACATATGCACTAATTTCTTTTGTCGTCAGATTGTGACTAGTAATTTTTGATTATGCATAACACTTCTTGTATTTTTAATGTTTTTTATTACTACGATTACATGTTAAATGTCAGATTGCTTTTTCCATTTTGTGTGTGTATGATTTGTGATGTTTTTAATGTATTTTTCACGGTATTTCGACAACTTTATGTATTATTTCTTTTTGCGTCTTCTAGGAATAATGATTTCTAATGTTTTATTTTTATTGATAATGTGTTTAGGCTGCTTTGCCCTTTACCTTTTTTCATGAGACTATATATTTGTTGTGAGGTTGTATTCCTTTTGTTTTACACATTAGCATCTCTTCTGTTTTAAGATATGTTTCTTCGTTATTATTATTTTTTTCTGATTTCTTTGCAGGTATTTATTTTTTAACGGTAGTTTACATGGTTTTATTTTAATTTAACATATTTCACAGAAGTACCGCCTTTTTTTTTTGCCTCGTTTTTTCAAAGATTACGTATATTGGATATGTACTCAGCTATTGGTAATCATTTTTTGATAATCTTTTCTATTTGTCACTAATTTTCTGTCTCAAGTCTCGTTTTTAGCACAATTCAGTATCTTTTAATTGTATTAACTGTATTGTATTACCTTTTCCACGGTTAGGTGTTTATTACTGTTTTGCATGTTTCCTTTTATAATTTTGATATGTTTTAATATATTTTGATTGCATGTCACCTGCTTTGATCATTATTTCCTATTAGTCGGTTGGTGCTTATTACTTTTTGCGTATAAGTTTGATGTTTTTTAATGTATTTTTCATTGAATGTCGATTGCTTTGATTATTAGTACCTATCCGTCGATAAGTATATTAGTACTTCATTGCATGTCGATTTTATTTGAACATTATTTGATACCAGTCAGTACGTGGTTATTACTTATTTACTTGTTCTACACATTAGAACCTCTTCTATTTAAGCTATGTTTTTCATTATTGTTTTTTGCCTCTTCTTTCTTTGTAGGGTGTTTTTTACTGTATTTTACATAGTTTATTACATTTTAGCATTTTTACGTTATATTTTGCTTATTTTTTTTTTTTCTTTGCGTGTATTTATTTTGACAGTATTTAACATAGTTTTATTATATATTTAGCATATTACCCCAATATAAGTAGTTGTCTAGTTCTTTACAGTTCTTTATTTGTGATTGTAGTTTACATAGTTTTGTTGTATTTGAGCATATCTCACAAATTTTTGTTCGGTTGTCTCTCGTTTTTCAAAGATTACGTCTGACTGTGTATGTACTCGCTACGTTTTTAATATATTTTTTTTTTTGTTAATTTACAGGTTCATGTCCTGTTTGTGTAATTGAGTATGTTGTAAAGTATGTTTACCGTATTTTCTTTGATGTGAACTGCTTGTGATCATTATTTCAAACCTTTTTTACTCATTTTTCGAAAGATTACGTCTAGATCTACCCAGCTATTTGTAAATGTTTTTTGATGTTCTTTGTCATTTGTAGCTAATTTTCCTACTCATGTCTCGTTTTTAGCATAATTCGGTATGTTTTTTATTGTATTAACCATATTTTATTACCTTTCCATCAAGTAGGTGTTTATTGGTGTTTGCATGTTTTTTCTTATAATTTTGATCTGTTTTAATATATTTTCATTGCATGTCACCTGCTTTGATCATTATTTCCTATTAGTCGGTCGATGCTTATTACTTTTTGCGTCTTGCCTCTTATAAGTTTAATGTTTTAATGTATTTTTCATTGAATGTCGACTGCTTTGATCATTAGTTCCTATCTGTCAATAGATGTTTTAGTACTTCATTGCATGTCGATATAATTTTAACAATTGCCCCCTGTCAGTACGTGTTTATTATTTTTTAACTTGTTGTACACATTAGTACCTCTTTTATTTTAGCCATGTTTTTTGCTTCTTCTTTTTTTGTAGATTGTTTATTTTTACTGTAGTTTACATAGTTTATTATATATTTTAGTATATTTTACATTATATTTTGCTTATTTTTTCTTTGCAGGTATTTATTTTGACATGATTTAACATAGTTTTATTATATCTTTAGCCTATTACCCCTGTATAAGTATTTGTCTAGTTATTTACAGTTCTTTATTTGTGACTGTAGTTTACATAGTTTTGTTGTATTTGAACATATTTCACAAATTTTTGTTTTGGTTGTCGTTTGTTTTTTTCAAAGATTACGCCTATCTGGGTATGTACTCGCTACATTTTTAATATTCTTTGTTGTTAATTTACAAGTTTGTATTTTTGGTCAATACCAATAACATATTGGATCTATCGAACGACAGGTCTTATTGGCTATCTGGTACTATTTTAGGGGGGTGCAATCGAGCGGACATCATTACTGTATAATAATATGCATATTTAGGTATTGTTATTTCCTAATTTCATTTTAAAAGTACAGATGATAAAAATTGTTTTTGTATAGTTATCGTTTTCTTGTAGATTGAAAACCACATATCCTGATAAGAAGCGTGCCTTCAGTTATTTTTCATAGTTCATTATAGACTATTATTCAAAGGTAGTAAACATGTTTATGTGCTTTGGTCAAGTTATCGGCTTTTTGAAGGATTTTTGTTATAGATGCACGGGCTGGAAAGACTTGGTATACATTTTTAAATCAGTATGTAGGTAAGTGTTCAGTCATAAAAATTATACGTCGTATCGTTTCAGAAACTATATTGTTACATACCGCTAGTATTCTGTGATATTTAACAGTAAAAGCGGCGTGTGTCTACTGTTTTCTGTGTTATTTTCTGAGAACATTGTGGTCGCTGTGTTAGTGTAAGTGTTTTCGCAAATAGTGTTTAATCAGACAAGTAATGAGTATTACATACTGCCTGTTTCTAGAGTGTCTTCAGTTCTAAAGAAGGTAATATGTGATATACGGTTGCTTGTCTTTACATCCACGCATGCTGTATTCTGGATTTTAAGATATGTGTTTTTATTTTTCTTATTTTTTTTTTTGCACGTATGTATTTGTGACTGTAATTTACATAGTTTTCATGTAATTCGGTATTTATTTAACTTTTTTTTGCTCTACTTTTGCGGGTATTTATTTTTGTCAATAATTTGCATGTAGTATTTATTATATTTTTTAGCATATTACCTAAGTATATTTGTGTATTTCTTTGTAGTTCTTTATTTGCGACAGCAGTTTACATAAGTTTATTATATTTGAGCATATTTTACAGATTTTCGTTCGGTTGTCTCATTTTTTCCAAAGATTACGTCTAGCTATACTCTACTATTTTTGCACTGTTTTTACCTTTACCTTTAGCAGTATTTTGGTAATTTATTTTACCGTCGGGGAGTAACTAGTAATTTTTGTTTATGTATAATACCTCTTGTCCTTTGTGTTGTTTTTTATTGCTATGATTACATGTTAAATGCTAGATTGCTTTCTCCATTTTTTACATTTTATGTGTATGTTTTTGATGTTTTTTAATATTTTTCACGACATTTACAAGGCGGCTTTGTTCTTTGCTTTTTTTTTTGTGAGACAGTGTATTTGCCTTGAGGTTGTATTCCTTCTTGTTTTACACATTAGCACCTCTTCTGTTTTAAGATATGTTTGTTCGGTATATATATTTTTTGCTTATTTCTTTGTAGGTATTAATTTTCTAACTATAGTTTACATAGTTTTATTGTATTTTAACATATTTCACTGAAGTTCCATCTTTTTGTCTAGTTTTTCAAAGATTACGTATATCGGATATGTACTCAGCTATTTGTAAACGTTTTTTTTTTATGTTCTTTGTTAATTGTCGCTAATTTTTTGTCTCATGTCTCGTTTTTAGCATATTTCATTATGATTTATTGTATTAACTGTATTTTATTAGCTTTCCGACGGGTAGGTGTTTATTACTGTTTTGCATGTTTCCCCTTATAATTTTGATGATTTTTTTTTTAATGTATATTCATTGCATATCAAATGCTTTGATTATTATTTCCTATTAGTCTGTTGGTGCTTATTACTTTTTGCAGGATGCCTCTTATAAGTTTGATGTTTTTTAATGCATTTTTCATTGCATGTTGACTGCTTTGATTATTAGTTCCTATCCATCAATAAGTGTTTTATTACTTCATTGCATCTCGATTTTATTTGAAGGTTATTTGCTATCTGTCAGTACGTGTTTATTACTTTTTTTTTAACTTGTTGTACACATTAGTACCTCTTCTGTTTTAAAAAATGCTTTTCGTTGTTTGTAGGGTGTTTTTTTTTTATTGTAGTTTACATAGTTTATTATATTTTAGCATTTTCACGTTATATTTTGCTTATGTTTTTTTTTTTTTGCACGTATTTATTTTGGTAGTATTTAACATTGTTTTATTATATGTTTAGCATTGTACCTCTGTAAAGCATATTTGACATTTATGAGTGGCTTTTCAATGGTTTTTTACTTTCAGCTGTACCGTGACTAAGCATTATCGTCGAATTTAACGTTGATACTTATATAGGTTTTTTTATGTTAATTGTTTTTAATTCTATATTTAACCTATTTTGTATGAGATGCTGTAGTGTCAGTTTAACTGGTACGGATTGTTGGTGGAAATATATATTTACCGAAGCACAATACCAACCTACAAATAAAATATTGCCCGAAATGCCGTAGATTAAATATAGTATTCAGCTTACCATTTGTATTCGCTAATTTTGTATATCACCCGAATTGTTATGAATATGATTACGAATAAGCCTCGATGTTCTGTTGGCGATAATAACTATGCAATTTATTCGAAGTCGAATAAAACGATTTTACGCTGGTATTTCCCTCGTGCCGCTGCATATGTGTCACTAAAGGCGTCTGAATGTCTCTGTTATGACGCTCTGTTACCCTCTGTGTACCTCTGCTACCCTCTGCTACGCTGTGTTTCCCTCTGTTATTGTGTCTTTGTCTTTTAAAATGTCGAACGTCACGTCACAACGTCACACGTCACGTAATTCCTACATTTCACGTCCTACGTCGAATGTCACATCAATTCACGTGACATTTCACGTTTTGTGTCGAATGTCACATTTCATCAATTCACGTGACATTTCACGTTTTGTGTCGAATGTCACATAAATGTCACGTCCTGCGTCGAATGTCACGTCCTGCGTCGAATGTCACGTCAATTCACGTGACATTTCACGTTTTGTGTCGAATGCCACATAAATGACACGTCTTACGTCGAATGTCACGTCCTGTGTTGAATGTCACATAAATGTCACGTCCTGCGTCGAATGTCACGTCCTGCGTCGAATGTCACGTCAATTCACGTGACATTTCACGTTTTGTGTCGAATGCCACATAAATGACACGTCTTACGTCGAATGTCACGTCCTGCGTCATTTCACGACATTTCACGTTCTGTGTTGAATGTCACATACCTGTCACCTCCTGCGTCAAATTTCACGACATTTCACGTTCTGTGTTGAATGTCACATAACTGTCACGTCCTGCGTCGAATGTCACGTCCTTCGTCAACGTTCTCCTAGCCACTGTCCGAAAAAGAAGAAGAAGAAGAAGAAGAATGTTCATACTGATCGTTGACATGGCTTCTGTGCTTTGACACCTCATACGTCAAAATCATGCCAATAGCAACAAAGATACATTCTAGCGCCCATTTGGACATGCTGCCATCTTTGTTTTTTTTTTTGTGTCAAAGTATTCCCCGTCTCATCCCCGTTCCATCGAGCCCTCGTGTCACGTCCTGCGTCAAATGTCACGTCCTGCGTCAAATGTCATGTCCTACGTCGAATGTCACATCAATTCACGTGACATTTCACGTTTTGTGTCGAATGTCACATAAATGTCACGTCCTGCGTCGAATGTCACGTCCTGCGTCGAATGACACGTGACATCCAACGCTTTGACACCTCATACGTCAAAATCAGACCAATAGCAACGAAGATACGTTTTAGCGCCCATTTGGCAACGCCGCCATCTTTGTTTTTTGTCTCCCGCCTTCTCCCCGTTCCAACGAGCCCTCGTACGTCACGATCGGACCAATAGAAACGAAGATACCTCACTAATGACCTTTTGGCATGCTCCGATGCGCACGGCACATACCGCGTTCAACCCCATTTTTCATCCCCTTTCCAACGAGTCCTCGTACGCCCCGATCGGACCAATAGAAACGAAGATACCCCATAATGACCTTTTGGCATGCTCCGATGCGCACGGCACATACTGCATTCAACCCCATTTTTCATCCCCTTTCCAACGAGCCCTCGTACGTCATCCTACGTTCAGCCGTTTGGAACTTACGACCGGGGGTTGCGATTTTAGGGGTTGCAATTTAGGGGTTGGTCTCAAAGCTGTGTACCCTATCTACTTACGAACTTCGATTTGAGCCACTCTACTGGTATTTTTCCTGCCTTGTATATTTCATTAAATATATCAGTTATTATTTTTATTTGTTCTGTATCTAATAGCTTCAGCAGGTGTCTTTCCATCCTTCATTTTTCTGGCGGCTTTCTCTGACAAGGGCATGTTCCCGGCGGATGGGTGGTGGAGCTGTATGACTCAAAGTTGGTAACCAGTAAGTGGGCGTGGCCTTGGTTGTGCCCGATATAGTTCGCATGGCTTGGTTAAGTTGGACATCAACACGGTGAGTATGTGGACTGTTTATCCATACTGGTGCACAGTATTCCGCTACGGGGTTATACCAGTCCTAATGCTGTCGATCTAAGTATGAGTGCTGAGAAGGCCCCATGTAGTGCCGCAGAGCTTTTGCAGGATGTTGTTACGAGTTCGGAGTTTTGCAGCAGTATTAGTAAGATGCTTTTTAAAGTTTAGCGTTCTGTCAAGTGTAACACCTAAGTATTTTGGGTGTTTATTATAGTTAAGGAGTCTATCCCTAAAGTGGATTTGAGGTTGATAGTTGGCCATCTTGTTGTACAAATGGAAGCAGAACACTTCTGTCTTAGTTGGATTGGGTTGCAATCTCCATTTGTGGAAATAATTCCCTAGGGAATTTAAATTTTTGAATAGGTTTCTGGCATGTCTGCTATGTAGAGGCTGAAAAGCATGGGAGCCAGCACGGATCCTTGTAAAAGTCCATTATTCAGTTTTCTTTGAGTACTAGTCTTGTCTCCCAATATAACTTTAAAGCATCTGTTGGATAGCATGGCGTTAATAACCTCAGTGGTCTTTCTGCATGAAATTATTCGCATTAATTTATATATTGCCCCTTGTCGCCACACAGTGTCGTAAGCAGCAGATAGATCGATAAAGACAGCGGTTGTTTTTAATTGCTTTTGAAAGGTGGATTCCTCATAATTGGCCAGGGCGAGTGCCTGGTCTGTGCAGTTGCGGTTTGGCGAAATCCTGCCTGTTCCACTGGTAAGTGTTGGAATATGGTTTTGCTGATTCTATTATACAACAGTCTTTCGAACAATTACTACTACACGAACAATTTCGAACTAACCACGATATGTTTTAGCGACACAAAAGTCTTTATTCTGCAAAAAAATAATTCGGTATAAACGTTCAAGAATAAAAATTAAATAATTTTTTTATACGAATGTCCCATATTAAAGCAAAACCAGTGTAGCTACTTTTGTATTGTTGTATCGCAAAGTGTATCTCTAAACAATAAATCGTTAGTAACAAACAGATCCTTAAAGTTAAAGTAAAGTGTAATAGATTTTAAAATTCTTCTTTTTAAACCCAAAGGGGTGACAATTTTTTTATGTTATAAAATATCTCTATTAAAATAAAAATTGACGGGTCTTAGCGTTTTTCATCTTTGTCTTAAATAACGAAGTTCACTACGGGGGGCGGGTAAGACTTAATATCCACACTGTATAAAAGAATCATTTATACCATTGTGGGTAAGTTTATTATGAGTATCAACAAGAAATTGTGTTTTTATTGGAAAATATTTTTTCCACTTCTACCAGATTTTACCCTACCAGATACTTTCGCGATCCCTCTTTTTACAGTAATTTGTTATTTTAGCGACGACCGCTCGGAATCCAAATTAAGAAGGAAGCAATAAAAAGTAATGAGTTTCTTTCGTGATTTCAGGTGTTAATGAAATCCTACCTGTTTCGTTCGTCCTTTCTGCTGGGTTCTTGCAAATTACGTTAAAACTTTTCGGATGGATCCGAAATAGCAACGGTTTCCTGCACGATCTATGAAGTTGCGTTTAAAGATATGTCTAACCGTTTCATTTTGCGTATTCTAATGGTAATTAGGCCGGAAATTGGATAGCTCTGGGGGGTAAATTCGTGAATTTGTAAAGGCTTGGAATCGATTTACTTTGAGATTTTAAGATTCAAGACATCTCATTTCATTATACATCTAAAAATAACAGTTAATCGTGATAGTATCGTTATTTAGAACGTTTACAGAAAAGCAAACTAGTTACAGTTTATAATATAAAAAAATGAAAAGACGACATAACGTGTTTTATAGGCAAATTTTTTTTAAACATTTTGATTATACGGGTAGAAACATATGTATCACTACGTTGTTTACTATAGATGTTAAAGTAAGATTAATTTGAAACTAACAGATATAAATAACAGTTATAAATTACTATTTTTGACTTTAGTTTCTGATTAAATTTTTCAAAAGGTTTTTAAAAGTCCCTAGAGAAAAAAAGGCAAAAAAAATAGAAATTGCATAATGAAAACACCCCGAAAAAAAAAAAAACAAACAGAAATGTCATAAAGTCAAGAAAAAAATAAAATGAACTAATACAAAATAAAGATATTCACAACAATAACAGAAATAAACAATGAATGATTCAAAAAATAATGGACCTAATGGATGAAAGGGAAAAGTAAAAAACAAACTCAACTAATTGTAATAAGCTAGCTTTCTCAGATGAAGGTACTTTCTTGTTTTAATATAAAATTCACAATGTGAAAATCAGATGAAACACATATAAAAGAGAATTGAATTATTCAGTGTGGAAACCACTTATGGAATAAAATTGTTTGTGTCCTTATTATAGAAAATAATCAAAAACTCTGGAACACGTTAACTTTTAAATATAAATGTGCACTTTTTAAACATTTTTAAACAAGTTTAAATGTACAGGGTGATCACAGCAAGTCTGGCATAGTCCATAATCCTTATTTTTAATGAAACACCCTGTATATTTTTATGTTTTTAAAATACTTTTAACAACCTAATTTCAATTAACTATATCATGTAGCGTCTATAATGAATAATACAAGGTGAAATTTTGAAATTAATAATTTATCACGTGTTATGGTATTATTTTAAATTAGCTAAATACAGACAATAGACTTCTACTCGTAAGTGTCAGTACACTGTATATTGGGGAAAATATCTGTTTAGTAACCGTGTTAACATTTTTTGTCGTGAATAGGTAAAAAACTGTATAGATAGTCTGCCAATTAAACTAAATCGGTAAATAATGCGGATTGTTATCAATCAGTTGACATGCTGTTGACATTTTACATTTAAAATAATAAATTCTTAATTAAAAACTAATTTCTTGCAGAAATAAAAATGAAATATTTAACTAAGGCCCACCGAATTGAGATTTTAATGATGATGGGTTACGGGGAGAATTGTAGAAGTCAAGTTGAAGTAGCAAACCTATTTAATCAGAGGTATCCTCAGTTACCTAATATTTCACAAGGTACTGTGTCTAAAATTTACTCACAATTCAGAGAACTTGGACATATTAAACCATTAAAAATTAAATCAAACTTCATTGAAGATGAAGTGAAAGTGGATATTTTGTTAAGTGTCACAGAGAATCCAACGTCAAGTTCTCGTCAAATTGCACGTCAAAATAGCACGTGAGTCACACAACTGTCCTAAGGTATCTGCATGAAGAAAACTTCATCCATATAAATTGACATTTGTGCAGGAGCTAACAGAAGACGACCTGGATCGTAGAATTGATTTCTGCAAAAGAATGATGGATAAAATTAACAAATAAAATAGCTCTTGGCACAATTATTTTTTCTGGTGAATTAACATTTACATTTACGATTATTTGAAAAGAAGTGCTAGAACATCAAGGTTGGAAAGAAAAACCAACGAATCTATAAGAAATCAGATGAATGCTACAGATACGGTCATAGACAGAATAGAAAGAAGAGGTTTAAAATGGTTTGGACACCTGTTAACAATGCTGACGAACGGGTTATCTCAAGAATAAAGTATATGCAACACAATCAACTATCATGGAAGACCTCGAAAAGAAAGGAAAACTACAGAAATACGGAATATTTCACCTCAAACTTTAAACAAAGTTCGGAACGAGTTTTATTTTAACACACGAGACATGTGTTATTGCCAACAACAAGGTGGAGAACATGTTGAGCATTTATTTTAATGTAATCTAATCAATTATCTCGGGTATTCTATGAATTCATTGTCTTGAAGAAAATACCTAATTTCAAAATTTCACCTTGTATTATTTATAATAGATCCTACATAATATAGTTTGTTGAAATCAGGTTGTTAAGGAGCTTTTAAAAACATGAATATATACAGGGTGTTTCATTTAAAATACAGACTGTACATTCAAATTTATGTCTAAAAAGCGTACATTTAAATTTAAAAGTTAAGGTATTTTCAACGTTTTTTTATTATTTTTCTAAAATAAGGACATAAACAATTTTATTCCATAAGTGGTTTCCACACTGTAATTTAAGGATTGTTTGCAATATTTGGCACTGTGCGGTTGCAGCTACTGAACAGTTTACACCCTTACATATCTAGTAAGGGTACCCTTCTTCTTCTTCCTTTATTGGGTAATATCCCAGGGGATAATTTGCCCAGCTAATTCAGGGGGAGGGGTATTCTCAACTTGCTCTAGACAATCGAATATGCCCATATAACACTAAATTGAAATTATTTTATATTGAATGAACACTATGTCTAAACTTCTTCTTCTTGGGCCAAACAGTTAGTATAGGAAAGTCTATTCAACACAGGATAAAACTTTTCTCGCTTGGGGGTAGCAACCAGTCTTTTTCTACATAGTCTTTTTTGATGAGGTCCTCAGAGTTCCACAGCAAACTCTTCTGCAGCTATCTACTTAATTCAATAGCTACTTTACTGTGGACTGTCCAAGTTCCTCTTTTTTTTTCTACCAACGGATGATAGAGAACCCAGGTGTAAAAAAAGAGAATAATTTGTAAGTTTGTGTTATAGTAGATAAGATAGAAATATATAATTATAGATTGATTTTGGCTAGATTAAGAAAAGTAATCAACAAATTAGTCTTTGAGGATTAAGATTGGATAGGAAAGAGCATATCTCTATAGAAGTTTGTAGTTTTGTTTTAACCAATTCTTTGTAGAGGTCAAAATTTGGAGAAACGTTTATTGGACACTCTAGGATAATATGATTCAGAGATCCAATTTGACCACATTCACAGTACGGGTTGTCCTTGAATACCTATGCGGAATAAATGAACGGGAGTGGAACAATGTCCTGTTCTCATTCTAATTACTGTGGTGATATGCCTTCTGTCTTTATAAGGAAATTGATTGAACCATGGTGATTTGTTCCATGTATTGACTATTTTTCTATAAAACGACCCTTTTGATCTGTTTGAATTCCATTCTTGTGCCCATAGAGTCCAAATTAGCTTTTTAATATAAAATAAGTAGTTTGAATAATGCAATTTAACTTTGGCTGGCATTTTTAGTGATCTTCCTATGTTTGCCAATTTGTCTGCAACACAATTGCCCTTAATATCCGAATGCCCTGGAATCCAAGCCAGAATAATACTGATGTTCTGTTGATTGGCTTATATAATGCCCATTTTGGTCATGATAGAGGTATGTTCAGTTTCCATTGAGTAAGATTTTTTCCCTATCTTTTGGATAGCACTCTTAGAATTAGACAAGATTAAGGCCCTCTTGATATCCTTCTCCAAGATAAAATTGAACCGCATGATTAATTGCAATAATCTCTGTAGTGCAAATTTGAGTCTCCGTAGGGAGTTTACTAGAGTATGAGTATTCAAAGTCAGGACAAAAAACATCAAATCCCGACTTTTTGCATTTTTACCTCGTTTAAAAGCACAATAATTTACATAAAACTGACGTCAATTTAACAGTAGCGGACCCAGAATAAATGGATTAAAAATAAAAAAATCAAATTAAAATAAATCTATTTTACAAAATGTAAGGAACAAAATAGAAATTATAGAAACAAGTTTTTTAAATAAAATAGATTATGTTCTTAATAACGAAAATAAGAAAGCCGTATTTTAAATTTATATTATAATAAATAATGACAAAAAGTACGATAATGATTATCGGGTTTTTTCAGTTTTTTCAATTTTTGATATCTTCAAATAACTTCACTAAAATTCGTCCAAACACATACACATACTCATTAAAAATTGTTTAATGGGGCAGAAATACCTACATATTGTCTTCTATAAGAAATATTTAACAATATTGAGGTTATTGATCTGTTTGCCCATTAAGAGGATTAATTTTGTTTTTAGGTTTTATATTTATTGATTTCTTAAGCTTCTAAATAGTTAATCGTAGTGTAATTTACCTTCGAATACACAATACATATTTCATTTACTTGCATATAAATGATAATTTTAATAAAATTTTGAGCTAGCCAATTGGTGAAAACCAAGACCATAAAATATAAACATACACACAACACGCGCACATACACACACATACAATATTTAACGAAAATAATGAAATAACAATGTTATATAACACACTCACCTTCAAGAAGGCGTTCTTGCAGACTAATTTTCTAGCTAAAGAGGTAAGATCGTTGCTCATTGTGTCAATTTTCCTTTTACTTGCCCACTTTTTTGTCTCTTTAGCCACTTTTTTGAGTTTTTACACAAATCGCGCCGTATTATATAAAAGCCAAAATGCGTATTTTATATGTAAGGCTTATTTATTAGTATATTAACAGATAAAAAAATTTCATTTTATTATTACATTCTAAATAATGTTAGAAGCTATATGTATATACCCATTTTGGAGCCATTAAAAGGCATACGGTTTCTTTTAAGTTCGGGGTCTCAATCTGCCTAGTCCCCTTATCCGTGACGTACCAGTATCTTGTTCTGTAAAAACACAAGAACCGTCAAACGGCACTGAGTTCTTAAACTGCTTACTAAACAGTGTCTTTGACAAATGAAATGTTGTATTTATAGTAATTAATTAGGATTTAAAACATAATGACGGTATTAGATTTTGATTCGATACAGAGCAGCGACAAGCCGCATATACGTATTTCGACCTCTTTAGGTCTCCTCAGTACGGTATAGCCACTACTCCGTATCGAACCAAAATATTTTCCCGTCGTAGACCATAGTTATTAAAAATAACTATGTATAAACGTAACTTTTTTGTACGTTAAAGAAATAGGATATTTTGCGTTTCCGTTCTCCGCCGTAAGTGTTTTGTTTTTATACCAAGTATGTGAATTAATTTTAAAGATAATTTCAACACTCTCGCTGAGGCGTTGTTAGCGTTAACATCTGCTTCTAGCGTTTGTCCAAGTTTCACGTCGAATTTGTGAAGTTTTCTGTTATTGCCCCTTTTCATGGAAAATGTGGAAGAGTGTAAAGTATAGTAGCAGTTTAATGGTCCAGTTACAATTTTATGTGAGTTTTGAAATGTTGCCATTGTACCGGGTTGTACCCATTCCTGTTTTTAAGAAGCCAAGTCCAGTTTAGTTTCCAAGGTTTATGTTCCAGGGTCCCAACTTCCTTTGTTCGTATGTCAGAGATTCCCAACCATTGTTGGGTTTTTAAGAAGTCCAATTTACATTTCAAGTGTAATTTTAGTGAAAATCAAGATAACTTTTTTTGTTGAGAACTATGGGAATACGTGCTTGGCAGAGAAAGAAGATGGATAGGGACCACTGGGGAGACCGTTTTGAGCAGGCTAGGACCCACGCAGGTTTATAAAGCCAGAATGATCACGATGATGGTTATATTACAATTCCTTATGATAATATTATATTTAGTCATCCTATTTTACGGAATTTAAAACAATAAATACTTTATTGCTTGTTTTAATAAAAAATTATGCACACTGACAAAGTGAAATACAATGTGAACACACTTAACATTATTTATCAAAATAAGGTAACGTATCATAAATGGATTCTTTCTTGCTTGTTTATTTTCTTGTATAAAAACGTTTGGCAAATAAATGTCAAGCAAGTCCCTTTAATTGACTTTTGATATAACTATGGATATAATTACGTTCCATTTGCGTGTGTCCTACCTCCAAATTTTTTTAAAGCTCTTCTCTCTGTTCGGTTGTCGAATATAGGTCTCTTCTAATTCTCGCCATTTATCTCTTTTGTTTGTAACACGTTTCCACATTGTTCCTATAGTTCCTATAACATCGTCGCTCCAGCACATTTGCAGTCTTCTTCGTGTTCTTTTAGTTTAATATGGCTGCCAATTTCCGATTTCTTTATTCCATCGGCCATCCTTAGGATGTTCGTTATGTTCAGCCCATTTCCATTTAAGTTTAGCTCCTATTCGACAGCATCTTTTACTTTTGTTCTATTACGAATGTCTTCATTGGCTTTATGGTCTTTGAGTAAGACACTCAGCATCTGCCGTTCCATAGCTCTCTGAGTTTTTCTGATCTTCTCTATGGTTATTTTAGTAAATGTCCAAGTTTGAGCTCGATATGTAAGTAAAGGTAGGATACAGGAATTAAACATTTTGGTTTGCAGTCTGTGAGGTATATTTTTGCTGATTTTCTTTGCTTACCTTGACATTTTGACCCAGATATGTATATTTATTTACGTGTTCTATCTCTGTCCGTTGAATGTTTATCATGGGTTTGTCATCTTTGTTTGACATGCCTATCTCTAAATACTTCTGCATAATTGTAATCCCCCTTTTTCCACAAAATATTACAAGAGTACGTTTGCCGATATCACATTTCGGTTCTGGTATGTGCATCCATCACTATAAATTTTATTATATAAAAAATTACACTAGCTGTGACGAAAGAACAGATTTTAATGGCTTCTACATCCATTGCCAGTACGCATACATAAGATTCTTTATCTTTCTATTCTTTCTCTCTAGCTCTCTCCTTTTTTAGTATATGAAGTTTAGTAGTCATCTTCTGCAATCTGACCAACTTCATACTTTACACAAACGTCACATTTGTCCTTCTTAATTGGACGTATTGACAAATTCATTAAATAAAATGTGTCACTAAAGATACTACGCGACGTTGGTTGTTATTTTTCTTTCAAGAATTTTGTTTTGTATACTACAAAAAGATTTACATATATTACGAAACACGTCTTCCGTGTAATAAAGTTTTGAGGAATTGGCTGTTTCATAGTGTGACGGAAGTTTGAGTAAGCTATTAAAAATTCAGTCATAAATAGATTGCCTTTTGCTTTACGTGTTATTTGGGTAATGTCTCTTCAATTTGTTTATTCAGATCGCTCAACCCATGGTTACCTTTCTTTACCCAATCCATAACGCAGTATTCATCCAACTATAATGATTGTAAAATCATCTTTTTTACACTTGTACTTTGGCGTTATTGATAGTTAAATAGTAATTAAATGTCGTATGACTGCGACTTAATTCACGTTGGGTATACACTCGTTTCCGGGGACCCTTATTACATGGTTAACAACATAAACTGTTCATTGCTCCAAATTTGTATTACAAAATACTTTAAAATTTTCTACTTGATGCTCTTGTGTTATTTGCAAACATTGCTTTAATTTAACTCTTAAACATTCTTTGGAAGTACAAGTTGGCCCAATTTATCTTTCATTTCTTTTAGCATCGTTTGTTACTTTACCAAGAACATTTCGGTAACTGATATTAGACTTACCTTTCATTCTGATTTGTTTGTTATGATTTTTTGCCTCAATAATTACAATTTATGGGTTAACTATTACAGTTGAGCAGATGACTGTACGTTAATATCTTGTCAGCCACATAACTGAAGTACTAAACGTGAATTCGGTGTCATGTATGTGTTACTAGATTTTTAAAAAAGTGGGTTACGGGATATTGCTATTCATACCCTCAGAAATGGAGATACAAGCTATTAGAAAACGCATTTAATAATATAAGTAATGAAGTATGGCTTACAAGATTTTTTGTACATGCGAGTTTAGCTTTACATTATACAAATCTGCAAAAAACGCCTTTTCCACTTTTTGTGGGTTACGAGGTATTAGAACAACACAGACGATATGTAATTATATTGCATAATGGTACCTACAGTACACATTCCATATTTTTCAAAAAGAGGAGGGGCAACTTAAAATTAATCTAAAAGGAATTTCCAATTTATCACTAAAGCTATGACAAAACAAGACAGGATTTTTACTTAATGAGATCTAAAGCTAAATTTCAAAGTAAGAATTTGTAAAAAATCTTAAACTGTAAAATATTATATAATGCCAATTTGGACACGGTTACTAATTAAGAATATGTTTACATAGTTGAGTTTTATATACTCTTAGAAAAAAAAATAGTTTTAAGAAATTAGAAAAAGTAATACACAGAAGAAACCAAAAAAGGAAAGTTACAAAGTAAATAAATAAACACTTATATTGGGTATTACGTCTACATGATCTGTGGAGCAAATATTTCATAATTTTTTCATTTGCAAATAGACCTAACTTTTTAATTTCCCCTGGTAATAAAACTCCATAATATTTTGTAAAATGAAAACATTTCAAGTGGCAATTCAAATATTTCTGTACGTCTGAACGATAATCAATCAAACTTCCTGCGAATGCCTTTTCATCCTTATTAGCATAGGACACCCTGCATTACACGTATTGGGAACATGTAAGGGAAGGATTAGATCTCTTTGTTGCGTTTTGCCTTGATCTTCTCAGCGAAAGGACTCAAATGTCGCCCTCCTTTCACCCTTTTCACCTCCTGCATCGAGGCCGCGAAGGCCCTCAGATATACCGCCACCTGATAAATAGGGTCGTCGTGGATAAGGTTCTAATCAATAGGTCACACTCACGAACTTCATACATATACATGCCACGACAGTGCTTCCAAATCTACAGGGCCTGTCAGCTGTCGTTAAAGAGCTGCTTTGATATGCACATAGGTGAATAATTGTGTTTTTAACACCTATCTGTCCAAATTTAACAGATAGTTTTTATAAGCTTCTTTATATAATTTATTTCGTCTTTAAATTTATTTCATGTTAGCAGTTTTGCTCTTCTTTATCGACAAATATATCCTAAATAGAGAGTTATTAAAACGATAAGATTAATGCCGCCTCTATTAAAGGATACTTAAATATTGTACATGAATACAAACAGCCATTTTAAAGAAGATCATAAATCAAGGTTCCGAACTAATGCCTGATATAAAGGTAGATGAAATTTGACAAGCATTAAGTAAAATGAAAAATAACAAAGTCCCAGGAGATGATACATTTGTAATAGAAGCTATCATAAATGGAAAAGTTATGCTATTAAATATATTAAGGAAACTGTTTAATCTATGATTGCAGCTAAGAGATGTGTCCAAAGAATGGAACAATGCAATCCTTTTACATAAAAAAAGGGATAGAACAAACCTAGAAAATTATAGACCTATTATCTTGTTGAACCACATATAGAAGCTCTTCACTAGGTTAGTGACATCAAGATTGGAGAAAAATAAATTAGATTTCTACCAACCGAGAGAGCAGGATTCCATTCAAATTATGTTAACCATGATTACCTTCATACAGTAAAGGCACTCATTGAAAAATCTATAGAATACAGCAAACCTTTTGTCCTCACATTCATAGATTTTCATAAAGCGTTCAAAACGACCGAAATAGACAGCATTGCTTGATAAAAGCAATGAATTACAGCAGGATTGACGATAGCTATAATGAACTTATTTACAATATTTACAAACATACCACTATGACTGTTACGATACACGTTAAAACCTAAACAAAAAGAAAACGTGGGATACGACAAGAAGATATACTATTACCGAAATTATTTATAACAGCATTAGAGTATGCCTTTAAGATAGTCAATTGGGACCACAGAGGAGTAACAATTGAAGGCGAAAAGCTTAACTATCTATTTCGCAGATGACAGTGTCCTTATTACAGATAATTTAGAAGAAACCACAGATATGTTAAATTAATTGCACTTCGTATGTTCGAAACGGGGCCCCAGAATGAACTTGACCATGATAAATATGGTTCTTAATAACCATTTAACTTTTAAGGAAGAGTGGTAGAACTGGTGGAGAAATATACGTATTTGGGTCATGAAATAAGAATTAATAGAGATAACCAAACATGTGATATCCAAAGACGAATTACTTTAGCGTGGACAGCCTTTGGAAAACTACGAGACATACTTAGTGCCAACATAGCAATTATCCTCAAAAAAAAAGTATTAGTAGTTACGTGATGAAGAAACTACAAGAAAAATATACCAAGGCAGGCCTAGATAATAACCTCGCAAAAACAGAGTACCTATCTACCAGTGAAGAAGACATAAAAGATCTACAGATTGATGACAACTTAACAATCAAAGCAAAGAATAAATTCAAATACTTGGGGTTTATAATCAAGAAAAGGCAACAATAGAGGAAGGAATTAGGCAAAGATTAGGACAATCAAGAACAGCAATCCGACAACTTAACTCAGTGTGGTGGGATAGACACCTAAATATGAAGACAAAAACACAGATTTATAAAACATTAGCGCGAAGTATGAGGACATATGAGGCTAAAAATTTGATTATAAATAAGAAAAACAGCAGTATGATAGTAGCAACAGAGATAGAATTCCTGCAAAGTAACAAGAATAGATAGGAGAAGTGATGACAGCAGATAAATAAAGAAAATAAAAAAATGAAGCCCCATAGGAGAAAAAGAGGACGACCCTGAAGATCCTGGAGAAACGAAGAAGGACGAGTATTGCTGATGTTGTGGAATACATAGCGGAACTGAAATGGATGTGGGCAGACTATGTAGTGAGAATGCACGGTTCACAATGGACGTGGAAAATTACAAATTGGAGGCCCAGAGCAGACAACTGCAGTAGATGAAGACCACCTACACGTTGGGTTGATAACATCAAGAAAATTGTAACGAAAGCCAAATCATACAACAAACTTTGACAGCATACAAGTGGAATGCGGATTGATTTACCGCAGTAAGTGAATCAGAGAGCTCTAAGTTTTGATGTCTAAAGCCTTGATGATGATGTAGTTTTTTTTAATTAAAATTTGACAAAAAATCATTGGTTCCTTTCTAACTTTAGGCAAAGAGACTTGTAATCAAACTTGCAGTAATATTTATACAAGGAAAGTTATTCTGAGCGTTAATGGGTTAATAAGATTCTAAATTAAAATGATTCTAGATCACTGAAAAGAGTAAAATATTAAATATAAATATTTTTTATCATCGAAACATCGAACAGATGCTTAAACACCAACAAATTAGTTTGCAATGTAATCTTTATCAGATAAACATTTACTTAGAAATAAAAGTCGTAAAATATACCTTTAATAAAATCAGCAATTTTGGCTTTATCAATTACGTTCTCTTAAAAGTTCTCTCCCGGATCATATCCGTCTTACCGAAAGCCCTCACAGTTTTCCCCACTTTCTTTAATCATCGATTGGATTTCGTAAAATAAACTTCGGCAATTTAGCAGAAAAACGATGTAGTCTTCCGATATATACACCCACACAAGACGCAGGAAACCAAATCGTCCCGGTGCAGACACACGAATAAAAATAAAAAAAGCTCTTATCACGAATTTTGCGACGTTTTTCCGCGGAGGAAACTGGAAGACTGTCTTGATTGTTGTAATGCTTAGAACAAAAATGGAAATTTAAAGTTATTGATATTTCTTGCGAGCAGACGTTGTCTGCATGAAAACTATTTGAGCTAAATAAAAACTAAGCATGAGCGTCACAGTTTTCGTCGTTTGTTTTGTTTGCAATTAATTACTTATCACTTTTTAATCAGTGCAGTTTGTTCGATCAATGGCGTGCCAGATTGTGGAAAAATGTTAAAATCAATAGTTTTTTCCTTATAGAAGAAGCACTATTTATATTTCGTGCCTAACCCTTTAAGGCGTAAGTTTATTATGATGAAATTTTTTCAGATAATTGTTTGGAATACTACGATTAGTACATCAGTTCTTCTTCTTTAAGTGCCATCTCCGCGACGACGGTTGGCAATCATCATGGCTATTGTGACCTTCGAGGCAGCTGCTCGAAACAATTGCCTTGAGCTGCAACCACTATCTCAGGTTCTTCAAGCAGTAAACGCGTCTTCTTCCTACGCTTCTCCTACCCTCTACTTACTCTTGAATTATGAGTCTCAAGATGTTGTATCTTTCGCCTCCCATCACATGTCCGAGATATTGCAATTTTTTTTCTTTTATTGTATTTTCCATTGCCCTCTCTCTGCCCATTCTCCTTAACACTTCTGTATTCGTGACTTAATATACCCATGGAATCCTTAACAATCTTCTAAATGTCCACATTTTAAACGCGTTAAGTCTGTTTATTGTATTTCTGTTTAATGTCAATGATTCAGCTCCATAATAGAGTACACAGTGTATGGTTTCATGAATTTGGTTTTTTTGATGTTAAGAGAGAGTCCGCATTCTCCAATATATCTTAATATTTTGTTCATTGTTCTTTCTAAGTCTTCCAAGTTTTCCCAGTCGGCTATTATGACTGTATCGTCGGCATACCTAATGTTAATTAAACTTCCGTTCACTTTTATGCCGACTGTCTCGTTTACCAAAGCTTCTTGTATCATTTCCTCAGAATAAGCATTAAACAATAACGTCATGTTTTACCTTAACGAATGCCTTGTTGTAGTCTATAAAGCATACATAAACACAACATCTTTATCAACGTCTGTTTGGTCTTGCAATTCTTAGAAGGCACAGATTAAAGCAAAAATCTGAATTTGGTTTCGAAAATTAGTTTACACACTTTTATAGCTTTAAAATGGCGATTTATAAAAGTTGATTTACAAATTTGTTATGTACAAAATATCGGGAAGTAATTCAAGACTTGTCAACTTCACGTCGGACATTGTAACTAGTAATGTGATGCCAGTTCCTTCGTTTACCAGCTACATGTAAAAATATTAACATGTTCCATCCTTAATTTCAGTTAATTAAGTTTAATTTGTTTACAAGTGTTTTAATATTGTTTGTGATTTCAATAAAAGTTATTTTAAATTATTGTAACTGTATTTAAACTAAAACTGAAATTATTTCCAATTAAATCCATTATATTAAAATGATAGTAATAAATACATAATTTTTTTCCTTCTGTATTATTTTTTATACTATCTCTATGAGGATGAAACCGTGTTAAATAAGAATTATTAATAAAAACTATAACTCCGCCTATGGAATTTATGAAGTTTATTTAAAGCAAGAACCACAGACTACTATCATTTAAATGAGGAATAATAGAGTAAAATTTAGGATGGTTGGCGGAAATGTCACCTGGATCTTTCCTTCATTTCATGGCCGTCATAATATTCACTATGTAAATTAGACACGCGATGGATCATACTAAATTACAAGAAAGGTAATTATTTGGAAGTAATAGAACTTATAAACGTTTATGTTCTGCAGCATTTGTGTTTCCTAAAAAATGTTTATAGGCGTTCAAGTCGATTAAATTTAACACCATTTATATATATATATATATATATATATATATATATATATATATATATATACACATATATATATATATATATATATATATATATATATATATATATATATATACAGTATGGTGGAAATGAAAGGAATAAATTCGTTATTTCGTAAACCGGAGACTTTAAGGAAAAATCCTGAAACCCGTCGATTTTGATTTTTAAATAAGCTATTCGTAAGAATACATTTTTATTTTTGACGTCATCTATGGTAGCGTAATGACGTCATTGCTAAAATTTTTAAGTAGAAAGGGGCGTATTGTAATACATCATTTGAAAGGTCTTTTAAACTTTTAAATACCTATTCAGCCATGTCAATATGTCTGAGTATTTGATGTTTGTAATTGTTTAAAAAAATTATTAAATATTTATTATTACAATAAATATTTATTAAGTATTGATATGATGTATTATTGACACCCAAAAATAAATTTGATAAAGGCCATCACTGCTAATTAAATGTCTTTTTTATCTACTTTTTACCTTTAAAAAAAACTAGTTACCTTATCAATATAAACATTGATAGTTGGACATTCAGACTAAATTATCTGTCTGTCAAGTGATTAATAGTATTATTGTAGTAAGCGTATTCAAAAAGTCTTTGTATTTTTGAACATGAAGCTAACTGAAACGCAAAGAATTGAAATTCTCATAATGATTGGTTATGGAAATAAAACACGTACGCAGAACGAAGTATGTGCGTTATTTAATAATAAATACCCCCGTCGAGAACCAATTTCACAATCCACTGTAAGCAAAATTGAGAAAAAATTTAGAGAAACGGGTCATGTTAAAGACCTTCCTAAGGGTAGTAGAAAACCAATATCTGAAAACCAACAAGCAGACGTTCTGTTAGCTTTTCAAGATAATCCTCATAACAGTTCACGGCAAGTAGCATTAGATAATGACAGGGACCATTCAACAGTTCTTAAACAGCTAAATAAGGAAAAGTGGCGTCCCTACAAAGTAAGTTTAGTACAAGAACTTATGGAAGATGATTTTGATAGACGAATTGAATTTTGTGACATTATAATGCAACGAAATAACAGAGACATTTATGGCTACAGCAAGATGGTGCGCCTCCACACTATGCGGTCTTGGTACGCAACTACTTAAACAACGTCTTTCCAAATCGGTGGATAGGTCGAAGAGAAACAATAGAATGGCCGCCTAGGTCACCTGATTTGACTCCTCTTGATTTCTTTTTATGGGGATATTTAAAAAGTAAGGTGTATCAAAATAGACCACAAAATATAAATGAACTAAAAGAAAGAATACGTAATGAGGTTGTTCAAATAACTCCGGAAGTTTTAGAGAATGTTAGAGAAGATTTCGCGGCACGCCTTTCTCATTGTATTTTAGCTAAAGGTAAACAATTTGAGCACTTAATTTAGGTTTAGTTGTATATATTGAATAATATTTAATAAATATTTATTGTAATAATAAAAATTTAATTATTTTTTTTAAACAATTACAAACTTTAATTACTTATACATATTAATATAGCTGAATAGGTATTTAAAAGACCTTTCAAATGATGTATTACAATACCCCCTTTCTATTCAAAAATTTTAGCAATAACGTCATCACGCTCACATAGATGACGTCAAAAATAAAAAATGTATTCTTACGAATAGCTTATTTAAAAATAAAAAATCGACGGGTTTCAGGATTTTTCCTTAAAGTCTCCGGTTTACGAAATAACGAATTTATTCCTTTCATTTCCACCATACTGTATATATATATATATATAATATATATATATATATATATATATATATATATATATATATATATATATATATATATATATATATATATATATATATATATATATTTATATACGTTTAAATAGAAAATTTTTAGAAATTTTTTATTGCCTGGGTTTGTCGGTCTGTTGTTAATAAAAATACTTGACTATTGCAAAACCGTTATACTTAATTACATTATAAAATTATATTTCATTTTACCACTCTTTATTTTTTTTTTTTGGAGGTGAAAATCTTCAAAAGACCTCTGGGAAGGTCTTTTAGGTGTGTTGGATTCGGACGACTACGCCTCACCGTAGTTGACCGCCTACCATTCTAAACTCACCCTCTCTTTCTCCAACCGACGTACCGCTCTTAGTGAGCATCACCATTTGATCCGTCAGCTACACTCATAACTCCCATCTTTCGCTCTCCGTATGCGCTCCGTAATTGCCATAGCATCCCAGTCGCGCCACCCCACTTGTGTGTCCACATACTTTTTGTATGTCTATATTTACTATACTTGCCCTTTCTTTTTCCCCCACATACCAGGGCTCTGTAGACTGGACAGACCATCTTGACATCCTATGGCCATCCTCTTTACACATCATACAGTATTCGTGGTTGGGACAGTTTTCCACTCTGTGCCCTTCTTTCAAACAATTATAGCATATTGTTGCTCTATCTATCTTACATTTAAACGTATTAAAGAAATTTAACATGGATCAAAAAAATTGGTTTTGACATTGACAGATGACATCTGGCAGGTATCTTATAACAGGAGTGCTTCAAAGTCGTATTTTAAATATTTGCCATGTTACATTTAAAAACAACTCAATTCATTAAATTATGATACATATTGGAAAGAACTTGGATGTCAGTCTTGAATTTTTTTATGTGAATCATCTCCAATATGCATTGTTTGTTGTAATTTTGTTCTTTTTCCGAAATTTGTAAATTTTCAAAATCAAAAAATGGCTATTTTCTAGATAATGTTTGGCTAGGGCTGTTGTGTTTAATCCGTTGGTCTGTACACTATGTTTGTGTGTAACAACCCTTCCATGTAGGTATTGGTGTGTTTGCCCAATATCTGTTGATATACAGTCTTTACAATTGATTTTATAAATAACATTTGATTAGTCTTCATTAATCTTAGGTTTAAATTTTCCAAATTTAAGGTAAACGCAGTCCTGTTATAAGAAACACATCATATCTGAAAAATCTAAGATAGTGGTACGAATAATAAACTACATCATTACCTAGAGATGCTATGCTACTTAGAGCAACATAATATCTAACGATCAATAAGGGTCATGGAATTGGAAGAAGAAATCATAGAAAGAAAACAAGTAGAAGGGTTAGCAACTATAAATAGTAACATTTTCAAAAAAATTTCAGATTAAAAATATTTTAAAGCACTATATATTCATGACTTTGTTGTATGGAATAAAAACCCTACGAAACCTACCAATTTTTCAATTTCATATTAATTTAATGAGAACAATTATTTTAGAAATAAACTCTTTGTTTGTCACATATCCTTAGAATCATCGTTATATATTTATACGCAACAAACAAATTAAACTTAAGTAATAACTGCATTAATTCACATATGCATATTTTAAAAACATCTCTTTGTACACTTTCGAACAACTGTTATCCTCCAAATTCACTTTGAATAATCTCTTAACTTTGTCACCTACATGCAGAAAATAAATGCCCCAGAAATTTAAATCCGACAAATAATTAGATTCTACTAACTAGCAAGTGGTAAACAAGTAATTTCTGTTTCACTGGTGATTTGTCATAAACCAATTAATACTAATTGAAAGCGTCCTGAAGTGGAAGATACATGAAATTTGATCCAGTGCCGGAGACTGTCAATCTTGCATCAGGAGCACCACAAGATCATTTAGTTTAATGGATAAATTTTTATTTACTTGCTTATAAATTTGACGAGAAAAACTGGACAATTGAAAGTTTTATAATACTAAGTTACAATTGATTGTAATGAAAATTATATTTCCTCGTTTTCAAAAAGTTTATTTTAAATAGTGAGATTTTATTATAAACAATAGTTGATTACCCAAACAATATGATATACAGATTGAACCAAATTAAAACGGAACATACAATTTAATACATGTCTGTTTGAACTGCATTTGAAATAGTGGACCAATATAAAACTTGGACAAAAATAAATCCATACCTGGGTATAGACATTGTATAAAATATCGTTCAACTATCTGATTCGCAACAATGTTGTTTGCGTAAGACGGGTTTGTCTAAGGAAGCGATAATAGTTCAGGAAATAAAGCTCGAAAAAAGTTAAAACCTCGCAATTTTTTCGTCCTGCATGTATCCAGTTAAAATTTTAACAGAAGGTAGGTGATAGCCCAAGGATCAAAATCTATATCGAACCGAAGTGCGCTGAAGGGTTTTAGAGGTGGAAACTACCCCTAATTGTCAAAAATTATAAAATAACATATTAAACCTGAATATGGGTAAGATTTGGTTTGAATTAGTTAAATAATGTTATTTTATACCTTTGAATAGAGTTCAATCATATTTCAACCCTTAAAAAGCAACCCTTGTTAGAGATTTATGTAAAAAAATTACTAATACTAAAAAAATGATTTCGCCTTGGATCGATTTGGATAAAAATTTGGATTTAAGCTCAATTCACCCGCTGCTTTATAGTTTATGTCATGTCGACAAACCCTGATTGTTCTTAGGGGTGAAAACTACCCCTAATTGTCAAAAATTATAAAATAACATATTAAACCTGAATATGGGCAAAATTTGGTTTGAATTAATTAAATATTGATAGTTTCGTGCTTTTGAATATAGTTCCATCATATTTCAACCCTTAAAAAGCGACCCTTATTAGAGATTAATATAAAAAAATTAGTAATGCGAAGAAAATGATTTCACCGTGGAACGATTTGCATAAAAATTTGAAATTAAGCTCAACTCACCCTCTGCTTTATAGTTTTGTCATGCCGATGAACCCTGATTGTTATTAAGGGTGAAAACTACCCCTAATTTTCAAAAATTGTAAAATAATATTAAAAATCTTAAGATGAGTGAAATTTGGTTTGGATTAGTTAAATAGTGATTTTTTTATACTTTAAAATACAAATTCATACATTTTGAACCCTTAAAAATCAATTGTTATGAGTGCTATAGGTAAAAACAATTTTTTGCCAAAATTTTGCAACATTTCAACTTTTAAAAATCACCCTTTACAACATTGCAGTTTTTATAAACTAATTTGTAAGATATAAATTGAAAAAAGTAGAATTAAATACAAAAAAATTCATCAACATAAAAAGGCACCATATATTCATATACATTTACATAAATAGTTTAAAATATTTACATTTATAGGTAAAACAATTATAATATTAATTTTATTCGTCATCAATTACATCTTCATCGTGATCTATGTCATCCTCATCTTCTTCAATTATTGGTGGACTGTTATTGCACCCTTCACCTGAGCACCCAGAACAAGTAGAGTTACAGTATAAACCAACTTTTCTGCACTCACATGAAACGCCGCATCCTTTTTTGCATTGGCAAAAAATAATTTTCAAAAGTTCATCGGGTGCAGGTTGTTTGCTCATGCGTACGGGTAATAACCAACCATCTTTGGAATACCATCCAAAATCTGTTGCTCTGATATTTTCATTGCCAAGCCATAGACATATGAGCAGATGTTTTATTCTGTTGTATGGGATTTCAAAATAAGAACGCTTAAAATTTCGAATGTATAACGCCCCACTAGCTAATATACCGGTTTTGTAGATTATTATGCTCCGAAATGTACTGTACTATACTGATGGAATTTTCCGGAAAAAAACTAACTGGTTTTTTTAACGTACTTCCTTTAATTTTTAACGATAGAGTGTTTCATCAAAAAGATTTGTAGAGGTTTTTAAGAGCTACAAGGATCTGTGAATTAAATCTCTTTGGAACCCTTGGTTTTTAAATGGGGTGAGTTTAAAGGGCTCGAAAAAGATGGTGCTTGATCGTAAATCGATGCTTTAAACGGCTATATCTCGCCAAATATTCATTGTACAACAAATCTAAATAAAGAATAATTTTAGTCATTAAAAAAGCTACAATTTGGTAATTTTTATTTTTTTCATATATTCAGTATTTTCGGGCATATTTAAAAAAAGAAGGGTAAAAAATATGAAATTGTAAATCGTTTCTCGCTTTAAGCTGTACTTTTTTAAAAATAATTATTTTAAATGGGTCAAACTTCTTGGACGTATTAACAATACATGTACAAAGGGAATTGCAGAAGGGTGAAAATCGATTTTAATTATGGGGGTGGTTAGGGGGTTGTTTTCATCGATTTTTTCGTAAAAAATGAGGTATTGACCTTATTTACATCATAACTCACTCAATTTTTGAGCTAGAGTCTTTTTTATGATAGGTCTATTTATGCTATTTAAAAAAGGTTTTGTGAGTTTTCTTCCAAAAATACATCATTTTCCCGATATTTGACTTTGAATCTTTCAAATTAGGCATTTGAAGAAAACCGCTGAACATTGATAGGCCTTATTTCGGTTCCTATTATATCGCAAAAACATTTTAAAAATTGAATTGTATTTGTCTTTTTAAAAGCTACAAATTTGTTCTCTACAATTTTTTTGATAAAATGCACCATTTTCGAGTTATTCGCGAAAAATCGATTAAAAGCGTGGATTTTTTTGTCTAAAAGTTGTTACTTTCAATCGCGAATAACTCGAAAAATATCATTTATAAAAAAATGTATAGCACATTTTTTGTTTAGAATCACGTTTTTAATCGAAACCTGTAGTTAAAACTTAAAAAAAATTTTCACCCTGGAGATAGGGTGGCAACCACCCCCTAGGCTTTGGCGCACTTTGGTTCGATATAGATTTTGATCCTTAGGCTATTACCTACCTTCTGTTAAATTTCAAGTCAATCCACGCAGCACGAAAAAATTGCGTGGTGAAATGCTTCATTTCCTGGACTATAACTTGTTTGACAGCATAATAAAATCGTAGATTTATGTGTAGCTTTTAATTTTTATGAGTTCAGAATCCAGCAGCCCGCTGAAATATGGGATTTTTATAATATAATTATTTGACAATCTTTTGTTGGCCAACCACCTACAGCAGAATTGAGCCGAAATACATTATATTCCTATGTTCCGAATTTATTTCGTTCAATCTGTATGTCATCTGGCAACACTGCAGTTATATCTAAAACCAATGTATCTACATTCAAATATAACACTATGTGTGTGTATTTACATTCCACACTATAAATCCACATATTAATGTTGATATTATTTATCCAATATTTTTATTTTTAACTGCTGAGTTTAAAGTGTTCATAGACTTGGAATTATTAATAAGATTACCATCAACAAGTTTTTGCTTAAACGAAGGTGAAGGTCCTTTTTGATAACTTGTATAATAAGTAACACTACTAACTTTATCATTTTATTTTAAATTTGATTAAATTATTTTTGGAAATGTTCTCTTACATAAGCTTTAAAATTTCATTAATGGACTTAAGATTTGATTTGGGCTCTATGAGCTTTAAAATAATTTTAGGCTTAGTATTATTTTGAATAATTGAATTACCAAAGATATCCCCTACTTCACTACACACCAACACCAATGGAATTTGCGATCCAAAAGAATAGTAATATATTTTATAAAGTGTCAACATGCTTTAGAACTTTTAATAAAATTTAAAATTGACTTGTTGGAGAATAAATAAGAAAGAATCTTGACTGACTTTGCATGCATGCCATTTTTGGCAAATAGCTTTTTACAATAAAAATAACGCTGGTTAGGATTTGATCCACAAACATAGGCCAACCTATACATAATCTAAATCATGGTTTAAAAATTTTAAACCCTAATAATTCTAACCCAACTACTAACTCACGATACAAACACCACACGCAAATGAGTACTGCTGCAAATATTACATCATACACATTCCAAAAAAATTCTCCACTAAAAAAAACTCCCTAGAATCTTCAAATGCTTTAACCTTCTCAAAGATTTGCAGTAGTATCTAGATGTCCAATCTAACGAACAATCAGCAATACTATTCATCCACTAACTCATCCCATAGATCCCGACTACTACTAGAACCCTGCACCTGACAATAGAAACATAGTCATTTCCAAGTGCAAACCACCAACTAATATATCCTCCACCAATAAGCAACCAACACTAGCAAAATATCTACCTGCATCACACAGACTCGCCAGACTAACCTTCTCTGACTAAACTACAATCCCCAGAACCTAAATCGTAATCCTATTATACAGCTTAACCTTACCATCGTCTCTACAAGCAGATAAATCCCTACTTCACCTAAAACTTTCAGGACACAACCTATAATCCCAAACCAATAAAGAATATAAGACATCAACCCTAGCATTTTTCAGTAGCAAAACTTATTTCTAATCATATCAGCCTTTTACCAAATAACATCGACAATCTTATCTTCACCTTTCAAAAGGTAGGTAATATTTGATCGTACCAAAGTATCGATGTCCACAACTTTCAGACCAAATTATGCCAGACCGTAGAATATACAACAAATTTCTATACTCCCCAGACAATTTTATAATGTCACTAACAATCCAAATTCCACTTCAAGGTAACTTTGGACCATTTTCTACTTAGTTATTACTGGCGTGGACCAAAGTCTCTTCCAAAAAGACATTGAGGATAGCTTATTTGAAACAAAACTACTATTTACCAAAGTAGTTTGATTTATTGTCCTTTTCAACAAAAATATAACAGAACTCGTTTCATGGAGCAGTCTAAAGATGGGCGTTATATAACGTATTCGGATAAATAACACTATTACCAATAAGTATTCTTACTTTTTTCACAGTGTTACTGTAACGTAAAACGCACTGGTATTAGTGGTATTCGAATCGGCATTTGGTATTTTGACGTGACAATATCGGTAATCGGTAGCTTAATAGGTATCAGAATAGGATGGTCATTGTCACCAAATTTATGATGGGCTTTATGTGATATGAAATATGATAACACAACGTCGTACGAGACTTTCAACCAAACGAGCTGAACAACTTTTATTTTTAAAATTCCAACCGTTATTTAATAGAATAATCTTATACACTAATATATTTTCCTCTCGCCTTTATATATATATATATATATATATATATATATATATATATATATATATATATATATATATATATAAAGTTATGTATATCAATAATATTTTCTTTATGATTTATAGTATAGTAGTTAAATCATCTATTTTTAAATTTCTGTCAGCTGTATATGTTTAATGTTTATTTTTAACAACCATCAAACGTATGCATAATGTTTATCACTCACGGTTGAAACAAAAATAATCTATAAACAGTAGAAAGTATTCGTTTTTATTGAAAAATACATATTATATTATGATTACTGGTAATAGGTGACAAAAGTAATAGGTTACCGGAACCTATTATCTGTCTGTCACCGGAACGATGGAACCTATTACTACAAAGTAACTCTATTTTCCATGAGTAAGCAGTACCAGAATCTTTATTTGATCTATTCGTCGTGTTAAAGACCTTTTTCTTGGTCTTTGGCTTCCTGCCTTTCTACTACCAAAAGTTCCATAGTCTCTGTATTTCTAGCTATATGTTCGTGTGTAATTTAGATATGCTCTGTTTACATTATTTAATAGCTTATCTTTTGTATTTAGTTCTTTCGAAACTAACAGATTGGCTCTGTGTTCTGTCCAGGACACAAGTCTTCTACAAACTCTGAGATTAGTTATGCCCAGGAACACTTAAGAGATAACAGGGTTACTAGGAAACAATTGCATAGTAAGATCTTGAGATCAAATAATGTGATCGCTATGCGTTTAAAGTACTGCTCGATATGTTGCGAAAGCAGATATCTCAACATCGAATGCAACCAAAAGATCATCATTTGTCCTAACTGTGGACAACAATCAAATCGCTTGCATGCTTCACAGTAAATTCTCCAATCTGTCAGGCTGCCTAGTTAAGCACCCTGTTTTTTCGTCCACGTGTCCCATAAGTAAACTTTCACTAACCAGTCCGCATCCAATCTATCTTGTTACCACCCCTAACTAAACAGCCATACAATAAATCAACTCAAACTCAAAGTGGTTAATTTACTTAATATCTATGATCCTTTGCAATATCTTCCCTACAAAAGCCTACAAAAGGAACGCCGTTGCTATTATTTGTAACGAGATTTCCTACGTCATGTATGGACACTTCATATAGACGTGGACGGACAACAACACAACGAAACATTTATCAAAATCTGAAACTGGTTCCCGTTATATCCTCACAATATCCTGAGGTTACTTACGCGGCAGCCACCATTCATAAACCAAACAAAAAATTACCAACTTACACGCTGAAATGTAAATGCCTTTGACACAATCTTCACGAGTCGCCGATTCAATACCCAAAGAAAAGTTAGAGGTTGGTATTCTGTATTTTCCCAATCTTATTGCAGCTATCCTAGAAGAGCCAAAGCTCATCTCGACGCATTACTAAGAAAGTCCAACAATTCAATTCAATTCAACACAAGGAGCTTGTGATTTTGTTGCTGATTTGACATCCCGATGATAACACACCAAAGACGCACAGCCCAACAGGACAATTATGTAACCCAATCTCACTCCCAAAAGGATAAGCTACACCTTGAAGAGCCAAAAAGTCCACAACAGACTTTAATAGCGATTTTTCCCGATAACTTTATTATATATATATTATTATTTAATTACAAATTTTCGCATCTTAACTTAAAGCTATCAAACGCTCCGCCTCTGCATTCTTGGTCTAGAAATTAGATCGTAGAAGTCGATGTGAAACCTTGTTGATACAAAGGTGTCGAACGATATTGTTTTCTGAACCAAGCAGTTTACAAATATGGAAATTGTTTAAATTGACCTGATTTAGTTTGCTCTTCTGCTCTTTTCATTAAGATAATTGTTTAGCTGGCGTGAATAGAAAGACATATCTTCTATATTGGCTTTATTTGAATAACTTGATGACAGTGTTAATGACATTAGAATAGAGATGGAAAATTATTTCATTTTATTAGACTACGCTTCCTAGATTTATTTTATATTAGGTAATAGTAGTTGTGTAATGTTTTTAAATCACAAAAAACCATTTGGCTTACAGATGTTTTGTAACATTATCATGTAGATAGAATAAATAGAAAAATAAAAAATTATTAAAAAAAATAATATATATTAAAAAAATTACTTAAAAATAAGAACTTCTTGTGTATAATAGTATATTTTTTATTAAAAAATAATTTGAAAATTATTTCAAAAGGATTACAAATCTTCAATACGTTTTTGGTTCAGTCGGATCATCATCAGTGAAAAAACATTAAAAGTATTTGAAACTAGCTACGCAAACAGATGTAGAAACTCTTATCTTTTATGTAAATCATAGTGAATTTTAATATTTTATTAAAATTAGATCGATGTTATAAGATTTAGCATGAAAGGAAAATACATCTTTTCTGCTCGACAAGGGGCACAACTTTGTCCAACTAATGTCCAACTAACTAATCATCTAATCACTAATCATCAGTTGCCTAATATTACTTTATCACGAGTTTCTTTTTCTCTTGAAAATATAATCATTACTCCCGAAAAAGTTAAACATCATCTTCAAAGTGTCTAAAAAATAATTCGTCTCCTGGTCTCGACTTAATATCTTCTTTATTTTTAAAGAAATATTCTGATGCTTTAGCTTATCCATTATATGTGATTATATCCTTATCATTAATTACACATATTTTGCCTCCTATATAGAAAACCGCATCTGTAACACCGATTTTTAAAAAAGGGAACAAAGTGGATCCTAATAATTACCGTCCTATCAGCTTAACACATATAATATCTAATATAATTTTCTGCAAAATGAACTGTTTTACCAGAACAGCAGCATGGTTTTCTCAAAGGACGTTCTACAATGACAAATCTTCTCTGGTGTGTCAATGAATGGTCAAGAGTATTAGAGAGAAAAGCCGCGGTAGACATTATTTACCTCGATTTTGCTAAAGCTTTTGATCGAGTTCCAAAGCGAAGACTATTACATAAATTGGAACACTTTGGTATCCGTGGTCAATTATTGAAATGGATCCACGCGTATTTAACAGATAGAAAGTTTTGTGTTAGAGTTGGAGCCTCTTTGTCAGTTTAGAGAACGGTTTTAAGTGGAGTACCTTTAAAATTAACAACGAAGGTATTTAATGCATGCTTCCTACCTGTTCTGACATACGGTGCCCAGACGTGGATGTGTACCAAGAGCAACTTAGATAGAATAAAGAAAACTCAAAGAGCTATGGAAAGACAAATGTTGGGATTATCGTTGAGAGATAAAAAGAGAAACGAGTGGATAAGATGCAAAACCAAAACAACAGACGCTGTCGAACATGCATTAAAAGTAAAATGGAAATGGGCTCGGCATAATGAAAGATATCAGGATGGAAGAAGGAATAAAGAAATTGACCGCTGGAGACCATATACTGTAAAAAGGTCAAGAGGTGGATCGCCAATGAGATGGAAAGATGACATTGAGCAAAGCGCAGGTCCAATGTGGAAAAGACAAAAACAAGACAGAGACAAATGGAGATAAATGGGAGAGGCCTGTATTAAACACATGAATAGATTTTGGGCTGTAGATAGATAGATAGACCGCAAGGATCAGTTTTTGGCCCACTTTTATTCATAGCATACTTAAGTGATCTACAATTTCACATAAAATGCATCACAGCTTTGTATGCAGATGACACGAAGCTATTTTCCGATCCCTCCGTAAGTCGGAAGAGCAGAGACTGGCGAGTTGGAATCGCCAGACTCTGCTTCTGCCATTGCTGTGTTAAGTTCTTACTTAGTTGTAACATAAATTCAAATCTACGTAAAGGCTGGTCATTCTTATTAGCTCCGTAAAATGTATGTACATAAATTACATAATAACTATTAATGCATGCAATGTTAAGCATGTTATAAAAGAAACATAGCTACCATGTTCTAGTTTTTCTGTTGCAATTCATATCATGGCACATTTAATCAAATTAGTCTACTCCTCCTTTTCATCATCATCATAAGTGGCTCGAAAATCCGTTGTGGATCTTAATCTGCTTATAAAGAAGTCGCCACTCCTGTCGATTCCTGCCAACTTCCCTCCATCTTCTAACCCTTAGAATCTGCAGATCTTCTTCCATATCATCAATCCATCTCATTCGTGGTCTTCCTCTTTTTGTTGAGTTATAATTATAATAAGCTTTTTAGAGGTCTTATTTATTGGTGCTTTTTGATGAGAGGATAAAATCATCAATTTATTTGCTTTTGGCTTATAGGACACTTAAGCTCATATTTTGATCAAACAAAAATAAACAAGTTCTTGATTTCCTCTCTTAAAAATGAATATCACAAAATTCGGGGGTAGCTCTTTTTTATTCTTCTTCATAGTGCCAATAACAGTAAGTTTGTAGTTTACAAGTAAGTTTTTACTAGAGGTACACTACAAAACCAGTTATCTATAGTACCATTACGATTTGATCCCTTTGTTAAAGATACTAAATTTTTAACAAAGTAGTCTAAATTTGTTGCCTGCTTACCAAGATAAGGGATAGCATCAATCATAGACTTCGTTGAATAGTCACACATCATCTCTACTTTAATTCTATAACGACCAGGTTTAGAAGGTATGTACATTGTACATACGAAAAAGACAGCGACCTCTGAAACCAACTAGTTGTTCATCTATCGTGACGTATGAGCTGGGTTTATAATTGTCCCTAAAATTGATTAATAGCACATCCCATATTTTTGAAATAGGTGCAAGTCTTAAAGTCTTAAACCTTGTTCTTGACATGATAGCTTTGTATCTATCACCGCCATGATCACTGTTAAATAATATTTCGCCAGATAGGTGGTTATATTTCAACGCAGCTGACATTATTAGCAGACCAAATAATGCATCTAATTCTTCCAGGCACAGTTATTTTACAGAAGAGTCTGTGGGAGTTTTGTAGTTCATTGTTTGGCGACGAATTTCCTCGTTAGTGTGTAAAACGATTTCGTTTTTTATTTTTGTATTCCGTAAATTGAAGCACTCACGGATATCGAAAGTACAATTTGTGATTGGTGGGGGTCCTGGCTTTATATCTACATCTACAAGCATCGTCTTGGGCATTTTACTATTTTAAGTTTGACCAGTAGTTTTCCATTGGTGTCTGTTTTTCCCAAGTAGTTTTGTTCAAGTTGGTTTTAGTATAAATTTAAAATCTGAAACATTTCTCACAGTTTCAGTTTCCTTTTCTGCTCTTTTTATAAGAACTATATCTTGTTCTATAAAAGCGATAATATCATCATCAATTTCACGAACCCCAGAAGAAAAATCCGTATCATTAAAACTATCATCCAGGTTCTCATCGTCCAAATCTGCACTATCTTCTACTGTAACATTATCCTCCTTAAATTCGCCATGATCGGTTAGTCCTTCTTGAATTTCTCAAATTAATTCGGAATCAGTATCCGCCAAAAATTTTTCCAATTTTTTACTCATAATAATGTAGCACAAAAACAAATTGGTATGGTTGAGAAAACCTGGAATGTATGTATTTACCCCCTCTGTGGCTCAGTGGTAAAAAAAAATGTATTCGCTTATTGCCAGGGCTACATCAAATGAACCTACAAACAAATTTTAAAATATACCTATTGATTATACTATTGATTACTGATTATACTGATTATACTAGAATCTATGAGCTTAATCAAGCAGGCCGTACACTGGCAATCTAGGGTTAAGGAAGAAGTGGAAAATTGTTCTTTAAGTAGTGATCATTTTTATATGAAAATTTTCATACCACATTCAATTACTTCATGTAACGCCACGTGCTTGGTGGTTCATTATTTACTAAAGTTTACAAAGAAAATAAATTTTAGCATTTCACCGCAAATTTATTTTTACTGTTACTGTTGGGCGACCAAATCGTTCGTACGAGAAACATTCCGAGAGGCGAAAGCTCGGAAATAGTTGTGGAAATATTTTTGGACGGCCTGGATTTTCAGGATAAATCGTTTTACAGTCTCGTTGTACAAAATACAGAGTTTCAGAGACAAATTATCGTTTAAAAATGTACATTTAAAATGATAAACTGGAGAGAAGTATGCATGGCCTTTTTATTTTCACACTCAATGTTACTTTTTAAAATATTGTGTACTCAATTTGGAACGGTATGATAGAACACTTTTTAAAACATTGTTTATAGTTTTATGAAAACTTTTTCTTCTTCCTATGCCCTCCCCATTAACGGAGGTTGGCGACCATATTTCTAAAAGTTTCTCTGTCTTTTGCCACGTGGAATATTCGTCTACAGTCATGTTTGTCCAGTCTCGAATATTTCGAAGCCCTGACTACCTCTTTTGACCTATTGCCTTTTTGCCATCGATTTTACCCTGCATGATGACCTGCCGAAGACTATATTTATCATTCCTCAGTATGTGTCCAAGGTATGCAGCCTTGCGTACTTTTATTGTTTTCAACAATTTTTTGTCTCAATCCATCCTTCTCAGCACTTCCTCATTGGTGGACCTGGCAGTCCATGGAATTATCAACTTTCTCCGGTATATCCAAAGTTCAAAGGCTTCAAACTTTTTAGTTATTTGCGCTTTTAATGTCAATGTTTCTACCCTGTACAATAGTTGGGACATTCAACAAACCTCAGTATCAGCGCAGTATTCAGATTTTTGTCACAGAAAAATTTCTTGAATTTTAAAAACGCTGCTCTTGCCATTTCTATTCGTACAATGATCTCTTGGTCTGGATCTAATTCTGTGTTGATGTAAGCTCCCAGATATTTATATTTTGTCACTCTCTCTATTCGCTGTCCATCAAGGATTAGTTGTTTATTATTTATTGGACTCCTTGATACTATCATAAATTTGGTTGTATCTGTTGATGTCAAGTCTCATTTAAATGCATTCACTATTTGTTGCATCTAGTAAATTTTGTAGTTCTTCTATACTTTCAGCCATAATTACCGTGTCATCTGCAAATCTCATGACGTTTACGATTTCTCCACCAATTCTTATTCCCTCTTTTCTTTCCCATAAGGCTTTCGAAATATGACCTGTGAGTCCTACACGTTGAAAAGCGTCCTTGACACATCCTTGCCTGACCCCTCTCGCAATCGGTATATTATTTGTTTCTATATCGTTCACCTTTACTACTGCTTTCTGGTTCCAGTATATAGCCTTAATAAACTCAATGTCTTTTTTGTCTAAATTGATGTTTTTTATTCATCTAATAACTTCATATGCTGCACTCGGTCAAATACCTTCCTAAGGTCAATGAAGCATATGAACTCTTGTTATATTTCCGATATTTCTGCAAGAGTACCGTCAGCGTAAATAATGCCTCCTCTGAAGCCAAACTGCGTTTGATCTATCTGCTCCTTAAATTTGTTATAAATTCGGTTTTGAACAATTTTCAAAAGAATCTTTAAAGGGTGACATATCAGGCTTATCAATCTATAGTCAATATATAATTTGGGATTGTTGTTTTTTGGTAGAGGTAAAAATATATTTAAACCATTCCTCCGGGATGTTGCCCTATACATATATGTGTTTGACAATTCGGGTGAGTCTCTTTATAGTACCGTCATCTAAGGCTTTTAACAGCTCAACTGGAATTTGATCAGGACCGGGTGTTTTTCCTTGTTTTGCATTCTGTAGGGCACGCTTTAGTTCTGTGGGTAAAATTTGTAGGTATTGTTCTTCTTCACCTATATCTTGTTCATTTTCCTTTTCGTCATGGAACAGCTGGATTATATATTGTTCCCATACTTCCCTTATATTGCTCTCTTCAGTAAGTATTCCTCCATTATTATCTCTTGTTATTAGTGTTCTTCCTTGTCTGGTGTTGCCTGAAAGTTCTTTCACTTTTTTATGTCAGTTTGAGATGTTATGTTTGTTGCTGAGTTCTTCCAGTTCCTGGCATTCCTTGTTCATCCATTCTTCCTTAGCATATCTGATTTCATATTTGATTTTATTCTTAATGATTTTATATTTATCTCCATCTTTATTTTTGTATTCTCTTATTTCAGTTATTAGCTCAACTATTTCCGGTGTCATCCAGTCTTTTTTAGTGGTTTTCTCTTCTTCGCCTAGGACCTTTTTTCCCGCTTTTAGTACGACTTTTTTTATATCTTCCCATTCAACGCTTCCTTCAGTTAATTTATTTATTTCTGTGTTTAGCTTCTGTTGGCAGTTGTAGTCGTTTAGATTTTTGATGTTTATTATGGTGGTTTTAACTTTTTTCTCCGGTTTTCTGAGTTTAGTGTCAACGTTTGCTAGTAATAAATTATGGTCCGTATCTACATCTGCGCTTGGATAGGTTTTTGCACTTTGTACTCCATTATAAAACCTTTTGTTAATCCTTATAAAATCTATTTGGTTTCTGATTATATCGTTGGCGTTATTTTTCTTATGAAAACTAGTATTATTTAAACTAATTGTGTATTTCTTTTGGTCTCTTAGCTTGTACACTCGTTGACAAAAATATGCTTCTTTCCCAGTTACGACCAATGACTTTTTCAAAAGTGTTACCAAAACTAGATGTAAAAAATCTTATTTAAAAAATAATATTTTGATCCTCCGAGATATAAGATTTTGTTTATTATAGGTATTTCTCCAGACTGGGCAACTGGAGCATCGTATGGGATAAAACTGAACAAATCACTAATCTCAAATAATATATAAAACTAGCATAAAAACTTACAACATGAGGTAAATCCATTCAATTTCCAAATTCACAAAACATTAAAACTTAACCTTTTTAAAGTATATATTTATATAGTTACGCATAAACTAAGCAATATCTATAATTACATTCTGTCTTAGGAAAATTAATACTATAAGTCCCTAATATTGGATTTCCTGACTAAATTCAAAAAATTTAAATATTCATATTTGGCGCCACTTTGTACTCAACCATAATAACAGTCGAGAGCTGGTTATAAACAACAAAAGGCATAAAAAAAAACGAGTGTCTTCCTGACATGGATCAAACATTAAAACAATAATTAATGTCAACATGATTTCTACAAAATTAAATAAAATTATTAAAATATTGTAATTATATAAATACATTAATTTTAAATAAGTTAAGTTTTAACGTTTTGTGACTTTTCTCATTTTTTTGTGAACAAAATGTTTCTCAATGGAAATCAAAGAAAGTGACGACATTCGATCTTGCAATTGGCTATTTTTGGGTAGGTATTTTTTACATGTTTTAATCCTTTTTATTGCTAAAATATTTTCGTTCAACATATGCACTTGTGTCGGAAATATTACAAATAGGATTGCCAATTTAAAAGCGTTCGGAAATGCATTATCAAGCTCAAGACTTTAAATATTGATACAATTCTTGTACATTTTTTTGAATATAGTTTGGATCATTATAAAGGACTGTCATTGATACATAGAGCTTTAAAAGTTGATGAAAGGCGCTATCAGCGAATTTATTTGCATAATTTTTAAAATTATCAAAATCATAAAGTGCCAAATACTCTAAAGGCTTTAAATCAGCAAACCTATTTTTAAGTTGAATAATCAAAGTGTCAAAAATTTCAAAAATAGTCGTCGATAAGACGACTACTTATCTTTATCATCGTTAATATTGCTAATTCGTTGCTTATTAGTGGGTTCGGCGACAGCATCATTTAAAAATTTTTCTTGTTTTGACCATAGACTTTCAAAATTAATATAAAAGCAAAATTTGCATGAATGACATACAAAAGCCAGTGTTATCCATTTTTTTTTCTTTAAAATATCAAACAAAGCTTCTCATTTTTGTAGAATAATCTCAAATTTAAAAAGCTTGAAAACCTTTCGAACAGTATCTCTTCATCTCATGTTGCTATGTAAGTATGCATTTCTTTAAATAGTTCGAGAAGCTCTAATCGAATACAAGAAACAGCGTCAGCGAGTATACCGACATAAATCCACCTTATTGCTGCTAATTTGGGTAAACGTTTTTATAATAATTTATTCAAAGCAGCAGACCGTTTGGACAATTTAAAAAAAACATGCAGCAATCCCTCATAACGTTTGAAACACACTCTTTAATATGTTTTGCTAATTGCTGTAAAACCAAATTGAGTTCATGCGCATAACAATGAACACAAATTTTATCTTGATACTTATCTTTAACCAGTTTTTGTAGGTCGTTGTGTTGCCCGCTGATTACAGTCGCACCATCGTAAGTCTGTGCAATTAGTTTATTTCCACACTGAAACTCATTTCACACACTGAATAAAATTTGCGGTAACCGTCCTGCTGAACCCTCTTCACTAACATTAAAAAATATCAAAAATCTTTCACAAACATCACCGTCGGGGCAAACATATCTAAATATAATAGAAAGTTGTGACTGGTTTGAAACATCAGTGCTTTCATTCAATATAACAGCTACAAAACTTGATTCGGCAATGTCTCACTTAATTTCATCAATTATAAATGTAGATTGAAACTCCCGAAAAAACAGCTGATGTTTCTAGATGTTGGCAAAAGTTTTTATCTTTTTTAGCAATTAATGTTAACAATTCCCAGCAATTACCTTGATTGTCAAAAAGGATAAACATATCAGTAGATGAAATAATTCAGGATAGAGTAGAATAATTATAAAAGATGCATAAAAGAGAAATCAAAATGGAAAGAAATGTAAGAAGAAGAAGTATAAACAAGGACCAAACATTAATACATAAAAGATCAACAATTATTTGGGAAAGAATTTGGGGACGTACTGGTATATCACAGATCTAAAATTATCAAAAATCTCAACGTAATACAATTCTAGTGTGGTGATTTTAATAAAGAAACATTATAATAGCATTAAGTAGTATGTACACAAATAGTTTAAATAACACAAATTGTCCCAAATTAGTTACATAAACCTGTATTCACTGCAGAATGCAGCTCACGCTGTCAAGTTCATCCATTCTAGAAAATACATTTGAACTACTGGCATTCTGCCGAATGCATAGGGCATTTTACATCTTTTGATTCATTTGGCCTACTTACGTAACATGCAAACCACCCAGTCCGCCGAGAACGGCTTTTCCGCCGAGGGTTCATCCCTAAAAGATTGATTAGCTCTGAGAAAGTGAGTCGACCTTGGGCCAATTGATAGCTACCTATATAAATACCGACAGAAGTAGGTAAAGAAAAAATCATGTTGGGAGTGTAAAGCAAACCTTCCAGTTCTCGGAGTAATTTGTTTACACCTACGCCAATTTATAAAATTTATATGATATATATATATATATATATATATATATATATATATATAATATATATATATATATATAACCGGGAATTACCCAATACTAAGGAAGCAATAAAAAACGGTGCTTCAAAGTGAGTGTCTTTTATTAAAAGTCAAGCTTTCGCCACATAATTTTGGGCTTCATCAGAACTTGCTGTAATGGAAAACATTCTTTACAATCATCATAATTGAAGATGTTATTAATATTACCTTAACGTTGACACTATTTCTTAGTGTATAATATTCTAGATGTGGAACTACACATTGTTTTTAAACACAAACCAAACGCATCTCCCAACTAAAAGAAGATGGCAAACAAAGCCTAAATTAAATATTTAAATTTATTCTATTTTAAATAACCATGTGGCCGGCATTTTTTGACAAGGCAATTGTTAATTAAGTCATGTGTCGTATCGAGTGTCACTTATCGATACGGCACCTGTCTTAATTACTTCTTCTTTTTGTTAGTATAAGACACTAACACTCTTCAGTCACATTATTGGACTTTGTTGATTTTCATTCAAAATCATCATTGAAATCAGATATATATATATATATATATATATATATATATATATATATATATATATATATGATAAGTTAACATGATATGTTAACTACAAATGTCATCATCCATTCTCCCATTAAAAGTCTGTAATTATAAATCTTGCTGATAAATCTATAAAACTAACAGATTCAGAATACAAACCAATTGCAAATAAAAAAAAACAAAAAATGTCATTTTAAATAATGCATATCCCAAACATTTAATCGAAACTATTTTCAAATCAATACTTAATAATAAATATTAACTTAATAATAATTTTACAACAATACCAATAACAATAACCCAATATGTATACAACTCTTCCATATATAAAAGGTTTATCCAAACAACTAAAAAATCTTTTAGCCAAACATAACATAACAGTGGCTTACAAAGACAACAACTTTTTAAATAAAATATTTCCCTAGATTAAAAACACAAACTCCAAAACTCAAAAAATCACAAGTTGTTTACGAGATACCATGTTTTAACTGTGAAGGTGTCTATATCGGGCAAAACAGTCAACTGCTTTAATCTAGAATTCGTTGTCACAGATATGACGTCACTGCGCTCACAAAACTTGAAAATGAGAAGAAACATAAATTTTACTTCGAAAATATCTAAATTTTAAAAACCGAACAAAACAAAAAGAAGAGGGAGATATACGAATCAATGGAAATAAAAAGAAATACCAACGAAATCAACGACAAAAAAGATACACAGATCCTAAATAAAATATATTTTAATCTGATTTAAATAATAATAAATATAACACCATAAAACTTATACACTAATGACAGTAAACCATGAGATATCAAATATCAATTTAATTTTAGTCAATTCATTAGTGTCAGTGTCCAGTTTTACGTTTTGGTAAGTTCTTTATGTACCGTTTTTAAATAAAACGAGCGGTTCGAATTTATATAAATATATTTATTTATAACTTTACAGTTCGATACTATCTTATCAACTAAACTTATTCCTAAGATCGTTACATATATATACTAAAGTTACTATTATCTAGAAAGTTCCCACCTCTAGGCGAACGCGACAGATCTTTCTCGAAATATCGAGTCGCTTTCGAGATGCCGCCGCGCCGCATGGAAGCATGAGGTGCTGTTTCGAGATGCAACCGTTATACGTGCCTCGTTAAATGCACGTTCGTAACACTGCTCCTCTCTTAGATCTGAGCGTCCCGATCAGCAACTCTATATGTAGGCCCAGGATGGCGGAATCTACAGGACTCTCCAGCTCTGCATGAACCCCTCAGAAAGAAATAACAGTCTACTGTCTTTGAAGGACACAATCTCTTTGGATTAGTGCAACACACGGTAATTCTTACACCGGTTTCTCGGAAGATCACTTCTAGCATGCTTCTGACAATCTTCCAATCCAGATTATCTAGTGCATGGCCTATCTTGGGTAAGGCCAAATTCTTAATGTCGTAATTGCAGACGATTTTCTTCAAATTAGTTAGAGCACACCATATATCCTCGTAGGTTGCCCTGTCTGTATACGACTTCCTGGTCACCATATACAGCAAAGATCGAGAACCATCTTCTAATCTCAGTACTCTTCCAACTTTAGGCTGCTGGTTTTTTAACTCGTCCAAACGACCGAACTTCTTATAAAATACAGATGAGATTCCTTTAGTCATCTCAAGATCTTGGGCAACACAGTGGGCTAGAGAGACGTTATGCGGAACACTAAAAGGATCCTGCTGAACTTCTGTCGTCACGCCGAATCTAGCATTCTTTCTCTCTGCGTAATTTGACATAAACTCCTTAAAGCTTGGTCGCCGTTTATCTTTGATCTCATGTTGAAGGATTCGTGCTTCTTCTGTTTCATTTGAGCCAGCATAAGGTGCAAGCCGATTTATGTGAACTACTTTTGGTTTACCTTTCGGTAACTTTTTAATTCGGTATATTACGTCATTTATTCTCTTTTTAATTTCATACGGACCCTCCCATTGTCTTTGCAGTTTAGGAGACAAGCCACGACGACGTTGTGGATTATAAAGCCAAACAAGATCACCTACTTTATAGCTTTCATTTTTGCATCGAGAATCATATTGATCTTTCATTCTGTCACTGGCTAACTGGATGTGTTGTCGGGCAAGTTCATGAATGTTGTTCATTCTTAACTTCAGGCGGTCGACATAATCTTCGCTTGCAACATGTTCTTCGGAAGGTCTGGAGCCAAACTCTAGGTCGCAGGGCAAACGAACTTCACGACCTAACATCAGGCAGGTTGGAGTCTGGCCGGCAGTTTCATTCACGGCCGAGCGGTAGGCCATTAGGAATAAATGAATGTGCTGATCCCAATCTCTTTGATGTTCTGATACAACTTTGGACAGGTGTTTACCCATCGTTCGGTTCATTCTCTCGACCATTCCATCTGATTGAGGATGCAGGGGTGTCGTTCTGGTCTTATTGACACCAATCAATTTACAAACGTTTTGGAAAAGGGTCGACTCGAAGTTTCGCCCTTGGTCGGAGTGGATCTCCAAGGGAACACCAAATCGGCTAAAGAATTCTTTAACAAGTACCTCTGCAACGGTAGCAGCTTCTTGATTTGGTATCGCATAGGCCTCAGTCCATTTCGTAAAATAATCCATGGCTACCAGGATATATTTATTTCCATCATTCGTCTCTGGAAGTGGACCTGCAATGTCGATTGCTACTCTCTCCATAGGACTACCAACATTGTACTGTTTTATGGGTGCCCTCTTTTTACCAACTGGACCATTACTAGTTGCACACAGTTCACATTTCCGGCACCATCTTCTTACATCATCTTTACAGTTCACCAAATAGAACCGTTCTCGAACCTTTTGCAGAGTCTTCGTAATACCAAAGTGTCCTACCTGATGCACCGTCATGCAACTGACGCAATACTTCTGACACTTTACTTTTAGGTACAATCAACTGAAGCTTAGTTTCTGTACCATCATCGTTCTCAAAGGTTCTATACAGAAGATCATCTTTCAGCACTAGGCAATTCCATTGGCTCCAGTAACACTTGACTTCGGGACTACATGCACTAATGTCTTGCCAAGAAGGTCTTTCACTTCGACGCACCCAATCCAATACTCTTTTTATACATGGATCATCTGCTTGTGCGTCTTGTAGCTGTTGAGGCTGCCATTGATCATTAATAACGGTGGTTCGCCTCACGGGGCAAAGTCGTTCTTCTAATTTAAGACAATGATTACGATTTTCACTGTATGGCCGTCTTGATTGAACATCAGCATTTGAAAGACTTTTTCTAGCGTGCTCGATCTGTTCTAGCTTTCTGACTGTTGTATTATTTTCTTGCACTTTGTGGCGAATGTGACCTTCGTTGTTACCATTCCAACATCTGGGTTCACGTCTCTTCGGCATCATGTTACGAACTACTTTCCGTACGATTTCCTCCAGACGTTTATCGTTTCGTTCGTCACTCTCTTCAGAGGTTCGTACTTGATAGCTCCGTGAAACTCGACTAGCTATCTCATGTTCCAAGGCAATGGCGAGCGCTTCATCTAAAACTTTCGGTCTTGCTAGTCGTAAAGCTTTCTGTAGTTCACTGTCTCTCAACCCATTGACGAAGGCATCTACAGCAATTTCTTCCAAAATGTTGTCTGGTGCCTCTGGATAGGCCAACAGCGTTATACGAGCAATATCTGCTTCAAATTCTTGCAAACTCTCACTTGCTCGTTGAATTCTACTTCTTATTTGTACTTTGTAGACTTGTTGTAGATGGGCATCTCCGTAACGTTTGTCTAGTCGAGTGAACAAGGTCTGGTAACATTTTTCTTGACCCTTAGGAATCGATCTTAGGATATCTGCAGCATCACCTCGTAAAGCAGCAGTCAAGGAAACGACTTTTTCTTGTTCTGTCCAATGATTGGCTGTCGCAATAGCTTCAAATTGTCTAAGGTATATGGACCAAGAGGACTTTTCATCAAACGGTGGCAATTTGAATCTCATATGATGTGTCGTTTCGTCTCTCGGTGATTCTTCTTTCACTACCGGATCTAAGGCTACCGTATTAACGGGTGGTAGCACTTTCGTATTAGTTATCATGGTCTCTAATTGTTTGATCTTCTCTTCTACGTTGTTTACATTTTTCTGCATCTGATCAAATGTTCTTGAGACTTCTTCAAATTTCTCATTGTTTTGATTACATATTTCTTTAATTATTTGAGAAGTCTCGTCGAATCTTCTAGCAACATTTTCAAATTTCTCGTCGTTTTGTCTAGCTACTTCTTTAATAATTTGAGACGTTTCATCGAATCTTTCATCATGTTTTTTAGAAGTTTCTTCAATTTTTTTAGAAGTTTCTTCAATAATCATTTGCGACACATTTTTTATTTTCGTTAAATCTGCTTCATCTGCTGACTGGAACTAGAATGTCTCTGGGTCATCTCCATTTTTGTTAAGAACATTCTTTAGTCGTTCTTGAAGGATCTTCTTGGACCCGCTGCAATCTTCATCGCGTTCTTCTAGTTGCTCACGCAACTGTTTTACTGAAAGTTGTACTAGCAGCATCTTCGATCAGGCACACACGTACTTTTTAAATGTTCTTTCGTACAACGATCACTACCGAACTACGCGGATGTTCCCGACGAACAATACTTTTCAAAAGTTCAAAAGTCTCTTTTTTCCACTGTTGGATTTATCTTTAAATAAATCAATTGATCCCACTTCTGACACCAACTGTACCGTTTTTAAATAAAACGAGCGGTTCGAATTTATATAAATATATTTATTTATAACTTTACAGTTCGATACTATCTTATCAACTAAACTTATTCCTAAGATCGTTACATATATATATATATATATATATATATATATATATATATATATATATATATATATATATATATATATATATATATATACTAAAGTTACTATTTTCTAGAAAGTTCCCACCTCTAGGCGAACGCCACAGATCTTTCTCGAAATATCGAGTCGCTTTCGAGATGCCGGCGCGCCGCATGGAAGCATAAGGTGCTGTTTCGAGATGCAACCGTTATACGTGCCTCGTTAAATGCACGTTCGTAACATTTATATATTTTAAAATAACTTATGTTCTTAATCTTGTACATTTTAGAATCTTGACAAGAGCAGGGGTTTCCTGCCGAAACGTTGATTAAAATGGAAAATAAAATCTAGTTCCAAAAATATTATTGAAAATAAAACCAACAAATAATACTAATTTTATATTCAAGAAGTTCAAGATATAAGTTCAAGAAACTTATAAAACTATAATATATAGTAGTATAATTATTTCTGATTAACAATATTTGAATCATCAATTTGTAGATTAAATTAGCAATAAATCAACTGTATCATTTCAAGAACAAAATATGGTTGAAATGTCAAATGTTGGTAGTTAACATTTCTTTCCTAGATGGCGTCGTTACCGTACTGGACTTTTCCTCATAGACTATTATATAGATAAATATTATCTTTTGCTAATATCACGTTCTGGCATTGAACCTTATTCGATTCGAATCTTTAAAATCTTTATGTGTCCTACATCACACCAGCACCAGCAACTCATATTGTTGGCTACAGTATCACTAGAAATTACCTTACAGTCCTTACATTCATGTGTATCTTCTATTTATTTTAAAAAAATATTCTATTTGGCACCAATTTTGTTCACTTTTGTATGGGACAATATGACTTTATCTCTTTTGAAATACATATATTAATAGAACACTCTATATATAAAATTCTAATAAGCTTTAAAACAGTTACCTGTATACACCGGCTGCGCTTCGAATTACGTAAGTTTGCCAAGCGATGAAAGTTTACCTTTTTGCTTAACAGACAAAATTATCTAACCTCAAACAAACGTTTCTCATATTTGTACGTAATTACTTACTAACAAGAGCACACATATATGAGTAGCAGTAGCTACAAAACAACCTGGAATTAAACAAAGTCCAGAGAAAGGGATTCCAAAATGTTTACTTAGTCTTTCTGTTCTTTATACCACTTTAATTAGCATAAAATATCTCCGTATATAGTTGGTGTTTTCTCTTCTAGTACAAATATCTTGCAATTTAAATACTTCTTACTAAGTTATTACCCTTTGTTTACTCTCGTAACAGTTTTAACGTAAAATTATTTTGGATAAGTACCATCACGGTAGTGCAAACTGAATGCTTTAAAAGTTCTAAAGCTCTGATTCCTTCACGCTATTTTAAGAGTGCCCTGAAAGACGAGGTTTCCTAAGTGAGCTTAGGGTGATCCTATCAATATAGTTCAGAAGTTACCCGTGGACACTGGAAACGACTTTCAAACAGTAAGTCTGTGATTTTTTCTCTTGAACTTCCTTAACTTCAGTTTCGAGTGTGTTTCCTGAATGGCGATCAGTCAACATCGTTTTCTTTTATTAATCTGTGGAGAATTTCCCAATTAGTACTGTTAACATGTTTATGCTAGTTTATTTGGCATTACTCTCGGTTGCCGACTACTACGTACGTAACCTAGCTTTAGATTTCAGTGAAAAAATAAATCCATTAATTAAAATTAAAGGAACTGATCGCTTGGGTTTACATTATATACAAATCAGACACACTTTATGTTATAGTGGCCAATATCCTTGCTACCGATTATGTCAGAACTGTTCGAAAGGCTCTTGCTCAAGAGGCTGAAACTTATTATAGAAAAAAGATGATTCATCCCTGATCACTCTCCGAAATTAGCACTCTACAATTGATCAAGTTCGCCGGATCACGAACGTGATCAAAAGATTACTTGAAGAAAAAAATATTTGTTCTGTATTGTCTCTGGATGTAGCACAGGCATTTGACAATTTTTGGCACAAATTGGTACTGTCTAATACTCAAAGATCTTAATTTAATATTTGTCATAGAGATACTTTGAAGCAGTTTAATTTGATTGCCACATTGGGTGTTACTTTTAACAATTTAAATTGCTTATTATTTTAATAAATTATTAAATAATATTATTTAAATAAAATAAATATTTACAAAAATTTCGTGGACAACAATACACGATGCTGGGAGTATTTATATTCCACTATGCATCAACAATTTACCCATATAAATTACCATCATTTTGTACTGATTTCATCGGACGATAACAAAATAAATATACGAAGACGGTTGGGTTTCGATTTAATTTGAGTCTCTTACCATTCTCTAACACGTGTTTCTGGAAGTTCTGAATCTTTTCTGAGTCAGTTTCTGACTCTTCCTACAAAGTCTCTCTGATGATGGGTAAACCCAGAAACACGTGTTAGATAATGGCAAGAGACTCCAATTAAATCGAAACGCAACTGTCTTTGTAAATTTAATTAATTAGGTATTAATGTTATGTATAATTGATGATAAATGATAGCTAATTTATTAATCTTATAATTTTATTTATTTTTAATTTGTCATGAAAGTAAATCTTTGTATATTAATGAAAAATGTTTATTTTACTTAAAAATTTAATAAAAACTACCTTGCTTCACTGGCTGTGTATTTCCTTTTAAATTATTAAGAAAGATTATTAACTATACATTGGATACATATCAAACACACTGTCCCACACAAACTGCAGCTGATCTGGGGTCATGGAGATACAAAATGGATACATCTGGGGGATATCAAACATTGAATTGGGCTTTAGATTATACTGAATGATAACAAAATGTATTCTTCAAAACTCAGCTGCTGAATTTTTTACTTAAAACCATCTGGACTTCTTAAAACGTTGGAAACACTGTTTTTCAAAACTCTTTTCGTGGACTACAGCATCCAACAGAACGGTGATAACTAACTCACTGAACAAAGACTCCCAAATAGAATTTTAAGTTTAAATTCACCTCTTAACTCATGAAATATAATAAAAAAATTGCCAATTCCTTTTGAAAAAAACTACATGCCGAGATCTTTTCTGCCCCGAACCCAATCTGCCTCTCCTTTTGACTGCTCACTGAAATTTCCGATAACAAAAACGAATATCGAATATACCGAATTTTAAGAAGAAAATCTGGACTTAAACAATAAAACTGACTGCTTTCGTGGTCCAAGTAGAGTGATATCATTCTCCCAAAAATGTAATTCCATACATGACCAATCTAAGTGGATATTTATTTGACAAACGATATTAGGCGGAATCAAGATCAAACAAAATAAATTTGTGTTATTATCAACAGACTAAAAATGTTTATATTATCAATCTTAGTGGCGCAAAAAGATTGATATTGAGATGAATATTTTTTGGTGTTTTAACATATACGAGGTAAAACGAATGTCTCCTTTACACTAAAAACCTGCCAGTCTCAGAGCAAAATGTTGTACCTACGTTTGCAGATGATACGGCAATTATGGCTGTTGGTGGGAACGTAATTAAATCAGGCTAATAGGGTAAATACACCAGATGTTGGCCATGAGTAAGTTATTGGCCTCTAATATGTTTTTATTAAAATTAGGAAAATGTTGGTGTTTTGTTAAAGCTGATTATTTTTTTTTTAAGTTTGGCATCATGTCTGCTAGAGTATGACACTTTTAGTTTTAAGGTAACCACCATCTTTTGATCACTTTTCGACATTGACTGAGACAGTATTCTGTACCGTTAGTTTGCAAGCAAATTTTTGTTAATTATCTAGAGAAACTTGTGTTAGCTTGTAAGTACTATCTACTGAAATTGTCTTTCTACTTTATGTTTTATGTTATTGTGAGAATATAGTGTATGTTTTATCCGAAATTGCATAACAAATCTATTCTAATCTATCGACGCTATTTTTATTCAAATAACGTAAATTTTAATGTGGCCAACTACTAATTAATGAAATTATCAATATATCAATTATTATTGGCCACCTAGGCCAATAACTGAAACATTAGTTTTTTGTAAGAATCTAGTGATTGATATGTGTTAACAACTAGTGTTTTGTGTGTCGTCAATAACTAATTATTATATTTTTTTAAAACTATGCCAAAACGATCTAAAACTAAAAACACTTATAAAAAGTATTTCGAAAACGATGTTCAAAAAGCGTTGGAGTTAATTCAAAATGGTATGAGTAAGTGAGAAGCTTCAAGAATTTTTAATATTCCAGAGCCATTACAAGTTACCATGAAGGTGAAAAATTTCACAACAAGATAAGACATGGACCAGATCCATTTCTTTCGAAGAAAGAAGAGGAACAACTTAAATTCTGAATTTTTCAGTGTCAAAATAGAGGATTTCCTGTTCGTGTTGACGACATTAGAGACTCCGTTAAAACATTTTTAGAGAGTTACCCTAAAGTAAATCCATTTGTTAAAAATAGACAAGGTTGAACATGTCTATCTGCATTTTTGAAGCGCAATCCCAACATTTCCCTAAGAACTTCAGAGAAAGTGACACCAGCAAGTTCAAACACTAATCAAAGGGAAATTACCAAATGGTTTGACAACATAAAATCTTATCTAGATAAAAAAGGAAATAAAAATGTTCTTCAAGACCCAACAAGGATCTTCAATGGTGACACTAAACGTTTCTGAAGATATACCTGTCAATACTGTAATAATGACCTTGGCAGGTCATTGTAGCAAAAACAGTTAATGACCGGTGGACAAAAAGAATTTTGAACTGGAGACACCGAATACAAGCTAGCAGAAATAGAGGTCGACCCCCAACGAGATGGAAAGATGACATAAAAAGATTGGACTACAAATTGGATTCAGATGGCGCAAAATCGGACAATGTGGAAAAGCATGTGAGAGGCCTATATCCCTTGATACGTATTTCGACCTAATAGGTCTCGTCAGAAGAGCTATTCATAGGAGTCCTCATAGGAGGACTCATATGAATAGCTCTTCTGACGAGACCTATTAGGTCGAAATACTTATCAAGAGATACATAGGATTTGTTTGCGTGAAATTAAATATTTGCTGCCTTTCTTCATTTTATTCGGATTTACTCTGTGTGGGTACTAGAAGCACAATTCGCTAAGGATTTTTGCTTAGTTGTAAAAGACATGTCGTGGAATGCAAATTTTTAGAAGGCTCAGATTATAAAGCAGAAATCTGAATTGTGTTTCGAAACTATTTTACGATTGTTAAAAAATTAAAAGTTTACTTTGACATGTTATTTTTTGTTATCCAGACTCATTACCAAATCCTTCCTTATTCAAATATACCTGCTACCTACCTATCTTAAATTACGAGTAAAGTGATGAAATATCATGGTCATCAAATGATGGCCAATCACTAATACATATCGTGTAAATAACTGGAATAGTGTAGCCAATATATGGTTCATTTGCACATTTACAAAAGAACACATATAAAATACTTTTAGACATGAAAGATCAACATAACAAAATTATGCAACATACAGAAATATTAATAAAATTCCTTGATGTCAAAAATAGTCATAACAGCCCACAGTGTCAAAACATTTCATAGATATATGGAAGTGCTCTCCTTAAGAGACCAATAACTGGTGCTTCTTCCCTATGTTTCTATAAAGACTGTATTAAATAAATAAATAATAAATTAAAGACAAAAATGCATTCGAAATTTGCAGAGTGAGTCATCATCATCAATGGTGCTACAGCCCTATAAAAGATCATCTACCTTCCCAAGTCAAATAAACCAATCATTTCTATCCATTGCCAACTGTTGTTAGTTTGCTGCGCCTATTTTTCTACCATCCTCATCTACACCATCCCTCCATAGTTTTGGCCTACGCCTACTTCTACTTCCCACAGTTGGTGACAAGAAGTCTTCTAGGAGGGTTGTTCTGCTGTGATCTTGTCAGATGTCCTGCCCATCTTAGTCTTCTTATTTTTATAAGAGATACTACGTCTTTACCTCCTTCTCCAAACAAAATTTTCACATATGTCAATGTTCTTCTCAGGATCCTTCGTTCAAGTATAAGTAGGAGGTTTTCATCTGCCTTGGAAATGGCCCATGTCTCCGATCCATATGTCAACACTGGTTGTATAAGGGTTTTGTATATGGTTATTTTTGTTTTGTGTTCTCTGATGTCAGGGCATCCCTGGCCACCTTTTCCAGAGCTATGTTAAAAAGAAGACACACCAGCGCATCTTCCTGTCACAGCCCAACATGCGTTTCAAATGCCTGTGATTGTTCGCCATGTATTTTTACTTGGCAAACAACTTTACGCATTGTAGCCTCAACCAATCTTATCAGTTTATCGGGGATGTGGAATTCATTCATGGCTTCATACAATTTATTTCTTAGAATACTATCACAGGCCGACTTAAAATCTACGAAAAGATGGTATGTGTCGATATTGAATTCATTGGTTTTTTCCAGTATTTGCCTTAGCACAAAGATCTGGTCTGTTGTTGATCGACCAGGCCTAAAACCACTTTAATATTCCATACTAGAATGTAGAAACTATAGTTTCTACATTCCAATTGATCACCCTTTTTGTGTAGCGGCAAACGATCCCAATACACCACTCTTCCAAGATTTGTTTCTCATTCCAGACTCTCAGTATGATTTTATATAATATATGATTAGTCAGAGTAGCACCTCCACATTTAATAAGTTCCGCGGGTATGCCATCACTTCCTGGATTTATTATTTTGTTGGTGTTTTATTGCAGGGTGAGTATTTAAATAGTTTTTAAGCAGATTCGTTTTAGGTTTAAAACAGAAAAATAATAAAAAAAATAGTTTACAAAAGAATCGAGTTTTTAAGCAACTATAATAAATTTACATCCACTGTAAGGTAATATGTTAATATTATTTTCTCATTGAAATTGTGATTGTTATTGTAATTATTTTATTAGTAAACACTTAAGTAAATACTTAACTGAAACATAAAGAATATTGAAAATTCTCTAAAATATGCTCAGCTCTATTATCATTTGAAAATTATATAAATAATTGTATCTTAATACATATTAATTCAATGTAAATGGACATTTTGGTAATAACAATGCATATTTACGTGACAAAAATTATGTATTAATAAATAAAAATTATCATTATCATTTTAATATCCTGCTATTCCCTTAAACAGATTTAAAAACTGACGTGCCACTGATTTTAAAAGATGTTTTGAGTAAAATTCAATTAAGAGATAATATTCCTCTAATATTCCTCACAAACATTTATCTTTTAAAACAAATCTATTGAACTTTCTTAATTATACATCAAACCTTTAATAAATTAATCACGAAACACTCTCATTTCCAAAATGATTGATATGCCATATTATAAGTTAAGTTACGTCAGTTCTGATCGATGCCACTGCAGGATGATATCAAGGATTTACCTCGCTAAGAAACGGGAGCGGGAAAGAAAGTGGGTGGGAAAGGGAAGAGTAGTAGACCGATCCTCGAAGATCGGATGCAAAGAATCATTAAAAAGAAACAGGATGCCAGGGTTAGAAAGCGTTAAACCAAACTGAGTTTCTGAACCCTTCTGGTTTATTTGGTGTCAGACAAGGGTGTAGGAGAAGCGTAGGTTGGAAGGATCATAGCAAAGCTGATGTGGAGTGGAAAATCGTATCGACAGATTTTGGGATTTTAAATTTTATTGAGCTGAAAATGTTGAAGTTAAAGGAAATTTTTCATAATTTTCATTAATAATTTAAAAAAATGTATTCGTTCGTAGCAGAAGGTCGGCTGTCTCATGATAAAACACAGTAATTGCATTTTTACAACAATAGAGAAAATTTAATTTTTATAAAATGTACAAGCCATTAGAAATTATTAAATAAATTCAAACATAAACTAAATGGTGTATTAGACAACCTCTATTCACGTTTTTTAAATATTTAAAAAAAATACAATCCGATTTTCCATAACAAAAACACAGTAATTGCCTTTAACAAATTTTTTATACTTTTATTTTTACAAATTACTTTTATTTTTTATATTTTTAAAAAAATTTAAAATAAATTTTTCAATAACAAAACATATTGTTCTGAAGCTATTTTCTTGTGGCATGGTAAATTAATTACTATTTAACTGGGAATAAGCAACAATTAAAGATAAAAATACGTTTATTGACGTTTCAATTTCCACTTCGGAAATCGTTCTCAAAATACAAACAGTAAATTAAACAAATTTTGTTTTTTGTTACATAGTGAAAAAATTCTTCTAATAATTTAATTTTATCTGACTCATTTATATTGACAATTCAGACATACATTATGCATTTTAAAGTAGACGGCTTCAAAATGATATTGCCAATATTGTTGAGTTGCGCTCCTGGGACGACTTTACTTATAAGATAGTTCATTCGATTACATGAAATCAACTTTAACTTGAGAATATCCGTCAGAAAAAAATCATACCATGTAATTCGTCTTTAAAAAGACAAACACATGACATAATGACAGTAAAATTCTCCTGTTAGTGATTCCATAGTAAATTATGAGGGAAAAAACCAGGAAAAAAACCTCATAATACTATCCCGACATTGTAAGTATTTGTTCGTGAATTTAGTTTACTTTCAACAAACATCAAAATTCTGATTTTATGTTACGTTATTTAAAGAACATAATTGATGTATCCTCTATATGTTACTGACTTACTAATACTGGTATTTTGTTATTAATAACTTCCTCTTTCAATATTGGTAACCAGATCCTACTACATTCTGCCGAGGAATTTGCGACACAATAATTGGCCCCATTTAGCATAATTAGAGCCGCTTCTTTGATTTTTCTTTTTTTACCATCCGTTTCTTTTAGGACTACATTTGAATTATTCTATTGAACTCTATGTTCATTATCCCATGCGTGTTTACATATTTGAGATCTATCAAATTCTCTATTTTTAATATAAGATTGATGTTCACTTATTCTAACATTTAATGGCTTGATGGTTCACCTAAATAAAACTGATCGCATTTACAAGGTATTTTATAAATGCAATTCTTTGCCCTTTCTTGTTCATTGTTGGGTTTGGTTTTGGACACAATAGATCTCAACGTGTTTGTTGTTTTGAATGTTGTTGAAATGTTGAATTTATTTCCTATCCTTTTGTTTTTCTGATAATCCTTCTATGTACGGTATTGTTGTTTTCCTCATATTATTCTTTGTGTATGCTGTAGGATCTCGTTCTAAGTTATTCTGTTCTATTCGATCGATTGTTCAAAATTCCTTATTTATAAACGATAAAGGATAATTATTTTTTAATAAAACAGATGTTAACAAATGTTTCTCCTCGAAGAACGAATTTTCGTTAGAACAAGTAATTTTTGGCTCTATCATATATGGATTTAATTATTCCCTTTTTTACACTAATATTGTAATTTGCTTTGAAATTTAAATATGTATTGGCGTGTGTTGGTTTTCTATATACCTGAGTCTCATATCCAGTATCGTTCTTAGAGATTAAAACATCCAGGAGAGGTAGCGTGTTATTATATTCCTTTTCCATGGTAAATGTTATTGTCTCTTCTTTATCGTTTATATCATTTAGGAATGTGTGCAACAACTCTGATCCATGAGGCCATATTGAGAATACATCATCTACATACCTCCACCATACTGTGGGTTTAAAATTTTGTTTAGAAATAATATTTGTTTTAAAATCTTCCATAAATATATCGGCTAAGAATGGAGATAAACAAGAGCCCATTGCTAGACCAAAATTTTATTTATAGAATTCATTATTTAGTTGAAAATATGTATTATCAGTACATAATGTTAATAACTCCATTATAGCCGATATGTTTAGTCTTGTTCTAGTTGCCAATAAAACATCACTTTCTAATTTTGTCTTGACTATACTTAAAGTCTTATTTAATGGCACATTCGTAAATAAACTATTTATGACAAAACTTACCAAAGTATTATTTGAATTAAATTTAATATCTGATAATTTATTTAAAAAATGTGTATTTTTTATGAATGTGTCATTTTTATTTGTAAATGGTTTTAAAATATTTAATAAAAATTTTAATAGTTCACTACAAGGAGAATTCATGGTACTACAAATGGGTCTAAGTGGTATATTTGTTTTATGAATTTTCGGTGCTCCATAAAAATGAGGAGTCTTACTGTAATGAGGTGTAATTAATCCTCTCTGACAACTTATTAAAACATGTTTAAACTTGAATAAAGTTCTATATATTTTGTTTTCCAAAGGCTTTGTTGGATCTTTTAATAATTTTGTATATGGTCCGTTTATTAATAGATCTTTAATTTTATTTTCGTATTGAATTTTATCCATTATCACAGTTGCATTCCCCTTGTCTGCTGGTAGGATGATTATGGAGTCGTCATTTTTTAAAGTTCTTATAGTCTTTAGTTCCTCTTTGCTTGTGTGTTGTTCAATTTTAGTAGATTTTTTCAATTCAAGTTTACATAACACTCTGTATTCTTCAGACATATTAATTCAGACATACATAATGTATGTCTGAATTGTCAATATAAATGATTTAGATAAAATTAAATTATTAGAAGAATTTTTCTTCTTCTTCTTCTTCAAGTGTCGTCTTCGTTCCGAAGTTTGGCTATCATCAAAGCTATGCGTATTTTTGATGCTGCAGATCTAAACAGTTGGTAATTGTTGCAATTGTACCATTCTCTCAGTTTTTCAACCATGAATGCCTTCTTCTTCCTATAGATCTCTTTCCCATTATCTTTCCCTGTATAATCAATTGCAGCAACTGGTATTTATCTCCCTCATAACATGTCCCAAATATTGTAGTTTGCGCTTTTTAACAGTAAGTATCAGCTCTTTCTCTTTCCGCACTCTCCGCAAAACCTCCACATTTGTTACTTTCTCTGTCCAGGGTATTCTTAATATTCTACGATACATCCACAACTCAAATGCTTCTATCTTTTTCAATGTCCATGTTTCCATCCCGTAGAGGAGAACTGACATAACGTAACATCTTAAAAGGCGAATTTTAAGTTTTAGACTTAGATCTCTTACGCAGAACACCTTTTTCAATTTAGTAAATGTGGCAATTTAGTAAGAATTTTTCACTATGTAACAAAAAACAAAATTTGTTTTTTGTTACATACGTATTAAAAATACGTAAAAACGTATTTTTATCTTTAATTGTGGCTTATTCCCAGTTAAATAGTAATTAACAAAACATAGTAATTGCTTTGTTTTGTAATTAGTACATACTTAAAAATACTTTATTTTCTCTATCTTCGGGTGCCATCTCCGCTACGGAGATTGGTAATCATCATAGCTATTTTAATTTTTGAGGCAGTAGGTCTAAATAGTTGTTTTGAGCTGCATCCAAACCATTCTGTCAGGTTCTTAAGCCTTTTTATAAGTTTGTTATTTAAAAAACATAAATGATGTATCCACTATATGTTACTGACCTACTCTATATCTTACTGATCAATCTTATCTCATGAAACCATTATTATGCACTATCACAATCTAATATTACAGTTACTAGAAAAGTATTAAAACTAAAAAATATTCTAAAAACAACAAACGTAAACAATCACGATCTGCCACAACGATCATAACAACATGGCCGAAGTGAAGTCGTTTTTAGTCACGTGATGCCCTCTCCATAGATGCTTATTTTAAAGTAGAGAATATTTATTTATTTTGTCACATTCCTATTACAACATATAATTTTTTACAAAATATAAACACACCAAAAAGGTATACAATATTCTAAATTTTAGAATAACAACTTTGATTAATATATTCGGTCACTCTGTAACTCTGTAAGGGACTTTTACCCTATATATTTATTTTATTGTATTTTACAGACATGTTATTGGTTATTGTATTATAGTAGAAGCGCCTCTTAAATATTTAATATTATTTAAACAAGCCTTGTTGAAATGCGTGACCTCCGCCTTTGGCGTACAAATAAAAATGTATCCCTAAAGGGGAATAAGGAACGACGTGATATTTACAATTGACGTACCAGTGAAATTTTATGACCGGAGAAATTTCAGAACGAACGAAAAAGATAATAGCTGATAAGACAAATAGGTCAATTAGTATTATAAGTTTTAGTCTGTCGAGCATTAAAAAGAAGGTAAAAGAGATATTGAAATTTTTATTTTCTCGAAGTGCTTTTGAAAGGTTTTTTAAAAAAGGAAATCTCGAGTATTTAGAAAAAAAATGACAAAATAAAATTATAGTTACAGTAGGTAATTTTGGTGCAAAAATATTTGAGAGAAAAAAGTGGCTAAAGTATGGCTATTAACAATGTTAAACGGAGATTGGCTATTATTAGGTCAATTTTAATTTACGAAGTTGCCGCTCAGAAAAGTTAAATAAATCTGCAAGTGAAGCACCGTAACTGACAATTCTTAACAAAGGCTTCGTTATCTTCATAATATTGCAGTTTCTCTGCATGCATTTGCATATCAACCACTACAACAACGACATAGAACACGAAAGGCAGAGGAAGAATATATAATGCTAAGGAGGGAAGAAAAGAAAATACATCACAGAAAGAAAAAATAGCTCATAGAAAAAGAACTCCAAGACCATTAGAAACCAGAAAATTCTACCAAAAACTAAATAAAAGTAGAAAAAAATTTAAATCAAGAACTCTTCAAAGAAAAGTTTGAACAAAACGAAGATCCACTATATGATGGAATTATACGGATAACAGAGAAATAACACCCGTCTTCAGTAGCTGAAATGTAAGAAGCAGTTACCAGACTGAAAAACAAAAAGTCACCTGGATTAGACATTAGCGCAGAATTGATAAAAGAAGGCGGAGTCTTGAACTAATAGTGAACATATGGAATAATAAACAACTGCCACAAGACTGGAATACCGGAGTAATTATCCCACTACATAAAAAGGGAGATCAGCTTCAATGTAAAAACTGCCGGGCAATAACGCTACCAACTGTGGCATTTAAAATACTGTCAAATATTGTGTATGACCGATTGAGACCATATGCGGAACAAATAGTTGGGGGATAACAATGTGGTTTCTGCAGGCAGAAGTTCACAATAGATCAGATCTTCGTCTTGAGGCAAATCTTGGAAAAGACTTGTGAATTTAATATAGACACACATTATATTTTCATTGATTTTGAGAGTGCCTATGATAGCATCCATCGAAAATTTCTGATTCATGCACTGAAAGAGTTTACCAACAAGAGAAATCATACGATTTCCTACCTGGCGAAAGTAGTGTGCAGTGTGCCTTTTTAGAGCAGTGGCATATACCGTTCTGATGAGACCTAAAGAGGTCGAAATACGTATAACCGGTTAGCCGCTGCCCTGTATTGAAACAAAAATCTAATACCTTGATTATGTTTTAAAAGAGTTTAATATTCCAACTTAACTCATTGATATAGTAAAAGAAACATATTGGACATATTTATATTGGAATGACGGTATATATATATATATATATTATATATATATATAATATATAATATATATATACATATATATATATACTAATATATATATATATATATATATATATATATATATATATATATAAGTTATAGAGCGACGCCTATGGATTCATTCGGCCATGGACATTAAGACTGCTGACATGGTTAAAGCATTGAACTCTAGGAGTGCTGACGCTATATTTGCATAATATTGTGAATTGTATAATTGCAATTGTATATGTGTTATTTTAATTAATATTTTATTCAGTTTAGAATCTGATTTTATTGTAATTAGTCGTTTAGCTCTTAATAAATTCTTTTTTTAAAAAAGGACTTTTGGCATCCCAAATTTGAGTGGCGCAGTCAGTAGCTAGGTCAAACGGGTTTAGCGAATATAAATTCGTTCGTTTCAACGATTTATTGACCTTAAACGAAGTGTTATATTCCTGTGGGTGGATTGAGTAGCCTTTATAACAGAATCGTGTTAAGTGGACTTTTCGAGTGAATATCGAAGATACCTGCCTAGTCAACCTTCTGAGTGAACAGCTTACATGGAGTGGACAATTATTCTCTGGTAAGTGCTTATGTCGTATAGAGAGCCTAAAATTCTAATAAATTCTGATTCATCAACTCAGATTCTGACTCAAACTCCCTATTAAATATAATCCTTGTTCTAATTCATCCTTAATAAATAATCGTACTTTTAATTTAAATTCTACTCAAAAAATAAAATAAAAATGGCAATCCCACAATTAAAAAGGAATATCTTGATATGATTCCAGATTTCCACGGAGAAAATACATTACTTCCTAGATTCGTGGAAATCTGTGAAAAATTGATTAATAAATTTTATAATACAGTTGATTCAGATGATTTTCAGAATGAGTACTTAATGTCTAGCATATTAGCAAAAGTAAAAGGTGAAGCTGCTATTAACATTTCAGCATGTTAGTTAGGACCTGGCAAGATCTTAAAGATGCCTTGCTAAATACATACGCTGATAAAAGAGATATTTATACCCTTAGTATAGAAATGTCAGAATTAAAGCAAAATAATGAAACTCCCTTTGAATTCTTCAATAAAGTCCAACATCTTTTGAATTTACAAATATCTTTAATTACTACACGTTCTAATGACCAAGAATTATTAATTTTATCAAACTATTTTAGAAATTTAGCCCTACGAGTATTATTACGTGGTCTAAAAGAACCACTTGGCACCTTCATGCGAACTAAAAACCCTAAAGATTTAAATTCTGCCACTAAGTATTTTAACTAACGATTTTCAAATTTATTTAAATGAAAATAATTCTTCACAATCTAGGCAAACAAAGCCAAATTTTCTAAATAATCGTAATCCAAGACCAAATCTTAACTTTCAACAACAATTTCCTCAAACGAACAGATCCTTTAGATTCAACGAATCTCGACAAAGAACTCCAGCCCCACCTATAACAAAACTCCACACAATTTCAACAAACAACAAGACAACCATCAGCATCAACCCCTTTTTCAAATAATAACAGAGGAACTAATACTTTTACAAATAACAGAAGTAGTAACGTCTTTAAATCAAATCCAAATCAAAGATTTCAAGCCCCAACTCCAATGAGTACAACTAGTCAAAATACTTTTAGACCAACAAATTTTGGAAATCAAAGACGCTTCAATAATACATTTTCAAGTCAACCACAAAATATCATAGCTGAAGAGCTACATAATATTGGCGATACCGAGAAGTTGAATTAACAAATGAGAATCATTTTTTAGAGAACAAAGCCTTGGAAAATCCATAATTACTCAAGTTGAACTTTTAAATCTAATAAATTACGAAAGTGAATTGCCGTACATTGTATTTCCTGAGCATAATCTTAAAGTCTAATAGACACTGGAGCACAAAATCGTTTGTAACCCCAGAAGTCGCTGAAAAATATTTTAAAAATTCAATTTTTCGTAAACCCTTTCAAATTTCAACAGCACTTGGAGCAAAACAGGAAAATTACTGTACCGAAATTCCCTTATCAAAAATTTTTTAATACTAAAAATAAATTAAATTTAAGTTATTGCGTTTTTAAATTCCATGACTATTTTCACTGCTTATTAGGCCTCGATAATTTAAAAAAATTAAATGCAAAAAATTGATTTGGCCAATAACGTTTTAATTACCTCGCATAGTAAGATAAGATTAAATTATTATAAAGCCGGGAATAGTGGCAACACGAATTGTATAGTAGTGCCGCCACGAACCGAGCAAGTTATCAGTTTAAATATTAAAAATATAAAAAATGGCGATGTAATTATACCATATACACAAATCGGTAAATTAGAAATTCCGGAGTGCCTTACGACGGTAGAAAACAATAAGGCTATTTGCACCATTTTGAATTCTTCTGAATCTTATTTTAAATTGGATGTAACTTCCCCAATCATGGTGGAAAAGTTCGCTGAATACGAACAAATTTCAAATCCAAATTTTAATTCCATATATGCTGAAGAATTTAAATTCGATATTTCGAAAGTTCGAACAGATCATATGAATTTTGAGGAAAGAAATTCAATATTAAAGTTAATAAAAGAATATTCCGATATCTTCCATGTCGAAGGAAACCAATTAACTTTTACTAATAAAATTAAACATACAATAAAAACAACAAACGATATACCAGTATATTCAAAATCCTATAGATACCCGGAAATTTATAGGAAGGAAGTGCAAAATCAAATCCAGAATCTGCTGGATCAAGATATTATTAGACCTTCGGATCCCCTTGGTCTTCTCCTATATGGGTGGTCCACAAAAAAATGGACGCCTCCAAAAAACCCAAGTTTTAGAGTCGTAATAGATTATCGACGTCTTAATGCTATCACACTTGGTGATAGATACCCTTTACCTAACATTAGTGACCTACTGGATAAACTTGGACGGTGTCAATACTTTACGACACTCGACCTCGCTTCAGGGTTCCATCAAATCGAGATGATGAAAGCGACATTCAAAAAACTGCATTTAATACAGAAAATGGTCACTACGAATTTTTGCGAATGCCTTTCGGACTCCGTAACGCCCCAGCAACATTCCAACGGGTTATGGATAATATCCTGAGAGGTATACAAAATGAAAAATGTTTGGTTTATCTTGACGATATAATTATATTTAGTAACAAGTCTTCAGGAGCATCTTGTTAATTTAAAAGAAGTGTTTCAAAGATTAAGAGAATCAAATTTCAAAATTCAAATAGATAAATCTGAGTTTTTAAAGAAAGAAGTAGCATATTTAGGTCACATCGTAACGCCAGAAGGGGTTAAGCCGAACCCAGACAAAATTAAAGCTATTAAAATTTTCCAATACCCAAAAATACTAAGCAATTAAAAGGATTTTTAGGACTTTTAGGTTATTACAGAAATTTATCAAAGATTTTTCTAAACTTACTAAACCATCTAACTACTCGCCTAAAGAAAAATGCTGAAATCAATGTAAGCGATTCAGATTATATCCAATGTTTTGAAACTTGTAAACAATTCTCATAAATGAACCCATATTACAGTATCCCGACTTCTCCCGTCCTTTCAATCTCACTACAGATGCTAGAATTTTGCGTTAGGAGCCGTACTTAGTCAAGGAAAGATTGGATCCGACTTGCCAATTGCTTATGCAAGCAGAACTTTGAACAACTCAGAAATCAATTACTCAACAATTGAGAAAGAATTACTGGCAATAGTATGGGCTGTCAAATATTTTCGCCCGTATTTATTGGACGACGCTTTACTATTATTACCGATCATAAACCACTACAGTGGGTTATTTTCATTGAAAGATCCCAACTCGAAACTAGTAAGATGGCGGTTGAAGCTAGAAGAATATGATTATGAAATAATTTATAAAAAGGATCTTTAAATACAAATTGTGATACATTATCCAGAATAGAACTAAACGTCAATGAAACAAAAAATTTGGAAAACACAAAAAATATTTTTTGAATATAGGAAACACTTAATGAACAAGCGCAACAAGATCTTAATAAACGAACCAGATTACAGAATCGCTGATTGTTGAAATTGATGAAGATAATAGACAAGAAGAAAACCCTGATGACGGTGAGACGATACACACCAATGTAGAAAATCTACCCCGGAATTCCTATTTCCGAAACCCTGTAAACACGGGAATTAACCAAATTTTCATCTCTGAAGTGAATTTAATCCTGCTAGTCCCACATAATCAAATTATTTGAATAAAAGACAAAGAATTCTTGTCCAGTTCTCAAAAAACAATTTTGAGCGTGATGTTATTGATTTTATTAAAGAAATACATACCCAAAATAAAATATCACCTTTATTTTGAAGACCCACTATACGAGAAATTTAGCGTTGTTGTCAAAAATATTTTAACAAATTCTCAAATAATCTTTCTTATTGCACTAAGAACTTATCGATGTTTCTATAAACGATTAAGAAATAATTATGAAATTATCATGAAGGCAAGGAAAAATCATAGAGTTTAGATGAAACGGATAACGAATTAAATCATTATATTATTGGCCCAATCAACGAGCTTCTATACAAACTTATATTAATTGGAATAAAAATGCGAAATATGCCAATTAATCAAAATATGATAGGAATCCAATAAAGCCAATATTTAGCATTACTCCTACAGCAAATTAAGCCATTTCAGATTTTACATTTAGATTCCATAACACTTGAAAATACCAAATTTCTAACGATAGTCGATTCCTTTTCTAATATGCCCCAACTTTATAAAACTTAATTCTGCTCAAGGTATCGAAGTAGCAAACGCTTTGATTAGATTCTTTACTCACCATAGTATCCAGAACAAATCATTTCAGACAATGGTACAGAACTAAAAAATTCAGTCATTAAAGATTTATTAGCATTACATAAGGTAAAAATCCACTTTATCTCCTCCCAGGGCATCCAGAATCAAATGGTATAGCTGAAAGATTTCATTCAACATATTATTGAACATATCAGGTTACTAAACAATCAAAATGAGTATAAATCCGACCCAATAGAACAAAAAGTAAACTACGCATTATTAGCTTACAACAGTACTATCCACACCGTAACTAAAATGAAACCCCATGAACTAGTCACGGGACATTTTAGACACCAACTCCCCATTTTAACATTGACCTAGAGCAACAATTAATTAATAATTATATTTCTAATCATAACGGTAAAATGAAATTACTATATTCTTAATATTAACCAAAAACTTCAAGAAAAATAAAACAAAAGTTATAAATAAAGCAATGAAACACGCGAGGAATTTACCAACAGAAATTCCTACCGAAGTATTTGTGCCGAAACAGACAAATAAAAAGGAAAAACTAAAAATAAATATCAAAAGGAGAAATATTAAATCCATTAATAAATTTAAGAAAACAGCAAAACTTATTAAGCGACATAAAAATACTACCGAAAACATTCACCTTTCAAATGTAAAACGACCTAAAAGGAAAACTTATATTTTTCCAGGTTCGTCCACGATCGGAACATACAACAGCCGAAATAAAGGATATCACCCACAACCTAGGCATTTTAACCTATAAATTAGGCAACCGCAAAACTTCAAAAATCTAGTCATACATTTGTACATTTTTATAATTTAAAACCACTTGTAACTGAACTATGACAACCTGAACAAGCAATTTTTTTTTTTTTTTTTTTTTTTTTTTTTTTTATTTCAAATTACATGTTTCGGCTGCTGCGGCCATTAACACGAGGAACTGTATTACAGAATAATAATAAAGTTACATTGATAATTCAATATGATGATATTCAAAAAAAAAAATAAAGAAAAAACTAGCGGATGGTTACAAAATTGAAATATAGATAGATGATACAATTACAACAGGTGATATAATTTACAGTTTTTAAGGAACTCTATCACATTACACATATTGTTTTTAGATTTTAAAATGTCACATAAACTTCCGTGGATACCATGTTTGATCCGTGCTGCTGCGTACTGGTTACATTCCACAAGTATGTGGTGTACACTTAAACGGGAGTTGCAATATTGGCAGTTTGGAGGTTCTTCGGGAACCATCAGATATCCGTGGGTTAGCGGGTGTGCCCAATTCTGAGCCTTCTAATGATGGTCTTCGATTTTCTTTCCATTGTAGCAATTCTAGGTCCTAAAATGTTTGGTTGGATAGACTTTAGTTGGGTAGTGCACCTGTTCCATTGATTTTGCCACATTGAGGTAGAAAACTTTTTAATTTCAATTATTATGTCTTGAAACATTTGGACTTTTTCATCTGTAAGGTTAGAGCGACGTGCTTCATTTGCTGCATGGTCAGCATTCTCATTTCCTTTAATACCAACATGTGAAGGATACCATATCATCGAAACCGAAGTGTTTGATTTAGCAAGTGCTGTACATCTTTCGTGGATCTCATTAACTAAAGGATTTGATGTGTAGATTTGTCTAATTGAATTTATGGATGATAATGAATCTGTGCAGATTGCTAAGTTTTTGGTACCCTGCATTGGAACCTCTAGAGCTTTAAGTATAGCGTAAAGTTCTGCTGTGAATATACTGGTCATCTTGGGTAGCCTATACATTGCTAGTATGTTATTTGTGGAAGTAACAGCACATCCGACACTTTCTTCGTCTTTAGATGCATCTGTGAATATTATGTTATCAAACTTGCCTCTATTAATTATGTCGTTAAAAGTTTGTTTCATGAGTATCGTGGGGTTTCCATTTTCTTATATATGCACAAATTTACGTTAAAGTCAGGTAATATTTTTAGCCAAGGTGGAGTATTGGGCTGAATAATAGGGGTGGTGAGATTTAGGTCAATATTTTCTAAGAGTGGCAATAGAAAATTGTAGTGATGAATTGGCAGTAGCTCTACTGTGTGCTCCTGTTAATTGAAAATTTTTAATAAGTTGGAAAGATATATTATTAGGGTTTGCAGAAACCTTAGCAAAATAGGAGTTTAGTAGACGTTGTCTTCTAATATTTAGAGGGGGTTCACACGATTCGACATATATGCTTTCTGTCGGGCTAGATCTGAAGGCTCCAAGACATATTCTTAATGAAGTGTTTTGAATTGTATCTAGTGATTTTAAATAAGTTTTAGGGGCAGACATATATAATATAGATCCGTAGTCTAACTTAGATCTTATTAGGGCTCTGTATAAACTTAATAGGACTTCTTCTTCGGCTCCCCATTGTCGATTGGCTAGTGATTTTAAGAGATTTATATTTTTTAAGGCACTGGCTTTAGTTTGTTCTATATGTCTCTTCCATGTTAACTTTTGTCGAAAATTACCCCTAAAAATTTGTGATTTTCAACTACTTGTAGTGGATGCTCTTTTAATTTTATGAGTGGAAGAGTTTGTTTATATTTTTTGCTAAAGTTAATCACTTTAGACTTAGTAGGCGAGAAGCTGAAACCAATTTTGTTCGACCAGTGAGAGATGCTATCAATAGTATTTTGCAAAAGAGTGCTAGTGGAGCTTGTTACTTTACCCGAACAGTAAATAACTAGATCATCGGCATAGATATTATGTTTGACAGGGAATTGTACTAAGGAACTAAGGTCGTTAAGAAGCAGTAAAAATAAGGTTGTGCTGAGGACTGATCCTTGAGGTACTCCTGTCTCCAGGTTATATGAGTGAGACATTTTACCATTTGCAGAGACTTTGAAACTTCTGTTAGTTAAAAAATTTTCAACAAATATATATATGTTTCCAAATAAATTAGACTCTTTAAGTTTTTCTAGAATTGCCGGCCTTGATGCTGTGTCGAAAGCACTTTCTATATCGAGTGAGACAGTTATAAGGTTGTTTCTATTAGAGAATGCTTCTATGATATCGGATTGAAGAGTGATAAGATTATCCATCGTGCAACGATTTGGGCGAAATCCTGATTGAGCGGTATTGATAATATTATGTTTTTCAAGATACCAGAGTAAGCGTTTGTTAACAATTTTTTCCATGAGTTTGCAAAGTGTGCAAGTTAATGAGATGGGTCTAAATGACATAGTTGTATTGTCAGAAGTGTCATTTTTCTGAGTGGAATTGTTATAGCTTGTCGCCAAAGTGATGGAAATTGGTTACCTAGCCATATGTTGTTGTAGAATTCTAGTAACTTTAATAGTGTATCTTTATGTAGATGTTTTAGAAATATCGATGGAATGTCATCCGGCCCTGCAGCACTGTTCTTTAGGGAATTAACAGCTTCGACTATTCATTGATTGTTAGTGGGAGATTGACAGGATGATCATTGGAATTTGGATTCTCATGTACAACACATTTATTTGTTATGTTTGTTGGTCCAGTACAGTTGTTATCACGTTTAGTTTTATTCAAATAGTATTTGGCAAGTGTGTTTACAATCTGCTGGTCATCAGTTATGACATTGTTATCTTCTATTAGGGCTGGAATTTTGTATGTTGTGTATCTACCTTTCATCTGTTTTATTTTAGTCCATATTTGACTAGAAGGTGTATCGGAAGTTATGCTACTGATGTATTTGTTCCATGAGTTCTTTTTGCTTTCTTTCACAATTCGCTTAGATTTAGCTCTTAGTTTTCTAAAATTTATTAGATCCGCTTGGTTTCTAGTTTTACGATATCGGTTTAATGCTTTTTTACAATCTTTTACAGCTAGTTTACACGATTCATTCCACCATGGAACATATTTTTTGGAGGGATCAAAGTGGTATTTACCGATGCATTTTTCGGCGGAACTTATAATACAATTAATCAACATGTTAAGATCTTCATTAGCGGAATTCATAAAGGAGATTTTATCTGTTTGTTCCTTGACAAGTAAATTAAATAGATCCCAGTCAGCGTGAGCAATTTTCCACTTAGTTTTGCTTTGTCTTTGTGAGTTATCATTGTTAGAAATTAAAATGGGAAAATGGTTACTGCCATAGAGACTTTCCAGCGTTTTCCATGTAAGATGAGTAGATAATTCTGGATTACATATGCTTAAATCAATGGAAGAGAGGAGTACCTGTTTGGATATGAAAGTATGTGCTGCTTCCAGTGTTTAGAAAATTAAGGTTGGAATTGATTATGATATTTTCAATCATTTTGCCTCTACCGAAAGTATTCCTGGAGCCCCACATAGTGCTATGTGCATTAAAATCTCCAACTAAGATAAATGGTTCAGGAAGTTGGTTAATAAGGTTTGTAATTTCGATAGCTGTTGGGGTGTAATAGGGAGGAATATATATGTTGCAAAATTACGATTTTATTTGGACACCAAACAGTAACGGCAACGGCTTCTAGAGTTGTTGTTAAGAGAAATTCTTGGTGGAATATATCTGTAGAAATAAATATAGAGCTCCCACCACTAGCTCGTGCGTGTGATGTTCGTATAAAGTGGTAGCCAACGTAATTTTTAAGGTGGTGGATTATGGTTTTTAGAGAAATTGGTTTCTTGCAAACAAATGAAATCGGGTGAAGTATCAGCAACAAGCAGTTGGAGATTTTCTAGATGGGGGTAATACCCATCACAATTCCACTGGATTAAATTGAATAGGAAAGAATATTAGAAGGGGGGATTTTTCAGTGCTGCGACATTTGGGATCGATCGGAAAGGCACTCATCGTCAGTTAGTTCGCTTGATGAAATTGAGTCTGTTAAACTTGTGGCTTCAGAGGATTCTAGTTGTAGTTGTTTTTTAATCTTTTTACTTAACCGGGTAAATCGGTTTTTTAGGGATCTATCTGAAAGATGTGGATATATAGTATGCAGGTTCAAAAGTAGACTTTTATACATCATCCGTGACCTTTTTCGCTTCCGAGTAAGGATCAGAATGTCCATAACTATTTTCAAGGAAGAAAAAGAAATTGTCTATGGGTATTTTAAAGGTTTGTGGATTCTGTTTGTATGCTTCTTGGATTGCTTTCTTGGTGGTTTCGGTTAATACTAATTCTGTTGGAGTGTCAGGTTTGTGCTTTTTTTTCTTAGCTTTGGGACCTTTTTTGGGGAAGCTGATGGAGGGGGAGGCATATCTAACAATGGTTGAGCTTCTTTCTCAGGAATTTCAGGGCTTGTTAGTTTCACTAGGAGTTTCTATTTCAGAGTGTCCTCGTTTTTGAGATAATTGTGTTATGGTAATTTGGTCTGATTGTGTGGTTTCAGTGTTGGAGTCTTTATTTTCGATTTGTGGGTCTTGGGCATTATGTGTAGAGGAAGATGAAATTTTTACGGATGAGTTGGGACTTGTTGGTATATATTCGGTTGGGATTGTATTGTCTGTTGGAGGATTTGGACAGTTGGAGGCTATATGTCCTGTTTGTTTACAGATAAAACAATGTACTTTATCTGTAGAAAGGAAGATTCTGTGTTCATTCCCTTCGAAGGAAATAAGTACTGAAGTTTGTAATTCAAAATCTTCGGAGGGAGGAAATACGTAAACTTGGCGTCTGAAACTTAATACATGTGAATATTCGTCCCCAGGAATGCCTGCTCTTAAATAGGATATAGGAGATGCGATGCGAAGTCCAAGATTTTTAATGCTATTTTCAACTATGTCATGTGGTAAGAACGGAGAAACATTAGATATAATTATTCTTTTAGCAGGGGAAATAAGTCTTCGGATATTTAAAGAAACCTCTCCTATCTGTATTATGGGATATGAATCTATAAGCTGGTCAACAAGATTAGTGTTAGAAAGATAGATACAAATGCGATTATTTGATATCCTAGATGCAAAGGAGACTTGTTTAGGGCCTATTATATCACCTATAGCTTTAACGTAATCGTACAGTTTCAGATTTTCTTCGGCATGTATAACAATGGCTTGATGTTTGCTAGGAAAAGTTGGCCGTGGAATCGTTTTCGCTACTGATACATAGGATGAAACTTGGTTTTGTGTTTGAGACATATTTACTGTTTGGATATTTGGTACGCCACTGCTCATGTAGTCAAAAGCAATTGCGTTTTTAGTTGAAATTATAATTTAGCTTCTATGTATTATGATAAAGTTTCAGCTTTTTATTCATTTTAAAATAATAATAGATTGCCGGTTGTAAGGCAATCTGTTTAAATTTTTTCTTTTTCTGTTTTTAGTCGGTTGAAACAAAAAAACAAACCTCAACTAGTAATGAGTGATTTATACATACATTTATTTATAGTTGAAGGTACACTTATGTTCACTGTTTTTGCACTATGTTTTACTAAGCACGACAAAATATAAAACGATGTTACTCGTTCGACACCTCGTAGTGGAACCCAACAAGCAATTTGAGTATCTTAAAAATAACATTTCTAACAGCGAATTCTTTAAATCAGAGACGTACAACTATGTTAATATTATTCAATATATCAAAAATAGCATACAAGAAAAATTTAGCGGTCTAAATATTCATATTAATTTAACAAGAAGGAAAAGAGGCTTGATTAATGGCTTTGGTTCAATAGTAAAAGCAATCACAGGAAATTTAGACGCCGAAGATGGCGAGAAAATAAATTTAATACTAGAACATTTGAAAACTAATCAACAAAAATTAGAACATCAGATACTTAATCAATATTCCCTCAGTCAACAAATCATAGATAACTTCAATAAAACCATTCAAGATATTCAAACAAATGAAATAATTCTTAAAACAAAGATTTTTGAAATAAAAGATATTGTCGATTTTCAAACCAAAATTGAGAACGTTATTTATCTAAAAGACATGTTCAATGAACTCATTATCACATATAATTCTATACTTGATGTAATGGAGACTGTAGAAAATTCTATTACTTTTTGTAAGCTCAAAACCTTACACCCTAGTATTATTAAATCTAGTGACCTATTTCGAGAATTACAAAGAATCTCTTTATTTTACAAAACACAATTACCATTTGAATTAAAACACGAAAATATTTTAGATTTTGAATCCATTCTGGAAATCACCTGTAAAATAGAGGAAAACCAAATTCAATATTTTCTGACAATTCCTATCGATTTTGAGAACATTTTTGATCTTTATTATTTATTACCTATACCCACACAAATTGAGTCAGAATTTGCAATAATAATACCTAATACAAGATATTTGTTAAAAAATAAAAATACAATAATACCTCTCAACGACATCTGCACCCACGGTAAAATTTTCCAATGTCCAAGCCGTCTACAAAATAACCAAGAAACACCTATGCGAAAAGGAAATAATCTTACGAGAAAACTCCAGTAATTGTCAATATATTAAGGCAGACATCCAAGGCAATCACATCGAAATCATACCAGAGATGAACCAGTTTTTAGCAATATTTCCTATGGAGGAAAAATATATATATATATATATATATATATATATATATATATAATATATATATATATATATATATATATATATATATATATAATATATCAATTATTCTCGACCGTACTGTGTTAAATATGATTTGTAAGTCTCAGCAATTGGTCTGTATGAAATAAAACTCTATTTGTTATTTCTCAATATTTCGTCACGATTTTGTGACTTCTTCAGGAGAAAACTGTAAATTTATTATAATTATTATATGTAAACAAAATGAATATTTCAATATTTACAACTTAAGATTAAAAAATTTTAAATTTTGATAACATATCCAATTAGATAAATGACATTTTGTTGATTTTAATTTATTTGGGAGTTATGGTAACCGCAATATTTTATAGAGTGAATTCCCATTGTACAATTTTTAGCGAATAAGTTTTAATAAACAATTACATATTGTGACAGTATTATCCATATAATAAGGTGCACAATAGAATATTGAGAAAGAATCAGGAACATGGTAAATTGATCTATAAAATGTAATTGATGGTACGTAGTCAGTTATTGGTCTGATGTTGTTAGATACTGATATTAAGATCTATCATGTCATATATTGTTTAGTATATTACAGTGGAGTTTCCTAGATGTCAATTTAAAGAAACTTTTTGAAATGTTTTTAAAACAATGGCTACCCAAAACATATATTAAAAAAACTTATTTATAACACTCACTTTCACAATAGAGCTTTAATAAATAATCCACAACCAGTTTTATACAAAAAAATACCTTACATAAAAAATTTAACAGACCAAATTGTCCCACTTTTCAAAACATTTCCGAACATTAAATTAATTAAATACAATCCACTTCTAATTTCAAGGTTGTTCTCAAAAATAAAAGTTAAAACTCCAAATTCACTAATGAGTAATATAATTTATAGAATAAATTGCAGTCAATGTCAAAGTTGTTTATATTGGACAAAGTCAACAGTGGCTTAAACAACGTGTCACTCAACACAAAAGTGACAATCTTAGAACAAATTGATAATTATAAAAAATCGACATTTTCCTTGAAATGGTACACATTAATAAAACTCCAGAATCTATCAATTATAAGACAGACACCAACCATTTAAGTAATATCTACTGTAAATATACTAAAAATAATGATATGATAGATCTTAATATCAGTATCTAACAACTATCAGACCAATAACTGACTACGTACCATCAATTAACATTTTATAGATCAATTTATCATGTTCCTGATTCTTTCTCAATATTCTACTTCTGCACCTTATTATATGGATAATAACTGTCACAATATGTAATTGTTTATTAAAACTTATTCGCTTAAAAATTGTACAATGGGAATTCACTCTATAAAATATTGCGGTTACCATAACTCCCAAATAAATTAAAATCAACAAAATGTTCATTATTATCTAATTGGATATGTTATCAAAATTTAAAATATTTTAATCTTAAGTTGTAAGTATTGAAATATTCATTTTGTTTACATACAGACCAATTGCTGAGACTACAAATCAATATATATATAAATATTATATATATATATATAATATATATATATATATATATATATATTATATATATATATAATATATATATATATATATATATATTTATATTCGTATATGTCCAGTTTTGACTAATTGTTATGAAAATATTTTGTATGAATTGAAATACTTCATCATTTTTATATTACAATTCAAAAGCAGCAACTTCATGCCAAATTTTTGATTGTAAATCATCCAAATAAATTCTTATTTTCTCTAAAATTAATCGAAAAATTATTCAGGAATATTTTTCAGTTGGCGGATCATATTTAAATTTCAGAATCGGCTTTTTTCAATACCTAATTATAAATCTATTATAAAGGGCAAGTGACTTGCACTTTATAACACACAATTATTTGGTTTGTCATGTCTCGTCGTCTTCATTAATTTTTAGACAAATGTTTTCCACGGCAATATTTTTTCTAAAAACATATACACCATTTTAAACTAGAAGTTTTTCACTTCACTGTAAGTTTATTTATACTATGATATTCAGACAAGCACTACGACTTTTTCCCCTCTATTACTTAAACATATTTTATTTGAGCAATCCTGGTATATAAAAAATGTAGACTTACAATGTACCGTAGTAACAGTCAACAGTTTTCATAAAAAGCATTTTGTACGTTCCTGCTGTAATTCTAACATTCATTTCTCCCCTGGCTTACCTTCTCATAACGGTTTATTGCACACAAAGCTTTTCTGTATACCAATAACACCAGCATTTTTATTTGATACCTTCTTTGATTCCGTATGAAATATTATGACTTGTAGAGTGAACGCGTTATTACATCAGCTCCATTGTTTATTTAAGCTGTTTAATGAAAAAAAAAAAAAGAAAAACGCAATCTTTGTTTCTGTATAAATGTGAAAACACTAAAAATAAATAGTAGAAATTCGTTTGTAGTGCAGAATTATAATTAAATATTTATTTTTTATAGTGACTTTCCAAAAATAGCTTTAAGAGTTATAACAAAATGGAAAATGGCTCAAGCAAACTGAAAAATTTTCAGAACCACTGTTCCAAAAAAAAGCCGGCGAAATATTTTTGCATACTCGTGTACCTTGAAGCCAACCTATTATGGATTGAACTTCATCATGTCATGAAGCAAACCAGGTATGAATAGATACTGATACCTTCATGCAATAAATAATGAAGACCCTGACAAACTGATAACGTTTAAGAGACAGAAAAAGGATTCAAAGTGAGCAGGTCGAATAGAATCATAGTCTTTCTGAAAAACAAGAAGGAATACTTGTGAACGGTGAAGTTATCAATAATTTGCGATATGCGGATGATACAGTACTCCTAGCTTCTAGTTAAGGAGATCTGCAAACACTACTTGATAGTGTCGTTGAGAGTTGTAGGGAGGCAGGTCTGGATCTTAACTTACGGAAAACCAAAATACTCGTAATAAGTAAACAAAAGCATATAAAACCGTCTACATATGTAAATAATACCAAACTTAAGCAAGTTGATAAAATCGTTTACCTTGGACAGCAATTAACTTGTAACGCAGAAAGTCACGGCGAAATTAGATCTAGGATAGAGCAGGCTAGAGCTGCTTTTAAAAGGATGTCCAAGGTGTTATGCAAGAGAGACCTAAAATATGGCTTTGAGGATCCGCCTTCACTTCGCTGCATACGTATTCTCGGTCTTACTTTATGGTTTCGAGTCCTGGACTGTGAATAAAATCAATCTAAATCGCCTTGAGGCTTTCGAAATGTGGTGCTATAGAAGAATTTTAAAAGTTTCCTGGGTGAAGAAGATTTGAAACTCCACAATACTAGAACGTCTCAGAAAGAATACTGAGATCATAAAAAGTATCAAGCAGAGAAAGCCGGAATATTTCGGACATGTAATGAGAGGTCCCAAATATAGGATGCCAGAAAATATCATGTAAGGAAAAATAGCAGGCAAACGCAGTCCAGGACAAAAGAAGAACATCATGGCTTAAGAATTTGCGAGATTGGTATGGTGTTGATACAAGCAATGCTATTTAGGGTGGCAGTGAATAAAATTAAGATAGCTATGATGGTAACCAACGTTCTGAAAGGACATGGTACATGAAGAAGAAGAAGAATATAATGATGTTGGGAGCTTTCGTAAGACCATTCTTTGATTTTAATTGAGACTTCAAAGTCTTTAAACTCATACGCAAAAGTAAGCCTTTAGTCCTAACCAATAACCAAACAAACTGGAAAATATGTCGAAGTGCACAAATATCAATGAACTTGCCACTCAAAACAAAAATACAAATTAAAAACGATGTACAAAATTTTACTAAATTTATACAAAAAGGGGGATAGAGAGATACTCCTGAAGAGACAAGATGGAAGGAAAGCATACACTGTTCTCTAAGTGCAAAAATATTGATTAAAGAGAAAATAATACCAAGGAGAAAGTGGACAACACACACGCACCTATTGTCAAAGCAATGCTAAGAAGAATCTCTATCCTAAATCCTAAACTCTAAACTCTCTTCTTCAGAGAGAGTTTAGTGTTTATTTACTTAACAACTTAACAAACACAAATATTGTTTGTAGAAAGTAAAAAAAAAAACATAGTATATAAAAAACGGATATAAAAAGAAACTATTTTGAATCGGATAGCCAAGCAGGCTGGGCGGCTAGCTTCTCATCGCTTCAATGCAGAGATGTCAGTTCAAACCCCAGCTCTGTGTACAGAAAACAAAAAGGCTAACGCAGCAGTTTAAAATTCTAAATGAATCTGCGGCTTAGCCTAGAATATGCTGGTATCTGATCGGCCTATGTGAGAGCAGTACGGCAAGAGATAAGGGCTTGCGGCTTGGTGATACTCCTCCATAGATCCCTCCAACCGAAGGTGGCGTGTGCCGCCTAAATACCGGGTTTTATATAAATATAATATAATATATAATATATATAATAAATATATAAATTAACTTTATTACATCACAATAAATATATCACAAACAAGAACACATAAAGATATTTATGGCAAAGTCACGATAAGCATTCAGTGGATGTTTGGTAAAATATTGTAACAATTATAATTAAGGAAATTTTTATTTGAAAGAAGTAATCTACAGCGATTTGTTCGTAAATACTGACTGTTTCATGACGTGAACATCAGACGGCTTTATTAAATGGTTCGTTTTTTGTGAATTCCAGTTAGAACTGGATCATCATCTCAACAACTAGGTAGCGGCATTATTTTGAATTTGAAAAGAAAGTCGGCGCAGTCTTCTAGACAACTAACCCCTGCTAAAATCCTGGCAGCTTTCTTTTGCATTCGAAAAATCTGAAGTGCATTTGTTGAATTACTATATGATTAATCCATAGTTTATTAAGAGTGGAATAAAGAAAAATATGTCATTTTTAATGTTCAAAGTTGACAACCCTTGCTAGTTTTGAAATAACAAATAATGAACTTGATAGCTTTTTCTTTAGTTATGAGATATGAGAACCAATTCAGTCGATTATCTATGGCTATTCCCAATAGTTCCAATAGTCTCTTTGTTATCTGAATCACTATGTAAATTATTAACAAATATAACCAAATAAGTTACATTTTACTTCGTTTGCAGAAAACCATGTACTAGATTTAGTAGAGAAACTTTCCCATAAGACATTTTTAAGTCATTATTATTTTTTCAGACAGTAATTGTACAGATTCGTACAGAGATATGAAGTTAGACAAATCATTGACAAAAATAATAAAGAAAGGAGTCCTAATAATTCTAAGACACAACCTTGTGGGACGCAATGTTTTACACATAGAAAATCAGAGAGATGTCCTTTCGACATTACCGCCTGATCTCCGCAACATAGAGAAGAAGTTAAAAGCTTAAGAGGGATACCTATGATTTCCTAGTTATTTAATTTGTGAAGCAAAATGTCCTTAAATGCAGTTAAAAGCCTTCGACAAGTCGCAAAGAGAAATAACTATACGATTGCTATGTTCAAAAGTCCCTCTATCACCTCGCTCACAACATTAAATACCGCGTTCGTAGTAGAACAAGCACTTTTGAATCTATATTTTTGAGTTGCTAAAGTAATTATTCGACATAAAATAGGAATAAAATTGTTGTTTGATAACCTTGTCAATCACTTTTAAAAAAGTAGAAACAATGCTTATGAATCTCTAATTCTCAGTTTTTGGGGAATAACCTTTTTTGTAGAGAGATAGCACTTTTGAGTATTTTAGTGTTTTCGGAAATAATGAAATAATCCAGTTGATAGAAATTAAATTAATAAGATGAATAAAAGCTGTTAACACTAGAAGCACCAGAGCGGTCATATTTGACTGCTTTTCATTTTTGACACTCTGTATTACCTATATTGTAGTTACTTTTTATAACCAAAAGATGTTAAACCAAAAGATGTTAGAATAGATTTTAAATATCAAAACAAAGATCAAATTCTTTTAGCAATCAACTTATTAGGTATTTTTAACCTTTGACTTATTATATTATATGTTAGTTTATTAAGATTGTCAAGTTTCTTTAAATCTAAAATATTTTTTAAAATCATATTTTTACTTTGACCGATAATTTAAGCTTATTCTTATATAAATCTGAAGAATATTTTTACAGCATTGTAATATTGAGAGGTAACAGTAAATAAAACATAAAATTACCCCTTTATTTCCAATAATCATGGATTACAAGGCGTTATCGCTGATGTTACACGTAATAAAAAAAAACTCGACACAAATCAGATAAAATCCGTAATAAAATGAATTTCTCGATAAAGCACTATTCAAATCGTAACAGCCCAAATTCAAGTTCCAGATGTGCTACAGGAAAGCATAACAAGAAATATAAAATAAATTTTAACGAAAATTCCGGCGTGAAGATTTCGTTTAGGATTTGTCTTTCTTATTGAAAACTCCCTGAAAGATGCAGTAGTTTATTGATTTCGCAGTGAACAATGCTTCGATATGTTATTTAACTACCGCATTCGGGCAAAATTCTAGGCGATTTCGTTCAGGTATTACAGAAACTTATTTATAGCAGTATTTTATCTCTATTATACGTAAGGTATTTTATTCAGTCAATGAGGGAGTTTATTTCGTAATCCTTTTCCAAGACGAGAGACGTAACCGTAATCAAAAAAGGAAACAAAATGGGATTGACAACAACAATGGAAATTGAGAAAATTAATAAAAAATACGAATTAAATATGTATATTGAACAAAATTAAAATGAAACAAAAAAAATAAAAGAGAACAAATTTTAAACTACGTTATTGTTCTACCGTCATATTTTCATAAAATTAAAACGAAAATTTCAGTTTCACCAGATTAACTTCAGGAATCTATCTCAAAATACAAATGTTATTAAAAACTACATGAAAAATAACCAACGAAATATAAACAGTAAATTAAAAATACAAAATTAAAAGTATATCTGTGAATAAAAGATAGAAACTATTCTATTTTCTAAAAAAATTTAAGATCGATGATAAAAATCTATTCGTAACGATTAGCGAACGTGAAAATTCATCATAAAAGTCAAAAGTCATAAGTGTTATCCCATCCAATTAATGTTGATCTTCACCCTCAATTAATTTGTTTCTGATCCCTATAGATGGCTCTATTGCGGCATGCTGCTGTGGTAAATTTTTTAATTTACTTTATGTATAATATTTTACTTCTCTGCTTTTGTCAATCAGCATATAATATACCAAATAAACAAAGTTACGCCTTTGCAGGAACAGGTGTTATCAGAAAAATAAGGTTCCATCCACAGATATCATTGAAAAATTATTCTTATTATCTTCTTTTATCGACAAAGAAATTATGTATGTGCCCAGTGGCGGCTTTTGGGAGTAGGCAGGATAGGCCGGGCCTACCCAATAATTTTAAGAGCTTTAAAAATTTGAAAAATATATATTCAAAAATCATGTTAATGCATGTAAATAACTTTTAAATGTACTAAATCACTCAATACATTAGCGTCCGCTAAAACAACTATGTTATTATATTACCACAGAAAGCATCAAATCGTATTCAGGCATTTTAAATATCATTAATAGGCCCGATAGTAACTGGCCGACCCAGCGCACATAAGATCCCCGTACAAAAAGCGTTTGAAGTTAAGCAGTTTGCCGGACAACGATTTATATTGGCGTGTTTATGCTCGCTGTGTAGGCACCAGACGATCGGGCCTAGCGTCGACCATCGTTGTCACTTGTAACGTAATTATCGAATTGTAATATAAATTTTCTTTTAAATTATGATAAAAAAATATGTAACATAATCTATAATTGTAACATATTTTTAAACAAACAACACAATTGCAAACAAGTTCACGGTTGCATAAATAAATTTTAAAAAATTCGTAAAATTCGAAAAAAAAAAATCACATTTGCATGATTTCTATATCTTCTGATTGTATGCAACTTATATATGGCAACACTGGCATTAGTTCAATTTTCACTGTTATCTGTTATTACTAGTTGCACTAGTTGTTTGGTCGATCAAGGTTGATTTTTAAAAATTTTTCTTGGAATAGTGAGATCGTTTTATAACTGATACATAAAAATGAGTTTTTCTGACGCTTTACCAGGTTGCAGTAATAGTAATGTTGATAGTGAGTGTTTGGACATTGTTGTTTCACTATTGGAATTGCCATTATCTAGAAGAACTGAAGTTGATAGAAAAAAAATTATTATGAATGAAAGGCCTACTCCAACATTGCGTATTGACCAAAAAGATGGGAAAAAGGTGCGTACTTTTAATTGTTCTTGGTATGATGTCTATAAATGGTTGTCTGGAAGTATTACAAAAAATAGACTATATTGTTGGCCGTGTTTGTTATTTTCTAATAAGAAATGTGTATGGAATTGTGAAGGATACTTTGATTTAAAAAATATGTCTGCCTCCTTAAAAAAACATTCCAGTTGCAAGGAACATTTAAGTAATTTCCTGTCCTTTAAGGATGTGCAGAAGAGGGCGTTTTCTGTTCGCGATTTGCTAGATGAAAAATCAAAAATCGCAAAAATTAGATACAATGCAGAAGTTAAAATGAACAGAGAAATCATTAAAAAATTAGTTTCTTTAACTTGTACTTTAGCGAAACAGGAACTGGCTTTCCGTGGCCACGACGAATCCGATGATTCCCTAAATCCTGGAAATTTTAAAGCGATTTGGGAATTAATATTAAAATCAACTCCAGAACTAAATGATCACTGGCAGAAAAAAATATATTTCAGAGGTATCTCAAAAACGATACAAAACGAACTAATCGATCTAGTGAAAGACGAAATTCATATTTTTATCGAGAATGCCATAAACAACTCCACATTTTTTGCATGCATTGTTGATGAAACAACCGATATTACTGAAAGGGCACAATGTTCAATAGTATGCAGACTAGTGGACACAAAAGGCGTTGTTCAAGAATATTTCTTAGGTTTTTTTGATCTCGGGGAAGACCGAAGTGCTCCAGCGTTACGTGACTTACTGTTTAGTGTAATCGGTAAATTTGACTGTAAAGCTAAATTAATTGCTCAAACCTACGATGGAGCTAGTGTTATGTCGGGACAACTTAATGGACTTCAAAAATTAGTGAGAGATTCTGCACCATTGGCAATATTTACCCATTGTTTCGCTCACCGCCTCAACTTAGTTTTACAGCAAAGTTGCTCCAACATTACAACAGTCAAAATATTTTTCTCAACGCTTCAAGGTATACCAGCTTATTTTCACCAATCGTCCAAACGATCCTATTTTTTAAATAAAATACTTGGAAAACGAATTCCCACAAATAGTGAAGTAAGATGGAATTCAAATGCAAAAGTAGTTTATGCTGTGTCACAAGAAAGAAAGAAATTGTTACAAGTCTTTCAGGACATAATGAATTGCCCAGAATCAAATGCAAAATCAATTAGGCAGGCAGATGGTTTTAAACGTAAATTGGAGGACTTGGAATTTGTATTTTTATTAAATGTTTTTAGTGATATATTTCAACAAACTGAGCTCTTATACAACATATTGCAGAAGAAAAATAATGATGTCCAATTGTGTGCCAATTCAGTGTCCAGATGTGTTGCAATGTTAAAGAGCTGGAGAAATGACCTTACATTTTCTAACCATTTTAACATTTCTGTTAGCGAAACACATTCTGAACCCATCTTAAGTCATAGTGAACTTGATATTTTACCTGGTAGTGTATCTAATAACGGAGATCAAAGTTTTTTGGAGAAAGCTAAAACTAAATTTAGAAGGGTCTTTTTTGAGATTTTGGACAATATTATCACTCAATTAGAGCAACGTTTCTCGGATTACGCAAAGTTTCAATTTCTGGAATTGGGCGATAATAAAAGATTCACAGAATATGGCGCTAAATTTCCACAAAAAGCTTTGGACTCATTGATGGATACATATGAACCACTTTTTAATAAATCTTTATTAAAAACAGAACTGGAAATGATTTTTTCTGCTATTCATCGTGAAAATTTTCACGATAAGAGTTTGTTAGAACTAATTAAAAGTATGTTTGATAACGAAACCAATGAAATTCTTCCTGAAAGCTATAAGTTATTTTGTTTACTTGCTACAATACCTGCAACAAGCGCTTCAGTTGAAAGAACGTTCTCCACTTTAAAGCGAATAAAGTCATCTCTTCGAAATACAATGACGCAAAATCGGCTTTCATCACTGGCTACTGTATCAATCCAGAAAGATGTTCTTGCTCGATTAATGGAAACGGGCGACACATTTTATGAACGAGTAATTGACAAATTTGCACAAAGCAAAGAGAGAAGAATAAACCTGCTCTATAAATAATAAAATGTTTTTGTAATCTACGTGTATATTTTAGTTCATAATTTTATTTATAAACAAATAGTTTACAAATAACATAATTAAATGTAAGTCTGTTACAGTTACCTTATAATTTTAAGTATTTTTATAAATAAAAATAAATTTACATTTGCATGTATGTAAAAGAAAATCATGGATCTTGAGGGTGATTACTTTTCTCTGATGCAAAGTATTTTTAGTCTTACCACCAATAGGATAAGTGGATTTTCAAATATTTTTAAGGGGTGGGTCATGACCCCGTGACCCTTCCTCTGGTCCGCCAGTGATTAGACATAGCTATATGTAATTTGCTGGCTTGGCCTACCCAAAATTTTACCACACCAGCCGCCACTGGTATGTGCTTAGGCAACGATATCTGTGAATATCGTATTACAATGGACCACAGGAGTGATGACGTAGATTTGATATGACATCTGCCAGTTTCACTTTCCAAACAAACGTTGTTTAGTGTGGATAATTTGTATTTTTCGTTATTTTTTCATTTATTTTATAGAATCTTTCCGCTTTTTGCAATATTTAAGTATTCTAATAGTTACTACAACAATTTTACAAGGTTGTGTAAATAATAAAGCACATTGTTTTTATGCTAATAGGAATAAAATGAAAGTATCAATAAAGTAAGGTTAAAATTTCTTTAATTAAACTTTTAAACCATATTTCATAGAAATAGAACTCTGAATTATGACGGTATTATCGTAAAAACACTATACTTACAAGAAAAAGCAGCAGAGGAAGCAAAATGTTAACTTTATAGGAATTAAAAAGTCTTGAGATTTGACATTTCAACGTTTGTTTGGAAAGTACTAATGACAATGTGACGTCACACTCCTGCGGTCCATTAAATTCACTCTAGTCAACATATATTACATTTTTGTTGATAGATAAAAATTAAACGATCTGGTATTATTTCAAAAAGATTTCCAATGGAAAAGATTTCAAGAAGAAAAAGAAGAAAATTAGTAGAATTACATTGCTATGCTGACAAAAAAAAGAGAGCTTTCTTACATTAAAATTTAAAAATTCACCTTTTAAACTTTTTATTGATACAGGAACCACTAAATATTTCCTTAATCTTGATATAGCCAATAAATTCTAGAAAAATGATAATAAATATGAACTATTAATAGTTACATAAATTTTTATCTTTTAAATTTCACAAGATCTTTGATGATCTTAATCGTAAGGCTTCTGAAAGCAAATCCTGATTTTATCCAAGCTACTCTTACTACAAAGCATTCTATTCTTCCTATTAATTACGATGTCACAAATAAAGCCCAATTCTATACAGGTCCAGATATCAGGTCAAATCGTCATCCCAAAACAAAAACTCGAAGGTGCCATTCTAAGAGAAACTCTCACCGTCGCATGTAATCAACTTGCCTGGACCGAGCTAGTCAATAACACTGATAAATAAATCCAAGTAGCATTAAATGATCCCATCAAAAGTCAACCAATAATCGCGAAAAATATCATATATAAAACGTCAGATATCATACCTACCGAAGACAATAATCTAAGAGATGTGGATCCTCTCCTAAGAACCAATAATTTTAATACAGAAAATGAATCTTAACTAAGACGGCAGTGTAGAAAGTTTGTATCAAGAATATTTCATCATCCAGATAATCCGTTAACATGTACTAACCAAATAAAACATCACATACGAAACCATAGATAAAGTTCCGGTTTATACCAAGTCATATCGGTATCCACACATCCATAACGATGCTCGATCAAGGAATCTTCAGACCAAGTCAATGAATGAGAAAACCATCGATGACAGATATCCAATTTCCAATAAGACATTCTGGACAAACTAGGACGCTGCCAATACTTTTCCACTCTAGATGTAGCCAACAGATTTTATCAAATTAAAGTGGAGGAAGAAAATATCTAGAAGACTGCATTTAACGTAGAAATGGTCACTATGAATACCTAAGAATGCCATTCGGACTCAAAAATGCACCCTTAACATTCCAGAGAGTAATGGAGAACCTACTAAAAGGACTTATGGGAGATATATGTCTAGTCTGCATGGACATTATTGCATTTTCAATCTTTCTTCAAGAACACATGGTAAACCTTAAAAAAAATATTGAGAAACTACGATAAACAAGATGTGTTTATCGTAACAAAGAGTTGACAAACTTTTTAAACCAACAAACTAAGAATATTTTTGATTATTATCAGCTAAACTAGCATCCAAATCTTGATTTTTCGTCTGGATTCATTATATCTGTCCAAAATTAATTACGCCCTAATGATGCTTGTCAAACTGACAACAATAGAATTACGAGATACCTTCGTGACAGATCTGTCATAAGTTTGTCGCTGAGAAATCATGGACAGGATGGAGTTTTGTCAGTAGGAAATGTGGCGTTGATATGACGTTTTATTAGTTAAAAATAGTCCAGTGAAATAGTCTCAAAACTATCGAAGGGCTTTATTTACAGCAGATGCTTCAGCGGAAAAGATGCTGGATTGATTATTTGGGATAAATTGTTTTTTTATCTTCATTTTTGGTACAAAGTAAGCACTCGCTGTATACAGATTGAACCAAATTAAAACGGAACATACAATTTAATACATGTGTGTTTGAACTGCATTTGAAATAGTGGACCAATATAAAACTCGGACAAAAATAAATCCATACCTAGGTATAGACATTGTATAAAATATCGTTCAACTATCTGTCTCACAACAATGTTGTTTGCATAAGACGGGTTTGTCTAAGGAAACGATTATAGTTCAGGAAATAAAGCTCGAAAATAGTTAAAACCTCGCAATTTTTTCGTCCTGCATGTATCCATTTGAAATTTTAACAAAAGGTAGGTGATAGCCCAAGGATCAAAATCTATATCGAACCGAAGTGCGCTGAAGGGTTTTAGGGGTGAAAACTACCCCTAATTGTCAAAAATTATAAAATAACATATTAAACCTGAATATGGGTAAGATTTGGTTTGAATTAGTTAAATAATGATTATTTTATACTTTTGAATAGAGTTCCATCATATTTCAACCCTTAAAAAGCAACCCTTGTTAGAGATTAATGTAAAAAAATTACCAATTATAAAAAAATGATTTCGCCTTGGATCGATTTGGATAAAAATTTGGATTTAAGCTCAATTCACCCGCTGCTTTATAGTTTATGTCATGTCGACGAACCCTGATTGTTCTAAGGGGTGAAAACTACCCGTAATTGTCAAAAATTATAAAATAACATATTAAACCTGAATATGGGTAAAATTTGGTTTGAATTAATTAAATAATGATAGTTTCGTGCTTTTGAATAAAGTTCCATCATATTTCAACCCTTAAAAAGCGACCCTTATTAGAGATTAATATAAAAAAATTAGTAATGCGAGAAAATGATTTCACCTTGGAACGATTTGCATAAAAATTTGGAATTAAGCTCAACTCACCCTCTGCTTTATAGTTTATGTCATGCCGATGAACCCTGATTGTTCTTAGGGGTGAAAACTACTTCTAATTTTCAAAAATTGTAAAATAATATTATAAATCTTAAGATGAGTGAAATTTGGTTTGGATTAGTTAAATAGTGATTTTTTTATACTTTAAAATACAAATTCATACATTTTCAACCCTTAAAAATCAATTGTTATGAGTGCTATAGGTGAAAACAATTTTTTGCCAAAATTTTGCAACTTTTCAACTTTTGAAAATCACCCTTTACAACATTGCAGTTTTTATAAACTAATTTATAAGATATAAATTGAAAAAAGTAGAATTAAATACAAAAAAATTTATCAACATAAAAAGGCACCATATATTCTTATACATTTACATAAATAGTTGAAAATATTTACATTTATAGGTAAAACAATTGTAATATTAATTTTATTCGTCATCAATTACATCTTCATCGTGATCTATGTCATCCTCATCTTCAATTATTGGTGGACTATTATTGCACCCTTCACCTGAGCACCCAGAACAAGTAGAGTTACAGTATAAACCAACTTTTCTGCACCCACATGAAACACCGCATCCTTTTTTGCATTGCCAAAAAATAATTTTCAAAAGTTCATCGAGTGCAGGTTGTTTGTTCATGCGTACGGGTAATAACAAACCATCTTTGGAATACCATCCCCAATCTGTTGCTCTAATATTTTCATTGCCAAGCCATAGACATATGAGCAGATGTTTTATTCTGTTGTATGGGATTTCAAAATAAGAACGCTTAAAATTTCGAATGTATAACGCCCCACTAGCTAATATACCGGTTTTGTAGATTACTATGCTCCGAAATGTACTGTACTATACTAATAAAATTTTCCGGAAAAAAATTCACTGGTTTTTTTTAACGTATTTCCTTTAATTTTTAACGATAGAGTGTTTCTTCAAAAACGATTTGTAGAGGTTTTTAAGAGCTACAAGAATCTGTGAATTAAATCTTTTTGGAACCCTTGGTTTTTAAATGGGGTGAGTTTAAAGGGATCGAAAAAGATGGTGCTTGATCGTAAATCGATGCTTTAAACGGCTATATCTTGCCAAATATTCATTGTACAACAAATCTAAATGAAGGATAATTTTAGTCATTAAAAAAGCTACAATTTGGTAATTTGTATTTTTTTTATATATTCAGTATTTTCGGGCATATTTAAAAAAAGAAGGGTAAAAAATATGAAATTGTAAATCGTTTCTCGCTTTAAGCTGTACTTTTTATAACACAAAGCATTTTAAATGGGTCAAACTTCTTGGACATATTAACAATACATGTACAAAGGGAATTTCAGAAGGGTGAAGATCGATTTTAATTATGGGGTGGTTAGGGGGTTGTTTTCATCGATTTTTTCGTAAAAAATGAGGTATTGACCTTATTTTCATCATAACTCACTCAATTTTTCAGCTAGAGTCTTTTTTATGATAGGTCTATTTATGCTCTTTAAAAAAGGTTTTGTGAGTTTTCTTCCAAAAATGCATCATTTTCCCGATATTTGATTTTGAATCTTTCAAATTTGGCATTTGAAGAAAACCGCTGAACATTAATAGGCCGTATTTCGGTTCCTGTTATATCCCAAAAACATTTTAAAAAATGAATTGTATTTGTCTTTTTAAAAGCTACAAATTTGTTCTCTACAATTTTTTTGATAAAATGCACCATTTTCGAATTATTCGCGAAAAATCGATTAAAAACGTGGATTTTTTCGTCCAAAAATTATTACTTTCAATCGCGAATAACTTGAAAAATATCATTTTATAAAAAAAATGTATAGCACATTTTTTGTTTAGAATCACTTTTTTAATCGAAACCTGTAGTTAAAACGTAAAAAAAAATTTCACCCCGGAGATGGGGTGGCAACCACCCCCTAGGCTTTGGCGCACTTTGGTTCGATATAGATTTTGATCCTTAGGCTATTACCTACCCTCTGTTAAATTTCAAGTCAATCCAGGGAGCACGAAATAATTGCGAGGTGAAATGCTTCATTTCCTGGACTATAACTGGTTTGACAGCATAAATCGTAGATTTATGTGTAGCTTTCAATTTTTATGAGTTCAGAATCCAGCAGCCCACTGAAGTATTGGATTTTTATAATATAAATATTTGACAATATTTTGTTGGCCAACCACCTACAGCAGAATTGAGCCGAAATACATTATATTCCTATGTTCCGAATTTATTTCGTTCAATCTGTATGTTACTAAATATGACCCATTTGGATACTTTACAGTGTAATCTGAATAATTAATTAAGATCTCCAAGATGATTATGACAGAATTCAGTTTGGTATTTAGGAATAATAATATTTGTAAGCATCCAAATATATATATATATATATATATATATATATATATATATAAATATATATATATATATATATATATATAATATAAATATACAGATTGAACGAAATAAATTCGGAACATGGGAATATAATGTATTTCGGCTCAATTCTGCTGTAGCTGGTTGGCCAACAAAAGATTGTCAAATAATTATATTATAAAAAATCCCATACTTCAGCGGCTGCTGGATTCTGAACTCATAAAAATTGAAAGCTACACATAAATCTACGATTTTATTATGCTGTCAAACCAGTTATAGTCCAGGAAATGTAGCATTTCACCTCGCAATTTTTTCGTGCGGCGTGGATTGACTTGAAATTTAACAGAAGGTAGGTAATAGCCTAAGGATCAAAATCTATATCGAACCAAAGTGCGCCAAAGCCTAGGGGTGGTTGCCACCCCATCTCCGGGGTGAAATTTTTTTTTACGTTTTAACTACAGGTTTCGATTAGAAAAGTGATTCTAAACAAAAAATGTGCTATACATTTTTTTATAAAATGATATTTTTCAAGTTATTCGCGATTGAAAGTAACAACTTTTAGACGAAAAAATCCACGTTTTTAATCGATTTTTCGCGAATAACTCGAAAATGGTGCATTTTATCAAAAAAATTGTAGAGAACAAATTTGTAGCTTTTAAAAAGACAAATACAATTACAAATACAATATCAATGTTCAGCGGTTTTCTTCAAATGCCAAATTTGAAAGATTCAAAGTCAAATATCGGGAAAATGATGCATTTTTGGAAGAAAACTCACAAAACGTTTTTTAAAGAGCATAAATAGACCTATCATAAAAAAATAAGGTCAATACCCTCATTTTTTTACGAAAAAATCGAGGAAAACAACAACCTAACCACCCCCATAATTAAAATCGATCTTCACCCTTCTGCAATTCCCTTTGTAGATGTATTGTTAATACGTCCAAGAAGTTTGACCCATTTAAAATGCTTAGTTTTAGAAAAAGTACAGCTTAAAGCGAGAAACGATTTACAATTTCATATTTTTTACCCTTCTTTTTTTAAATATGCCCGAAAATACTGAATATATGAAAAAAATAAAAATTACCAAATTGTAGCTTTTTTAATGACTAAAATTATCCTTTATTTAGATTTGTTGTACAATGAATATTTGGCGAGATATAGCCGTTTAAAGCATCGATTTACGATCAAGCACCATCTTTTTCGAGCCCTTTAAACTCACCCCATTTAAAAACCAAGGGTTCCAAAAAGATTTAATTCACAGATCCTTGTAGCTATTAAAAACCTCTACAAATCGTTTTTGAAGAAACATCTATCGTTAAAAATTAAAGGAAATACGTTAAAAAAACCAGTTAATTTTTTTCCGGAAAATTCCATTAGTATAGTACAGTACATTTCGGAGCATAATAATCTACAAAACCGGTATATTAGCTAGTGGGGCGTTATACATTCGAAATTTTAAGCGTTCTTATTTTGAAATCCCATACAACAGAATAAAACATCTGCTCATATGTCTATGGCTTGGCAATGAAAATATCAGAGCAACAGATTGGGGATGGTTTTCCAAAGATGGTTTGTTATTACCCGTACGCATGAACAAACAACCTGCACCCGATAAATTTTTGAAAATTATTTTTTGCCAATGCAAAAAAGGATGCGGCGTTTCATATGGGTGCAGAAAAGTTGGTTTATACTGTAACTCTACTTGTTCTGGGTGCTCAGGTGAAGGGTGCAATAACAGTCCACCAATAATTGAGGAAGATGATGATGACATAGATCACATGAAGATGTAATTGATGACGAATAAAATTAATATTATAATTGTTTTACCTATAAATGTAAATATTTTCAACTATTTATGTAAATGTATAAGAATATATGGTGCCTTTTTATGTTGATAATTTTTTTTGTATTTAATTCTACTTTTTTCAATTTATATCTTATAAATTAGTTTATAAAAACTGCAATGTTGTAAAGGGTGATTTTCAAAAGTTGAAAAGTTGCAAAATTTTGGCAAAAAATTGTTTTCACCTATAGCACTCATAACAATTGATTTTTAAGGGTTGAAAATGTATGAATTTGTATTTTAAAGTATAAAAAACTCACTATTTAACTAATCCAAACCAAATTTCACTCATCTTAGGATTTGTAATATTATTTTACAATTTTTGAAAATTAGGGGTAGTTTTCACCCCTAAGAACAATCAGGGTTCATCGGCATGACATAAACTATAAAGTAGAGGGTGAGTTGAGCTTAATTCCAAATTTTTATGCAAGTCGTTCCAAGGTGAAATCATTTTCTTCGCATTACTAATTTTTTTATATTAATCTCTAATGAGGGTCGCTTTTTAAGGGTTGAAATATGATGGAACTTTATTGAAAAGCACGAAACTATCATTATTTAATTAATTCAAACCAAATTTTACCCATATTCAGGTTTAATATGTTATTTTATAATTTTTGACAATTAGGGGTAGTTTTCACCCCTAAGAACAATCAGGGTTCGTCGACATGACATAAACTATAAAGCAGCGGGTGAATTGAGCTTAAATCCAAATTTTTATCCAAATCGATCCAAGGCGAAATCATTTTTTTAGAATTAGTAATTTTTTACATTAATCTCTAACAAGGGTTGCTTTTTAAGGGTTGAAATATGATGGAACTCTATTCAAAAGTATAAAATAATCATTATTTAATTAATTCAAACCAAATCTTACCCATATTCAGGTTTAATATGTTATTTTATAATTTTTGACAATTAGGGGTAGTTTTTCACCCCTAAAACCCTTCAGCGCACTTCGGTTCGATATAGATTTTGATCCTTGGGCTATTACCTACCTTCTGCTAAAATTTCAACTGGATACATGCAGGACGAAAAAATTGCGAGGTTTTAACTTTTTTCGAGCTTCAATTCCTGAACTATTACGCCTCCTTAGACAAACCCGTCTTACGCAAACAACTTTGTTGCGAGACAGATAGTTGAACGATATTTTATACAATGTCTATACCCAGGTATGGATTTATTTTTGTCCAAGTTTTATATTGGTCCACTATTTTAAATGCAGTTCAAACAGACATGTATTAAATTGTATGTTCCGTTTTAATTTGGTTCAATCTGTATATAAGCGGGGATGCTACGGCTTCTGCCGCTTCCCGCATTTCGATCGCCATCTTTTTCTATCTCTCCAGGTGTCTTCATTAATGGTTCTGTATTTCATGGATTTCCATAACACCTTGTATCCAAGACTTGGCTGGTCTTCCTCGTTTCCTTCTATTACTTGGATTGTAATTTCATAGCTCTTTTTGGCCATCTGTTGTTGTCTATCCTCTGTACGTGTCCATACCATATTAACTGTCTAGTTTCTATTTTTTCAGAAGTTGTATGTTACTCTAACTATTTTTCTTCCAATTTTAAAATTAGGTATTTCCAACCGTGTCAACTTTTTTCTTTCCTTTTACTGTCATTTGCCAACATTCTGCTCCATATGTAATAATGGGCTCTACTTTATAGATAGTCATTTTAGTTCTCATAGTAGCTTTGTTGGACCAAAGTATCGAATTCAGAATTTGAACACTCTTCCTGCCTTGTTGCACTCTATAGTCTATATCTCTTATCGTTCTTTCTTTACTGCAGATAATACGTCCCAAATATTTGTATTCGTAGCACCTTTTTATTTGTCTAATTTCCAAATCCGGGTCTTCGTCTTCCACTGCCTTATTCGCATATATTCTGTTTTTGACATATGAAACTCGGTATGAAACTCATCCTCCATTTTTCATATTCATCTATGAGCTTTCTAAGCATATAATCTGCATCTTCTTCACAGCTTGCAATTAGTACTTGATCATCTGCAAAGAACAGCGTTGTTAGATAATGGTTGTTAAGTTTCAACCCCATTCCCGCACATTTTTGTCTCCATTGGTGCAGTGCTTCTTAAATATATATTTTGAATAGGGTGGGGGAAAGACAACATCCTTGTCTCAAGCCTTTCGTTACTGTAAATACCCTTGAGAAAGTATTTTCTGTTTTTACAGTGGTTTGAGGACATTTATAGATGTTCAGTATTGCTTTTAGATATGTTTTACTAAGGTCCGTTTTCGTCAAGACACTAAATAAGAGTTTTAAAGGAACTGTATCATAAGCCTTCTCCAGATCTATAAATATTAGATGCGTAGGGAGGTTTCGAGCTGTTCGTTTTTCAATTACTTGTTGAAGGGTAAATGTGTGCCAAATGCCGCCCATGCCAGTCTAACTCGTCTCTTTATTTCTGCTGTTTGGTTCTCTTTGTAAGTTTTATAGTTCGACCAAGATATATATATATATATATATAATATATATATATATATATATATATATATTAACTTGTTCTATTTCATCTTGTCCGATTCTCATTGTGTCTTCCTCTGTATTTGTTATGGTTTTGGTCTTGCTGTAATTCATATTAAGGCCTATCTTTCCAGCTTCTACGTCCAGTTCTTTCATCATTTCAAATAATTCTTCTTTTTTATCAGTTATCAATACGATATCATCAGCGTACCTGAGATGGTTCAAGCGTTGTCCACAAATTTTACTACCTTTTTCTTTCCATTCTAATCTTTTAAAAGTATCTTCAAGAGCCTGATTGAAAAGTTTCGGCGATATTGTATCACCCTGTCTCACGCCTCTATTTATTTGTATTGATTTTGTTCCTTCACATACTTTAATTGTTGTTTTGGCTTCCTTATATATATTGGCTATTAGTTCTGTATATCTGTGGTCAATTCTGATGTTAATCAAAGAACTTTTCACTACCCAATGTTCGACTCTGTCGAAAGCCTTTTCGAAATCTATGAAGGCCATATATAGAGGAATTTGGTATTCATCTACCTAGGCCAAATTCTGAGACTTGACAAAGAGGAGCGAAGTGCGGAAATTACTAGAAGAGCAAGACTAGCATGGGCAGGAATTGGAAACCAAGGCAAACAGGAATAAACTAGCCACAACAGAAAGAACAATGGAAAGAGCAATGTTAGGTATACGACTGTCAGATAAAAAGAGGAACGACTGGGTAAGATCCAAAACAAAAGTCGAGGACATAACAATAAAAATTGCAAAACTTAAATGGAGCTTCGCGGGTCACACTGCTAGACAGAAAGACCAACGTTGGAATTCTACAATACAACATTGGAGACCTTGCAAAAGTAAACGACCAAGAGGAAGACCAAAGATGAGATGGGTTGAGGACATTAGAAGAATAGCCGGAACAAATTGGAAATATGTTGCTCAGGATAGAGACCGATGGAAGGAGTTGGGAGAGGCCTATGTCCAAACATGGACGACAGAAGGCTAAGAAAAAGAAGAAGAAGTGGTATTCATTTGCTCGTTCTAAAAGTATCTTCGTACTTAGTAAATGGTCACTTGTGCTGAATCCCTTTCTAAAACCAGCTTGTTCTTTCGACTGGTATCCATCGAATTTGTTGTCAATCTATTGGTTAAAATTTTTGTTAGGAGTTTATACATTACATTAAGGAGTGTTATAGGACGGTAGTTTTTTATATCTGCTTTATCCCCTTTCTTGTGTAGGATAATGGTTACTGATTGCTTCCAGTTGTTTGGGATTCTTTTTTTTTTAATATATTTTTAAAAAGGGGATGCAGAGTATTAATTACCACTTTTCCACCATATTTCAGCATCTTTGCAGTTATTCCATCTTTTCCAGGCGATGTGTTGTTTTCATTTCTTTCAATGCCTTCTTTATTTCTGATTTGCTTATTTCTGGCTGTAGCTCTGAGTTGACATTTTTTATTTTAACCTTAAGTTGGTTTTTAATTTCTTCTGGTGGTTCCTTTTTTGTTTTATATAATTCTGAGTATGGTGTCATCTTTAACGTTTGTTTCTACTCCATTTTCATCTTTTATTTTGTTTATTTTAAACTTACCTAATTTCGGCTTTAAGCATTTCAATATTTTTGTTGTTTTTTATTACTTCTTCTATTTTTATTTCTTGTTCTTTTCTCTTATTTTCTTTTATCATTCTGCTTAATGTTTTATTGATTTCTACATATTCTATAGATTTCCTTTTGCCTCCTTCGTTCAGCTTTCTTACAGTGTTACATTAATGATTAATACAGAAACAAAGTATTAATCATTAATGTAAAATAATACATGAAAAAGTCTCACAAAGAATGACTTACTTAGGATTGCACATTGTCAGCAGATAAACGGCGAGCAATTTAAGCATTTATACTTGAATTGAAATACTATACAACGACAATTTTCATAGAACTATTTATTGCTTACTATACGTGTTTACAGAGCTTAGTTTCACTGGCTGCTAAATACAAAATCAAATTAAAGCTAACATAAGTCATAAATGCAAATCAGAAGTCCATAGTAAAGAAGAAGTCGTTTCTAAAAACTATAAAATTTTATCTTGGGGAAAAACGTAGGTGCATTACACAAAATCGTTTATATTGTCCTTCTCAGAAACATATAAATACGTAGCGAATAATAACTGCTGCATTTGACTAACTGTAAAGGCGTGTACAGACCTACAAACGCATGCGGTGAGCAGCCACGAATACACATACGTGTGCAAATGTGGACGGCGCTTTCGTAACCTCTCGCGTTGCTTCTCGCGAATGACTTGAGCACACATGCTGCGAGCCAGAGTGGTGTCGGTTTTTTAGCACACATAAAAGAAACATACGTGTGCACGCGCGCTCAGTTTAGACGGATAGTGTGAAGATTTGTTGATTTGCAAGACAAGTTCGGATTTATTGAGTTTTATTCATTTTATTGATTTATGTGTAAAATGGAGTGGTCAAATGAACAATGTTTGCAATTCATAGATTTGTATGAAGAAAACCCTATATTATGGAATCCAAAAAATAAGTTTTATTATTCAAAAACAAAAAAAGAAAATGCATCGGAGTCGATTTCAAAAAATCTTGATATAGATTCAGGAGTTGTGAAAAATAAAATGAGCAGCTTACTTGGTTCTTTTAGAGCTCAAAGGAGCATAAGAAGTCCGTGGGTACAGGAAAAGGTATTGTGTTTTTACAGTAAGTACAGGGTGTCCCAATTCGGACACTTGTATAGGTTATTTCGGTTGATATGGAAGATAAAGCATTGCAGTTTTAACGAACCTGTACTACTTTTTAGTCAAACTTTTAATGCTGCAAACAAAAATGGACTACCGAGGTTTCTAAGATGCCGGTTGAAAATAAAAATTAGTGTAAATATATAAATGTTGTACATCATTAAAGCGGTAATAAAAAAACCATTTTTCTTGGTACAAAAAAATACAGAGTGTTTCCTGTGACCAGAAATCTTAATGTTATCAGTTAGCGTTCCTTAACAGGTATGGCTTTTCTTAAGACTATGTCGTTTTTTTTTTTATTACGTGGCCTGTATCATTTAAAAAGCGTTCAAAGTCTTCTACTGACATACGTGTAAAAGTTTGAAATTGTCCAGTATTAGGTTCTAACGCCAAATCTACTAGTAAATCGGACTTCATTTATAGATTTCTTCTTTTAAAAAAATGCGTCGTCCACCATCACATCATTTTTTCACGAATGGATGGATTTTTCATGCGTGTGCTAGTCTGTACGCGCCTTTAATGTTAAATTTAAACAAATGAGGCCCTCCTTCTAAAGATAGGGATTATATTAAACAAATTTTCCCCAGAAATATGAAAGAATAAATGCATTTTAATATTTTAAGAGATTTTTGGCAACTAATTTACATAAACTTAAATAGTAAGCGATATGAATTTAAAACAATAAAATAAAATCGAAAATCAAATGAACTAAACATAGGAGATGGGACAGAAGTGATTTTTAAAATTATTTTCATTGGTTTTATAACCATACCAAAATTTATCATATTTTAATACATTTGTTACTCGTAATGTTTATACAAATTAAATGTATTTTCAAACAAATATATACTATATTAATTAAAACATATTGGAAAATGATTATTTCCGCATCTAATTTAGTTAATTATTCAAAATGATCATATATGTTAATATTTGAGTTTGTTTAAATGAAAAACATAAAACGTTTTCGATACCGGAATATTATTTTATCTGCTCGCTAAAAATATGTCGATGGTAAATAAATTTTCGTGTGATATTTTATAAACTCCGATAATAAATTTCGCAAAGAGCGGTTGTTTTCAGGATATACATAACATTTGCAATTAATTTATTAGTGGTAGTGATTTTTTAACAGAATTAAACATCATTGGTAAGCTTAACAAATAATAAACTAATACAGAAATAAAAACTTCAAATTTGTATATTTGTATAAAATTTTTTATTAAAACCTGTTAAAAGTGTCGTCCAAAAATTAGAAATGCGTAACGTTTTTAATCTGAATCGGATCATCTTCAGTGCATTCTGTTAGTATAAAGATTGAACGAATTTAAAATAGATCATACAATTTAATATATGTCTGTTTGAACTGCATTTGAAATAGTGGACCAATATAGAACTTGGACAAAAATAAATTCATACCCGGTGATAGACATTGTATAAAATATCGTTCAAGTATCCGTCTCCTTTTAGAACCCACCATAGTCTAGAGCGCAGCTCAAAGTCAATGTTGCCAATCACCGTGTAATAATCCGATTTGCAGATCTTTTTGAGACTTATAATTTCTTCGTATCTTTAAATAAATCGGATATTTGCCTATATTTTTCATTGTATTTACCAATCTAGTACAACAGACTATTTTTTATATGTGGATTACCGTTTGGACCTCCTCTAGTGTTGGGGGTCTAGTTAATTCATTTTCTTCTTCATCTTCCCCACAGGTCTTGTTGTTGTACCTCCTGCCGTGCCTGCTGCTACCTCTGTTGTTGTGTCCCTTTGTTTAGTAATTCCTTAAAATATGTTATCCAGGTTCTCTTAATTTCGTCCATATCGCTAATGATTCTACCTTTTTTATTTTAGCAGAGGCTAGTCTTTGGTTTGTATCCCTGTCTTAATTGTTTGATAAATTGGTACGCACTACGTGTTTCGTTTTCCTTAAACTCCCTCTCTATGTTTAGTGTCCGTTGGTTTTCGAACTTTCTCTTTTTCTGCCTGCACAGTTTATCTGCTCTTCATCTTTTGTTCTTAAATTCTGTTTTTTCTCTCTCTAGTACGTCTGAGTATGTAATTCTTATGTGCTTCATTTCTTTCCTGTATAGCTTGTTTGCATTCTTCATCGAACTATGTTTCTTCTCTCTGTTGCTTTTTTTGTTCCTAGGACTTTTTTCGCTGTGTTGAGTATGATACTGCTTATGGTGTTTTATTTGTTTTCATTGTGGAGTCTGCTCTGTTTTCTTCTAGTAATTTTTCATTCACTGTTCTCTCAAATTTTTCTTGTATCTCAGAGACTTTTAAGTTTAGTTTTTCTTGTTTTGGATATTTTTCCTTTACCTGTCGACTGATTTTGCTTCTAAACCGTGTTTGTACTAGTAAATGGTCTGAGTCACAGCTTGCGCCACGTTTGCTTTTAAGATCTAATATATTCGTCGACATTAATATGGTCTATTTGATAGATGTCCTTATGTATGTTCCAGTATGGGAAGCATATGGAACTGATAATTATATTCTTTGCAGCTGCGAAATCTATTAGAAACTGGCCATTCTCATTTGTGTCTATGCAAATTATGTTTCCCTATTACCCCTACGTACTCTTCTTTATTCCGATCTTGGCGTTTATGTCGCCTATCACCATTTTTCGAAATTGGTAGTGTAGTAATGGTTTATTTGGCATTCGGAATGCTTTCTTGCAGTCCACAAATATCAGTGCTAATGGTTTGTTGTATTCTCCACACTTCTCTATGAGGTTTTTTACCACCAGTAAGTGGTCGTTAGTGCCGTATTTCAATCTAAATATAGCTTGTGCTCTAAACTGATAGAAGTCTAACTTCATCACCAGGTAGTGATTTGCCAACATTCAATATGATAAAAACATAAAATATTGTTGAATTTGAAAAGGCACGGGTGATTTTGTGATGTTGGTGCTGTATTGAATTAGACATTTTTCAGCAGGTACGAGATATTTTCGTATTTTTTCTCGTTGATAAACTTGACACACTGTTTTGACAAAATATGTTTTTTTCGCCACAGTTTTAAATATTGACCTTGATTCTCATGCACATCCTGTTTTTATAATGTCTATTGTAGGTCATTGTTATACAAACTATTTCTGCGTAGTCATTGGATTAGATGGTCTAATAAACAGCAGTTAGCATGTGTAAATAACTAAAATAAAAGTATTTGTTTATAAATTATCCCTGTTTTCAGGGATATATATCCCTGTATATAAGGTAAACATGTGCATTCTCTACGATTTATTTATTTATTTTTTATTTAAATTAACGTGTCTCAGCAACAAAGGTCATTGACACGGTTAGAGAAGTAAGACTCACAGTATAATAAAATAATACAATTACAATGTTGATAAAATGGTAAAAAAATAATATCTATATCTGACAGTCTTTAAGAAACATTATCACACAAGTTACTATTATAACTAAAAGTGGCGATTATACCTTTATCCAGTTTATGTCGATTTCGTGTGTTGGTATATAACTGGCACTCAACTAATATGTAAGGACAGTACTGGCTTGAAATCAAAGCACTAGCCAGAAATAGAGTTCGCTGGAGACACTTTGTGGAAGCCCTATGTTCCTCTTAGGAATCTTGGGACTATATATATATATATATAACAACTAATATGTGCTTGACGGTGACAGAGGTATTGCAGGTATGGCACCAAGGAGGATCGGCCTGACTCATTAGGAACCTATGTGTAAAACGGCAATGCCCAATTCTTAATCTTATTATAACAACTTGTCTCTTTTAGAAAGTGTTAGTAGTTTTTAGGAGGGAAGTCTTGGTTGAATATTATGAAGTTTTGAGCTCGTTCTATCGCAGGGGCTTTGCCAGGCTCTCACACACATTTGTTTGACTGTATGTTACAAATCGACCTCAAGTTGAATACTTTCTATAAGTCCATCAGAACGGACTGCCTCTTTAGCTGCTTGATCTGCATTTTCATTTCCTGCAATATTCATGTGTGATGGAGTCCAAATAGTGCTAACCGATACAATTGTATCGTTTAATTGATGGCACGCGTTGTGGATACTTTGGATTAATGGATTTTGGTTGAAAAGTCAGTGCAGAGAGTCAGCGCAGAGAGTCAGTGCAGAGTAAGAGCTGTTATCATAGCATACAGTTCGGCTGTGTAGATTCTACAGTGACATGGAAGATAGTAGATAGCTATAAACATGATACTATGACTAACAAGATAGGATCTTCCCGTATCACAAAGTTTACGTCTACGTACTTATTTTAGTAATTAATAAAATATTTTTTGAAAAGATAACAAACAAAAATAGGGTACTTTAGAGTTTATTAAGTCGTCCGTTATATTCACAAATCCATATTTATTATTTTAATCCCCATCGAGCCCATTTAGTTTGCTTAGCTCTTCCAGAAATGGCTTTCATAAGTGGGAGTAAACGATTCCTGTAGAACTTCCCGGATTGTGTAGGTAAGAAGTAGATCGCCCACATTTCAACCCTTAATTACTCCTCATCATTTATCACAAGTGTCTAGGACGCCGTAAAGGGCGGAATCCTCCCTGAGGCTCGTATTTGTATCCGACACTAAGTTTATTAAACCTTAATTACCTCCTTCTTGTAATATACATAAATAGTCTGTAGGGCACCCTTTTTTAATTTGTAAATAAATCTGGAGGATTTAATTTGGAACAGAGCTAAATTTATATACAATGTTTTGGAGACGAATTTATTTAAAACAATATAAACATATAAAAATAATATATTACATATTATAAAAACACAGGTCTGCGACCAAAAATTGTTTAAAATTGAATAAGGTGAAGTGGGTATATGTGATAATGGGGCAATTGTAATAGTGCATTTAAAAATGGCTATTTAAATAATTACGAGTGTGACACCTATTAGATGGGACCTTAAATATGTTGAATGATGAGCCACCACTAGAAACTACGTAAATCCAAAAATAGATTTTAGTTCAGTAGGGATAGCCCACGAGTGTGTTCGAATTCAACACAGAATTTGTTATACATTTACCCCGTTTGTGAAGTATGATATTATTTTTTCGGTAAGTAAGACTATTATTATAATTTTAATTGACATAGTAGTTTATTCTAGTTTGGGAGAACATTATGATGTAGGTTATTTAAATAAAAACTTAATATTAACCTCAAATTTTTGTTATAACACATTTGCCCCTTCAAATTTTGTTGTTGGAATAAATGTATTATTGCAGATTGGGATAAATGTGTCATTAGTATATCACATTTACCCCATTTATACAACTCCTTAAATTTAAAATATTTAAACAGTGGCAAGTTTTACAAGGTTTATTTTTTGTTATAGGTACAATGGTTCGCTGCTACAAAAGAAAAACTTCAAATGAAGGCAAAAATTCGGCAGCTGATCTCAACGCTGCAATGTCTGATGTTTTAGCAGGTCGAACATCAATTTATAAGGCAGCAAAATTATACAAAATACCATACGTGGCCCTACATTCTCGTGTAAAAGGTAAACGAGGAGCAGTAAAGCAACTACAGGACGTCTAACGTCAATTTCTACTGCTGACGAAGTTAGATTAGCCAATGGTCTAAAAACGATGGATAAATGGGGATACCACCCATCAAGGAAAGAAGTATTAGAAATTGTACTTTGTAAAGACTAACCATATTGAAACTAATTATAAGTATGAAGTTCCAGGCGAAGATTGCTTTTGTATTAGTTCCAAAAAGGTGGAATACTCTCGAAAAATGGCTCTTGATCCTTTTATAATATACCAGTTTTACGATTTATTAAAATCAATAATGGACGAATATGGTATTCACGACACACCTGAGAGAATCTGTAATTTGGACGAGAGTAGCTTGTGCATTGACCCCAGGAAGACAAAAGTTGTGGAAGGTATAAATATACCTTCATCAAGAACAATTAGTTCTCCTTGTAAAGAAAATACCACAATTACTCTAATGTAGCTGACCAGAAAGCTCCACAATTAATAATTTATAAAGGTTTGCACTTATGGGATTAATGGATAGCTCCACCAGGTACTGATTTTGAGGGTACTGTTTATGCAACGACAAAAAAAGGTTGGATGGAAAGAAGCCGTTTTCAAAAATTATTTCATAAACACTATAATTCCATCACTATCATCTGAAAGACCAATATTGATTATTTATGATGGACATTTCACTCATATGAATATCGAGACGTTAGAAGCCGCTATGCGAAAACATATTATAATTCTAAAACTGCCACCCCATTCCAGCCACCTTTTACAGCCACTAGACTTGACTGTTTTTAAATCCTTTAAAGTTAAATGGAATAAAAAATTGTATGCCTGGCAGCGGCAGCACGTAGGCCAAAAATTACGAAAACAAATATTTTCCCAATTTTTGTGTACAACTTGAAAACAGGTGAACTCCGAAGTAATTATCAACGGCTTTAAAAAAAGGCGGAATTATTTCTTTTAATCGTCACGTCATCCCTAAAACACAATTTCCACTCTGTTTGCTTAATAAGTGGAAGATGATAAAACATTCCAGAATATCTATACGCGAAAATGGTAATGAAGTATTGGTATCAACTAAAGTAACTCAAGAAGTATTTTATCAAAATAAAGAACCTACACCTAATGCTCTAATCGAAAATACTACTTCCAACAAAGTGAAAAATATCTCTGCCAAAGCCGACGAACTTGAATTAATTCCATGTACAAGTTTAACTCAAAATAAGAATGTAACATTTGAAGATTTATTTTTATCAACAGTAAAACAACTTTCAAACGCACCAACCAAAAATAAGAAATGGTTATGCCCTGTATCTGAAGTATTGACATCACAACAAGCTATCGATGTTTTAAAACCAGAAATCTCAACAAAAAGGAAACGGTACTAAAATTCATAAGATAACTAAGGCAAAGCCCAAAAAAAGAAATAAACGATAGTCATTATCATTTAGCAGCAGCGAAGACGATGAGTCAATGTCTCCAATATTCATGGATTTTGATAACACCGACGAGTTTCTGGATACACTTTTGGAATCAGAGCCAAAGGTAGAAATAGATACAAAGAATGACGAGGAAGACAAAGATAATTTGAATTCAACAAAAAGTGCGAATGTATATGTCGGATGTTGGGCATTGGTAAAATATTGCCCAAAAAAGAAATAACAAGCACTATGTGGGAATTGTGAATTGTTAAATTTACACGACCTCAAGGAAACAAATTTGTATGGCCAATAAATCCTGACATTGATACTGTACTACAACAAGATATTATAAAAGTACTACCAGATCCTATCGTCGACAGACGTGGAATGTACGAATTTCCAGTTACCTTTAAAGGCTTTAACATTCAACATTAACTGAAAGAAAACTTGGAGTGTTTGTTTAATTTTAATATACTTTTGTTTCCTTTGTTCTGACATTGTTTTCAAAAAGTTTAAATTCTTTTGTATCTTTTCAACAAAATAAATTCTAAAAAAACACAAGTAGAGAGCTTTAATCACATTTTTATACAATAACCCCAAACTATCAAATATAATATTTACTACAAAAATGTAAACTTTCTTCACATTTGCCCCGGTCCCTGGGGTAAATGTGATATATTGATATGATTTTAAAAACCTTTATGCAACATTACCAACACTAAAGATCATTAAATTTTTTTCTACACAATGAATACAAAACCGTTCAAAGAGTATATGATTTTTTTTGATAAATTTTTGAAACGTTTCCTTAAAGTGTTATATTAAATGAAAGTTGAACTAATCAAAAAGTAGGTCACATTTACCCCACTTCACCTTAAGTGATTTTCATACATTATGTCAACGCTGATTTCGGGAAAAATATTTAAAAAATTCCATCACGTAGTTATTTCACAAAATGAAAAAATAAAGAGTAATTAGCCCTCTCCTGCATGAATTATTGCGAACATAAAATAAAAAATATTTTTATGTATTTTAATTTTTATTAGTGCATATTAGTACATTTAAAATAACTGTTTAGTCCTATATAGAAGCTTTTTGTAAACCTATTAATGATTTCATATGCAATGACTACAAATTATAAGATTTTTTAAAAATCCATAGGTATGTGGTTTAGCATGCGTTATAAGAACATTTTATTTAAATATTATTTTATTAAAATGTTGACATACAAAAATACATTAGATATAAAATTGTGATAGATAATTCCTTTTTTTATTATAACATAAAAATACTTTTTAGATTTGGTGTAAGTTTTCTTTTGAACATATTATTTGATATTGTTGACGATATTTTTGTCATTCTAACATGTGTTCAATGTTGTCCGTACGCACGTAACTTAAAGGTATCTCTTGATGTCTTGCAGGAGTTGTTTTTCTTGTTCTTTTTTTTGTATTGGGGTTGTTCCATTGGTTGACATAGGTGGAGTTCCTTGACGACTAGACGTTGGAGTTCCAGTTTGTTCTACTGGACGACCTCTCTTTCTTGGTAGTTATTTCAGAATTACATAAATATTCAAAAACGCCTTGTTTAAAGTCAAATAATAGCATGCAGTAAGTACGTAAGTACGTACGTAAGTTGATAACATATTTACTAGCTTATTATCGAACCAAGTTATTAGACTTATTTACGTCCTCAACAAAAGTAAATTTTTCTGCAATGAAACCAAACCATGTTATTTTTTCTTTAGGTCTTTTTCGAATGCGATTCCTGAATTTGGAAAATGGTTTAATCGAGCCGTACCTAAAAGCAACAATCATTTTTTTTAATTTTGGACTAATAAACCAGTTATTAAAATATATTTTATGATTAACGTTCTTCAGCACGGTCTCTGTCAGCCACAACAACATTTCCACTGACCCCTAAATCAGGCGCTCCATTTGGAAAAGTATTGATTTGTTCACCAGCAAAAATATCAAAGTCATAACTAAAACCTGATATCTACAAGGAAACTAAGTTCCTGTAGCTGGCTGTATACCATATATTACAAAAATAAAAACCCTGTATAAAAGGTATATAATTAAAACACCCTATCAGGCTATATCACAGAACGTTTTCGGAATTAATATTCCATCAACAGTGTTATCTACGTGTACATGTTTTGAGCCACTAAATACTTGTGTAAAAACCCGTTAAATGTTAAATTGAATTAATGTTACATTATTTGATCGTATATACTAGAATGTTTAAGTTACAACAGGAATAGATGACATGGCAACGTAAGACTCCACTGGAGGTTGCTAGTCCTCAGACTAAGTATCTACGAGGACTTGTTGTCAAAAATTCAAAAATTTAAAAATTTGAACCAAAACTTCATAGTGATGACTGCTATTTTTGTTTTTGCAACGTACGAGGTTTCAATTTAAGAAACGAAAAGGTTATATCTTACCTTAACATTCAATCAGCAATTCGTTCTGCCTCTCATGGACCTGAAGTGTCACAACCCTCTCCTCTAGATTCTTTGGATGATATACGTAATGATATTCTTATTAAGGTGCCTTCTCCATTACTGAAGGTTGGCTATAACTACAGCAAATTGCTCTCTATCTTGAGCTGTTCTTAGTACCGAATGTGTCTCCACGTAATGATCACGAGCCATTAAATCATCAAGGTCTGAAACATTCAGTGCCGATCATCATCAGCACTGTAAAGTACATAAAAATCAGTCAGCAAATTTCAAACAACTTTCAAAATATATTTTTTTGCAGGCGTATAAAATTTGTGCCTGCATTTATTTTCAATATTGTAAATAAAGTAACTTTTTAAAAGGCTCTACAAATAAAATAGAAAAAAATTGTTAGGTTTCATAAATAAAAGACTTTGACCTTGCTAAAAAGAACTCGAACAAACAGGTTTTGAAGTGAGTATATTCACAGAAATTGGAGAGCAGAAAACTAACTAATTTCCATAGTAGCCTTCTTGTAGATCTAGTAAATTAACTTGACAAAGTTACCTGGGATATACTGGGCACATACGAAAAAAGAAGTAAAGGCGAACTTCTCGTAAAACCACAATATGGAAAGAGATCATTCTATTGTAAAGGACCAGAAAACCATTTTTTGTACATCCAAGAATACTACGGTCAGTTTTCAGCTATGACAGAATAGTGCCTATTAGACTAAAAATTTGCGGAAATCAATAGCTCCGAATTTTTAAATATAAACACGAACAAGACATTACGATGATAGGGAAATCATCGTAGCAAACGTAGAAACCAAAGAGCTGTAATGCTTTCAAATTTCCATAAAAAACCAGAGGTTATTTGTTATGAATAATTTCTTCGATTAAAAACCACAGTAGCTGTCATACTATTCTTAAAAGAAATTAAGAGTAAAAAATTAAGAGGTCTAAACTAACTCATTTGACACCTAAAGTGACTCGAGAATGGTGTGGAAAAGAAATGTATGAAAAAAAAAATTTCATAAAATTTAGCAAAAACAACGCCACTAGAAAACTGTAAGAAAGAAAATAATCTCTAAATGATATAAGTATTAAGGATATCGTAAAAATATGAGAGAAAATCTAACAAAAAAAAAATAGAGACAGCTCTAGAAATTGTTAGAAGGAAATATAACTGACAGTTAGTTGCAAAAAAAAATCAAAATAAATAATACAAAGCGGAGATCACAATCCAAAGAGAAAAAAGAAAAAACACACGGATATAAGAAACTAAAAATTTAAACTAGGAAAATGATTAAAAGAGATATGCAAACATTATACGAATAACAAGTGGAAGAAGGCATAGATCGGAATAAAAATATAAATAAGTGATGAATTCGACGATTACTTGATGAAAGTTTATTTTATCTAATGGTAAAACACTGAAAACTTTTGTTTTTAAACACTTTCATAAAAGTCATTATAATTTATTATTACTACGCCGTTTCGGCAGAGCGGCTTTCTCAATTATTGATCACTTTAATTATCATACAATTGAGAAAAACTTGTTCTACTCTACACCTACTCATTATTTTTAATTTTATGACACGTTTACTGTTACTTTTTGTATAAAAATGCAGAATGTACTGATACATCTTTAACATCGATATTTATGTTAGTAGAAAAATAATGATTTGCTAACAAGTTTCATTTAAAAGATTAACTATTGTATTGTACTTTTTAGATAAAAGCTTAATAGAATCCAAAAAAATCTCCAATTATCACGGCAAACATAACTTGTATAATAGAAACGCTTTTGAACATCTTGTCTTTAAACAATATCACATTTCCATGTTACTTAAGACGAACGAACAGAAATTAATTTAATGATGACACAATGCCATGTCGAGGCAGACTACAGCTACAGCTGCCCTAACGATGTTACGGTTCCAGCTAGGTTAGGTTAGTTACACACATTTTGAGGCATTCCTGAATGAAGAGGAGATTCTCTGTTGATGTCAAGCGAACTTTAGATAATTTAATCATTGTTAGAATGTGAGTTACAACACAAGGAGCATCATCCTTGTTTAACTTTGTGGCATTCAAGAACGCTGTATGCGCGTGTATAAAATCAGGTCATTTTGTCGTGTAAGTTGCGATTAGAATTCCGAATCAAGTAAATATGAGATAATAATATTGCGGCTGTACCTGCTTTAAATGAAATAAAAATTGGAAAGGAGGCTACCCAAAGTCGATATAATTTAACACTATTTATAAATGAACAATCAGAAATGGTTTACAACTTTTTCAATTATACATGTACATGACACGTGTACTTACGAACATATATACAGATATCTTCTTCGTTACGTACTCGTACAATAGTTCGATTGATGTGCATCGGTACCATTCCCTCAAGTTACGCAACCATGAGATTCTTCTCCTTCCTGCACTTCTCTTGCCCTGGATTTTCCCTTGTATATTTAATGGAAGTATGTTGTATCTATCATTACGCATAACATGCACCAGGTATTGCAGATTTTGTGTCTTGATGATTTCCAATATTTCCATTCTTTTGTTGACTCTTCTAATGACTTCGTTGTTTGTTACATGCTCGATCCATGGAAAGTTTCGCACGTAATTAGGAGGTTCTAATCATTTTATAGTGCCCCTTTGTCTGTTTCTTGTTGATCGACGATAATAAATATAATAAAAGGTTGAAGTTATGCAGAAAAATGTTGATTTTATTGACAGCTACAACAAATTACACTATATGACGTTCGTTAGGTAACTACTTATGATAAATTGTGCTCACATGAGCTTAAATCGCCAATTTATAATCTCACAAATAATTCATACCTCAGCACAGAGTTTATTCCTTCTATCGAACCATACCAACAAACATTGAACTATTAGCTTACATTACAATTTAATCTAGGCCATGTTCCACTTATCACGGTGAAACTATAAAATATTAAGAAGTTAAGAATAATTAAAGGATTAATTTGTGATTGAACAATCCATGATATCTTCAGGATTCTTCTATACACACACAGTTTAAATGCTTCCAACTTTTTAGTAGTCGCCGCGTTAAGTGTCGTCTATGCTTCTGTCCTGTGAAGCAGAGTCGAGAAAATATAACACCTTGCCAGCCTAACTCTCCAGTTCTCAGTTCTCTTGCATAAAATACCTATCTCAAGTTTGTCCGTTCTTTCTCTATTCGATCTTTGATTTTTTTGGGGTAATCGTGTGATTAATTATTATACCAAGATAATTGTAGCTTTTAACTACTATTTGTAGTTAAACTATTAATTGTACTAAAATTTTACTGTTAATTGTCAGGCTTTCATCATTATTTTGGATTTTTGATATCCTAATAAATTTAGTTTTTTGATGTTTATTGATAATTTTTCATAATTTCACAAGAGATTTTTTCATAATTTCTTTAGAGTATGCATTGAATAGAAGTGGTGACAATACACATTCTTGTCGCACTCCTCTCTTAATTTCTAACTCTTTTGATGTGTGTTCATTACTGCGTATGTATGTTTGCTGTTTATAGTATAGATTTGTTATAATTCGAAAGTTATTGTATTGTAATTGTTTTGCTTTAAGGACGTCCATTAGCTCTTTGTGGACTTTATCGAAAGCTTTGTTGTAATCTATGAAACAGACTTACATATCTTGGTTCACATCCTAGCATCTCTGGATTAGTACGTTGAATGCAAAGAGAGCTTCACGGGTACCTACGCCTTTACGGAATCCAAATTGGGTTTCTTCAATATCCATATCAAATATTTGGTAAATGCGTTTATGGATGATCTTTACAAACATATTAAGTGTGTGAGACTTCAGGTTTATGGTGGGATGGTCAGTGCATTCTCTAGCATTTTTCTTTTTTGAGAGACAAATAAATGTTGAGGTCAACCATTCATTGTGTATGTCACCCGACTGATAAATTTCATTAAAGAGCTTTAAGAGGACGTACATGTACTCATTTTATATTATTTTAAAGATATCAATAGGCAGCTGATCTTTCCACGGGCTTCTTCCGTTTCTGGTATTCTTTAGTATATACAATATTTCTTCCTTTGTAATTTCCATACTTTTTTCTCTGTTCTCGAAAGATATGTCTTGTAAGAGACCTCTTTTGTCGTCGAAAAGCTCTTCCATATATTCTTTCCATCGTTTTAGCTTTTTATCAGTCGTTATTATAGTATTTCCATTTTTATCTAAACGAGTTGTGTGGTAGTTTATTTTTGCAGCCCTGTCATTTGTTTAACCTTTTTATGTAGGTTGAATAGGTCGTATTTGTTGTGAAGATCTTCTATCTCTTTACATTTTTCGTCATAGTTTGTTTTGCCTCTGTTATTATTTGTCAGATTTCTTTATTTATAATTTTGTAATTGTGACTATCTTTGTTCTTGGTTGTCTTTTTTGGTCCATCCTGCTGAGTATTTTGCCGGTCATCCAGTTGTCTTTCTTTCTTATCGGCTCTTTTAATATATCTTTGCATGAAACGAGGAGTGTTTTTATTGTTTTTCATTGTTGGTTTATCTCGTAGGTATGAGTATCTAATTTATCAAAGTATTCGTATATTTTCTATTGGAGTTTGTTTTATATACGGATATACGAAGTATATTACGTTATATTTAGTGGATACAGAATTATAATACAAGAATTTGAGAGGAGTGACGCATACATGCCACAGAATCTACTAATGGTACGAGGTATAAATTAAATATGTCATTTTCATTTCACCAACCCTCGAGACGCAATTTCTTATTTTTCTGTACACGGAGCCGAGACTTGAACCCACATCCACTTTAGCATTCGACAGTGGAGCGAGTAAGAATCGGCCGCCTGGTCCGATTGGCTATCTAACCGACCTTGCTATAATAATAATAATAATTGTAATATTGTATGGCATTTTTGGCAGCAAGATCCTTTCGGATGGGTTCCGGTGCCAATTGCAACTTTTTACCCTGTTTCAAGTAGCTAGTGATGATGTACACCAGCCGGGGGGAACCTACGGGTTTACTTGTCCTTCGAAGCATGGTGAACAGCTCGTATTATTTTTAGAAATGAAAATGTGGTTGTGGGTGCCGAGAATTATAATGCCAGTATCTTACCGCTGAGTTATAGCCATTCTCTTCTTCTTATCATACCATAGACAGATTATGGGCTTATAAATATCTAGTAGGTCAATCTGTTAAGGCATCCACAGTAACACAGTAAACTAGCTGTTACTTTTTCTAATTCGAATCTAGTTCTGAAGGTAATTTGAACATGGTTCAGGTAGTCGACATCACTTCTCTTATGAATAAGAGATTCATGTCTTTGAAGGTTATTTAATTTTTTCTCTGGTGGTCTTTTGTTGGCATTCAAACTAACGTTTGACGTTGGCTCCATATGTAGTTATAGTCACTACAATTAAATATAGTCAGTACAAATAATTTCTCACATATCCGTTGAAATGTCCAAAAGAAAAGTAAAATCGACTCCGACCTATAGGCACTTCTTAGCTTTTTTTTAATATCGGCTTATTGATATGATTTATTTAACAATATAAGTACATACACTTTATACATATTGTAGATAACTTATTTATACATTTAATAAAGATATCTTCGAGTCCGAGCCTGAATGGCACTCTCCAGTATTAAACTCCTCTGATATTCTTGCAAATTCAACAAATCCCCTCTAAAGTTAAATAACCATCCTGTGAGCTATGTATATCCGACCATGTAGGTCGTGTTTAATTAAGAAGCCATTCCATCAATTAATCATTTCGCTGTCGTGTAACGGTTTGCAGAACAAAAATAAATGCCAAAAGCACGCCATGTCTTCGCTATTCATCATTGAAATCCTCAAAGATCCCATTCAAGTTAAGTAACTCCCCTAAGAAAGTTGTGCAAGGGTCACGTCAACGTTTTTTAACTTTATTCGTTTAAGCGAAAGTAAAAGTTTATTTTTAAGGAAGTTTATTAGCTCAAAATTTATTATTTTAAGCGGCAAATTTGCAAAGATGAAAAATAACAGGGAGTACACTTATGTGGTATATATAGGGTGTGCTTAAAAAAGCATGACGGTCAAATCTTTCGCAAATTAAACATAGGTTACAAAAACTGAAAAAAAATATGTTCAAGTGCTCCCTGTAGAGCGGGGAGGAGGGCAACTATAAAATCTTAAATAAACATTTTTTATTGCAGATTTAGATTTCTCATAAACAAATAAGTAATTTTTATCTGAGATATTTGTTCAAATTGTTGATAGATAGCATTAAGATCGGAAAAAACGATTTATAGTAATACGATAGAAAAATTATGAAAAAATGATTTAATATCTCGAGCAATACACTTTAAAATAAAACCCAAAAAACACGTGTTTAATATTTTTTTCTATACAATGGCACCAAACATGACCCCGCTCACTTTATGTACGTACAGAACGAGATGTGAGGATCCCATTATCGGATAAACAGCTTCAAGAATTAGCAGATGCATTGTGGAAAAGTTCAGAGGAAGACCCAGTAGTTTTTTAACAGTTAAACTTACATATTATGATTACCGTTTGGAAGTTATAAAGACGTTGTTATCGGAAAAATCTTTACCACCTACACGCAAATTGGACACTAAGCATTTACCTAGTAAGTTAAACATAAAGCATAGAAGCAGATATAGGTAATGCAGCAAACAAACGATTCGAACGTGTATCCAATACTATTGTTATTTATGCGAAGGAGAACCAGGGCTTTGTTTACAAAAATACTTCTCAGAATATCACAAAAAATTATAGATATTGTATTTTTATATTCGGCTGAGGGCACACACCTTGTGACATTATTCCAAAAAGCCTTGTTAGTGCATGAAATGATAAACAAAGATTTAAAATATATTTAATCTCTTAACTCTCGGTCTCAGGCGAACATCTAATTTAATTGATGGGCACTGAATGTGTTAAAAACTCGATTCAGTACCATAAAAATTAGTTTGCAGACTTCCAATCTGTACATGTTTTTCTGTAATTACAGAGCCATAATTTTTCTAGGGTATCATGATAGATTTCTTTTTCGATTATAACGCGATCTAATCATCCGAAAAAAAAAGTTTCTCATAAAAGTTACTTATATTTTTATGATGAATTCAAATATGTAATAAAAATATGGGGGCCTTCCTCCCTTAGGTATGATAGTTTTTGCTATATATTTTTAAGTGATTTTTTTACTGTCACACATTACACATTGACTGGTTATTTCTTTCATTGTACATTTTAAGACAATAAAGTCTTCGTCTATACTTGAACAGAATATACATACTTTGCCTTTACGCTTTGAGGAGCTTTTTTGCCGTTGATTTTTTAAAGTTACAGTTTTCGCAGTCATATAATTAGAAGTGAATGTTTTCGCCGTCACTCATAGAAGAGTAACGCTTTTCGCCGGAACTTTAATTAAACAGAAATTATTTTGTTTATCATCGTCCATTGTAGAGTTATTCTTTTCGCCACGCGTTATTAGGACTTACAGTCTTCGATGAAATAGAATTCGAAGTCATAATGTTTATTGTTACTCATCCAAAAGTAACTTTTCGATGAGAACATTTTCAGTAAAAACAGTTTTCGTCGATACACAAACAAAAATGATTAAATTCACTGACATTCGTGGATACTTCTTGTTGCTGACGCTTTATTAGAGATCATAATTTTCCTATCAATTACAAATAACATTCATCGCCGCATTTGTTTGAGCTTTCGTGTTCATAAGCTCCAGCGAAATAATGTCAAGATGCATTTTATCAATGAAAAATTATAAATTCTTGTTCGTTATTAAAATTGTACTGTTATCCCACCAATAATATTCTTTTTTTTTTCAGAAACGGAGAAAAAACTTTGCTTATCACAAAGGCTAGGTCAGCAGAGCAGTCGGTCATATGGAGGTATGAATTTTATATTTTTATATTTATTATTGAAACATTCAAAACTTTTAAATTTGTTCAATATTTTAAGATAGAAAATTTAAATAGATCATATGATAAATACAGTACTATATTATTTTTGCTTTACAGTGATAATATTTTTTAACGTAACCAATCTAATAACGCTTAGATACTGGAAAATAGTTGGATTAGATAAGATTTTCTAGTTTGTATTTTTGCAGTCATTCAGTTTTAGGTATCATCAAGATATGAAATTTGGATTGTTTGGAAAGTATTTTAGACTAGCAATTTAATGCATGATTCCAATGGTTTTTGGTGTTTCTTTGCATTAACTTTGACCGATAAAGATGTTTATATATTGAAAATATAATACTTTTGTCAATAGACTTATTTTTTATACCATTCGCAGTTTAAATATAGAAAGCAATTTTATGGAAGTAATCAACTTTATTTAAAAGTGCCTAAAAAGAAGAAGAAAAAGAATCTTATGTGTACCTTGGCACCAACGTAAATGCAAAATGGGAATAGGCCACAGAAATGAAGGCGAGAATAGAACGAGCTAGAGCAGCATTTAGCAATATGAAAAAGCTCCTCATAAGCAAAGATTTGTGTCTTCCCCTAAAACTACGTCTAGTTAAATGCTACATTTTTCAGATTTTACTATATGGTGTGTAGGCCTGGAGGCTAACAGAGATGCTCACAAGAAAACTAGAAGCATTCGAAATGTGGGTGTACCCACGCATTCTTCGTATATCCTGGACCGAACATGCCACCAACATAGAAGTAATCCAAAGAATTGGAAACGAGAAAGAAATCGTAAATACAATTAAACAAAGAAAGATTGAATACCTAGGCCACATATTGAGACACGATAGTACCGTCTACTGCAATTGATTGTCCAGGGAAAAATAGACAGTAAGCGAGGGCCAGGCAGGAGAAGATACTCGTGGCTCCAAAATCTGCGGAAGTGGTTCGGGCTTACATCGGTCGAACTATTTAGAAGCGCCGCAAACAAGATCAGAATTGCCATGTTAATAGCCAACGTTCGCAACGGAAAGCGCACTTGAAAAAGAAGAAAAAAATGATTATTTATAATGATGAATGATTTTATTACAAAACTTAAAAAAAAAAACATATTGAACACAATGGCTTTGGAGAAAGAAATGCGAATGGTAAAAACTATATACATTTAAAATGCAGGAGAAATGCATTTAAATGTATAAAAATGTAAAAAAATAAGACAAATAGCAGTAAAATGACTAAAATATATTGGAGGCTGATATAAACTCTAGCCATAATTTTTTAATGGGTGACTTTAGGCTACAATGCAGAAAACTGATCGCACAACTAATTATTAATAAAAAAATTCAGTTATTTAAATTTTTAATTATTTTTGATATATATTGACCAGCAAAAAAATTGGCCACACTATAAATTTCCGAAAATAAAAATTCATTCGAAGTTTTATGCACTGTTTCATAGTGTATACTCAACATCTTTCATTTTAAAACAAAAAATGGCCATTACTGCTTAATTCCTCAGCATAACTTATTTAATCAGAAGATTAAAAAAGAAAATAGTGTAGTATCAAAACGAGTTACAAACAATAAAAATTGCAAGTGAACTTAAACAAAATGGTCTAATATCAAATATTATGCTCTAAAACATCAATAAACGTTTGCATACAATTTTAAAGGGAAAGGGACAAAACAACTTAAGGAATATGTTCATATTCTTTATGAAGCATGTTTTGAAGTTCTGCAAGGCCTGGTTGACTTCTAACCCTACGATAAACTTCATCCCAAAGATTTTCGATGATATTCAGATCAGGGCTGCAGGCTGGCCATTCTAGAGTATTAATTCTTCCTCTATACACATCAATCCGGTGAGCATTCAGGAAGCAATTGACGAAAATAAGTTCGGTTCGAGCTTTAAATGAAATTCCATTTCAAACCATTACACTACCTATACCGAACTTTCTTCTTTAGGACATAAAAACTTGGGCATATATTTAATGTCTGCACCACCAAACCCTCTCCCTGTCATTGCCAGACTTTAAACAAAACCACGATTTATCAGTATAGAGAATTCGGCTCCTATATATCCTATACATTCTTGTGCTGGTTTTGTCGAGCAAAAATTAATTAATTCCTACGGTATCTGGGTTGTAATTCGGGAACAATAGCTTTCTTATCATTAGTCCTCTTTCATTCTTCTAACCGTTCTCTTACCTAAATTTACATTTCGAACCTCCTGCAGATGATCACTTGCAATAATACATATCATAATTTATGTGGGAAATTTAAAAATTCACAACGGGGCTAATTTGATCAGGTCCGTGGGATCCGTGGGATTTTGTTTATTTCGTTTTTTCTGCCTTTGTTTGTTTGTTTATAAAAAATATAATATTTACATATTCTTTTTATCTATATTGCAGTAACTTGAAAAAAGGAATAAAACAATTCCGAAAGCTAGACAAAAAGTCAAAAGAGTGTTTCTTTAACATCCCGGTCAAACTTCTGACTGCAGCCCTAATAAACTGGTTGTTTGTTTATATCGACAGTTACTAATATCCAGTATTTCTTGTGATCTGTGAACGACTATTCACATTCGTTTTTTGTCAAATTTGCCATTATATAACGTTTGGCTATTTTTAGCTTTTCAGATGGAACTACAGGCAAGACGGCCTGAAGAATATTTTAGTCCTAGAAAAAAACCTTTCAGTCATGTTCCGACTAGTGCCATCTAGTTTAAATTGAAGCAAACCTACAATAATATAATGTAGGTTCTAATTATTAATTTTTAATATAATGGAGGATAACTAATGTTAGTTTTTGTAATGAATGTGTCTTTTCATGTATATTTGTGTTTATTATCAAAAGTAAGTCCTAGATTATGTGGTTTTTTTCTGAAGGCTAATCTCCATTCAGTTTTAATATGGCGAACGATTATTAGTATTAGGTAGCAGCGTTTTGAAAACTTCATTCCTTTGGTTTTTTTTTGTAAAAATTTATAAATTATCATCATGCATTATAGTAATGTTTAATATAAACAAAACTTATAATAATATAACCAAATAATAAAAGTGATAGTGAAAGTAAAACTATAAATAGAAATATGCTTATACCTACCATGCATCATTGAAAAGTATAATATTAATTTCATTTTGATGATTTATTTTATGCCTTTCTGACTTCCGCCGTTCTTTCTCATTATATCGGTTGATGGCTCTATAAAAGAGCAGGCATGACGGAATGTACAAATAATAAAATAAAGGCAATGGCGGCCCACCTCAGGTCATAAAAAGCCGTGGAAGTATCTTGGTAATCATGTCTACGAGAGTTCATCTATTTGCTCACACGCCGGGTTATCACATTTATTCGATTGGTACAAAAAAGTGTGTGAAGTTTCTCGTTTTTAAGGGAGAAGTTTTTGGTCGTTCTGTCTCTTTGCTAGTGATTTGAATAATTGGAAATTAAGTATTTTTTTGACATTTAAAAACTTATTTTGATTATTTGATAAAATAAGTGGTTCTATAATCAAGTTAATAATTCGTTATTAAATTATTAAAGACCTACGTAAACAATCACTTAAAAAGTAGCAGGAAAAAAATCACAGACATAATAATTCTATCTAAAAACCAACAAAATAGAAAATAATAAAATTCTGAATTTCAATGTATAAGACTTGTTAGATCCTGCCTTTGGATAGGCTAGAAGTTAGAGTGAACAGGCTTAACTATTTGGTAAATGACCAAAGATTTGTGGTAGGTGATAAACTGGATACCAGTCTCCTCCTCAATCTTTTCTCCTTCGAAAGGATGTAGTGACGTCATGTAATTTGTTTTACTATTTCTGTCCAATTATCTCTCTCCTGTGCGTGTTGTTTTGCTTCGGAGAATAAGTAACCAATCATCTCCTTTATTTGTTCCGACCATAGTACTGGAGATCTTCCTCTGGGTCTTTTAATTGCTACGTTATCTTTAACTATCATTCGCTCCATGCCTTCCCTTATTCTAGTTATATGTCCAAAATATCTCTGTATATTTTGGTTGAGAGTTGTGATGAACCTAGTTTTTATGTTAAGTTCTGCTAGAATTGAGTTATTTGTGCGATGGGAGGTCCATGGTATGCGCAACATTCTACGTAGACCCACATTTTAAATGCTATTATACGCTTGGAATCGGCTTTTTTTAATGTCCAAGTTTCTAAAGCATACGTGGCAATAGAAAATATCAATACTTCAACAAGGCGTAATTTTGTGTTTTTTGTGATTTGGTGTTCTCCCAAATTTTTGTGAGTTTGGCTATTGCCGATCTGGTCATTGTGATGCGTCGACGGATTTGGTCTTTGCATCCTCTACTATTATTAATAACGAGGCCTAAATAATTAAATTGCCTGAGCATTTCGTAACCTGCCATGATTCTTATCTCTGCCTGGTTGCTTCTGATTCTATTGATGATCATCACTTTGGTTTTCCGCATATTTATTTTTAAACCATATTCCGTACTCCCCGTACCTAGCCTATTCATAATTTGTTCTAGATTTTCTGGTAATGATTCCAATATAACAGTGCCATCAGTATAACGCAGGTTTTTGATTTTTCTTCCTCCTATCGTTTCTTCCTATCTTTTCAGGAGATGCTAGGCACGCCCAGGGATAACGCAGATGAAATTGTCGAAAATCCACAGAATATAGACTTGCGTATATCTTGCGATGCCCCTTCCAAAACAGAGATAATAACAGCTATCAAATCTCTGAAAAATAACAAGTCTCCGGGAATCGATAACATTGCTGCCGAAATGCTTAAAACTGATCCGCATCTAACTGCTGAACTTTTGCTCCCCATAATCCGAGAGGTGTGGGAAACAAACCGCATTCCAGCGGGCTGGAAAAAAGGCATCATTATTAAGCTTCCAAAAAAAGGCAACCTCACACTATGCAAAAATTGGAGAGGAATAACCTTACTTACCGCCATAAATAAAATCTTCACGAACATCATACTTAAAAGATTAACAAACAAGGTTGAATTTCGAGTTAATCAAGTAGGCTTTAGACCAGAATCCTCCTGCATAGACCACATTTATACTGTGAGGCGAATAATGGAACAATCGGTTGAATGGAACACACCCCTATACATGGTTTTTGTTGATTTCGAGCGTGCTTTTGACAGCTTATCTCATGATGCGATATGGAAAATTTTAGAGCTAAGAAACATCCCCCATAAAATAATTTCCATCATAAAGTTACTGTACACTGAAGCGAAATGCAGCGTGACACACAATGGGATCAACAGTGACGAATTTGACGTACTTACTGGAGTCAGGGATGCGTGCTTTCTCCGTTTCTTTTTAACATAGCTCTAGACTATGTTCTCTCCAAACTAGACTCTGACACAAGAGGGATACAATGGACGTTAACCACACGCCTAAGCGATCTAGAATACGCCGACGATATCTGCCTGTTAGGACAAAGGTTCCAAGATGTGGCTGACCAATTGGAAACACTCTCCACTGAAGCCAATCAAATAGGTTTGAAAATCAATATTGGTAAAACCAAATCCATGAGAATAAATGCAAGAAACAACACGCTATTCACCATTAATAACATGCAGATTGAAAATGTGGAAAACTTTACGTACCTTGGAAGTGTCATAACAGAAAGCGGAGGTACAGAAGACGATATTCGTATGAGGATACGAAAAGCGCAACAAGCTTTCAGCATACTCAACCCTGTTTGGAGGTCTGGAGACTACACTAGGAGGACAAAAATCCGCATATTCCAGTCAAATGTCATGTCTGTACTACTTTACGGATGTGAAACCTGGAAAGCGACAAAAACCTTACAGACAAACTGCAGGTCTTTGTTAATAAATGTCTACGAAGAATTGTTCGTATTTTCTGGCCTAACATCATCAGAAACGAAGATTTACTACACCTGACCAAACAAAAGAGGGTAGTAAATAAAATAAAGTTCAGAAAGTGAGGTTGGATCGGTCACACACTCCGAAAAAATAGCTCCAATATTGCAAAGACTGCCCTAGAGTGGAATCCCCAAGGAAAACGAAAGAAAGGTCGCCCAGTACAAACTTGGAAAAGATCCATCATGGACGAGATAAGAAAACAAGGAAAGTCTTGGAATGAGGTGAAGGCCTTAGCGCAAAATAGAACCCGATGGCGCGTTTTCACTGAAGCTTTATGCTCCACTTAGGAGTTCAAGAACCTTATATATATATATATATATATATATATATATATATATATATATATATATATATATACCATTCTTCAAAAACTTGACGCATAATACTAATATGTTCACTTTTTATATTGAATAGAATAGGGAATATTATGCATCGCTGTCTAACTCCAGATTTTAATTTGAAGTTTTTCGAAATCACATTAATAACTCATACATTAGCAGTATTTTTGTAATATATTATACTAAATGTTCTGGCGTACCCATTTCTTTAAGTATATGCCATATTTTATCCTATTTTACGACATTGAAGGCATTGGAATAGTCAAAAAAGCATAAATATGTTTTTATATTGAACTCAATAATTTGACAAATATTAGGAATATGTTTTTTGTTCCTCTACCTGTACGGTAATTACTGCATTCTGCGGTGAACCTATTTTGTATACGGGAATAAACGTGAATTTATCCCAGTCATTGGGCCACTTTTCGATATTCCACGTCTAATTGCAAATTCAAAGCATTACTTCTGTTCCTAATTCTCCCATTTCTTTGAGTATTTTAGCTGTTATTTCATCTTCTCCTTTTGCTTTTCTGAATTTTAGCTTTTTCCTTGCCGCCTCAATTTCTGATTTCAATATGTGAGGTTCTTTTTTATAACTTCTTTTCCCTGTATTATTGTCTGGATCGTTGTTAGAGAATAGTATTTAGCAATATACCATCTGGGTTTGTTATGGTATTTTCACCATTATCTTTGATGATCGGTGTCTGCGGTTTGAATTCTCTCGCTAGATACTTGACTTTTGAGAAAAATTCTTTAGTTTCTTGGCGGTCAGCATGTTCCTCTAGTTGTACACAGTATATCATACCAGGTAGCAGTATTTCTAAATCTAATATCAGTAATAAAGATGTGTGGAATTAAAAAAAAAATCAGAATAGAAACGCTGAAAAGCATAACCGCATTTTTGATAGTTCTACATAGCTTGATGAGCCTTAGGTTCTTCGAAGATTTGTCTCATAGGCAATCAGCATCAACATTTACAATTGAGAAACAGGAATCATCAGACTCATCAGAGTCATCATGTGGAATTTGATGTAGAAGAATGTACGGTTGCTATATTCATCGTTATTTTAAAAAAGTATTATCTCTTCAATCAAATATATCGTGGAGTATTTCTATAGGAAAACCATGTTAAAGAATGATATGATTACATTATGTCAGAGATAGTGCGAAAACGTGTGCATAGAATTGAATACGGTCTAAATTCCTATACATCTAGATTGGTGCCTCAAAAAAAATTAGTATTAATACCTTTTTTGTAGAAAATCTTATGGTATACAAATTTTTTTTGGTGGCTGTCACCGTCATTTTCGGGTACTATCAAGATTGCGTTCTCGATTTCAGGTATGTTTACAATTTCAGTATCATCTATTATTACAGGTATATCATTTATCTCGAAAATTACTTCCCTTTTTTCTAAAACCTATGCTTCTTCGTTTAAAACATTATCTTGTTTGTGGTTTGAAGAAATTTCTGCAAATGCTGAAAATATTTGATTTAATATTTGATAATCAGATTGAGTTTTACAATTATTTCGACATAACTATTTAATTTTGTCATTGCCAACTATTTCACAAAATTGTTTATAAGAAATTGTATTTGGATCAATACGTGTTGGCAAATCTTTGTGTTCATTCAGATTATCTTCAGTTTCAAATTCTTTCCCAAAACATTTTAAATATTCAAGTGTACACGAATTCCAATGAAATACACCACATGCCCTAAAACCACTTCTGGTAACATTTGAATTTAACATATCTACAGCAGATTTTAAAACTGAAGCAAACTGTACTTTTGTTAACACTGTTTGGGATTTGTCTCTTTTAAACTGAAGCACAGCTTTGTTCCAAAAACTTTTTACAGGCTTAAATGTAGCCACATCCGCTGGTTACATTAATCTCTGGCATAAGGATATAAAGCTACTAAAATAATTTTCAAATCTTTTCAAAGTTGACTAAATGCGTTTTATGCATTAACAAAAAGTATCACCGGACGTGTAATATTATTTGGATCTAAATAAGATTTAAATACATTTCCAATGTATTCGTAAAAGTTTTTGTTATCCATCCAACCAGTTTCTGTTAAACCAGTATCCCACGAATTCGACACAGAACTTAATATATCATTGGGCAATCTCTTATAGGGATAAATTATCATTGGAGGTAAAATATTTCCTATCGCACACAATGTGAACATAACTGTTAAGTTAACCATTGAGTTATGTTTAATTTTATAGACATTTCTAGAACCCTTCATAACCAAAACGTTTTTATTTTTGGGACATAAATAAAAGCATGTCTCGTCACCATTGAAGATTCTTGTTGAATCTTGAAAAACATCTTTAATTCTTTATTTATCTAGATAAGATTTTATGTTTTTAAGCCATTTAGTAATGTCTCTTTGGTTAATGTCTGAACTTGCTGATGTCACTTACTCTGAAGTCCTTAGGGATTGCGCTTCAAAAATGCAAATAGTCATGTTCTACCTACTCTATTTTCAACAAATAAATTCACTCTAGGATTAATCTTTTAAAATGTTTCCTTAATTTTAAGTCTAACGGAGTCTTTAATTTTGTCCTTAAGTTGTTCCTCTTCATTCTTCGAAAGAAATAGAGCTGGCGTGGGTTATCTTTTACGATAACTTATGGTGGCTCTGGGAATATTGAAAATTTTTGAAGATTCTCGCTCACTCGCACCATTTTGAATTAACTCCAACGCTTTTTGAACATTTTCGCATCGTTGCTGAAAAATATCTAATAACTGATTATTGGCCACACATAAATCACTAATCATTAACATATGTCAATCACTAGATTCTTACAAAAAACTGATGTCTCAGTTATTGGCCTAGATGACTAAAAATTGATAAATTAATAAAAATTAATAATTTCATGCATTAGTAGTTGGCCACCTTAAAGTTTACGTTATTTGAATAAATAGCGTTAGATTCGTTATGCAATTTTGGAGAGGACATACACTTTATCCTCACAATAACATAAAACATAAAGTCGTAAGAGAAATAACTACACAGAATAGTGTCTCAATCAACGTTGAATATTGACTAAAGCATGATGGTTTTGGTGGTTACCTCAAAACAACATCTGTCATACTCTAGCAGACATGATGCCAAACTTAAAAAAAGTAGTCAGATTTAACAAAACACCAACATATTCCTAATTTTAATCAAAACATATTAGAGGACAATAACTCACTTATGGCCAATAGCTGGTGCATTTACTCTATATTTTGCTTTGAAGTTTTTCAGCACGCTATCGCCATGTTTTAAACGGAAACATAGACTCGAATTGAGATATTTGTGACAAGTTACGACATAACTGTAATTTAAATTTTTAGAGATTTAGTACATTTGAAATAATTTAAACTATTCTTTAACTACAAGTACGAATAAAATAGTGCATATTATGTCTATACAGCACTGGTTCCGTTTAAAACATGGCTGATTCCGTCGGCGCGAACGAGATGCGCGTACTTATTTTTTCAAGTAGAGTGGTTATTCTGATTGTTTATTATTCTGCGACACACGCACACGCACTAAGTACGTTACTTATTTTTTATTGTATTCGATAATACATGCCTTCTTAGTAGTCTTCGGTTTCGAATCGAATAGCATCGGCTATACACAATATAGACAATGAAATCAATGGTTTTATTAGACCTGTATTATAAATACGCCGTTATAAATTGTGTTAATAATTCTTAAATATAATATAATATCATCTATATTCGTCTTTATAATGAAACTTTTAAGTGAAACTAATCTGTTAAAAATGCGGAAACAACTCTGGCGCCATCTGTTGGCACAGCTGTTTGTTGACAACTATAATAGCATAGTTTCTTTAGAAATAAGTTTTTTATCGAAATTTTAACAGTATTTATTTTTAATAACTTTATTATTTTTTCTTTTATAAAATATTTTTATAACAATCTACACAACAGTAACATTAGGATAATAGAAACCCCTTAAGTGTAAAGAGCTACTTACCTGCAGTATTATTCCAAGTTCATTTATTTTCTTATAAACATAGTGCCATTTTTCCAGTTTTACACGTCGGTGCGTTCTTTCTATACTCTTTCGCATACTTTATTCAAAACCCTCATTCATCTTTACTAAATAAGCACTACATGTTCTCGGAAAATGAATGGCAAGGATGCTCGTTTCGGAGCCCGTCATAAAAAGCAACTGCTCTACTAGAAATAATGAAAAAAACAACCACTTCAAGCTTCTCTTTACTGCTGACATCGGTGTTTTCACTACTAAAAGTAATTAGTTTGGGAATTGGCGTTTTCAGCTGGGAGAGCTTCGGGAATAATAAGGCTTATTAAGAAATAAATGTATGTGTGACATTTCAGTGTGCTTTATAAATTGTTGTATAAACTATAAAAAACGACCAGCTTTTCTGTAAGATATTAGCTGACACGTCGAAGTTTGTACGCCTTCGAATTAGTTAATGTTCTGTTACATTATTAGCTGAGTTATATTAACTTTTTTTATATTATTATCAAATTGAATTAATTTAATCACCTAATTCACGTGGCACATTTTATTAATTTATTATAAATGTTCCGCTTAATAATTTCCTGCATCTCCGAAAATGCAGAGACTATAACCTTCTTTCCAATTTGTTGCGTCTTTGGTCACTTCGGACATCTTTCTCCACGTTTTTGGGCGCGTGACAGCGTGACGTGGAACAGGCTCTTGTCCCGTCCTGTGTCCCGCACTTTTTCATCTTTCCCGTCAGGCGGCATCTCGTACCGCCATCACACAAATCTAGCTTAACTTATAGTTTCCAAATAAGTAAATCTGTTCATTAGAATTGAAAGGCGGAAGTAACTTTCATTTTGTTTTACAGAAGATCAAACTTCGTGCTCTTAATTTGTACACTAGAATTTCACATGCTTTGAATTTTTGTTAACAGTAACATAATCATCGGCGTTAAGTTATTTTGTATTGAAATAATAAATAATTTAGGACTACAACCTTTTTTGTTCTGTGGTACTACATTACTGAAAAACAGGACAACCGCCCTTTTGGTATGATTTTATTATGAAAAGAGCCTTCACTCGTTAGTTACCAGCTGTTCTTCGTGTGAAGAGGTTTACTCTCCGGCTCTGAAACTCACTTCAACCATGTATGTTACCTGAAGTCAAATTTAATTTAATACTGAACATCGCAGTTTTTTTACAACATGATGTATAATCTTTTACGACTATATGTAATTTAAAGGGTTTTTACCCTGGTATTTTAGTGGCTCAGGCATTATAACCTTGCAATTTTAAAATTTTAAACCTGATGATGGACTGTTTAGTCCGAAAACGTTTGTTTTTTTGATGTAGCTCTTTTAAGGGTTTTTAAATAAATATACCCATTTACGAAGACTAACCTCTTTTTTGTGATACGTGGTATACAGCCAGCTACAGAAATTGTTTTCCTTGTGGACATGAACTTAACTTTAAAATTGTTTAATACCTTAATCACTGAAGCCGCCACAATTGCAACGGGAAAAACAAAGTATATAACAAAAACAAAGTTGTTCCCTGGTGGAATGAAGAGTATAAGTTGGCAATAAAATAAAGTAAAAAAGCTTTAAATACTTTCAAAAGACACAAAACCAACGAGAACTTAATAGAGCTAAAGAAAAAAAAGGCATATGCAAAATTAATTACTACCAGATCTAAAAAAGAGTCTTGGAAGAAATACGTTCAAAGTATTAACAGGAATACAAACATGTCATCAGCATGGAAAAAAGTTAAGAAGATATCTGGCGTCAGTACACAAAATAGAATAAAATTCCTAGAACAAAATGGAAACATAATTAATGAAAACAAAAAAATTGTAGAAGAATTAGCTGAAACATACAGACAAGAATCTACAAATGAAAATTACAGCAATACTTTTTTACGATATCGGGAAGAAAAGGAAGCAAATCCAATAGAAATTATAGCCAATAACGATGATATAAATACTTCAATTAATAAAACAGAACTATTAAAAACAATTAAAATGTTAAAAGACACATCACCAGGTCCAGATTACGTAGCTTCAATATTCTTAAAACAGTTACCTAACGAAGCTTTAGACTTTAGAAACAAGCTGGATTTCGTCCTTTGAGATCTACTTTTAGAAAATCAAATTAATGAAGCATTCTGTAACAAACAGAAATGCAAAGCTGTTTACTTTGACATCCACAAAGCATTTGACTTAGCATAGCGACACAGAATATTAACAAAGCTGCAGACTTGGGGAATTCAAGGAAACATGTTGGCATTTTTAATAACTTTCTAAATGAACGCAAATTTTCAGTACGTAGTAATGGAGAACTTTCTAGTATTCAGTCTGAACACAATGGAACACCACAAGGATCTGTAATTAGCCCTACACTTTTTTTAATAGCAATGAATGATGTTATAAAAAATCTTAAGAGACCTGCACAGGCTAGATTATATGTTGATGATATGAAAAAAATCGAAAGTTGGTCTAATAGGAGTGGATTCTATTTTTCAGTTGACAAGAAACAATATATTATTTTTTCCAAAAAGCCTATTCACACTAACATACCTGCCTTAAAATTCGGCACAAAGTTTTTAAAACGAAGTACAAAGATAAAATATTTAGGCATAACATTCGACGAAACTTGGAAACCACATATTAAACAATTGGCGATATCATGTCAAAATGATATAAATATTCTTAAATGTTTAGCCAACAAACAATGGGGTGCTGATGTAGATTCATCATTACTGTTGTATAGAAGCCTAATCCGATCAAAATTGGACTACGGATGCATTGCATATTCTTCAGCGTCGTTATCAAAATTAAAAGTATTCAAAATCTTAGACGTTAAAGACAACAATGCATTACGCATAATCTCTGGAGCTTATAGAACAACTCCTGTTGCAAGCCTCGAGTGGGAACTTGGAGAGACATCATTACATCAACGACGGAAATTACTTAGTCTATCTTACGCTTCAAAATAAACATCACTACAACCTGACAACCATTTTCTTACTCAGTCATTGTCATCAAATCTAAATATAAGAACACATTTACCATTTTAATTAAGGATCAAAAACATTTTAAACTCTATTGAAATTTTTAACTTTCCCTCAACACATTCAGCAAACGTAAATACACCACCTCCCTGGTTAATACCTTTGCCTACTTTAAATTTACAACTATTATCATATCATAAATCTGAAACTACTTCACAAATATTAATTATAATTATAATAGAATACTTTCTTCTTTCCCTGAATATACCCAAGTTTACAGAGATGCATCGAAAACAACTTCTGATGTAAGATCATCATTTGTTAGAGACATAATTAAAAGTATCAAATTACCCACAGAATCCACTGTGATAACTGGAGAATTGTATGCAATATACAGAGCTCTAATTCACATACAAACAGTCAAACCAGATAAATTTCTTATTATTACTGACTCAATCAATTCCCTTCATATACTGTCAAAAATGTACACTTGCAACCCTATAGCTAAATTAATTAAAAACAAGACGCAGCAGCTGGAAAACAAAACATTAGTCTTCGTGTGGGTACCATCACATATAGGCATTAAAGGAAACGAACTAGCTGATAAAAATGCACGAGAAATAGCAAATTTCCCAAATATCAGACCGATAATAAAACTATTAGCAGAAGATCTCAATCCGTACTTTAAACAAAAGCTGATATGTAATTGGACTAAATGTTGGGAAGAAAAATCCTTAAAGTTAAAAGAAATTAAACAAAATTTTGGACGATGGACTAACAACGCCCTTAGCCGTTTCCTTCAGGCTGTATTAACCAGGCTCCCATCAGGACACAGCAAACTCAACATGAATATCTCATGAAGAAGAAACCTCAACCAAAATGTACGAGTTGTGACGTGCCGTTAACAGTGAAACACGTATTAACGGAGTATCCCAAATATAGGGCTGAAAGACTAACTAATAAAATTCCATCAGTTATAAGGGACATTTTTAGTGAGTGTACCAGTGAAAATATTGTGATATTTTCAAGAGACTGTAACATATTGAACCACATATTAGTATGTTATTTATTTGTTATTTGTAATCATTATTGTTTTCATTAAATTCATCCGCTAATAACCAATATGGTTGATGCGGCTTCCTTTAAATAAAAAAAATTCTCTGAATGTGTATTTTGAGAACGATTTCTGAAAAGAAAATCTAAATGTTCAAATCTAAATCCAAACGTATTTCTAACTATCATTTATTCCTATTAATAATAGTAAATAAAAACATAGAAATTTCCTTGGCTAGTGCCCACCTTGTATATTTAAAACAGTGTAGCAGTTGTTTTCTAAAGCGAAGAAAACCAATTGAAATGGTAACATCTATTTTATTTTATTTAAAACGCTTACACATACACACCCTCATTCAATAGAACCCCTAACGCCAGATGTTTTTATTTTTGCGCTAGACTCGTCGGTTTTTAGGTTCATTTATTTTTTTCCTGGTGCTCTATCGACTCGTCTTGCAACTCGGCATTTATTTTTCGTGACCACTCATTTAGATTGGCGCTGTTGTTGTGAACTAGATTGCTTTAAAGTCGAGCGTGTAGAGGCATTAATTAACCTTGGCCTAAAAACTTGCATAAATCAAACAGAACACGCTCAACGCTGATAGCATCGACGAAAAAGCCTCCACAACAAAAACTTTTATCTTTCATAGATACAAAGGAGAAAGATAGGGCTAGCTTGTGGAGATATTTCACATTTTATATGTGGATAAAGCTCTTATGTGGAGGTATTGTGTTATTATTACGAGATTTTCATCATAGAAAAATGCAAATTCTGAAGGTCATTTAACTGCTTGCCTTTCTAATTATTAATACCCAGTTTTCCCTATAAAACAGAGGATTTATTTTTTTTTGGTGATGCTAAAAATAATGTTAATATTCTATGCTAGTTGTCGTAAGTAAATATTTAAATACAGAATGTTATAAAGAAGTGAGTGGCTCACATTTGTAAAGCCTCAATTTCAATGCAATCCTAATAAGTTTTCTCAGGATTATGTTTTGTAGAAGTAGATATTTATCTCCCCGCTTTACATGTCCAGAATTTAACTTTTGATGGTCAATATTACAGGAGAAGGTTCCAATGTGGGCCTTTATCTATTTCATGCTAATTATGTGAAATTGGACGTAGGCAAGATATACTTAGATTCAGAATCTATCTACAAAAAATGCTATGATGACAAGTCACGCTATTTGTCCAGTAAACTAACGACGCCATCTAGGAAAGAAATCTAAACTACCACCATTTGACATTTCAGTCATATTTTGTTCTTGAAATAAAATAAAAGTCAAATAAGATTAAATAAAATTAAATAAAGTTAAATAGAATTAAATAAAAATAAATAAATCAAGGTAAATATAATTATGTAGAAATAAATAATTTTTTGAGCGTTTTGTGGCAGTGATAAAATAGTTAGTCAGATCGTGACGTATGATACATCATTGGAAAAGAGAAACAGTATCAAATATGCTGAGACAGAAAAAACACATTACAACATTGCTAAGAGGGCATTACATCATATCTTCTTTGTGTTGGGTTTGATTGGAGCGTGTGATACGTTAAATGAGAGGGAAGGATATCACGAATATATTAAGATATATTATTATTAAGAATATATTAATATATTCAGACAAAAACAAACAAAGCGATTACCATAAGGATACTACATAGTGTCTTCATTATTAATGAACGTATAGTTACGTACGAGACGTCATAGGGCACTATGCATAAAAATGGTTTAACTAAAAGACAAATTTTGATTTATTGACTTAAAGAAGGCCGGAGACAGAATGAATGACATCATTCTGTCTCCGGCTTCTGTACACAATGTAGCTTAGCCTATTTTTCAAAACAAAAAATTAAAGTGTTTGTTTGTCCTTGTGTAGTGTAGTGTGATGCGCCATTTTATGTTTATGACATTTTATTCTTTTCGAATAGGCCGCAATTGACGAAATGACCCTGAAGATGATCTAGGGATCGAAAGTACATTAAGAACAAGATTAAATTAATTAAACTGTGCTCGATATTTGCCTTTTATTTGATCAAAGTTTATAAATTTTTGGTTTTTTATTTTAGTTGTTTATTGAGTGCAAGACCACCTCTCTGGAACGATGGTTGAGGTTTTAGCCGGAGCACGGTTAATCCGGCACTACCTTGGGATCTTCTGGCCAAGTATCCTACTTTGCCGAAAGATGCCAGGGTGTCTTCGACGTTGATGTCCAAAAAAGATTTCTTCACCGTTGCCTGTCAAAATTTAATAGATATTTCTGAGGCTCTTGGCAAAACGGCAATTTAAAAAAAAAAGTGTATGTATTGACTAAAGTGGAGCACCACGCACTTACTGATCATTTCGATTTTTTCGGTTAAAACTAACATAGACAAAGCGAATTAAAAACTGTATGCGAATTAAAAGTATGTTTCCTGTATTTGGTTTTCAAGTTATCAAAAAACTCCTATGTTTTTATTTTGTTGAAACAGAGCTTAAGAAAAGAAAGTTCCAGTAGGTCTTCGAAGTGGTATAGAAGTATTATGGATAAAATAAATATTTCTATAATAAACGTCCTAAGCTCGGTATAAGGGTGTATTTTTTTACAGCTTTGATTTTTCATTCCAGGACTTCTTCTTGGCGTGCCATATCAGAACTATCCGACGTTGGCGATCACCATTGCGAAGGCTTCTCGATCTTCTGCAATATGGAATAATTGTCCTGCATTTGGTATCTGAGTCCATTCACGAATGTTTTTTAACCACAAAACTTGTTTTCTTCCTACACCTCTACGGCCCTCTATTTTGCATTTAGGGATCAGTTGTAAAATTTTATATCGACTTCCCCTTACTATATGTCCCAGATAAGACATTTTGCGATGTTTAACAATCTTTAGCAGTTCTCTGTCTTTGTTGACGCTGCTTAGTTTTTCTTCATTAGTTTTTCTTTCTGTCCAAGGTATCTTCAGCATTCGTCTATGAACCCACATTTTCAATGCTTCAATTTTGTTTATGATCGATACTTTTAGCGTCCACACTTCTGCACTATAAAAAAGTACAGACCAAACATAACAAATGAACCATTCTTTGCCTTAATTCTAAACTGAGATGGTTATTGCAAAGAAATGACTTCATTTTCATAAAAGTAGTTTTAGTCATTGCTATTCTACGTTTTATTTCTATGTCGGAATCTAGTTGGTCCGTTATCACAGTTCCCAAATATGTCATTTTGTGAACTTTCTCAACTTGGACTCCTTTCAATTGAAGCTTTGCATCGGGATGTGGGTCACAACTAAACACTAAAACTTTGGCTTTGTTTGAGTTTATTTTAATGCCCATTTCCTCTCCTACCTCGTGAATACGATCAAGCAGAATTTGAAGACCTTCAATATTATCTGATAGAATTATTCTATCGTCTGCATATCTAATCACATTAAGTAGTTCCCCGTTGATTTTTATTTCATATGGTTGTCTCTCAAGTGTCTTTTTAAATAGCTGGACCGAGTAAACATTGAACAATGTTGGCGACAAAAGGCAACCTTGTCTGACTCCTCGCTGTATGCGGATTTCATCGGTGTAATTATCTCCAATTTTTACGATAGTTGTTTGATTCCAGTACAAATTTATAATGACACAAATATCCTTGTCATCTATTCCGATATTTTTCAGTATTTGCATTAATTTTACATGCTGTACTTTATCGAATGCCATGCCTTTTCGAAGTCCACGAAACATGCATATACATCTTTTCTTTGGTCACGGCATTTTTGTAATAGGATGTTTAGCGCAAAAAGTGCCTCCCTGGTTCCCATAGCATTTCTAAAACCAAATTGGGTATCTTCAAGATCTTCTTCGCATTTGCGTCTAATTCTGTTGTGAAGTATTCTGAGGAAAATTTTAAGAGTGTGGCTGTAACTAGTCATAAATTATTTTTCGGGCGTTAATCCGAAATACGACAGGGTAAAACGACTTCAATATATTGTTATGCGTCTTTTCATTTCGTCGCTTGTCGTGTTTGTTGCGTTTACTAGCTATCCAAGATATGTGAATTTTTTGACTAGCTCAAAGGTATGGTTGTTAATTTGAATTTTCTGTTGGACATTTCGGAGGTTTTTAAAAACCAACATAAATTTGGTTTTTTTCTCGTTTACCACAAGTCCTAATTCACTTGCCACGTCCGCATGTCTTATAAAACACTGCACCATGTCTCTCACACTTCAGCTCACTATAACTATATCTTCTGGTACCAATTTGTTCTAACATATAAGTACTATTAGTTTATAGATTACTGCAAAAAGTTGATTACCACCTTTTTATAGATTTTCGTATAGATTGCATCGATTCCTGGGGCTTTAGTTTTAACACTTTAGCTTTTTTTGACTTTTAAACCTTTAAAAGTCATAAGGAAGAGAAAGCTTTCTTTTTTTATAAAGCTATAAAAGCTTTATTTAATAAGATAACTTCTTTTAAAGAATGCACTAATATTCGGGATATCTATTGCTTGTCTTCCTTTTTACAAGTTTTAGAATAAGTCATTTTGAAGCATTTTTTAATGTTTTAAGAGACAAAATTTCTAAATTTTATTCTTTATAGTAAATCTACTTTACAACTTTTAGACATTCTTAAAGATTGCATTTTTCAAACCCTATTGTAAAATAATTAAAAAACAATATTGAAATCTCTATATGAACTGGATTAATCCAAATTCCGAAGAAAAACTAACTTCCATAAAATATAGCCTAGAATCCCCAAAAATAATATTAATTTTAAAATATGCCGACTCGAAAAACTAGATTCCTTTTATTTTATCCCTTTTCTCTTCATGCTTTATCAAATTATCGGTTATAAATTTTTATGGAGCTCGTTAAAATATGCAAAATTTTCCTGTAAATCTTTTACTATTATCTATGGCGCTGTTTTTGTATTAAATAGGTTGAATAATAAAGATAACACTTCCCGGACAATACTGATTATCGATTGAGGTCACTGTACAGGAAGGACATCATATCTGCGATATTCAATATTTTGTTACCAAAAAACATTTTCTATAAAAGATAAAAATATCTATTAGGATGTTATATCTGCGACAATCAATATTTTGGTACCAAAAAACATTTTCTATGAAAGATAAAAATATCTATTAGGATGTTATATCTGCGACAATCAATATTTTGTTAACAAAAAACATTTTATCTGAAAAATAGAACTAACAATACAATCTCAAAATATCCATTTAATTTTTAATTATATCATACTGTCCATATTTATGGAATAAATTGATTTTTAGCGTTCTAATATACTATGTAAAAAAAACCTGAAACAGATCGATTTTTATTTTTAAATTGACAATTTACAGTATGAAAATTTTATTCCCCTCCATCACTCCTGTTAATACAAATAGATATTTATTAACTACTAACAAATAAAACACGTGGAACTCAACTAACTCATTTATTGACCTTCGTATGACTGTCGACTGACATATGACAAGTATACATATATTCTAAGAGGTCTTTACAATAGTTACAGTTCAGCCAGCTTTAACTAAGGGTACCTTCATAACAATCTTCACTGCTTAAAAAAAAGTAGTAGCAATAACAATAATAAAAAAAAATTTACAAATCTAATTTGGTAGGAGCTTTAATTACTCTACAAGAACAAGTAGCAATAACTCCCGAAGCAGTAGAAGGTCTGACCTCAGTGGTTTTATTGAAAATCATTTCAGTCATCATCATCATCATTGGCTTTTACAACTCTTCGTGAGTTTTTGCCGCGTTTACTATTGCCTTCCATTGATTCCGATCCTGTGCTATTATTTCCCATGGCCTTACTTCCATCTTCTCCAGGTCTTTCCTGACTGCGTCTTTCCACCTTTTTCTAGGCCTTCCTGTCAATCTTCTACCATCTGGTCTTTCCCAAAACACATTGCTAATCAGTCTGTCATCATCACTCCGTACCACGTGGCCTGCCCATCTTAATCTATTGGCTTTTATGTATCTTACGATGTTTCCTTTCCCGAAGAGAGCCTCTATTTCATTGTTGTATCTGCTCCTTCATTCATTTGTTACGCTGTCCCTGCAAGGACCATATATAATTCGCAGAATTTTGCGTTCCCATACTAATAGCTTATTGATTTCTTGCTTTCTCAATGTCCATGTTTCACTTCCATATGTCACTGCTGGTCGTATTATGGTTTTGTACATTTGGATTTTGGCACGCCTTGAGAGAAGCTTTGACCTCATTAGATGTTGAATGGCAAAGAATGATTTATTCCCCGCCAGTATTCGTATTTCAACCTCCCGTTCTCCTGTATTTTTACTGGTAATTGTTGCTCCTAGGTATTTGAATTCTTTGACCACCTCAAAATTATGATCGTTTATGGTAATGTTTTGTCTTATTCGGTGTCGTTCCTTTTTTGATACGACCATGTATTTAGTTTTTTCTTCGTTTATTTTCGGGCCTACGCTTAGTGTTGCTTCTTCAAAGTTCGATACTATATCCTAAACTTCCATTGTTGTCTGTGCTACTGCATCTAAATTATCTGCAAATGCGAGAATAATCTTTGCTCCTCTGGCAGTTATGTCTGGTTTGACACTGGTATAGATTTTTCGCATTGCGTATTCCAATGCTAGGTTAAATAGTAATGTCTGAGCCCGGTGCTTATGCCCAAAGCCTTTGAAGTTTTGCCTCCTATTCTAATTTGTGCAAAGAAATTGTTGACACACATTCGCGCAATCATGGTCAGCTTCTTTGGTACGCCTAACTCCATCATTGCACTCCACAGTTTTAAGCGATCTATGGAATCATAAAAAAAAATCATTTTATTGTTTTTACTAAAATCATTGGATTCATTCTTATTATTGCTAATAGGACTTTCTACTGCTTCACCCGTTAATGATACTTGCCTATAACATAGCATTTATAGACATTACATTCTCAGGGTTTATATCTGTAACTAATTCTTGCTCGAAATCCTTTACAACATTTTCAGTAGTACAAACTATTGGTTTTTGTTCAATATTGGTATCTATGGTTTTTTAAATAATTTCATTACCATTTCTAATAATATATCTAGCATTGCGGATAATTACAAGCCATGCCAGTATACAACTTTTTTCCTAGCGATAGACTTAATATTTTTAACGGAAAATTACAAGGAGAAAATTTCTTTTGAGTTTAAATTAAAATAAAACGTCCTTTGTTATTTTTCTCGGAAAATTAGAACCACTAAATTAATCCTTAGCTGGTAGAGTTAAAAACAATGTAGGAATTTTTAGACAAAGGTTTGACTTCCATTGTGGGTTTCTGTGAAAACTGGAATTCGTGCTTTTCCACTTTATTAAGATAACTCGTCCAGATGAAAGGAAATCGTAGAAACTCATAGAAAATGGCAACATTTATCTCACTGCACTTAGGGCAAAGCGTATGAAAATAATTGGATCTGAGTTTTTCTATTTTCAGTTGTTCCGTAATATACACTGGGAAATTATGTGTTTACGAGTTAAGAGTCTATTAAGTAGAATAGAATGTGTCTCTAAGACTTCTAAAACAAATGTTTATTACGTTAAAGTGTTAAGTATTTCTTTGATCTAAGTATTTTTGCCGTATGTAGAGCTATTATATTTTCTTTATGCTAGTTTTTTAATTAAACAAAACAAGTAAAAGTGAAACAAGGGTGGTAAAAGTGAAAAAAGACAATTTATACATGTAATAAATACAATATTTTTTCTATAGCTGTATATAAATTACAAAATCAAAATGGATATTTGGAACATCGGATTAAAAATTTAAAATTTAATTTTTATTTTATTTAGGGTATGATATTTTAACATAACTACGAGATTACAATAAACAAGTTAAAATAAAATTGACTCCATATAAAAAGCTTAAGAATATCTAATTTATGGGCAAACATCGAGATTGTTTATGTAGATAATAGACTCAGGCGTCGCAAACAGGAAATTTTGAGTACTGCCCTCGTAGGCTCGCTGGAACCACTCCGTGGATGATAGTTTACCCTACCTGTGCAACATATATACGCCTATCCACCATGTTAAGTTCTGATGCTGTTCAATCACAAATTAACCCCTCAATTTGTAATCTCTTAATCTTTTATAGTTTCACCGTGTATAAGTGAAACATTGTAAAACCATATCTTATACTATTTTAATAATTAGTTCGTTTACCTACAACTAAATAAATTGCCCAATAATATATTTTCTAATTGAACTTCCCAAGTGTCGCAATTAAGGCCTAGATTAAATTGTAATGTAAGCAAATAGTTCAAAGTTTGTTGGTATGGTATGAACGAAGCAATAACCTCTGTGCTGAGGTATGAATTAATTGTGAGATTATAAATAGGAGATTTGAGCTCATGTGAGTACAGTTTATTACAAGTAGTTACCTAACGAACATCATATTGTGTAATTACCAGTAGCTGTCAAAAAAATCAACATTTTCTGCATAACTTCAACCTTTTATTATCATCGTCGATCGACAAACGATTCTAACCTCATAACTACGTTCTAATCTTTCCAATTCAGATAAGTCTGTACCAGGTCTTCGTAATAAGTAAAATCTGGGAGATTTTTTTATGATGCAAGGTATAATTGTATTTGGTTGAGCTTCCAATCATTCATGGGTCCATTTGATGATCATATTAAAGCCGACGTCTGCGCCTTTTTCTGCAGTTTGTATGAATGATTCTGGATGAATGAGCGCAGTCGACTTACAGTCGCATCTTCAATCTAGTTATGTATCGGCAGCTCTATGTTGTTAAGGAACTTTATATATTCTTTTGTCCGACTACTAAGACTACAACGGTGTGGTGGTAATATACAGCTTAGCACTGGTAGCCACTGGATTGGTGTGTATTTGATATTTATATTCTCATTATATTTGTGACATTCTGTTTATTTAGATTGTATTAATGATGTAGTGAGTTTACTTAAATGGATTTAGTGAACGTAGTAAAATAATATTATTTATGCCACATAAATATCTATGATTTATATTTATATACCAAGGCACATTAAAATTGTGAAAGCTTGTTGATGGTTTTTAGCTATTTTAAGCATTTATTATTGTTATGAAATTTTGAGTAAAATCTGTATATGTTTCAGAATCGTCGCCATTACATAGTCTTAAGTAAGTGAAGTAGTGGTACCGAAGATTTTTTACCTTTTCTTCTTAGGTATCTTTCTACTACTCTATACTTAACTTTTACTTAGTTCTCTTACACTCAGTATCACAGAAACGTCGACTATATTGAAATATATAAATTACATAAGTAGGCAAAGAAATATGTGAGGTAAATTATTCTAAAAAATAACGTAAAGCTTTCTTAATAAAATAGAAAAAGAAATAAAGTGATTAGAGTGATCAGCGTGCTACCTCCCTCGGATAGAGTCATTCTGATGAAGCTGCAAGGTAGACCCATTAATACGAACAACATTCAAATTTACGCTACAACATCAGAGAAGTCAAAAGAGGATATCGAGAAGTTCTACACACTTGTACAAAAAGTACTAAAATATACCAAGAAGAACGAGCTTACCATCATCATGGATGATTTCAATGCCAAAGTTGGCAAAAGCAGAATAGAAGACATCGTCGGACAAAACGGCTTAGGCGAGAAAAATGAAAGTGGAGACCTTACTAGACCAAGTGAGAACTGTGAGCGTAACTTACGGACTAGACCTTAATATTAAAGAAAACTAAATTCCTGGTTTTTAGCCGTGCAAATTTAGATCCCGGAGCACTAATGGCAGGTAGCGATAAGAACCAGATGGTCGACAGATTCACTTACCTCGGAACTACTTTTAACTCACAATAGGATTACGCTTAAGAGATTAGATCAAGAATTGAAATGGCACGGTCTACGATTATCAAGCTTGCCGTGCTACTATCCTTGCTGTGCTGCAGTAATCTCACTAAGGGAACCAAGATGCGGATAGTTAGGTATTACATTCTTCCAGTATTACTATATGAAGTTGAAGCCTTTACACGAACGCAAGCCACAGAAAAGCGGATTGAAGCTTTCGAGATGTGGATCTACAGGTAGGTACTAAAAATATCGTATGTGGACCATGTCACCAACGTTGAGATCCTACAGCACATGAGAAAAGAAAAAGAAGTGCTTAATTTAGTTAAACAACGTAAGCTTGAGTACCTCGGACACGTGATGCTGAACGAAGAAAAATATCAAATTCTTCAACTCGTTATACAGGGTAAAGTATTTGGCAGGAGAGGATTTGGACGCAGTCGTATCTCGTGGTTAAAAAACCTCCGACAATGGTTTGGGATGACCTCCACGGAGCTGTTTCGCAGAGCAGTCAACAAAGCCATGATAGCCTTGATGATTGAAAACATCCGGACAGGATAAGGCACTGATAAAGACGGTTTTCAAATGTAGACCTTTCTAGAAGTCCAAAATTATAAAATTTAACAGAAGAAGAAATTTAACGGGATTGCGTTATCTAAGCCTAAATAGTACTACATTGGTGAGTAAAATAAAGTATCTTTAGGTAATACTAGATTCTAGACTTACTTAAAACCAGAAAATTGAACAAACAACTGAACGAATGGTGACTACGTTAATGGTAACCTAACGCACTTAATGGGCGGTTTGAAACCAGACCTGTTACATTGAAATAACATCAGTAGTAACATCAGTGGTATGGTGGCCAAAAGTACAGCAAAAAAGTGCTGACCTCAAACTGAGCTAGATGTAAAAACTTGCTTTTCTTTGAATTGCAGAATCTCTGATGAGCACAATCACAGCGTTTATAAAGGCGGCCCCATTAGTCCCTCCTCTACACCTGATTATAACTGGAAAGGCAAGAATAAAATAGTATGGACTATAAAATAACCTAAGTAACGAATAAATGAAAACTTTTAACCATATAGTATACAGTTAGAGGCTTAAAGCAATTCAATCTTGATTGTGCAAGTAAAACAAATGATAGGGTTTTGAACTATTTTAGCTTAGTATAGAAATTCTTGGAAGAGCTCGATAGATTGGCAAAATATAGCAGTATCATAGATTCTATTAGAAAATACATGGCATTGAAAAAAAAAGGATCACCTACAAGATACATCGGTCCAGAGCCAGAGTACAAAAAACACTGTTCCAGATCGGAAAAAATCTGGATTTGAGAATAAACGGGAGTCACCTTAGAGTCACAACAAGCTTCCTTATTAAACATGCACTAGTTAAGCACACATGCATACAATAGGGCTGTTTTATATATATTATTTTAGCTGAAGGCTATGCTGCAGACAATCCCAATCAGTTAACCGTACCTTGCATGACTGCAAAGCGTTAGATCGCAGACGGTAACATCTTTTGGAGACGAAATGACTCCAAAAATATATAGTAACAATTTATTAAACTTGAACAAACTGATAAAGATTGTGGAATAATGGAATCAATATCATGAATGAATGGATAAGCCAATTGGCTGTAGTACGACCGGTGTATCACAAATAGCTTCTGAAGAAAAATCTCACTATCAAAAAAATATACTAAACATATATAAACTAGATATATAGGTACTAAAAACTGCCAAAAAGGTAGCGGTATATTATAGAAGACCACATGATATTTGAATAAGTAAATAAAATTACTATTTATAATTAACTTAAAATAAATTTGTGTAACAATAAAACACTGAAAACTTCCACAAAATTTATTTTAAATTCTTATCACTACAGTGTTTCGGCTGATTGCCTTTCTCAAGTGATCTATGTTTGGCATGTGTTTACACTTTAAAGTTATTAATGAAATAGGTTGAGGGGGGGGACAACTGTTTGTCTTAAGTTGCATTCAGAATTATATCTGTGTTTTTTAATTTGTCGATTTTCATAGATTCTAACAAAGATAGCTTAAGGCCTTTATTTTGAATGTGAAGAATTTTAAATTCGTCATTAAAAGAGTGATTATGATCTAGAAGGTGAAGTGCGTATGTAGAATCTGTTTTTCTATTATTGAAAGCCCTTTTATGTTCTGCTATTCGTTTATTAAAATTTCTACCCGTTTGACCGATGTAAGTTTTTGGGCAGTCGCCACATTTAAGTTTGTACAGACCACTGTGTAAGTGTTTTTTATTTTGTCTCTTGTTGTTTTTAATATATTTGCTTAAGTTGTTATTTGTTCTGAAAGCTGGTATTATTTCTTTCTTTTTTATGTGCTTGGCTATTTTTGTTGACAGTTTACCTGTATATGTAATTGAGCAGAAGCTACTGGGTTTTTTCTCTGGCGATAAAAATACTAATTTTAAGGCTTTCTTGTGTAGTTTTTGATTTAACATTTTATATAAATTTAACATAAAATGTTAAATTCAAAACTACACAAGAAAGCCCTGAAATTAGTATTTCTACCACCAGAGAAAAAACCCAGTACCTTCTGCTCGATTACATATACATTATACAGGCAAAATATTAACAAAAATAGCCAAACACATAAAAAAGAAAGGAATGACACCAGCTTTCAGAACAAATAACAACTTCCTATTTTATTAATGACTATAAACTGTAAACGCATGCTAAAAATATATCACTTGAGAAAGGTAATCAGCCGAAACAGCTGTAGTGATAAGAATTTAAAATAAATTTTGTGGAAGTTTAAAAACAAAGTTTTCAGTGTTTTATTGTTACATGAAATTAATTTCCATCAAGTAATGGTCGAATTCATCAATTATTTAAAATAAATTTGTCTTTAAACATTTTATTACACGTTTCGTTCATGTGATACTGAGATTAAATGATTAAAATTTATTAAGCATGAGGATTGTTTACTTAGAGACTTTCTTAGACTATCTAGACCATTTATGGCTCCAAACCACGCTAATGTTATAGCTGGAGTGCACTTTCCTTATTTTTTCCTAAGAATTGTTCAAACACTTTCTTTTTTTATTATTTTTTTATTAAACAATTAAAAGCCTGAAAACTAATTATAACTTTTGGTAAATTTAAATCATATACTTATATTCGTAGAACTAAAATATAATGAATTAGCTTTAACTGTAAGTTTAACCCGCGATCGGTACCGCTTATGAATCCCCGCCATAAGTACCCTGTTGGAATTTTTCTAACATAATAATGTTGTTCCCTTTTTTAAGGTATTTGGTACTTGGCAGTATTTTTCATAGCTTATATTGTTATTTTATTTATGTATTTAATATATCTAGTGGAAAATTAAACGACTGGTATGATAAAATATAAATTAGTATAACTGTTTTTTTTTAGCAAATATTATTAGTATTAATAACTTTTTAACGGTTGTTTTAAAGAATTGTTTACAAAAAAAAAATTAAAAACAAAAAATAACAAGTTATTAATTTAGGAATCTTCTCCCCTGTTAATACAGTCAGAACAAGTGAAAACTGTTTCTGCAATATGCTCTTTACATACGAATTTTAACATGTATCAGATCGGTGCTGAGTAAATCTGTTTTTTCTCTTCAGACAAAAGAACGAAGTTTCGCATTCGCATCATTAAGTTCGACACCATCAACTGAAATGGCTTTATTTCCTAGAGTATTTCTAATTTTTTTACCTTAATAGAATTGATAGTGATATAATACTTGATTGATGAACAATAGGGGGCTTCGTAAATTGCTTAGCAAGATCTGTCAGAGATATTCTTCTTTTGATCTTTATGTCTGTATTGCTGTAGTAGACAATTTGTGAATTTATGCCAGCAATATTGAGTAAAGAACAAAAAACAGTTAAAGGCCAACGGTTGCTTACTGTTGTAGTCGAATATTCCAGCTTCATCCTGTCAATTATATCAATAGCTCCTTTTGTTAGATTATAGAATGTTATGACTACTGAAGGTTTCATTGCATCGCCACTTTATGGATCAATTTCATCATCTTTGTGAAACATCGACAGCATCAGCACATTTTTGTTAGGTCTTGGTGCATATGAGGAAAGAAAGCATTTATTGGGATCGACTCCCCAAGCAAACGCTGCTATTTCTTTTTCGTAATTTAGTATCTAAAAAAGAGGGGGAATCTCTCGTTTGTTCTTACGTAATGTGCCAATTAACGTTATACGGTGGTTGTGTACCAAGTCATTAGCCAAAGATACAGATGTAAAGTACTTGTCCATAGTTATATTTCGTCCAGTACCACTACAATATCTTAAAAGTCTTGTTTCAACACTATGGGCATCGTTCTTTAGTTTATATGGACCAGTTGGTTGTTAACTTAATGAGAAAACTGAAAGCTTTTCAGATGTGGCTTTTTAGGAGAATATTGGAGATACAATGGACCAATCATATTACGAACGAAATGGTGTTGCACAGAATGGAAAGGGACAAAGATCTTTTGACCACCGTTAAAATATCCTAGCTGAAAAACATTCGCGACTGAACCGGGTTAAACATACAGACGCTCTTAAGAAAAGCAGAAGATAGAGACGAATTTGCAATGGTTATAGCCAACCTTTAACCAATCATCTCATTCAATGTTATTTAACTACCCACAGAGTAATAGTGTAAACAATTCCCAACATACTTATCCAGAAAGTATCGCATAGGCTCCAAGTGATCTTCTTGTACTCTTTCTACTCTAGATTCAATATCATCAAACCTAATAGCTTGTAACAAAGAGTAAAAACGGCGTTCTAACATAGTAGCATCAAAGTATTCTGGAGCCGTTCCGTTCGTGCTCCAAAGTTCTGAAGTATTTAAATATTGGGCTCTTTTTATACCAGCAAAATATAAAAGCCCGACAAATGCACTCATTTCGTCAGAATCTGTAAGATTGTAATGTTTTGCGTTTCTCGTGAGTTTAATTTTTTAAAGTTTCTCGTTGGTACAATCTGTAATATATTTAATGACTTCATCCGAGAAATAAGTTTCCAACAATCCAATATTCTTTGGCTTCTTTTGCAACACCTTTGTCACCTAGTTTCTGTGTAACAATATTTTCAGGGCTAGTTTTCACAACTTTGTTTTGATTTTGGTTCACTAACCATTTAGTTTTCATACGATTCACATCATGTTGATAGCAGATAGTTTAGAGGGACTTCAGAGGTTAATGGACAGAATAAACGAGTACAGTCAACAGTACGGACTAAACATTAATACCTACAAAACGAAACAAATGATTATCAGCAAGGAGAATATAAACGGGGCTCATCTTTACATTAATGGGACGCAGATAGAGCGAGTAAGACAGTATTGTTACCTGGAAACTATTATTAACGAACAGTGGAGCAATTTACAAGAAATAAAGTGCCGCATAGGAAAGGCAAGAAGGGTCTTTAACAAAATGAGCGCCATCTTCAAAAGTCACAACATATCCCTTGATACAAAAATGAAACATTTGAGATGCTATGTTTTCTCTGTGTTGTTGTACGGGGCGGAGGCATGGACGCTTACAGACACCACTATTAAAAAACTTGAAGCATTTGAGATGTGGCTTTATAGAAGAATGCTGAGAATATCATGGACAGCAAGGATCACGAACAAGGAAGTTCTAGGAAAAATGAAGAAGGAACCAGAGATTGTGTTTACGACCAAACGCATAAAATTGAAATATCTGGGACACGTTATGAGAAATCAGCACCGTTACTCCCTGCTACAGTCTATATTGCAAGCAAAGTCAAAGGTAAGCGTGGACCCGGTAGAAGGAGAATATCATGGCTGCGGAATTTAAGAACATGGTTTAAGAAAACCTCAACGGAGCTGTTTCGAGCCGCAGCGAGCAAGGTTATGATTGCCAATATGATTTCCAACATCCGAAACGGATAGGAACCAGAAGAAGAAGAACCATTTAGTAACATTTTTTCCAGTATAATAGGGACCACTTCTTTTAGATCTTCCTAAATTTGATTTTGTAAAGGCAGGGCCTTGTACATTCTCTTTATTTATTTCGTCACTTGAGAAAGCGGCCTCTGAAACATCTGTGTCCGATTGATCGACTTCATATTGTTGCATATCATCTTCTGTAGCTTCCCAAAAGGATCGTAACCGCTGCTGTTCCCTCTCGTACGCCATCAGAAACAACAACAAAGTTCAAATTTAGTCTAGATCACAAAACATATTTTAATATAATTCAAAATTCGTAACTACGTAATCAGTACCGCGTTAGATTTTTACTAACATCCCGACACTGAAACTCTCATAGCACACTCACTGAACAGATTCTAACAAGAATCTTGTTGATTTTAATTTAAATTAAACATGGGAGTGACTAGACAAAACATTGAGTGGTGCATAGCTGGTCTTAGATAAATATACAAGGGGCGAAAGAAAAGTTTTATAAAAAAAAATTAAAAATGTTAGATAAATTCTAACAGCGGTACTGATCGCGGGTTAATATCACTAAAATTAAAAATCGATGAAAAAATTAAAGAAAATCTCTTGATGACTATTTCTTTGTGTAATTCATTATTTGCTACCTACGTACATTTATTAAATAAAAAACATATCGTTAAAGCTTGGTGCAAGATATCCTATTCAGTTTTCAATTATTAAAAATTACAACAGATACATCCCAGACAGGAAGCACATTTAATATCTTCCTTAGTCTCTATCCGCAATCAACTAATTTCTAATTTATGAAAACCGAGCAGAATGCCAATCAATCTCGATGACATAGATATTATGAAGGTCGGTTCCCAAACTTCGGGTTTTCATTAATTTGATCTTGAAAAAGCCGTCCACTCATTCTTGGAAATAATAGTCCAGGACTTTGGAACAAAAGATAAATTTGACAAAAATTTAATTCATCTATCTTTTTATTCGAGCGTTAACAACTAAATGTTCGGACAAACCAAAATTTATTAAAAACGTTTATCTTCATAACTTGCTTATTAAACTAAAAAACGAGATCAAACTACAATAAACTCTATCATTAATAACAGAACATTAAAATGGTTCGTCTCTATAAACTTTGAATTGCAGCCTTGGTGGCAAAATAAACGAAAATATTGCATAACATTGTGACAATTCAAGAAATTACTATTTTAATATAGGCTTACATCATCACGTTTACAACCGTGGCAATCACGTGTGGCATTGTTTGTACTAAGGATTCACAAATATCAGGGTGGAAACTATCCCATAATTCACCTTATTTACACGACGGCTCTCTGGGATCACTACGCAATTTCTGTTTCATCTTATGCCACAATGTCTCAATAGGTCTCAAACTTAAGGTTTGGACTGTTCAAAACCAATGAAAGGACTTTAGTTATTATCTCCAAACCATTTTTTAGTTGTTTTAGCTGTATGGTATGCAGCACCGTCTTACTGGATAATAAAACTCAAGTCCTGGTAGAGATCGAAAGCTTTTTCCCTAAGTCCCAAACCATAATTCTTTTTTCCTTTGGGACATTTTAGAGTTCTTTTAAGGCAATCTTTATGGAATGATTTATTTAAACTTTTGATAATCCGTTTTTGAAAGTCTCCCACGAAAACCTCATATTTCGATTCGTCATTGAATATCACTATGAACCAATCATCAACGGTCCATGAAAACTTTAAGCAACCGCTTCAATTCCCACAAGATCAAAGATTTCATAGACCACTGATGACTGGTCCAGAGTCATATTTAGTGACGAATCAAAATTTGATGTTTGCGTGGGAGACTTTCGAAAATGGGATAGCAGAAGTAAAAATGAAGCATTCCTTAAAAGAACTGTAAAGTTTCTTAAAGAAATTATGATTTTGGTGTGCGTGTCATCAGATATTTTAGGAAGATATAAGATGGTGGTACAATTAACGCAGCAAAGTATCAATAAATTTTCAAAATTAGTCTTGTACCAAAAGTGCTCTCGATCTCTACTCGGACTTGAATTTTACATTCCAGCAGGAGCTGCATGCCATACGGTTAAAACAACTAAAAAATGGTTTGGAGACAATAATATTAAAGTGCTCTCATGACCTTTAAACAGTCCAGACCTTAATTTTATTAAGACATTAAGACTCCATAAGATGAAACAGAAATTGTGTAATGATCCCCAGAGAACCGTCCGATTTGAAGAGTAAATTAGGTGAATTTAGTATATAACATGACTTGTGCAAATCCTTCTTCTTCTTCTTATTTCTCTTTATAAGAAATTCTGCTTGTTTATTGGTAGATTAATACCTCTATGAAAGGTTGTCACTCAATTTTTGCGCGGTCGTCCGATACTTCTTCTGTCGATTGGTGACTTATCTCTTGCGATTTTGGACACGGGTCTCCTCCATTCTGCTTATGTGGTTATTCCATTCTTTTTTTCTACTTTGTGTCCATTCATATATAAACTGTACGTTACATGTTCTTCTAATGTTTTCACTTGTTCTTCGGTCTCTTAGCGCATTTCCTGTAATTCTTCTCAGTACTCTCATTTGTGCCATATAGAGTAGCCTTTGCATTATGGCTGTGTTGTTGTCATATTAAATTCTTTTGCTTTTAAGACTATCTTCATCATGAGCTGTCAATATTGGGTTATCTGCGTAACGCATAACTGAGTATTTTTATTTCCTTGTTTCCCATTCTGTATCCTTTTGGGTTCAAGAGTATGGGGCTCAATGAATTCCCTCGTCTTATACCGCTGCTTATTTCTATAGGTTCTGTAAGTTGTTTATCTATTCTGACTGTCCTTTGGTTGTTTTGGTACATGTTTTCGATAGTTTTTATATTTAGGGAAACTATTATACAGAAGATGGATTACATCTTAAAGTCTACAGAGTTTTACTCTATCAAACTCTTTCTTTAGGTCAATTAGACACAGAAATGCTCTATTATACTCTAGTAATTTTCTCAGTTATTTGCTTTGTAACGAATATCTGCATCTGTACACGATCTTTTACTACAAAAACCCTGTTGTTCGTCTGCTAAACTTATCCCCTGATTTGCTTTCCTTTTTTGGATAGTCGAATTCGCCCATAGTTCGCCAGTTCTCCATTCTTCCGGTATTTTATTGTATTTTATAATTTTATTAATTAATGTTGTTAATTATTCTGTCATTGCCGATCTACAATATTTCAATTATTCGTTTGATATCCGGTCTTTACCTGCTGCTTTTCTGTTCTTCAGGTTTTCAAGTATTTTTCGATCTTCCTGTACATTTATATTAAGTTCTTCGTTTGTGGTAATTTCTAGTGTTTCTGGTAGACTTATCACTTTCTGTGATATATATGTAACTGATTTTTAATTATTTTTTTTTGGAATAGATATCTTGTGGAGTCATCCTTTTTGGAATAGATATCTTTTGACTTTTATCTTTGTGGTATATTTTAGTGTTTTGTTATCACATATAGGTGTTTTCATTCGGATTTTGCGCAATACCAATTGATGATTGCTTCCTATTTCTGCTGATGTTAGTGCTCTTTTATCCAAGATTTGAGAGGGATGTAACTCTAAACTCTTTATTCAACAGAATTAGTCTATCATAAATCTTTCTCCTTTACTGTTCTTAAAAATATATTTGTATTGTTCTTTGTGAGGGAAAAATATATTATTAATATGTATTTCGTTTATGCTGCAGAGGTTCGTCAGAAGGTCTCCAATTTCATTTCTAATATTTTCATTATATCGCTGTTATATTCCTATAACTAATTCATTGCCAATATGGGCGTTTAAATCAAATAAATTGATTATATATTTATAATTTAGGGTCCCGTTTATACAGTCTGAAGGTGTTCGTAGAAGTTTTTCCTTGTGGTGTTATCTCTGTTATTCTCGGGTGCATATTATTGCTATGACATTTAGAGGTTTGACATCCAGTTTAACTTTTACATTTACTATTCTTTCAGAGATATATCTTTATTCTTGTATTTCTTGTACTTGGTGTAACAATTTTCTACGTACTAAAAGGCTTCTTTGTCTCTAGTTTCTTTTGCAACAGCACTGTAAGTTATCAGATAGTCATCTAACATAATTTGACCCTTTCCTTTTGTCTCTTGTAGTGCACACATGTCGTTACTGTTAACGGCAAAGATGAGAGTACTGAGAAGAATTTATAGGAAATACGCTGAGAGATCAAAAAAGAAGTGAAGACATTAGAAGAAAATACAACGTACAGTGTTTAAATTAATGGACACAAAATAGAAAAAAAAATGGAATAACCACATAATCCCGTATCATCAAAATGGCAAGATATCAATCAAGTCTACAATCGGCAGAAAAAGTATCGGACGAATGCGAAAAAGTAACAACCTTCAATAGCGGTATTAATCTGCCAATAAACAAGCAGAACTGCTTATAAAGAGGAAGAAAAAGAAGAAAAAGAAGAAGTCTTAAAATGTACTGATCTTCACTTCGTCTTCATATTTTTTTTTTCTTTCTTCTTTTTGGCGACACCGAAATCTAGTCTCCAACGAATAAAATGGTGAAAATGGATATTAATATCAGGACTGTGGATCTGAGAAGTTAACATAAATGATAACCAGGCTGTTTTATAAAGAAAATCATGACAGGTTTTAGTATATATTTGAAAAAAATCACAACACTGGGTCATGACGCAAAGGCTACTAGCAATGATAAAGATAAGAGTCTTCTTTTTCTTCTTCTTCAGACTGTATTTATCCACAGCTGGGCATAGACCTCTTCCATTTGCTTGCGACTTGTTTGATACCATCTGTCCACCTCTTCTGTGGTCTGCATTTACTCACCTGTTTTCTTTTGGTCTCCAGTTTGTTAATCTTTGTATTCATTTTTCGGGATTATCTTGGGCAACATGTCCGATCCATTTTATTTTAGCCATTTGGTTTTCTTTGCCGATTTTAATAGTATGTTGAAGATATATAAATAGTGGTCTATATTTTCAAGACTGATGTTGTCAATAACAATATTAGTTTGTAAATTTCTCATTATTTTTGTTTTCTGAAGGTTCATTTTAAGGCCTATTTTATTTGACTGCTGATTTAATTCCTTGAGCACTTGCTCCAGTTCCTTGATTTCTGTACTAAATACTACTATGTCGTCCGCACACCTCAAATGACTCAAACGTACACCATAAATGTTTAGACCTTTTTGCTCGGGCTATTTGAATACACTTTCCAATGCTAAGATAAAAAGCTTTGATGAAATAGCTTTAGATCAAAGATAGAAATAGAAAAATCACATTGTCTAATACTTTTACCAATACGCATTTTTTCGTCTTCATTGTGGCCTGCTCATAAATGGTTTTAATACGTGTAGTGTACCGTGAGTCCATTCGAGCATCCCACAGGGCTGAAAAAAACATCCAAGTTTCAATACTATCGAAGACCTTGAGAAAGTCAATAAATGCCATATAAAGAGGTACATTATATTCTATGGTTTTTTCTACCAGTGTTCTGATGGTTTGTAAGTGATCGTTAGTGCCAAACCCTTTTCTAAATCCCGCCTGTTCAACCGATTGATATAAATCAAGTTTTTGTTTTATGCGGTTGACTTTTATTCTTGTTAGCAATTTGTGTGTCCCAACAAACTGTTTTGTTGAGATGAGATTACTAAGAAGAATTACAGGAAATACGCTGAGAGATTGAAAGAGAAGTGAAGACATTAGAAGAAAATGTAACGTGCAGTGTATAAATGAATAGACATAAAATAGAAAAAAGAATGGAATAACCACATAAGCAGAATGAAGGAGATCCGTGTCGTCAAAATAGCAAGAAATACGACAACCCAAAACATGTAGTCACAACCTTACATAGAGGTATTAATCCGCCAATTAACAAGAGTTGCTTAGAAAGAGAAAGAAGAGAAAGAAGATAACTATTATTTGCTGGATACTCTTATTTATTTTCTATAGCTTCTTAATACAGCTTTCTTGATATAACTGCCTTGTTGTTTCAGATTATATTTAGTACATCTTTAAAAATTTTGATTTTCGTTATAAGCTATTTATAGATGCTTGCAAATAATAAATATATTTCATAAAATTTACTCCCGTCTTTAAAAAATTTTAAGGGGTTTTTATGTTAAAGTTACTTAACAACACATTTTAATTAAAGTGTTAAATTCTAATATTTTCCGATTTATAAAAATTAGTGGTTATACATATTATAAACAATATTTTTACAATGACATTTGTTGGTCATATATTGTTACATTGTTTTTAGTTAAAATATAACTCCAGGTCTATAGGAAAACACCATCTGGAGATCCGATCAACAACAAAAGAAGTGTGTCGCGACAACGATTCGATCAATACCCCAGGAAGCCCTTCTCCTTCCCTTAAAGTAGAATCGCTCTCTCGCGGTACATACACATACTCAATATTCCAAACTTTGTTCTAGACCAAGGTCTTCTCGATATGTAATATTCGAGAATTCCTCGCTAGCTGGCACTAGTTACTTTTAACTAAACTTGGAAGCATGTGTTGTTGTCTTATCGGACTTTTTATAATATTTTTTTGTTTAAAAACTTCTCGCGAAACATGTTAATATAGCGAAAACTTTAATATGACGTTTTAATATAACCCTATACTACATACACTACTCAACAATTTAAGTGGATAAAACTATTTTAAAGTTCCTAAAATTAATATATAAAACTATTTTTAAAATAATTGCCTGTACTATACTCTATATGCTATCTTTATTGTCAATATTTTTGCATGTGCTTTTTTTCTCCCTATTCTTATCGGCCCTTATCTCGTACAAAGAGAGAAATATTGTTCCAAACATGAATATGTCATTCGTATAAAAGTGCTTGTATTGGCTTTACCAGTTGTCAATAAGTCAAGAAATCTATTTATCACAAAAACATTATGCCGAAAAGACGTTTAGAACTGGTGCAGCTCGAGCAATTAGTTCGTTGGATCCAACAAGAGGTTGGTTGCTACGAGGCTAAATGTGTGGCAAAGTGTGATAAGTCGTGCATGAAATCGGTATGTAGCAACTGGTTCTGCAACATACAGGCATGGAGGAGGAAGAAAACGATCTACAACTCTCAAATCTTAAACTACAATTAAACCCCCATGAAGGTACACAGATTGTGTTCTAAGAATCTTTTATAAAACACGTTTTGCAACAAAATATATTTTCGGCTCGGTATGGCATACCGCATGTCAGTTGTTATGTCACCTCGGGGTAAATGGAAAGGGTCTTGCCACCTTCTGTACCACCGTGTGCTCTGTAGAGGGCTTCGGAAACGTCGACGAAAGCCCCTTTACTTGAATCCATTTGCGGGGTATGGATTCGTAAAAGGTTTTCTTCTGATGAGCTCGTCTTAAAAAGACGAGCTATTTCTTACATGACTTATGAGTCGAAATAAACATCAGGATGCAGTCTATGGTGGCTTGCCTTGACAAAGGCAAGATATTTCTTACACGACTAAATAGTCGAAATAAAACACTAAATATTGTTAAAATAAAATAATCAGCCTCAGAGTATGAAAAGCTAAAAAGGAAGCAGAGCCCCGAGAGCACTGAGCTCTCGGAGAGCCCGTGAAGGACTGACTTGATTGACACACACAATCACGCGAGGCGATCAACCCTACCCCTAGGGACATGTGTATACCACTGTAAGAATGGGATCCACATGTCCGAAAATCAAACCGGTTACACCTCACTAGTTGAGGTGGTACCTATCTGACCCCCAGGCTTTTCCTCCACCCCTCCTCAGCGTGTGACTTACGTGAGGAGGCTTATGATCTGAATGTTACGTAAGGTGTCTTGGGTAATGAGACACCTTCTGTTTTTAATGACTGTGGTTAGGCCACCTAACTGTAGGGGTAGCACACATGTCGGCTTTTCTCCCTATTTAACTTTACTGACTCTATAGAAGTTACTCTAGCTTTACTTCGGGACTCATGTCCCTAAAAAGAGCGTGTGTTCCAGACAGAGAGCCATCGGTCTAGACCGACAGCTCTCTGTCTGGAAAAGAATGTGTGTGCTCGTTCACTCAGTCGCCGATTTGACAAAATAAAAATTTTGTTCTCCTCGCCGGCTGGGTGTTCGAGAAGTGAGTCCTGGCCACCGAGCCCATGCTTGCCGCACATGACCTCGATGCTCAGAGTCCGCGTTTGATCAATATTTGATCTGCCTGAAGGGCCTGTGCCTGCTGGCTGGTATAGAGTGCCTGACGGGCCTTTTATACATTCTTATTTTGTGTTATGTAAATTTTTGTGATGTAACGGGTGTTCTTGTTTATCTTGAAGATGACATGACATTAATTAGACAGTGAGCGATTTTTGTTTTTTTTTTTTAAAACTAAGTCTATCTATGCTAATACCTTAACTATGGACCTTAACTATGACTTGATTGACCTGAAAATCGCGTCTTTTTATACTTTCTGAAGAAGCGATTAGGGATTTCCAGGTCAGGGAGGGGCCAACGTGAAAAATAAGGGGCGGGGCGATGCGTCTCGAACGTGAACTAGTCGCGTCCGAGAACAGTTAAGGGATCTACAACTCGTCGGCAAGACCGTTTTGTAGTTCATGCATGTAGTTCAGCAAGAAATGATTGAACAAATATTGAATAAGGTTTAAAGAACAAATTATAACTCTGTCATATTTGACAAAAAGATCGACGTATCGACTTGGTATCAGTATATACCTCAGAATAGGTAAAATCAGATCAAAAATCGTTTGAGAAGCTCTAAAAATGTTGCAAAAGAAACTTGGTACATAATAAACGATCTTTGAAATAAAACTAAAACAGCTCAAACTTTTCTCTTTCAAACACTGAATATATAAATAAATATTTCGTTGATGTGAGTAAAAATATAACATCAACTATTTTGCCACAACAAGATCCTATTTCCTATCTCCCCAATTCACAAAAATTTTCCGAATTCATTCTTTATAAAACCAGTTGATGAATCTGAACTGATCCAAACAATCAGTAGTATCAAAAGCAAATCTTCCTGTAACACTCATGGACTATTCATAAAAAATCTCGTAAATCTTCAAAAAAATGTGCTGGAAGTTCTGGTTTCACTAATTAATGATTCCTTTAAAAAAGGTATATTTTCAGAAAGCCTAAAGACAGCCATTATTATTCCCCACCTTTTACCACCCTTATTTCATAAGGAATAAGGGTGGAAAAAATCGAATGTCTGCAACTATAGACCTATTGCCTTACTACCGTTCCTATCCAAAATTATTGAAAGACTAGTAAAAGCCCGACTTATGCCCTTTCTCGTTGAAACAACATTTTATCGCTAAGTCAGTTCGGCTTTTTATCTAATAAATGTACCAGTGATGCTATGTTTCCTGTACTACATGAGGTCTATTAAGCACTTAACAATAATTTTTACATGGCCACTATTTTTTGTTACTATACCAAAGCTTTTGATTGTGTAAATCACGACATTTTGATAAAAACTAAATTTCTACGGAATTCGAGGTATTTCTTTAAATTGTTTCCAATCTTATTTGGTTAATAGAAAACAATTAGTTAGAGCAAATAATACTGACTGTAGTCACAAAAGTAGTGTATCTCGAGTACCACAAGGTTCAGTTTTGGGCCCTTTACTTTTTCTTATCTTTATAAATGACATAACTTACTTAAAAATTGATAGAAACATTTTTCTTTTTGTTGATGATACCAGTATCACCTGGAGGAACTTTATTCTTGCAACTTTTCATGCAACTATAACTTATGATTTAATTAAAATAAAAACCTCATCCGACTATAATTTACTCTCTTTTAACGTGGATAAGAGAGTAGCATTCTCCTATCGAGGAGCTCTTCAACCATTGCTTCATAATAACAGCCAGATCAGTATCGTTGATTTTGTAAAATGTCTATTTTTATAGATACCAATCTTAAAATGGTCTGTTCATATCGAATAAATAAGAAACTAGCATCAGCCTGCTATGTAATAAAATCGTTTCGAACGAAATCAATTTAGCATCTTCCAAAATAACATATTTTTCTTTGTTCGAGTTTCATCTTCTATATGGTCTTCTTTTTGGCGTTCTATAGCTGCCCAATCTGATATTATTTTTAAATTACAAAAAATAACAATACGGTATCTTTTTGGCCTCAGAAGAATAACACATTGCATAAGCTACGTAAAAAATCACGGAAATTTATCTTTTCCGTCTTTATATATTTTAGAAACTGTTTGCTTAATTCGTAAACACCCACATGTTTTTCAAGACCTAATCATAATTATTCCACCAGAATTTCAACCTTTGATATGGATTTAACTCCCGTCCACTGAGTTAGTAAAGAAATCTATGTTATATTCGGCAAACAAATTGTACAACCATCTCCCCTTACCACTTAAATTTACAACTTATTTCCTTACAATCCGTAAATTGATAAAAGCCTATCTATCTGAAAGACAATATTATTCAATGGAAGAGTTTCTTAACGAATAACTAAAAAATTACAGTACGTTTGGGTACAACTAACTAAAGAATTTTTATTTATATATGGGTATCACATGTAACAACTTAACTTTTATTATAATTACAATTTGTCTTATTGGATAATTGGTATATTTATACAATGACTCAAGAACATAGGTACATTTTTTGGCCATATGCCCTCCCCTTGTTCTCTACCATTTTATATCTTTCACTTTAAAATTTTCTAGAGCATGCCTAGAATTGGAAAATAAAGTGGTACATGTTTGGGATATCATAAAATGTTTCTTGTTTTTAAGAGTCGACGATTTGGGCTCTTTCGAATTGAAAGGAGAGAAAAGCTGTCTGAAAAAAAGTGTGGGAGCCATTGTCTGGTAAATACACCAATTTACTTTAGAAACTCAGACAACTGTTGTATTGTCAAAGGTACAGGTACACTACTTATATTATTAAGAACAAAAATAGTTTTAGACCAGTTGCAATAAACTTTTGATTTTAACAACTATTAAAACAGATAATAAAATATAAAAAACTAATTCTGGTACAAGATTACTTAAAGTTTGGGTTAATAAGACTTTTAAAATTAAAAACTGCGATAAAAATTTTATCAGTTAATTAATTCTCTATGTGTTACAAACTGTCATGTTCAAATGAAAACACTAAATTTAAACAGAGTTTCACAAATTCTTGTTTATACTTAGTTTTCACCTGACAATGACATGAAATGAAATTTGTCTGGATTAGTTGCTAGTTTTCTGTGGACTTTGAGATTAAAGTTACACAAAACAATAGGATGTGTTTATAATTGGGTATCTAATTTTGAAGGCAGGAATACCCTACATAACAATAATTAATATCTGAAAGATAAAACAAGTAAATGTTGTTTAGTAATTTTGTTTTGATGATGTACGATAAGCGTAATTGGAACTAGAAATTGCAATTTTTATGTCAACTTATTTTACTTTATTTGTATACTGTATATGTTGGTTTTTAATAAGTAATCAAAAGACTGATATGTTTTTTGTACACACTTATGACAAGTCAAAAGAAAAGGCAAAAAAGTATTTTTGAAGTGTGTATATTTTTTAATAATTCCTAGCTGAGCGCTTTCATCTTTACAAAGCCATCATCGGAGCTATTCTACAATAAAATGTTTTTATAAGTAACTAATTGGTGAAGATTTTAATTTTATACTTACGTCAATTTATAAATACCACTACAATGGAGAGATCTCATTTCCTTATTTGTTGAAATTTTGATTTTTTTAATTACTTAGTAATTATAGTATCTTATATCTATATACTTCTTCCGTGGTGGGGTTGGTGGTGTCCCGAAAAGTTCGTGGAATCTCTTCAGGATCCTCTCCGCGTCTTTCCCTGGTGTCACGGGCAGTTCGGGTCTCTCTGGCGTTGCCAGAGGGGTCATCTCTTCCGGTATTTTTAATGTCTTCCATGGTTGATGTGGATGAACTAAATTCTGCTTGCTAGCATGGCCATTTAAATACCGTTTGGTTGTGGTGAGGATTGGATTTCTGTAATAACATGTTCCCTTCCCATGGTTTTAAATCTTTTACATGCGCCGTCATCTGCTTGCGGCTACTACTATCGGCCAATTTCAGTTTTATTCTATTGCATCCGAATGTTTCTTGTCGAAGTGTGTGTTCCACTTTCGTACTTGATTTAGCAATTCTGGTTGCCCCATTTGCTTCGTTATTATTAATTCCTGTAATTGTCTTCGGATGACCGAAATTTCCTGGGTCAGTGTGTCGGATTCTGCTCCATTGGAAGTTTTTTCTTTCGGGATTGTTCCTGCCGCTTCCTCACGATTTTTAAAATAGATTCTGAGTCGTGCTCTCAATTTGTCGACGGTTCCCTTATGATCTAAGCCGCATTTTTCGGCCTCGCTCTGCAAATCCTCTATGCAAAGTCGATTTATCCACGAAGTACCTGTTATTGAGTCTGTGTCTTTATCTGTCGGCATGTTATTAATTTTACTCGGGCGCCAGTTTGTAGCTCTTTTGGGGTGACAGACTCAGTAAAACACAGGTTGAAATAAAAATAAATCTGTTAATTTAACATATGTACAATAAAAATAAAAATAAAATTAATTCTCCGCCATATATCAGTACACCGGGGAATCGAGGAGCCTAGAGCGCTAGCTACAAGACTGTCTAATTCCGCTACTCACACACCTTAAATAGCCGCTCTGGATCCCACTTCGCCGTCTCGTTGAAGAAGTGGATGCGCAAACATTGACACTCCCACACTTCAAACTGTTAAACGATCATAACATCGTTACAAAAGCATGTATTTAGGTATATAAGATTGAGATGTTTCCCTTTGCCGGACCATTTGGCATCGTAGTTTATTTACATAAAGTGCAAGTTTCTCATATTGTACCACACCGAGTTGCCTATATTGTACCAGTACAATTTCAGATATCATTGGGTATTTAAAACCTACTTATTTTTTAAAATAAATAAATGAATAACATACACAACTCTTGTGTGTTTTTGATGCCCAAAGGCGAATAAGGAACTTGAAATGTAGACGACATGAGCCGGGCTCTTCAAATATTTCGTAATGGAGACATGGAATTAAACGAATGCTGCAGGCAGAATGGAATCCCTAAGCCTGCCTTGCTCCATTACTTTAAGGGGACCAATGTTAAGGCAAATGAAGAAACGAAGGCTTTTGGCCGAGGCACTGTGTTACCAACAGTAGTGGAGACTTAGCTAGTTGATCACATTTTAATACTGGAGACGTTGATGTTTAGTCTTATAATTATTAATGTTCGATGGTTTGTATTTCAAATCATCGAGAGAAATCAAATACCACATAATTTTATTAAAGAATTTTAAATGGCAGGAAAGAAGTGGTTTTATGCTTTCAAAGCTCCTCATAAGGACATAATCTCACTAAGACAACCTCAAGCAACGTCCATGATACACGCAAAAGGATTCAATAAAAGGAATGTTTACGTCTTTTTCGACCTTTTGGAAAAAATTGTTGATGAGAATAATATTAATGTAACTCGCATATTTAACGTAGACAAAACGGGTAAAAGAAAAGTTGGGTCAGTGTTCAGTGGAGAACGTGGTGTCAACACGACAGTTGTTTGCTGTGCGAGTGCTTCAGGAATTTACGTTTCACCTATGCTTTTTTTTAAGCGTACGCAAATGAATAATGATTTTAGGGTTGGTGCTCCACTAGGGAGTATGGTTGAGATATCAGAATCCGGCTACAAGACCAGTTTTGTAAAATGGCTCCAGTATTTTATTGGTTCTGTAAACTCAACAGTGGAAAAAAATTTTTTGGTACTGGATGGGCATACAACGCACTCCAAGAATCTTGAAGCAAATGAAATGAAATTGGGGAATGTTAAACCGAAATCGTCCAAGAAATTTGTAAAACCAGTCTTAAAAAGAACAAAGAAGCTGTCAAAAAAAGAGATATGAAAATTCCACAGAGTCTGTTCTTCTAAATGTCGCGTTAAGATCAAATCAAACTAAGGTTGTTATAGAGATGTGTGTTGATGAATGGTTCTGTTCAATTTGCGAGGAAAAAAGAATTGAAGACATGATCCAATACACCAAATGCGAAATGGAGCCGCAAACTTTTTCTTGCTTTAAATATAAATAAAAACAGTATGTACTTACGTTAAAACTAAATAATTTCTGATATTGGAAAATAAATTCTATTAAATAAAACATGATTAATGGTATTCATACCAAAATTTATTTTATTATACACATTCCTCTGTATAGATTACTACGTGTACAATTAAGGAAACCCATGATACAATAAAGGCAACTACTTTTCTAAATTCTACCACTTACTACCTACCAGGAAAACATACTGTTTTGACAGTAAAATCCATGATATCAAATTACAATAATTGTCATGTGTGTTAATGTTTATTATTTATTCTAATATATCGTCCTAATATGTCTTAGAACAAAAAGCAATAACTGGATGCAAGCCGAATAAGACAGAGACAGATAAAAAGAGCTGAGGAAGATCTATGTCCAGCAGTGGACGCATACAGGTTGATGATGATGATCGTTCAGTTAAATATGACGTATATAATTTAAATTAAAATTTTAAATATGTTGGGTGGTACAATATTGGCAACTCTTCTCTAATGTTTCTCTTATACAATGTTTTATAAACTTGTGAACTAAAACTGAAAGTAATAATTAATATAATTAGGTTTTTGCTTTAAAAATTTACCAAAAATGGTTTATTTACGGTAATATTAAAATTGATAACGAATCGAAGCACTAAGTAAAGGTAAATGCCGAAACCTTCATAAATTTCTCCACACCTACGCATAAAAGATGAAAACTTGAGTTGTAAAAACCTTAAAGACTTATTACCAAAAATCGAGCGCGAAAACCCCTTTTTGACCTTTTGGTATCCGGAGTCAATATATTGATAAAAAGATATCGCCTTATCATTCTACGTCAAAATCACTCGGCAGAGAGCTCAGATATAATGAAATATTTCTTAGAAAATGGCCATTGTCTAAAATCCAGGATTATTGCGAAGCCGGGCAGGGATGGGCTGACGATTTCACAAGAAATACGTTTGTAGATACTTTAATATCCAGCTTTTTCTAGCATCATTATAGCTCTAATTTGGATTTTTTCCCAGTCATTTTATACAGCGGGTAACAATACTTATAGAAGTGCAATAAAAAGATCAGTGTTTTGATTTAAATTAAAAGTAGAATAGCAACAAATTGGAATATGGTTCAATTACTGAAAGATGTCTCATAACACGTAGAAAAGAATAATTAGGAATATAATATTGTTTGAAGAGGAATGTAAGCAAGTTACTTAAGCCAAAAAAAGAATTAAAGTAAACTGCAGGCCAGAAGAATGACAATACTGTTGGAAAATTTCCGAGTGAAACGAAGAGAAGAACATAGGGTACACAGATCAAAAAAGAAAGAATAGAGCTCGATTTCCTTTTTACAAGGAAACACGAAAATTGGAATACCGCAAATTTAAGTAATGTTTGGAGCTCAGATGAGTCTAGATTTTGCCTGAGGTTACCAGACGTCTGCTAAAGAATCTGGAGAAAACAAGAAAAATGATATACCCAATTCAATATAGTTGACAAAATAACCTATCGAGGAGTCTCAGTTATGGTTTTGGCTGGTATAAGTCGATACTCATATTAACTTAGTTCTTGTGGATGGATATTCTATGACAATATCAAGGTATATAATAACCATTTAAGATGAACATGTGGTAGTTTTTGCACTATTCTTAGAACCCAATTTTATTTTTATGGACGATAACGCACATTTCTACCGTGCTAGAATCGTAGTGAATACTTAGAAACATCGGGATTGCCCGTATGAATTGGCCAGCTTCCAGCTTTGAACTTAATCCAATCGAAAATCTATGATACCTAATGGAAAGATCTATTCAAGTTTGGCTACCCTGATCAAACAACTTACCTGAACTAGTGCGGCTCTTTAGACAACACGGGACGGATTGTACCAACTGCGTGTTCAAAATATAATGTAAGTAGCATCTTCTAAATGATTTTTCGAACATCATAACCATATGGCATTCAAATAATTCTCAATTAACTCTGCTTAAGAAATTAAGATTATCTGCAAACAATAATGCATCTGTGTTAGTACCCTGGATCATATCCAAATGCTTCGAGAACTAATAAGTAAAGCCTAAGAATATGATTTCTCTCGATATATATATATATATATATTATATATATATTATATAATATATATATATATATATATATATATATATATATATATATACTGTAGTTTTGAGTTTCTTGAACCGTATTATATTTAATATAAAATTAATGTTTCTTGGGTTTAGGTTTAATAAAAATATGTTACATGTGGAACTAGATTTTATTTTCCATTGCAATCAATCAACGTTTCGGCAGGAAACCCTTGCCTTTGTCAAGATTCTAAAATGTGTATATATATAAGGACAAACAGATATTTTAAAATATGTATATATATATATATATATATATATATATATATATATATATATATATATGACTTACCAAAACGTAAAACGTGACACAGGCATTAACGAACTGACATATAAAATATATTAAATAATTATATACTAATGACAGTAAACAATGAGATATCAGATATCAACTCTTATATGTCAGTTCGTTAATGCCTGTGTCACGTTTTACGTTTTGGTAAGTCATATATATATACATATTGTTATTATATTTATATAGTTCTAATTTATTTGTCTTTATTCTAATTGATTGTCTATATTCTAATTTATTAAAACTCACGATAACTAATTACTAATTTATTAAATAGCTTATTAAATACAAATTTATTTGTTACGTTTCGTTACATTTAAATATCGCGGTTTCCCGATCTTCTTTTTGACTGACTGCCAAATAAAAATCTTTCATTTATATACACAACTGTTGTCATCCAGAGAATTCGGCGGACTTCTTGAATAATCTCGTATTTTGGTGAAGGCGCTCGACTCGTTTTTTCAACCTCGAGACGTGGATGACTCATTAGTGTTAGTGTCTAGAGATTTCTGGTAAACAACTGGTAGCTAAGCTCAGGTATATTTTGACCTACAAATTACGAGAATCAATAAAAAGAATTAGTCATAAAAATATTTACAGTTCTATACGCCATAACATTTAAAATCGTAACATTGCCCCCCTCTTAAAAGATGGTTCCTCCTGGAACCTTGTCGGGACTGGAACTTGAACGACATGCTGATATCGGCAACTGGACCCTCTTTTACAACTTCCAGTTATATAGAAATGACAAGGGACGGTTTTCTCTCCGCAGCAGTAACTATGCGGATTGCAACAGACTAACACCTGGACTTCGGTGTCTTTAAAGATTTCCTCCACCATGTTTCGTATAACCCTCCAATCTAATTGGCGGCACTCCAACTTTGGCATGGCTAACTTTTGCACGTCGGATTCTAGTACGTGCTCTCTCAACTGAAGTAAGGCTTCACATACATCTCGGTAGGTAGGTTGGTCACGGGCAGTGTCTTTTGTTGCCAGGTAGAAAAGGTAACGTGATGCATCTTGAAGTTTCAAGGTTTTACCAGGAGCTGGCACTTGGCATTGAAGTTCTGCAACTCGACCAAACTTCCTTCGAAAGACGGATGCCAACCCTGGTGCATCTTTGATACTGGCCGGGATGGTAAGGGCCAGTGAGTAGTCATCGGGAAGCGCGAGTAGATCTTGCCTTTCTTCAGTGGTAACACCATGTCTTGCTTTACCGGTACCTCCATAGGCACCCATTAATTCCTCAAACGTGAGGTCAGACACATCTTGGACTTGGTTTACTTCCACTTCTTCATCTACGTCGTGGTCACCCTCGAAAGACGCCAACCGGTTATGGTGTACTATCATCGGCTTTCCTCTCGGAATCTTGCTTATTCGGTAAATAACATCATTGATCTTCTCCATAATGAGGTATGGACCTTCCCAAAACTGCTGCAATTTGGGAGAACAACCTTTTCGCTTTTTGGGGTTATAAAGCCAGACTTTATCGTTCTTCTTAAAACACCCCTTTTCGGCTTGTGTATCGTACCGTTTCTTCATTCGGTCACTAGCGATTTGGAGATGGGAACGGACCAACTCGTGTACATCGTCCATTCTTCTTCGTAATTCGATCACATAATCTTCACCTGCTACATCTTCTCCAGGTCGACACCCAAACTCTAGATCACAAGGTAGTCGCATCTCGCGTCCGAATAGGACTCTGGCTGGTGTCTGGCCTGTTGATTCATTAACAGCAGATCTGTAGGCCATTGTGAAGAACGGAAGATATTGGTCCCAGTCTCGCTGATGATCGGACACCATCTTTGTCAAATACTTGCCAACTGTTCTATTCATTCGTTCTACCATACCATCCGATTGCGGATGATAAGCCGTAGTTCTTGTTTTCTTCATACCTAGTCTATCACATATTCCTTGGAATAAATCGCTTTCGAAGTTCCTGCCTTGGTCACTATGGATCTCCAAAGGCACTCCAAATCGGCTGATATATTCTTGGATCAACTTATCTGCAACGGTGGCGGCCTTCTGGTCTGGAAGTGCGTAAATCTCGACCCACTTAGTGAAGTAATCCATTACTACCAACATGTACTTGCCTCCATTATCACTTTCTGGAAATGGCCCAGCAATATCCAAAGCTATTCTTTCAAACGGGCTTCCAACATTATATTGTCTCATAGGAGCTCTCCTTTTTCGATAAGGCCCGTTACTCGTAGCACAAATAGTACATTTCTTACACCAGTCTTTTACATCGTCGGAACTGTTCATCCAATAAAACCGTTCCCGAATTCGCTGAAGGGTCTTTTTCACACCAAAATGCCCTCCTGATGGACTGTCGTGTAACTGACGAAGTACTTCGGCTATTCTGCTCTTTGGAATCACCAACTGTCTTCTCTTCTCTGAACCGTCATCATTTTCCAGGACTCGTTTGAGCAAGCCATCTTCCATGATAAATGAGTCCCACTGGGCCCAATATGTCTTAACTACTGAGCCTAGGTTCGATATTTCTTGCCAAGGTGGTCGACGGTTTTCCTCTTTCCATTTTCGGATTTTCTGTATAACTGGATCTCTCTCTTGTTCTTCCCTGATCTTGGTAGGCGTCCAGTCGTCGTTGATCACCGTCGTTCTTAGCACTGCTGCTTCCTTGGATTCCGTTTTGTTGCAGTGGGAACACTCTGCTGGGCATGGCCTTCTGGAAAGAGAATCAGCGTTTCGGTGGCTAACTCCGGCCCGGAAGGTCGTTCGATCCACCTGGCTATCTGACCCTCTGGATTCTTAAACTGCATCAACCACTTAAGGGCGGCATGGTCGGTTCGGATTAAAAACTTTCTTCCATAGAGGTATTGATAGAAGTGCTCTACTGATTTCACTACTGCCAGAAGTTCTCTTCTCGTGACGCAATAATTTCGCTCAGGTTTTGAGAGAACTTTACTAAAATATCCAAGGACTCTTTCCTGTCCTCCTTGAATCTGAGACAGCACTCCTCCAATTCCCACATTACTTGCATCTGTATCTAAGATGAACTCTCCTTCTGGCAGTGGATACCCTAAAATTGGTGCTGTGATTAAATGCTTTTTTAAGGTTTCAAAGGCATTCTGGCAGTCTACATCCCAGCGGTATTCTCTTGCTTCCTCTGTAAGTCGCGTTAATGGTTTAGCGATATCTGCAAACTTCTTAATAAACCTCCGGTAGTAAGTACACAGTCCCAGAAAACTTCTCACTTGATGTTTGTCAGTTGGTTTTGGCCATTCCTTAATAGAATCGATTTTTCCCTTATCCACGGCCACTCCTTCTTTACTGACTATATGACCCAGATAATTGACTTTACCTTGAAATAGCTGGCACTTCTTGGGGTTTAACATCAATTGGGCAGCTTTAAGTCGATTAAAAACGTTTTCTAAATTCTTCAGATGGTCTTCAAATGCCTTCCCCAAGACGATTATGTCGTCTAGATAAACTAGGCATGTTTTCCAAGATAACCCTCTCAACACATTTTCCATAAGTCTCTCAAATGTCGCAGGAGCGTTACAAAGTCCAAATGGCATAACGTTGAATTGCCATAATCCAGATCCTGTGGTGAAGGCTGTCTTTTCTTTATCTACCGGGTCCATTTCTACCTGCCAGTATCCAGACTTCAAGTCCAAAGTAGAAAATAATTTACTTCCAGCCAATGTGTCTAATGTGTCATCGATCCGAGGCAGAGGATAACTATCTTTCTTGGTAACGTTGTTCAGCAAACGGTAATCCACACAGAACCTCGTTGTTCCGTCTTTCTTCTTAACCAGGACCACCGGAGAGACCCATGGGCTCGTAGAAGGTTCTATCACCCCGTCTTTCTTCATTTCCTGAACAATCGTTTCAGCTTCCTCTCTTTTCGCCTGTGGTAATCGTCGAGCTGTTTGACGAATTGGCTTAGCATTACCAGTATCGATTTTATGCTTAACAACGGTAGTTCTTCCCGTCTTTCCTCCTTTCGGTACGAAAATTATCACGATACTGCCGAAGAAATTCCCTTAATTTCCTTTTCTCGATCTGATTCAGAGACTGTCCAGCAAACCGCAACCATTTGATCAAATTTATCGTTGGAATTATCAGACGTTGTCGTCTGACGGATTATGGATGTGACAGGTACACAAGTTCCTACTTTTGTCTCTTTCTTGATGGTCACTGGGTAGTCATTGACATTAATAAGTCTCACAGGAATTTCTTTAGCCGAAGTCACTAATTCTTTTCCAATTATGATTCCACGGCCAACTTCGTCGTCATGATTCCAAGGCTCCATCATAACAGGTGTTCCTTCGTCCACAATTCCCTGTAGCCGCGCTACTATTATCGTTTCACTTCTCGCAGGCAACGACTGTATCTTCTTTAACGGCTGCTTGCATAGTGTTGTCATCATGTGGATGGAGAAATACCTCCTCGTTACCAACTTTGATTACCTTATTCTTAAAATCCAATTGGAACCCATGCGTATTCATTACGTCCATTCCTAATATAACATCCTCTTCGATGTCAGCAACTATAACAGTATGGACGAACTTTTCTGTTCCAATTCCTAATTGTACCTGGATTTCTCCATGAATGTTGGCATTTTCACCTGTAGCGGTCCGCAGTCGCAACCTCGTTGGTAACAGTTTCTTACGGCTGTTTATAACTGTCGGGCGAATAATGGATCTTGTCGCTCCGGTATCCACCAACAACGTATGCTTTTTACCATTTATTTCTCCATCTACATATACACTATCTTCACGACATTTCAAAGAAGCTATTAGTATGAGAGGGTCTTTGGAAAAGTTCTGGGTCGAAGCTGCCCCCCTAAGGCCGACTCGTTCTAGTTTTCCTGATGGTGAGTTTCTTGATTTGTGTCGTACCTAGGATGCTTACATGAACTTCGTACGTGTCCTATTTCGCCACAATTCCAGCATCTTATGGTCTTCGTCTTCTTGTATGTCATGCTTTTCATCATATTAACGAGCTGGTTTAGTTTATCTTCATCTTCTTCCTCTTTTACAGTCCTAACTTTACTGTAACCGCCAGAGGCCTGCGTAGCTGACTCGTATTCTAGGGCGGCGGATAAGACATCAACCAGCGTCTTGTGACGAGCTAATCGTAGTGTTCTTTGCATCTCATGATCACGAAGACCATCAATAAACGTTTGAACGGCCAACTTTTCCATCATGTCTTCGGGAGCTGTTGGATAAGCATATCGCACTAATCTGGCGATATCTACTTCATATTCTTGAAGAGCCTCATCTTTCTTTTGTCTTCGATTTTTGAGCTGCGACTGATATACATGCTCCAAGTGTTTCGTGGCCATATCGCATATTTAACCTCTTCTTCAGTTGTTCGAAATCATCCGTCTCCTCTACGGCTATGGTCTGGAGCACATCTAAGGCATCTCCTCGAAGAGCGATAGTCAGGTTTACAGCCTTTTCTTTTTCAGACCATCCATTCGCTCTTGCAGCTGATTCGAACTGTTTCATGTAGTTGTTCCATGATGATTTTCCGTCGAAAGTTGGGACTTTGACATGAACGGAACTTCCACTTCCTTCAAATTTTGGCCGTGTTTCCAACTTACATTTTGTCTCGTCTTCTTTTATCTCTACCGGATCTAAAGCTACCGTATTAATTGGTGGTAGCACTCTCGTGTTAGTTATCATGGTCTCTAACTGTTTGATTTTCTCTTCAACTTTATCAAATGTTTTAGAGACTTCTTCAAACTTCTCACTATTCTGAATACATATTTCTTTAATTATTTGAGAAGTCTCGTCGAATCTTCTAGCAACATTTTCAAATTTCTCGTCATTTTGTCTAGCTGTTTCTTTAATAATTTGAGAAGTTTCTTCGATCATTTGAGACGTTTCATCGAATCTTTTGGAAACAGTCTCGAATTTTCCATCAGTGTTTTTAGAAGATTCTTCAATCATTTGCGAGACATTTTCAAATTTCTCATTTATTTTTGTTAAAACTGTTTCTTCTGATGATTGAAACTGGAATGTCTCTGGGTCATCTCCATTCTTGTTAAGAATATTCTTCAGTCGCTCCTGGAGGATCTTCTTGGACCCGCTGCAGTCTTCATCGCGTTCTTCTAATTGCTCACGCAACTGTTTTACCGAGAGTTGTACTAGCAGCATCTTTGTACAGGCACACACGTACTTTTATAAATGTTATTTTGTACAAAGGTCACTACCGAAACTACGCGGATGTTCCCGACGAACAATACTTTTCAAAAGTTTTAAAGTCTTTTTCAAAAGTCACTGCTGGATTTATGTTGAAATCCCACTTCTGGCACCAAATGTTATATATTTATATAGTTCTAATTTATTTGTCTTTATTCTAATTGATTGTCTATATTCTAAATTTATTAAAACTCACGATAACTAATTACTAATTTATTAAATAGCTTATTAAATACAAATTTATTTGTTACGTTTCGTTACATTTAAATATCGCGGTTTCCCGATCTTCTTTTTGACTGACTGCCAAATAAAAATCTTTCATTTTATATACACAACTGTTGTCATCCAGAGAATTCGGCGGACTTCTTGAATAATCTCGTATTTTGGTGAAGGCGCTCGACTCGTTTTTCAACCTCGAGACGTGGATGACTCATTAGTGTTAGTGTCTAGAGATTTCTGGTAAACAACTGGTAGCTAAGCTCAGGTATATTTTGACCTACAAATTACGAGAATCAATAAAAAGAATTAGTCATAAAATATTTACAGTTCTATAACGCCATAACATTTAAAATCGTAACAATATTTTAAAATATCTGTTTGTCCTTATATATATACACATTTTAGAATCTTGACAAAGGCAAGGGTTTCCTGCCGAAACGTTGATTGATTGCAATGGAAAATAAAATCTAGTTCCACATGTAACATATTTTTATTGAACCTAAACCCAAGAAACATTAATTTTATATTTATATATAATATATTATATATATATATATATATATATATATATATATATATATATATATATTATTGCGATATTTCAAGTCTTAGTGCGCCAAGCAATTAGTTAGCTAACTAATTTAATTATTTAAATGATATGACTATGATTCTATCACACTTTATAATTCTCTTATCTCAGGGTTCTATTCGTGCTTCAATATCTATGCTATTACATGTGAAAGGTAAGGTCCAAAGAATACCGGAATAATAAAAAACATATAGGATCTAACATTATATAATAAAATAAAATAATGAAATAAAATTCACACTCAAAAATTTTCAATAAACAAAATCTCATATAATGATTCTCAAAATTTTGTTCTACGTTCGTGAACCTTCAAAATTAATGGTACAAACAATATTAGTTGAAATCTCAAAATCCTAAATATTATTCTAAATCTCCTAATCAAAATATTTATATCCTTTCTAAATTAAGTGTAAAAATTGTGTTATCAATAAAAGAAAAACTGCAGAAAACAAAACTATCTCTCTCTGATGATGAGTGGTCCAAATCCTTGTTCCTTGTAGACTATATTATCTACTCTCAGCCACACCCTAGGTAATCAGCAATCTTACAACAAATTATTGCAAGTTTATCGTCCTTAATGATCTCTTCAAATGCACGAATCGTTCAAATTATGCTAGCTTCTTCTTCTCTCAATAAACTGAATCTCTCGTTGGCCTGAGTGAAAAATGACTCTTGGAATATCTTTTCTTTACGATAAACTGAATCTCTCGTTGGCCTGAACAGTGACTCTTGGAATATAAGTAGAAAATATAACTTACAATCTTTTACTGGATCAGCTTCTATCAGATACACTAACTACACGAAAACTCACAAACTTTCACTGCTACTGCTTCCTACCTCTGGGAAACTACCCGAGAACAACGGCCGTTCGCCTTCTACCCTTGGAAACCAACTGACTCTCTTTCCTTCTTTCAAAAACTAACTAATGTCTCATTCTTAAACCAATCATCCCACTTTTTTTAATCTCATCCAATCAAAACGCTTCATACATCTCCCATTTCTTCATTTCGATAACACACAAATTTTTACCTACAATTATAAAATTTCCTAAAACTATTTTACAAAATAATCTTTTCCTACCAATTCCTAAGAACTAACAAAAACATATCTTTCTAAAATCTATTCTATTGTCCTAATTACTGCACAACATTTATTTGGAAAAACCGCTTCAATTGTCTATGGATTTCACTTAAAATTATGCGGGTCACTCAAGTATATTATAACAAAGAAAATAATTTATGCATATCTTACGTTTTGTTAAATACAGGTAATCCAAAATTAAAAGACTTTCATTCTTCGAAATGTTTGTTGTTCATTATTTGACTTATCTGAATTATTTTAATGTTTTTGAACTTTGAAATATTTTAAGCAAACCAATACTTTTCTCGATTTTACATATCATAACAATATATATATATATATATATATATATATATATACATATACCATCTTCGTACTTAATTCATAGACAAAATGGACATGTGGCGAATCGTCATACATAATATCACTGTACACATTTTACACATCAGGAAACAAAACCGAATTATGGTTAGTACGCACTACTTTGTATAAAATGAAGTATGATAGTATGATCCCTACTGAATATTCACAAAGATTAAATCCATTTAGTATAGGAGTAATACTTATTACGCCGAACGTACCATATTTCCACGTAAACTTTCGGTAGCTGTGTTAAATCTGCTCCCATCATATAAACGATATAATACTATCATAAACACCCCGGTTCCTAGAAGACCGTGTCGTTTTGTGGTGTCTGTTTAAGATAGGTCCTATGTGGGGGCGTCTTCGTCGATTTTGTCGATTAGGAGAACATGATTCCGAGAAGTTTTGAGATGATGGGCGTCAGCAAGAAGTGTTTCGTGGTGGTGAACGTGGTGGGTGAAACCTATTGATCATTTTCAAGAACGGACGTGAGTTGTTTAAAATCCTGTTTTTAGCGACTCCTGAATGGAATGTTTAATGGAACGACGCAGGATTGGATCGAGTCACATCGTTTTGTTATAGCGTGTTTAATACTTTTTTCTGTACATTTAAGGCGAACACAGTATCTATAAGAGGGTAGAGGGTTGTAAGTCTTTAAATTTCTAATAACGGTTCACCATGTTTAATATCTAAAAGTATTATAGGATAACACTGAAGTAGTTGGTATTTAGTACAATATATTTCAGCGTTCTTTATGTTTTATCATATCATTTCAAATTATTATATATACATAGAGGTTATTTGTGCAAAAGATGCAGTTGCCCCACAACTGAAAAATAGGCAATGTTGCCAGATTGCTTTTGTAGTTTTCTGTTCGCAAATATTTACCTCATTCCTTAGAATAAAAAAATGGAAATTCTGTAGATAATTGTGAAAATTATAATTTCATCATTCAAATATTGCCGGACTCTATCCATCAGATTAGCTGGAACATTAGCCACGGACAGTTCTGTCATCTTTATATTTAAAAACCTGTAAGATTTTATTTTTGGTTAAGGAATATGTGGTTCTAGATATGTTGGCGACCACATCGACCCAACTTATTTGTATTCACAGCAGCTCGAAAGAGATCAGTTGAAGTAAGACCAGTCCACATCCTAAGATTGGCCAGCCAGGATATAGATCTATGTCCAGGGCCTCTCTTACCCTCAATCTTGCCTTATTGAATCAACTGTAGAAATTAGTATTTATTATTGCGCATGATGTGGCCAAAGTGAGCCAATTGTCTGTTCTTTACGGTGTTAATGATTTCTTTGTCTGTTCTTAGCCTCTGGAGAATAATTATGTTACTTCTGAGGTGTATATATGAGACTCTCAACATACGTCGGTAGCACTACATTTCAAATGCCTCCAATCGTTTTGTGGCATCTTCTGTAAGGCTCCAGCTTTCCACTTAATAGAGGAGGGCATTAAATACGTAACATCTAAGAATTTTTATGCGTATGTTGATACTCAAAGAAAAGTAGCAAAAAATCCTCCTAAGGCTGTTAAAAGGGCTTTTGGCTTTTTAAATACGAGTTTCTATTTCGTAGCGATGATCCCAAGTATTCTTAATATTGCAGCCCAAATAGCATATTTTTTCCACTCTTTCTAACGTTTACTTTGGTGTTCTTCTTCTTCTTCGCGTGCCATACCAGAATTATGCAACATAGGAGATCACCATTGCGAATACTTCTGGATCTTCGGCAATATGGAATAATTGTCCTGGATTTGGTATTTAAGTCCATTAACTAATGTTTTTTAATCAAGAAACTTGTTTTCTTCCTGCACCTCTACGGCTGTCTATTTTGCCTTTAAGGATCAGTTGTAATATTTTATATCGACCTCCCCTTACTATATGTTTCAGGTAAGACATTTTTCGATGTTTAATATTTTTAGCAGTTCTGTATCTTTGGTGACGCTCCTTGGTACTTCTTCATTAGTTTTCCTTGCTGTCCTAGGTATCTTCAACATTCGTCTATGAACCCACATTTTCAATGCATGAATTTTGTTCATGATCGATACTTTTAGGATCCACACTTCTGCACTATACAAAAATACAGACCAAACATGGCACTTAACCATTCATTGCCTTAGTTCTAAACTGAAATGGTTATTGCAAAGAAATGACTTCATTTTCATAAAATTAGTTTTATTCATTAATATTCTACGTTTTATTTCTGTCTGGATCTAGTTGGTACGTTATCACAGTTCCCTAATATGTCATTTTGTAAACTTTCTCAACTTGGACTCCGTTTAATTGAAGCTTTGTATCAGGTTGTGGGTCTCAAATAAACACTAAAAATTTGGTTTTGTTTAAGTTTGTTTAATGCCCATTTTCTCTCCCACCCCGTAAATATTATCAAGGAGAATTTGAAGACCTTCAATATTATCTGATAGAATTATCTGCATATCTAATCACATTAAGTAGTTCTTCGTTGATTTTTATTCCATATGGTCGTCTCTCAAGTGCCTTTTTAAATAACTGGTCCGAGTAAACATTGAACCATGTTGGCGACAAAATGCAACCTTGTCTGACTCCTCGTTGTATAGAGATTTTATCGGTGTAGTTATCTCCAATTTTAATACCAGTATGATTCCAGTATACATTTTTAATGACAAGAATATCCTTGTCATCTATTCCGATATTTTTCAGTATTTGCATTAGTTTTACATGCTGTATCTTATCGAATGCCTTTTCGAAGTCCACGAAACATGCAAATACATATTTTCTTTGGTCATGGCATTTTTGTAATAGGATGTTAAGCGCAAAAAGTGCCTCCCTGGTTCCCATAGCATTTCTAAAACCAAATTGAGTATCTTCAAGATCTTCGTATTTGCGTCTAATTCTGTTGTGAAGTATTCTGAGGAACACTTTAAGAGTGTGGCTCATTAGGCTAATTAATCGATATTTTGTGTTTTGTAGGTATTGCGACAAAGATGGATTTGAGCCAATCTGCGGGAATCACTCCGGTGTTATATTGAATTTAAAAGTCTTTCTACTACTTCTATGTTATCATTCTCTATTAGTTTCAGCAACTCAGTTGGTGTATTATCTGGACCACAAGCTTTTCTAATTTTAGCATGATTTATAGCGTGTTCTACCTCGCATTTCATAATTTCTGGGTCGTCATTACAGTTTTGGTAGAATTCGGCAATATTATTCCTGTCATCTTCAAACCACTCTGATATGTACAGCTGCCATTCTTTTCCTATTTCGTGCTCATTTAGAATAATTTTGTTATAATTGTCAACGAGTACAGAGTAGAGGGAACTCGTTTTTTAAATATGTTACTCATTTTTTTAATTTTTTGTGCACATTAAATAAGTCGTGTTTAGATATTACATCCTCCATTTAGTCGCACCTTTTTTTCTTTGGCTAATTTGATCTTCTTTTTTATTCTTCTCTGCAGGCGTCTATATTTTGTTACATTTTATCAGTGGACATTGTTCTATTAATTTCAAGATGTCGTCTGTCATCCATTTATTTTTCTTGATTAAGTTTTTTCTATAATCGTTGTTTGTGGAGATTTCGTTAACCTGGTTTTTAAATTCACTCCTTAGTTCTTCTGGAGCTTCTAGTTGTTCTCCGATGTTTTTTATTCTATTAATAAATTCTTTTTTAATGTTATATTTTATGTTTATATCGTCAAAGTTAAGTTCATTAGTTTTTGATTTTGTTGCTGAATTCATTTTAACCTTAGTTTAATATCTGCTACAAGTGGTTGATGATCAGATCCAATATCTGCCCCAGGATATGTAGTGACTTTTTTGACGACATTTCGGAAACACTCATTTACAAGTATATAGTCTATTTGATTTCTTGAGACTCAGGGTTATTGCCATCATCAAAAGGGGCTTTGCAAGTGTATAGTAGTAACTCTTGGGTAGTTTATACCATGTGTTTATGATGGCCATATCGTTTCCTTTACAAAATTTATACAATCTCTGTCCTCGATCGTTAGGTTGTCCTAGACCATAAGGACCTACAGTCTAACCTCGTCGACCTTCCCCAATTTTTGCATCGAAGTGGCCTTTAATATATAAAATTTCGTGTTTATTAAGTTTCTGTACCCTTACTGAGAAAGACAAAAAGAACATAGATATATTTGAGATGTACTGCTGAAAACGAATGCTGAGAATACCATGGGTGGCCCGAAGAACAAATGAATCCATACTGGTCCAGCTAAACATAAAGAAAAGACTAAGAACACAAATAACAGAACAGATAATAAGCTATTTTGGACATGTGCTTCGAAGAAATGGTCTTGAAAAACTTACCATCCAGGGAAAAGTAGAAGGCAAAAGAAGTAGAGGTAGATCTCCTACACGATTACACGGACCATATTGTTGCTACCATTGGCGCTCCATTGTCAGAATGTGCTAGATTGGCAGAAGATAGAAAAACGTGGAGGAACATTGGAAAAATTACCTAACAGCTTCATGATATCACGATACCTGCATCAGGTTAACGACTAAGAAGAAGAAGTTTCTAAAAGATGTCTTGGATCTGATCATACAACTTCTCGACTTCATCGTCATATTTTTTATCTGCAGTCAGGTCATAGATTTGAAGCACTGTTGGTGTTCTTACTAATGATTTTTATCTTGTTGCAATTTAGTTTTAGGCTGTATTTTTTACATGTTTCTACAACGTTATCCATCATCCTTTGGAGCCCCTGCGGACTATCTGCCAGCAACACTGTATCGTCTGCAAATCTAATATTGTTTATAAGTTGGTCATTCACAGCAATCCCTTCTTTGGATTCGTCCAAGGTCTCTCTAAAGATGTTTTCAGAGTATATTATGTTAAATAATGCCGGTGACAATATGCAACTCTGTCTATCTCATTTTTTGACTATAAAGATCTCTGACAAATCATTTTCTAATCGCACTGTTGCTTTTTGTTTGAGATCTTAGTTTGAGATAAGTCTAATATGCTTACCATCGAGTCCTGATGATTTTAGGATATCAATGAGTTTCCCTATGTGAGACTTTATCAAATGTGTTCTCGAAATCAATGAAACATGCTTGCACATCGCAGTTGACATTCCTCTCTCTCTCTCTCTCTCTCTCTCTCTCTCTCTCTCCTCTCTCTCTCTCCTCTCTCTGTATTAAAAGTTGCAAACTAAAAAATGCTTCCCTTCCCTCTTCCCAAGTCCCACTCTGAATCCAAATTGAACTTCACTCAGGTGTTCTTCTAATTTGGTGTATATGCGCGAGTGGATGATAGTAAGGAGTAATTTAAGTACATGGCTCATCAAACTAATTAATCTATATTTTTCACATTTTCTAGCGTTGGCTTTTTGGATTTGATTGAATAAAGGTGAAAATTTACAATATGATGATTGGTATTTAAAAGAAAAACTATAACCAGCTGCAACAGAAATATATTTAATTGAAAAATTCTCCAATAAAATGTCAAATGTAGGCCAATGGATGAAAGAATTTGAAAAAGAATGTGAAAGGTTTGAAATTCTAAATGATGAAGATAAAATAGGAAGTTTGAGACATTTATTTGAAAAACAATGTTTAGACTGGTATGGTAGTACGTTAATTAAACAGTGAAATCAGATTGGAAAACTTGGAAAACAAACTTTTATAGTACTTATGGAAAAAAAGGTTGGTCCCAAATAAAATATGCTTTACATTCAAATATCAAGCAGGTTCTCTGTTAGAATATGCATCAGAAAAGAAACATCATTGTTAGAAGTTAATAAGTTGATTGGCAATAACACACTAATAAACCTGATTGTGTTAAGTTCACCAGAAATCACCATAAGCAGACTTGTAACAATACTAATTCATTAGAAAAATACCTAAAATGTGAAAACATTTATCGAAATCCAATTAAGGGTTCAAAAGAAATATAGTTTCAAAGTTATGGTTTTGAGGTGGTGCGTTAATTTTGCAAAGTAGTACAGATCTATTTCAAAGTAAGTCACTCGTCAGTTTGAAAAACATAAACGCAAAAGAACTTTTTGGTCATATAAACAAGCTAACTATTGTTTAAAATTATCTTTTTCGAAAACGATTTTCCAACTGGAAATCGAAACTTCAAGTAACAATACTATAGTCCGTCTAGAAAGTATCCGGAAAAAAGAAAGCAGAATTTTAAATTTACGGTATTTATTTCTATCCCTTGAAATATAAAATTTCAACAAATAATTCATCTCATTTACTTATACAACCTCCATGTAAATCTAAACACTTAACTAAACGCCCAGGTACACCCGAAACTAGGTCAAAGCCATAATTTTCGGTAATGGTGTTCCATGTCTGTAAAACTGACCGAATCAAACTTTCTTTATCTCGTGGCTCTGCTCGTTCCACTTTAATCTTCATCAGTCCCCATGTGTTTTTAATGGGGCTAAGATCTGGAGATGCTGCTGGCCACGGAATTGTTGCCACTTCGTGTTCTTGCATCCAAGCTTGAGTATAAGCAGAAGTATAGCATCTTGATTACCTTGCTGAAAATGTCACCCATCTGGATATAAAACATGAGCCGTTTCAAGAAGAAAACCATTTAGGATGTCACAATATTTCGCACTATCAACAGTACCACTAACTTTAAAGAGAGGTGTAGCACCACGCTGAGATATTGCTCCTCAAACCATTAGTTTAGTGGCAAATTTGGAAATTTGAACGATAACATTTTCTCTTGATAGGACTTTTAGATGATTTGCACCAAGCTGGAAAAAACTTTCATCAGATATAAACATATTATTAAAATTATCTTCTCGAAAACGTTGACAAAAATCTATTCTTCGTTGCTTTTGCAGAGGTGTCATTGAATGGATTTTTTTTGGATTCCTTGATATATAGCCTTGCTTTTTGATATTTCCAAATCTGTTTTTTTAACGTTTCGGACACCCTTTCTATACAAATATTCCACCACTTTTCTTTTTCTACTTGCGACATTATTTCACAAATCTTAAGTCTGTTTACAAACAACAATATTTGACAGATGGTGTTGTCATGCGATTTTGTCCATAACCTACTATTGGTACAACCTACTTGATGCATTACTTTTGTCTTAAAATGTTACAAAAAGGAAATCTATTAAAATTGGGAAAAATAGAAAATTCCGGATACTTTCTAGACGGACTATAAAATGAAATTTTCATTACAAACAATTGTTTAATCTGATATAAACATATTATTTAACTACAGTAACAACTATTATTCAATTTATTTGCTACAATTCTTTTTTCTTTATTTGCGACATAGTTTGGATCGCAAATATAGTAAATATATTCCGAACTACCAACTTAAAGCAAATGCTTACCTAATCCGACTATTTTTTTACGTCAACAAGTCTCCTAATATGCATGGACGAGGTTTCCTTAGAAAACCCCAGAAAATGATCGGTGTTTTTGCTTTTACTCTGGGAACTCATTCACTCTTGCAACAGATGGCTTTGTTTTGTTCTCGGACTAAGGAAGCCGAGGGGTAAGGGATGTAAAGAGAAAGCCGTAATGCTTTTTCAATGTTGGCAATTACTTAGAGATGAAAATATGTGGTGCCAGCTCAGGGTTTTATTCTCTTTTGTTTTCACATCTACGAGAAAAGAGCAGAACATATTTAGTGTTGGTGTTTGTTTTGATTAAAAAAGCTCCAGTTTGTGCAGCTTGCTTTATTATTTAAACTGAGCGGAATATAATAGCCGAAAACCTGGAAAGGTGGATTCTGATTCGTATTTTGTGAATATACGATCATATAAAGGACACAGTGACTGATTTACTATAGATAAGGTAAAATTAATAAAATAAAATTTATAAAAAGAAACATTCGATGTGAATATTTACACATGCATAAAGATACGTATCTAGTAGGTGACAGAAAGACCAAAAAGATCCAGTATGTTATGGAATAGATTAACTTGCAAAAACACATGCTATTAATATTGTTGCACCTTCCTACCTATCACTGCCAACTGAACCATATTGTACAGATATTGGCTTAAGTTAAAAGATATTTGGCAGGACCAATTTTTTTTTAAATTAAAATCCCATTTAATTTGTAATCTGTAAATTTTACATAGAGCAAAAAGACAAAAGAGAGAATCTAATCGTTATAAAAAGGAGAGCAAAATTCATAAAAATGGCCTCTTAATATGGCGGACATATCCGGAAACGCAAAGACGCCAAATTTAAATTTTCGACACTTATTAACAATAGCTATAATAGTATATTACTTTATGAGGCGGAGAAGCATGACATTTCTTAACGCGCCCGATATTGTAATAGAGGGCAAGTCAAGAAAAGTCACTTCTTTGCCAAATAATGTATACTATTTTTTCTTCAAACGTAGCAATTTTTAACCATAAATAGTACAATTCATACGCGATTTTACTCGAAATTAACTGTGACGACTATCAAAGTCGTCTAGATGTTAGAAAAGTGTTTGTTTGTCTTTGTGTATTGTATTGTTATGTCCAAATTTACATGTATGACATTCTGCTCATGTCGGATAGGCCACAACTGACGAAATGCCCCTGAGGATGATCTATTGATCGAAAGTACTTGGGCAAGATTTAATTAATTACTGTGTTCGATATTTGCCTTGTATACCATCAAAGTTAAAATAATTAAGTCGTCGGTGGGATTTGCGTCTCCCTGGTTACAGTTGTTTGACAGTTGTTTGCAAATCATCAATAACTACCAATGCGTATCAAGAGTCGGAAACATTTACTTATCTAACTTGATCCTGTCAAAGTTTGATGTATCCGACGGCAACAGTTTTTTTTCCCATTTTTTTACGGCGGAGGCAAAAATGTTGTCATGGCAACAATATGAAACATGTCACAAAGCAACAATACAAATGTCACTAACAATAATTCAACATCATTTTTATTTATAGTAATATTAAAAGTACAATTAGTTAATGAGGCATTTTCAAAATTGAAACCGAGCAAAAATGTTCCCGACTACTGATACGCATTGGTAATTGTTGATGATACTGATGGTCGAGAACAACTTTTAGCAGTCATTCCTGATGTTGGCGAATCATGAGGGTTTAAAATTGTTTGAGCATTATCGTTCTTATTTCTTATTGAATCCTCTATATATCCTTCAGCAACCGTGCTTGATTTCCAGCCCCCATGTCGTTTGAGGCATTCTAGATTTCCGCCTCCATCAATTAAATGTGTTGCTAAAGTTCGTTGTAAAGAGTGACTCGTGTATGTGCTTGCATCGTTTAAATTTAAATAATTAGCTACTTTTTGGGCTACTGCGCTGATCGAATGTATTTCCATGACGCTTCGGTAACACTTTCCATTTTGGTACTTGATAAAAAATCGGTTTTCTGTGAAATTTTCAGGCCGCAGTGATGCATACTTTTTATACAGATTAATGTAGTTTTGACCAATTATCGTAAAAGATCTAATTTGTCGTGTTTTACTGTCTGGGATTTTGATAATTATTACATTTTCTTAATCCTCAATGTCCACAGTCTTCATTTTTACCATTTCGTCGCATCGACAGGCGCCGGTAACCCCAATTAACAAAATAATCTGAAATATTTTTATAATTTAGTAGAGTATACTACATGCTTTGCAATATATTTTTTTTACCTTTAATCCTAAATACAACTTATCTGGAGCTTCAAACAAAAATTTATCAAACTCGTCTTTAGTGAAAACTTTACGACTTCTTTGCAGTATATCCTTCGCTTGTTTTTTTCAGAAAGGCACGTAACTTTAAAAATTTGCTTATATTCCACATTTTTTCTAATAACTAACTTGGATTTTATCATAAAGTATCGTGACCACATTGTAGAAAATTTCCATTTATTTTCATTTTCCATTATATTAAAATATGCCATTAAAACTTGCCGTACTCCTCTCGTATCGCACCACTCTTGGAAGTGCTTGTACGCTAACCGATACTTTATTCCGGACTTGGAGGGCCCCAAACGTGCTACTGCATCATTAGCCGCGGACTCAATTTCGTTTAGGTTTTCCATTTTCGCACTAAATTTGCGCTTGTGGTTGCAACAACAATAAGCTGTCTTTAATAATTGCAAACAACTGTCAAACAACTGTAACCAGGGAGACGCAAATCCCACCGACGCGACGACTTAATTATTTTAATTTCTAACATCTAGACGACTTTGATAGTTGTCACAGTTAATTTCGAGTAAAAATATCGTATGAATTGTACTATTTATGGTTGAAAATTGCTACGTTTGAAGAAAAAATAGTATACTTTATTCGGCAAAGAAGCGACTTTTCATGCTTCTCCGCCTTATAAAGTAATATACTATTTCAGAATGTGTCTTAGACGAGAAAGTGTTAATTAAATATTACTATAATAGTCTAAAATGTGACTTCGCCCTAGGCCTTAAGGCCTGTTGTGCGTAAAAATAAATAGTCTAGAATGTGATACAATTGTTTAAAACTTCAATATAAATGAGATTTCGTGTGACAGTTGGGACAAACAATAACATAACCCAACTAAATTTAATTTTTTAAACAATGAAAGAGACTCTTTCCTTGTTTAATGTGGCCTCTCAAAATCGAACTTCCCGTCTACATTCCAGGAATGTTATCCTTTTAGATTTCATTTCAGTAAAAATAGCTTAATATGAGCTATTGTGATGAAATGTTATCTGTTTTTGACTAAGTCTGTAGAGCTTGGTAAAGTGAACAAAACTGCTACATTAAATAAATTTGGCAAACAATGGAATGTTATCCCTTTAGATCTCACCGATTCAATTGTGAATTATATTAAAATACATAATATTTTTTTTTGAGCCATGCGTGCTGTAAATTTCCTTAAAATTAAGATTATCACTCCGTCTCGAACGAAAATGATTGTAGCTCAAAAAAGCTGATAAAAAGCAATACTAAAAGTATATGAAGAAATATACTTTAATTTGAACTTTGTATTATTACTCCAAGACATTAGGCAGACTAATATTTAATAAGATCTTCTGGTAGGTATTATTTTATCTGACTGCACATTCGTTAAATATGAATATTCTCGATATATTGATTTCCCGTTTTAATAATAGCGTGGGAATCCAACCGACAATATCAGTACAAAGAAAATATTAGTCTTTCACTGAAATGGTATTAAGTTTTATTATTATTCTGAGTCCAGACCCATATTTTTATACAGGGAAGCAGTCAAGATGACGAAGAAAGGATGAGTTTTATAAATTTCAAGTAAGTAGGAATTATAAACAGTGATATAAACATTTTCTGTCAGAAATACCAAATAAATTGAAAGTAAAATCTCGAAAGTAGAAATCCGAAGATTTCTAATGACGAAACCAAAATTCGGATTTTTGCTTTAATCTGTACCTTCTATAAATTTTTACCTTTGGTTACAACATGTTACATGGTAAGCGCAATAAGGCATGCAATACCCCCTGCCATTATTTTTTCTAGAAAAAATTATAGAGACCTGATGTTGCACGGAGCTTGCCCTGGGACGTTAACACTGGCGGCTCCATCTGGTTGTATGAATAGTAATCTGTTTGTTGACGTAATAAAACAATTTATCCATCATACCAATTTAACTCGTGAAAATTCGTCATTACTGATCATAGATAACCACGAATCGCATCTCTCCATAGAGGCCTTGGATTTGGCAAAAATTTCTGGAGTAACAATTCTCATACGGCCTCCGCACACTTCAGTTAAATTGCAGCCGTTATATGTTGGACTGCTAAGTCCGTTTAAGACAAATTATTATGCCGCTTTGGAATCCTGGATACTTCGTAACCCAGGGAACCCTGTCACCATTTATCAAGTGGCTGAGTTTGTCGGCCATGTTTATCTTAGAGCTATAACACCACAAAACATAGCCGCTGCCTTCTTCAAGTGTGGAATTTTTCCAGTTAACAGAAACATATTTAGCGACAAAGATTTTTTGCCAAGCAGTGTTACTGACCGTCTTGAACCCAACAACACAACAGATGAGCCAACCTATGAAACAACTGAAATGCCACAACGTAACGAAAAAAACCAAGCAGGCCCAAGCAAAATCGCGGATGATGATTTAGACACAGAGAAATCCATTGACCAACCTTCCCAGTCCACCACCAAAGTAATAATAACACCAGAAATATTTTAACCACCTTTAAAAGCAGGTCCTCGTGATAAAAAGAGAAAACGTAGAAATGTTAGAAAAGCATTATAGCAATAGATACACTGGAATAGGATGCAATAGCTTTAGAACGGGCTAACGCAAAAGCTCAAAAGAAACTGCAAAAAGACAGGTTTTTGCAGATTCTGCTAATACAAAAACCAGAGCTGCATTGACAAAACCAAATAAGCGTAAAAGAAAATCTGATTCAGACACAAACGAATCTGAAGAATTTATTTCTGGTAGCTCTTCTGATGACTTAGAAATTTTGGATGAAAACTTTTTCCTTTTTCACGAAATCCTAAAGAAGATGATTTGTCTTGGTATACTTTACTACAAAAAAACTATCTGTTTATTACGTAGCAAAAATTTTATAAGATATTGATAAGAATGATGATCGCTTCGTATCATTTTTAAGATTAAAAGAAAAAGAAAAACAAAAGTTTACATTTCTCATTGAACCCGATCTAGCAAATGTAAAAATTTCAGATATTAAGTATATTTTTAAACTACCAAAAGTGCTTGGATCTAAAAACAAAGAAGAAACGTTTTTGTTCAAGGATGATTTGTCCTTCCTGAACATTCGTTTAGTTTTTAACTCTCTATGTTTTATGTCTAATATAAGCTACTAAGTTTTTGAAATTTTGATGTTCGATCTTTTTATTTTTTTAATGCCTGCATTATTTTAAATTATCTTAGCAGAACTACGTTTGTTTGTTTAATAAGCACCATTTTTGTAATAAAACATTAACGAAATAAAAATCGTATACTTTTTCCCACTTGTTTTTTATTATTGCATTGTTGCTTCACTGATAAATTAAATGGTTTAATGTAAAATTGTTCATGGTTCATTGTGGACCGCCCCTAGTCCACAGTTAATCAAATGACATTTAACAAACAAAGACTAATATCTTTTACATATATTGTTAAAATTAAAAATACACTTCAAAACAATAGTTTAGGAAGTTCATTCTGTAGTCTAAACGCAAAAAATATATTTTATATTTTAATTTTATCTAAATCTATATACATATTTGCTTTTATCTGCCTTCTTATTATTGGTTTCTTTCTCTTGAAAAAATGAATGCCATCTCGAGAAACAATTTTTTTAAATAATTACTCTCCCTAGATAGGATTTTTACATTCAGAAAATCGAAAGAGTGTCCTGTTGTGCTAGCACGTGTGGCTAGGGAACATCAATTAAGGTGTAACCTAATATCACTCTTGTGAAGAATCAAACGGCTGGAAACTTTTTGGAAGGTGTGACCTATATAAGAACCTTCACAGCCTAAACAACTAAGTTTGTATACAATATCACTTTTATCTGATTTTGGTACTTTGTCTTTCAATGACTTACAAAGATCCCACAACTAGGGCACTTTTATAAGCAATTTTTACATTTGGTAAGCATTGAGCCAAAATTCTGGTCAATTTGGGAGTGACATCCTTAATAAATAGAAGTGATACAAATATCACGACGTAAAATAATCCGACTTTTTGTATGTCTGAAGTAGTATCTATAATAGAACTCCTTTTCCTCTATAGGGTATTATACATATCTTATTAAATATTGATTGAATCACACTTCAGTTTACTTGAAATAAAAATAACTTAAGACAATGAGACGGGTAACATCGATTCATGTAATAATTTTAACGATTTTTTATTTTTCCAAAATTTTAATTTTTTTCCAAACGAAATATCCAACCCTTTGTTTTATTTTCCACTGCGTATCCTTTAGGGGCTATTAATTTATTAAAATTGCCTTTTACGGTATACATCCTTAGGATTAGGATATTACTTCGCCTTATACTTTTAATTATAATACTTGCTAAAACCCTAACTCTAAACGATCTTCAAATTCTTATTAAATAAGAAACTTGATGTCGATGTTATGTAAATTTTAACTTCAATTTGGCTCCCCCAATTTTTTCCTGGGGTTATTACAAAACGGATGGGCTTCTTAAAATTAATTTACAACTTCCCAAGAAATTTTCACAATTGGTTTTCCTTTATTAAGACGGAAACAGCTTAGTTTAAAATGTTGAAATAAGGATAGATACTTAATAGAATCAAAAGATTAGTTTTTTTATAGCTATAACATCATACTCACTATCTTTCAAGTATAACATACAATATAGCATGCTGTAAACTCTGCAAAGATGTCCAATATTTGAAGTGTTTTTTCTTAATAATTAAGTTTACTTTTTAGTCTGCTCAATTATATCAGATGAATTTTGTCTAGGCTTTTCGTACAAATTAAATTATTTTATTTAATATTTCTTTTCTAAATTTACCAAACTCTAACAGAAAATATACAAAAACTCTAATAAATACGATACTAACACCTACGAGATAAACCAACAATGGAAAACGTTAAAAAACTGCCTCATCGTTCCATGTAAAGATATATTAAAAGAACCGATACGAAAGAGAGACAACTGGATGACCGACGAAATACTCGCCAGGATGGACCAAAGAAGACAAGAAAAACAACAAAGACAGTCACAAATACAAAATCATTAACAATGAAATCAGAAAAATGATAAGAGAGGCACAACAAACTTACTATGAGAAAAAATATAAAGATATAGAGAATCTTTAGAACAAATACGACCTATTCAACCTACTTAAAAAGGTTTAAGAGATTACTGGGCTGCAAAAAGGAAACTACAACACAACTATTTTAGATAAAAATGGAAATACTATGATGAGGGCTGACGAAAAGTTAAAACGATGGAAATAATATATAAGAGCTCTTCGACGACGAAAGAGGAAACCTACAAGACATACCAGAGAAACAAGAATAGAAATTATAAAGAAAGAAATATTGTATGCACTAAACAACACCAGAAACCCAAAATACTCGGGACCAGATCAACTGCCTATTGATTTCCTTAAAATAATAGAAAACGAGTACATATGTCGTCTTAAAGCTCTAATGAAATTTATCAGTCTGGTGACATGCCCAATGAGTGGCTGACCTCAACATTTATTTGTCTCCCAAAAAAGAAAAATGCTGGAGAATGCACCGACTCAAGCACCATAAACCTTTCGTTAGAGTTTCAGTAAATGTCATGTTTATTTCATCGATATGTTTGTGTTTTATACATTCCTTGGTCGGTAATATTTCCTTTATTCTCTCTTTGTACGTCTGTTTTTCTTGTTTTAGTTTTTCCATGTCTAATTTTTGATTATTTTCCTTTTTTATTCTTGTTTCAAATCTACTATAAATGATCAGCTTGGCTAGGACTAGTCTTTGGTCGCTACCAGTTGAGAAGCGATTTAGGGCTGTTACGTATTTAACCATGGATTTTTGCGTTTAAAGAATATAATCAATTTCGTTTTTAGTTTCACCATTGGGACTAATTTATGCCCATTTTCTTTGGAGTTTTTTCTTAAAGACCGTATTCATTGCATATAGTTGTTTCTCCTCCAAATAATTCATCAATGTGTGTCCTCTATAATTTCTTTTGTCGTATCCATGGTGTCCTACTTTGTATTCTTTTTTATATAGTTGTTTTCCTATTTTGGCATTAAAGTCCCCGATTATTAGCGTTAATGTTGATTTCTTTTCTTCCATAGCTGTTGTTAAGGAAGATAATATCTTCATCGCTGTAGCTACTTATTAGAGCGTACACCTGTATGATTTTTAAGGACGTTTTTTTTTCATTTAAGCGTCTTATATGCTACCCTATCTGATATGCCCTTGGTAGTTTGTATGTACTTAATAAATTTTTTTTATTATAAAGTCTACTTCATTGTTGGTGTTTTCTTCATTACCTTTATAGTATAGCAAATTTCCTGATTTTAACTGTATTTTTGGTTATCCTTTTCTTCTTACTTCGGATATGCCGATAATATTCCACTGTATTTTAGTCAGTTCTTCCTCTAGTTCATGGATTTTAGTGTCTTTGTTTACGAATCTAATATTATAAGTTCCTACATTTATTTTTGACGAATATTTGCCTCCCCCAGAATCCTTGAGGCGAACCGGTTTCCCTGTGTGTGATTCCAAGTTTGTAACTCTACTCACCTGGGGTCCTATTTCGTTTGTTTCATAATCCGACATGTTTCATAAAGAAGGTTTTTTTGGCATTAAAACACCTCGCTTAGCAGACGGGTTGGTGAGTTCTGTAACAGCCGCCCACTATGGATCAGACGCTACTGTTTTGCTACTTGTTTAGTCCACGCAGGGTATTTCATTTCCCCGGTACGACCCATATTTGGAAGGCATTCCCCTATCCGCCACCCGCGGACGCGCCTGATAGGGGACTATACTCCACACGGGAATATATCTATAATATGAACATATATTATATATATATATAATATATATATAATATATTATATATATATATATATATATATATATATATATATATTCATATTCACTTATTTCACAAAAAATAAATAATTGTTAAAGATTGTAACATTTCTAGGGGTACAGCGGTCTAATAAAAGAGGACGTCATTAGACTGCCTCTGCGACCAAAAACTGGTATGCGGTGGTAGGCCAATGTCGTGATAATTATTAACCACCTCATTAAAGACCCGTTATGTTGACATAGCGCTCGGTGTGGGATGTACACCCACACGCCTCTCTTTTTAATTAAACAGCGGGTATGTAAAAAAAGCATTAAGTCCGAAATAAATGCAGGAAGGAATTTTGTAAGTTCATGTAAATATGAAGTTGCGTAGCCGGGCGATATGAAGAATTTATTAACTTGTTGAAATACACTGCTAACAAAAAACACATTCATGTTTGTATACGTTAACTAAAATGTGTTGGTATATGAAGAACTGTTGTCGATAGCGAAAACCGTTATTAATGAACTAACCTACATACGCGTATTCCAAAGAGTTTCAAGAAGAATTTCAATTTTTAAAATAGTTGCATTCTATAATAGTCCAGTCGTCAGAGAGTTGACCCCTAAAAATCATACGAACAAGCTGAATTTTGCCGAGAATATTAATTTTGGGACCCCAAAAAGATGCGAAAAAGTTTACCACTTTTAAATCCGGGCTTACTCCTAAACCCCTCCCTCTTATGAAGGGGTAAAAAAGCAAAAAAATTAATTTTTGAATAATCTGTACGCTCCAGAAAAAATTTTTCAAATAAAAACTGTAGCTGGGGTAATTTTAAATAAAAGTGTTTATTAGCATTTTTTGGGTAGAATGAACCGTTCTGTCAGAAACAACCCTTAAAGTGACAGTCGATTTTGAATATCAGTTCACGCGCAGAATCAATGTTCAATAATCTTCAAAAACTGAAATCTCTACTTTTAAAACGCACCTTGATTTTTGTCGAAAGGTCACTTAAATTAAAAGATATCGAATTTTTACCGTCGAGCTGATAAAATTTTATTGAAAATTGATTTCGCTCGCGTAGCTAACATTCAAAATCGACGGTCGCTTGAAGCGTTGTTTGTAAGAAAACCGTTTATTCTATACAAATAGTGCCAATAAACATTTTTGTTTATAATTTTCTCAGCTACGTTTTGTGTTTAATACATTTTTTCTACGGTACAGATTCTTCATTTTTTTCTACGGTAAATTGATTGTTTTTTGCGTTTTTACCTCCCTACGAGGGGGGTAAGAAGTAAAAGGGGCAACAATTCTTTTATACAAGTAAAAAAATTCATGATTCCGTTATGATTATTAATATCGAAATTAAACTTAAGTATATACCAACTTGAAAAATTGTCAAAGTAATAAATTTTTTTTATTTAAAATTAATGTGCTCGGCTACTCAGTCCACTTATACAGGAACGATTATAAAAAATGTTACCTAATATGATACAATAATGAAATTATGTTTTAAAATACAACTGTATATCTTTTAGGAATTGTAGGGGGTAGTTTATTTGATCAGAATTACTCAGGGTACAGGGTACTCAGTAGCTCGTGTATAATATTTAACCCGATAAAATAGTCTTTTGTAAGAATATGAATGACATTTCGTGAGTATGTCATTGACATAGTTGTAATTGACAGCTTTGACAAGTAGGTGGGTTGTTGGATAACATGAGGTAACCATGTGTTAATTTTGTGTTCCGAATTCTTATTGCCACGATACGATTTACAAATTTCTATGACCAAAAATAGCAGGACTGTCGATTAAAATGTTAGATTTGATGTAAAGTTTAGCGGTTGATGTACCAGTATAGTTGCTACAAGATTTTTGTTCTTTTTTTATTTGAGATTTAAGGTCTTAACTAATTTGAATATTATTAGAGGGATCAAATGACAAGTATGGTGAATCAAGTATGGTGATCTGCAAGTTTATTGCCTGTTATAGCATTATGGGATGGTAACTGGATTAGATTAACTGTTATATTTTGGGAAAAGAAAAGTTGGTAGTAGTCATGGGTTCTTTTGACGCCAGGATGATACAGAGACTGAATACATTTTGGATAGAATGGATTAGGCCTAGAGGTTCTATGAATATTTTAACGAGAATTTTGCCTACCACATAGGGTATTATTATAGAGGGTTGGAAATTTGGGATAGAAATTAATAAAGTGGAGATAGGGTAAGCAAAATAAAACAAAACTGTTGTGAATGGCTACTCAGGGTTAATTTGGAGAACTGGGCTGTAGATACGTGAATAGCAAGGGGGCAACTATAGAAATGGATTGGATTGGGGCAACTATAGAAATAAAACAAAGGGGACTTACATGAGTCTCATGGACAAACCAAACACAAGAAGGTTCTCAAGCTATTTAAAATAAGGCCGTCACTTTGAAGAATCTTCCTACTAGATGAAAGAAAAGGTTTTTTCTTCCTAAAAACACAAAACGGGGTTAGAAACTATTTTTCAAAGAAATAAACAAATTGGTTTATGCAAAAAATTAAATATTCATTGCAGTCTTACCACAAACAGTTACAAATATAAATAATAACAATAAAATACAAAATATCAAATGCAAACTTACTATATTCTATCAGTTTACAAACTCTTGAAGTTGGAGATACTACAAAACTTACAATTGTTACTGGGCAATATTTTGAAGCAGAAATAAATTATTGCAAATGAAAAAATATCCTTTTAAGTGAAACTATGCATAGAGGTTAACCTTTTTTTTTTAAACAAAAACAAACTAATGTCAAAAAATTAAACTAGCTGCCAGATGTCAATACTAAATTCTATAACTCGAGAACAATTAATATGACAGCTAGGTCATAAATATTATTGATCATAGCATCCGAGAAAAACAATTTGCAGTATTCTAATATGGTTTTGGCACCTTTTGCTTTTTTTTACCCCAGGTAAGTTCGTAACAATATTACAAGCTTTGGCCTTACCTTTGGGAGTATGTTTTGTATTTTTCAACCATGGTGTTTTATCTTTGCCATAAAATCTTGGATAACCATAATCTTAACCGCTTTCTTCCATGGCATCTTCAGGATCACTGGGTAGATCTTGTGTGGACTGCTCAGAATCTGTATTGAGAATACTGTGTTTAGAACGATCATCACTTAAGTCCTTATCAGAATCTAGTGGTTCCACATCGCTGACTATCTCTTCATACCATTTTAGTAACTGGTTTTCCATTTTCTTGTCCATATTTACCTGCCATAAACCAAAATAGCGCTTATAATAAGCGATGTTTAACAATCTAAAAGTATTTCACTGAAAATCTTGCCTTTTATGGTGATATTATAATTTTTCTTAGTTAGATTTTTTCTAACGCTCCTACTAACGCGATCGCTCGCGTGTTAAATTTGAACAAACAACACTGCTGTCGGCTATAAGATAATAGGTACTCCCACCATTATTTAACATAGTCTTATACGGGCTTTACACCAACAATAAATTCATGAAGAAATTCGTGAAATCGCTTCAAGGTCAAATTTGACCGGTGTAAAGCACAATTTGACATCCAATTTTGCCGTGAATAAATTCATGAATAACTTCGTGAAGAAATTGACGAAATAGAACATGTTCCATTTTTCTCATTTATTGGACGTGAATTCAGTATCACCAACCTGTGTAGATTTGGCGCGAAGTAGGGATAATAATTTTGTTTTTGATTATTGAACCAAATTGAACTTTGCATTTTAAAGTCGTGTGTCAAGTAATAAGTAATAGTTATGGAAAAGAGGTAAGTTATTCTATAATAAAAAACAGAAAATAATATTATGTATTTTTTTAGGAAAAACATAAAATTTCGAGGCATAAAACTCTAGTTTTTATTAAAATATTGTTTACTTATCCCTTTCTTACATTTTTTTTTCAAATATTATTTATTTAAGGCTTTGAGAATATATAGTAAATATTTGTTAATAAAAGATTATATAATTCTACCTTTTTCTTCACTCCTATCTTTTACTTGGTCTAGTCGAAAGTTTAAAAATGGATTAATCAACGTTTTCCACGAGATATGGATGCTATTGATTTCTGAAACAGGAAAGGATGATTTTCTTTGAAATGCCAAGTATTATAAGATTGCAAAATGAAAAGTATGGAGTGATATATACCTAGGCTGTCACATTCCGCTCATGATTCTCAAAAACAGCAACTTAAAAAAAAAGAATTTACACATTTTAAATTCTGATACTCCCTGTATATATTTTCCTGTTGAACCAGGTATGAATAATATTGTATTATTGATAGGATTTTTAAATTAACTTTGCGTTGATTCCACTCATCTATTTTTTTGAACCAGGTATGAATAATTCTATATTATTGATTAGATTTTAAATTCACATTCAGGTTGTCCACTGAAACATTCTGAAATTTTGTGCAATGAATTCCAGATATTTAACAGAATGTGTATGGAAGAAGAAAGTTTCCAATTTTTGCCAATGAAAGTGGCTGTATACTTAAAATGATTCAATTAAAAAATCAAAGTGGAGACAATTTTGAAGATTAATTGCTAAATAAAGACGTTATTGAACTTCCTTAAGTTTAAGGTGTTTGAGAACCCTATAAAATATTTTTGTGTTATGGGAAAACCTCAGAAGAATCAATAATATACATAGAACTTTTTTTAATAATTTTTTCTTTGTATAATTTAATTTTTAAACCTAATAAATCTATTTCTTTTCAATGCATGTCTTCAACAATTCCATTTCTCTGACATGTTTCTGTTGTGCTCTTTTTCCACATGAAGCTGTTGGCTTGCTACTAATTTTGTTCTTTCTTATTCATTCTTCTTATTTTCATACTTTATTATTTATAGTTTTCTTCTTAAATTAACTATCTTCCTTTAAAAGTGCAGGATTCCATATCCTACGGTAAAATCTGTACAGTTTTTATTTAGAAAAAAATCATAGTTGTTTGTGTATAACAAATATTAAAACTGGCTTTTATTCCTGTTATTATGATTCTTCATTTATTATTTAAATTATATAATATTTAAAAATTATTGTATTTTTATACACCTGTTTAGTTTAGTCCTAACCTATACCCTACTATTCAATAAAGCAAATTGTAATATGTTAAAGACAAATCATTAAAATTGTAAAGAATCAGCTCACAAACTAGTGGTAAAGTATTACTGGTTATTTCCATGTTTTATTTATTTTAAGTATTCATTTTATTACAATATCTCTTTGTGATTAGAATTGTACACATCTCAATATTCTAACAATAAACATAGCTATTTATATTAGGTAAAGATCTCTTGAGAATATATTATGAATAGTGGTTAAAAGATTATAGAAAGTATTGTAGCTTTCTCTCTTCTTTACTTCTACTTGGTTGAAAAAGGTATTGTATTTAAATAAAGGCTTTCATCATTCTAAAAGTCACCATGAATTGATTAACATTTATACTAACTACAGTTCATTTTTAGTATGTAATGAATGCTAGATTTTCTTGTTCTTTCATATAAAAAATCAAATTACCACTTTTTCTGTTTCTTTAGCTATGTTGTCCTTATTAAAGTTATTTGAAATTATCTTCTATGTCTAAAATTGAAAAGTTTTCACTAATTATAATGTAATTTCCACTTAATTTTACCTTTTGTTCAAGCTCTTACTCTTTACCAAATTCAGCATAATTTTTTGTACAATCTTAATCACTATTTTCTTTTTAAAACGATATTGTTTTCTGATTCTGATTATATTTCCAAATTCAAATATATATTTATTCTAATAAACAACAATAAATAACATCCAATAATAAAACAATTGGTACTACTGAAATAATGACACTTGATGTAAAAATTTATTTGAAGTCAAAGAAACTTTTACGTCCAAGAAATTCACGAATTTATTGACACAGAAATTGATGAATAAATTCATGAATTTCTGCGTGAATTTATTGTTGGTGTAAAACCCGTATTATACGAGTCTTCATAGGAGTATTCCTGGTTGCAGAACCCAACCCAAAAGAAGCAATATTTCGAAAATTATGCCGAAATATTTAAAAATGTTTGATTTTTCTAACGGTGCAGTGATGGAGGGTTAAATCTTGGGGGTACTCTTTTGATATGTTAGTTTTTGTTACCTTTTTCATCCAAGTGATTCTGTTGCCACTTTATTCACGTTATTTTTGAGTTTTTCCTGGTTTACTAGACGTTTACCAATAATTACAAATTGTTTTAATTTTGTTTTGAATTTTTTGTATTGGTAATTTAACTTTATATAAAAGTTACTAAATTATAATATTCTTAGTCATATTTTCAGTTTTGTACTTGTTGCCAATTATTACCATAATCGATTATCCGGGAGATTATAAATCTCAACATCCCCGTTGTTTTTCTACGGTCCTTAATTTTGCAAATCTGCTTAAATTTCATTTTACAGTTTGATCTTTACACTCATTACCATAATTAAGACTCATCTTTCACTTTACACTGTGGTCTCATTATCTTTTAATGGAAGAGAAGGATTTAAGTATTTCACTTCCAGGATATTTCATCCTTATCCATCCACTCGCTTTAATATTTAGATTTAAAATCGAGATTTTTAATTTAATGCGCCCGTTATATGCAGAGTTTACAGCACTGTCCCGGTGATTGTTAAAAATTACAAGAAGGTTAATAGGGTCCTCCGTGCTCTATAATTAAAAAGTGTTTATAATTCATTCAGAACGTACTCAAGCGAGATTAATGAAATATGCAATTTTCATTCTTTAGCAAGAGATCGACAAGAATGAATAAGTAGGTAAAGAGGTAAATGCAGGGGTGGTTTTTACAACAGAATTCACTTCTTGGATTTTAATAACATGAGTACCTGCAATGTTTAAGATGTATTAGTTAGTCCTTTGTAGAAAACATTTTAAAAACCATAGTATTAATCGTGGATCGAAGAAGGTGACACAACGAAAAAAAAATTAAGCAGAAATAAAAATTATATAAACACTGAAAATAAAATAAGTCAGATTTAAATCTTCAGAACTATATGCAAAAGCTAAAGCATACGCGTATATAAATCTACAGGATCAACATATCAGGCAATGGGATGCCTGATAAAGTCCACTGAAGATGCAATCTGTGCTCTGACAAGCTCTTTGTATATTTGTAGATTTATCAAAAGTACTTGACACGGTTTTACATAAAATATTGCTAAATGAACTTTGCTAAATGAAATTTGATAATATGGAGTAGAAACGTGGACATTGAAGGCAAAAACTCTATCAAACATTCAGGCGTTTTAATTATGATTATACAGAAGAATCCTGAAGATGACAGACAAGTCACGAATGAAGAAGTACTGCGGAGGATAAACACAACCGCAGATTTGGTCAATATTGTGAAGAGCCGTAAGCTGGAGTACTTGGGACATATAATGAGAAATCAAGGCAGATACGAGCTACTTCAATGCATTTTGCATGGTAAAATTGAAGGAAAAAGAGCACCAGGACGAAGAAGAATATCCTGGCTTGCTAACCTGAGAGCATGGTATAGAAAGACCTCAACACAGCTATTTCGTATAGCAACCAACAAAATCATCATAGCCTGAATGATCGCCAACGTTCGGAACGGACAGGCACCCTAAGAAGAAGAACACAATAAAAGTAAAAGTAGAAGAAGAACTAAAGGACCCTAATGAAGCCGGCAATGTGATAAGACGGAGATTCCTCTATTGTTCAATGTAATTATGGATGAAATAACAAAAATTTAGAACTAAGAAAGGAAACCAAATGGGAGAAAAACAACTTAAAACAATTTGCTATGCAGACGACACATTCCTAATCTCTCAAAGATATAACTTCGAAAATGACTGAATGTTAAATTATCTAATGGTTATTTTTTTCATTGATATATCAAAGACAAATATAACCACCAGATAACTTAACATGTTACTTTTTCAAAAAAAGACAAAATGTATGGCTATAACAGTAAAATTTACTAAGATGTAAATTAAAGCTGGAAGGTCAGATAATAGAAAAAGTGACGGAGTTTAAATATCTACGTATCACATTATCTAGCTACGGAAAGCTCGAAACAAAAGTGTAAGATCAAGTGAATAGAGCAAACAGAGCCGCAGGTTGCCTAAATGTGTTCAGTATATTTTTATTTTTTATTTGAAATACACCTGACAGCTTTATACTGGCAACGCCGCCATAAGTCATGGTGTATAACAGTTGCCCTTAGGGGACTCTCAGTCAATCATTGACGCAAAAAGTGAACAGAACAATAAAGTTATATCAAGTATCAATCGAGTTTCATTTCTTCTAAGACTACATTATAATCTGAAACAATTCTATCTATCTATCTAGGCAGCCAAAAATATGCACATTTGGATATAAGCTTCGACTCTTTTCTCCATCGTATCCTATGTTGGATTTTTGTGCATCCATCTCTGTCCCGTATATTTTTTATATTATCTGGCCACCTAGCTTGTGATCTTGATGTATCGTTATAATTCCATGATGTCCAATATACAATCATTTCGTTTCATTCGTTGTTTTCAATATAAGATTGTGCCGTTTAAATTTTCATCCAAGTTTTGCTACTTCAGTTTTTTTTAAAACAAGATTTACAAGCACTATCAATTCTAAACAAGTGATTTTTAAACAGAATGAAACAATATGGTTTAGAGTTAAAATCTTTTTTAAACCCTATACACATACACCATGAAAGCACCTAGTGGAATTTATTTAAATCTTTGCCATTATTTTCATTTCCTCTCATATATTATTCAAAGCGTGATATTATTTCGAAACAAATATCCTTAATGAGGTTTATTTAATCCAAAACGCAAATGTTAACTGATGGAATTGCCGTGTTCGAAATTTAACTAGCTTTGAACACAAAATATCGATGACAAGTGCACTGCACAGGAACGTATTACACCAACACAAATCCATTTGTGAATGTATTCACAAATCAATACAGTCAGTAAGTTATAATAAATTTATAGTATTAAACAAAAAGATATCTTCGGGTAATTTTTGACAGATAAGTTTTTAACAACATTTATTTTATTGTGTTTTTCCGTTTATACCAGACATGGCAAAGTACGGTACTTCTGCATCATTATCATCATCAACCTGTATGTGTCCACTGCTGGACATAGGTCTCTCTCAACTCTTTCTATCCGTCTTTGTCTTGTGTAGCTTGCATCCAGTTATTGTTAACAGGCTTCAAGCTGTCAGTTCATCTAGTTGGTGGGCGTCCTCTGCTGCGTATTGCTTCTTGTCTTGGTCTCAACTCTAAAATACGTTTTGTCCACCGGTTGTCTGATAATCTGGCGAGGTATCCTGCCCAATTCCATTTTAATTACTCGATTTTTTTGTTTGGGATTCGGTCTCTCCCAAACGGTGTCTCTCAGAGAGACACCCAACATCTGGCGCTCAATAGCCCTCTAACTCACGCGAATTTTATTTACTGTCCAGGCAAATTCTATGCGACGAGTTAGCTCACATGTGTGGTTATTTCTCCCAATCAAATTGCATGTCCTCACCACTTGTACGATGCAATCTGCAAAATATCCCTTCCATCACCAGTCACCTTGCCGTACTCCTCGCTGTGTATAGAATTTATTTGTTTTTTGTTTATACAGTCTTATGCTAGCTGTAGCATTTTGGTAGATATATTTGATTATATTAATAAAGCGATGGTCTGTTCGGTATTATGTCAATGCTTTTAACATTTTTTGATGGCTTATGGTATCGAATGCTTTCTCGTAGTCGACAAATTTCAGTGCCTATGGTTTGTTGTATTCTGCAGACTTCTCTCAGGTTTTTAATTACTAGTATCTTCTGCATAGCTAGAATAGAATAACGAATAATCTTAAAGTGAAATAATCTCTTTGATGAAAGAAAAAGCAATGGATGAGTGTAAATGTTTGTAAGATGTTGTATGACTTTTACATTTTGCATTTTTACAGATCTTCTTAGATACATTAAAAAATTAAGGGAGAAGAAATTAATTAATATTTAATATTTGGAGTCATATTTGAAACCCTGGTTCCAAGATAAAAAATCGTCTTTTTAAACAAGTTGTCAACACAGACATTAATTATTTTTAAAGACTAAAGACTAAAAACTGTTGCAGTTAAGGAAGTCTGAAAAGCTACTAAAAATACAAGAAATGTCTTAACAAACAATTTTATCAGAATCAGAATTTAAACAGAATCTAAGCAGTTTAAGAAATTCATTAAAAGTGGATTGCGAATTAGTTAAGCTGAAATTGTAACTCGAACTGATTAAATTCAATGTAATATTAAATTGAAGCAACTATGTATTAAGTTATGTAAGCCATCTCAAAAAAGAATTGCAATATTTGCATCTTTTCCAGCATTTTGCATCTCAAAAAACCATTTGGCTTACCAGCTATTAGCAGAAAGTATATCCTTAGAAATTGACAAACCGAATTCATAGTAAGGCCAAAATAAGAAGGTAAACCCCTACATAAGAGATATGAGAAGCTATATGAGAATGATTCTTCTTCGAAAGCAACAATCCAAACTGAGGAGGACGTGCTACATGTCATATCCGTTAATAGAACGGACAGATTGATGCAATCTTGTAACGAGTCTATATATGAGACAAAAAACAGACGCGTCTGGAGGTTGATTTGGAATCTTGGCAACGTTCCCGCCACCCCGCCACTTAACCTGACATAGTTCACACACAATAAGATCCGATAAGATCTCACCATTTCCTGAAAAACATTGAGTCGAGATTAAAGGAGAATAAGTTAAGAGTCCTACGAAATATCAATGAAAAATAAGATGTTCTACTACACAAAACTAGATGTTCTACAAAAACTACACAGGATTTGCGACATATAGTGTTGGTGAAATATCTTCTCCAAAACAGGTGCTTCTACCTAACACTTTAGTCCAACAACAGTAGGTAGAGAGACCAAAAAAATGGTCTCCTACAGGAAAGTGTCCTTATGCCGATTTTATACAACATATACACAACCGACCAACCCATGAACCAATAAATAAAACAAGTTATTTTCGCTGATGATGCAACTGACGGTAGATCAGGGAAGAACCTCCAATGAAGTCAAAGAAAAACTGATAAATGTTTTAAAAGACATAGCAATATTCTATGACGAAAACGCCAAACACAATCCCAAAAGAACACAGCTATGTTTTTTTCACAGTAATTAGAATTATTAAAGGACGCTGTAGGAGAAATGACATGAGTAGATTTGGAAAATAACGAGGCACCAAAATACCTCGCTCTATGTCTAACTAGAACTTATATCTTCTCGATACTTTTGCCAAGAAGACCAAAAAATAGTAAGAGTAAAATATTTAAGGCGTTTAAACGCTGATGCTGTAGCATTTTCGCGTCACTTCGTATATCATAAAACACCGAAAAATCTCCTTAATCTTTTGCGTCTCTGAGATTAATAATATAAACATTTTTGAGTCTATTTATAATAAACAACTTGCACTCTCGTTTGGTCTCCGCCTAGATTTTAATGCAGAAAATAAACAACATTTTTTGTGCTGATGCGGACAAGAGAATACTTTTTGAGGATGATGTCACTTCGCAATGGGGCGCCGGCCATAAAAGGCGAATGTTTTCATTGTAAAAGTTTGAATTTCGTCATTGGGGATTCGATAGTGTAGAGGTCAAGGAGAACAATTTAGAGTTTTGAAAACCGGCAAAATTTTCCTTTAATCCATGAGTTATGTGAGAAGAAGGTAATTTGAGCTCAATATGCCATGTGCCAATCATTGTAATATGAATTAATCACCGTTTTGTTGCAAGCTGTGTTCTGTGTCAAGGGATTTGATAACAGCTAAGTGGGCCGACACGGTTTTGAGTGGAGGATGAGCAGCCGAGTTTAAGGAATAGCATATTGTTGTCATCTAGGACATTCTGAAGTCCGGTTATAGTATTTGTTTTGATTTTACCATTTGATTTTACCAAATTTGTCCAGCATCCATTTTGTGTCTCCGATGGGTCGGATCTAGATCTGTTTTGAAGTTAGTGGAATAATGGTTTTTTATTCAAATCCAAGGTAACAAACTTTTTTAATAATTTAAAACGAAATATAAGGGTGATAAAGTCTCTCTAAAGATATAGGTGATAAAGTCTCTCCGGAGGGAAGGAAAGGAAAAATCTAACTTAAAATTAATAGATCTGAAACAGTGGAAACAGCATTATGAGGTCTTATTGACAGAGGATAGACGTAAATTCCAAGATATCGAAATGGAAGAAATATCTGAACATACACAAATAATTGAGATAACAACCGGAGAGTTAAGCGATGCCCTTAAAAGATCGAAAAACGGTAAAACAGCAGGACCTGGAGACATCCCAATTGAGTTGGTAAAGTATGGACCAAAAATATTACACGAGATGATGGTTAAACTATTTAATAAATGCTTAAAAGGACAAAATATCCCTGATGATTGGAATGTTGGATACATCAGCTCAATATACAAAAAAGGGGATAAACGCAATTGCTCTAATTATAGAGGAATAACTGTTACTAGCTCAGTTGGGAGGTTGTATGGTCGAATAATAAAAAAACGAATTGAATCAGAATATGAAGACATAGAGGAACAAAATGGATTTCGGGCAGGAAGATCGTGCATTGATAATATATTCGTTCTGCAGCAGGTAATCGAAAAACGGAAGGCAAGGAATCTATCTACCCACCTATTGTTTGTAGATTTAGAGAAGGCATATGATACGGTACCTTTGAAAAAACTATTTTATACATTGACGAAGGTAGGTCTCAGTAGAGAGTATGTGGATGCTATCGCAAATATATACAAAAATACAAGAAGTGTCGTTAAAGAAGGAAACTTTATATCTGAATCATTTCCAATAACCAAGGGGCTTAAACAAGGATGTTGTCTGTCTCCGACCCTGTTTAAAATATATATTCAATCATCGCTAGAGCAGTGGAGAAAACAAGTATCCGGAATGGGAATAGACATAGGCGGTGGTGAATGTCTAACAGCTTTATTTTTCGCAGATGATCAGGTAGTCGTAGCGAATGACGAGGAAGACATGGACTACATGTTTAGAAAACTAAAGAAAGAATATGAAAAATGGGGCCTCAATATGAATATGGCAAAGACAGAGTATCTTAAAATAGGAGATGGTGAAGAAGATCCAGAGTTAGAAATTAGAAACACAAAAACATGCAATGAATATAAATATCTCGGATCTATAATATCTAAAGAAGGCACTAACAAAAGAGACATCGAAAACAGAACACAGCAGGGAAAAAAAGTGGTAAATATTCTAAACTCTCTACTTTGGTCTAAAGATATTAGACAAGAAACGAAATTGACAATCTATCGAACCTTGGTAGAGCCTATTATGACTTATGGGGCAGAGGTTTGGCAGATAACGCAGAAGGATAGAAAAAGAATAGAAGTAGTAGAAATGGATTTTCTAAGGAGAGCGTGTGGTATATCTAAAAAAGATCACATCAGGAATGAAGATATTAGAAGGAGGACAAATACTGTATATTCCAGTGTAGATAGAATTGAAACGAGACAACTAGTGTGGTATGGTCACGTGAAACGAATGAATGAAGATAGATGGCCAAAGAAAGCTTTAAATTACATACCACAACAAAGAAGAAGAAGGGGAAGGCCTTCAGTTGCCTGGGAAGATAATGTACGGCACATAATGAGAGATAGAGCCATCAGAGAAGACGAATGGATGGACAGAAAACGATGGCGGTCGAAATGCGAGAAACGGCAGAGGCTGTAGGAACCTCGCTTATATATATATATATATATATATATATATATATATATATATATAAAACGAAATAACTGTTTATGAGAATAGAAAAAAAGTAATTTTATTTCTTTAAACTAGGAGCTTAAAATTATTTCTCCCTTAAATTTTTTTAGGAAAGAAAAACCATTTTGTCTAAGTAGCAAGAGGATTTTTTTAAACGGCGTCCTAATTTTAAATAGTTTACAAATCTTCTTGTTGCCCAGGACATCTCTGTAAGTATTTCTTGATTTCTATTTCGTAGTTAGTTTTCCCAGTTCTCCCCGAAAAAAGTAGTCAGTATCCACGACGTTGCTCTCCAACCAAACCACGAGTAGCCATTCGCAAACGTTTCAATTTGCTCCTATCATATCATATCCTACTTATCATATCTCCAACCCTAGTAATTGTTCAGTCCCCCCTTTTAGCCCTCAATAAGCAAATTATAATTGTTACAATGCTATCATAGAATGCTGTGTATCTCGTGAATAAACATAATTACCAATATTGAAGTTATAAGCAGCGTTAATAAAAATGAGGAAAAATAATAATTATTAAACAGCGAAAACTTAAATATTTCATGAGACGATCACGATACAGACTGCTACAGTTGATTATGGAAGGTAAAATTAAAGGTAAAATAAATAGAGAAAGAAGCAAAACCTCTTGAATGCGAAATCTGAGATAATGGTTTAACATAAGTCCCATATAACTTTTCAGAGTTCAGAGCCGTAAATTGCATGTCGATATTCAACCTTCGATAGAAGACCGAACTTAAAGAAGAATTTAAACTCATAGCTGACACTGTTAAATATTCAAACTTATTTTTCATTTCAAACTTATTTGTTGTCTTCAAAAATTACGAAATGTGTTTCTATAATCCATTTTTAGTAAAATAAAAATTTGAAATTTAGTAAATAGCTATGAACATTCTTTTTTGTGTTACTAAGTGTTTTTGTCTCCCTTTACAAAATTTTGTACCTTATGTAGATAGTATGTGTAAGTTTAAATTCAGATCTGTCTACAGACCTGGAAACTATAAATAATAAAGTGCTATTTCGATTTCCAGTAGATATGAATACTTCTTTTTCTATCAGTTATTGGTAACTTTCTTCTTAAATATTAACTGGACTAAGTTTTAAAACGTTGACATGTCAAACAAAAAATACATAATTTAAAAAATTTCAAAATGTCAATAAGAGCACGTAGAAAACTTGAAAAATAAATATTTTAACTAAAAATTACATATTAGAAAAAGTTTATAAATAAAACACAACTTTTGACCACAATTTTCAGAAATGCGAGTATTTTTTCTGCGGACTAAATAATTAACACGTTGGAAGAACTTTTTTAAGAAACTTGATAGACATACCAAAGAACTACTCTAGACTAGACAAAATTAAGTGACAAAGGACCTCGCAACTAATCTTATAGAAAATTAGACCCCGGTCTAATTAATCGAAAGTTCGGTCAAAGATAGTTCTCAGTGTCATTAACCGAACTTTCCTTTAATTTGTCCGGGGCCGTTTAATAAGTCGATTTTGGGTGACGTGGCAGGCAATATATTAAAGATTCTGGTGCATGAATAGTCATGAAGTTTTTTTGCTCTAACATTTTTAAAATGGCATTACAGAATGGCGTTACAAAAAATTTTTATTGAGCAAACCCCAATTATTTTTCCGTGTTTTACCTATCCTAAAATGTATTAACGGAAACAAAAAGCAATGTATTAACTACAGGGGAATAACACTCCTAAACACCACCTACAAAATCCTTGCAAACATCCTGCTAGAAAGAACCAAAACATACACAGAAGAAATCGTTGGAGATTATCAATGCGGATTTAGACCGGGCCGCTCTACAACTGACCAGATATTCACAATAAAACAGATAATGGAAAAATGCTGGGAGTTTGATCGTGAGCTTCATCAGATGTTCATATATTTTAAACAAGCATTTGATAGAGTATGTAGGGACAGACTGTGGACAGCGATGCAGGAACTTGGCTTTCCAAAAAAACTAGTCCGGTTGATACGGATGTGTATGGAATGGTTACGATGTAAGGTGAGAGTTGGACCACAATACTCGGAGATATTTGAAATAAACAATGGACTAAAACAGGGAGATGCACTTTCACCACAACTCTTCAACTTAGCTCTGGAGCACATAATCAGAAGTGCAAGAATCGAAAAACCGAATACAGTATTTCATCGAGAAGGGCCAAACTTACTACTGGCATTTGCAGACGATATAGATCTAATAGGAAACACGCGATTAAGGATGAAGGAGACTTTCGTAAGGTTTAAGAAGGAAGCAGAGAAGATTGGGCTCCAAATCAACGAAAACAAGACGAAATATATGTATATGAGCCGCAATAACCAAAGCAGAGACAGAATCGGTCAGAACATTACCATCGATGACTTTAACTTTGAGCGCGTTAGAGAATTCAAGTATCTTGGAACAACAATAACTGAAGATAATAACGGATCACAAGAAATAAACAACAGGATTCAGGCCGGCAACAGATGTATTTTTGCCCTCCAAAACCTTATAAAATCAAAACAACTAACACGACGTACGAAGATACAGGTCTATAAAATAATCATACGACCCGTTGTGATGTATGGAAGCGAAACGTGGACGATAACAAAGGCAAATGAAGAGAGACTACGTGTTTGGGAAAGAAAAATCCTAAGGAAGATCTTTGGTCAGTGCTTGATGAAGCATCAGGACAATATAGGATAAGAACGAATAAAGAGCTTAAAGAACTTTACCCAGACGCCAACATCATAAAAGAAATAAAGTCCAGAAGACTCCAATGGGCAGGACACCTCAGAAGACATTCTGACGAACGAACAGTAAGACTGGTGTGGGAGGAAGTCCCAACTGGAAGGAGACCACGCGGACGCCCTCGTCTCCAATGGCGAGATAATATAGCAGGAGACCTAAGCACTATGGTCGTGGAGAATTGGATGGAGGTTGCTCAAGACAAAAAACAGTGGAGGCATGTTGTCGAGTCGGCTAAAACCCACGAAGGGTTGTAACGCCACGGAGTAAGTATGAGTACCTATCCTAAAGACGTTGTTAGCTTTTTTTTAAAACGTTAGGTTCATCGGTAAACAAAATTCGCTTATGAAAATCGGAATCAACGGCAATCTCGTTTTGGACTCACTCACCGAATCTACGCCTTGCCAGGTGATAATGTCCCTTCAATTTTTACATAAGTTGAATTTTGTAGGCACGCAAAGTAAGATCTTTCTGCAAAATCTTTCATAGAGTGGATGGACACGTATCCAACTGCTGTGCACGATGGCAGAGTTACTAATTCGAGTCTTCCTGTATGCTACGCTCGACAGAAGCAACTACTTCTCCTGTGCGCACTGTACGACGTGTCTGTTGATGCATAGTATCATTTAGAGTAAACGTGGTGCAAAAACATTCCATGGTTAATAAATTTACTTGCTGTGATAGACTATTATATTAACCATAAAATGGATGTAGTGTGCAATACGTATATCGAACAGAACCACAATTTTCAAAATAAATTGGTACAATTTGGAAGCGTTGTTCAGGCGTCAAGTCTCTTCATAATAATAATAATAATATAGCGTTTATTTTCCAACAGAATCCATTTATCGGACAAAATACAATACTAAAGTTAAATGAAATATTTATAATTTATAGGTACCAACTAAATAACACATTTTTCGAGTATTTTACCTTAACATAAAGAAACTACTTAATCACCTAGGTAGATCTCAGCCATCCTAGTTAGCTGCTTTAAACTGCAGTGAAATATATTGCAGTAAGCACGTAAGCAAGGAATTATAATAGTTGCACATGAGAAATAGAGGAGAATTTAACATAAGATTAGTTCTAGCTTGTGTATTTCTGAACGTAATCGAATTTCTCACTGGATAAGATGGAACGTTAAAATTTATTTGTCGAAGAATATCAGGGCAGTCAATGAGATTATGTAGTAGCTTGTACAGGAATATTAGGGAGGCATTAATTCGTCTAGATTCTAATGATACTACGTCCAAACCACTACACAACTCGCTATTGCTGATGCCCCTCCTGGGATATATGCCGTTAATTTTGAAAGACAAAAATTTTAAAAATTTACGCTGCACGTGCTCTATAATTTGGATGTGTACATCATAAAAAGGTGACCAAATGACAGAAGCATATTCCAGTTTACAGCGTACAAAAGTGTAATAAAGTAATTTAATTGCCTTAGTATTAGTGAGATTTCGACTATTTCTAATTATGAATCCATAAGATTTAAGTGCTTCTTTAACCTTTAAATTAACATGTTCAACAAAGGTGAGTTTATAACCATATATATATATATATATATATATATATATATATATATATATATATATATATATAACCATATAAATGTTACTCCAAGGTCTTTAATTTTATTCAAACGTTCAAGTTCATTGCCATTGATAATATAAGGATGGTATATATTAGACTGTTTCCTAGAATAACTAACTACTTTGCACTTATTGGCATTAAGATTCAAATGATTTGCATTACACCATTCATGTACACGATTCAGTTCACTCTGCAGAAAATGACAATCATTAAGGTCGCTTTTCAATGAATAAATCTTTAAATCATCGGCATAACATAAACATGGTGCAGAAATTGATTCACATAGATCGTTAATAAATAACAAGAACAATAATGGACCTAGATTAGAACCTTGTGGAACCCCTGAAGAAGCTAGGTACTTTTCCGATTTGTAACCATTATAAGCAACAAACTGCGTTCTATTTGACAAGTAAGACCTCATAAAAGTCACGGCATCCTCAGAAAGTCCAAAGAGACACAATTTAGAAAGTAATACGCCGTGGTGAATTCTGTCGAATGCCTTCGTAAAGTCGGTATATATGACGTCAACTTGACTTCTATTATCTAGTGCTGCTGAGATATATTGTGTAACCATTAATAAGTTTGTCACAGTGGACCGATTGGAGACAAAACCATGTTGATATTGAGACAGCTGATTACGAGTGCGTGAATAAATACGATTATACAAAACTATCTCAAAGAGATAGATAGATAGATAGATAGATTTCGATAGATTGCAAATAATGGAAATTGGTCTGTAGTTTTCTACCTGACCCTTTTCACCAGTTTTGAATATTGGGCACACTTTTGACTCCTTCCAGAGACTCGGATATTCCTTGTTAAGAAGGCATAAATTAAAAATTTTTTAAAGTGGCACAGCTAAGGCACCTATACAATCCTTAACCAAAAAGGATGGAATATTATCAGGCCCACACGTCATTTTGTCTTTCAATTTCTTACTAGCAAAAATTATCTCAGACTCTAAAATAGGATAAAAATTTAAGTAATCTGCGTTAACTGAGGAAAAGTTAACCTTGAAATTAATATCTGATGACATAAAAACACCCTTGAAAAATTCTGCAAATACATTCACAATATATTGTGGGTCGGAGGTAGTAATGTCATTATATTTCATCACACCAGGAATTCTTGAACTATTATTTTTTGAATTTACATAAGACCAAAACTTCTTGGGGTTGATGGATAAGGCAATTTGGATATTCTCGACATATACATTGTATGCCAAACTGATTTTTAATGCTTCATGCTGAAATGCCAAACAAAACTTAATATAAATCACTTGATAGCTCTCAAAATTGCTGACAGTTAATAAAGTGTTAACAACTTACATTTCTATACCTCTGAAAAAACATTCTTTATTTAATAAAAGAAAATAAACTAACTTTGTAACTGTTATAATTTTAACACAAAAAATGTTTTGTAATTACTTTGTTAGCGCTGACAGGTTTTAAAAAGCTATTTACCCCGCCGTGTCGGAATTTTAAAGAAAAATAACTTCAGACATTCCTTGTTCTTGTGTCTTTAATCCGATTTGCAATTTTCATTAATTCTCTTTTTCCTTCTTCGTATCGAACGGTTTCTCATAACTCCCGAGCTTTTAAAAATTCAGGCTTAGCTGTTTGAGCCTGTACAGTCAAACAAAAAGAATTTCTTTATTTCTTTCCGTATTTTTTCGTTCCTTAAATAAAATTAATTGTAGATTAGGTTCCTTCGAGTCGAAGACATATTGTGTCTGTGTCTCTAATTTATTTTCGTTGGAATTTTAATTTTTCGGGTGTTCCAAAAAAAGAAAGTTTAAGTTAGATTTATCCTAATTATTGGAATTTGAACAATTTTCAAATTGGTTTTTGTTTATATTTTTGGCAATTTATCCCTTTTTTCTTTACAAACTCGCATCAGCGTATATCGATATTAGCGAAAACAAAATATTAACATTTATACAGGGTGGAACAACCAAATTGAATAAATTCGATAAAATGAGGGCGTTTAAAAAAAACGCTTGGACACGTCGATTGGTATTTCTGGTTGCATATATTTTGTAACAAAAAATTTTTATACGGGGTATGCCATGTAACAGTGGTCAATACCAACTTTTTTATTTCAAACACTACGCTATGTATATTATTCAAGTTTTAGATTCCTCAAATTTATTATAGATCTATTTCATGTCCTACATCTATATTTAACTGTTTTGGAAATATTAGATGTTTTTAGATTTATGCTATAAATTTGCTACAAAACTAATTAATGATCTTCTTCTTAAAGTGCCTATCCGTTCCGGATGTTGGCGATCATCACGGCTATCTTTACTTTGTTTACTGCAGCGCGGAACAGTTCAGTGGTAGTCATGCTATACTACTTTCGTAAATTTTGAAGCCAGGAAATGCGTCTTCTTCCGGTCCTCTCTTACCATTTACCTTCCCTTGGGGAATCACCTAATTAATGATAAGATGTAAAAAAAAAACAAAAGAAAATATATTACTGTTAATATAGATGTTTAAAATGCTCGCTGCTGGTCACTATATCGATCCTCGACTACCTATCCATCGATTTGGAAATGTTCGGTTGATGAACTGCTGAACATTGATTTGGTAATGTGGTGATGCTCCATCTTACTGAAAGTATATTATATTCGCTGGAACTTGTGAGTTTGCTGGATCAGGATATAAGTTTGCCAAAGTTGGTATGCCATTATTTTTGAAGAGTGCTAAAAAATCATCAATCAAAAGACTGATATGTTTTTTGTACACACTTATGACAAGTCAAAAGAAAAGGCAAAAAAGTATTTTTGAAGTGTGTATATTTTTTATTAATTCCTAGCTGAGCGCTTTCGGCTTTACAAAGCCATCATCGGAGCTATGCTACAATAAAATGTTTTTATAAGTAACCAATTGGTGAAGATTTTAATTTTATACTTACGTCAATTTATAAATACCACTGCAATGGAGAGATCTCATTTACTTATTTGTTGAAATTTTGTTTTTTTTTAAATTACTTAGTTGTTAAAATTTTAAAAAAAACATACAAAAAACCGACATTGGACTTCACAGACACATTAAAAAAATTTTGTCATGGTACGGGTGTAAGAACCCGACCATTGTTTGCTGTGAGGAGGTAGACAGAATAGAACTAATGAAATCAAATGTTGGTCCCTTTAAACGATTTTTCAAAAGTGACAGTTGACAAATGTCATGTATAGGAAATAGAGATTGTTTTTAATTCTTACAAAATTATTTAATAGTTTGGAATTACTAATAGCCATTAAAGACTTTCTAAAAATTAAGTTTTTAAGCTTTTAAATTAAATCTTATGTGTTCATCACATCATACAGAATGATATTAGTTTGTAAATTGACTCAAGTCATTGATCAAGGTCAATGTATGTTCAATCTGACAGTCATCCCTAAGAAACAAGGGTTCAAATCGTTTAATAATAATATAAAGAAGAAATATTATTATTAAACATTAATACCATGTTTCTTCTTTATATTATTATTGAACGATCTGAACCCTTGTTTCTTAGGGATGACTATCAGATTGAACATACATTGACCTTGATCAATGACTTGAGTCAATTTACAAACTAATATCATTCTGTATGATGTGATGAACACATAAGATTTAATTTAAAAGCTTAAAAAACTTAATTTTTAGAAAGTCTTTGATGACTATTAGTAATTCCAAACTATTAAATAATTTTGTAAGAATTAAAAACAATCTCTATTTCCTATACATGACATTTGTCAACTGTCACTTTTAAAAAATCGTTTAAAGGGACCAACATTTGATTTCATTAGTTCTATTCTGTCTACCTCCTCACAGCAAACAATGGTCGGGTTCTTACTCCCGTACCATGACAAAAATTTTTTAATGTGTCTGTGAAGTCCAATGTCGTTTTTTTGTATGTTTTTTTTTAAATTTTAACAACTAAGTAATTAAAAAAAAACAAAATTTCAACAAATAAGGAAATGAGATCTCTCCATTGTAGTGGTATTTATAAATTGACGTAAGTATAAAATTAAAATCTTCACCAATTAGTTACTTATAAAAACATTTTATTGTAGCATAGCTCCGATGATGGCTTTGTAAAGCCGAAAGCGCTCAGCTAGGAATTATTAAAAAATATACACACTTCAAAACTACCTTTTTGCATTTTCTTTTGACCTAAAAAATCATCGCCATTTAAATTGCCGTCATGAAAGAAGAGTTTATTTCAAGGGTTTTAATATGATCTTTTGCATTTCCTGTCCATATATTAACCTTTTTGGTAATTGTCTGTGTGTTCTTCGCTTATGCAGTCCCTGAGGGTCAATTTTGATGATTAGCATGCCAGTGAATTGTAAAGTTAAAGTAATCAGAAAACAAAACATGTCGTAGTAATAACACTGTTATCTTAAATTTTCATTATTTGTTCACAAAAAACACGTTGTCCTATCAAAGTCGTCTTTCATAAGTTCCTGAGTTGGTATCATTTTATAAAAATGCATTTTATTTTATTTAAATGTTTTAATAATCCATGAATGGCTAACTTCAAATATTGGGACTGTTTTTTGTCTATGTGGGTTTTTCTCAAACTCAATCACAATATCCAATTTGACAACATCACCTATTGCAATAATAGGTGCCAGAGTTTTAACCTTGTTTAGGCTTTCGCCTCTTCTAGAAAGGGGTACTCCTTTTTTTTCGGAGTAATGGTAGTGTAGTAAACAAGATGATTGTTGTAATAGTGGAGAAGTAGTGGACTACTAAGAAGCAGGGAGGGATCAGAAGATGGCGTGTGTATGTGGACGATTTGTGTAGTGGACTACTAAGAAGCAGGGAGGGATCAGAAGATGGCATGTTTATGTGGACGATTTGTAAAGAGTGCACAAGAGGAATTTGGGAGAACTTTGCCAAGCATGTCAGACGAGGTACTTCGGGGGTTACCAGCAATATAGTAGAAACAGCTCTTTATCAGCGTTTTTGGCGTGCAGTAGTTAACTGCAATATTTAATTGGAAATGATTCTAAAATATCAAAATATTCATCAGGGAGTTTGCTGGAGGAAACGGAACTTTTCTTTTAAAAAGCCTAGTGAGTATTTGCCCTCGGCGATTGCAAGGAGTCTTTAGTGTTTGTTTGGCTCTGTTGCTCGAGCCGGCAATGGTTTTTAGGAGATACTTCTTGCTGAGGGATAAAATTCTGTCCTTAATTGGTGTGATATTAGCCAGTGTATGTATGTATGCTGATGTATATAACCTGCCCCGCCTCATGCAGCGTCTAAGGATTTTTCTTTCAGTTTCCGTAATGGCATTAATTTCGTAGGTCTTTAGAGTAGCATAGACGCATGCCTTGTATTCGATGATGAGTCTGATGAATGTTTTGTAGGTGTGCAATAAAGTTTTGGATGACGTCTTGCCCAGTTTACCGGACAACACTGTCAGGAGTTTAAACTTTTTTCTCACCCTATCTAGGGTATCTTGGATGTCGGTTTTCCAGTTGAGAGTTGTAGTAAAACGGACTCCCAAATAGGTAACCGAGTTTTTGAAATCAAGGTCGTTTTCTAACATGGCTATTCGGCCCTAAACATCGCTAGACTTTAAAGTTTTAAATAAGATTGCTTTGTGGTTGTGAACAGGGCAGAACAAAAGGTTGGGGAAAAAAGGAGAAGAAGGTAAAGAAGAAGAAGATCTGATTAACGATTTGTATACTACTTATATAGCATCTTGGTTCAAAACCCCATTCCATGTTTAGCTCTTTACTTGCCCGGTTTTCTTACTTTGCCAGCACTCATGCGGGGTGCTGTGGCATCCCCCTAAATTAAAACCAGGTTTTCGAATAAACAGTAGCTTTGAATGTAATTTAAAAAAAATTTTATTAAATTGTGTTACATTAACTAAATATATATAAAACAAACAATCTAAAAAAAATTATTAAGAATTATTAAACGGTTCTAACAGGTTACAAGAAGATTGTAACTACAATCGTTACCGCTAGTAAAACTACAAAAAATTATTTAGTTCAGAATAATCCAAAAAATTCAAAAAAATTGTCCGGCTAAAAAAATTGATTGTTACAATTTGTTTAAAAAAAAAGTTCAAAAAAAGATTCTTGAACCTTATTTTGGAGTATATTATGAAAGTGATTATGCAAAAAAATCACCTCTTATTAACACGGATTTGAAGAATGAGCATAAAGTTTTTTTGATCCATGATTAAAATTGTTATAACTATATTAAACACATCAACCAACGAATATCTTGTTTATACACGGTATATTTATTGCTGCAAAACGTTACAAACTCTATTCGACTTTTTCTCTGTTTTAAATGAATAATATGAAAAATTCAGTGTATATTAAATTAACGTCTGCACAAGAGAATGGTCTATAGACGAATTTTTTATCGGATTTGCCGGCATTCATATTATTATCTGGATATCCATTCATTTCCGCTTTGAGTCGGTTTTTGTACACAACTTGTCGACATTAATTTCGCAAAGCCGTTTAAATTTTCCCCCGCAGTCATTCGCTCAAGTTAAAATCCTGTTGATAAAATGTTTAGGAAACTTTTACTGAAGTCATTTGTTCATGGATATATATATATATATATATATATATATATATATATATATATATATATATATATATAAGATTAAATCGTTTAGCGAAAGCCACTATCGCTTTATTGAATTAACTGGCCAAATATATGGCCTAGGAGGACAAATTCGTTAACCTTCCCGTGCTCGAATCGGTATCAATAAAGTGTTCATCAGACACTTGGGCTGATGCAAATTCAAACTCGGAAAGTCTAACGAATGTCTCCCAAATCTTCACTACAAAGCTTACAAAGGTGCTACCTGCTCTGGCGGTCGTGAACGAAAACGATATGATAATATCGTAATTTGAGAGATTTGCATAAAGAAAACTATCAGCCTTAAAAAGTTCAGTTGATCCTGATAGACGGCATGAATTCTGTGAAATGATGATGAACAGAATAACCGCAGACTTGCAGTTCATAAACAAAATAGTTTTTTTATGAAACGACGTTTCATTTAAACGAAACGGTTAAACAGAACTGTATATTGGAGCAGAGAAAATCCTTACTGGGTGTGTGAGACTCACATGCAATATCCTAAAAAAGTTAACGTTTGGACTGGTATCATTAACAATAAAATTATTGGATTTTTAAGGCACAGTTGATGGTGAAGTTTATCAAGGTTTTTGATTCATATTTTAGTGCCTACATTACGAAGATTTTTTTCTGATGTTAATCATTGAAATGAGATAGATCGATCTATTTGCTACCAACAAGACAGAGCTTCACTGCATTTTTCACGTATATTTAAAAATTATTTAAACGAGGTTTTTTCCAATAGGTAGATGGAAGACGTGAAACATTCTAATGGCCAGCTAGATCCCCCGATTTGACACCCCTCGATTTATTCTTATAGGTTTATCTAAAATCTAAAGTATACAGTGATAAGTGCTTTACCACCCGGCTTTTTAACGTAATAGATAGAAAACATAGTTACCTTGTGAAATAAAAAGAGATGAAACTCGTAGAGGTGGGAAATAACTCGTAGTGGTGGGAAATAATCGATAGAAACCTATTATAATTTACATTACATTGCATTACCACCGTCGATAGTCTCACACCTTTAGACGTTATTATAGTATTAGAAGTGTTTAAAGTCGCTTTAAAACCCGGCAAAATAGCGCAAAGGATAAAAGACGGATTTTGTGAGAAAGAATGAGATAAAGCTAGTTCTTAGACGTTGCTATTTGACTACAGTCATAATTATACGGATGACCGCGAAAATATTTTATTTTAATAATTTCTGATGTAAGAATAAATGATTGAATAAATTAAGAATTAAAGTAAAAAACATTAATTAGTAGCGATTTTAAATTATAAATCTTTAAGTTTATTTATTAATAAAAATAACTCAACTGAAATATTTGACTAAACCAAAGGTAGGTATGTTCTATCCGAAAACAGTTATTGTATGTGGAGTTGGTGTAATACCTAGAAACGTGGTCTATTGACAAGAAGATTGGGGTTCAATTCACACCAAGGATAAAATTTTTGTTTTACTCAATCAAAAAATAATAGAAAATATGATACATATTAGGTAACAAGTTTTCGAAAAACTCATTATTTACAATTTATTCTAATTTCAATGTTATAAAACGGAAACACAAAATAATTCAAATTCAAAAAGATATTTATGTTTAACTTTAAACACTTCTAATACTAGTAACGACTGACATAAATGTTTAGTGATTCAAATCAAAACAATCTCTACATAATTTCAAATTATTAAAAAAAAAAGAAAACCACATTCAAAAACCCAAGTGGGTTTTGAACTCTAATCGTCTGCGTCGCAGTGTCGAATTCTTACCACTAATCCACGAAGGACTAATGTTTATTTCCGTGACAAGAGTGTATGAAACTCCTCAAATCATAGTGGAAATTATCCTTGGTTAATAATTTAAAACTTTAGATTAAATAATCACTATTAAATAATTTATTTTATTCACATTTTTGCTTTATTGTGGTCAATCATTTTTACTTTATGCGAAATTAAAAAATGTCACTGAATACGTCACACATACGATGTCACACATAATAATTATGACCGAGGTGATTTAGCTCGAGGCTAAAGTCTAAAGGTGTGAGACTATCGATAGTGTTAATGCAATCTAATGTAAATTATAGGTTTCTATCGATTATTTCCCACCTCTACGAGTTTCAACTCTTTTGATTTCACAAGGTAACTGTGTTTTCTATCTCTTACATTAAAAAGCAGGGTGGTTAAGCACTCACCACTGTAGTTTAATAAACCAAACAGTACTGCTGATTCAAAAGTTAGGATAACGGAAGAAATTAACAAAATAACCCCTAAGGTCGTACAAAATGTTGTACGAGAATTTCAAAATCGCCTGGGTTATTGTCAAGAAGTGAATGGTGGTAACTTAAGATACTTATTTTAATTGTAAAGTACATTGACAAATACATTCTAAATATGATGTGACATTATTCTCTTCATTCAACCTAAAGTTTTGTGATAGATACATTATCAACATTTTACATCTTAAAAATCAATTTTCCAGGTATAATTGCATCAAACTTAAAAAAACTTTATATTGCTGAACAGAGGACTGAAGTTCCTTTTTAACAAGGTGCCAGACGACCCCCTTTGATATTTAAATGTTCGAGAGGGTGCTTATAATTCAAAGGGAGTGCTGGAGGGGTATAATATTTTTATACTGTAAATTGTCAATTTAAGAATTAAAATCAACCTGATTCAGGTTTTTTTCTTATACTACATAATAACGCTAAAAATAAATTTATTCCATACATATGGGCCGCATGTTATATTGTACATATCCGTCACTACTATTAAATGCAACTCTACCTTTATAAGAGACCTGCAAAAAAGAGACATACAAAATGATACAAACTGACAAATTGGGTGTTACTTTTTTTATTAACATCAACACATTTATAGCCTATAACGAACCATAAACGTTGATTAGGGTGTTTTTATGGTTTAATTCTATTTCAAATCATAAAACTTTTCAACACCGCCGTCATTATTCCCGCGCTTTCACAGAACAACACCGGCATCGAGACTGCGCTTTTCTCGCGATTTTTGACACAGCCTCGCCGGAGTTTCCTTCCGCCGTCACGACGGCAGTCAGTGCGTCGTCGGGAACAGACGTCGAGCGTCCAAAACGGCGTCGTCAATTCGACACAGTGGCGCGTTACAACCTCGCCCGCCTTGTGGCGGCTCGCCACGCCATCTGGCGGCTCAGAAGATCAGGATCGCAACCTTGTCCCAACGAACCGCACACCGATACGGACTCGTATGTAGTTTCAACCAACACCTCGTATATTGAGATGAAAATTGAAAATTGTTTTACTTAGTGCCTATAATCAGTTAACCATGAGCATTGTTCTTAATTGGGCTGTTTGATTTATTTAATGTTTATCATGTGACATAATAGTAAAACAGTGCAAATTTTATAACTTTTGTCATAATATTTATCATTTAAAGTTCATGTCAATATTGTGTGTTTAGAACATGTTTTTAAACAACTGTACTATCAGCTAAACCATAAGCTACACTAAAACTAGTTTAGACATACGGTATTTACGAAAATTTATAGGGTTAAAGTACCTAAAGCCAATCATTTCTTTTGTAAACAAACTCTTGAGATCTGAGTAAACATAATTTTTGTAGTTAACTGTCCATAATTAATAATTGGGTTATTTACGAAAACTCATTTTATTTAATGTTATCATTTTGGTTTTCAAATTTTTTCTTTCATAGACCAATCAAATTGGTAAAAAAATAATACTTTTTTCATCACAACTGTAGATGGGTTTGACAGTTGAAATATGTAGTATGGGATATTACAAAAAGACTCATCTTAAAACCGGTTAGTACACAAAAAAATTACTGCAAACTGAACAACAAAATCACTGTTTTTGAATAATGTTAATACCTTCTTTATTATTTATTGAAATTTGTTTAAATGTACCTGAACTTGGGAGTCCTATTAAATTTGAATTATGGGTCGAATTGGTTAATAAGTTCTGCGAAATACAAGTTAGAAATACAAATATAAGATTAAAAAAAAAAGAAATTCCTGTAGCTGGTCCAGATAATTTGACTGAATGGATTTTAATAATCCGGGACTTATTTTATTTATTAAGACGTATACTATTATCCTATGGAAAAAAGTTTAAAAAAATTACATTATGTATACAAATTGATTTATTAATCTATAGCACTTTTTTTTAACTTTATAAACATTTACAATTACTCTGTAGAATTTGGTTAAAATTAATTGGAAAAAAATATTTGGAAAGCTGGTTAAAAAATAAAACTTAAACAAAAAGGTTCTACGACCTTTAGAAATCAAGATGGGCTCTTTTTTTTAATTACTGTTACGTTCATTAACAATATTAATGAATGAAATTAACCAATCTTTGATGAGGAAAGTCAAGTTTTTAACAAAACTAATCGCCAAAAAGAATTATTGAAAATCGTTCTGAAGCTATTTTCTTGTGGCATCTTAAAGTAATTACTATTTTAATGAGAATAAGCTACAATTAAAGTTTACAATCAGTTTATTGACGTTTCAATTTCCATTTTTCTCGGGAAATCGTTTACAAAATACAAACATTATACACTTTAAAGAAGACGACTTTAAAATGATATTGCCAATTTTGCTAAGTTGCGTTCCTGGAACGCCTTTATTGTTAGATAGTTCATTCAATTACAAGAAATCAACTTTAACTTGAGACTATCCGTCAGAAAAAATCATAGCATGTGGTTCGTCTTTAAAAAGACAACCACATGCCATGATGACAGTTAAATTCTCCGGTTAGTGATTCCATAGTAAATCACGAGGAAAAAACCTGGAAAAAAACCTGATAATACTATCCCGAGATGGTAAGTATTTTTTCGTACATTTAGTTTACTCTTACTTAACACTAAATTCTGATTCAAAATGTATGCTATTTAGAAAATCTAAATAATGTATCCTCGATATGTTTATCATCATCATCATCCAACCTTCATTTATCACGTCCACTTCTGGACATAGGCCTCGCTCAAACTACTCCATTCTTTGCGATTTTCTGCTCTTTGTTGCTAATTTTTCGTGTTCGCCCGATGTCGTTAGCCCAACGTATAGGTGGTGTTCCTCTACTACGTTTGTCTGCTCTTGGCCTCCAATGTGTAATTTTTCTCATCCATTGTGAGTCAGGCATTCTCGCTACATGGCCTGCCCAATTCCATTTAAAATTCCGCTATGCGTTCCACATCAGCAATACTCGCCTTCTTCGCAGATCTTCGTTTCTTATTCGGTCCCGCAACGTCACTCCCACCATAGATCGTTCCCTTTGTCTTTGTGCCACTCTCAATTTCGAAGCCCTAGTCTTGGTTAGAGCCATAGTTTCCGCCTCATAGGTCATGACCGGTAATACGCATTGGTCAATACTTTTTTTTTGAAGGTAATTGGTATGTTGGCCCTAAGTGTGTCTCACAGTTTTCCAAAGGCTGCTCACTCTAAAATACGTAGTCTTTGGATTTCGCATGTTTGGTTATCCCTGCGAATTCTAATTTCGTGACCCAAATACGTATATTTCTTTACCAGTTCTACCACTTTGTTTTAAATAGTTAAATAGTTATTGGGGATCATATTTGTCATAAACTTAGTTTTGGCCAAGTTCATTCTGCCTTCGAACATGCACAGTCCAATATATTTAACATATCTGTGGTTTACCCAAAATTATCTGTGGTAATGACAATATCATCTGCGAAACGGAAAAAGGTAAAGTTTTTCGACATCTATTGTTACTTTTCTGTGGTCCCAATTGACCATCTTAAAGGCATACACTGATGTTGTTATGAATAATTTCGGTGACAATGTATCTCCTTGCCTTATCCCACGTTTTATTTTATTAATTGGTCAGGTTTTATCGTGTCTTTTAACAGACATAATGGAATTTTTGTAAATATTGTAAAAAACTTCACTATACCTATGGTCAGTCCTACTGTTATGCATTGATTCTATAAGGCTGTCTATTTGTATAAAAGTGAGGTGAGTTTATGAAAATGTATGAAAGTGAGGACAAGAGAATACAATTTATTGTATTCTATAGATTTTTCAATAAGCGTCTTTACTGTATGGATGTGATCGTTAGTACCATAATTTGATCGGAATCCTGTTTGCTCTCTCGGTTGGTAGAAATCTAATTTTTTTCTCCAATATTAATCACTCACCTAGTGAATTGCTTGTATATATGGTTCAACAGGCTAATAGGTCTATAATTCTTTAGGTCCGTTCTATCTCATATTGTATGTAAAAGAATGGTTATAGCATTGTTCCATTCTTTGGACATCTCTATTTGCTGCAAACATAGATTAAACGATTTCCGTAATTGATTTAGTAGCATATTTCCTCCATTCCCGATAGCTTCAATTACAATTCCATGCTCTCCTGGAGCTGTTATTTTTCATTTTTTTTTATCGCTTGTCGAATCTCATCTACTTTTATTTCTGGTTCGGAACCTTGATTCATGATCTTCTTTGAAATAGCTGTTTGTATTCCTGTTATCTCCTCCTCTACTTCCATATAATTCTGTGTAGAACTCTTCGATGATTCGAATCGTATTAACTCGTCTCTACGTGATATTATTTCATTTTTTTTGTTTCTTAATTTATGAATTTCGTATTTGCCATTTGTTAGCTTTTTACGGAGAACTTTTAAGCTGTTGTTTTCCTGAATAGTACGTTTAATATTATCGGTTTTAAATTTGCCTAAATCTCTCCTGATTGCCTTCGAAACAATTTTATTCATTTCTGTTAGAGTGTGGCTGTCTGCATTCTCATTTGCCTTCTTTGATCTAGTAGCTTTTAAGTATATGGACTTATTTTACTATCTGATTTCCATTTAGGATAATGCACTCATTGACTTTCTTGTAAGGCGTTTATGATGCAATTATTCAAGTCGTTAAGATCGTTCTCCGAGGTTTTATGCAGTAGTAGCTTATTATTGATGTGTGCCTGATATTAGTGCCTCGATATGTAACTGACTTGTTAATAGTGGTACTTTCCTTTTATTAGCTTGCTTATTTAATATGGGTAACCAGATCCTATTACATTCTGCCGTGGAATTTGCGACATATTTAGTCTCATTTAGCATAATTAAAGCCGCTTCTTTGATTTTTCTCTTTTTACCATCTGTTCCTTTTAGGAATATGAAGTAAAACTATGAACTTAAAGAAAGTAGGATCTGGTTACTTATACTAACAGAGGAAGTTAATAAAAATAAAATATCAGTGTTAGTAAGTCTGTAACATATGGAGAATACATCATTTATGTTTTCTCTATAACATATAATATATGAAATCAGAATTTTGTGTTTATTGAGAGTAAACTGAATGAAAAAAAAAGAATACTTACCAGGTCGGAATAGTATTAAAAGGTCTTTCATTCTGTTTTTTTCCTTTTACTATGTAATCACTAACGCATGTGGTTTTCTTTAAATATTCATATAATAAAAGATTAATTAATTAAAAGACTAATCACATACTATGATTTTATTTGGCGGATATTCTGAAGTTAAAGTTGAATTGATGTAATCGCATGAACCTTACAATAAAGTCGTCCCAGAAACGCAAGTCAGTAACATTGGCAATAACATTTTAAAGTTGTCTATTTTAAAATGTATAATATATGTCCAAATTGTCAATATAAATGAGTCAGATAAAATTAAAGTACTATAAGAATTTCAAAACAAAATTTGTTTAATTTATTTTTTATTTTTTTTTGAACCTATTCTCTATCCTTCCATTGTTGTATATAGGTCTCCCCCAGTTCTCTCCATCTTTCCCTATCTTGAGCTGTTCTCTGCCATGTGGGACCTCCTTGTTTCCTGATGTCATCTTTCCACCTCATCTGTGGCTGCCTCTTGATCTCTTAGCATTGTATGGACGCCACTTTCCGATGGCATTGTTCCGTCGTGCGTCTTGGAGATGTTCATTGTGTCCAGCCCATTTCCATTTCAGTTTTGCTGCTTGTTCTCTCGCGTCTACTGTCTTTGTTCTGGTTCTGATCCACTGGTTACGTTTACTATCTCTAAGTGATACACCCAACATTTGTATCTCCATCGCTCTTTGTGCCTTCCTTATCCTATCCAAATTGGCCTGTGTAAATGTCCATGTCTGTGCTCCGTAGATGAGCACCGGTATTATACAGGAGTTATATACCTTGCTTCCTAAGTATAGAGGGATTGTTTGATCTTTTAGAACGTAAGAAAGTTTGCCGAACGCTGCCCATCCCATTCTTACTCGTCTCGATATTTCGGCTGTTTGATTTTCTCTGTTAGCTCTGATTGCTTGTCCTAGATAGATATACTCATTTACCTGTTCTATTTTTTCTGTTTTTATTTTTATTGCCTCTTGGTCTTCCGTGTTTTTCATTACTTTTGTTTTGTTAAAGTTAATTTTTAGGCCTTTTTGCAGTGACTTTTCATGAAGTTCATTCAGCATTAATTCCAGTTCTTGTCATTCCGAGGAGATCAGGAGTATATTATTTGCATATCTAAGGTGATTATTTAATTTATTAATGGTTGTATTTTGCGAACGACTTTCGAAGTGGAAATTTAAACGTCAATAAAGATATTTTAAACTTTAATTGTGGCTTATTCCCATTAAAATAGTAATTATTGAAAATTGTTTAAACAGGAGTGCTAAAGAAGGAGTACTTTGTGTTCTGAATAGAGTGAAACTAGTAAGTGTAGCTCACTTATTTTCAAAATGTTGCGCTCGAAAAAAACATATTTTGGGTTATCTGGACCAACTTTACTATTTTTTTTAAATGGGGTACAACGTTAGAATAATAACATTCTATACAGAGCTGCCAAAAAAAGACTTATTTTTTACTAGCATGATTGGCCTATTAATTGCAAATTTCATCGACAATTATATTTATCCTTGACCTTAGTGTTAAACTATTTATTAAGAATATTTCACTTAAGTTTTCGCTAAGAAGCTAGTAGCTTTATCTTGTTAAAGGCTTGACTTACATTCAGAAATACCGATGGACAGTATTTCTTTTATTTAATTTTTAAATTTATTAAGTACATACCGTGCTGTATAACAGGGAGCTCAATCTTACATAAAAATGAATGATTCCTCATTTGGAAACTAGTCATGGAGCTGCGGAATCAACCGCCTTTGCAAGACACTTTCGTACTGATCTTGTCGCATCATTCCTTTTACCACAAGAAAATATCCAGTACCCTTACCGCTAATGACTGACCAAATCATAACTTTTATAGGATGCTTCACAGTCTGAACAACACAGTCAGGGTAAAACTTTTCTCCATGACGGCGACGCACAAGCTGAGCTTTTTTCTGCAAAATTTCAAATGTGCTTTCATTACGGAACCAGACCTCTCAACAATAGAAAAAAAAATGTGCTGGTCTTTCTGTTGGCTTAATGGTTAAACCGCTTTTGCAAGACATTTTTGTACTGATCTTGCCGCATCATTTCTTTTACCGCACGAAAACATCTAGTACCCTCACCGCTAATGACTTACCAAATTATCACTTTTATAGAATGCTTCACGGTCTGAACAACACAGTCAGGATAAAACTTTTCTCCATGACGACGACGCACAAACTGAGTTTTTTCTGCAAAATTTTAAATGTTCTTTCATTACTGAAGCAGACCTGTCAACAATAAAAAAAAATGTGCTGGTCTTTCTGTTGGTTTAATGAATAAATGAACTTACGATGTATAAAAGTACACATCTTTATCTGCTAAATCTGTTTTCCATGTAAATTTTTTTGATCAGTATCTTTTTTCTGATCATATGTCAGATGTTGCCTTCCCCATCGCAGTACTACAACCATTTAGACTGCTAACGTTATGCTTGTGGAAGTCCAGTTTCAAACCGATCGAGGATTATTTCCACCGTGCCTTGAGCTGATGATTGCTGATGCCCTTCATCATGAAGTGATGAATTTGAGGTGAAGTAAGGAAAAAGTTCACTAGATTTTGGAAGGATAACGGGATGGGACATATTTTTCTCAGTGAGAAGTTTAGAATTGGATACATCTAATCTGATTGTATGATATGTATTATATAAACCTTCATTTTTTCTTACTTTCCTGGTATAAAGTTGATTATGAAGATTTATACACTCATATTTGTATATACCTTAGCTTTTGCTACAGCTATTTTCGCGTCCTTTTTCACGACCGTATACTTTTTGCCCTGCTTATACTGGTACAATTTACAATTTACAAAAAAAAAATATTTTTTTTAAGCTTAGTTTGACCACCACCAGACCTTCTTAAACTGCTTTCCTGACGTTTTTCCAAGTATTTAAATAATCCAAGCATCTCTAATTAATACTGGCTATCTTCCTCCAAATTGAACTAAGGCTTCCTTTCATATGTCAACTCATTTTTTCTACTATTTTTGCCCTGAATATAGAACTACATTTCTACATTCTCCGAACTTCCTATACGTTTATATTAAGTATATAAAGTACAAACTATTACCTTGTAATAAGAAAATCATTTATTCCAGTGAACTTAAGGAACCATGTATTCCAAGTTAATTTTAATTCAGTAGTTTGTACAGCAATTATGTACAAACTATTTTAGTAGGAATGTAACTAATTAAATTATTGCATGGTATGAAACATTGAGACATGAAGTTTGGGAGGAATTATTTTCTTAAAAAGAAACATTTTTATTTATTAAATCCTTAATTTTCAGTTTCTGATTTTGTAGCTAATCTTCCGTCATTGTCATAAAGAAGGGTCTTCATACAGACACAAAGATCTACTTTCAAATGTTTACTATTCAATAATAAATTGATTTTCGAATCCCATTCTGCTTCTTTTTCTTATATAATGTTTATGTTTATAAAAAGATTACCATCTTTTTTGTATATAATTTACTTTTTAGGTCATACCTTATCAAGTTCGAGTATTTTCAGCACACTCAAGCCTCATTTCGAGCTCCAAAATCGTTACCAACTTAGAGCCGTCGCTTTTGATTCAATATAATATTTCCACAAACGTGCATTTTTCGTGATAGCTATGGGTAAGCATATCGATTACAAAAGTTGCCTTGTAATACCCTTGACAATACGGCGGTGGTTCATCCGTCAAAAACGAATCGAAATAGGGACGGTTTTTACAAATTTGGGTTATTAAAAACTTTTGGGGAATCGAATTTAGCTAACAAAGTTTGTGGGTTTTGGTCGATCGGGACTAATCAGTTTATCTTTTTTGGTGAGAGGTCTCGCTTTCAAAGGGGTTAATTAACTGTATTTCATAGATAAATTGTTATAATTTAATCATATGGTTATGGGACTTTTTCATACTTTTTACAGTTTTATCCAGTAATGGTTTTATCATTTTTGTTCAAGTATAATTTTTAAAAATGTTACTCCATCTGATCCGAGATATTTCTTATTCGTTTTGTTATCTGCTAGATATTTATTCAAACTCTGAGATGATATGGGCAAGTTTCTATTTCCCTTTTATTATACATTTTATCATCTCTACTCTCCGTTTGAAAATGATTGATTGTACAGTTTCTATAGCAAAACCCATTTGAATTTTATGTTATATTGTAATTGAAGATTTTCGGAGGGATCATATTATTTTTATAAATTATTGTATAAATTTGTATATAGGTATTAACATAAAGCAAATATATACATAACATTGTAGTATGTTTTTCCAAACTGTATATAACTGTTTTCTTTTCTTTTCTAACGCCTTTGCCTCTGTTTCGATGATATCTACAGCGACTGAAAAACTATGGAAATGCTATGCAAGAGGTACATAAGGGATGAAGTTCCGGTTCATAACCCACTTCACTCAAATTAGTATGTATATACCTAAAGGGTGTTCCGTAATGGAATTTAGTTTTTGAATAAATGAAACTTCGTTAGCCTACATGTTAAAATAAGTTTAATTAAAAATTTAAAATCAAAAGACATGCGGATTTTAATGTTTAAATAAAATGTCTTTTAAATGTTGACCGTTTTGTTCTTGGCTTTGCTCCATCTGGATCTTAGGCTAGCACAAAACTCGTTGACACATATTCACAGGAATGTTCCCAATAGCCTCTCGAATACATTGTTTTTACTGTGCTGTTGTTGCTGGGCGGTCAGTGTATATCACAGTATCTATAGGTACCCCACAAAAAAAGTCCAGTAGAGTTAGATCAGGTGATCGTGGCGGAAAGGAGATATCACCGCTTAATGCGATGACGGTGACTGGAAACAATTCTCTAACCGCGTTCATCGAAAGAATGGCTGTATGTGGTGTGGCACCATCTTGTTGGAATCAGGTGCCATCTTCATTATAACCCTGAAAATTCTGTAGTTCGGGTCGCAAAAAATTTCGTACTATGTCGACATACTGTTCGCTGGTTACACTTACATTGCGTTCATTTGGATCTTAAAAGAAATATGGCCCAATTATTCCGAGTGCAGACATGCCACACTACACGGTCATTTTCATAGAATAAAGCTGCTTCTGGTGTAATTGTCGTGGATTCTCATGAGACCAATATTACGAATCCTGCTTATTGACGTTTGCAACTAAATGGAAGTGTGCTACGTTACTGAAAATAATATTCTCCACACCTCCATTATCCCAAAACTGGTTCAATATGGCTTCGCAGAAGATGTGCCTCTTTTCGTAGTCTGTAGGCTTAAAAAGTTGGGTTATCTGAATTCTATAAGGATGAAAGTGAAGATTTTACTATTTTTATATATTTTATTTTTTAAAACTATTTTCTTCAGGCATTATTATGTAATCCACCATATTTTACAATATTTATCTACAATTTTCGTTAAATACGTATATATAAACATTCGTTTTCCACTTAGAAAATAGTTTGGAAAATACCGAAGTGCAAATAAAAACTACATAATAAACATATTTTAAAGTTAAATTATAGTTAATTCCTATTAAAGATAGTATACTACATTAAGCAGTTGTGAATAATAATATATTTTAGCCTTTCCTCTCCTTTATTCCACTGAATTCTCTTGTAATATGTTAAAAAACACATTTTGTTTTGAGTATAGACAGTTCAAAATATAATTCTGATAAACTATAAAAATCTAAACGCGGCACTGCATTTTATTTTCCACTTTTCATCTCAATATACGTTACGTTACAGTTTTACTGATTCGACTTAGCACCTAATCTTTGGAAAATGCTTCAGCACTAGCCTCAGGACGCTTGGAGACATTTTTCCTGCGAAGATAGCACGTTTCTTCTCGACTCTAGCTATCAACAGTGCACGTTCTTCTCAGCTATAGTTTCTCTTTAACGCAGAGCCGGAATGCACGAAAATTTTGGGCCTACATGAATGATACGTTAGTTTATTTTTACTATAAAATATTTGCTTGCTATTTTTTACCTCTAGGGATTTATTAATAGTGTGGATTGAATTGCGAATGACTGTTTTATCATTGCACCTGTTAATATAGGTGAACTATGAATCCAGTGAACCTGATAGTTATTTGGGTACTATATCTAATAATCAATTAACTTTTATTTAAAGAATATTGTTGGCTGTTGACCTACTTACAATATGTCCGCCAGATCCAAAACTTTGTCCCTTTTAGTCAAACTGGTTTGACCATTTGGTAAATATAAATGGTTAAGTAAAAAATTAGTAAATATGGTCATTTACAAAAAACTGGTAATTTTTTAAAAAATCTTAGGTTTAATAAATGGGACTTTTTTTTGTAATAGATAAAAGCTTTATCAGGTAAAATATAATATTTTTTTCTTAGAAAGTTATTGTGTTTGCTAGGAAAGGAAGAACAATTTTAAAATACTGAATTTTGCAAGTGAACTAGGTTAATACAGATTAATGCAACTAACACTACAAATACATGATTATAGTCAACCATTAACGATATTAGTGGTTCTTGAATTAGTATGTTTTCCAAACCTATAGTGTATTTTTATGTATGAGAGAGTAATAAAACAATAAATTATGTATGTAAATCCCTAAACTGTTGATACGGGTGACACAATGAAAAACAGATATTTGTCAACAAGTTTACAGAAGTATATAGGAAAACAATTTTAAATTGAGTATGACCACCAGGTATATAAAGGTTGGAGCAGAATAGAATAAAATAGTTGTGAGGGTTACTAATCCCTTAATAAGGTTGCCAGTGTCGGAGTGATGGAGGTTAACAGGTACTAATGAATTTGCAAGAAATGTAAGATGTTTATTTTATTGGTTATATATAACCAATAAAAGTTTAATAAGTACCTACCTATTTGCAAAATAAAGTTTAATTCTTTAGATAAAATAAAACGTTTTATTTTATCTGAAATGAGTGCATTCCACGAAGTAAGGCTTTCAACAATCAAACATTTAATTCTTTAATTCCAGGAATCTACGACAGTAATTGACTAGATAATTACCTTCTAAACTTATTCCACAGAAAATGTGATTGGAAAAGTGGGTTTTTCCATTTTGTAGGAAGGTCAAAGTGGCGTATTCAAAATTCTTAACAGTTCACTAAAAGTAGGTACTTCAGTTGCAAGGTGCAGTTTATTGTGTATACTAGTGTTATGGAAAATTTGGAAGTGCCGTGTAAACGCCGAAAATTGGTCATTTAACAGTTAATGAAAAAACATTAATATTTAATTGTTTTAAATCATTTACAGACAAACGTTTATGTGAAAGTGTTGATGAGACCGTTGAGTTAGTTAGCAGTACACTTGGTGTTGTGAAATCTACGATTTACAGAGTTATTAAAGAAGAGAAATGTGGTAGTTTTCAAATGCCACGTAATGCTCCAGGGAAACCAAAATTTCAAATAGAATATCATTTTAAAGAAGGACTTCGACGGAAAGTGCATGAATTCTTCTTTAGACAAGAATTTCCAACATTGGATAAAGTTCTTGTCTCAGTTCGAGATGATAAGGATTACCCAGAAATGACTCAAAGTACGTTATGGAAACTTTTAAAAGAAATAGGCTTCCGCTGGAAAAAGAATCCCAGAAAGTCTATTTTATTAGAAAGAAGCGATATTGTCATATGGATAAGACATTTTCTAAGAACCATAAAGGAAATGAGAAACCAAAAAAGAAAAATATTTTATCTTGATGAAACATGGATCAACGAGGGTAATACACCAAATAAATTTTTGGCAGGATGAAACTGTTACAAGTCAAAGGCACGCTTTTGTAAATGACTTATCTACTGGTTTAAACCCACTATCAGGAAAGGGACGCAGGCTGATAATAGTACACATTGGCAGTTCAGACGGTTTTGTTGAAGGTGGTTTATTAACTTTTGAATCAACTCGTACCGGTGACTACCATGAAGACATGAACGCTGATGTCTTTCAAGAATGGTTCGAACAAATGATAGATCTTCTTCCTAAGAACTGTGTAATAGTAACGGATAATGCAAGTTATCACTCCAGACTTATAGAAGGACTGCCCACAATCAAGTGGTTAAAAAAAGACTTGCAGAATTGGCTGAGTTCAAAAAATATTACGTACCATCCCGGATCTATAGGAAAGGAACTTTATTCGTTGTGTGCCCTTCATAAAGAAAAATTTAAAAAATACGAAATTGATGAAATTGCCAAAAATCGTGGAATGACAGTACTTAGATCCCCACCATATCATTGTGAATTAAACCCGATTGAACTGGTATGGGCACAGATAAAGAGTGAAGTTTCAAGAAAAAATACCACTTTTAAAATTCATGATGTTAAACAGTTGTTTTTGGAGGCCGTAAATAATGTAAAACCTGAAAACTGGGAAAAGGCAGTAAATCACACTATTAAAGAAGAGGAAAAAATGTGGAAGCTGGACAATATTACTGATAAAATGATCAAGCCAGTTATTATAAATATTGGTTCTGAAAGTTCATCTTCTGAATCTGATTTGGATTTGTAACAAGTAGCTATAAGTTTTATATTAATATTTTTATTCATCTATTTAACATACCTTAGACGGTTTTAAAAACTCTTTTTCTCTTTTGTAATTTTTAAAAATTAAAAAAAAAATGTGAATTTTTTAAAACTCTTTTTAATGTAGGCCAGTCAGTTCTAATATAGTGTGTGATAAAAGAGGTCACTTTTGTTTACATACACATAACACTTTATAACACTGAAATAATTCATTTATTTTTTACAATTATTCAAAGTAATTTTCCAATTAATCTTGAGCACGCCCATGGAGTGGTCGGAGCTACCAGTTAAAATTATGCTAATTACTCTCTCGTTCATAAAAATAAACTATAGTGTGTTACGAATAAAAAAGAAAGCATGTGGAGGTAAACTTCTAGTGAACAGTTTATTTTTATGCATAGTACAAAGGATCTTACGATTTACGTGTATATATTTATATTAATTCCTAAACTCTGCGTCCCCATCCTCAATATGATCATTTTTTATATCTGTTTTATACTATATTTTATATCTTTTTATACTATACTCCAGTATCTATTATTTTATAAAATGTGAGATCCGGCTGGTGTCTCCAATTTTCCTATAAAGGAGAGTGTCTATGGATGATTTATATAATGAAATTGGGAACCACTAGTAACCTTCCACATCTAATTCGTATTGAACCGGTAATTTTTATAGCCGGTAATTTTTTTCTTTCGTTTGTAATGAATAAAGATAATACGTACAAACACGTATAAACTAGAATTTATTGTAATAAAGCATGTATATACAGCTTCGTCAGCTTCACCGATTTGAAGGACATTGTTAAATTAAGGACGGTTGAACTAACATCGAAGAAATAGGGAACTTAAGTGGTACTTTTAATAGTTCCTACCCGGATATTTACTTGTTAGGGACAGTTAAGAGGCTTTTGTCTCATCAATAAGGATTTTCTGATGCCTAGTATCAAAGATTTAGTCTGTTTACATTAAAAGTGAGTAGGTAAGTAAAGTAAGTAAGTAATACTCCTTACCAGAGAATTCAAATCTCAAACGTGGTCTGTAATATATAAGTAAGGTAATCTAAAGACTAATACTGACGAAATATTGGAAACATGGCAAAGCTACTGTAGCGAGCTACATACATAAAAATAACGAGATACCAGCAGAAAATCTGTGACTACCTTAGAGAATCTACTTTTTTACTCGCTAAAGTCAAAGATGCAATTAAATCACTAAAAGAGAAATAAATCCCCAGGAATTAATTCAATACCAGGTATAATACCAAAGTTACCATATAACAAAGGATTACAAGCATCCAATCTATCTGTGTCGCTGTTTGGAATTCAGAAAAATGGCTATCTGATTGGTGTACCTTAATTTATATCCCGCTACACAAAAAAGGAACTACTATCAGATGTAAAAACTGCCGCACACTGTCATTAGTAACACATGCTAGTAAAATCTTGTTGCACATCATCAAAAACAAATTAAAAACCTATCTACATTATCAAATACCCCAGGAACAAACGGAGTTTGTAACTGTTAAAGGTACATGGGAACAGATTCTGAACCTTAGAGAACTGAAGAAGATTCTCTAGAGAATTTCAAGTACCTATGATTGTATACTTCGTTGACTATGTAATTGTGTAAGCTGAATAAATCTGTGGTCCATTTTAATAGAAATAAGCACACAAATGCACCTGGTGACATTTATTAAAAGTTTGTACCAGTACAATATAGCAACAGTACGACTAGATCAGAAGTTCTCAAACCAATTCGAGACTGACAGAGGTGTTAGACAAGGAAGCGTGTTGTCACCTGACTTATTCAACATTTATGATGAACATGTCATGACGATGGCTTTAGATTGATGGGCTGGTGGACTAACAGTGGCTATTATGAAAATCTCCAATTTAAAATTTTCTGATGACACTACACTTCATATCACAAAATGATTCAAAAATGTTTAATCTTCTGCGAAGACTTCAGTACGAAAGCAATAAAGTAATAAAGAATGTCCTTGTATTCTCAATATTTCTATACGGGACAGAGAATTGGACTCTTTGCGAAAGCGAGCGCCAAAAAATTGATGCTTTTAAGATGTGGTGCTTTAGGAGAATGATGCACATATCATGGACAGCTCATAGGACAAACGTTTCCATTCTAAACCAACTTAAAATTAAAAAAAAAACTGTCCACAACATGTCAACCTATTCTGCCATTTTTCGGTCACGTGTTTAGTAAGTAATGATAGTTTAAAGAGATTGTTTCTGGAAATGTTCCGGGGAAAAGATCAAGAGGACGATCACCAACTAGATGGTCCGACCAAATTCAGAATTCAGCTGGAAACTCATTCTGCGAAGCTGGCAGAGCGGCTGGAGATAGAGACCAATAGAGAAAAATTGTTGGAAATGTTGAAAAAAAAAAACGATCCTCAGCAATGAGAAAACGACAATAAAGGAAAAGAGAAATTAAAATTAAGAGAAAATCTAGCTATCAAAAATCTTATCTTAAATTAGCCGTCCTACTGCATTGTGTAGTGTCTTGTAAACTAAGTTGCAAATCAAATAAAATTTGTTTAACATCACTGATTTTGAGACTGCCTATTCCAGAAAGTTTTCCATCATTACAATATTTATTGTATTTTCATTTGCATTTAAACTTTGGTAACATCAAATTGTCATGTCGTCAGGGTTGAAAATGACGAAAAAATTTCGACCAGAATAGAAATTGCACGAAAAACGTTATTAACTAAAGTTCTGGATTGTCCAATAAAAATCCGTCATTGACAACACGTTTAAGAGTATTGAAGAGCTACGTTTGGTCTGCTTTGTTGTATGGATGTGAAACCTGGACAATAAAAATAAAAAATCTTAATAAATTAGAAGAGTTCGAGTTGTAGTGTTACCGTCGCATGCTAAGACCATACACAAAGAGCGAGAATTAATCAACATCATCAAAATAAGAAAGGTTCACTATTTTGGCAATATAATGAGAATATCGCTTACTTCGATTGATCATTCAGGGCAAAATTAAAGGAAAACGTTGGGTCAGAAGAAAGCAGCTATCATGGCTGCGAAACATTGGACAGGTCAAACAGTCGAGGAATTGTTTCATGTAGATGTGGATCGATAAACATTTCATCAGCTTGTTAATACGACTATAGCCAACGCAAAGCTTTGAAACAAACACGGCACTAAAAGAAGAAATTGTCGTATTCTAATTCGATCTAGGTATTCAGCGATAAACAAATCAAACGCAAATCTTCAGACTGTGTTCTGGTTTCAACAAGACCGAGCACCCATAGATTATATGCACGGTAAAAATTTTTTCATAAAAAGTTTAAGATGTTTAAGATTACTTTAGAAAGCCCTTACATTTGGTCAGCTACATCTAGGCAATTCCAAAAATTGATGAAAACCAAATCTATCAAATCATTATGATATAAAACCTGTCCATCTACTTTATAAACGCTTTAAAAAAAAACTACAGTTAATAATTCTAAATAATTATAACAGCAAGACCATCTTAGTTTTCACATGTAACACCTGTTTTAACAGCAACTTGTTTTGCTGTCAGACTACAAACGAAAAAAGAGTAAATCAAAATTTTATTTACCTCATATGTTCTCCCGACAAATGTCTACTGTATAAGCTAACAGGGTTGTTAACAAACACATTCGTAGATATTGGAGTGATAAAAACTCCCGTTCTTTTATACAGCATCCGACCCAAAGCTATCAAATATTAAACACGGTTTTCTTTGAGTTGATAATGTTGGAAACGGTGTGAAGTTTCTACGAGTTGAACGCAAAAAAGAACAACTGAAGAGAATTAAATAAATAACGACAACGGAGCCTTTACCATAAATATGCTTAATTGAATCTTGAAATATATACGCCCTGTATACATATTCAATTTAAAAAGATTATTTCAAAATACTTTTATAAAAATTATTTAAGTTCGGTCACCAAGATGTATGACGAGTAACGAGTAGTATGAACCTGCTCAATACTCTAGGTCTTCTTCGCAGTGACTGAACTATCTCAAGGCTTGGCCCTCGTAAGTTTTTTTGTTCAGATAGGTATTATCAAGAAGTTAAATAAAAATTCTTGGCAGATTCAAATAACAATTTTTAGAACTATGTCTCTATAAATATCTCTGTTGCGAAAATGAAAAGGTGTATCAATGATGTTTCTTAGTACTTTATTCTAGAATCGGTGAATACGTTCAATGTTACTTTTACTCTCTGTGCCTAACTACCATACATCCAAAGGGATTTTAATATCAAGTTATAAAGCAGCCTAATATAGTGAAGATAACATAAACTTTCTTTCTAGCAGCATATTTTTATTTTTTGGGTATCATGTGAAAAGCTGTATTTGGCAAAATCAAAGATAATTTCAATTCCTTGCTGTAATTAAGACGAACAACTAGTTGCCATCTAGAACCCATTCAGACATTGAATGGATTCAGTCTGAGAGTTAGCAGCAACCCGTAGAGGGAGTCTTAAGTTGTTATGTAGGTTATCTGAGAAATACACAAACATTACATTTTAATATAAAATGTAAGACGTATTAAATTTTGTATTATCTAAAGGGTTTTTACCCAAGTATTTAGTGGCTTAACTTATGTGCAAAACACTGATGATGGGCGAAAACGTTTTCTGATGTAACCCAAATAGGATTTTAAATTAAGTATACGCCTTTAATAAAGGATTTTAAATAAACTTTTGTGATTGATGGTATACAGCCGGCTACAGAAATTTCATTTTTCTTGTGGAACTTGGAATATTGTTTTAAAATACCTATCTTCAACCCTTGTAAACCATGCTTAGACCCAAATTTCTTTCGTCCAGTATCGTTAGGATGAACAATGATCAAAGTAATCGAAAAATTGATCAACCAATTCCTAATTTGGAAACTAGACCAAGATCTGTTCTGTCAAACAAACAAAGTGGATTTTGTAAACACATATCAACTCTAAACAGCTTACTTGATCTCGGGTCCGAAATTCATAAAGCGTTGGCAAATAAAGCTGCGTGGTGGTATTTTTTGATTATATCAGATCATTTGATACAGTTTTCTGTCAGGAAATAATAATCTTCCCATGAAGAATTGACAATTTCATTTCTTAATCAAGAATATAGGAAAATAGTTCTCCTGAAAGATCACTTATTAGGGTTACTCTTTTTCTTATTGATATTAATAATATTGTGGAAAATAATATTTTACCAGTGAAGAGCAATTACCTCATAATTTATTGTAAAGAAAGAAACATTAAAACTAATTGAACAAACTTTAAATCAGTATATCACATTTACAAAGTACTCCTTTGTAAAGTACAAAATATAATATGTTGATTGTATCAAATTCCTTGGAAATATTTTTGACAAACATTTAAATTTTAGAACTCTTAAAAATAATGAAAACACGGAAAACCTCATATTTGGGACACATATACAGAAATGAGAAATACCAGCTACTGCAGCTTCTTAGAGAGGGGAAGGTAGAAGGAAAACGTGGTCCTGGTAGACGGCAGGCGTCCTGGTTGAAGAACATTCGTGAGTGGACTGGTTTGGATTCTCAATCTTTAATAAGAAAAGCCAGGGACAGAAATGATTTTGCTGAGGTTATCGCCAACCTTCATTGAAGATGGCACCCAAAGAAGAAGAAGATTTAAATTTTAAGCAATCATCTTAAAACATATTGTCAACAATATTTGAACATAATGAAAGTCCTATCTTTTAAAAATTGGAGATGTCGTCAGGTTATCCTTTTAATAGTATACAAAATCCTCATTAGATACAAAGTCGATTATGACTCAATCGTGTATGATTCTATACTCTATCACTTTTAAAAGACATGAAAACAATTCAAAATGCTGCTGTAAAAATACAGTTAGGGACTTTTTGTACCCTAACCACAGATAGCTTACTGTGTTAAGCAGGAGAAATGCCTCTGGAATTAAGAATACAATATCTTAGCCTAGCATACGTCGCAAAAATTTCAGCAAATGTTGAAAATTTAATCAGAAATAATGTCTTTGTTTCTTGTTTCCATCCATCATATCTTCAAAAGAAAAGATCTTAACACTCTTTCTATGAAAACCTTCATTGTATTTTTCATACACTTTTGTTAATCACAAAAACAACCATCCTTATTTCTCTGCAGGCACATATAAGTTTTATTTCTATAGTTATACATTAACTTCTACTAGCATTGACATCTTGACTTACTTTCCTAAACTATTTGTAGAACTTTGCCCTTCCTACTTTTTAGTATACCAGTTTTTAATGAACCTGGTAGTAATTTTTATAAAAAAGTTACATTTATCCGGTTTACATTTATCGTACGCTTAAAATCGGCTAATTCCGCCTTCAAAAATTTACGAATCGTGTGATTGACGCCTGTTAAAAATTTCATTGTGCATTTGGTAATGTACTTATTACATCAATACCTGGAATTTCGTATCAATGCACTCTGGGTCAGAGATACTGACCTACCGTAAATTGCCTATTGTTTCCCAGTTATCGATCCTGTGTGTGAACTATATCAACTTACTTTACAATTGTGTTGATAAAATTGGTATATGGCGAGAGGGTTAGTAAATATGGGAACCGGATGTGGCACAATGGTTGTGTTTCAAGCAAATTTGGTTTTCAAATTTGCTCAATATATCTTTATTTTGACTTACTAATCAAATTCATTGTTTCAGAATTAAATAATTAAATACTGCTTAACTAAAATTATCAAAATAGAATAAGTTATCATAACGATCTTTGGACGAATTCATTAAACCAAATCCCATTTACTTAACAATAAAAAAAAGTCTCAAATGTTCATCAAAACGTATTGACCAATTTTTTACTACCATGCATTTGTATTTCTTCATGTACAAGCACCAGCTGCAAACATTATTCATTAGAAAATTATGTAGCGATTCAAAAAGCTTATTTCTTTACAATATTAATAGATAAAACTCAATTTCTTCCTTTGATCAAGTTAATTTGACTGGATTTCGCTAAAATTTATACAATTTTGGATAAAAGTCAAGATGTTATTTTAAATTGATAAATGTTTTTAAGATACGATATTTCCACGCTGTGTCAAAGCTTTATTTTTTATTAAAAAATACTGCTAATTATATTTGGTTTTTCAAAAAAGGTCCACTTATTTCCGTTTTGATTATTTTTAAATTATTTACGGAAAACCTTGATCTTTGGAAAGCTAAAAGTCTGGAGTTTTTTATCTACGAGTATCACATTAATCTATAATTTATGTTTTTCTCAATCACTTTGACATGTTGCATGTGAAAAAGAGAAGTCGATAAGATGTTGGATTATTTTTAGATTTGTTTGTTTTGTGAATAGATATAATTACGACATTGTACCATATTTTAATGAAAAATTGTTCTAACCAAGTCTTGTTAAACATATTTAATATAATTTTTGACCTGTGTGTGGGAAATTTTGAAGAAATATATTTGGAACGTCATCTAGGTCAGGTTAGAAATTTATTTTTATCTGTGGTAATTGTAACAGACTCTCTCTCAGTTTTGCACGCCATTAAAAGCCCTTCTTTTAATCATTATAACATTAATATTCTACTATCTATAAAAAATAATATATATATATATATATATATATATATATATATATATATATATATATATATATATATAAACTGCAGGAGTATGGTATACGAGTTACATTAGTCTGGTTGGAGATTTTTCAGGGATAACTAGGAATGAAGCAGTTGATCTTGCAGCTAAAAAAGCACTTGACTTAGAATTGAGAGTAAACATGTGCAACTTATCAGATCTTATTAATTTATATAAGGTTGATGTTAGAATTAGATGGGAGCTTAGTACAGTAAATTTTCAACTATATCAGAGAGTCTCTATTTTAAACTTCATCCGGTTTTACCGACGAACATTCTTCACATCAGTTCGATTGATTATAGAAGATATAAGTCATCAATTATATCACGTTTAAAACTTAATCATAAACGCTTTCCAGCACATTTGTTTCGGATTGGTATCTTAGATTCTCTGTATTGTTCTTACTGTCCAGAAAAACCTTTAGCCGATATAAATCACATTTTCTTTTGGAGTGTCAAAAATATATTGCATATACAGATATGCTGTACCATGAACTAAAAAATTTTGTAAGTCTACCAACCAACATCCCCACTTTATTAAAAATAGATATTTAGCTCATATATGGTAAAGTATATATGTATTTACAAACATTATGTAATTAGAATCCAAAACTCCTGCCCATGACCTAGTCTAGTTTGTCTTAATAAAAATGTCTGGGTCCCTAGACAAGAAGCGAGTGCCCATGTTTTTATTTTTATCCAATCCTTAATAATAAAAAAAATACATTTTGTGGCAAATAGACAGGTTCAGTATGTTCTAGTTTCTTAAGTTTTATTAATTATAAATAAACAAGAAGAAATCTAAAACTGACTGATTTTTAGGCTTATAAACATTTACAATACCTTTGATATTTTTTATGCCACGCGCTTGTAAATAGGCTCACTGAAGAGATGGTGAAAAAGCACGATCTTAAAAAAAAAATCTTCTATGACCAATAGGAACCAAGATGGCAATTTTTTTCTTAAAATCATATCTACAATTTTTAGTTAGAATAACAAATTAAAATTAAACAAATTATAAAAAAATATCTAAATTTTCTAATCCATTTTATAGGTGGCATATACCGAGAAGGGAAAAAAAGTATAACCCATTAAAATTATGGTACTCCTAAAATACCTCCTGTTCAATCTGTTCCTCTTTTTTTTTTAATGCAACTTCAAATTGAAGAGCGCTGAAAAAATTGCAATATCTCGGCTTCTATGGCACGCAGAAGCGTGACTTTTTTAATTGTGATAGCTTGATAAAATACAGTAGTCTTTGTTATCCACCATAAACAAGCCGACGGAAGGGCGGATAAGCTAAAATAAAGGATATTAAGGAGGGTTAAATAAAACAAAAGTTTAGGCCTATTATAATAACATTACAATGGACTTTACTCTTTAAAGTGTTTAATTATGTACTGTATATGGATATTGATGTAAAAAAGATTAAAATAAAACTAGAATCAGTTTAACATTGACTTACATCGGACATTGTAGATAGAATGGTTTAAAATGAGTCAAAATCACTAGTGATTTTTATCTGCCTTGCGGATGTATCTTATTTTGTTGCTGTTAAGTATTGCCATCTCTTTAGCATCATAATATCGACAGCTATGACTTCTTGCTGTATCGCGAGTATTATAAATTTTTACTCTTTCTTTGTGTGAAACTTTTTGGGGCTCACTAGTCTCTGGTTCGTCGATGTCTTTACCACTTTTACTATTAACAAGAGTAACAATTTATTCAATAGTTATTTCATACTGGTCATCTCTTAAAACCACTCTCCTACATCAATCAAAGACGCATTCCCACATTTATGAATAAGTTTCACTAAGGGCAACACATTTTCCTGAACGTCATCAGGAATGTTAAAAAAACTTATCTCATACACTTAAGATCCAGTAGGAAACATTTTTTAAATTGATGGCTTTCAATGTAGGGATTAAGCCTTGGCCATCGTTAATTTCCTGTATCACGGTTGATAGAAGGATTCATCTATAGTTTCTCTTCAACGTTTTTAAAATACCCTTCTCCATAGGTTGACATATGGCTGTGTTATTCAGAGGCAAAAACATGACCTTATATTCCAATCTTTTAGTTCACTTTTATCAGGATGAGTCGGCGTATTTTCTAATAGTAAAACTGCTTTTCTTGGTAGATTATTGTATCTTAAAAAGCAATCTATTTTTGGTACGCAAGAATAGTGTCACTGCTCATCCATGTAGTTTTATGATTGCAATATTTTAATGGATATTGCAATCTATAAATACTCTGGGGTTCTTTGCCTTTTCAATTATTGTTAGTTTCATCTTTGATCGTTATGGTTTCATGGCTTCATGGTTTGATGTGACTTTGCTATAGGCCAAAATGGTTTCTCGCTGTTTACTGTGTTTATAGGCAGGAGCTGTTGATTCACTTTAGCTGCAACACTCTAATGGCTAACATTCTATAATTAAGGCCTGTTTTATCGCAATGAAATATTTGATCACCTGTTAAATTTTTAACCTAAATAAATGCTTAAAAATGTTTTCTAAATGTAGCCATTTTTTTAAAGTTTGATGACAATTTCTCATCGTAAATAAATAGATGAAGAATCCTGTAGCGCTTCTTAGAGTGGTCTAGCTAGCCAATACTTGGTGTGTAATCTTCCTTACTAGTTGAAATTCCTTTTGGAAGTGTAATGCCTTTTCTGTTAAGATAAGCCAAGATACAAGCACTCCTTTATCCGTAAACTGGACATACCAAATGAACAAAGCCACGCTTGTTTTTTCGTTATCACTTTTTTTATGTTTCTTCTGTCTTTTAACTCAATATCAGTGACTAAATTTTTCTAATTCTGATTGATTTTTCCTCCAATCTTCAACAGTATAATGAACAATAGCACCAAGGTGTATTTTTTAGTAGATTAACTTTTTTTTAAAAAAAATTTCCATGGCTCCATCTCACATTTAAAAGTTAGAAGATGCAAAGCACCAAGTGCATTAGGCTTTTGACCAAGCGTTTAGTTTGTCTATTGATAACCCCTCTTTTTATGAAAATTCTCTTGTAGTCTGAGATACTGTCCAGATGACTAAAGCAGACTTTCTGTTGACGAAAGGCTTTTGTCAAATTGTTTCCAATCTTTCCCAGTAGTTTTACTCTTCCAACTAATTTGTATACATCAACGTAGTTTTTTTTTTAATGAGAATTACCTGTATACGATGGCAACAATTTTTTCACTCGTCCAAACACTCGGTCAGCAGGAAGAAAGCTGTATCCCTGAAATGTAATTGTGATGTCTTTTACTTTGGACTTAGTTTTGATCAAAAATAGCATAAAATGCAAAACAAAATTGTTTTTGTTTTAAGCACCACACCCATCACAAAACAGTCTGATTGATGTTACACTTTCAAGTAGATCAAGTCTTTAAAAATATTACAAAAGAGCTGAAGTGACCTCAGTGGAACGTAAGTAAAAGCTTATAGTAAATGAACCAGACTCTTCTTTTCCATAGCTTTATTAAATGCTGCTGCACAAATCGTGTAAACTCGTTTGTTGGTTATGTAATCAATCTTTTTGGCCGGATTATTTTTTCGGTTTTTATGAAATGTCTCATTTGTAGCAGTAACTACACACGTCAGATGCTGGACCAAATCCAATATTAAAGGTTTGAAAAATTTGGAGATTTCATCTTGTAAATTGTTATATATTTTCCATAGTTTTGTTACGTTTAAGTCCTGATCCAAGCAGATCCGCTTTGATTTATTTCTAAAATAATAATGTGTTCCTTGACGTCTTAACTTTTTAATGAAATCTCTTAGAAGCGCCTTTTTGCCAGCAGTTTTCACTGAGTTAAGGTCACCCCCTGCCCATTCTCATATGTATGTTCCTCTTCTGAATACATTTTATAATATTGCTTAATCTCGTAGATTTGGATACCATGACTATCATGAAAACTTTTTATATACCTTGAAACTTTATATCAAAGTGTACTCAACACAACCAGAGTTAGGGCATGCCTCGTTGCTTGTAGTTTTTGGCCTTCTTCTTTGGATGTTTTGAAGGGACTGATGACTTAAAATAAAGTCGTCCTGAGTAGTTTTATTGGACACAGATAGCAAGTTTTTCCCTACATGATAAGAGTCACTGGAAGTTAAGCATTTACACAAAAATCTTTTAGAGGATTTGAATTTGAGCACGGGTTAAAGGTAACGTATGGTCCTAAAGTTTTGGAAAAAATTTTACCTGGTCTGCTTGAGAAGCAAAATGCATTTAACAAAGAAGGCCATGGAATTAAAATGTCATTAGTTATTGACATTTATTAAACAAAGCAGATTATTTTGGTTTGTGCTCTGCAAAATGTCTTATAAAATTGATATTCGTCGAGGTGTTTATAATATGCAGCCCTATTCTGTAACTACAAATCGAATAGAAATGAGTCAAATCGAGTAGAGGTCAGCAAGTCGGATCGGAATTTGTAGGAATCGGTATTCTGTAACTCATCTCGACCTCTACTATCGGAATGTTGTGTAGAAATTGATTTCGACTAGACAAGCTCTGTCGAGATCAAATTTCGACATCGAAATTGGTCTTGACGCTTGCGCATTGGTTGTTTTGACATTTATTTTTTGACTTTTTGATCTAAATTAGCGGTTGATTAATTTTTGTAGCTACTTCATTTTTTAGTCTGTGGTGTTATTTATTTAGATAAAGTTTACTAAATAATTTAACTGCTCAGCAAATGTCTTTTTCTTTGCTTTCCCGCTTGCCATTTTGTATTCTTGTAACTTTTCAAACTTAACCAAAACATGTCAAAACTACTTGACGTGAAATATAATCTTCTTTTTTGATGAATTTTTCGCGAGCACTAACCTTTCCAGTAACTTAACGTCACAGAACACTTCTTTCGCGTTTCAATGCGGGGTTGCCACCAACTTCTGAGCGCGTCAAATAGAAGTTGACGTTTTCGATTTACACTGATTACGAGTTACAGAATGCCAATCCAAACAGAAAAACGACGCGATAGATATCCAACATTCCGATTCCGAGTAATTACGATTCGACTTGGTGATTTCTATTCGATTTGTCAAAAGTTACAGAATAGATCTGATGATTGGGCGAATGTCGAAACGAGATATTGTTAATATTTATCAAGATCAAAACATAAGCAAATCGATAATTTATCGCACAATCAGAGAATGTAAAGAAGGGATACCATGTGTTAACTGGCGTAAAAGTGGCCGACCGCGAATTTTGAACCATATAAGAAAGGAAAAACTGATTGAAGCAGCTAAGAACAAAATTGGGGTCTCACAGCGAAAACTGGCCAGAAGATTTCATGTTGGAAAGACTACAGTATACAGGACCCTATCGAGTAACAATATTATCTACCCGAAAAGAAGGACAGCTTCAAAATACATAGAGGATCAATTAGAGAGAATTCCGAGATGTTGTCGATCGTAAAGGCGAGTGCATTTCGTCAACAAGTTGATCGTGATGGACGGTGAAAAATATTTTGTTCTTAGCTGCTTCAATCAGTCTTGTCTCTCTTATATGGTTGCGTAAGTGGCGGTCGGCCACTTTTACGCAAGTTAACACATGGTATCCCTTCTTCACATTCTCTGATTGTGCGATAAATTGTCGATTTGCTTATGTTTTGATCTCGATACATATTAACAATATCTCGTTTCGACATTCGCCCAACCATATTATAAACACCTCGACGAATATCAATTTTATAAGACATTTTGCAGAGCACAAACCAAAATATTCTGCTTTGTTTATTAAATGTCAATAACTGGTGACATTTCACTTCTATGGCCTTCTTTGTTAAATGCATTTTGCTTCTCAATCAGACCAGGTGAAATTTTTATCAAAGCTTTAGGACCATACTTTATTATAACCTTTAGTTTGAATTAGCCTTTTCTTCTTCATCAATTCTCTCTTTCGTGGATTTACAGTCCTCTTTCTAGATCCGTCGTTTCCATCTTCCACACTTACAAAAGAGTCATCAATAACCTCACTCATCCTAATTAATAATAAATTAAACATTAGCTCTGAGCCACGGTAACAATAAACCAAAATCTTAACAGGTGATTTATTGTGACAAATTCGTTTTTGAACACCACGTCCACATACATTAAAAGGATCTTTAGTTGCAGATAGTATGTACCACCAGGGTGGAGAATTTCATTGCATTTTTTAGTTTTTCCTACTGATTTATATGCAGCTATAAAAAAATGTTATTGAATGTCACAACATTCGTATTCATATTATTGTCTGGGATTAAATATGTTTATGAAAGGTTATTCGATTCATATAAATTTAAGCATAAAATACAGCAGCGATATATTCACAAAAAGTTAAAATAAAATCTCCAGTTTTATTATTAACGCATAAACCAAACAGATAAGCTCCCCGAAAACATAAGCCCACATGAACGGCCTTCTGACACAGTATTTTATTTGTGTGGGTGAAAATCCTATCTGAAATTGTATATCATTGTAGCTCGAGTAATATGGTTGATAGCACTTTACAAAAATTCCTTAATCACAAAATCGATAACGGTTTATCTTTACTTTTCAAACATTGTAGTAAATACATATTGTTAACTTTAACAAACCGACTTGTGGTAGTTTCAAATAAAAATAATGAAATAATGACGATTATTTTTGTAGAATTATTTTTTCGATATCCTGAAACATTGATAATAGTTTCCATAAGACAATTTTTGGAATAAATCAATATTTCCTACATGAAACTATATTATAAGGAAAATCCTGTAATAAAATGCTTATATTCTATTTTCTTATTGTTACGCCTGGGCTTTAACTTAAATATTAACTACAACGAACAAACAATAAACAAAATTTTAAACCAAAAACTGCATAAGAATGTCTTTCTACCAACAGGAAAAAATCTAGTACGTACTGCTCGATTACAAGATATGATCAAAAATAGACAAACATATAAAATAGAAATGAATAACTTTAGGCTTAAGAACAAACAACAACTTAAGCAAATATATTAAGAACAACTATAGCCAAAAGAAAAACATTTACATAGTTGTGTACACAAACTTACAACACGTTGTGACTGCCAAAAACTTACATCGAGCATACGGGTAGAACTTTTAACAAACGTATAGCAGAACACAAAAAGCTTTCAATATTAGAAGAACAAAATCTACGTACGCAATACACATTCTAGATTATAATCATTCTTTTAATAGCCAATTTCAAATTCTTGACATTCAAAATAAAGACCTTAAACTATTATTATTAAAATCTATAGAAATTAATTCTGAATGGCCAACTTCAGACAAACAATTCTCCCCTCCTGAACTTATTTAGTTCAAGAGTATTAAGTGTACAGTAATAAGGCACTTCGTAAAAAGATCTAACGCAAACAGGAGTGAAACGAACACATTAGTAAAGTGGCAGAGGATAAGATAGTACGAATATATACATGGTGTGATAATTCAAACAATTTAGGAGGCTAATATTGAAGGGAAACCAGACCTAAACAAAAAGTTACGGTAATGTACCGTTTTGACAAAGCCTTTGCGTTTGATTTTTGTCTTAACTTATTCTTTTTCTTTGTTTTTTGTGTTAACGTATTCGTTACTTCCTCCCCTTTCATTTAACATGGAACCCGTAGTTATCTGACTAATAAAAACGGAGATACGATATAGTGCCGTTTTGACAAAATCTTTGAGCTTAATTTTTGTCCTAACATATTCATTACCTCCTCCCCGTTCCATCGATACCTTACACGTTGTTATACGTTAAGCCGTTTAGACATTACAAGCTTGTAACAAGTGTCCCAATAACAATGCCGCCATTTTTGTTTTTTGTGTTAACCTATTTATCACTTTCTCCCCTTTTCAAGGATACCTCACACGTCACGATCGGACGAGCCGTCCCCACAAAGAAATAAAGCAAAAATGACCAGAATGGACCTTAGTGATTTCTTATAGGATTTCACATGGGGAATGAGCCATAACAACAAAGATATGATTTTTTTTATTTATTTTATGAATTCACGTTTTAAATATGACAGACGAAAAGGAGAATTGCCACCATCTTTACGTTTTAGGGATGACAGACGTAAAATAGAAGAATTGAAGTCAGTTTCACGTTTGAGAGATAACAGACAAAAAGAAGAAGAATTAACGCCATCTTCACGTTTGATGGTTGACAGCTGTCAGCTGTCATCTTGTGACGTCAGAGTGGGAGTGAAGGAAGGTAGCCCACGAGGCCCAAACCCAACATGAAAAAAGAAGAAGAAGGAGATGTTGTGTTACTTCTAGACAGAGGAACAAGTGAAATATGAGAAATACATGTGGAGTAGACGATATTAACGATGGGGTGTTAAAAAAGGTCGACTTCGAAAAATGTAATTTCCCCTAAATGGTTCAGTTGTGTTATAGATAAGCCCTTCTTTTTGCAAATTTTAAATTACAGATCTCCTTTCCTTCAGTTTTGCCTTATGTTATATATTGAAATGGGGGTTATTTATAGAATCTTTTTTATTTAATTTTAGTCACGGGTTTTAAGTGCCTTCTGTACTGTCCTATTGCCAAAAGTATCCTTGTATTCTCCTAGCATTATGAGACCAAAATAACAAAACTATTTTGATTGCTGAGTATGTGAGAATTATCTTTATTAATACGTTGTTCTGTCATATCCTCTTCACTCCTTTTGTACACATGTGTGTACTAATTCAGTTACATTTATATCGTGGAAATAATGAAAAAGAAACCTGTATTTGGTAATGTATCTACTACAGGACACTACCCTCGACCGTTCTATAGTGAAGTTCGGTAAATCACTCATAGATGGAAGCAGTAGTAACATCATGGAGAATCGTAGAAAAATGGTTCCATACCGTGACTTAAATAAACGTGGTAAGTACTGTTATTATAACATCATTTTAAGCTGTAAATAGTATTTGGTCTTCTATTAGTATTACTCCGTGTTGTCGAAGTTCCCAAATGTATACAAAATTTGCATTATCAGAAATTTGGAGACATAAAGAGATTTGTACACATTTGTGTAATCGAGTACCCAGCACTGATTCTACTATTAATTATTATGGCTACATATGTGTACACTAGTTCCCAGCCCTAGTTGTACTGTTGATTATTATGGCTACATACAGGGTGATTTTTTGGGTTGGAAACCTTAAAATATCTCAATTAAGTACCATTTAAGCAAAAAACGTCGAGACAGATCTATTTTTATTTTGGATAACTGCAACTGTGACCATGTCATTCATTTAATTTTTGCTTAAATGGTATTTACTCAATAGAGATATTTTAAGGTTCCAACCCAAACAATTACATTCTATGTGTACACTAGTTCGTAGTTAGTAGTAAATATTAATCAACTTCTAAAAACGCGTTATTTTTTTACAGATCGAAAAAAACCTTTAACTCAAGAAGAACTTTTATCTCTGCTTGATGAAAGTGACATAGATGAATTTGATGACTCTATAGCAGACGAAAATTACACACCTGATTTGAGTGATTTAAGTGATCTCGAATCAGACAGTGATGCTGGAGAGAATGAAGAGACAACTCAAAATTTTCAACAGGAGAATACTCTTAACGGAGGTGAACATTTAAGTGATTCCGAATCAAACGGAGATGAACAGGAGATTAGTCCGACAGAAAGTATTTATGACAAACAAGAAACTGGAGATGTAATTCAAAGTGCACACACAGATGAAGTCAAGACGGAGGGTGAAAACTCAGCAGAAAATAGAACTGTTAATGATGTCCAAAAAAATACTAGCGCGGAAGCTCCTAAAAAACAGAATTTGAAAAAAATTAATTTTAAATGGGACAAAAAATTTAAACTGAAAACTAAATTTCCAGAATTTGAAACTAACTTATCAGATTCAAGCAGCGAGTTTTGAGCCATTACCATTAAAATACTTTGACGATTATTATAACAATGATTTTTTTGAGTTAGTTGCTACACAAACTAATATTAATTTTCACCAAGTTCGTGGAAAAGTACTAAACACAACTGCTTCTGAGATTCGAAATTTTATAGGAATCACTTTAATTATGAGTACATTAAAGTATCCAAGAATAAATATGTATTGGGCTACCATTACCGAGTTCCTTTAATAGCGGATTGTATGACAAGGGACAGATATTTTTTATTGCGAAACACAATTCACTTTGTCGACAATAATTCATTTTCTGAAAATGACAAGAAAGAAAATAGATTATGGAAAGTAATGCCCGTAATCCAAAGATTTCAGCAAGCAGTTTTAAATCTACCAAGAGAAAAACATGTTTGTATAGATGAGCAAATTATTCCTTTCGCTGGTCATGTTAGAATTAGGCAGTATGTACCTAGAAAACCCAATCCAACTGGACTTAAACTCTATGTGTTATCATCTCCAAAGGGACTCATTTTAGATTCATTCATTTATCAAGGAGCTACCACAAATTTTCCGATCGATCCTAATTCGAAATTAGGTACAGGAGGTCGAGCTGTCTTAAAATTAATAGAAACATGCCCAGCAGGTACAAATGTTTACTTTGACAGGTATTTTACTGGAGTTGCACTCTTAGAAATTCTTCACGAAAAAGGGATTTCTGCAACAGGAACAATAATGACAAATCGATTTCCAAAAATCGGATTAAAATCAGATGCCGAAATGAAAAAGATGAGAAGAGGGTGTATAGATTCAAGAACTAGAGAGGACGGCAAAATATGCATTGTCAAATGGATGGATAACCGATCTGTACTACTGGCTTCAACAATACATAGTGATCGACCTTTGGATGAGGCAAAAAGATATTCCAAAGACGATAAAGGTTACATTTATGTTCAAAGACCCAATATTGTTAAAAACTACAATACCAATATGGGAGGTGTAGACTTGGTAAATCGGATGATATCAACCTATCGTTCCTATCACAGGACAAAGAAATGGACAGTCCGGCTCATGGAACACTTCATGGATATGAGTGTAGTGAACTCCTGGATAAAATACAGAAATGAGTGCAGTAATCATCAGGTTCCTCGTCGAAAAGTTATGGACTTATTGGATTTTAAAACAGAAATCGCACAGGAACTGATTTTAAATAATAAGACTAAAAGAACTTTATCTGATGAGGATGAAGATGGGCCTACTGCAAAAAAGGAATGCCGTGGTAGACCTGGATTTGTTGCTATTCCTCTTCAACAAATGCGATGTAATGAAGCTAAGCATTTACCTGTAGCAGAAGATCTGACAACTGCCCAGAGATGCCGAAAAGAAGGTTGTAAGGGTCGATCTAGAATAAAGTGCACCAAATGTAATGTATATTTGTGTATTCTTAAAGATAGAAATTGTTTTAAAGACTTTCATTGTTCAAAATAAAAAAATATTTTAATTTGTTTTTATAACTTTCATTTACTGTTTGGTCCCTGTATACACATATGTGTACAAATTAGTTGAGAGAATATTCTACGTACAATACTAGAGTGCACATTTGTGTACAAATTGATAACGGCGACTGTTATCAATTAGAGCTTTGTTAACACAATCATAGTCTTATTTAGGCCTAAAACACTCCGTAAAATAATAAATTATTATTAAATAATACATTCTGCAATGTCGGGACTGAAGAGGATATGTATAATTTTATGAAAACGAAAATAAAATATCCTATAAGCTTAAAATTCCGATATATTGATTACATTATTGCAACAATTAAGTTGGTTTATCTCATATATTATTTACTAATAAAATTGGAAGCTAATATACTCAGTGTATGATATACTGAACATGCATACGTAGAAATAACTATTTACTTGTTCCAATTTTAATACTGGAATATAGACTACTTTGGCTAAACAAGAAAATCGATAAATTGTTCACTAAAGGTGCAGCTATATTTTATTTTTATATATCTAATTTAATGCAAAACAAGGTAAAGTGTATCATTTATGCAAAAATGGGATGATAAAGTAACAAAATACAGTAGATCTACTTAACACAGACATTTATTCCTTTTTAAAATAATTTTCTTTGAGGTAAACACATTTTAACATGGGTTTGAACTAATTTTTGAACATTATAGCTCCAAAACGGGCGATTTAAACAATTAAACCATTTATTTAAAGGACAATCCATCGTGAAAAGTCAATGTTAGAACAATAAAAAAATAAAAATCACTAGTCTATAGCTGTTACAACAAATGGTTAAAAAATTTACACCATTCATATTCATTTGTTCATTTGTTTACAGGAAACTCATTTTAAAAGGGGCGTAGGAAATTTCTACACTAAGCAGGTAGCGACTAAAATTTAATGGCAATTTTCGACACCAGTCCCAATTCCCGTTTTTATCTTACAGGTATATTCGACACCAAATAAATATAGCTGCGACATAAATAAAATACCATAATTAATTAATTTATTTATTTTAATAAAAGTAATGTGCATTTTATTTCTTTATAACTGTAATAATATCTAAATCTAATACAACTATTAGTACCTAATTTTTGTACATATTACCGTTAATATACTTGTATACAATGATTTATTTGCTATTATAGGAATGATAAGATACAGCTTTTATAAAATCTAACCTACGTATTTGTTGGGATCGTAGGTTATCCATCATTTTCTCAAAAAATGCCAATTTAGCCTTAACAGTAGTATCTTTGATTTTTGCTGGTATATGTAAACTATTTATTTTGTAATAAGTGTCTACTTGAAATTCTTTTAACTTTTCAATAAAAATAGAAGGATGTGTTGAATAAAAAGAAGAATTAAAATCTCGAATGAAAGGATTCACAGACATTTGTGGTCCTCGCAATAGACGGATTCTGATTAGACCATATGTGTGGTTGAAATAGAGCGCTATCGAAAATGTAATTTTCCAGTAAATAATCTGCATATATATCAAGTGTTGCGTTTATAGGTTTATATGACATTAAATCATAAAGAAAGCATTCTTCAACTTCTGCTGGATTTAAATAAGTTAAACCAAACGTATGCCTTAACCATTTTCCAATTTCTGAATTTGTATCCTTATATTCTTGTACCAAACCCAAAGATTGAGTTTTTTTAAACCAGTTTTGGTGTAAGTGAAAACGGCATCCACTAATTTTTGCATTGGGCCACATATACAATAAAGCACAGTGAATTGCTTTTTCAAAGTCCACAAATATTTCAGTTGGCTCCAATGATAATTGAAATGTTTCAAAAATCTTAGACCTTAATAAAGAAAATAAATTTTTGTATGTCATTGACAATTTGTCCTTTAACAAACAGTATGCTAAAGGAACATAATGTCCATTTTCCAAGCCATGTATAGTAAATAATTGTAGAAAATATTTGGTACTGTATGAAAATATACCATCCATATACAAAGTTTTTAATTTACACAACAAACGAATATTTATCTCGCATGAAAATACAATTACATTTAATTCAGGATGATTTAAAAACAAAAAACTTTCATTGCGACAGGTTTTTAGGAGAATAATTACTAACCGCGTTATGGACTTCTGATATGCTTCTTGGTAACGGACCTGGGTAACAGTTTACGACGACAGTTGTAAATGTTCTTTCTTATGCTAGCTATGTTAGGAACCGTCAGTAAATTGGCATCACACTCAGCAACAGCAGTTTCTTGTAATTTTGGCAGGTTTTTCCGATATGTCCTCTTGGGCTTTTCTTTTACATTCATTGGTTGCCATCTTTACTTCAAGCTTTTTTGGATCGGCTTCATGATTATGTACCAAATCACTTCTTGTGATAGTGGGGTCCTCACAGCCTATTGTAAACACTTTTGCGGAACACTTAGTGTTTCTTTGGATGCAGCGCCAGAATATCTCGCCGCTTTTTAACACTTTCTGTTTCGAGAACGAATGATGCTCCACCACTAATAAATCTCGACCACGGGAACTTTTTATCAAACTCATTTTTTAAATATCAGTATACGTGCACAAGTCTACGTCAAACAAGAAATAAATTACAACTGAAATAATTTAGTCACAAGTACACAAGTGCCACGCCCCCCGCCGTGACAATAAATATTGGGAAAACCCGCTTGTCCTGCTTGGGTGCAAATGTCCATCGCCGCTAATTACCTACCTACCTGCTTTACCCGCGGTGTCGAAATTTCCTATAATAAAATTTGACCCTTCGATTACCCCAGGTACAAAGACAATTTGGTGTCGAAAGTTCGCCCGCCGTTTAAAAGTTCATAATTTAAAAAAATTCAACCTGTACATATAAAAATAGTGGATTATGGAGAAAATGTGGATTATGCTAGTGGTGCCGTAGAAATCTACACTCATTCATCCATCAATGCAGACATTTTTCAAATCAATATACAACTTACAGCGGTCGCAATCACTATCAAAGGGCCTATAAAAATGAACATCTATTATACACACATTCTACCTACACAAAACCCAAGCAATAATAAAAACTCATATTTAATAAAACAAATATATCTTTTTTGGGATAAAATAAAAATGACTCTATTAGGTCGTAGAATCAAAATTATGTTCGAAAATTTTCAGTGAAACCTACCAAATGATGGAAGAAATACTCATTTTGACATTTCAACTGGTAAATGCTCAGTATATTGTCCAGAATTATCAGCTTCCTTATCTTGGGATGTACTTTCTGATTTAAATGATAGTGATTACTTTTCGAAGGTAAAAACAAATCCTGACAGTATACATTGCGATGTTGTAAAAAATGGCATTGATACGCATTGGTAATTGTTGATGATACTGATGGTCGAGAACAACTTTCAGCAATCATTCCCGATGTTGGCGGCTTGTGAACAACAATAAGCTGTCTTTAATAATTGCAAACAACTGTCAAACAACTATAACCAGGGAGACGCAAATCCCACCGACGACTTAATTATTTTAATTTCTAACATCTAGACACTTTTGATAGTTGTCACAGTTAATTTTCGAGTAAAAATAGCGTATGAATTGTACTATTTATGGTTGAAAATTGCTACGTTTGAAGAAAAATAGTATACTTTATTCAGCGAAGAAGCGACTTTTCTTGACTTGCCCTCTAATATCGGGCGCGTCAAGAAAAGTCATGCTTCTCCGCCTCATAAAGTAATATACTATTGTTTGCGATAAGTTACTGTTTTCATTTATAAAACTATATTTCCGCGATTCAGAGAGGAGTGATACTCTTTAAAGAGCAGCCATCCAATTAGCTAACTGATAGAACGATTTCTTTAGATTTCCAATATTCAAACTATACCCTAACGATATGGCTTACAGAGAGGCCTACGAGCACATTTATGAACGAAGTGCAATTACCACAATTTTTCCCAATAGCATGCTCCAATTTAATTGAAATTGTCATTTAGAATATCTCTAGCGAGAAATATTGAAACGAGAATATACTAAAAGGCTTCTGGAATATTAAGCGAATAATTTTCGTACTTTCATTACAATTCATATAATAATAATAAAAATTTTAAAACATGAACTAGGTAAATGTTTGGTAACGATATTGATAATTTAAGAATCAATTATTATCATTGTCAGTAAAGGTTTGCAAGAATTCTGATGCAGAAAGCTGTGAATAACTGCTATCGTACTGAGTTTGTCGGAGATATGTGTAACCATTAGGTGTGTGACATGCTAACTAAACCATTAATAACTGTGCGATTATCGTTGAACGTTCTGTGGGAAATGTTAGGTAAACTGGAAGTAGTTTAAGGTGGTAGTAATCTCTATTGCCTGTTTAAGTTCCTTGCACTCTGCTTTTAATAAAACGTCATTACTTAATTTGTCAGCCATGATTCATTAATTTGTTGAAAGAAACCTTAATTTCATAGCACCATTTTCTCCATAAATCATAAATATATCCTTTTTCTAGAAACCTGCTTTTGACCGGTTTAATTGTTCATTAATTGTAATAAAAAGATCATCCCTAGGATCGATTTTCGCCCACATATCACGTTTTCTAAGAGAAATGGTGTTTTACTATAAGTGGAAGTATCTGCTGATAGAATAGAAGGTTCAGATATTTGGCAGTCTTCCTTTTCTTTACCTGACGGTAAGAGTACTGATTCAATACGACTGCTTTCGTGATCAGTTATCTAAAAGTGTAAAACATGATAATAATATTTTCTTAATTAATTAATCACTAAGCCAATTACACAACCTGTTAAGAACATAATAACTGCAAGGATATAGTCTTACTGATCATTCGAATCATGAACATCACAAATCTGGAACAGTTACAGTAGGTCTTCGAGCTATCTCAAATGATTTGATCGATCTACAACATAGTTTGTCATGGTTTGGAAAGGTCCCTTTATGACCAACTTTATGAAGTATTTTAATATTGAAGGAGTTTTAATCTTGTAAAAGAAAGCTATATAAATATATATCGTTTATTTACTTACCTCTTCCTCATCAGACATATCAGAGACAGGTGTTCTTGGTAAATACCTTGACCGCCCAAAAAGATAGCACTTGAAAATGCCACAACTTTGGCTTATAAATTTCCTCTGATCCTGCATCGGATTTGCTGCAGTGCTTTAAAGCATCCGCTTTTACTTCGTAAAATTTAGCAACCAAAATATCCATAGCTTGTTTCTAACTACGGTTTTATTATGATATGATGTCAATTTTAATTTCGAAAGACACTCTTGTTCTTTATAAATGTCAAAAAAAATCTCTTAAAAATTTCTGGATATAAGCCATTTTCGAAATTTACCAGCAAATGATTTTTTGTAGTCGTACGATTTTGTCATTATCACCATACATAAATTAAACATGGACATTAAAAATATCCACTATTAATCGTCTGGAGGCCTTTGAAATGTGGCAGATAGGAAGAGGTTATTAGAATAAAGACCAAGGAAAGACAAGAGAAGCGTCGCCCGAACACTTACATGATGGGCTGGCGATGTAAGTAGACAAAATAAAAACTGGATGAGAGTGGCGCAAGATAGATGGGCTTGGAAACAAGAGGAAAAGGCCTATGTTCAGCCGTGGACTTTTATGGCTGGATGATGATACACATAATGTAAATATAAGGAAAAAATATTAATAATTTTGTAATAAGTAAGATATTCTAAAAGTTTGTGACCAACGATAATGTTCCAAAACAACAATACAAAACATTTCAGTATCTTTTTTAAGTAGTACAGAACTAAAGCACAATTTTTCCACTAATAACTCATCTCGCTGCATTCCAAATTAATGTTTACATGACTAGCTTCCATTGTTGTCCTCTCGGCACATATCCTCAGATTATTCGTAGTCCCTTTATTTCTGTGCAGTTGTTTTGACCGGGAAAACAGAATTAATCGTCGGTTGATTCTTCGACCTTTGCCCACTTTTCTGTTAAAAAAGTTTTTTGAGCTGTAAGACGATACGTAGGTACTTCAAAGGAATTGCGGAGTTCTCTGAAATATGATATAGAGCTCTAAAACAAGGTAGAGAAACTTATTTTTTTTCCAGGTGATCGTATAAAATGAAACACTTATATGTTGCTGGAAAGTCGAAGAATGAAAATTAAAGCATTTAAAATACAAAAGAGTGTTAATGGCATACAGTAAAATATAACTCCAATTTACTATGTGACGGGACATCGGGAAAATTATAATTGATGTAGGGACTGACTAAAGTTTTAAGCTTTACCCTTTTTTACAGAGGAATAATAACCTACAGGCAAGGTGTTAACTTGTCTAATAAACGTAATAATGTCTAATAAGTAATTGTATAAATTGATTTTACACAAGGTATAGGCTTAATTTTACTATTAAATCATGAATAATACAAAAAGTGCAGATAATACGTGATAACCGACCAACGTGGGATCAAATACAGGGTGGCCCATACATATGCGTAGGCCTTAGTACGGAAAACGACTTAATATTAAATTTGTATTTTAAGAAATATATAGGGCCATAAATACTACTATTTAAAAATAATAAAAATTATGCAGAGTGCTCCATATAGAGTTTCATATAAAATTGATATTTTTTCTTATGTAAAACCATATATTTGATGAATTTTTTGTCCTTAAAAAATAAGCTATAGTTTTGTAAGGGTTCGCTTTACTCAAATACAAGGGTGTTTTGATTTATTTCGATTTGTCTGAAAATTTAAGGTTTAATCAAATATTGATTAAAAAAAGCGTTTTTAACAGGGTAATCAAAATATTAACTTGTTCTGTTAGCACATTTATAGCTGTGCATATTTAAAATGGAACCCTTGTATTAAATTCATCTGCCATATGGATAATTCTTATCATATCGTTGAAGGCACTAACCACGAAAAAATAAGGCTTCTAAGTGCAGCGCATAAAATATTTTTTACAGTACTATGTCAACGTATGGCACCATATGCAAAACGGATTGTAGAAAAATACTAGGCTGTTTCAGAGGTGATAAATCGACAATTTAGCAGATTGCAAACCTATAACAAATTTTACTGAGAACACTGAAATATGCCATTGACAAGTCATATTTATAGACTACAAAGCAGTCTACAACTCTGTGACTTTACAACAGTAAATTTACTGTTTGTATTTTGAGAACGATTTCCGAAGTGGAAATTGAAACGTCAATAAACGTATTTTTATCTTTAATTGTGGCTTATTCCCAGTTTAATAGTAATAAATTTACAATGCCACAAGAAAATAGCTTCAGAACAATACCTTTTTTATATATTGGGGTATATTTTTTATATTGTGCTTTGTAACCGAAGTTTAAAAAATGCGGGGCTCTATATGACTGCAATCATATTTTCTGCCTAATATTTAGCCGTAAATCATCAAAAATACTAGATAATTTCTATGTGCAAACTTTTTAAAAAATTTATGCCATTAAGATTACCGTCAAAGGACCTATAATATACGAACCTACAATTCCTTCCACAAGTTCACGGAGCACATGACTGATGATCAAGAGCACGATAGACATTTCGTTACTGTAATAATAAAATTTATGCCGATTAACAAGTCCATTATAATGAAAGTGCACTCATTGGAAATCAATATCTAATCATAAAAAGTCGATTAGTTGTTGAAAATCCATCTTTTTCTTAATGATATTAGGGAGGATTCCCTTGCAGCCAAAATCATTCATTATATTATTTAACATATAGGATTTAACAGGGATTACACTTTTTTTGCCCAGAGAAAAATTCATCTAATAGAGGTCTTAATGCAACTGTTCTTTATAGGGATGAAATTTGTGTAATTGTATTATTCGACCAATATTGTTTTTACTAATTCCAGTTTCTCTATTAGTGACTCGTGTTTGGTTTTTTTTATTAGTGATACAATAGCCCTAAATTCTCTATTATAATCGTCTGTACCAAGTTGATGTTGGACAATTTTAAATATTCTACGATCCCGCTAGCTCTAAACTGTAGTAGTAATTTTTCAAAAGTACATCTGTTAAGTTTCTCTTGATTTGGATAAACTCTAGATGCCAATAAATAGTTTTAATTGAGCTTACCAATGAACAAAACTAATATTAATACTTCCTTTGTTAGAATAGTGGCAGCCGTAGCTCAGTGGCTATGAGTTAACAAGATGGACGGCCCGGGTTCATATTACGGCACCGACAAAATTTTTAATTTCAAATTTAACTGTGAGCTGCCACCGTGCTTTCGGATGGCATGTAAATCCGTCGGTCCCGGCTACGAAAGTAGTCGTTAAGTCATGTTAGGGGCGCTTGCGCAATCTGAAAACCCTAACACTAGACCTTAGCCAGAAGGTTACACGAACTTTTTTTTCGTTAGAATTAGTTTTCATATTTAAGTCATTTTAGTCGTTAAGTCGTTTTTTTACACTTACTATTGTAAAACGTAGGTATTTACTGAATAACCATTTAATTTGTGGATAGGGAACACTTACACTTACATTGAAGTCGCAAGACGGAAAGCAGACAAGATATGTAGAAATAAAAAAAGAGCCTATGAAAATGGACAACTAGAAAAAATGGAAGAAAATTTCAAAAACAACAAAATTAGAGGGGCTTACGAATACCTAAAAAAGATAAAAAGTGGGTATAAACCTTAAAGAAGTCTATGTAAAGATGGAAATGGGTAAATAATATGTAACCAACAGAAAGTCACAGAAACATGGAGGCATTATATTGAATCCCACTTGGTACACATGGTATACAAGTAGACATGGAAGATAAAATGGGTACGAAAGACGTAGAAGAGAATGAAGTAGAGAATGGAGTAGAAACTCTAAATATAGAGGAAGTTTTTGAAGCTATCAAGGCCCAGAAAAACAATAAAGTCCCAAGATTTGACGAAATACCAGCAGAATTAATTAAGCCTAGCAAATCACTTCCACTCGCTCATCAAAGATATATGGCAAAAATAGAAAATACCCGATGCCTGGAAGAAAAGTATAGTATGACTGATCTAGAAGTAATGAGACAAACTCCAGTAAAAAAACTACCGTAAAATTTCTCTACTATGTACAGCATATAAAGTCCCTACGTATATTTTAAACCAGTGGCTCCTGCCAATAGCAGAAAATATTATTGGAGAGTTTTAGAAGGGCTTCCGACGGCAAAGGTCGACACTGAGTCAAATATTTACAGTCAAAAGGATCTTGAGTAAATCATGGGAACATGACATTTATGTTCACAACGTGTTTGTAGACTTCAAACAGACATACGACTCAGTCAAAACTCTACAATATATTAGCTAAATTGGCAACACCATACAAGCAAATTGGACTCATTAAAGCCACAATGGATGAAACTCAGAAATGTGTATGAATACAAAACCACCAAACAGACTTTTTCAAAAGTTCGCAGTTACTAAATCAGGGAGATGGACAGGCCCAAACTTTCTTAAACCTGGAACTGGAGTATGCGGTAAGGCAAAAGCAAACTGGACGATGAAATCTACTGACCAACCGAACGGTTCGACTGGCCGCTTATGCCAATGCTATTATTATTATGAGTAGTACATTAACATGAGCACAGGAAACATACGCAGAAATAAAGATGCAAACAAAAATGCTAGGTCTGGAAATTAACACAGAAAAAACAAAAATAATAATACAGACGAGAAGAAATATAGTCCTATAAAAGATTATACATAAAGATGATTTTGAAACGTTTGGAAAGTTTACATACCTGGGAGTAGAAATATATGGTGACGGATCAGAAGATGGAAAAATACGGAAGAGAATAACGCAAGCAAACATGGCATGGGTCCTGAAAGAAACATTCAAAAGCAAACTCGATACATTCGAAAGGAAAACACTGAGAATAATACCAGGACCTGTAAGGAAAAACGGAATCTTCAGAAGTCGATGCAACAATGAGGTTTATCAACTTTATATGAAAGCACTACTGTCAGACTTCATTAGAATACAAAGATTGCAATGGGCCGAACATGTGATAAGAATGGGAGAGGATAGGCTACCAAAAAGAGCACTGAATACTAGAATGCAAGGAAAGAGACCGGTTGGAAAGCCAAGAAAGCGCTGGGAAGACACAGTAAACAGCAACGCACAAGCCCTTTTAGGCGTCCGTGTATGGAGAAGATCAGCCACAGACAAGCAAGGGTGAAGGCAAAAAATAAAGGAGGCCAAGGCTCAATTTGGGCTGTAGTGCCGTAGAAGAAGAAGAACACTTTCATGGATATATAAAATGAAAAATAATTAAAATGTCTTTTATTATAACGTACAATATGTCGGGTGAGCCATTTAAAACAAGCATGTTATTCGTCACATGTACACCAAATTCGACTGAAAAAATTAAATTCTCTAAGTGATAAAATAGTAATAGTAATATTAACGGTAGTATTTTGGCTGGGTATATCGCCAGTGTTTGTTAATGAGTTGTGCATAATCCCGACTTACTTGATTTTAATTATTGTTAAAGCTTACAAATTAGGAAATAATTGATGGATTCGACCGTTACTTGATGGAAGTTCATTTTATATAACAATAAAACACTGAAAACTTTGTTTTCAAACTTCCACAAAATTTATTATAACTCTTATCACTACAGCTGTTTCGGCTGATTACCTTTCTCAAGTGATCTATTTTTGGCATGCGTTTACAATTTATAGTCTCTAATGAAATAGGTTAAGGAGAGGAGAACTGTTTGTCTCAAGTTAGTCATTCAGAATTATATCTGTGTTTTTTAATTTGTTGATTTTCATAGATTCTAACAAAGATAGCTTAAGGCCTTTATTTTGAATGTAAAGAATTTTAAATTTGTCATTAAAAGAATGATTATGATCTAGAAGGTGAAGTGCGTATGTCGAATCTGTTTTTCTATTATTGAAAGCCCTTTTATGTTCTGCTATTCGTTTATTAAATTGCTATAGATAAAATGGAATATAATAACAAAACAATAGAATTCTTAAATAATCAAAATATTGAAACTTTACACAAAGATCCGACAGAAAAATATCAAAAACAAATTAAGCTAGCGTTATAAAATTCAAAATCAATAGTAAATCCAATAGAACAGAAATACCTCAACATCATGAACCCACAGCCTCCTAAATTATACTCTTTCATTAAACTACACAAACCGAATCATTCAATAAGAGTTATAGCTTCTTTTTATTCAGCTCCATCATATAAACTTTCAAAAAATCTGTTAGAGATTATTTAGACCACACAAAATTTTCACCTAAATTTACTATAAAAAATACAATAGAACTAGTTAATAAAATACATTTTTAATTACCTAACAACTCCAGATTAATTTCATTTGACGTAAAAAATCTTTTTCCTAGTATCCCTCCTACAGAAACTTTTATTCTAGTAAAAAACCTTTTAGACCAAAATAGTACAAATCCAATAATTAGATCTGAAATTTTACATCTTCTTGAAGTTTGCATAAACCAGGACTACTTTGAATTTAATGATCAAATATATACAAAGAGTGCAGGACTTATAATGGGCAATCCTCAGAGACAAAGATTTCCAAACATCCCGTACTTAAACAATTTCTATATTCTTGGAGATACGTAGACGACGTACTGGTATGTTTCACAGGAACTAACAGGCAACTCGGACAATTTTTATCGTATATTAATTCACTTCATAGTCATATTGAATTTAAAATAGAAACAGAACTAAATCAATCCATAAATTTTTTAGATTTAAAAATTATCAGACTTAAAAACAAACATGACTTCTTCATATTTCATAAACCTACACATACTGACACGATTATACACAATTTATCATCCCATCTAACACAACATAAACTGGCAGCTTATCATAGTATGTTACATAGATTAACAGAAATTCCGATGTCAAAATACAACTTTAAGACAGAATTAAATATAATTAAGCAAATAGCAGTAAACAACGGATACAACGAACAAACAATTAATAAAATGTTAAATCAAAAACTACACAAGAAAGCTCTGAAATTAGTATTTCCACCACCAGAGATAAAATACAGGACCTTCTGCTCGATTACATATACAGGCAAAATAACAACAAAAATAGCCAAACACATAAAAAAGAAAGGAATAACACCAGCTTTCTGAACAAATAACAACCTAGGCAAATATATTAAAAATAACAAGAGGAAAAATAAAAACACTTAAATAGTGGCGTGTACAAACTTCAATGTGGCGACTGCCCAAAAACTTACATCGTTGAAACTAGTAGGAACTTTAATAAACGAATAGCAGAACATAAAAGGGCTTTCAATAATAGAAATACAGATTCGACATACGCATTTCACCTTGTAGATCATAATCATTCTTTAATGACAAATTTAAAATTCTTCACATTCAAAATAAAGGCCTTAAGCTATCTTTGTTAGAATCTATGGAAATCAACAAATTAAAAAACACATATATAATTCTGAATGACCAACTTGAGACAAACAGTTCTTCCCTTCTCAACCTATTTCATTAGAGACTATAAATTGTAAACGCATGCCAAAAATAGATCACTTGAGAAAGGCAATCAGCCGAAACAGCTGTAGTGATAAGAGTTAAAATAAATTTTGTGGAAGTTTTCAGTGTTTTATTGTTACATAAATTAGGAAATCTTTAAATATTCCAAAAACCTGATGTTCCAAAATTATCAAATACAGGATGTTCCATTAAATGAGTGCGTTATTACAGCTTGAATATACAAATAGAACAATCCAGTATTTTGACCACCCTGCAAAAAGTTTTGGTTATAATAAATATTTGTTTCAATAAATAATGTTTTTTATTAAGGCCCAAAACAAATTTGTCTTCGAGACTTCGTAGATATTCAATTGTTTCTAAAACCTTACATTTTTAAAAATGTCAATAAATCAAAACACACTGTAATTAGGTATAGGGAACCCTTATGAATCAATAACAACATTCCTTGATATAAAGACATGAGATATATGGGAATACGTGCTTGGCGGAGGAAGGCGATGGATAAGGACGACTAGAGAGAAACTGTTGAGGAGGCTGGGACCCACGCAGAGTTGTAAAACCTGGATGATGATGTAGAGCTGATAAAAGTATAGCTTATTTTTTTTGGAAAATTCAAAAATATCGTCAAATATAGGGTGATCTATAAAAAAAAATAATATAAATTTAATATACCAATATTTTTGGAGCACACTGTATAATTAACATTATATTTAAATTGTAGTATTTTTATACTACTTTTTATAATATATTTTTAATATAAATCCTGATTCTTTTTAAGCAATTTACTGTGCCTGTGCTGTCATTTATATACGAAATCTAAATATTTATATTGTATCTCAGCCTTAATAACATAACCTTCCGTGGTTATTATCTAGGGTCATGAAATTCGAAATCAGCTATTATGTCAATTATTTTTTAGCTATAGTTAAACACAACGACCCAATTGTTTGTTTAGTAACCAAAACCGGTTGCTAAGAAATTTGTTCTTTGTCGTTTTATTATAAAACGATGTGGCTGCTTATAAAATTGTTTCCTATATAAATGCGCAACATTTTTAGGAAATAGATACAACTAAAACTTCTAACAACCATTACCAAAGATAAGAGAAGATAGAAACAGGGCGCCACTCAATTTTTTGGGGTTAAGGAGAAAATTGAGAAAACCTTAGAAAAGAAAAGAGATTAGAAAAGATATTTAGGTTCAGAGATCAAACCCAAGGAAAGATACCAACAGTAAATTATCAAATTAATCTGGTCAACGCAATATATAAACAAATAATAAATATATTAAGTATTACACTTACTTACCTACGAAACTTAATCAGCCTGATCTTTCTACAGTTCAAAAGCATAGTAATATTTAAAGATAGTAATTATTGTTCAGAGCTATTATTTTATCAGGGAACTTGTTAGGAGGCGACAAATAAAATACATGCATAAAACAATAACAATATATTAAACACAAAATTATGATGCTGCTAAATGCAACCCAGGTAATAAAAATACACAACTATGAAATGGTGTTATATATGTATAAAATTAAGCTATAATGTAATAAAAAAATACCTTTACCAAGATATATAAGGCAATCATATACAAATATAGTTTGGCGTATCTCGAGATATCATAGGAAAGATAATGAACAAAAATTATAGGAAATACAAAAGATAGCAAAAATTACTTAACTCTAAATTTACAAAAAAAAAAACAAAAAGGTTACAGGAATGAAAACATAAACCAAACCGCACTTGGTTAAGTCAATTAACTATCTCGCACTATTATTTAATGAAAAACTGAGACTTGTATGTTCATAGGTAATATTTATAGAAATTTCTTGAATGGTTCAATTACATTCAAAAATCGGCAATCTACAGGTGAAGATATAGATGATACGTCCAGATAATGGCAGGTGATATGGTACCATACCATATTACTCGCCCAGATAATTGTAGATAAAGATTATTTACAGTAGATGTTGACGAAGGCCGCTTAATTCACTGAATTTAATACTTTTCTGGCACTAAACACTGAATTTAATAACCATTAAAGGTAGTGTAGAACTATATATAATTTAATATAGTCTAAGGAAAGAAAACTCAAATATGAAGTGTACACACACTTAGAAAATAATTCACAGCGACGATAAGGTAAGAAATATCGTGAGCAAAGCGCATCACGAGATATCACTTCACTCAACAAGAGCCCACCGAGAAGTAAGTTGGTTCCCTAAAAATTTCACCAACTATCCAAGAAAAAAGAAGAAGAAGGTATATCCCCCACTTAAAATCTTCGGACAGTCGTATGTATTTCTCAAAAGGTCAGGCCTGAACGACTATTGGAAAGTTTGAGGTGAAATAATCGGTATTAACAATTGGACCTGAGAATATTAAAATCCTTAGGATTATATTATTGTCAAAAGATACGGGCCTTCGGCGAAAATTACCAATTTATGAAAAAGAAACTGCATACCGGAAAGCATTTGTTCTTTTCATACAGAGTATTAAGACGGAAGGATTAAAAACCTTTCTTAATTAGGGAATTCCATTTCAGCTTGGTGTCTACAATAATATTTTCCTATCGTAAATACGGGGATTCCTAATCATCGGCGTATCGCACGGGGTAAAAGGAATTAACCCTTTAATTGATAATGTATCTTTAAAGATACATATCAAGGAAAAATTTGTATCAACGTATTTTCTTTAAAAATATGCCAGTCTTTGGTAATGTATCTTTAAATACACCCTTTCTTTTATAACTAGTTGTGAGTCGCCATCTATAGGATCTATTACAAACGTTCTACAGGTGACGTAAATTTACCATGTTGCAATTTTTAGGTTAGTGAACTAACTGATCCCATGTAAACAGCGTTTATTGAAAAGTTTTTAGAGATTTTATGCTGATAACTGTTTATTTTGGTAAAGGTAAGTCTACTGAGATGTAATATTAAGTTGTTTGTTCCATATTATTTTATAATTTTTGTATGAAGTCTCATTTAAAACTATGTATCTTTAAAGAAACATTGCCGGGTTCTCAGTTATAACGAACGGATTTTAGTGGTATCTTAAAAGATACATTGCCTAACAATGTGGTATGAATAATTAGATAAATTAACTTGTTATTTTTTGTTTTCAGATGGCAAGTCGCGAATTTGGAGTTTATTCTAAACGAACAATGAATATAATCGCAATGTTACCACCAATAGACTCTGACGATTCGGATGTTTCAGACACAGAGGATGTTTTGGAAACAAATTATGACCAAAATAATATGGACATTGAAATTATATTTGATGATAATATGTATTTAGAACCATTTCAGAGTGAAAATGATGTTGCCACAGAATCTGTTCGAAGATCAGAAAGAGCTTTAAACAATTCTTTGACTTCATTAGAACCAAATATACCGGATCCTTTACCACCTGTACCTAAGAAGGTTAACATTCAACGGCAGAAAATGGATTTTAATTTTAACTCTCCAGAGTTTTGTTATCCAGTAGAAATTCCAGAACCTATTTGCAGTAGTATAACTGATATTTCATCACCATTGACTTATTTCCAAATGTTTTTCAAGGACGATCTGTTTTCGATAATTGCAGAAAATACAAATCTGTATTCAACCCAGAGAACAGGTAAATCCGTAGCCACTGATATTAAGGAAATAAAATCTTTCGTTGGCATTGAGCTGTTGATGGGTATAGTCAGCATGCCTTCCTATTGCGATTTTTGGTCTCAATTATTCCGTTATGATCAAGTAGCTGACGTGATGCCTCTGAAACGTTATCAAAGTCTCAGAAGAAACATTCATTTCGCAAACAATGAAGATGATAATGGCACCGACAGGTACTTTAAAGTCCGTCCATTGTTGGAACATGTACGCCAAAACTGCTTAGCGATTCCAGAAGAACAGCGTTTTTCGATAGATGAAATGATGGTCCCATATAAGGGAACACGAGCAGGAACTAGACGACAATATATAAAAAACAAGCCGAAAAAATGGGGGTTTAAATTATTTGTTAGATGTGGAGTGAGCGGTATTGTATATGATTTTTTTCCTTATGCTGGTGAAAATACCTTTTTGAATCACATTTTTACAAATTATGAGGAAAAATACTTTGGAATACCGCAGAAAGTGGTAGTAGCCTTATGTAGAAGTATTCATGAGAAACCATGTAAAATTGTATATTTTGATAATTGGTTTACTTCACTTGAATTAGTTACATATCTAAGAAGTGAGTTAGGCATATTCAGCCTAGGGACAGTTCAAAAAAATAGAATAAGAAATTGTACTATGGTTTCTGACAAGGTGTTACTTAAAAGAGGACGAGGTAGCTTCGAAAGTGTTAGCGACAACGAAATGAAAATTAGTATTACCAAATGGGCAGATAATAAATGTGTTAATTTAGTATCATCATTTTCTGATACTACAACAACATCTCATGTTCAAAGATACTGTAAGGAACAAAAGAAAAAAATTAACGTATTATGTCCCCAGGTAGTTTTAGAATATAATAAGCATATGGGAGGCGTAGACCTTGCTGACATGCTTGTGTCTTTATATCGAACTGGCCTAAAGTCACATCGATGGTACCTGAAGTTGCTAGCCCAAATGCTCGATATAAGTGTAAATAATGGATGGCTGCTTTATAGAAGACACTGCAATGCACTGAACATTAAAAAAATCATTCCATTGAAAACGTTCCGCAACGACATTATTCAAAGTCTACTAAAATCAAATAAAGCAAAAATAGGTCGCCCAGCTGCTTGGTCATTTCCTAACAAACAAATCCGAAGTCCGGTAGTTACTAGGCCGACCGACGATACTAGGCTAGATAACATTGATCATTTTCCCTTAACAACAACTAAAGGTCGGTGTCGTTTGTGCCCTAAAGGACAAACTACATTTATGTGTCAGAAGTGTAATACACGACTGTGTATTATCTCTGAAAGGAACTGTTTTATGACTTACCATAAAACTAAATTGTAATTATTTTTATTAAAGCATTTATTAGTAGTAATCTTTTATTTTTTAACCCTATTGATGTTATATAATTCAAGCAAAGTATTTTAAACATTCAAAATTAACTAAACGTTATATCTTGACTTTTTGGCAATGTATCCTATAGGATACAATCTGTAAAAAAAAAGTATGAAATGGAAAACAAAAAAAAACTAGAAATTATTTCAAGATGATTGTTTTATGCTACATATTTGAACAAATTTTAATTTTTCAGTAAGTATTTATACCCTTGCCAATTAAAGGGTTAAAAATAATTTGATATATTAATAATAAAAAAAATGTTACAATTGAACAACTCATAAAGACGACGGTTTTAAAAATAGATCTAAACAATATTAACTTTATACTAACTGTCCAAGTTTACTTCTTTTAGCTTACTCCATTCGCTTATGTTCAAAATATTAAAATTTTGTTGACACTACCGTTACAGCATGCAAACTGAATATTAAGCTTATTTTTTAGATAGATATAAACCATAAATTATACTGGTTTTGAAAATATTTATTTTTTACAAGCTAAAGACAACCAATAATTATTTTAATGGTTTTCCTGTTTGTTAATGTATTCTTTGATTATAGGAAAATGGCCATAGTTCATTAGAAGTCAGTATAAACTTTATTAATTTATAGTTTTTGACTTTAGTTTATCGTTTTCTATCTAAACGTAAAAAATGATGGTTGTTCTCTGTGGGTTTATGTTTGCACCCTTTTTTTTCTCTCAAGAATTCCATATTTCTCAAATTCTCATTTACTTATCTTTTTCATTCTTTTGTATAAGCAATTTAGTTTGTTTATTGGCGGGTTTTTTTCCTCTATGGAAGAGATTGGCACACCATCTCTTGCGTGGTAAACCAATACTTCTACCACTTGATTGCGTGATTTGTCCCTTGTTATTTTAACGACTTAAACCCCCTCTGTAGCTCAGTGGTAAGAGCGCCTGCCTTTAAACCTAAAGGTCGTGAGTTCGAATCCCACCTGGGTGGAAATTTTCGTTTATTAAAAAAAAAAAAATTAATAAATGAAAATAATTTCTATCCTTGTGTGATCGGTACACACCGGAGGGACCGCAGACGTTCGGATACAATTAGCGTCTCTTAGCAAAGACAATGACGTCGACTTTGCTAAGTATCAAGACAATTACTCTACACACACAAACACACACACTACATTAATAAACTTATCTTGATTGAGACGGCTGAATGATAATTGTCCAAGCCAAAACACACAAAAAAAAAATTAACGACTCTTGTCCACCATTCTACTGATGTAATTATTTGTATTACACCAGTAGAATGTACATATAACAAGCGTAATTCTAGTTTGGCAATTTATTTATTGAGAAAGCTCGAGTTTTGTATAATATTTTTTACCAATCACCAAATTCGCAGCCAATTTTAGGATCAACAAAATTTTCCAAAGGAATTAAAAATTTAATTATCAGTAGTAATATCCCTAGGACAATGATAACAGACGAGATAATTTCATGACAATTGAAAGCGCTCAATTGAAGGCTGAGTACTGTTACCAAGCAACGAGCTTGAGAAATTTGTCATGAAATTATGAGGCATTCATCAATGTCCGAGGGATATTCGGCGGATAATTTTTTATTCTTCTAAGCTTCTATGTTCATTCAACTCATATTCTCGTCCGCAGCAAAATTCCATGAAGATTCCTCAAATATATTTGTGACTGTAGGTTGTATTTCTGGGAATTTTTTCTTTGATTAGCGCATTTATACTTTGAACATTCTCATTGCCGAAACGTGACATTTTGAAATTTATTTGGATGAAGTTGTCAAACTCGATCGTGTCATAGGGATTGAAAATTGCACTGAATGCAATTATCAGTTTAATGTTGACATGATTGGGTGAAATTGTTCCACATGACACAAAATGACGAAATTTGAATGGTTGTTAGAACAGTCGAAAAATTATCAAAATAATAAACTTCTTGCATGAAAGGGACGGTTTTTTCACCTTGTTGTCTTATCTGACAGATAGTTATCTGAAGGATAGGTAGGATAAAATTTATTTGAGAACACACCAATATTTAATTTATTGTTAAAGAAATCACAATAAGGTTGTATTATCTGTTTTAAATATACAATTTGTGGTGACAGGAATAAATTAAATTACATAAAGAAAAATTTATTAACGAATAAAAAAATAATACATGTTTTATTGAGTCTTCTCAGGTTTTTCCAGAACACTAAAATATTATATAAGGGTAGCTCAAACATTTTTAACTTCAGAAAGTTTAGTACTGTCTTCATTTAGCAATTTGTCTTCATAATTGACTTAATTTTGATCTTTCGCTAGGTTATATATACAGTATGGTGGAAATGAAAGGAATAAATTCGTTATTTCGTAAACCGGAGACTTTAAGGAAAAATCCTGAAACCCGTCGATTTTCATTTTTAAATAAGCTATTCGTAAGAATACATTTCTATTTTTGACGTCATCTATGTGAGCAAGATGACGTCATTGCTAAAATTTTTAAATAAAAAAAAGGGGTATATAGTTAAATACCTATTCAGCTATATCAATGTGTCTAAGTAATTAAAGTTTGTAATTGTTCAAAAAAATAATTAAATTTTTATTATTACAATAAATATTTATTAAGTATAATTCAATAAATACAACGAAACCTAAATTAAGTGCTCAAATTGTTTACCTTCAGCTAAAATACAATGAGAAAGGCGTGCCGCGAACTCTTCTCTAACATTCTCTAAAACTTCCGGAGTTATTTGAACAACCTCATTACGTATTCTTTCTTTCAGTTCATTAACATTTTGTGGTCTATTTTGATACACCTTACTTTTTAAATATCCCCATACAAAGAAATCAAGAAGAGTCAAATCAGGTGACCTAGGCGGACATTCTATTGTTCCTGTTCGACCTATAAACCGATTTGGAAATACGGTGTTTAAGTAGTTGCGTACCAAGACAGCATAATGTGGAGGCGCACCATCTTGCTGTAGCCATAAATCATTTCTGTTTGGAACCAACCGGTTCAATTCTGGAAGCAAGAAATTTTGAAGAATTTTAAATATCGAGGACTGTTAAGTTTTCTTCGAAAAAGTATGGTCCAATACACCTATTATCTATTATTCCCACCCAAACAATAATTTTCTCTGGGTATTGAGTACGGTACTCTTGCATCCAGTGTGGATTTTCCGTAGCCCAGTACCGATAAGTTTGACGATTGACATCACCGTTTAGTAGAAATGTAGCTTCATCAGAGAAAATAATCTTTTTTAAAACATCGGATCTCTGTATTTCGTTCTATTGTAATCTCACAAAATTCAATTCGTCTATCAAAATCATCTTCCATAAGTTCTTGTAATAAACTTACTTTGTAGGGATGCCACTTTTCCTTATTTAGCTGTTTAAGAACTGTTGAATGGTCCATGTCATTATCTAACGCTACTTGCCGTGAACTGTTATGAGGATTATCTTAACAAGCTAACAGAACGTCTACTTATTAGTTTTCAGATATTGGTTTTCTACTACCTTTAGAAAGGTCTTTAACATGACCCGTTTCTCTAAATTTTTTCTCAATTTTGCTTACAGTGGATTGTGAAATTGGTTCTCGACGGGGGTATTTAATATTAAATAACGCACATACTTCTTTCTGCGTACGTGCTTTATCTCCATAACCAATCATTATGAGAATTTCAATTCTTTGCGTTTCAGTTAGCTTCATGTTCAAAGATACAAAGACTTTTTGAATACGTTAACTACAATAATACTATTAATCACTTGACAGAAAGATAATTAAGTTTGAATGTCCAATTTTATTACCAGTGATGGCCTTTATAAAATTTATTTTTGGGTGTCAATAATACATCATATCAATATTTAATAAACATTTATTGTAATAATAAACATTTAATAATTTTTTTAAACAATTACAAACATCAAATATTCGGACATATTGATATGGCTGAATAGGTATTTAAAAGACCTTTTAAATGATGTATTACAATACCCCCCTTTCTATTTAAAAATTTTAGCAATGGCGTCATCACGCTCATTCTTCTTCACGTGCCATCTCCGCTACGAAGGTTGGCTATCATCATGGCAATTTTGACCCTGGAGGCTGCCGCTCGGAACAATTGTATGGAAGTGCAAGCAAACCACTCCCTGAAGTTTCTCAACCATGACATTTTTCTCCTACCTATGCTGCGCCTACCTTCAATCTTTCCTTGCATAATTAGTTGTAACATTTGATATTTATTCCCACATATAATATGTCCCAGGTATTGTAGTTTCCTCCTCATTTTAACACTCAATACGACCTCCCTTTTGTTTGTTCATCCTGTCTAATACAACTTGGTTAGTTATCTTATCTTTCCAGGAGATTTTTAACATTCTTCGGTACGCCCACATCTCAAATGCCTCCAGCTTACCCATACATTGCTTATTTAGTGTCCACGCCTCCACCTCATATAACAGGACCGAGAAAATATAACATTTAAGCATTCGTATTTTCAGCTTTAGGCTTAGGTTTCGGCTACACATTTGTTTCATGTTGTTAAAGGCACTGCGGGCTTTCTCCATTCTTATTCTTATTTCTCTGGTGTATTCGTTTGACTCGTTAATATTTGTTCCGAGGTAATTGTAATTTTCTCATAATCTCATTGAACGAGTACAAAATTGAACGAGATAGGACAGAATCTCATTGAACGCTCATACAGATGACGTCAAAAATAAAAATGTATTCTTACGAATAGCTTATTTAAAAATAAAAATCGACGGCTTTCAGGATTTTTCCTTAAAGTCTCCGGTTTACGAAATAACGAATTTATTCCTTTCATTTTTACCATACTGTATAGAATGTTGCTGTAGATTTGAACGGTTGAATCTTTTCGACCTTACAGCCACTTTCACTGCATGAAATAGTACCTCAACCTAAACCTTCGATTCCATACTTAAAAAGTTATGTTGCTGATCAGGTTTTAAGATGAAATTTATTATAGAAATTGGATTGTTCAGTGGACTTCTTAAAAATGGCTTTATTTTACAATCAGAATCTCGTTGTAAGAACCCATGCCTATTATGTCCATTTAAACTTCTTATCAAGAATGCAGAATTATTTATTCCTACCTGGTAGGTACTTAGAAAAACATATCCAAGAAGTATCACGAAATTTCTTACTAACCTCTGGATATTTTGTATACTTTTTTTTAATATATAATTGACTATATTTTATAATTATTAAAAGAATCTGACAACCTAAGTACTATGTGCATATCTTTTATTTTGGAATCCGATACTACTATTATTGAATCAATATCCACCAGTATATCTTGAAAAAGGCTAATTAATCCATTTTTAGTTATCAAGAATCATATTGAGCAGTACACAGGAAAGAAGGTCTCCCTGGCGCAGCCCGTTATTTGTTTTGACTATCTAACATTAATACCATTTACAAAACAATCACTTGAACATTTACTATTTGAATGTCCCATTTACAGTTCAATGAAGCCTGTTAATATGATCCCCCTTAACAATTGTACCGACCTTATAGGCTGTCTTATTGATGTCACTATAACGTCTGTTAAAGCAATAATCTCAATACATATTAGGATTATTATAAAAGCTCAGATCATTTTTTTTAATCAATAAGCTTCAACAGAATGTAGAAATCCAAAAACTTATAGGTATTCTAAACCAAAATTCACATTTTTGTCTAAATCTGTGCTTTCTAGAATTTTCAAAGCAAGCAGACATATCGGCTTATTTAGACAAGAATTTAGGCTTATTTTAGTTTCGTTAACTAGTTTTTTATACTTAAAATACAAGTAAATAAACATATAAAAAAGGCAGTAAGATTTGATTTTACGTATAGTGCCTCTAAAATTTGCTTATACGTATTTACGTATAAGCAAAATCTTGAACGTAAAATCATATCTTTTCCGTCAAAGGAAGTGATAAATTTCATACAGATGCATACGGAGCCATCTGAGAATAAAACAGAAAGTAGAAATCCGAAGATTTCTAGGTTTTCAAAACCAAATAAGCTTAAGTTTTCCATTTATGTAGATGATGTTTATTAATTACTTTTCATTTTAGTTAGTGTTAGCGCTTATATTTTTGTTACAATTGTTAATACTTATAAAATAAACTAGTTGCTATAATTTATACTTTCCAAACTCATTGTTATAAAACTATCTATCTTGTTACCGGTGAGTTAATTTAAAAAACAACAAAACCTAAGTAGGGCGGTAATAAAACCATTTTTAATGAGTCCTTAACTAAGTGTGTTGGAAAAATTAACTCCGGTTCTTGATCGGTAAAGTATCTTTATACACAGTTAAATAAAAACTCATTAAGGTGCGTGTAGGTCGCGCGTTGTGTTTATTGAAAACGCAAGAACACTTGAAAATGCTCTTAAAAAGTTTCTTTGTGATTACAAGTTTTAACGAGTTAGAATTTCATGTGAAGACATAATTCGAGCAAGGTGCCCGACGAAAAATTGAACGGTTTCTTAAACTTTTGTACTTAGGTGTAAGAGGGAAATGCTACCCGGCAGACATTTCTTGCAAGCAATTAAACGTAGGTATAGAACGGAACACAAAGAGCATTGTTCAAATATTTTCCTTTAGAGATAAACATAAAAGCAGGAGGCAAAAGCTTTGTAATGGTTACAACGTTTTATTCAAACTCTACACAATTACTGCTTTCGAGTCTAAAGCTTCATTGCGTGTTTTTAATTTTGGTTAAACTTTTAAATGGTAAAAACAGGAAAGTTTATTTAATCAACTACAATCCAATCGTTTTGTTTGAGCGATACTAAAATGTTTTATTTAAACATATCTAAATTAGATGAGAAATTTAACTTTACTATTTCAATTAGGAGAAAAAGGACAACATAGAGCATTTATACAGGGTGTTTCAAAAAAATGTAACCCTGTCTCTAGGGTACGTAAAAAACTGAAAAATAATTGGGATTTTTCACGATTTTGCCGAAACTACTGGTAACATTTTTTTTTTTTTTATTAACGCATCGACCACGCAGGGTCATTAGCGTATTTAGATTATGTAACATATGTGACAGTTGATACAATATGTGAATATACATTAGTTTACAATAATAATAATAATAATAGTATGTATGTATGTTAAAATGTACGGTTTAGATCTTTTGAAGAAGTTGACAGTCTTTAAGATAGGAAAAAATTTTTCGGTTATGTGTACTTTCTTCTAGGGCATCTTTTAGGGAGTTAGGTATGTTATATTTGAGTCGTTCACTGTTATATTTGGGACACTGTATTAAAAAATGTTTTACCGTTAGAACACTGTTACACACTTCACACACTGGTTTGTTTTTGCGTTGTAATAAATAGTCATGAGTAAGTCGTGTATGGCCGATACGGAGACGGGTAAGTATCACTTGTTCTCTTCTGTCTTTTATTGTTGGTTTCCATAGATGTGGGTGTTTGTTGACTTCGTATAGCCTTGATGGAGTGTTGTTCCAAGTTTGTTGCCATTTGTGAATTATTTTTTGTTTTAAGTATGGTTTTAGATCGTTTTGTACCAATATGTTGCTTTCTTCGGACATCGGGTTAGTTGGTGCGTTTTTGGCCAGTTTATCTACAGCTTCGTTACCTTCAATTCCTACATGAGAAGGTACCCATAAAAAGTGCACTTGGATGTTCTTATTTGAAATGTTTTTAAGTTCTTTTTTAATAAGAAGTAGAAGGGGGTTGTCACAGTATAATTGAGTCAGTGAGGTTAATGAACTTGGAGAATCTGTGATTATTATACATCTTTCTTTGTTTTTGTTTTGTATTAACGATAGTGCTTTTAGAATTGCGAATAATTCAGCCGAAAAGATGGTTGTAATTGATGACAATTTGAAACTAATTGAGGAGTCTTCCGAATAAATTGCTGCTCCAACTCTGTCTTCATTTTTTGACGCATCTGTGTATACGTTGTAGGTATTGCCATATCTGTTTAATAGTGTATGAAACTTTTGTTTAATGACGGTTGATGTCATCTCTGATTTTCTTAGGTTTGTTAGACTGATGTCGATAGCAGAAATAGATATTGTCCATGGTGCAGGGTTGTGGATTGATGAGGTATCATAGGTTTTTGGAAATTGAAAATTTAATTTGGATAAGTATGATTGTATACGAAAGTAAAAAGGATGATCAATTTGATGTGCTTGCTGAAATTTATTTGTAAATCGGTCAGCAAAAACGTTATGTAGTACTGGATTATTTCGGTTTGATGACACTGCCGCTGCATATGTTAGGCTTAGATATTGTCTTCTGAAAGAAAAAGGAAGTTCTCCACTTTCCCAATAAAGACTTTGAATGGGACTTGTATAGTGAGCACCTAAAGAAATACGTAGACATCTATTTTGGATAATATCCAGTGACTTCAAATGTGTTTTTTTGGAGGAGTTGTAGACTATGGCTCCATAGTCAAGTTTTGATCGAATTATGGATTTGTAAATAAGTATTAAACTTGAATAATCAGCACCCCAGTTTTTAAATGCAAGTGATCGAAGTAAATTTATACCAGGAAGACAGGATTTTTTCAGCTGTTGAATATGTGTCTTCCAAGTTAATTTTTTATCAAACGTCATACCCAAGAATCGGATTTCTTCTACATGATCTAGTTTTTGTTCGTGTAGATATAATTCTTTTGTTTGGATTTGATTTCTCTTTGAGAAACAGATTGCTTTCGTTTTTGAAGTGTTAAATTGAAGTCCACTTGTAGCTGACCATTTCTCAATGTGTGTTAACGCGTTTTGAATGTGATTGTAAATCGTTGCTATGTTTTTTCCTCTACAGAAAATAACTAGGTATCAGCGTATAATCTAGCTTTGACAGGGTTTTCAATTTCTGTTAATATTGAATTTATTGCTACTAAGAATAAAGTTGTGCTTAAATTTGATCCTTGTGGTATACCATTTTGTTGAATTTTTGTTTGAGAATATGTTCCGTCAACTCGAACTTGAAATTGTCTGTTTTCAAGAAAATTTGAAATGTATTTTAATATGTTACCCCTTATTAACCAGTTGCTGAGTGTTTTAATGATTGAATATTTCCAAACTGTATCATATGCTTTGGTTATATCAAAAAATATTCCAACACAATGTTGTTTTATTGCAAATGCTTCGTGGATTTCTGATTCTAAGTCAACGAGGTTGTCTTAAGTTGAGCGACGTTTTCGGAAACCACATTGTTCTGGAATAATTAAGTTGTTTGATTCTAGATACCACATAAGCCTATTGTTTATTATCTTTTCTAATATTTTACCTATGCTACATGTGAGTGATATCGGTCGATATGATTGTGGATCTGATTTTGGTTTAGTTGGCTTTAGAATAGGTATTATGATTGAATTTTTCCATGATTTAGGAAATACGTTTCTGGCTAGGATTATATTGTAGATTTTGAGTAGATATTTTTTAGATTGAGGGCCTAAATTTTTTAGGAATATAAACGGTATATTGTCGGGTCCAGGACAAGTGTTCTTGCAATTTTGAAATACATTTTCTAATTCTTCCTCTGTTATTGGTATATTTAGATCGTTATTATTTTGATCGTAATATTTTATAGGATTTGTTTCTTCTTTTATTTTGATTTTTAAGAAATTGGAAGTATAATTTAAGTTACTTGAGCTATATTCATAAGTAGATGCTAGTATATTGGATACTTCTTCTGGCCTTTTATAAATAGTGTTATTTTGAGTTAGAAAGTTAATTGATTTATGAGGTTTGGAACAAGACATTTTGTTGACTTTTTTCCATATAGCAGTTATAGGAGTTGAACTATGTATTGTGGTAACATATTCTCTCCAAGAGTCACGTTTGGCTTTTTTAATGGTATACCTAGCGACTGCTCTTAATTTTTTGAATTCTATAGAATTTTCTTGAGTTTTGTGTCTTTTGAATTTATTAAAAGCTTGTTTCGATTGTTTTAATGCTTCTTTGCAGTCATGATTCCACTAAGGTACCGACTGATGTTTGTAATCGTACTTAATTATTCCAACGTACTTTTTTGCTGATTCTGTGATTACATTTGTCAGAGAGTATATTGTTTTGTCTATATCTACATTGTTATTTAGATTTTGCAGGTTGTTTTCAACGTAATTTTGAAATTCTATCCAATTTGCGCCTTTTAAATTCCATTTTAGTTGTTGCGGGGTAGTTGATTGTAGTTCATTGCTTATTATGATAGGGTAGTGATCACTATCATATAGATCTGGTAACACATCCCATGTAAGAGTATGTGTAATTGATGGTTCGCAAATACTTAGATCTATACTAGAGCCTTCACCTGTTCTTATTTCAAAGCGCGTATGTTGTCCGTCGTTAAGAATATTTAGATTGATTTCTTCTAATATTTTTTCTATTTTTCGACCTAGAGATGTTAGTTTTGTTGAACCCCATAACGGATTATGTGCATTGAAATCTCCAATTATTATCCGTGGAGCAGGTAGTTGATTTAATAGGTTTGAAATTTCTTTTGAATCGGGTTCTTTATTAGGGGGAATGTAAATATTGCAAATTGAAAAAGAAATTGTGTCTGTGACTCTAATTCCAATTGCTTCGATAGTTGTTCTAAGTTTTATTGGTTTAGCGTCAAAGCTATCTTTTATGTAGATTGCTACCCCTCCGCTTGCAATTTTCGAATTTTCTCGATTTCTAAAAAAACAATTGAAATTCTTTAAGTCATGAGCTTTGTTGTTTTTGAAGTGGGTTTCTTGTAAACATATCAGACTAGGCTTATGTTTTGAAATTAATAATTTTAACATTTCTAAATGGGTATAATACCCATTTATGTTCCATTACTGGTAACATTGTAATGAAATTTTATACGAATATGTTATATGTGTGTGTGAATGTTTTTGAAGCTGATACTTCCTATGAATTTGTTTTTATATCTGATTCTCATAGAGGACGCTAGTTATACGGATCGTACTAAGTATTAGTCAATATAACTTTTTTAAGAGTATAATTATTAATCAAAATATCAAGTAAACTTAAACATCATTCAATTTTACACGAAAAGGATACTCTTGCTAAAACTCGAAACTGTGGACCGTTTTCGGAATATTTTGATTTGAACATTATGAACGGAACGATAATACTGGATATGAGACTCAGGTGTATTGAAAACCAACACACACCAATAGATATTTAAATTTCAAATCAAATCACAATATTAATGTAAAAAAGGGAATAATTAAATCCTTATACGATAGAGCCAAAATTACTTGTTCTAACAAAAATTCGTTCTTGGAGGAGAAACATTTGTTAATATCTGTTTTATTAAAAAAATATTATCCTTTATCGTTTATAAATAAGGAATTTTCAACAATCGCTTGAATAGAACAGAACAACTTAGAACGAGATCCTACAGCATACACAAGGAATATTACGAGGAAAATAACAAAACCGTACATAAAAGGATTATCAGAAAAACTTAAAAGAATAGGCAATAAATTCAACATATCAACAACATTCAAAACAACAAACACGTTGCGATCTATTTTGTCCAAAACCAAACCTAACAATGAACAAGAAAGGACAAAGAATTGCATTTATAAAATACCTTGTGAATGCGATCAGTTTTATTTAGGTGAAACATCAAGGCCATTAAATGTTAGAATAAGTGAACATCAATCTTATATAAAAAATAGAGGATTTGATAGATCTCAAATATGTAAACACGCATGGGATAATGAACATAGGGTTCAATGAAATAATTCAAACGTAGTCGTAAAAGAGAAGGATGGTAAAAAAACAAAGAAGCGGCTCTAATTATGCTAAATGAGGCCAATTGTGTCGCAAATTCCTCGGCAGAATGTAGTAGGATCTGGTTACCAATATTTAAAGAAAAAGTTATTAATAAAAAAATACCAGTATTAGTAAGTCAGTAACATATAGAGGATACATCATTTATATTTTTTAAATAACGAAACATATAAAATCAGAATTTTGGTGTTTATTGAAGGTAAACTAAATGCACGAACAAATACTTACCATGTCGGGATAGTATTATGAGATTTTTTTCCTGGTTTTTCCCTCATAATTTACTATGGAATCACTAACAGGAGAATTTTACTGTCATCATGTCATGTGTTTGTCTTTTTAAAGATGAATTACATGCTATGATTTTTTTCTGATGGATATTCTCAAGTTAAAGTTGATTTCATGTAATCGAATGAACTATCTTATAAACAAAGTCGTCCCAGGAGCGCAACTCAACAATATTGGCAATATCATTTTAAAGTCGTCTACTTTAAAATGCATAATGTATGTCTGAATTGTCAATATAAATAAGTCAGATAAAATTAAATTATTAGAAGAATTTTTCACTATGTAACAAAAAACAAAATTTGTTTAATTAACTGTTTGTATTTTGAGAACGATTTTCGAAGTGGAAATCGAAACGTCAATAAACGTATTTTTATCTTTAATTGTGGCTTATTCCCAGTTAAATAGTAATTAATTTAAAATGCCACAAAAAAATAGCTTCAGAACAATATTATGTTGTCTTGACGTCGACAAGCCACAATTCACCTTTGTGCTAAGACTTCATTCTTATAAAATCTAAAATATTTAATATTTCTTCCCCTGGTTTTTCGATTAAAATTCTTGCAACAGGCTACTGCACATCCCGGCATTTTAAAATGCTTGATTCAAAGTATTATCATTGAAATATTAAAAAACATAAATTACTGTATACACTTTATAAGCCATACATATACACCTAAAGCTATCAATATGAAATTAAATAGAAATACTTAACGAATTAACGTACATATTACAGTGGCTTCCCACGATCGGCGATTCTACAGATCATCGCGGACAGCCAATCAGCACGGACGAGAACGCACCGCAGACAGAGCTCTTCCTACGGTCCGTGACAGTCTGTGTAGGTCCGTGACAGTATTGCTTGATTATATCATAAAAAGGCCACTCAGGCTTGTAAACATTAAATTCGGCATTAAATTATTTCTCTTCTTTTTTAATTCTTTAATCGAAATAGTACTCTTCTTCAATTGATTTTTTATTCGGTTCCATACATCGTATATATCGGTTCCGTTTCTTATGCTCTGGTGCCGTAGAATTCCATAAATTTGTTTCATTTTGATACAAATTTAAAAAATCGAAAATAACTTCGTTTGTCCATTCCATTTTTTAGCAAAAAACTGCAAAACAACTTTGACAACACTACAAACAACTACTCGTGTCAGCGAATGAAAAACTTCTGACTTGCACTTGTCGTCTGTTAAAACACAGACGCGCTAGGATCGCGTTGCACGAGCATGTACCGCACCTTTGACGTTACCGACTCTAGATGAATAGGACGGACCAGCACAGACGTGCCTGCGCTACCACGGACGAGACCCTTCCCACGGTGGGTGGTGCGTGCTGGTCCGCTTACGTCCGTAATATCGCCGACCGTGGGAAGCCGCTTTTACACCACAATCTGTGTAAACAGTACGTAAATAAAAATGAGTTGCTTCGCACGTGACGTCTTGCGCCTAACTTGCCAGTTTTGATGGGCTAGCGAGCATACCGGTGTATCGTGATATTATAGTTATTTAACCAACAAATGTATTAATAAGGTCGATGAACAATTGAGATATTTTAACGCGTGTGCGGAGCGAGCAATGTCTCGAGTAATGTTCGAGATTATTAATCGCCATTTTAATTCGTGAGTTACAAAACTTTTCCGTCGGCCGTACTCTTCAGAAACAAAGATATCTTATGAAATCGTAGGCTTCGACGGCCAGAGTCAGAATTATAATTTGCTTGAATTATATCTTGAATTATTGCTAGCTACCCATCTTCCTGTCTTCTTTTTCTTTTTCTTTGTTCTCCTGAAGAAGCTACATACAATTGTAGCGAAACGTCGAGATGAACCCACTTTTGGATCACTCACAAATAAAAGATATCTTAGTTTAAATTTTTATTTACTTAACGATAAACAACAATTTCTTACCTTTCATTAACTTTATTCAAAGTTTAATTTTCTTTAGTGGTAGTTTTATGAATGTAAACATTAATATTCAAAATAGTACAATTACTGAAATTAAAGGAAGATATTGATAAATAATTATCTGCTGTATAGCATTTTGACAAATTTATATTTAATTCTTCGTGGACCTGTGTAAAGTCTGTGATAGAAGAAAAAGCGGTGGTGTTGAAGGAAGTACTGGACAAGGTTTAGTGGTAGTTTGTCCCAAGTGTTTTTTAGCCGTTTTTTTTTTTCTTGATAAACATAAAAAATGTTAATATTTATGTACTTATGTTTATATTATATTTTTTTATATTATAATATTTATATAATAATAATTATATTTTTTTATATATATAGTTTATATTATATTTAGATCTATCAATGGTTGATTTTAAACTTAAGGTTGATTTTAGCATCGAATATTTGGGCCACAAACTTGCTAGTAGTCCTTTTTCGGCAATATTTGAAAAATATGTCAACAATACAGATTCTGAATATCGTATTAGTTTTTTGTCACACGATGTAATAAATTCAGCGTATGTTTTTTTCATACAACACTCTACTTTTTTCATGCAATAAATTTAAAGATATTTCATTTGCAGTATTTGCCACTTCTGGTGGAGTTAAATTAACTCTTCGTCAATATTCATCTTTTGATTTTTTAAATACACAGAATTTTAAACAATAAAGTAGATAATGACATACAATGACAGATAGTACTAACAGCGCCTACTTCATTTTAAAATTTTTAGTGGGAATATAAATAAGGATATGTTTGGTTGCCTACACCACAGGTCACTGCCAATCACAGAGCGTTTAATTAAATTATGCAAGCAATGTTTGTTGTGTTGCCTATAGTGAAATCGTTCATTATTAAAAATTCATTCATTAATAGGGGGCATTAATCAATGATTTTGAGGTTGTTAAAATTGATCATAATAATACGCCCATTCCTAAAATATGGTTCAGAGATCTGGACTCTAACAAAAAATAATGAAAACATTTGGAAGGATGTTCCAAAAGAAAAGTACTAAGACCAATACTTCACTATCTACTAAGTACTATAAATATTTTACTTTAAAATTTAACAAAAAATCATTTTATTATTTGAATGCATTTAAGGACTATTTTTATGTTTTATATGCAGCCGTATATCATTGACCTTTTCAATATCAAGAACGCCGGATGCGGTCTTCAAATTATTTAATTATTGCAGTCATTTGCGCGAAATCGTCCAAATGAATCCAAATTGTTAGTTAAATACATTAAAGAGATTACGCCAATTAAGCTATTAGGTAAAATTGAGCTGCTGATGTTTTTTACACTGCTCAGGAAGCTTCTATCAAAATCGTGATAATTGCTCACCAAGCATGTGTTAAACGTGTCAGCGATAAAACGCTTATTATTTTAAAGTTTATTTTTTTATATCTAGTTGACAGGATATACCGAAATTTGATAAAATATTTATTTATCATTTAATGTATTTTTTTAAAGTACTTTGATCTCTAAATGAAAATCTAAATAGCACACTATAATTTAAAATGTTTAAAAGAAAAAATTTACAAAATAGCTGCATTGATTGCATAAAATTGATGAAAAACTAAGAAAAATGACAGGAAAAATATTACGAACATGTACAAGAACGTGGATCGAAGTATGTATATACAAAGAGGAAGGAGTTACATGACGTTACATTAGAAGGAATCACTAGTTTGTTAAGGAAACGACAACGAAAATCAATGAAGGAGTCCCGAATAACAAGAAATAGTCTAAAGCAAAGAATAGTTAAAATAGTAAAAATTGGTTAAATACGAAATAGCAGGGAGACCAAGGAAATATTCAGAAACAAAAAGATAAAAGCGCAAAAACAAAAGCACAAAATAGCAGGGATAAGAGATGTAAAGAAATTAATACAGTAAAGTATCGTTTTATGCAGTGCGTACGTTCCACATATAAGCGTATAGAAAAAAATGCATAAAAAGGGAATTATTTGCTCTGAAAAAGTAGGGATACGTCCTATAGTCTTCTAAAATTACAAAAAACCAAGACAAAAACAAAAAAGTTTATCAAAAAGTTTCTTAAAAAGAAATTAAAAGAAATGGATAAAAAGTATCTCTTGATACGTATTAGGATCCTACGTATATAGGATTTGTTTGCGTGAAATCAAATATTTGCTGCCTTTCTCCATTTTATTCGGATTTACTCTGTGTAAGTACTAGAAGCACAATTCGCTAAGGATTTCTGCTTAGTTGTAAAAGACATGTCGTGGAATGCAAATTTTAGATTCCCCATGTCTCTTTTATCAACGTCTGTTTGCTTTGCAATTTTTAGAAGGCTCAGATTATAAAGCAGAAATCTGAATTGTGTTTCGAAACTATTTTACGATTGTTGTAATTAGATGTCGCTACTGCGTCCGTATTGAAGCCATGTTATTGTTGCTTCTTAAAAGGCAGACAATATTGGTTTTTCACGTTGAGGACTCCTATGAATAGATCTTCTGACGAGACCTATTAGGTCGAAATACGTATCAAGAGATACATAGGATTTGTTTGCGTGAAATCAAATATTTGCTGCCTTTCTTCATTTTATTCGGATTTACTCTGTGTGAGTACTAGAAGCACAATTCGCTAAGGATTTCTGCTTAGTTGTAAAAGACATGTCGTGGAATGCAAATTTTAGATTCCCCATGTCCCTTTTAACATCTTTTATCAACGTCTGTTTGCCTTGCAATTTTTAGAAGGCTCAGATTATAAAGCAGAAATCTGAATTGTGTTTCGAAACTATTTTACGATTGTTGTAATTAGATGTCGCTACTGCGTCCGTATTGAAGCCATGTTATTGTTGCTTCTTAAAAGGCAGAGAATATTGATTTTTCACGTTGAGGACTCCTATGAATAGCTCTTCTGACGAGACCTATTAGGTCGAAATACGTATCAAGAGATACATAGGATTTGTTTGCGTGAAATCAAATATTTGCTGTCTTTCTTCAGAAAATTATAATCTTTCTCATCTACCGAACAGAAAATTTGTTTTAATAAACAAATTAGATCAAATACTATGCAGTTTAGTTGACAGGGACTCGCTCATTTTTCTGGTTCGAGATTTTTATTTAGAGATGCTGGAAGGTACGAGGTGGCCAGACACATTAAATTTTTTTTAACTTCTTTTATATTAAACCTTCTATCAAAGACTACTACACGCATCCAAGGTAACAAAAATCCTGTATAGATAAGGTTTTTAGCAAATATTGACATATTTGGTTTTGTTGTATTTAATCCTCATACATCTGATCATACTCCAAAAGATCAAATTTGAATTAAATAAATTTAAATCAAATAAAATAAAAAAAAAAACGAATGTTGAAGATTAATATTATGAAATTTAGGAAGAAGAATAAAGATTTTCTTAAATTTATGTTGGGTAGTGTAAATGTAAATTTATGATTGGTGTTCACATAATATATTTTTTAATCTGTGATTAATAATGTGACGTTATTTGCCCAATTATGTTAAAAAATGTATGCAAATAAAAATTTACTCTTCTTTGCTCTACTCTGCTCTATAAAAAGTTTTTTTATTAATTCCAATGACAACTTGCATAAAAAACTAATCAAATTATAATCATATCCGTAATAAAAACCTCAAAAGCACCAAAAATAGATTAATGACGAAAATTAACACAAATACAGATTATTGGAATTTCTGACCTTTTGAAGTGATGGCTAGTAATATATTACAGAAGTCGTTAAAATCTTTGCTACAAAAAGAGTTGTTAAAACCATAGTGGTGCATAAAAGTAAAGAAGCTTTGCACAACCTTATTAATATCTAAAACATGATAATTAAATTTTTCATAATATGGTCAAAATAGAAGTAGAATTTAGGGTATAGAACAGTATTTTCATGTTTTTGTTAAGTGAAAATATTGTACAAATAGTAAACTTTTTGTAGATGTTCAAATTTCAATAATGTTTTCTTCTTTTTAGGTAAGTACCATCAATAAATCTATAAACCTATAGAAATTTGGTAAGTTTTATGCATGCTTTAAAAATAGTCCATAACGTAATAAGTGACTTATGTACAGTGTCACCTTTTGAGCATTTTTAGCATAGCATTTTTCATATAAAAAAGCTTGCACGTCATTTAATATTTACGTCGTCAGAACCCCACAGCGTTGACAAAACATCAGAATAGTTAGTAAGTGAGGAAATTTTAAAATGTCAACTATTTGTCAAACTATTACATTAACAGTAAATACACTTAGTTTTAAGACTACTGCAACACATTAAAATACATAGGAAAACATTTTAATACAAAATTATATATTCTAAATTTTAAACTTACCTTTTTAGGGCTGTAACAGTAAAAACGTCCCGTCATTAATCCCTGTTCAAAATAGTCTATCTTATATGAAAGCTTATCAGCTTTCTACAGACTATTTGTTTTAGCATATCACAATTACAATACACAACAATAATTAGTTTAATTTGTAATTTAAAAATTTGTTTAATTTACTGTTAAAAATTAGTTTTTAAAACTATTCATATAAATTAAATATGCATTAATAAATACAATTTATTAATATACATTATATTATGATCAAATTGTGTAAGAAAGCAAAACACAAAATTCCTTCTCCAAAAAAGCGGCAACACTTAATACACTTTTGCCACGCGCTGAACTGTCAATAAGATTTGAAGTATTTCTGTATCAGTTGCATACAATTGTGAAATATATTTAATTAACATTATTATTTTGTGGAATATTAGACTTAAAGTGTTATTTCATAAAATATCTATTATTAATAACAAATGGTTTTGGTTATTTAATTAATATAATTCTAAAATTTCCAATATAATGATGATTACATTTTTCTGATTATTACACCATGTTGACGCCTATGAAAGATCAAGCAGTTCCGTATGGGTTTCGTATTATTAGTTGTGTTAGGAAAATTTGAACTCTAAGGTTGATGTTCTGGAAATTTTAAATACAAGTGACGTCACTTTGTATAAATCTTGACGTGCAAGTGTTTTACTTTGAAAAATGGTATATAATGATGCTTATTATGCAGAAAGTACTAATGTTGGAACGTACTTGTTAAGTTTTAAGGTTAATCCGACAGTTAGGTTATTCTTATTAGAGTTAAAGTAGTGATAATTTTGTTATTTTCAAAACACTCAAAAATATTAATTTTGTTTTACAGATAAAGCAATATTGTCCGTTAGAAATATACTTTTTTAGCTATAAATTTTCTAGTTGTGCTTTGCTGGCTATTAGCACGGTAACATCAACGTACCTGATGTTGCCGATGCTGGTTCCGTTAAACTTGATTCTACCTAGAAACTCATCTAATACTAATAGGTAAAGAAATAATAAATAAGACTTACTCACAATCAATTTAATTTAACTATCAGACGACAGGTTTCACTTTCTACAATATGCAAAGCATCCTCAGGTCTCGATACAAAGTTAAACAAATGCTGAAATGATAAAAAACCCATATTAGGGTGTTGTCTAATAACGATAAACACAGTAGATGTTGTAAATTACAATAATTATGCCAATATTACATGTCTGTGGTTTTATTTAGAAGAGTAAGTTGAATAAAAAGTATAAAAGTTTTAAAAGTTTAAACAGACAAGGTAACGCCCACAAATTGTTATAAAATAGTCTATTAGATTGTAATAAATTAATAAATGAGCAAATAAATAAAATAAACATTACTTACATGCCGGTACTCTATTAATTGATGGATGGTAGAACATGGTTAAAACTACTATGTATTGTTGAATGGAGAACTCAATTCTGTTATTGCAGTTGTTTGACAGTAAACGGGAAGTTCTTGAGGAGATAGATTTGATCCTTCATTGGATCAAATCAGTCATATTTACAAAGTTATAAATAAAAAACAAATATGTAAATAGATAAATAGTCTATCATAAGCACCTGATAAAATCATTAACCTAACTTCTCCTTTTTTCTAAACAAATTTACAGTTTTAATATAAAATCTAAGTTAGTCTAGGCCCAAACAAATTTAAAGAAGTGCGCAAGTCATCCCAACCAGTACATGCATTTGGCCGACTACTGAAATTATCGTCACGAAACCGTCATTGGGCGATCACAATTTTTGTTGGAACGGTCGGAAGGACGATGAGATGAACGATCATATTTTTGTTGAAACGTATTTTATTTAGTGCGCAGGAGCTTAACCGTTACGTGATGGTTTTTCGTTGTGTTGGAACAAACCTTATATTGCAACGATTATGGGCTAAAAATAAATTTGAAGAAAACCAAGTTCATGGTATTTACAAAATCACAAAATATCAAAGTTAAGCTAGTACTAGATAATACAGAACAAATATCTTCGTACAAATACCTTGGAGCATGGATTACAGAAGACACTGATCAGAAAAAAAAATAAGATGCCGCATTGAAATTGCACGGTTAACTTTTAATAGAATAAGAAATCTTTTTTGTAATCGCGATATCAATATATCGCTCCGGATAAAAATGCTTCGATGTTATATTTTCTCTACCATTTTGTATGGGGATGAAGCTTAAACACTTAACAAATCCAACATTAAAAACCTAGAAGCATTCGAAATGTGGTGTTACCGACGTATTTTGAAAATATCATAAATGGATCGCAAAACAAAAGAACAAGTTCTCGAACAACTAGGAAAACAATGCGAAGTTTTAAATTCCATAAAAATCAGGAAATTTGAATACTTGAAGCACATCATGGTAGGTGAATAATATGAACTACAAGGGAATATAATGCAGGGTAAAATCAAAGGCAGAAGAAGCGTATGAAGACCTAAAATCTCGTGGCTACGAAATCTCCGTGAATGGATAAAACGCAGTTCAATTGAACTATTTAGGCGCGTAACCAACAAAATTATAATTGCCAGAATGAGTTCTAATCTTCGATAGGAGCGGAACTTGAAGAAGAAGAAACAAATATCTTTTGAACCATATTTAACTTAAATCAATAATTGTTTTCTAAATATTCTTTAATCACCAACAAACACGTACATATTGAGATACTTGATTTTTAATTAATTTGTAATATGTTCCTTGTTACTTTTAATGTGTGTAAAAAAGAGTCTCAAAACTTAATTTCAAATGCAAATGAAACGTGTTTTAAATCGCTGAAGCCTATGATCCTGTGATGGTTTGAGTGTAGTTGAAATAAATTAATATTTAACTTTGAGTTAAAATAAACCGAAAAGTGCTTGTACAAGCTTTGAGCCGGAATTTGGACGAACTTTAACGAGGAACCAACTATTTCATGCAAATTTTTATGCTGTATGTACATAATTTTTAACATGCTGATTAAAATTATCTTCAAACTGTATTCATGTGAATATTTAGTATTTTATTACTTATATAAGTGACAATAACTTATAATTTACTATTTTGTGTGAGGTTTTGATCCAGATCCAAAGCTGTTTTCAAAATAAAATTCTTTTATTCTGTTTATTTAGTAATTTTGATTCCTTTGACGTACTTTTCATGTTCATTAACATCATATCCACTCCGGTATATCTAATTTTTTTTATTATTTTTATATGCATATTGATAATCTACTCTTAAACAGTACATTGAGTAATTATTAAATATGATGACAATATTGACTTGATTTGGGTACCGTCCAACGACAGTTCTTCATTGTTACCTATGTAAACAGGTCTTCTGACCAAGTCCTTTTCAGCTTTTGTTCCTCCATTGATCCATTGAGAATATATATATATATATATATATATATATATATATATATATATATAAAGATAGCATAGCTATGGTAAGGAAAACTATCGCAACCTATCAAATATGAAACTGGCATTAGACAAGGAGATTCGTTGAGCCCATTAAAATTTAATCTGATAATGGATAAAATCATAAGGAAAGTTAAAAAAAGAAGAGGATGTAGAACGGGAGAAAAGGAAATAAGGATAATATGCTACGCCAATGACGCCATAATAACAGCCGAAAATGAAGATGGCCTACAAAGATTAATTAAAGAATTGGAAGATACGGCGCTCATATACAACATGGTGATCTCAACAGAGAAAACTAAAGCGATAGTGATATCAGCGGAACCGAGACAATATAAACTAATCGCAAATAACAAAATATTAGAACAAGTGATGAAAACTGAATTCTTGGGAATAAAACTGTCAAGCTACGGAAAGTCTAAGAAGACGTACAAAAACAAGTGAACATGGCAAACAACACAATCTGGAGAAACAAATACCTCACAACGGAAACGAAAACCAGGATATATAAATCAACAATAAGCCCGATAATGACGTACACAGCGGAAACTCAAAGACTGCTGGAAATAACAGAAATGAAAGTCTTACGAAAAATAACAAACCGAACTCTAAGAGACATAATAAGAAGTGAGGAAATACGAGCGAGATGTGGTATAGAGGAAATAAACGCGTGGACCAAAAGAAGAAATGTGGAATGGAATCAACACATCGAAAGAATGACAGAAAATAGAATAGTAGGAATAGCAAGAGACAAATCGTCAAATGGAAGATCATTGGGACGACCGAGGAAAAGATGGTCAGACAACCTCAAATTAGGCCAAAAACCAAAGTAAAACAGGCATTAAATCTATTTATAAGGTAGGAAGAAGAAGAAGAAGTTCCTCCATTGATAGCTGATATAATTCATCCACTGATAATTTGGCTGTGGTGCGTTGAATTAGAAATTTTGGAATTGGCGTGAAGTGATACGGCATATATAACGGTTGGTGCTACTAGGTCATTGTGGATGGTTGCATTAGTCACGTACCAAGGGGCATTAGCTATCATACACAATGTTTTTGATTGGAAGGTCTGCAAAATTTCGTGTTTTATGGCTTGTTACAGGCCCAGAGTTCTACGCTGTAAGTCCATATTGGTTTATGTACGACTTTGTAAAGCAGAATTTTGTTCTTCAATGTTTTGACAGTTGTGACTTTCGGCTAAGTAACCAATTCATTTGTTTTAATTTTACATTAAGTTGAGTTTTTTGGCGTTAATGTGTTGATTATTGTGTTGATATGGAAATCGAAATACCAATATACTTGACGTATTTATTATCATTTGTGGTTGGGTTAGCTCTTCTTCTTCTTCTTCTTCTTCTTCTTCTTTTGGCATTATAACCCTGGATGGGTCTTTACCTGTCTGGCTATGTCCTTTCATTTAAATCTTTCTTGGGCCCTTATCCCTCATTGTCTTATATTCATGGTTTTCAGGTCGTCTTCCATGTCCACGATCCAACCATCTCGTCCTGGGCCTTCCTTTTTTCCATCTTCTTACCGACTTCCACTGTAACATTTTCTTTGTCGTTTTCGTCTTCTTATCGCTGAACCTGTCCCAGCCATGGCAATTTTTGACTTTTCACAAATCTAACAATGCCATACTTTTCATTCAGTTCATTAACCTGGTCGTTTCTCCTTATTCTTCATGTGCCGTCCTCATTGTAAAAGTACCCTTTGCATCTCATTATAATTTTTTGTTTCTCTGTTAGTAGTTCTCCATCCTTGTGTTTACATTTTGTCAATTAAGGTCTAAATGAATGTGTGCTTTCTTATATAGAATTTTTTGCTATCTTGCCTGTTGTTATGTTCTAGGATTTCTTTTACGTGTTTTTTTTCAAAGCCTCTCCCTTTTTTCTTCTACTGCAGTTCTGCATTCTTTCGTTCTGCAGTTTCCTCTGCAAATTTCGTTATTATGGTTTTTAATTGTCTTAATTCTTCCTCTACGGTAGCTCCTATCTAAGTCCGTTTATTTTGAGAGAGTATTTTGATATCCTGATATTTTTTTGAATTCTGATATTCTGATTTTGATATTCTGCAAATGAAAATTACCCACCCAGACGAACTCTATTATCGGTCCCAGTGGGAAATAGGAGTAGAGGCAGACCACGACTGAGATGGAGGGACGGTGTGGACGAGGACGCAAGGAAAATCGGCGCGGCAAATTGGCAACGGTTGGCGATGAACAGAAACGACTGGCGAAATAGACTGGGGAAGGTCAAGGCTCAACTAGAGCTGTAGCACCACTGATGATGATGATTTTGATATTCTTCTGTCTTTCTTGGACTTTTGAATCCTTTAACATTCCATTTTTTAATTTGGCTATTTTCCTTTTTGCCACTGTCCCGATTTTCTGAAGCAATTTTCGGAACCAGGGGTCCATTTTGACTGGTTTTATTATGCAAACTATGTTTACCAAATATGTTTACGAAAGATTCTTTTTTTCCCAGCTTAACATTAAAGTAGCTTAATGTTATAACAGCATTACTTCCTAAAGTACTCCATAGAATCTTTCAACCTACCTCGTCTTCATCAGCCTCTTCCGTTGGTACATATACATTATCCATTGTATCCAAGTTTACCTTTGAGTATTATAGTGCAAATTCTGTCTGATATTGGTGTTAATGTGAGATGGCTTTTTGCACTCTTTGGTTACTACAAACCCTACTCCTCTTTCACCTTGTCTTATTTCATTTTCGGAGTAGCATAGTTAGAACTTTTTTTACGAATTTTTCCCTGGCTCTTCCATTTGATTTTCTGCAGTGACAATATTTTCAACCCCGTATTTTTCAATTATTTCTGCCATACCATTAAGAGGGTTCACACATTCCAGGTTTAAAATTTTAAATACATAATCATGTCCATTTTTTTTTGCTGAGTTTTTCGTTGCGAGATCCGACCGTTTGTTTCATTAGCAATTGTATTCGCAACAATTGAGTTTTACTGGGAAGGGTTGTTAGCCATTCATCGAAGAACCAAGGCTCCCTTCTTCGTCAACCCTGACCCCATCTTCCACTGGTGTTGGTTACCCAATCTTCAGTGGGATTGCTCAAGCTACCGGTGTGTACCAACTTGGAGGTAAAGATAGGAATTGAGTAGGAGAGGCTGACTGATGATAACAGGGTACGTCATCATGTATTGCGCTTCACTACCCTTTTACACACCAATTATTCAAGCAAATAGTAATAAATGTCATACAACACTAATTTAAGAACCATATTCAAATGCATTATTTTACTACTTTATTCATACTTTTTGACGATTGTCTACCACAAATCACTTCTAAAACTTAAATAACCGTGACGTGAAAGATGAATTTTTTAATTTAAAACTCCGCGTTGTAACTGACAACAACTTAAAATGTTATTTCATCTTTAGCGAGAGTTTCACAAAACCGGTACAATTAAAAAATAAATTAATAAGTGACACTTCCCCATATTCTTTTGTACCCGTTTTGGCGCAAAACTTCTTAAGAAACCAAACTAATTAAAAACTTTCGCGAGAGTCTCAGAAATGTTCCTTTCGACTTGTTCGCTTCTAGAATAGCTGTGAAAAGAAAGTTGAAATACATTTACATCTCGAAGTCCGATTATTTATGCTCTGCAGAAATGGGCTGAAAAAAATTTATCTGAAGTTTAACAAGCTCTGTCCCAAGGATGTTGCTAGGTATAGTCGACACTATGCTTGGGAACATTTTGACATAACAGAAAGATGCTTTATTGTCACTGAAAATTGTACAATTTTATGGACAAAGCTTATAAAAAGTCAAAAAAATAACAATCCCAATTAAAATTTACTAAAATTACATAAATCGTCGATATCAATTTAACTAAATTGCAAAGTGCATAATAAATCCTTACGAACTAGTTTATGAATAAGTTTAAGCTGCTGCATGTAATACTCAAACATATATAAAAATACTTTAGTTACTTGTACCTTGTTAGTTGGTATGAAACACAATTTGGCTTCAGAAATGGACTGGGAACTCGGGACGCCCTCTTTGCACTAAATTTATTACTGCAGAAATGTCGAGATCAAAGGAAAGACGTCTTTGCTGTATTTATTGACTATGAAAAGGTCTACAGCATCACAAATTTATTATAATATTAAAAGATAAAGGAGTTGATAGTCAAGACATACGATTCTTAGAAAAGTTATACTGGCGTCAAGCAGCGACAGCTTGCATAAACGGTAAATCAACAGAAATATGTAAAATACAAAGAGGTGTCAGACAGGGTTTTATAATATACCCACTGTTATTTAATTTATATTCAGATAGAATATTTAAAGAAGCGCTGCATAATTTGGAATGGGGCGTATAAGTTAATGGAATTCTGATAAATACAATCAGATATGCAGACGATACAGTTATTTTAAGTGATGACATAAATGAATTACAATGCCCTTTAAATGCCATTGATACAGTGGAAAGAGAGTTTGGCCTAAACATAAACTGTTCAAAATCAAAACACATGGTGTTTAGCCTTTAACACATCAAGATGCAAGATTATATGTTGATGGTCATATAATTCAAGGAGTGTCCAGTTTTAATTATCTTGGTTGCCATATTACTGAACAACTAATGCATGGTTAAATGCTATATTTGGTCAGTCCTTTGATAAGGTTTCGAAGCATGGACATTAAAAATATCCACCATTAATTGTCTGGAGGCCTTTGAAATGTGGCTGCACAGACGTATACTACAAAATCCAAGGACCGCTATGCTGACAAATGTGGCGGTCCTTGAGAGAGCAAATGCTGCTCGCGAGCTGCTTGATAACATCAAATGTAGAAAGATATCCTATTTTGGACACGTAGTAAGGGGAGAACGATATGATATTCTTCAACTTATTATGATGGGTAAAATCGAAGGACGTCGAGGAATTGATAGAAAGCAGGCCTCTTGGTTGAAGAATATCAGGGAGTGGACAGGAATAAAGAAAGTTGAACAACTCTTTAGAATAGCTCGAGACAGAGACAGTTTCGCCATGTTAATCGCCAACGTCAAGGGACTTGATAGGGCACGTTAAGAAGAAGAAGACTTGTACCTATACGTACTGTAATTTTTTAGTTATTCGTTAAGAAACTCTTCCACTTAATAGTAAGGTATTTCAGATATATAGCCTTTGTCAATTTACGGAACTTAAGAAAAGAACTGGTAGATTTAAGTTGCAAATGGAGATGGTTGTATATTTTTTTCCGAACATAATATAGATTTCTTTACTAATTGAGTGAACGGGATCGGTAAATACACATGTAGGTATTTACGAATTAAGCAACCACTTTCTAGAATTTATAAAGAGGGAAGAGTTCGAATCCCGTGATTTTTGAATTAGCTTCTGCAATGTGTTATTCTCATCATCATCATCAGTAGCTCGACAACCCTTTCTGGGACCTGGCTTGTTCTAGGATTTTCCGCCATTCTGTTCTGTTCTTTGCTTTGTTTTTCCAGTTGGTAATCTTAAGTGTTTTCAGATCTTGTTCCACTTGTTCCATGTATCTAAGTTTGGGTCTTCCCTTTGATTTTCTCCCTACTGGTGTTTGCCTCATTATATGTTTTGGCGTTTCAGTCTCCAACATCCGTTCAATATGGCTCATCCAGCACAAACGTCCGATCTTTATGAATATTACGATCTCGGGGTCATTGTATGCTGTGTATAGTTCAAAGTTATATCTTCTGGGCCACATGTCATTTTCCTTTACCCCCTTATATATTTGTCTAAGGATTTTTCGTTCAAATGTAAATGTGTTATTTTACTGATGCCAAAATGATACCGTATTGGTATTTTTTGTAATTTAAAAATAACATCAGATTAGGCAGCTGTACTAGAACTCCAGATAGGAAGCCCACATCGAATATGAGACTCGAACAAACACATACTCAATTTCCAAAAAAAAAAAAATTTAATGTTTGGGCAGGTATTTTGGGAAACCACATAATTGGGCCTGTTTTTCTCAATACCAAATTAACCGATGAAGTGTATCTGGAGATGTTAAATGCAATTGAATTGTTAATACTTGTAATTCTGGAGGATAATCCAGGTGAATTCGGCAAACTTGGAAATAACGTTTCAACAAGATGGTGCTCCTGCACACCATTATGGTGCAGTAAGACGTTATCTCGATGAGGAATATCGTGGTAGATGGATTGGACGACGAGGTACGATAGAATTGCCAACTCGGTCACCGGACGTCACACCGTTAGTTTTTTCTGTGGGGATATTTAAAATAAAGTTTATGCTACAGCACCCGACAATATTAACATTTTGCAAAAACGAATTATTAAAGAATGTAGGGCATTTTCCTCCGACACATTTAAATGAGTACAACAAGGGTTTAAAAATGGGCTGCATTACTGTCCGGAGGTAGATGCAGCACATTTGGAACACTCACTATAAGAACTGGTTGTTAAATATTCATTAGTTAAATATGAAACTACAATTTATTACAGTATTTATTTATTTATTCATCAAAAGGAGCTTAAACTTAAATAAAATTATTATGACTGAATAGAAATTTTCACTACTTTTCAAACGAGGTATTATTTTCCATAAGGTCCCATTTAAAATTATCTGTCACAGTGGCGTTGTAACGCCATCTGTCACTATTACGTCAATTGTCATGACTAGTTGAGAAGCCTACGTCTGTTTATTACCTCCCTCCAAATTTCACTATTATAACAATAACCGTTCAAAAGATACGAGGGGGGAACGGACTTTTGACTAGCACTATATATGTTGTATATTTATACTACGATTTATTATCACATCTTTTGATTGTATTTACTCTCAATGGTTAAACAAAATAATTTTTAAAAATGCCGAGTTTATAGTGTAACAAAATAAACAATTTTTTGTGAGAAAAATTTAAAAACGACTAAATCTATTCTAGCATTTTACTTTTTCAACGGAACTTTTCAGTGTACAAACATGTCATCGATTCATCAAAATGTTATTTTAACACAATAGAACACAACGTAACAGAGAGTGAGGCCATTGCAAACATGCAACTTCGGGGTTGCGACCTTGGACTTTCTTCGAGGCAAAAATTAACTATAGCCCAGTTTGCTGTAAGAAATAAAATGATTAATAATAGATAAGATCAATTTTTGACACTCAAGCGTAAACATTAGAAAATAATATTGAAGAAAAACTTATAACTTAATATCAAAATTTTTAAAAAAGCTATTTATATGGCATACTTAAACGGTACTTTCAAAAGGAAGTTGCTACACTGAAAAGAATAACGACTATTTTAATGGGAATAGGCCACAATTAAAGGTTAAAACAAGTTTATTGACGTTTCAATCTCCACTTTTAAAATCGTTTTCAAAATACAAGCATTATTACATATTAAACAAATTTTGTTTTATGTTACTTGGTGAACACCTTTTCTAATAATTAATTTTATTTGACTCATTTATATTGATAATTCAGACATATATTATATTTTAAAGCAGACGTCTTTAAAATTATATTACCAATATTGCTGAGTTGTGTTCCTGGGACGACTTTTTTGTAAGATAGTTTATTCGATAACATAAAATCAACTTTAACTTAAGAATATCAGTCAGAAAAAATTATAGCAATTAAATCGTCTTTAAAAGACATCCTCATGCCATGATGACAGTAAAATTCTCCTGTTAGTGATTACATAGATGACAAAAAAACCAAGAAAAAAATCTCATAATACTATCCCGACATGGTAAGTATTTGGTGTTACTACTGGGAGAAAAGACCTGATCGAATGCATCTTTGATGCTCTTGAATCCGAGTTTTGACGGAACGACCAGTTTCGCCAATATACACATGTCCACATGAACAAGGAATGGAATAGACACCACAGGAAGATAGGGGCGGTAATGGGTCTTTAGGAGAGGGTAGATATTGTGAGATTTTCTTGGGTGGTCGAAAAGTAGTCCTGATACCTTCTTTGCGAAGAATTTTGCCAAAATTCTATACCCATTACCGCCCCTATCTTCCTGTGGTGTCTATTCCATTCCTTGTTCATGTGGACATGTGTATATTGGCGAAACTGGTCGTTCCGTCAAAACTCGGATTCAAGAGCATCAAAGATGCATTCGATCAGGTCTTTTCTCCCATTCTGCAGTTGCAAAACACTGCCAAGAAACCGGTCATTCCATATTGTTCGAAAAAACCCATATTATTTCTAAGAGCCCCTTCTTTTATTCCAGGAAAATCCGCGAATCTCTAGAGATCCGAAAAAATCCACATAATATCAATCGAGAGGAAGGATACTACTTGTCTCCCATCTGGAATCTCAGTCTAGAGCCGCCGTCCGGTCCTGCTACCACGATGCAGCCACATGATTGGCCAGCGCGCGCTTGTTGACGTTCGCGCCACGGAGTGTGCCGATACGTCCCGACACGACAGGTCACCGCGACTATAAATATAGCGGTAGCGGAGTAATCGTCGGATTCACTCCCCGCCTCTCGACGCGTTAGTGTTCTGAGCTGTTGGACGTGAATCCCTGTCCTGGCATTTGGTTTTCACCTCTGGCTGCGTTAAGTAGTTGAGTTACTGTGACCAAATGCCCATCTTGGTAGTTAGTATTCGCCTCTGGTTGCGTTGAGTAACTGAGTTACCGTTGCTAACTACCCATCTTCCTGTCTTTTGTTTTCTTTTTCTTTGTTCTGAAGAAGCTACATACAATTGTAGCGAAACGTCGAGATGAACCCACTTTTGGGTTACTCACAAATGACACAGTCCAAACCCGGAAGACGAATAAGCTATAATTCTGTCTCTGGCCGTGGAAGCCTACGATTTCATAAAAACGAATATATTCGCATCATATCAGTCACGTCCAGTATCGGAAACGTTAAGTGAAAAAACAAATAACGATTATCAATTTTAATTTTTTAAAAATGTATTGCTCATCAGATGAAGAAGAAGCACTCGCAATGTTTGCACTAGAAGATGAAAATTTGAAGTAAAGTAATTACCAGCTTTTTCTGAAAATACCGACATTGATAATTTTATGATTACAACTTTATAGGAAAAAAAGAAAATGGGTTCACGATATCAACCTTGAAAGAAGAGAATATTGCGAATTTCATGCATTAATGCCAGAATTACGAAGAGATAAAAAAGATTCTATATTTATTTTAGAAGGCCAATAAATTGTTTCGATGAACTTTTGCATCTTGTAGAAAATGATATACGAAAATCAGACACAAATTATGGAGAAGCGATTTCCCCTGAAGAGTGATTAGCCATTACATTGAGGTGAGAACAAGAAAAATATTAAACTATTTTAAATAATAAGTAAATGTAATTTAATCAACACATAATAATAAAATTCGTTTCTCGTGAAAATATTGAGTCATATCACCAGTCCTTGTATTTAGGAAAAAAAATAGATTTATTTGTTGAGTGGGTTGAATGAGTGGAGGTAGTTTGAAGCAGAGGATGGATCCTGTAGTGACGCTGATTGGTAGCTAACATAATCTTCCTTGTTGGTAGAAGCAGAGGACAGACCCTGCAGTGAGGCTGATTGGTAGCTAACATAATCTTCCTTGTTGGTAAGGTTAATTAAACCATTTTATTCTTTTATGTCAATAAAATCTGTTTCAATGAAAGAGACGAAGAGAAGATTTGTAGAAGATTCCTCTAATTGAAGAAGCTCCTGTTCCATGAAGACTTGGCCAATTTTCATTTTTATTTCTATTTGTCTTTTAGGAGAGAAAGTTTTTAACGTACAAGCGTGAGTCAAAAAAAGGTGATTGATTGCCTCAAAACTGACTTTTTTTGCCTTCAAAATAAGTTATCCATTTCTTTCACAGATGTAGATAGTTGAGAATGGCGTTTTCTGTTTTCTTTGGTGGCAATGCGAGTTTTACGCTCAGAAGTAACTTTAGGACCCCCAAATGACCTAGGTGTAACTGCTGAGGGTTGAACCTGAATGATATCGGTGTTCGATGTTCCTGAATTGTTTGATTGAGTGTCTTGTGAACTAGATGATTTTGCTCTCCCAATTTCATTCTCAAAAGACTCTATATTTGTCAATTCTGTATATTCTGGTACTCGGACATCGCTAACGTTAGATGTAGCTTTTGCAAAACTTAAGAATGTTTTAAATGCATCCATCTGATCTGCCCATATCCATTTTTTCGTAGAATTTGCCGCCTGTCAAGTTTTAGTTTTGCTGGTTCTGATATACTTGGCATACCTATCTCGCAAATTTCTCCATTTTTTCTTTATCTCATCCCCTAAAAAAATTATTTTTAACCGGAGATTCATTCTATATAATTGGCCATAGTTTTAAAGTTGGTTTCTCGACAGTAAGTGACATAGTTGTAGAAGTTTGTGAAGCAATATGTAGAAATTTGCAATTAACATATTTACCCGAACTAACTACAGAAATATGAAAAAAATCTGAAGAAAGCCTTAGAAATATTTAGCAATTTCCAAATTGTATTGTAGCATCGATGGCAAGCATATTACTATAAAATGTCCAGACACAACTGGAGCTAATTACTGGTGTTATTTAAAAAAGTTGTCAATAGTATTGTTGGCTATTGTTTGTGCCAATTATAAATTTATTATGATTGATATTGGTGGTTTTGGTAAAAATAGTGATGGTGGAATTTTCAAAGTTTCCAACATGGGAAGAAGATTTAAAACAAATTCAATGAATGTTCCTGAGCCAAAAAATCTTCATGGACAAGATAAACCTTCAACTCATGTTATAATCGGAGACGAAGCATTTGCTCTAAAATCATATTTGTTAAGGCCCTTTCCATACAGCCAAAGTAAAACAGATATTTTTAAGGAAAATTATAATATACGGCTCTGTAGAGCGAGAAGATTGTAGAAAATGCTTTCGGTATGCACAAAAATGGCGTATATTCTACAGACCAATCGAAACAAAAGTTGACACTACTATTAAAATTGTGAAAACTGCATGTATCTTACATAATTTCCTAAGAACAAAAAATGTGATGATGGATTTATCGAACTTTTAGAGCCATCAGAACCTGAAGTTAGAGCGTTTCTAGATTTTGATAATGACCCAAGGAGAGCTGCGAGACTAGCATTGTCTGTCCGAGACAGATTTGCAACTTTTTTTAATTCAGGACTATGAACTAAAATTTTTGTATTTTACTAAATGTAATAAAATTCAATATACATACCATTTTCGCCTATTTCTTCTCCTATTTTACTCCAAACCTTATCCTTTTTTCGAATATTCTTGTAATCTTCATGGGAAAGATCATATAAAATGGGATATTGTCGAACTAATTCAATCAATTTCTCCATAATAAATTATTACCGCACTACGAATCCGGACAAAAACGCAGTCGATGACGAACTAAAATTTCGGACGAATATTTATGCAGACAAATCGCTCTTACAACAGTAAAATTCGTGTGAGTCTAAACTTGTCAATTTAGCATAGTTGAAATAATTTGATGCGAATCGCATGCGGTGCGATTTTTCGCAACAGGTACGAATAATTCGCATTGGTTTGGGGGAACCTTTAATGTCTAAGAACGATAATACAAAAAATAATTTTTATCTATGAAAACAAAGTCTTGTGAGTCAAAAAGTTCAAATTATATCGTTTGGTCAAAAATATATCTAAGACATATTTAAAATTAAACACCAGTAGACATAATCAAATACTTTTTGTTGTCTAGCGTACCGGTCTATTTCTGCGGAGTCCGTAGTGTTTTATATTGCCTATATTTAGCCGTGAGATGTCCAACAACGGGGATTTATCGATCAGAAGAAAGTTCGGCGACAATTAAGAGTCAAAGGGGTTGAACTAAAAGGAATGCGGTCTAATTCGGGCAGAAATCACGTAAGTTTTAAGGAGAGAGTTTCGGTTCTTTTGTTTTTTCAGCCTTTCGTAAAGATCAGTTTGGTTGGATCGGTTTCGGTTTGAGGACGGGTGGATAAAATACGGTCACGCTGAAGTTCTATTTTGTATTTTTGCGTAGGCGGTAAGTCAGAGTTCGCAAAAATTCATTTTCTTTTTCGTAATTTCCCATATTTCCAATATTTATTTTTGTATACCCATATATAGTTTTATATACAATAACTACAAACTGGAAGATTTTTTGAAAATCCATATGTGGTTTCGCTTACATTATACAAACATATTTTAAAAAAATGTTCTTACAAAAATACAGTAGTTATGAATAATTGTGATAAACAATTCCTTTTTTCATTATAATATAAAAATACTTTACACTTTATACATTTGGTGTACGTTTGTTTTGTACATATTTGAAACTGTTGGCGATATTTTTGGCATTCTGGCATGTCTCCATACGCACACAATTTAATGGTATCTCTTGATGTCTTGAACGAGTTTTTCTTGTTCTTTTTATTGGTATTGGGGTTGTTCCATTGGTTATTACAGGTGGAGTTCCTTGATGACTAGACGTTGGAGTTCCTTGATGACTAGACGTTGAAGTTCCGTTCTGCTCTACTGAATGTCCTCTCTTTCTTGGTAGTGACTTTTCAGATTTATATAAATGTTTAAGAAGGTCTTGTTTAAAGTTAAATAATGGCATATAGCAATTTTGTTCATTTTTTCTAAGCCGGAGTATCTATGAGTTCACAACACATAGAACCAACATATGAAAAAAAATGTAACATGTTAATTTCCCCAAAAAATACAAAATGCATGGTTACAACAGCAAATTTACCAAGATGTAAATTGGAGCTGGAAGAACAGATAATAGAACAAGTGATGGAGTTTAAATATCTAGGTATCACATTATCTAGCTACGGAAAGCTCGAAACCGACGTGGAAGATCAAGTGAATTTACAGACCGGCAGAATTCACAAAACACTCATCAGACCAAAAATGACATACGCGGCAGAAACAAGATCTGATACAGAGAAGACAAAACAGGATGTTAGAAACAGCAGAGATGAAAATACTTGGAAAAATTGATGGTAAGACACTATGGGACGAAGCTAGAAGTACAGGTATACGACGTAGATCAAGAACTGAGTAAGAAATAAAAGAGTAGAATGGAACGATCATATGAGCCGTCATATAATGATAACAAATAGAGGAGTAAAGGCGACAAGAGACGGTTCCCCGATAGAAAGATGGTCAGTAGGAAGACCACGAAAACGATGGATAAAAAGTAGAAGAAGAAGAAATTGCATCATAGAAAATAGCTGTGTCATCTGCAAAGCTTATTATTTTACCTGTAATATTCAGTCTGAATAAATCATTGATGTAGATATCGAAGAGAATTGGTACTAAGACTATTCCCTGCGGGACTCCATAGGATGTAATGTTTCCCTTACCAATTTCTATATCTATATAAATATGTTGCCTGTTTAAAAGATAATTATATAGGACATTAAATACCATAGCCATGCAAGCCCTCAAATACCATATTGTTTAAGTTTAGTTAGCAATATTTGGTGTGATACAGTGTCAAGTGCCTTTGATAAATCTACAAATATACAAAGAGCTTTGCAGATAGAAACTGTTAGAGCGCAGACTGCATCTTCAGTGGTTTTTCTTCTTGAAATCTATACCGACATTCATATAATATATATTAATTTTTTTTTAATTTGTAAGTCTTAACTATTTTTCCTAATATTTTGCCTATGTTTTAGATTAGGGTGATAGGCCTATAATTCTGACAATATATTTCTTCGCCCGATTTAAATAGTAGTATAGTAGTTCCTGTGTGCATAATATCTGAAAAAATGTCTAAATTAAGACATGTATTTATTATATATGTTAAGGGGTTTGAAATCTGTTGGGTAATTCCTTTTAAAGTTTCAGGTCTCAGATTATCATGTCCTGGTGATTTTTATTTGTTAAAGATTTTATTCAGTTGGCTCAGGAATCATTTTTGCATATCGTTTTCCCAAATTGGTAGAGTAATCAATCTCATTGGATATTATTTATTTATATTATTTATTTATTCAATTAAAGAAGAAGAGAAATTTTAGGGAATTGTTATAATTGTTTTAGTTGTTTGTTCTTCTTATTGACTTAATAAGCTTTATTGGTATGATGATACTTTTTGTTGTTTTGATATACTGTAACGATAAAACTACCAAAGAGAATTGAAATAATATCATAAAAATAATGGGAGTAGGGAGATTATTTTTAAATAAATAATAAATAATAAGAATATCAACCTTAAAATGGAACTGGGCAGGGCACGTCGCGAGAACGAAGGACGGCAGATGGACAAAACGCATTCTTGAGTGGAGACCCAGACAAGATGCCTTTAAGAATAGAGGACGACCACCAACAAGATGGACGGATGACCTGAAACGGACACATCAAAATTGGATGCAGGCGGCTCAGGACAGAAATTTGTGGGGTGAACTACGGGAGTCCTATGTTTAGCAGTGGACGAGTATGGGCTGAAGATGATTATAAAAATAATACCTCAATCAACCATGCGAGCTTATCGTTTATGCTTGGCCTAGCTTGGTATCTCAACTGTTAGTTCGTCTTGTCTTATACTAGGAATCAAACCATGAACCCTTAGTTGATAACAAATAAAACAATTATTTAACTCATCATATTTATTAAAAAAAAAAATAAAAAAAAACAATCAACAAGCATTGGTAGGCTTTATATAATATCCCATAAAACTAATAGACTGGTAATAGAGCTAATAAATCCTTGAATACGGCCAATAAACTAAAATATAAAGAACAGCTTGTATTAAAGACACATCAAAAGGGGTCCTTGCCAGTTTACCAAATTACAATTAAACAAATAGCAGATGACAAAGATAAAACGAAATATAATTATTATTAAACTTAGTTAAATTCTTTGTAAGATTCCTACATGCATATAACTGAAAACGTGCTTTCGAAAGAAGTAAGGTTATGAATGAAATTTGCTGTTATGAAAATAGTAAATAAAAACTTACAACCAAAGAAAAGAAAACATAAAGAATTAGTGACTAAAGAAATACTACTATTAATGAATTAAAGAAAATCATCATCTTCTTCTTAACGTGTCCTATCAAGTCCGCTTGACGTTGGCGATTAACATGGCGAAACTGTCTCTGTCTCGAGCTATTCTAAATAGTTGCTCAGCTTTCTTTATTCCTGTCCACTCCCTGATATTCTTCAACAAAGAGGCCTGCTTTCTACCAATTCCTCTGCGTCCTTTGATTTTACCCATCATAATAAGTTGAAGAATATTATATCGGTCTCCCCTTACTACGTGTCCAAAATAGGCCATCTTTCTACATTTGATGTTATCAAGCAGCTCGCGAGCAGCATTTGCTCTCTCAAGGACTGCCACATTTGTCAGCATAGCCGTCCATGGAATTTTTAGTATACGTCTGTGCAGCCACACCGTATAAGAGGACTGACCAAACGTAGCATTTAACCATGCGCTTTCGAAGTTGAAGTTGTAAGTTATCATTACAGAAGAATGACCTCATTTTAAAAAATGTCATGCGGGCTATCTCGATTCTACATTTTATCTCTTGATTTGGATCTAGTTGTTTTAGTAATATGGCAACCAAGATATTTAAAACTGGACACTCTTTGAATTATATGACCATCAACATATAATCGTGCATCTTAATGTGCTAAACGGCTAAACACCATGTGTTTTGTTTTTGAAGAGTTTATGTTTAGGCCAAACTCTCTTTCCACTGTATCAATGGCATTTAAAAGGCATTATAATCCATTCATGTCATCACTTAAAATAACTGTATCGTCTGCACATCTGATTGTATTTATCAGAATTCCATTAACTTTCACGCCCCATTCCCAATTATGCAGCACTTCTTTAAATATTCTATCTGAATATAAATTAAATAACAGTGGGGATAGTATACAACCCTGTCTGATACCTCTTTGTATTTTACATATTTCTGTTGATTTTCCGTTTATGCAAGCTGTCGCTGTTTGACGCCAGTATAACTTTTCTATGAATCATATGTCTTGACTATCAACTCCTTTATCTTTTAATATTGTAATTAATTTGTGATGCTGTACTCGATAAAAGGCCTTTTCATAGTCAATTAATACAGCAAAGACGTCTTTCCTTTGATCTTGACATTTCTGCAGTAATACATTTAGTGCAAAGAGGGCGTCCCGAGTTCCCAGTCCATTTCTGAAGCCAAATTGTGTTTCATCCTGATCTTCTTCACATTTATCTCTGATTCTACTGTGGATGATGCGTAGAAATATGTTCAAAGTGTGGCTCATAAGGCTTATCATTCTATAATCGCTACAGTTTTTTGGACGTTGTTTTTTTTGGTAGTGTTATGAATTCGGACTTTAGCCAATCTTCAGGGATATCACCAGTCGAATAAACATCATTGAAAAGTTTGACCAGTATTCCAATGTTCTCCTCATTTATAATCTTTAACATCTCTGTCGGTATGTTATCAGGACCAACGGCTTTCTTGTTCTTTGCAAACTTTATAGCATGCAGTATTTCTGATTTTAGTATTTCTGGTCCTTCACCTTCAACTGAAGTCTCCGGTTCTTCGGGTCTATCATCATTATACAGTAGGGTGTCCCGTCTTTGCATAAAAAAATTTCTTTTTGAGCTACACTATCGCAAGACGTATCCAAATTTGCGTAATTTTCCAGAGATTATAAAAAAAGTAAAATAAATACGATAGCACGTCACCTTCAGGGCTCTACTAGACTTTAAAGTTTTGTAAATTTTACGTTTGTACAGACCTAAATCATATACTTCAAATAATACACAAATTAAATTTAAAAGATATTTTATTATTAAAATTAATGAAAAGGTTCAAAACAACTTAACAAACAAAATAGATCCTATATTTGATGACAAAAACTTAAAATTTGAACTTATTTTTGTGTCCAAAATTTGGCATTTCTGCCCGAGACTGCAACCTGGTTCTGATAAAGCTATCTCTAGAAGTAGCATCAGTTACGTTCTGCGAGGCTTCTGTAATCAGTTTAACACATCTTTCCACAGATTGTGTGTGGCAGGGAAAGTCAAAAATATCCAAGCTTTTATCTTTTACCATGATGTGAAGGTCCTCAGTAGAAATATGCCGAAGAACCGGCGGTGTTGTAACCTGACATTCGTGCCACATAATAATATCGGTGTAATCTTTAGCAGAGAAGTTAATTTTTGGTGTTTTAAATATTCTGCGTTTATCGTTACTTTCAGTGTCTCTAGCTTTTTTTATTCTTCGCCATGCCAGCTCCCTAATGTGATCTCTATCATCAAACAACATACTCACAAGTAAGTTTTCTGGGTGGGCAAAAAAGGCATTTCTTTCGATAACGGTATCCACAACAGATCTTAGATTTTCGGGTAGAAATCGAGAGTACATAATTAGTTGAAAAATATGCTTTGCTCCATCCTTAAAAGACGATTTTTGCTTAATACTGAACCACATCGGAGCATATACTTTAACAACATAGTTTACAAGCAATTGTAAATTTTCTGATGGATTAAGCGTACTTACATAAAGTCTGAGTAGACGATTAGCAGTAGTAAGCCATCTGGAGTGCGCCATTTTTCCAGGTTGACGGTTTGCCAATTCAGGAGTACAGAAACCGGTTAATACTGCTTGACATATTTCATATAGATATTTTTGATCTGTACTTAATTCATTGACTACATTTTTTGGCAAGTCAGGCAAATTACCATTCATACCAGAAAAAGTCACGGTGGGGCTGTTTTCATAAGCAACTAACTGTTTTCCAATAGGTCCGGAGTATTCTCTAGGACCCGAAGTAGAACCATCTATGGTCAGGAACAAGTGACGAAACGGTAACTCATTGGCATGAAGCAAACAAACGCACCATTGTAACGGTCTCTCCAAATACTCCTCTAAATATTGAATCACGCCACCCTTCCAGCCAGTATTAGTTGCAGTTCCATCACATCCAACGCAAATTACAGCATCTAAATTCAAACTTTGACCCTCAAAAAAGTTGTGATCGAAGTAAAAATTCCATTTGCAGTGCCACGACTAGGCGTTGTATGTCCCAAAAAAATTGATCCGGGTTCTGATAACAATGAGATGTGTTCTTCCAAAATCTCTTTGCGATGGTAACGATTCCCTATTTTCTCATTTATCAGGGTCTTGTCCTTTCGTCCATCAAAGTAAATGCTATTTACAACAATACCTGCAACATCTTTTGAAGCATCTCTTCGGGCTTTACATACAGCTCTGTGGATTTTGTTTTTATCAATAACCAGTGTCAGATCTTCGGTAGAAACCAAACCCACATCAACCAAAACGGCAGAAGCAACAGCAGCAACAGATCGCATCGATAAACCGTATCTATCACTGACTTTAGCAACTGTTGGCAACGGCAACGTATTTCTATTAAACGTGGAAGTCAACGGTGTCTCTGTTGAGAAAGAGTGAGGCACTGCTTCTTCATCACAATTTTCTGATATAGAATCGGTCGTTTGAGTAACACACAACTTTTTTGTTGCCCTCATTGATTCTTCCATTTTTCTCTGCTGTCGTTTTATGAACCTGGCAGTTTCTTTCTTATCAACACCGCCTATAACCATTTTCCTGTCATTTCTTTGATCCAACAGAAAGTCTCTATCATTGATGGGAACTTTTTTATGTTTTAAACAGGAACAAGATTGAATAGAAATACATTTACAAGCAGCAACGTCGAAAAGATTTTCAGCTGACTCTACAAAATACTTCACTTTGTTTTCAAAACTGTTATTTCGTTTGATTTTGGGGTGTCGTTTCAAACTGAGGTACTTTTCGAAATAATATTTTAGTAACTGAATAATCCGTTCCTTAGTTACGATTGGAATCGAAGCTTTTGTCCAAATATTAATAACTTCTTCAGAAACAATGGCATATATTTCTGAATTGGATGGATCCTTTCCATTATACTTTAATTTTAGATCGTTCTTCACAAATAAAATATATTTCATAACATCTCTTATAGTTGGTAGCTGTCGATCGTCAAGTTCTTTGTAAGGTCCCATAATAGAACAAGTAGTCTCACTACGCCTAGAACTCATGATTTAAAACTCACAAAATCAGCTTTTGACACTAGAACAAACGCAACTGTAATGATGTTGAACGTCGAACGACGTGTCGACCACACCCCGAGCCACCTTCTCCTTCTACTTGTCTTTCTCCTACCATCAAAGCAGATCTGACGTAATCAAAGTTCACAGAATTCTCTAACTAAACTTTAACGTAACGTATAATACGACGCAGTATTATACATTATATACAATAGTACAGTACAATCTCAATTTATTTTAGTTCAGGAGCCGAAAAAATATTATCACAAAAATGACAATTTTTCCAAATTTTGAATATCTGTAGAACCCTTAAGATATATTTTTATTTTATTTTTAAAAATACTGTGATAATCTATTGGCAATTACATAAATTTTAAGAGGTCTTGCATTAAATAATGTTTTATATTTAGTTCAGGATGCGAAATTAAGTATAGTGAAATATTACCATAAAAATGACAATTTTTCAAAACTTTAAAGTTTGGTAGAACCCTAAAGATATATTGTTATAATTTTTTTAAAATTATTGTGATAATTTACGAGCAATTACCCCAATTTCAAGAGGTCTTGTATTAAACAAAAACAAAAAGCGATTTTTCGGGACACCCTATTATACAGTTTCACTTATATAATTACACAGGCTGTTCGAATTTCATGTTCGTCTATTATCATTTTTCCCGACGAATCGGTTATAATATGTGGAGTTTCTTATGATAAAGACCAGCTACTTCTCTAACTTTTTTAAACATATTAAACGTATCATGTTTTTCATTCAACTTTTCTAATTCCTTGCATTTATCCTCCATCAATGTTTCTTTAACCACCTTTATTTTTTGTTTAATTAGTTTCTGTTTTCTTTATATTCTGTCTTGTTACCTTTAGTTTCCTTCTCTGCTCCATTAATTCCAGGATTTCATCATCATTAAAATCATCATCATCAAGAAAAATATATTATATTAATAATAATTGTTTCCTTCTTTTACAAAATTCAAAAACAGGAAAAAATTATATTTCTACTACGTTAGAAAAGTTGATTGACAGAAAGTAGGAAGAATAACATGAAATTAGCCACAGATGTCATAGGACGTATGCCTATGATGGAATAAGCACCTCTGTCAACATAAAACAGTGTATTTAGTCTAACGGACAGAGAGAGAAAAGGCAAATATTTATTCTTCGGGACAGAAAGAGAAAGAAAAGAAAGACAGAGGGCACCAACTACTTAAAAAAATAGTAAAAACGAAACTGGAGGTAAAGGAATTAATAAATTAATAAATAAATTAAAATAAAATAAGTATTCAAATACAAATTAATAAAGATGTAACGTTTATAATGTTACAATTCTTTTTTGTTGTTTCTATTTCTTCTTTTAATTTTAATTTTCAGCTTTTAGAGATATTCGCCGACAATTTAAGATTGTGTTTCTGTAATTTATGGACTACACTCGCAATTAATATTTTATTAAGTGCCTCCGTTTGTGTTTCCATTTTGTATACGTTCGGTAAACACTGAAGTAAAAGTAAAAATCCAATAGAGTCAACTTTGTCTTTTAAAAATTCAACACGAATGCTTTCCACTTCACACAGTCATTGACCAGAACAACTATCGAAGATTCGATTAATAATTGCCAACAATGTTGGTGCTGTCCCCAGGGTGCTGTTTCAATTGTTTATTCATCATTTTCAGTATTTTCGCTGCCCCGGAGAATATATTAAATACGGCTCTTGGGTTACATAAAACCGTTTCTGAATTCCCCGGTTTCTTCGTTACTTCACATTCTAAAAATGCTTTATTTCCCATTTTCAGGCGGGCTATATCAAAATAGGGATCGAAAAAATATCTGGATTTTCATTAAATATTTCTAAATAACGAACGAGTTATGTTTGCATGAAATATCAGGTGAGAAGGAAACTGTTACGATATGAAATATAGAACAGGATATACAGGATGGGGTGCGACAAGTTTTGATTAAACGTAATGACGGGTGTTGAAAATCTGAAATTACACTTCACCGGCAGAAAAAACGGAGCACCTGAATTTTTAAAATAAAAACTTAACTAATTGATGGATTCGACCGTTACTTGATGGAAATTCATTTTATGTAACAATAAAACACTGAAAACTTTGTTTTCAAACTTCCACAAAATTTATTTTAAATATTATCACTACAGCTGTTTCGGCTGATTGCCTTTCTCAAGTGATCTATTTTGGCTTTGGTTTACAAATTTATAGTCTCTAATGAAAAAGGTTGGGTAGGGGAGAACTGTTTGTCTCAAGTTGGTCATTCAGAATTATATCTGTGTTTTTTAATTTGTTGATTTTCATAGATTCTAACAAAGATAGCTGAAGGCCTTTATTTTGAATGTAAAGAATTTTAAATTTGTCATTAAAAGAATGATTATGCTCTAGAAGGTGAAGTGCGTATGTCGAATCTGTTTTTCTATTCTTGAAAGCCCTTTTATGTTCTGCTATTCGTTTATCAAAGTTTCTACCAGTTTGACCGATGCAAGTTTATGGGAAGTCGCCACATTGAAGTTTGTACACACCACTATTTAAGTGTTTTTTATTTTGGCTCTTGTTATTTTTAATATATTTGCCTAGGTTCTTATTTGTTCGGAAAGCTGGTGTTATTCCTTCCTTTTTTATGTGTTTGACAATTTTTGTTGTTATTTTGCCTGTATATGTAATCGAGCAGAAGGTACTGGGTTTTTTCTCTGGTGGTGGAAATACTAATTTTAGGGCTTTCTTGTGTAGTTTTTGATTTAACATTTTATTATTTGTTTGTTCTTTGTATCCGTTGTTTACTGCTATTTGCTTAATTATATTTAATTCTGTCTCAAAGTTGTATTTTGACATCGGAATTTCTGTTAATCTATGTAACATACTATGATAAGCTGCCAGTTTATGTTGTGTTGGATGGGATGACGAATTGTGTATAGTCGTGTCAGTATGGATAGGTTTATGAAATATGGAGAAGTCATGTTTGTTTTGAAGTCTGCTAATTAAAATTTATAGATTGATTTTGTTCTGTTTTCTATTATAAATTCAATATGACTATATGAAGTGAATTAATGTACAATAAAATTGGTCGAGTTGCCTGTTAGTTGCTGTGAAACATACCAGTACGTCGTCTACGTATCTCCACCAATATAAAAACTGTTTTGAATACGGGATGTTTTGAAATCTTTGTCTCTAGATGATCCATAAAAATATCTGATAGCAATGGGCTTAGAGGATTACCAATTATAAGTCCTGCACTGTTATTTGTATATATTTTATTATTAAATTCAAAGTAGTCCTGGTTTATGCAAACTTCAAGAAGATGTAAAATTTCAGATGTAATTATTGGATTTGTACTATTTTGGTCTAAAACGTTTTTTACTAGAATAAAAGTTTCTGTAGGAGGGATACTAGAAAAAAGATTTTTTACGTCAAATGAGATTAATCTGGAGTTGTCAGGTAATTGAAAATGTTGTATTTTATTAACTAGTTCTATTGTATTTTTTATGGTAAATTTAGGTGAAAATTTAGTGTGTTCTAAAATAATCTCTAACAGTTTTTTTTTAATTTTATATGACGGAGCTGTATAAAAAGAAACTACAGGTCTTATTGGGTGATCCGGTTTGTGTAGTTTAATGAAAGAACATAATTTAGGAGGCTGTGGGTTTATGATATTGAGGTATTTCTGTTCTATTTAATTTAGTATTGATTTTGAATTTTCTAACGCTAGCTTAATTTGTTTTTGATATTTTTCTGTCGGATCTTTGTGTAAAGTTTCAATATTTTGATTATTTAAGAAATCTATTGTTTTGTTATTATATTTTATTTTATCTATAGCAATAGTAGTGTTACCTTTGTCTGCTTTTGTAAACACAATGTTGTTTTCTATTGATTTATTTTTAATTGAAATTGCTGTTTACAATGAACATTGTGTTTACAAAAGCGGACAAAGGTAACACTACTATGGCTATAGATAAAATAAAAATCCGACAGAAAAATATCAAAAACAAATTAAGCTAGCGTTAGAAAATTCAAAATCAAACACTGTTTTCAGTGTTTTATTGTTACATAAAAACTTAACATTTTTATTTTTTTTAACTTGTGTTACTATAATAACGTAAATACAAACGAAACAAACTGTTTTAAGTAATTTATAAAAAAAATTTAACTTTTGAACAAAGAACTGTTTCAGTAGATAACAATTTACAAATTAAGAAATAAAACAAAAGTTAATATTGTAATAAAATAACTCTCAATTAATAAAAACTTAAAGCATGTGCCCAAACAAACTGATTTTAATAATGAATGTTTCCTCCATGTGCTCGAAATATTGCCTGAATTCTCCTTGGCATGCCTAAAATCAAATGAGAAATATTCCGTTGAGAAATAAATTCCCATTTCTCTTAAAGATCTTCTTGTATATATATATATAATATATATATATATATATATATATAATATATATATATATATATTATATATATTATATATAGCGAGTGTTTGTAATTTTAATTTTGTCGCTTCTCGCATCCCAATCGCCATAATTTCTTATCGGCCCAGTCTCCTTCTTGAAGACCTCTATTTTCCATTTCTATATGAATATTGGATATCCATTTCTTTCTTGGCCTTCCCCTTTTATTTCTCTGTGTAGGTCTCCATTCCAAACCTTTCGTGGTATCCTTTTTTCGTTCATCCGTCTCAGGTGTCCATACCATTTTAATTGTTTTTCGGCTATCTTCTTGTAACTGATTTAAAGTTAAAGGGACAGGAACACGACTTCGTATCCTTCGCCCAAGCATGTCCCAAACATTTTTGATTGGGTTTGCGTCTGAACTCAATGCTGGCCAATCTATTACAGGAATGTTTACTTCATTTAAAAACTGTTGGGTAATTCTCGCACTGTGAGGCTTTACTTTACATCAGAATAAAGTCATTTCCAACGAAACAAGCATAAGGCACAATAAAATCTTGAAAAATTTCATCAATGTACCTCGCAGCTGTTATGGAGCCTCTCGGAACGATGTTCAATTATGTACGTGCCTCTAGAGAAATTCCAGCCCAGACCATAATTGAGCCCCCTTGATAGCCTACCCTAGAACTGAAGGTACATTCTGCAAAACGCTCATGTGGTCTCACGGCCATCTGGAGACCGCAAGGTAAACCTTTACTAAATTAATGGGAAAAACCCCGTAATTGGCTGTATACCATCGTTTAAAAAAACACAGAAGTTAAAACACTTCACAAATGTGTATTTAGGTATAAAATAAACAAGTTAAAACTTTTTAAAAAAGTGTCGTCACATTTAAAGTTCTGGCAGAACGTTTTCGATCACTACGGATCATCTTCAGTGCCTAATGTCAGTATTTGTTGCTAACTATATAAATATATATGGGGTCCATAAGACTTCCATGTTTGGGTTGGTAAAGTGTCACATTTTACATTAGATAATGTTGATACTGTAGGTCGATGACAATGGATGTATTTAAAATTAAAAATTTTACTTTAGGGACTACATGTCTCCTAAGCTCGAGTACTTGCACGTTGTCAGTTGAAGCGACGACTTTAATAAAAAAATCAAAGCAAATATTCAATGACATCTCAGAGTTTCAATAACATTGTTACATTTATTTTTTACCAGTAGTTTCCATAAAGTATTCCGTCAAAGAGATGTTGTGTCGGTTTGCTTTTATCCCATAAAAAATCATCTGAAATATTCAAAACTTAATTTGAAAAGTTCGGCATTTTGCTCAAAGCAAATGTTACGCTGGAAAAGAACTCCATGATGCGAGAAATGGCTTAAAGCGTTCTAAGATATTTATATCGATATTCAGATTTTTGTATGATGCGATTTTCTTTTAGGATTTTGGGTCTCAATGTATTTTCCGTTTAAAAACATTTTGTAAAAATTGACAAATATTTTTGTGATACGGAAGGTATAATATAGCGGTTTTACGATTTTGCGATATATCCACACACATACATTTGTATACATATACATATACTAATTTTGTTAAATTTCTTTTCAAACAATTGATTTTCTAAAAATTATAAAATGAATATTGCTACTTTCTCTCTGAATATTAACAATTCAACTATTTTTTTTGATGGTGCACAAGGCAAATATCGAACACAGTAGTTAATCAAATCTTACCCAAGTACTTTCGATCACAAGATCATCCTCAGGGGCATTTCGTCAGTTTTGCCTATCCAGCAATAACAGAATGTCATAAATGTAAATTGGGACATAACAAATACACTAAACAAAGACAAACAAACACTTTAAAATTTAACAATTGGAGAAGCTACATTTTATATAGAAGCCGGAGACAGAATCTATATAAAATGTAGATTCTCCAATTTTTAAATTTTAAAGTGTTTGTTTGTCTTTGTTTAGTGTAGTTGTTATGTCTCAATTTACATTTATGACATTCTGTTATTGCTGGATAGGCCACAACTGACGAAATGCCCCTGAGGATGATCTTGTGATCGAAAGTACTTGGGCAAGATTTGATTAACTACTGTGTTCGATATTTGCCTTGTGTACCATCAAAGTTCATTTATTCGAACATTCAACCTTATATTGATTAATTCAACTATTGTTAATATCTATCTTCATTATGACCGAACGCAAACCGTTATTCTGAACAAATCTACACTGATACATCAAAAACTGAATAAGGGCTAGCAGCGACTTACATACATGGAACATCATTCAATCTTCGCTTATTCACTGCTGGATATAGATCTCCCCCATAATTTTCCATCTATTTTGATCTTGTGCCTCGTGCATCCAATTCCTATGACAACGTTTTAGATCGTCAGTCCAACGTATTGGTGGACGACCTCTGCTTCCGTAGGCATCATCTTTTGGTCTCCACTCCAGTATCCGCTTTATCCATTTATTGTCTGTCATTCGAGCCACGTGACCCGCCCAGTTCCATTTCAGTGTTGCTACCCTCTCTACTGCATCAGCCACTCCTGTTCTTTGTCGTAGCTGACTATTGGGGATCTTGTCTCGTAGTGAAATACCCAATATAGCACGCTCTATCGCCCTTTGACACACAAGGATCTTTTGAACTGTTCTCCTTATCATGGTCAACGTTTCCGCACCGTAAGTCAACACTGGCAAAACACACTGATTAAAGGTTTTTCTTTTAAGGCATATTGGTATATCAAATGATTTGAAAATATGGTTCAGCTTGCCGAGTTGTCTTTCATTTCTTTTTTTGTTAACTTTGCGTCTAAATTTGATTTGTAGTCAAAGATGCTCTGATTCACAGCATGCTCCTTGTCATGTTCTCACATCTAAGTTACTACTGGTTGTCCTTTTGTCTATTTGCACATGGTCGATTTGATTGGTTGGGGTTCCATCTGGTAACATCCATGTCATTTTATATTCATATTATTATATACATAATATATACATATATATTGTATACATTTTAAGAAATTGAATACTTTGTGAATAATTTGTGTTTTTACCCCCTTCTAATAACTCTCAATAGTTGATAGGGTTATTTTGGTTTTAATAAAAAAGAGCACTTCAAGAAAAGCAATAGTTAAGGTTGCTATGAACATTTAGTTTTCTAACGAAATAGATAACTACTGTTTGCCACAAAACTAGACGTAACTAACAAAATTGTCCAAAAAGAGTTCAAAAAATTTAAATATGCATTTATTGAAAGAGAAATCATAATACAGGGCGTTTCAAAAAAGGTAACCCCGTCTCTAGCGGAGGTAAAAAACTGAAAAATAAATGGGGTTTGCTTAGTAACACATTTTTGTAACGCCATCCGTTATCAAGATACAGGGCGTTAAAGAAAATTTTACGCATTTTTTACGATTTTGCCGAAACTACTGGCAACATTGTAATGTAATTTTATACGAATATGTTTTGAAAGCTGAAACACCCCATGAATTTGTTTTTATATCTGATTCTCATAGAGGGCGCTAGTTACACGGATCGTACTACGATATAAAAACAAATTTATGGGATGTATCAGGGCCCGTATTTTCGAAACCGTTCGAACGGAAGTCGTATGCGAAAGATGATGAATTTCGAACGAAAATCGATGATTCGTATTTTCGAGTTGATTTGGAACGCATCGTATACGACGATTTTCGTACACGACTGCTCGAGTGGATATTCACCATTCGAATATCGGTAAACACACGGAGTTTGACATTTCTGACTTTTGCATTTAGTTTGGTTTTTAATTGTTTACATAAGTGAGATGGCCGGCCTAAATTTTTTTAATTGAAAGAAATGTTTTAAATGCCTTAGAAGATGCAGAAATGTTAGCGAATGTGGAGAATAGAGTATACCATGCATTTTTAAACCCTCTTGGAGCCTTATCAGACATACAATTTGTAAAATTATACCGTTTAACAAAGCCTCTGACAGAGGAACTAATAGAACTTTTGGAGCCCCAGTTGGTACCTCCATCTAGGGCATCTGCATTGAGCATACCGAGAAAGGTAAGTATAACAAATATTTTTAATTCGACATAGGTATACTGTGAAAATGTTCCCCAAAGCACCCTCCGCTTTGTTCCTTAAGAATAAGCATTCGGGCCAAGTATTTTACATAAAAGTAATAAAATTGTTTACCTACAATAATTTTTTTTAGGTTTTCTAATATATTTTCTTCCTTAAAATCTATCAGTTCTTTTTTTTTTGTTCTGAAGAATAAACAAATCCTCCGAACATGGAATTTTTATTTTCTTTGTCCATATTGGAAACAGAGAAAACAGATAAGTACGAAAACACAAGCCAAAACACGTTAACACTGTGTAGAAAATTGAGCAAAACTAAAAAACTTCAAGTCTGCTGCAACAAGTAAAATAAACTTGTCAGTCAAATAAATGTTCTTCTGTCACCTCTACCTCTTCTTTTCTTAATTTCGTGCGAATTTGCGGCGTTGCCGGTGAATTTGGGTAAACGGAATCTCGTATGCGAATTAAACTTTCGAATTGCGTTCGAAAATACACTTTTACGTTCGTGCACGATTTTTTTCATTCGAACTAATCGCATGCGAATAAATTCGAACACATTCAAAAATACGACCCCAGCTTCCAAAACATATTCGTATAAAATTTCATTACAATGTTGCCAGTAGTTTTGTCAAAATCGTAAAAAATGCGTAATTTTTTACTAAGCAAACTCCAATTATTTTTCAGTTTTTTATCTACGCTGGAGACGGGGTTACCTCTTTTAAAACATCCTGTATAAATTAAAAACCTATTTATAAATAAAGCTTTCTAATAAATAATCCGTTAAAATATGGTTACTTAAAATATCAAAAATGTGTGTCAAAAATTCAGGGGGAAATATTATTCTGTTTAAATTACTAATACTAGACTTAATTTTCTATTCAATAAATTCTCTTTTAGCATCGAAATTCTTTGTAATACATATTACATAACCGGCTCTTTAGTGTGTAAGATATATTGTCGCCAACGCTAAGCAAAATAATCCACAAACCCTATTTGTTCGAAAACCATTTGTTCTCGCTGATTTTGTATTATAGAATACAACTACCTAACCCAAACAGGGGGCTCTAGATTACGACAAGTAGATACTGGATTTGTGAACAGTACATTCCAGGTTGATTTAGACCGTAAAGGTCTTACGTATTTAACAAGGATCATCATACAACACATCTGACCTACATCTTATATTATTTGGATTATAGCTGAGCAGTAAAATGTAATGTGGTGATTTCATTTGGTATCTTTTGGTATATAAAAAAATTGGAATATAAGATTGATAATACTATATTTTTTTTATTTACAAAATTGCTTCAACCACTAGGGGTTATTAGCATGGTACAATAAATTACATAAATGTTAATATGTTACTCTATATTTTGTGAAATAGTCCTGTATTTTGTAAAAAGTTTTATAGTTTTTATCATTATTGAAGCCGTTTAAGCACTCTTTTGGATGAAGTGGGTAATCCAGCTTGAAGTCGTTCTAGGGTGTACAAGGGCAGTCCACTAGCACATGGTCCACTGAAATTACACAATCACAACTGTAGCACATGGGAATTTGTTCATTACTTAGAAGGTAATCGTGAGTTAACTTCCGTATGGCCTATACGTAATCTAGAGATGCACACTTGGTCTCGTCGCTTGAATGGGAATTTGTATATAGCTACCTCTTGCTTAATGTTTTTCATGGATGTCTCTGAATTGTTCCAGTGTAGTTGCCATTCCTCGCTTATTTTGTTTCTAATATATTGCTTCAGGTCGCTATGAACGCATTTAGTGAATAATGTTGATTGTGGATTTTCTGCTGCTTCCCTGGCCAACTGATCAGCTTTTTCGTTTCCAGTTATACCACAGTGTGACGGAACCCATAGGAATTTAACAAATCGGTCGTTTTCTTGACATCTGATTAGTTCTGACTTTATAAGCAATAGAATGGGGATAGTTTGTGTATAACTGTTTCATAGAGCTGAGAGCACTTAAAGAGTCAGTTATTATCAAAGGGTTTTTTATGTTTTTGTTATTCACAAATGTTATTGCTTGCAAAATAGCAAGAAGTTCTGCGGAAAATATGGTTGATCGTGGGGAAAGTGAGAAGGAGTAGTCTTGGTGTAGAGTTGTAAAAGAAGCATGGACGGTATGAATTTGGACATTAGTAATTTAAATTCTTCTAGACGGGTGTAAAACCCGTTCAGATTCCACTGAATTATGGAGTTGAATTTTTAATTAATAGCCGTATCGCTGCAATATGTAGAGGAATAGTCATCCAGTAGTTTACAAAGTTTCTTCCGTAGTCTTGTACATCGTGTTTTCAAGTATCTTTGTGATAGCACTGGATGAAGTTTTTTTAGGAGATCTATTAACCCTTCGATATCTTCCGTGTATGTTTTAGCTATACTAAGCAGATCTGCAGCTCCATGGGTATTTTCAAATAAATCTGTTATCTCTTCTTGACATAAACAGCTACTGTTTGACTTATTTTGAAAAAAATCAACTGTACAGTTGGTAATATCTTCAGCTATGTTGTGGTGGGTTTGGACATCCGTTTTTGTTCTTTTGTGTTTTGTATTGGGTTCTTTAAAAGGATTTACACCCTCCGGTTCAGGAGAATTTGTTATATCAGAAGCATTTCTTTTAGGTGTTTGAGCTTCTGTTTGAGTTTCATTTATAGTTCTATTTATTTTACCAGGTTCAGAAGCATTTGTTTCGGGTATTTGTACTTTTGTTTGAGTTTCTATTAGAGTTTCATTTATATTACCCGATAATGCCTCCATTGGTTGGGAGTTATCGAAAAAGGTGGAGTTTATTGGTGTGGGTGAAGTGATGGTTTCAGTAGGTTGTGGATTACTGATTTGTTTGGTAAGTACCGGATAATGTACTGTAGATTGAGTTGTATTTTGTTGTGAACTAACAGTCTGGTCACATTGTGATTGAGAAATGTGTGTTATATTGTCATCAGTGGATTGATTATTATGATTTGGGCATCGAGATGCTAAATGATTTGTTTGTTTACAAATAAAGCACGTTTGTTTTTCTAGTGAGAGAAATATTCGGTAGTTCAATAATTGATCATGGCTAATTAGTATTGAATCGGGGATATTTTCAAGATTTGTAGGGGCTATATAAGTAAAACGTCGAAAACTAATGATATGCCTAAAACTAGGATTTGATGTTCCGATCCGTAAAAAATCTATTGGTGTTATTTGATGGATTCCTATCTTTTCGAGTTCATTTTCTATTACGTTATGTGGTACAGAAGGAGATACATTAGAAATAATTAATTTTTCATTTGGAGTAATTAGTTTTCTAGCTTGAATACGATATTTTTTTCCTGTTATTTTCCCATTATCCGTTTCCAAAATTTTTGAACAATATTTTCCGAAGTGAAGTAGATGCATATACGATCATTAACAATTCTGGATATTGCAAGTATATTTTTGGGGTCAACTAAGTTGGCCACAGCATTCAGGTAATCCTCGATTTTTGAATTTGGAACTGTATTTACTACAATTGCTTGTTTTTTGGAAGGAAATATGTTGGTAGGTTCATTTAAAACTGTTGAATATAACTTTGGTGCAGTATTATCATTTTTGGGGATTTCTTGTTGTGAAAAAACATTTGATGATGAAGCTTGTTTCATGTTGATCTACGGAACCTGAGTACGGTCCTGGCACCAATACGAAATCATTGATAATAACTCGATGTAATTAGATAAATTAAATTACTTACAGTTAATGTCATCAGTATCAACAATAAATAATTATTTGTTAATAATTTACACTTTATTACACTTTTAGCTTTCAATGTTTTTAAACAAAACCACAAAAACTAGGTGCGATTAAGGTAATTAGGTGTTGCTTCGTTGAACGCTCGAAGTCAAATCGATAATACTATATTGAACAACAAAAGTTATTGGATCTAAATAACTAATTCGCCTGTAATAGTACTTTGTATTAGGGATTCTAAATAAATTGTATAGTCGGAAGCAGGAGGCCAAGATTCGGCAGTAGAGGAGAAATATATTTATACCACGAGGCCTCTCAGGTCGTAAACATGCGAAAACATCGTGAGAAAATCCTAAAAATAAAGAAATCTAATTTTAGAATGTGCACATGAAATGTTAGAAGTCTATGAAGAAAGGCAGCAAATATTTAATTTCATGCAAACAAATCCTATGTATCTCTTGATACGTATTTCGACCTAATAGGTCTCGTCAGAAGAGCTATTCATAGGAATCCTCAACGTGAAAAATCAATATTTTCTGCCTTTTAAGAAGCAACAATAACATGGCTTCAATACGGACGCAGTAGCGACATCTAATTACAACAATCGTAAAATAGTTTCGAAACACAATTCAGATTTCTGCTTTATAATCTGAGCCTTCTTAAAATTGCAAGGCAAACAGACGTTGATAAACGATGTTAAAAGAGACAATGATGAATTGTGTTTCGAAACTATTTTACGATTGTTGTAATTAGATGTCGCTACTGCGTCCGTATTGAAGCCGTGTTATTGTTGCTTCTTAAAAGGCAGAAAATATTGATTTTTTACGTTGAGGACTCCTATGAATAGCTCTTCTGACGAGACCTATTAGGTCGAAATACGTATCAAGAGATACATAGGATTTGTTTGCGTGAAATCAAATATTTGCTGCCTTTCTTTATTTTATTCGGATTTACTCTGTGTGAGTACTAGAAACACAATTCGCTAAGGATTTCTGCTTAGTTGTAAAAGACATGTCGTGGAATGCAAATTTTAGATTCCCCATGTCTCTTTTAACATCTTTTATCAACGTCTATTTGCCTTGCAATTTTTAGAAGGCTCAGATTATAAAGCAGAAGTCTGAATTGTGTTTCGAAACTATTTTACGATTGTTGTTAAAAGTCTATTTGCGGCTGGGAAACTTGACAACGCAATTCAAGAAATGAAAAGAATGAAAATAGACCTACTTTGAATCAGCGAAATAAGATGGCCAGAGTGAGGATCATGTAAAAACGACGGAAGTGTATTATATTATTCCGGTAACAGCACAGAAGACCGGCATCACAAAAATGGTGTAGGTATTTTGGTAAAATCAGAACTGAGTAAATATGTGACCAATTTCGTACCAGTCTCGGATAGAATATTATTACTCCAAATAAATACTCAACCATTTAAAACTAACATACTTCAAATCTATGCCCCGACTGCAGATAGAAAATATGACGATGAAGTCGAGAAGTTGTATGATCAGATCAAAGACATCTTACAGAAACTTAATAAATTCTTTTCTTTTTTTATTAACATTTAAGATCTTTACAATCTATTTTGCAGTGAAAACAATAAGTAAAATTTTTTGTCTTTACACGACAGAGAGATGTAAGGTCCAGTGACCAAATCATCACGACACAAATTGGCTTGTTTACGGGTAGGATGCGCACATACAATGATATGCGAGCACTAAAAGCGGCACTGATCACAATGGCTGGGTATTGTTGAAGGCGTGACTCCCACTGCTGTAGGCTCTGTCAGCATCGGTGAGGTAGGTCCAAGGGGTCATGTCGCTTCAATCTCTTCACTTGTTGGTTGTTGAGAAGATTGTGTGCCAGGGTATTAGGATGCATCCGCAACCTGTTTTGATATTGTTCAGAAGATTTTTTGCACTGTTCAGAGACTGTTAGTACCTGAAGATCTCTATTTATTACATCATTCTGGATACACCAAGGTGCATTAGCGATTGTTCCCAGAGTTTTGGATTGAAATCTTTGTATTACCATAATATTAGATTTGCTAGCTGAACCAAAGAGCTGCGAGCCATATGTCCAAATGGGTTTTATTATTGTATTGTATATCAGCAGCTTGTTGTCGATCGATAGGTGAGAGTTTTTTCACAACATCCAGTAAAATTTTCTGTATAAAACTCCCAATTGAAGCCTTTTCGTCCATATATGTGTGTCCGGCGAACTTCCATTTAAGCTTTGCTACTTGGGTTGAGACATCTTTCACTTTTGTTTTATTACGGATCCATTCGTTTCTTTTTTTGTCTGATAGTTTAATGTTCAGCATTTGTCTCTCCATGGATCTTTCTGTCTTTGCTATTTTTTCCATATTTTCCTTTGTAACCGTCCATGTCTGAGAGCCATATGTGAGGACAGGGAGTATACATTGATTGAAGAATCTCGTTTTAAGTATTGGGGGTATTTTGAATTCTTTAGAATATAAGACAGTTTTCTGAATGATGCCCAGGCCAATCTTATTCTTCTCTTTATTTCTTCGGTCTGATTTTCTTTATTTAATTTAGTGATTTGGCCTAGATATATATATACTCTTTTACTTGTTCTATTTTTGTTTGTGCCACTGTAATTATAAGTTCTTCTGGTTGATTAGTCATGGTTTTTGTTTTACTATAATTCATCTTGAGTCCAATTTTTGTCGATTCTCTATCTAGTTCTTCCATCAGTCTTTGTAATTCTTCACTTTTTTCTGTTATTAATACAATATCATCAGCATATCGTAAATGATTCAGATTTTGCCCGTTTATATTAATTCCCAAGTCATCCCAGTGTAGTCGTTTAAAAACATCTTCTAGCGCTTGGTGAAATAACTTGGGCGAGATGGTATCTCCTTGTCTTACTCCTCGGTTTATTTTAATAGGCTCCGTTTGTTTCATTAGCTTAATAGTTGTTGTTGCCTTGTTGTTTATATTTGTAATTAAGTCGGTATATCGGTAGTCTATTCTGCTGTTTTGTAGGGAATTTTGTACTGCCCAGTGTTCCACACTATCAAATGCCTTCTCAAAGTCAATAAATGCCATGTATAGCGGGATATGATATTCGTTAGTTTTTTCGATTAAAATCTTCATCGTTAAAAGGTGGTCACTTGTACTGAAGCTCTTTCTAAATCCGGCTTGTTCTCTTGCCTGGTATCCATCTAATTTAGTTGTTAATCTATTTGTTAATATTTCGGTTAATAGTTTGTACATCACATTTAATAAAGTTATGGGTCTGTAATTCTTTAGATCCTTTTTATCTGCTTTCTTAAATAGTAACAGTGTTATTGCTTCGTTCCAACTGTTGGGTATTTGTTTTGTCATTAAAATTTTATTCATAAGTATGTACAAAACTTCTCTAGTTATTTTTCCACCATGTTTTAGCATTTCTACAGTCACCCCGTCTTTTCCTGGCGATTTATTGTTCTTCATCTCTTTGAGTGCTCTTCTTATCTCGTTCTTACTGATCTCTGGTTGTAAGTCGGAATTAACATTTTTTATTTTTATTTGTAGTTGCTTAAGGATTTCTTGGGTTGGTTTCTGTTTTGTATTGTAGAGGTTTTTATAATATTCTTGTGTTATCTGTATAATTTCTTCTACATTATTGGTCTCTGTACCTTCTTTGTTCTTTATACTACTAATTTGTATGGTTCCAAGCTGTGGTTTTAAGCACTTCATGTTTTTATTTTGTTCAATTGCTTTTTCTATTTTTGTTTTTTTTTTCTTTTTTATTATATTATAAGTTTCTTACTTATCAAATCGATAAGAAGGGACCGTTAAAGGTTGCTCTCTATCAAAATACCAAGAAATTTGACGGACTCGACAAAGGATTGAAGAGCTCCTATATAGGATAATGCTACTGCCTTATCCACAATAAAAAAAGGAAATTAAAGTCGGAATAGGTTTTTATTTCAGGTAGATCAGAAATTATAGTTGAATGAAGAGTTGCAATATTATAGTTTCTCCAGGTGATGAATACTAGTATCATCAGCAAAAAGGAAAATTTTTTCATCGATTTTTAAGTTATTGATGTCATTTATAAAGATAACGAAAACTATAGGACCCAATACTTAACCTTGTGGTACTCCATATGCAATTTTTTTGTGACTAGAGTCAATATTATTTGCTCTAACTAGTTGTTTCCTATTCTCCATATAACATTGGAACCAATTCAAAGAAATATCTTGAATTCCGTAGAAATTTAGTTTTTTTATCAAGATGTCGTGATTTACATAATCAAACGCTTTGCCATAGTTACAGAAAACAGTGGCTGTTTAGTGCTTGATAGGCCTTATGTAGTACAGAAAACATAGCATCACTGGTACATTTATTAGATAAAAAGCCGAACTGACTTTGTAATAAAATGTTGCTGTCAACGAGAAAGGACATAAGCCGGGGTTTTATAAGAGTCTCTCAATAATTTTGGATAGGACCGGTAGTAAGGTAATAGGTGTATAGTTGCAGATATTCAAATTTTCACCAGCCTTATAAGGAGGATTTATATTGGCTATCTTTAGGCAATCTGAAAATATACCTTTTTTAAAATAATTGTAATTAGTGAGACTAGGACTTCCAACACATTTTTTGGGACACTTAGGAAATTGTTATGGATAGTCTATCAGTACTACACGAAGATTTGCTTTTGATACTATTAATTATTATGATCAGTTTAAATTTATCAACTGGTCTTATAAAGAATGAATTCAAGATCTTTTTTAGATTGGGGAGATAGGAAATAGGTTCTTGTTGTGGCAAAATAGTTGATGATATGTTTTTACTTTTTTACTCACATTAACGAAGTATTCATTTAGATTTTTAGGCTTTGAAGGAGAAAATATTTGAGCTGTGTTAGTTTTAATTCGAAGATCGTTTATTATGGACCAAGTTTCTTTTGCAACATTTTTAGAGTTTGCTTCCTAGATGATCTTGATATTATATTTTTTATTTTTAATTATATTATATTTTTTATATATATATTTTATTATGTTATATTTTTATTCTCCCAAATAGTTGAATATTATAATATAATCAAGATATACCATGCAGAATATTCATGTGAGTTTGTCTAATGTGGCGTTCATAAACCTTTGAAAAGTTGCTGGAGCGTTCTCTAATCCAAAAGGGATTTTTGTATATTCGTAGTGTCCGTGGTATGTAAGATGATCTTCATAATATATATTTTAGCTATCTTGAGTTTTGAGTTTTAAGTTTTAGATAGGTTTCTCTGTACCTTGTGATATATTTAGTAACAAGGACGTTGGTAGTAAATTTTTTGGTGTACAATAGTGAACGCATATTCTTGGCTGATATGCGAACACCTTTGGTAGTCTAGGGTTTGTGATGTTTTGACAGAAGTTTTTTATGATATTAACTATATTAAAGATTGGCAAAAATCTTAGTAAAGTTAAGTTTGAAATCTTTGCCCTACTGTTTTATATCGAATACTGTCCTATACAGAATTAAATATATTGGAATAGACTACTTTTCTCAATTGATCCATAAAAATAAAATAGAACGTAAACGAGGTTATGTAAAAAACTATGCTGTCGATCTATTGTTAACGGAAAAATAATTCCTGCCGTGATTTATTATTTATGGTTCACTCTGTATAAGATTGGATTTTTTTAATTAAGTATAAAAAACGAGAACTTATCAATCCTTACCACCACGAACAGCCTCTAGCCATATTTTCTGTCCTTTAACCTCTTAAAACCCTTTATATAGTCCTCACAACAATATTCTCTATTCATCGTGCAGCGTCTTCCCATTCATTTAGAGTAAAGTGGAGACGATTAACGTGGACGGTCTTTAGAAGTGACAGATGAACAATAGTGTAGCAATTACAGTGCCGGTGGTCAACTAAAGAGCGTCCTAAGGGTCGATACAAGGCTGCAGTGTCTTTAATTATCTGGTTGGTCACTAATTAAAGTAAAAGACAAATATCTGTTTCGGTTAAATATTTTTAAAATATTTAACTATTATTAAGAATATGGTAAAAGGTGGGACACTATTTCCCCACAAACACATACATAAATGATCTTGGAAATCTCTTGATAATGAAGAGATAATGACAATACTACAACTCTCTAAATAGTAACCGTCAAAAATTTAAATGAAGAATACGAAGTTGTAGAGACATTAACAGTGAAATTTTGCCTGCCATCTAAAACCTTTAAAATCATAAATCACCAGGCATCAGTTAATAAACTCAATTAACTCAGTATAACCTCATGAAAAGAGGATTAATAAACTCAATTGCAGGACCTATAGAGCCATTACTCTATTATACAGATCACGTAATTGTCACATTGGCATTAAAAATTTCAAACGAAGTTCTGAAAGAATGAAGAAATAAATTAATAAAATGCCTATTACGTTGTATACCGTTTAAGAAAAAGTGCAACTTGTAACATGGTACTTTCAGGGACATTCAATACGCGAAGTTATTGATTTATTTATTGTTGCCTTCAAAAATAGACCTCCACCAAGTATTACAACAGTTAAAAATACCATTAAACATTTTCAAACTTCGGGATGTGTAAACAGCTGTAAAAAGTGTCATGAAGGTCATAAACCACGTGTTAGATCTCTCGATAAGGAGCGTCAAAACAGCTATATTGATATTTGTGCTTTTGTGGAAGCTAGTAAACTCTGAAATAGTGTACAAATTGCTAGGGAAGTTAGCGTGAATGCTCGAACTATCCAGCGAGTTCTCAAAAGGAATGGGTATCACTGTTTTAAGATACAACCAACACAAGAACTGTTTCCGGAAGATAACTTTAGGCGGATGGAGTTTTGTGAATTTATGTTAGATAAACAGAATGAAAATGTACACTTTTTTAGAAAATATTCCATTTTTTGACGAATCTTTATTTTTATTATATAAAAAACACAATTCACCCGTCGCAAGGTATTATTCTCTGAAAAGTAAACACCTCAGTGTTGCACTTCGAACACAGCATCCTCAAAAGTTGATTGTTTGGACTGGGATCTTGGGCGACCATGTTGTCGATCCATTTTTTATCGATTAAAACCTAAACGAGCCCAAATATTTACAACTTTTACAGAATCAGATCATTCCGCCAGTTCGACGTCTTCTCGTTAATTTTCAGGAGGTTTAATTCCAACAGGATTGGTGTCCGGCTCCCAAATTCTCCCAAATTTTAGGGGAAATCTATAAGACAGATTTGGTTACTGTTTAGCACAAGGAGGTGGAATATTTGAGACCTTAATTTATTTATCTGCTTTCCTAATTTTTATTTTTTTTTTGGTTCCTAATCAGGTAGTACTTTTTATGTTTAAGTTTGGAAGAATTTTATTGATTTTTCTTATTTAAAAGTACAAACGATTCTTATTCACTCTGATTTTGTTCTTTTTTCTAGTCTTATTGTTATAAGCTTTGTCCATAAAATGTATACAATTTTCAGTGACAATAAAGCATATTACTTATTTACTCTCTTATTTATTTATATTGCTATTAGGGCTGAAAATAACCAAAAAATTAGTTTTAGATCAATGTAATAAATATACTCTAGAGATAAGTTTGAAATAAATCTTCATTCCTATGGTCAACAAATCAATGTCGTTATCTGTATAGTATCTGCATATAAAATATTGGACAACGTCTTGGTCAGAATTGGTTAGAAACCTTGAGTAATTTTTTTTCTTCATACTACCTTATTACATTTTGGATGAAATTCAGAACCGAAGACAAAACGTTAATGAACCAGTCACTACCTTTGTTAATAATAAAGATAGTTCGATTTAATCTTAAGAACCTGTTTTAAGAATATAATCAAGTGATATATGATTGAATGCTCGAATAAATGAACTCACATAAAAGGCAGATATCGAGCCCACTTTTTTATTAAATCTTGCCCAAGTACTTTCGCTTCCTAGAGCATCTTCAGGGGTATTTCGTCAAAATTATGCTATTCAACAATTTGGTGAACGTCATAAACATTAACACAACACGAAACCAACGACACACAGTTTAAAAATTATTATAAATTTGAAGAAGTTACATATTGGGTGACAGCAGGAGAGAGAAGTGATTCTCTCTCCTGCTGTCACCCAATATGTAGCTTCTTTAAATTTATAATAATTTTGAAACTATTTATTTAAACTGACATGTACGTTGTGCTCATATAGGCATTAAAAATACACTAATATATAATTATTACATAAGCATTAAAACCAAATGTAAACTAGTATAATATAAATTATACTTCTATTACTGTTATACGGACATAAATCAATGACCGGTTGTTATATATTTTACGACTTCCATCTTGATCATCAATTAAGTTTCAAAATTATAGGATTTGGTAGAGATTAAACACCAGTATAGAAGAAGTCTTTTTTCCTATTTCCGTTCATCAATCCTCCTAAATCCTAAATCCACTACGAAAGGGTCAGTAAACCATATCAATAACAATAGACAATCGGCGTTTCCAAGGTTTTCTGCCTCCGTTCTCGATCGCCATGCCGCCCTTCTACCGAGCGCGGCTTGTTCCGAATTTCACAATAAAAATCTGAGTTGGTAGCGGATGGAGTTTTAGGGCAGGTAAACCAAACTGAAAGGCAATAGTGAATGGGACTGACGTACATAAGGTGACCTTTACAAGATCGATATTTCTCAGTGCCATGCCGCCTAGGTGCCGCCTCTGAAGGCATGCTGTTACTACTAGCGCCCGCCGTCAGAGGAACTCTTCACTTTTCTATTTTTAAGTGTACTGTATATGCTTTATGTCGGGAGACACAGGTTGTGTGCGAACCTTCTTACTGAAAAAAGATTTATAGAACAAACAAAAATTATCAGTTCTACCACGTATTTTATATTATTTTATAAAATATACCTACCACATTTTTAATATCTGGCCGTACCGTATCCCTACTACATTAGTCCAGGATATGACAGTAAAAATATACTAGTCTCCAAAATTAATGCACCACCTCAAATAGACCATGATTTTGAAACTATGTTACTTCTGAACCCTTAATTACAATTTGATGATTTTGTTTTCCACATTGTAGGTATATTTGTAATTAATTACTATATTAATGTTTTTTGAGAAATGCCAATGTTTTGGCTATATACGGGGAGTAAAAATAAAGTTGTTGCTAATTTTACAACACCCTGTTGAATGTATTAGAAACAAACACTTCATCTTATTAATATTTTAAGATATCTTCATCATTTCTCAAAATTTTCGTAAAAAAACTATTTCGATATCTCTATTATCAAAAAACAAAAGTGCGTTCAAATGTTTACGTAATTTTCTTTCCAAAATTCACGCAACACCTCAACTGTACCATAATTTTTAAGCAATTTTTCTTAAGAATCCTTAATTGGATTTCGATGATTTTTTTTTCGCATTGAAGATCTATTTCTAAGTAATTACTGTAATAGTGTATTTACTTCAACGGTTTTCTTCCATTTCTTTCTATCTTGTGCTAAGTTTTTCCAATCTTGTACCCGCAGCGACTTCAGATCTTCTTTTGCCGACACCAGCCATTTTCTTCGGGGCGGCATCTTTTCCTTTTTGTACCAGCCTCCGTGTTTATTAATTTATTGGGAATTCTTCCTTCCTTTATTCTTGCTATATGTCCGAGCCATCTTAATCTTTGAATTTTAGCGAGTCTTGTTATTTTTGGTTGCCCATATATTTGCATTATTTCTTCATTCGTTCTTCTTCGCCAGATGTTCCCCTCTTTTACACCTTCGTATATCCTTCTAAGAATTTTTCGTTCCCATCTATCTAATTTTACTTCCATATCTTTATTTAGTGTCCAGGTCTCGCTTGCATAGAGTACTGTAGGTCAAATAACTGTTATATTCGTTTTTTTTTGCTGTTCTAGATATTATCTTCGACCTCAGTATCTTAGTCAGGCTCCCAGCACTCTCTTGGCCATTTTTTTTTATGATTTCTTAGTTCTCTTCGTTCCTATTTATTAGTGTCACTTCCAAGTAGTCGAATTGGCTAACAACTTCAAAGTTATACTCTTTACTTGGGCTTTGTATCTTAAAGAACTGTCCTAGATGATTTTCGTTTCCCCTCATCACCATATATTTTGTATTTTCTTCGTTTATTTCTAAACCATATTCCCTGGCTATTCCCTCTATTCTAGTAAAGATTTCTCTTAATACTGCAGGTCTCCTTGTTATTAAGGTAACATCATCTGCATATGCTACGCATTGATGTCTGTGATGATATATTGTGCCTCTAGTGTAGATGTTACATTCTTGTAAAATCTTCTCTAAGATCAAATTGAAAAAATCTGTTGATAGCGGATCACCTTGTCGCAGACCTCTATTGGTGATAAAGCTATCCGAAACCCGTCCTTCTAACATGACTTTACTTTTAGGATCATTGAGTATGCATTTAGTCAGTCTTACTATTTTTGGTGGAAATTCAAAATATTCTAGTGCTTCATATACTTTATTTCTTTTTATAGTATCATATGCCTGTCTAAAATCAATAAACAGCATGTGTAATGTTAGATTAAATTTATACGAGCTAGCTAAAATTTGTTTCATTGTAAAAACATGGTCTATTACCGATCTGTTTGCTCTGAAACCTGCTTAATATTCACCTAGACAATTTTTAACTTTTGTTTTAATTTTATTTCTAATTGATATAGCCAGAATCTTATACACTGTATCTTGTAGGGCTATTCCCCTGTAATTTTTACATTCTGTAACGTCTCCTTTTTTATGCACTGGACATAAGATTGCTTCTTTCCACTGATTGGGTATTTTTTCTTTGATGAACACTTCGCGTATTAACTTGATTTCGATTTCTTCTTGCACCGTTTCGCCACCTTCTTTTAGAAACTCAGCAATGATACCATTTTCACCAGGTGCTTTGTTGTTTTTTAATCTTTTTATGATCTCTTTAATTTCTTCCTTGATAGGTACTTCTTCATTTACATCTGTCCCTTACATCCTCATGTTGTAGTTGCATTTGTTCTCTTTTATCTTGGTCGTCCGTACATAATATGTTCTCGAAATAATTGGCCCACCTTCTTAATTTTTCATCTGTTTCACCTTACAGATTCCCCTCTTCATCTTTATAATATATTGATGTGGTTTTTTACTGGATTTGGTCTCGTTTTATTTCTTGGTAGAAATTCCTGACTTGTTTATATAAAAAATCTTCTTCAATACGAACTAGTTTCTGCTCTAAACTTGATCGCTTCTTTCTTCTACAGATCTTCTTTGCTTCCCGTCTTTTTGCAGCATAAGCTTTTTTACTCTCTTCATTATTTCTTATTATGCTATTTATTCTAGCTTTATTTTGGTCACTAATGGCTTTCTTACAATCTTCATCATACCAATTCGTTTGTTTACATTGTCTGTTTCTTGATAATACTGAGTCGGCTGCTTCTTGAATTTTTTTTCTAGTTGTACCTATCTCCTTTCTATATCATTTACTGTTGTCTGGCTTTTCAGTTTCTTTTCAATTTGCTGCCTGAATTTTTTCTTAACTTCTCCCTCCTGAAGTAGTGCACCGTTATATCTTTTTATTTTTTTACAACTAGTGTAATTAATTGTGTGTATTATTTGCTCCATTTTAACTTGGACCAAAACGTGGTCCGAATTTGCATCAGCACCCCTGTAACTTTTATGCCTTTTATGGCTATCTTTTATGGCTCTCATATGTTTGGCTTCTATTAGTAAATGATCTATTTGGTTTACTGTTAGTCCATCTGGTGATACCCAGGTACCTTTATGAATTTCTTTGTGATCAAAATAAGTGCTTGTATTTCGCATATTGTGTTCAAAAGCAAATTCTATTACTCTTTTTCCATTCAGATTACTGTCTCTAGTCTCTATCATTACTTTTCCCCCCTGTTATTTGTTTGTATACGTCCTCCCTGCCAATCTTGGCATTTAAATCTCCTACAATTATTTTTATGTCATATGATGGTATTTTGTAAAACATATGTTCTAATTGTTCATAAAAGCTATCTTTAACGTCTTCATCTGTATTTTCTGTTGGTGCATGCACATTTATATGGGTCACTTTTCTATATTTTCCTCTTATTCTTATTTTACATAATCTGCTGGTGACTGCCTCAAAATCTATCACCAAATTGGCAAATGTTTTCTTTATAAAAAATCCCACTTCAAATACACGTACAATTTACTTATATTATATCTCATAAATATATCTTATATTTACCCATATAAGGGGTATAAAAATGAAGGTTTTTTTTCATAAAAAAAAATTTTAAAAAAGTTATTTTGATAACTGTTGTTTACGACGGGATAGACTTTGTTTCGATTCAGAGTAGTGGCTATACTGCTCTGAGGAGACCTAAAGAGGTCGAAATACGTATAAACGGCTTGTCGCTGCCTGGTATTGAAACAAAAATCTAATACCGTCATTATGTTTTATTTTTTCATCTTATGTTGCAACACCACGTGGAATTTATTAGAAGCAAACGCTACATCATATAAATATTTCGAAATAGATTCATTGTTTTCAACATTTTCGTAAATACTCATCAATATTTTTATTATCAAAAAAGAAAAGTACGTTTAAAGTATATTATGATTTTACTGAATTGTAATACTCATTAATGGAAGCAGTGGCTATGAAAAATCAAACAATTTGACACGACAGATTTAGACTGTCAATATTGTCTACGATTTAATAAATTGCTTTGCTGTTTTGCATATGTTAGTTGACATGGACCGTATTTAAAAAAATCTGAGCCGAGATAAATGAGTGCAGGCAATTTCTTTAGCTGATGTAGGGTTAAGTTATCATGAAATAGGCTTGAGGTTAAGAGTATCGCATACTACAATATCACGAGTCATTCAACATTTTCGAGAAACAAACGGCAATAGGAATCGGCGTAGACAAGGAAGAGGAAGACTCACAACATCACGTCAAGATCAGTTTATCAGGCTTCGTACTATAAAAGAACGTTTTTGCCAAAATGAGACATTTACAAATATAAGTGGCAGATGCTCATAATATTCAAATTAGTAGAAACACTATGCAAAGGCACCTCCGTAAACAAGATCTGTATGTGTAAGGATACCAGTCAGAGCACCAGTTTTAAACACAAATCATCGAAGAAGTAAATTACAATTTGTTAGAAATCTCCTTGACTGAAATGTTGACTTGATGATAATGCTAGACCACCTGTTGCACGTGTGCTTCGTCATTATTTTCACGAGGTTGGAATACAAACCAAGAATTGGCCATCCTGCAGCCCTGATCTAAATCTCATAGAGAATTTGTGGAATATCATGGATACTATATTACCTTTTTTTCTTAATGACATAGAAGTTATGGTGAAAGAAGTTTGGGATGCAATTAGTCAAGACCAAATACGCAGCTTGATTTTTAGTATGGCTTGTCGCTTTAAAGAAGTAATTAGATGTAGAAGTGTAAATACTCGTCATTAATTGTTTTGGGAGAGGGAACGTTTAAAGATTGTTTAGGTTATGTTTTTCTTAGCCTTTAGTTGTATTAAAGGGCTATAAAGTTTATGTAAGCAATGTTTTATTTGCTTTAAATGTTAATAACAACTTGTTACATTTAAAGTTTTGTATAATCATGGATAATACAGATACCGAGAGAGTTTTTTAAGAAAATCTGGAGAAATGATAAAACTTTCTTAAAATGTTAACAAGATGTAGAGTTTCTTTAATATGGTAATTTATTAGAAACATAATTATAATATGAGAGAAAAATCATCAATACTAATTTTCCGTTCAGAAGAAAAATAGTATCAACTAGTAGTTCAAACGTATTTTTGGGCAGCAGTGTAGTCGAAAACCTCAGATTTTTTTTAAATATACCGATTTACATAGAAATTTGTTGGCCTTTAAAAAATATTATATGTCAATATGTGCTAATTATTTTTTAGGGTAAACACTACCCCTTATTTTCCAAATCTGGATAAGCTAAAACTAATGCAGTTTTAAAGAGACCAGAATAAAGCTAAAATTTGTTAAAAAAAGATTGTTTGATACTCTGAAACGTTATTGACTTTTTTATTTTATTACTCACAATTTTATTAATGTACCAACCCTTCAAAACCACCCCTTTTTATAACCAAAGCAATAAATATTATTTTACTGATATATTTAAATAGTTTTATATTACAATACAGTAAAATTAGTATAATTAATATTATTGAGATCTTAATAAACATTTCGATGGTAAAAGGCATATTCATTCACGCGAATAGAGATATATAAATTCCTTCCCCTTTATTTAATCTCCTTTCTTACTTAATTTATGTGGTGTGTCTTTAAATTTTTCTTCATAGGTACCTATTAAGACACTATGGTTGTTGTCCCTGAAAAACCTTTACAATTCTTGAAAAAAGCTGAATGTGTTCGATGTCGAAGGCGTAACAACTGGTATGCGAAATCTATAAACGCTGCCAACGTCCCTTCAGTGACCTATTCACTTTAACGATAGCTCCCTTGACTGCGCGTCTAAAGAACAATAAATTATTTCGGGAAATCTTTTTTCATTTTCCATTTTAGAGCTATTGTGTGCGTTTCCCTTAAGCTATTGTTAACCTTTAAGATGAATGGAAGGGAATCCCGTTAAGATATGTTTTTATCTGTAGCGATCGGGTAACGAAAATTTCCATCGCCTGTAACGTTGCGAATAGCTTACTCGTATTTGAGATTAAGGCAAATTTGAATGAACAGTATAGATATGAGAAATGATAATACTTTAGTCATTACGGCTTAATGGCCATAATGACTAAAACATTATAATTATATATATATATATATATATATATATATATATATATATATATATATATAATATATATATATATATATATATATATATGTATATATAAATATATATATATATATATATATATATATATATATATGAGTCACCTAGTTATAATATAGTTAAACTATATTAAAAGATGAGGGTTAGTTCCAAAACCGGCCAACCGCGGTAATTCTGCGACTCAGTGATAGTGCGCGCCATCAACAACGTGTGTTTCATAGGTTAAGTTTCACATGAAACTAGCATAGATCATCGTTTTGTTTATTTTTATGTACATATCATTGTAAAGGTTTAATATTCTATATTTTCATTAATTTTATCTGCATAAATAAACTTATGGATTCATTAATTCCACAAGCAGTTCATTTAACAAGAAAAAGAAAGAGAAATGAGAGCAATTGGACAAAAAACCAGAGCAAAATACAGAGGTATGTACCAACCTAATAAAATTATCAAGCGAGCTATTAAAGTGTAATTTGTCTATTATTTTGTTTGAATAGAATACCATTTGTTTTGTGTTAAACAGTATTGTGTATAAATTTTAATTACCAATAAAACTTTTTTAGGTACCGTCCTTCGAGTCTGATATGTGCAGACATGACAAAAAGAAAATTTATAAATGGAACGGGCTGACAAAAAGTGAAATAACGAAGATCCATCAAAAATTTTATAGGAATGAAACAAAATCAACCCAAGTCTGTTTTATTTTTAAGTAGTTTGATGGAAGTCAACCTCATCGTAAACAGAAGGATGTTAAAATGGTAACAACAGAATATTTTATTACTAATAAGAGATTAAAACTGTATCGTGTATGTAGGAAAAAGTTTTTAAAGACGTTAGATATAACTAAGCACCGCGTACAAGAAATTCTTGCCCGTGTTAAGCAACATAGAAAGGTTCCATTCGAAACAAGAGGAGGAAATAGGAGAATTATACATTTTGCTGAAAATTTACAAAGCGTTTAGAATTTTATTAAAACTTTTAGAGGCATAAAAAGCCACTACTGTCGAAATAAAACCGCTATTCGGATCTATTTACCAAGCTATTTGAATATTAAGTCTATGTGGCGCTTATATCAAAAACAATCTACCACAGACTTGTGGGTAAAAGAAAGTTATTTTCGTATGGTTTTTAATTGCAATTTCAATATTGGATTTGGAACTCGAAGGACAGATGCATGTTCGACCTGCATCGAATTAGTAGAAAGAATAAAAATAGAAAAGGACAAATAGAAAAAATTAAATCTAATGTGTTGCAAACGTGTCCATTCTCTGGAAGCAAAAGCTTTTTATTCTGAATTAAAAGAAAAAGATCCAATGTTAATGACATTTTATTTTATTGCCAAAAAAATCCAACTCTACCCAGGGTCCCGGATCAATCGGTAAACTATGCCAGGCAGTACAATTTCACCATTGTGCAGGGCGATTCAAAAGCGTCATTGAACAAAGAAAATGTGTTTATCTACACACGGAATGAAGTAGAGCACGGAAAAGGTTCAAATGAAATTGCCTCTGCCTTATTCCACAAACTACAGAACACTATTTTTAATGAAAGTATAACAAGAATAAAACTAGTATCAGATGGGTGTCCAGGGCAGAACAAAAATTCAACTGTCCTCGGAATGTTAATGCTTTGGTTAAGTAGACATGCTCGTGAACATGTGAGGGAAATCCAATTTATTTTTCCTGTAGTTGGCCACAGCTTCTTGTCGCCGGATCGTTTGTTCGCCAGGATAGAAAAAGTAGTGTGTTCGAAAGAATTCATCGCCAATCCAGAGGAATATATTGACATTTTTAAAGAGCACGGAACTGTTATAACTCTAACCAATGAGTGCATTGTATACGACTGGAAGGAGTATTGCCATGAATAAGTCAAGCAGTCAGGGCAGTGGCACTTCAAATGTGCGCCTACAAAGAAGTTTTTTATTAAAAAAATAACAATGGCAAAATTCTGGTTCGTGGGGAAGTCGCGTATAAACATGATATGGGAAATTACAAAAGCATTTTAAAGAGAAGGAAGAACCTAGGAGAAATGCCGACGGAGACAATACAGCCAGGAATGGTAAACATCAAGCCATTAAAGCTTAATGACGTACAAAAGTTGCTAAGAAAACATTATGGTGAAGAATGGGCTAATTTTGAACAATTTTCCTATTATCGTAAGCTATTAAGGAATGATAACCAGTCTGAACACGCTGTGCATAACGATGCATATATAATTCAATTACATGAAATCAACTTTAAACTAAGAATATCAGTCAGAAAATGATGATGACAGTAAAAACCTCCTGTTGGTGGTTCTGTAGTAAATCATATCATATTTATGTTTTCTGAAATGATTAACGGAATTCGAGGTATTTCTTTAAATTGGTTCCAATCTTACTTGAGGAATATTAAAACTAGTTAGAGCAAATGATGCTGACTCTAGTCACAAAAGCATTGAATGTGGAGTATCACAATGTTCAGTACTGGGTCCTCTACTTTTCGTTATCTTTATAAATGACATCATTAGTTTAAAACTCAATGGAAACAATTTTCTTTTTGCTATAATATGAGAAAAAACCAGGAAGAAACCTCATAATACTATCCTGACATGGTAAGTATTTGGTGTTACATTTAGTTTACTCTCAATAAACACCAAATTCTGATTTTATATGTTTGTTATTTAAAAAATATAAATAATTTATTCTCAATATGTTACTGACTTACTAATAGTGGCATTTTCCTTTTATTAACTTCCTCTTTTAATATGGGTAACCACATCCTACTGCATTCTTCCGATGAATTTGAGACTCAATTGGTCTCTTTTAGCATAATAAGAGCTGCTTCGTTGATTTTTCTTTTATTACCATCTGTTTTTTTAGGATTATACTTGAATCATTTCAATAGACCCTATTTTTAATGAAATCTATCAAATTCTCTATTTTTAATATAAAATTGATGTTCACTTATTCTAACATTTAATGGCCTTGATGTTTCACCTAAATAAACATTTCTTTGTTTTTTCTTGTTCATTGTTAGGTTGAGTTTTAGATCAAATAGATCTCAATGTGTTTGTTGTTTTGAATGCTGTTGAACTGTTAAATTCATTTTCTATCTTTTTAAGTTTTTCTGATAATGTTTTTATGTATGGTATTGTAATTTTTCTCGTATTATTCGTTGCGTATGCTGTAGGATCTCGTTCTAAATTGTTCCATTCTATTCGGTCGATTGTTGATAAATGATAAAGGATAAAAATTTTTTAATAAAGCAGATGTTAACGAATGTTTTTCCTCTAAGAAAGAGTTTTCGTTAGAATAAGCAATTTTGGCTCTATCGTATAAGGATTTAATGATTTCCTTTTTAATATTGATATTGTGATTTGATTTTCAATCTAAATATCTGTAAGTTTGTGTTGGATTTGGTTGGTCTCATATCCAGTATCGTTCTTAGAAATCGACACATCCAGGAAATGTAGTGTGTTATTATATTCCTTTTCCATGGTAAATGTTATTGTCTCTTCTTTATCGTTTTTATTATTTAGAAATGTGTCCAACAACTCTGATCCATGAGACCATATTGAGAATTATTAAATATTAAATTTTGTTGTACATAATGTCAATAACTTCATTATAGCTAATATATTTAGTCTTGTTCTAGTTGCCAATGTATCATCACTCTCTAATTTTGCCTTGATTATATTTAAAGTCTTATTTATTGGCATATTTTTGCACAAACAATCTATTTATGTCAATAATTACTAAAATATTGTTTGAAATAAATTCAATGTTTGATAATTTATTTAAAAAATGTAGTGTACTTTTTATAACTGTGTCATTTTTGTTTACAAATGGTTGTGTAATATTTGATAAAAATTTTGACAGTTCACTCAAGGAGAATTTATATTACTACAAATACGTCTAATTGGTATATTCGTTTTATAAATTTTTGGTACTCCATAAAAATAAGTGTTCTTACTCTAATAAAGTGTAATTAATTTTCATTGAACTTAAATAACGTTCCATATATTCTGTTTCCCAAAGGCTCTGTTGGATGCTTTGTAATTTTGTATAAGGTTCGTTTGTTATTAGATGCAATTGCATCCTAGAAGGACTTGAATGTAATTGCATCCCTTGCCTGCTAGAAGGTTGATTCTGAAGTCATTTTTTTAAGTTCTCGTTCCTCTTTGTTTATACTTTCTTCGAATATAATAGGCTTTTTCAATTCAAGCTTACATTGCTGATGCTGATACAATTCAATATTGCTGAGTTGCGTTCCTTTATTTTAAGATACTTCATTCGATTACATGAAATTAACTTTAACCTGAGAATATCCACGAAAAGGAAGAATACAGAGTATATAATAAAGAATATAAAATAAAGACGTCCCAGGAACGCAACTCAGCAGTATTAGCAATATCATTTTAAAGTCGTCTACTTTAAAATGTACAGTATTGTGCGAATTAATGGAATCACTGTGAATTTTTTTCATTTTTTCAATATTCACAAGAAAATGTTTTGGGGATGTTTTTCATACATGGGGGTTGGATCTTTGGTGCCAATTGAAGGCATGATGAACAGCCAAAAATACAAATCCATGTTGGAAAAGTATTTGGGCAAACAACTCCAAAAATGTCAACCACAAGGAGGAGCGATTCTTCAACAGGACTCTGCTCCCTATCACAAATCAAAGGAAATGATGGCATTTTTCAAAAATAAGAAGATTAATGTTTTAGATTGGCCCGGTAATTCGCCCGACCTCAACCCCATTAAAAATTTATGGGCCATTTGCAAAGCTAGACTGCGAAAAATCGACTGTACCACTAAAACAAAAATGATAGAAGCGGCCATTCAGGTTTGGTATCGAGATGAAAAGATATCTGACAACTGCCAGAAACTCATAGAATCTATGCCAAAACGGGTAAAAGCAGTAATTGCTGCCAAAGGGGGACATATCTCCTACTGAATGATGTAAGTTTACCTTTATAGTTTTGTCAAAATATAATTTTTTACTAAATAAACTGTTTTTTTCATTAAAACAGCCTATGATTCCATTAATTCGAGCAATACTGTATATAATATATGCCTGAACTGTCAATATAAATGAGTCAGATAAAATTAAATTATTAAAAGTACTTTTCACCAGGTTACAAAAAACAAAATTTGTATAATTTACTAACGTTTTTTTTTATTGAGTTAATGCCTCGACAACTATAATCATTGGCATGGTACAGTCAGGTACCTAGTGTAGTGTGTGTGTAGAGTAATTGTCTTGATACTTAGCAAAGTCGACGTCATTGTCTTTGCTAAGAGACGCTAATTGTATCCGAACGTCTGCGGTCCCCCTGGTGAGTACCGATCGCACAAGGATAGAAATTATTTTCATTCATTAATTTTTAATAAACGAAAATTTCCACCCAGGTGAGATTAGAACTCACGACCTTTAGGTTTAAAGGTAGGCTTACCTTTACCAGCTCTTACCATTGAGCCACAGAGGGGGTTTTTACCAATGTTTGTATTTTGAGAACGATATCCGAAGTGGACATTGAAACGTCAACAAACTCATTTTAACCTTCAATTAGGACTTATTCTCAATAAAATAGTAATTACTAGGACAAAAGGTATCTGTTTTAAAAACATCATTCCAACTTCCATAAAATGAGCAAATTTAATCCCACAGCTGCTGGATTAAAATATTAAACTCAAATTATACACCTAACAATATTATAGAATGTCAGGGTTCAAAATAATGGTACAATAATATTAAACAGCCAATAAATCGCCAATAAAACAACCAGATGAAGTGAAATTAAAGCAGCCTGTGACGCCTGAATGGCATGTTCTTGATTAGTTGCTAATCAGAAACACAAATTTACCGACCCTCTGAATGCCTCCCTAATTGTACCCTAATAATTCATGTAGCGGACTACAAAGCTATTGTATAATGGCATGTTTCGAGTGTTTGCGATATATTCTACAGTGACAATTGGACGTGACATTCTGTTATATTATTTGTATGTTTAAGTGAATATTGAACTATTGAAATGTCATGGACCGAGAGAAAAAGATGGGATTAGTATTAGTGTTTTAATTTATATTGAGTTTTATTCGTAAAATTTTATAAATTTGTTTATAAATATTTTAAAAGCATTTGTGGGGCGGCAATTAATGTATTTTTTCTTCTTCTTATTCCTCTCTACAAGCAATTCCTTGGTACTCAACAAATTGCTATCTCTATGCAAGTTTCTCCACTTTTCTACCTTACGTAAGTAAAAGAGTTGGAAGAAAGTTTTTACAATTTAGCTATTGATCTATTGCTATTTTCTTCTGATGTATTTGCCTCTGGTTTGCCCTCTTAGTGTAAATTAATAAAATTGTTTATTAAATCTTTTCTAACTAAAAAATATTACACTCAGGTAATAATGAACAATGACTGTATACAAAATACTAAGAAGACCAGTGCTAACGTATGGTTCAGAAACTTGGACACTAACACAGATTGACCAAGAATTGCTCAAACGTTTTGAGCGAAAAATACTAAGACGAATATATGGAGGCATAAAAGAACAAGGTTTGTGGCGCAGGTGCTACACTTTTAAGTTGTATAGAAGATTTGCAGAACCTGACGTTGTAAAATTCATTAAAGTAGCACGCCTCAGATGGATAGGTCATGTAATCAGACGAGACGAAGATGCCATAGTAAGAAAAATGTTTGACCGAAGAGGGCCGATCGGACAACGAAGAAGAGGAAGACCGAGACTTAGGTACCAAGACAACCAGAAAATGATTTGAAGTCTATCGGAATTAGAGCATGGAGAAGAGTTGCCAGAGACAGGGGTGAATGAAAGATTGTTCTGAAGAAGGCTTTGGCTATTTTTCAAGAGCAGAAATTAATTTTTTACGTAAGGGTCTTAAATTTTGTGTTAAAGCTAAACCTGCTTTAAATAACATTGAGTTACTCTGTGTAGAAGTTAACAGTGTCAAAGATAGTTTGAGTATTACAAGCACTCTGAAAACTAGCTTAAAAATATCATGTCTTGTTACATTAAAACAGTCTTATTGAAAATACTCTTCTAACAAGAGTATTTCTAATAAGAACTTATAATAACAAAAAATCAATAAAGGTAATTGTCTTCTAATCATGTAATGTACGAAGTATGTCCGCAAAGTAGAATATTTTATATCATACAACTCATTTATTTCATTTAACAAAAACCCAATGAATAAACTTATAAATAAGTCAAAGACTAACATTTCTAATGCTGCAAATTTGTTTTATCAACTCGAAAATTTTAGTTTCAACAATCTTTCAATACCATGACTAATGTTTCAATGGGACCTGTAGTAAGTTTTGTAAATACTCCACTAGCAAAATATCTTAACATTCTTCTACAAGATTTAATTAACTAGTCACTCACATATACTGTCAACAAAAATTTAGATTTAATGTTAATTAAAGAATCCATGTAGAATCCATTAAATGTTCACAAATTACTTCTCTACTTTAGTTTTGCTATACCCAAAATGTCTTTATATTTAACAATAAATTTTATACACAACCAGTAGGTTTGATACTGGGGAATCCATTATCTTCTCTACTTGCAGATATTTTTCTCGATTCCCTTGAAAATATTTTTGTCCATCCCTAACCACAAATAATCTTATGGTACAAATATGTAGCTGATATTTTAGCCTTTATAAAAGACCTACTTTAAGAGTAAGATTAATTACATAGTTGCATATCGAAAATCTTCGAATTCTTAACCGCTGTACAGTATTATTTTAGTCTAAACATAGACACTAAGAAGGTCGGGTGTTATTTGCAAGGTACTGCAGAATTTAATGGTTTTCGGGCGACTTTGGCCCAGTTTGTTGATTGTCGGATTTTGGTCATTCGTTGGTTCTATATTAAATTAAAATGAGTAAATGCTGATTTAAAATTTGAATTTAGCCTTTAGGTTGATTAACTTTGTAGCACTAACATCTTAGGTAACCTTGTTTCTCTTTTAGATGCCCTCCAATTACAAACGTGTTACTGTTAGTAAAAATTATGAAAATTATACGGCAGACACAGTCGAAAGAGCTCTAGAAGCTGTCAGAAATAGAGTTCTATCTCAGAGAAAACCTGCAATAGAATTTGCACTTTTAACCGATAATCCTTTTGAAAAAAACTGGTTAAAATAATTATTGTAAATGGCGAAAAAAATTTGGAAAGTGGCTGTAGAAAATGTAGCATTTTTTTTTAAACGCAGAGGAAGTGCTAACCATAGCTCCAAACTATAAAACTGATGCTACGCAACTACTTTTGAGAGTAAGTGACGCTGTTTAAATATTTCTTGCAGAAAAAAGGGGATTACAGTCCACAGCTGATAAAGTTGTTAAAAGAAAAAGAAAAATAGAAATTGCAGCAGAAAATAGTATCTCTGCTAAAGATGTTAAAAGCCAACAAGATGCTAAAGTTGCACAAAAATGTGGTAAAAAGAAGCTAGTACAAGAAAATGACACCAAAAGAAAATCAAAATCGAAAACTGGAATGGCAGCAAAACGTAACATTGGAAGGAAAACTGAACAGGTGAACAATCCAGCCAATAATCAAATTTGCGAAATAGAGAATTAAAATCTATAAAATGAGATCCTCGGAGACATTAATAACGAAGATGTACTTTGCAGTAGCCTAGAAGAAATTTCTGAACAAGCGACCATTGTTGCAGCTGGCTCTAGTGAATTGCCTAAACATAAGATGGTAAAAAAACAAAACCTTTTAATAATATACAAGATTTTGGAAACACTGCAGATACTACGTCTAATTCTGCATCTAATGAAAGCTATAGGAATAATGCAGATCTACAAGAGTTTTCCATTCGAGTTGCAGACTTCGTAACTCTCTGGATGATAAATAATCGTACTAATTTTCGTTTTTCTAACTATAAGCGTTCTGAAGGTATTAAAAAAAACTAACTACCAAACGCCATTTTCAAAGAACTCTAGCTCCCTTAGGAAGCATTTTCGGACCAGATAAATTGGGTTAAATTTTCTTTCAATTATCTGAGGAATCTCCAGTCTTCGTTTGTCAGGAGAGCTTCTGGACAGCCTGTATAACCTTATTTCTTTTATCTACTTATTTCCCTTAGAAAATATATCGGGCTCATCCACCAAAAACTAGAAATTTTGTAGGCATTTTTCTGTTAATGTTTAAAAGATTAAACACCACGGTACGACCCGGATTAGCACAGAGCATAAATGGTAGGTTGTTAGACATCCTCTTGATTTTTGTTGACACCATCATAGTATCTGTAAATATTATATAAACCAGATTGTAACAGAGATATAACATGTCCATAAACCCAAAAAAAGTATCAATATTACCCAACTTATATTCTAGAAATAATTAACTTGATTCCTAGCATACTTTTATGTTATTCCGAATATATGAAACCTTTAAATATATAATTTTCTTTCTGTATTCGTTCAGAAGAGGGTTATTATTTCCAAGAATTTTTGTCTCTCTTTAAAAAACGGACGTATTCGCCGAAACAGGCAAGATCTTCAGGGATTTAATGGAAATTTTTATTCACATCATTCCAAGTTTTCACGAAATATTCCTCACTCAATTCGCAAATCTACTCTAAAACTTGAGAATTAGCTTCTTTTGGAAATTTCCGTAAGGGAATTGTATTCACGTCCATGAAATGTATATATTGATTTCCTCCAGGCAACTTTATGTGATTACTAGGATGCTGACGATTACAATACGGCATTTAGGAGGGAATTGGATTTAAATACCAATGTGGGGGAAAATTTAAAAAGAATGTATTCTCCAAATATATATTTTCTGAATATATCTGTAAATTCCTTTAACTAAAAACTGAAAATGAAAAACAGAAATTATAATTATATAATAAGAAGACTGAGTTACAAAAAGATAGACAGAATAGTTATTGATTAGTTTAACAGAAGACCAAATAAAATTTAAAATACGTGGATACATGCCTCACAAAGCAATATCTATACAACTGACCGGTTTAGTATCGCACAACTTTTTCATCAACTATTTTCTTGACTGAACTTTCTATGAACGTTCTTTTCTTAAATACTGTTTATTATATTGTTTCTTAGTTTGTTTTCAATAAGATACTCTTTCTAAAATGTATGAATGACTTCGATAAAGATGTGTATATTTGGATGCTTTTGATTAAAACATCGATTGAATTTAGAGATATTTACACTTATTGGTGGCAGCCAAATAGATTTAAGTTTTTTTTATTTTATTAATTATTTCTTTGTCTCCATTCCGTATTTTTTTTTGTTACTCGATTATCTCCCGAAGCTTTATCATTTTTCATATTTCTAAAAGTGAGCTGTATTTCCTCTATTGCTATATCTAAAATTCACCATCGACGTGTTCCGTGGATGTGCAGATTCGTGTGTAATAAACTTATTTTCCACAAAAACAAAATAAAAATAATAATAAAAAATCGAGTAAAACGCAGAAAAAACTGTTAATAATATTTATTTTCGTAAAACGTGATTAATTCTCGAAGGGAAGGTATCTTTTTTATGTATCGAGGACCGATGCAAATTGTGACTCGTTGATTAGTAAACTAAACATAAACACACACACACATACACACACACACTCTGTTTTAAAATCCAGACGATAAACTCAAGTATTATCGGCCTGGTCTCTTGTGATGTTATTGCTTACAATATTATATTTCGTTTTCCATACATGTAAAGATGATACAGTAATAATAGCCGATAGTTTACAAGACCTGGAAAGACTCATGAACAAAATAGTCATGTGTAGTAGGGAGTACGGACTCTCTCTTAATGTCAAAAAGACGAAGTTTATAAAAATTTGTAAAAACAACTATAATACTAACGAAATCTTGATAGTAGAGGGCCAGCAGATCGAAAGAGTAAAAAAGTACACTTACCTAGGAACACTTATAACAGAAAATAATGACTACACGGCAGAAATCAAAGTCAGAATCGAAAAAGCACGTTCTAATTTTATAAAAATGAAAAAGGTCCTATGTGGCAAAGATCTAACATTAGCTCTTAAAGTACGCCTAACAAAATGTTACGTATACAGTGTACTATATTATGGAGTGGAATCATGGACGTTAAATCTAGATACCATGAGACGACTTAACGCATTTGAAATGTGGACCTATAGAAGAATTATAAGGGGTTTCCTGGGTAGATAGAGTTACAAACAATGAAATACTGAGAAGAATAGGCAAAGAGAAGGAAATTGAACTAACAATTAAAGAAAGAAAGCTACAGTATCTCGGACATGTGATGCGGGGCGATAAGTATGGCATCCTGCGACTCATAATGCAAGGAAAAATAGATGGCAGAAGAAGCATCGGAAGAAGACGAATTTCATGGCTGAAGAACCTGAGAGAATGGTTTGGATGCAGCTCAAAACAACTATTTAGAGCTACTGCCTCAAAGATTAAGATAGCTATGATGATTGCCAACCTCCGTAGCGGAGATGGCAACTGAAGAAGAAGAAGAAGACAGTTAAGAATGTGTAATGCTTCTTTTCCCTGCTGCGTTCTGTTTTCGATGTCTCTTCTGGTAGTACCTTCTCTAAATATTATAGATCCGAGATATTTATATTCATTGCATATTTTTGTGTTCCTAATTTCCAACTCTGGGTCTTCTTCATCATCTCCTATTTAAAGATACTCTGTCTCTGACATATTTATATTGAGGCCTTATTTTTAATATTCTTTCTTTAGTTTTTTAAACATATAATCCATGTCTTCCTCATCATTCACTACGACTACCTGATAATCTGCGAAAAATAAAGTTGTTGAACACCACCGCCTATTTCTATTATTATTCTGGATACAGTAACGATAAGGACAATATTGAAACTAGTAAAAGAAAAAATTATAAACAAAAACCGGAGTTTTAACTAAAATACATTTTTATTTTACTTGTTTTTTAAATTCATTTTTGGAATATTAGTACTAGCAGTAAACTTAAATTTTAAATAATAATACCATTATCTCCACGTCGAAACATCAAAAATACATACAAAGGCTGCTGTCAAAACAAAATTATCGTCTCTTTGTTCGAATTAAGCGATTAAAAAATCAATAGACTAGTGAGTAAAACAACACCGCAATAATGGCTTTATAGAAAGTGTCACTTGTGTATAGCAAAATAACATTAAACGTCACAGCCATTCGGCAAAATGACCATATTCCCAGTTGTTGATGTGACAGCCCCCTATGACGTGCTTGATCGTAAAGGCACATACTTCATAAAGCCAGTGAAACCCCGACAAAGTTTTGCTAAATTCCTAATAAATGAAATCATTTGCTTGGGTAGTAGGCCAATCAAGTTAGGTTTTTACTCATCACAAGTGTATAGACGGGTTTGACAGTTGAAATAAGTAGTATGAGATATTACAAAAAGACTCTCATCTAGGGATTCATGAATTTTTTAGTGGAAATATTTTTAAATAAACAATTAAAACGTCAATATCATTATTTTGCTCATAACTTATAAACTTGTCTATTTAGAGATTTGACGTCCACAGACAAGTTGTTGAGAAAAAAAAATACACAAAATGAAATATACTAAATTAAAATCGGTTAATAAACAAAAAAGTTATTGCATAATAACCAAGCAAAACCACTGTTTTTGATTATTGTTAATTACTCTTTTATTAATTAATAAAATTTATTTAAATGTATCTGAACTTAAAGACCTTATCGTGTACGAGGTGTGTGCGAAAGATAGGCTAGATCCGGCGAATAGTTTTTGCACAATTTAATTTGTTTATAAGATTTTTTGAAAAACGCACAAATTTCTAAGGCCGGTCCAGATAATTTGACTGAATGGATCTTAATAATCCGGGGCTTATTTTCTTTGTTGAGACATATATTAATATCCTATGGAAAAAAAAGTTAAAAAAAATTACGTTTATGTACACAAAATGATTTAACAATAAATAGCACTTTTTAAGCTTATAAACATTTACAATAACTCCGTACTATTTAGTTTAAATTAAATGGCAATAAAATATTCGGAAGGCGGGTTTAAAAAACAACAACTTTTTAAAAAAAAAGGTCCTGCGACCATTAGGAGCCGAGTTAGTCCTTTTTTTTTTAAAAATCACTGTTACGTCAATTAACAACATTAAGGGCTGAAATTAACCAATCTTTTAGAAGAAAAGTCAAAGTTTTTAACAAAATATTTAGCAAACAAAATAATTGAAAATTGATTAAACAGGAGTGTTGTAAACCAAGAGTACTTTGCGTTCCGACTCAAATGGAAGCAGTGGGGATTGCCGATTGCACTCAAGCCGCGCTCTAAAAAAAGTCGAGCGTCGTCGAGCGCACGTCGAAAGCAGATGCTGTTAGGCCGTTAAGTTACAACTCATTTTCCTGCGACTAATACAACCGGTTTGTTGTATTGAAATATTTAGTGTTTTGTTTTATTTAATAATTGTTACAAATAGTTAATGGTAAGTAAAATTCATCTGAGTATTAAAAAAAACTACGTGTTGTGATATATATTAATATAAACACATGGTTGTAGGGGAGACCGGGGTTGGTTGTCATAGATTCGCCTATTATATATTTTTTTAAGACTAGTATTACTTGTTTTGAAAAGTGCGCATTACCGTAAGATAGAGTGAACATTACTTCAATATTGCCCTTTTTTCTAGATCCCTAGATGTATTCCAACATACTCATATAAAATAATAAGAGTAGCTCTACAACCTATGTCAATTTACCCCGTGATTGGGTAAATTGTCATAGCCCTTGGGGTAGGTTGGCATATAGGTATAAAACATAACTTCACTGGAAAAATATACAAAGGAGCAGTAATCAATAATGGGTAGGTATATAAAATAATAGAAGCCGAAAAATATAGGTAAATGTATTTAATAAGAAGGTATGAATTCAAACAACGTTAACTTTTTTTAGTTAATAACATAATTAGAAATCTGTATTTGGAAATACTGTTAGTATTCATCACAATCGCAGTTTTGACATCTATATGGTACAGTATTGCCATCAGTGCATTTGAAGTGCGCTGAAAAGTTGCATTCAATGCATTCGATCCACTGTTCTCCAGGGCGACTATTGGAATGTGGCTCCATGCAAACTAGACAGAAAGCATTATCCTGGTCTGAGTCTTCATCTGAAGATACTATTGAACGCTTTTTCTTTATTTTTCTCTTGAATAAATCTTTTTTAGCATTATCAACCGTCGTTTTGGTTGAAGTGGAAGCAGAGTTTTTTGTGATTCTTTTCTTTTTTCTAGCAGAAACTGCTGCCTTCTTCTCCTGTATTGCCTTTTTTTCCTCTTCTAAAGCTTTTTTGATTGGTGTGTCTGTAAGAATTGCAGTGGAACGTCTTTTTCTTCCTCGTTTGGTATTTGTTTTTCTGTCGCCAGCTTTAGGAAATGGTCTTAAGTTTGTCAATAACTTGGTGCTGGAAGTTGATGGAAGGGCAGAGACACCATCAGGAAATGATATAGCCGATGTATCGTTAACAGATGATATAGGCGAAGTTGCTGATACTGCACAGTAGAATTTGGTAGTTGAGATTGTAAGAGGAATAGAATGTGAATTAACCTGAGTTGGCGGAGTAACTTGAATCGGCACGAGTGGAGGCGGATCACACTGCTCCAAAGACAGATTTAAATCAGGTAGAGGATGGTTAATTGGCACAGTAACTTCATTTAGTTCCGGTCGAGATTGATCAATGAGTGCAGCAGTTTGAATTGGTCGATCTGTAGCAAAAGCAGCCATAAACTCCTCAGGAGGGAATATATCCGAATTAAATGGACTTATTCCAGATACTTGAAAGCCAGCCATAATATTCTTTGGAGTAATTGCATTGGGTAGAGCTGACTTCACCACCGCTGGGATATCATATATGGTCATTGTTTGGCCCGGATTATTCGTTATCCATAAATCGCAAGCGGTGTTGATGTATTTTTTTAGAGGACCATAAACACTTCGGTCTAATGGCTGAAGTTTATGGCTGCAATGAGGTGGAAACGATAAAACAGTAACTCCGTTTTGTTTAAAAATATCGAGTGCAGTTATTGACAAATGAGAATCATGATTATCGAGCAACAATAACACTGGTTTTTCTTTTGAACATCTTACGTTGTGTATAAAATGCTCTGCAAATTTTATAAACTGTGTCTCGGTCATCCATCCCGAAGGATTCGCATCACCTATACTGCCAGGTGGACCGCTTCGAACAAAGTGCGCTCGATAGTTTTTCCTAGGAAATATGAAATACGGAGGAATTGAATTGCCTGACGCTGAAACAGCAATGGCCAGTGTCACTAGGGTACCCCGTTCTGCAGACGTTATTCTGCCAATTTGTTTAAATCCTTTACGAGCCACTACTCTATCAGGTTTCTGTACGGTGGTGATACCGGTTTCATCCATGTTATATATGTCACTCGCAGTTAATTTCAGTCGGTCTAAAACTGTTTTAAGATTTTTAAAAAATTGTGACACATTATGTTCATTAAAACTTGAAGCTCTAGCTTGGCTAGTAGCCTCTGGAGTTCTGATGGATAATGTCTGTTGTCGTTTTAAGAACGAAGTAAACCAATCAGGCCCTGCCATTTGGTTTGTAGACCAAGATGTTGGAACCGTAATATTAAGAGTCGTAGCATATTGAAAAGCCAACTTTCGAACCTGCTTTGGTGTAAGTCCATAATAAATATCAGATGCAGTTTTTAGATACTCACATAAAGCCTCTTCGTCTTGCACGTTAAAGATCTAAAACAATATATCATAGTTATTACCTAAGAAAATTTAGACTCTTAAAAATATTTATACCTGTCTGTTCTTCTGATATCCTACATGCAGCACAGATGGAATACCTCCAAGTTCCGTTTGCAGTATATCCGTTTTCATTTTTTTACAATATCGTGCAAGAGTGCGCACGCCTATATTATAGTCTTGCGAAACAACCTTCAAACTTAACTTATCAATAATATGAGCACGTACAGCTCGTTCCATAACGTCAGCAGGTGTTTTTCCTCGCTCTGTTTTTCTTTTATAGGTTCGCATGGTTACGTCTGTAAATAATTAGATAATATACCTAGTTAGATAATACTTTTGTTACAAAAATACATTTCATAGTTATACACGGGGCAGGTTGGCACATCGTGACAACCTGCCCCATTCATAAAATGCCAACCAACCCCGATGACGGTTTTTCAACTAAAATGGCTAACACGTGTTTACGAATTCATAAACTGTTAATTTGTTTACGCCAGATTAAAAAGCTATCAATATACTTTCATACCATCATCACAGAAAATAACTTAAACGTTTGTACTAGATAATATTAAAAAAAGTGTACGACAACGAAAAATTACTCACCAAATGTAAAACCACAAATCAACACTATATTCACTGGATAACGTTACAACTTCGACTGAAAGTATGGTAACACAGTTTAACCACAAACAGTTAGGACACTCTTAGTCGGCGCCTTTGAAGTATAAAAGTAACCAGACGCCATATTGAAAACAGACCAGATCAGTTACGGACTGGCACAAGTGATTAGAACAGAGACGTGTTTGTTGTTTATGTTATTTTAAAGTTAGTAAACAAGTTAATTTAAATTAATTACAATCTACAATATATAAATTTAATTAAATTTAATTATTATCAAAATGTTTTATTTATTTTATATAAAAATAAAACTTTTCTACCATCATAACCAAATAAGAAACTGAAAAACTTATATTCCAAAACAACTCTTACAATTATTTCGAAAGGCAATTTTGTGTGTAAACTAACTTAAATAGACTTACTGTTAACTTCTACAACAATAATTTAACAAAAGTAAACTTACAAAAAACTTTAACAAGTAAAAATAATATCGGAAAAAATAAGAGGGAGTGAATACGTACATATATATAGATATATATATATATATATATATATATATATATATATATATATATATATATATATTATCTCTTAATTTCTAAAACAATCTTGACAAAAGTTTAGTGTGACACTACGTTCCTTACAACTTGCTCTCTTACAGTCATCACATGATTTCATGTCTGTATGTTTCGGACAAAAATGACGTCTTGTTTGCTTAGCAGGTTGTCGATTTGAAAGTTCCTCAGTTGGGTTTCTTGAATTCTTGTTTTGATGTGTTCCAAGAATTTTTATTGAGCTGTTAAATCATTATTGGAGAGCTGTTTCATATATTTTCTTCTTTTCAGATGTTCATTCAAAAGACTTTCACCGAGTAATATCGTGAAATGTTTTTGAGACAAAGAACATTGACTATTTGCGCTTTTATAAAGAACATATTCATTTTTTCTTGTTAGATGTTAAATTACATAAAAGACAGCCAGAGGCCATCTTTTTTATTATAAGTTTTTTACCTGCCTTTTTAAATTGCACTTACTACAGTTTCTAGTAGAATGGTTGTGTTCTTAAGATTTTTTTTAGTAGCAATGGTACTTGCTTCTTTTTAAAGTATTTCATACAGTTCTAGTAGTAATACCAGTTTCTTTTGAAATTAGAACGTGCTGTTACAAGGAAAATTGATTTCAGTTAGACTACTTACGGCAGTTTTAGGCTGTTCCTGTTCTTCATTAATTGCACGAGCTGGTTAATTTTCAAATTTAAAAATAATGTGAATTGCAGATTTTGATGGTACAGGGAACTGATATTTAGCCTTGACCTTAGTTCAACCAAAGACATGTCATTTAAGTTTAATCTATAAGCACAAATCTGGAGAAACTTATTTTGAATTTTTTCGAGATTGTAAATATGGTTAAAATAGTATGGTGACCATTCTATAGAAGCATAAGACAGGATGTCACAAACGAAAGTAAGATATAAAATTCTATATGTGGGTATCCAAATATCTCGAGAATGTGTTGTGATAAAACCAAGATTGATTGTGATTTCATTACTAATGAAAAAATAGACATATATTTGATGTTTCCCTTATCAAAACTAAATATCACTTTAACAAAACTACAATTCAATCTAATGGGTGTTAAAAACAAGCTCGTATGTAGGTACCTACTAGCTTCATACTATATTCAGCTTCTCTCAGCTAGTAGAACAACCTCATACTGTTCTTTTCGCACTAATTATGTGTGCTATATACAGTTTCCAGATTACCACAACTGTATAGTATTTTTTTGCTACTAACATTTATATATTAGCTCATTATTAATGTAAGCTTAATTTATTCTAAACAAAACAAAAACGTAAAAAACAAACAATTATAAAAAAACTATTATTAGTAGTATTTGGAACATGCACAGGTATTTAACCAGACTTGTAACGTGGAAATTTGTTTAAAATTATAATTAATTGTGCAATTGTTACAAACCATTATGTATTTCTGCATTTCCTGTAACAGAGTTCTCTGCGGGAATATTTACTTCACTATTATGAACAGTGTCGGCAAAAAATCTTTTATTAGAAGTAAGTAAATCAACAAATCAAAACAACTATATGGCACTGTACTAACACTTATTTTTCATTATTTACCTAGGTAAAAAAGTAATACAGAGAGAAAATTTACTTCTTGTAGTAATTAAATAAATAATAGTAATTTTTCATGTTAGTAGTAAAAAAAGTTATTGCTCCAAACAATTAATTTATTTTTTATAGATTTATTTGAAATATTTTTAACCACAATAAGTTTAACAACAAATACTAAATTTTTTATACTATGCAAATATACAAATATCTCTTGCAAACCACAAAACTAATATATAAGTATATAATATACTAAGTTGAAATTTGATAATACAATTTAGTTCTAAAAAGAACTATTTTTAGACTTAATTAAACGAAAAATAAAACTCGACGATAAAAATATAAACAAACAAATCACGACAGATGGCTCGACTACACGTCACATTAATACCAGTCGGGTGTCACTAGCGTTAGGTCTGTTTTCAATATGGCGATATGGCCTGCGCCAAATGATGCGCGTACTTTTTCCCGCCTGTCGAGTGTCCATACTATTTCTCTTTATACTATGATGGTAATACAAGCGCCAACGGTTTGTGCATGCACAGGTCGGCGCGCTATGTTTTACTATGAACGGCGCGTAATTTAAATGCACAATGTCAACGTACCCCGTATGACAACCAACCCCGGTGTCCCCTACCACGTTGTCTGAATAATATACGGTTAACTTTGAATATAATATTATTTTACTATTATAATGTACTAATATTTATGAATTTATTAATGAAGAAGAAAACGATACAACAGATGAACAAGAGATAATTGGTGAAATGTATTTAACTGGGTTTGATGAGAATAGCGACAATGAAAATGAAATGATTTATGAAAGTTATAATACAAGTGAAATTGAAGATGAAAGTGAAGATGAATGTTTACATATTAGTAGCAGTGACGATATAGAAATTAAGCGTAGAAATTTACAGTAAATTAAATTATTTTAAAAAATCACTACACAAAATTTCAACTTCTGTAATAACATAAAATTAATTTATTATTTCATTAATAAATTTTTAGTAAACATTATTCAAAATGTTCATTTACTTATAACATTTATTTAATATAATCATATATGAAATAAATAAATAAATAGAAAAATAACAATAAAAAGACAACTTAAGAAAAAGTTTGTACATTCCGTAGTCATTAGCTGCTTTGTTTTGAATAATTTTGCAATGAAAGTACGTTAAATGTTATTATTTTAACGTTGTACCCCAGTTTAAAAAAAAAGAACAAATTTGGTCCACTAGAACCCGAGATATGTCATTTTTTCCAAGCACTCTATTTTGAAACCGTGCGCTCGACTTTTTTGGAGGGCGCGGTTTGTGTGCAATCGGCAATCCCCACTCCTTCCATTCTAGTCGGAACGCAAAGTACTCTTCGTTTACAACACTCCTGTTTAAACAATTTTCAATTATTTTTTTTGCTAAACATTTTGTGAATAACTTTGACTTTTCTTCTAAAATATTGGTTAATTTCAGCCCTTAATGTTGTTAATTGACGTAACAGTGATTTTTTTTAAAAAAAGGACTAACTCGGCTCCTAATGGTCGCAGGACCTTTTTTTTTTAAAGTTGTTGTTTTTTAAACCCGCCTTCCGAATATTTTATTGCCATTTAATTTTAACTAAATAGTACGGAGTTATTGTAAATGTTTATAAACTTAAAAAGTGCTATTTATTAATAAATCATTTTGTGTACATAAACGTATTTTTTTTTAAATTTTTTTTCCACAGGATATTAATATATGTCTCATCAAAGAAAATAAGCCCCGGATTATTAAGATCCATTTAGTCAAATTATCTGGACCGGCCTTAGAAATTTGTGCATTTTTCAAAAAATCTTATAAACAAATTAAATTGTGCAAAAACTATTTGACGGATCTAGCCTATCTTTCGCACACACTTCGAACACGATGAGATCTTTAAGTTTAGATACATTTAAATAAATTTTATTGATTACTAAAAGAGTTATTAACAATAATCAAAATCAGCCGTTTTGCTTGGTTATTATGCAATAACTTTTTTGTTTATTAACCGATTTTAATTTAGTATATCTCATTTTGTGTATTTTCTACTAACTTGACTCGTCTATAGTGAAAATTACATGCACAAACTAATTCTTGAAATTATTTTTTACTTTTAATCCCTTGAACATTTTACGATTTTGAATATTTACATTTATCTTTTATCTTTCTACCATTAGTCAGATTAGTAAATACCGAATTTGAAATTGTACACCTTCAATAATTTTAAAATATTTAAAAACTCGAACCATTACTTGTAAATCAATAATCACTTGGCGATCATCATGGCTTTACTTTATCTGCAGCAGCTCTGAAGAGTTCTATTGTTGTTTTTTCACTTCACTACTTTAAATTTTTCAACCAAGACGTATATCGTCTACCTGATCATCTTTTTCTTTCTATTTTTCCCTTTGTTTCATTTCTTAGTGTGGAACCAAAGTAGCACATTTTTTATTTCTTCATAGTGTTAAGTATTTAATTTTTTTTTGCTTTCCTAATATTTCCGTGTATGTTACGTGTTGTGTCCATAATATTTTCCACATTTTTCGATAACACAACATCTCAAAGCTGGCAAATTTTTTTTTAGTTGCACCCGTAATTGTCCAGGCTTCAACTCCACATAAAAAAACAGAGAATACAAGTAGTGAAATACAAATAGTGAAACACTGCTTTTATCTTATTGAAAGCGTTTCTGTCTAAATGCATCATTTTATTTCAAGACTACGGTACCATCGTTTCTTTAGCTTGTATACCAAGTAATTGTATTTTGATACTTTCTTTTAAACTTTGACGGTATACAAGGCAACTATCGAACACGGTGAATAATTTAATCTTGCCCAAGTACTTTCGATCAATAGATCATCTTCAGGGGCATTTCGTCAGTTGTGGCCTATCCGAATCTGTCTCCGGCTTCTATACAACATGTAGCTTCTCCTTTTCAAAAAAATTTTAAAGTGTTTGTTTGTCTTTGTGTATTGTATTTTGTATTGTTATGTCCAAATTTACATTTATGACATTCTACTCATGTCGGATAGGTCACAACTGGTCATTTATATGGAACAGCAACTTAATATTGCAGTACTAGTTTCTCTTAGTAAAAAAGAGACATAGTATAAAAATAATACGAGAATAATTTCATGCATGAAAAAAGATAGAGTGGACGTACTATAGCAACCTTCCGTAGCCAAGTATCAATCAGCCAATAAAGCAAAATTACTTATAGAGAGAGAATAATGATAATAATCGAAAAATAATTTTTTTTTTTTTTTTTTTTTTTTTTATTTACGCATCGACCACGCAGGGTCATTAGCGTATTTAGATTATGTAACATATGTGCCAGTTGATACAATATGTGAATATACATTAGTTTACAATAATAATAATTTTAATAATAGTATGTATGTATGTTAAAATGTACGTTTTAGATCTTTTGAAGAAGTTGACAGTCTTTAAGATAGGAAAAAATTTTTCGGTTATGTGTACTTTCTTCTAGGGCATCTTTTAGGGAGTTAGGTATGTTATATTTGAGTCGTTCACTGTTATATTTGGGACACTGTATTAAAAAATGTTTTACCGTTAGAACACTGTTACACACTTCACACACTGGTTTGTTTTTGCGTTGTAATAAATAGTCATGAGTAAGTCGTGTATGGCCGATACGGAGACGGGTAAGTATCACTTATTCTCTTCTGTCTTTTATTGTTGGTTTCCATAGATGTGGGTGTTTGTTGACTTCGTATAGCCTTGATGGAGTGTTGTTCCAAGTTTGTTGCCATTTGTGAATTATTTTTTGTTTTAAGTATGGTTTTAGATCGTTTTGTACCAATATGTTGCTTTCTTCGGACATCGGGTTAGTTGGTGCGTTTTTGGCCAGTTTATCTACAGCTTCATTACCTTCAATTCCTACATGATAAGGTACCCATAAAAAGTGCACTTGGATGTTCTTATTTGAAATGTTTTTAAGTTCTTTTTTAATAAGAAGTAGAAGGGGGTTGTCACAGTATAATTGAGTCAGTGAGGTTAATGAACTTAGAGAATCTGTGATTATTATACATCTTTCTTTGTTTTTGTTTTGTATTAACGATAGTGCTTTTAGAATTGCGAATAATTCAGCCGAAAAGATGGTTGTAATTGATGACAATTTGAAACTAACTGAGGAGTCTTCCGAATAAATTGCTGCTCCAACTCTGTCTTCATTTTTTGACGCATCTGTGTATACGTTGTAGGTATTGCCATATCTGTTTAATAGTGTATGAAACTTTTGTTTAATGACGGTTGATGACATCTCTGATTTTCTTAGGTTTGTTAGACTGATGTCGATAGCAGGAATAGATATTGTCCATGGTGCAGGGTTGTGGATTGATGAGGTATCATAGGTTTTTGGAAATTGAAAATTTAATTTGGATAAGTATGATTGTATACGAAAGTAAAAAGGATGATCAATTTGATGTGTTTGCTGAAATTTATTTGTAAATCGGTCAGCAAAAACGTTATGTAGTACTGGATTATTTCGGTTTGATGACACTGCCGCTGCATATGTTAGGCTTAGATATTGTCTTCTGAAAGAAAGAGGAAGTTCTCCACTTTCCCAATAAAGACTTTGAATGGGACTTGTATAGTGAGCACCTAAAGAAATACGTAGACATCTATTTTGGATAATATCCAGTGACTTCAAATGTGTTTTTTTGGAGGAGTTGTAGACTATGGCTCCATAGTCAAGTTTTGATCGAATTATGGATTTGTAAATAAGTATTAAACTTGAATAATCAGCACCCCAGTTTTTAAATGCAAGTGATCGAAGTAAATTTATACCAGGAAGACAGGATTTTTTCAGCTGTTGAATATGTGTCTTCCAAGTTAATTTTTTATCAAACGTCATACCCAAGAATCGGATTTCTTCTACATGATCTAGTTTTTGTTCGTGTAGATATAATTCTTTTGTTTGGATTTGATTTCTCTTTGAGAAACAGATTGCTTTCGTTTTTGAAGTGTTAAATTGAAGTCCACTTGTAGCAGACCATTTCTCAATGTGTGTTAACGCGTTTTGAATGTGATTGTAAATCGTTGCTATGTTTTTTCCTCTACAGAAAATAACTAGGTCGTCAGCGTATAATCTAGCTTTGACAGGGTTTTCAATTTCTGTTAATATTGAATTTATTGCTACTAAGAATAAAGTAGTGCTTAAATTTGATCCTTGTGGTATACCATTTTGTTGAATTTTTGTTTGAGAATATGTTCCGTCCACTCGAACTTGAAATTGTCTGTTTTCAAGAAAATTTGAAATGTATTTTAATATGTTACCCCTTATTAACCAGTTGCTGAGTGTTTTAATGATTGAATATTTCCAAACTGTATCATATGCTTTGGTTATATCAAAAAATATTCCAACACAATGTTGTTTTATTGCAAATGCTTCGTGGATTTCTGATTCTAAGTCAACGAGGTTGTCTAAAGTTGAGCGACGTTTTCGGAAACCACATTGTTCTGGAATAATTAAGTTGTTTGATTCTAGATACCACATAAGTCTATTGTTTATTATCTTTTCTAATATTTTACCTATGCTACATGTGAGTGATATCGGTCGATATGATTGTGGATCTGATTTTGGTTTAGTTGGTTTTAGAATAGGTATTATGATTGAGTTTTTCCATGATTTAGGAAATACGTTTCTGGATAGGATTATATTGTAGATTTTGAGTAGATATTTTTTTGATTGAGGGCCTAAATTTTTTAGGAATATAAACGGTATATTGTCGGGTCCAGGACAAGTGTTCTTACAATTTTGAAATACATTTTCTAATTCTTCCTCTGTTATTGGTATATTTAGATCGTTATTATTTTGATCGTAATATTTTATAGGATTTTTTTCTTCTTTTATTTTGATTTTTAAGAAATTGGAAGTATAATTTAAGTTACTTGAGTTATATTCATAAGTAGATGCTAGTATATTGGATACTTCTTCTGGGCTTTTATAAATAGTGTTATTTTGAGTTAGAAAGTTGATTGATTTATGGGGTTTAGAACAAGACATTTTGTTGACTTTTTTCCATATAGCAGTTATAGGAGTTGAACTATGTATTGTGGTAACATATTCTCTCCAAGAGTCACGTTTGGCTTTTTTAATGGTATACCTAGCGACTGCTCTTAATTTTTTGAATTCTATAGAATTTTCTTGAGTTTTGTGTCTTTTGAATTTATTAAAAGCTTGTTTCGATTGTTTTAATGCTTCTTTGCAGTCATGATTCCACCAAGGTACCGACTGATGTTTGTAATCGTACTTAATTATTCCAACGTACTTTTTTGCTGATTCTGTGATTACATTTGTCAGAGAGTATATTGTTTTGTCTATATCTACATTGTTATTTAGATTTTGCAGGTTGTTTCCAACGTAATTTTGAAATTCTATCCAATTTGCGCCTTTTAAATTCCATTTTAGTTGTTGCGGGGTAGTTGATTGTAGTTCATTGCTTATTATGATAGGGTAGTGATCACTATCATATAGATCTGGTAACACATCCCATGTAAGAGTATGTGTAATTGATGGTTCGCAAATACTTAGATCTATACTAGAGCCTTCACCTGTTCTTATTTCAAAGCGCGTATGTTGTCCATCGTTAAGAATATTTAGATTGATTTCTTCTATTATTTTTTCTATTTTTCGACCTAGAGATGTTAGTTTTGTTGAACCCCATAGCGGATTATGTGCATTGAAATCTCCAATTATTATCCGTGGAGCAGGTAGTTGATTTAATAGGTTTGAAATTTCTTTTGAATCGGGTTCTTTATTGGGGGGAATGTAAATATTGCAAATTGAAAAAGAAATTGTGTCTGTGACTCTAATTCCAACTGCTTCGATAGTTGTTCTAAGTTTTATTGGTTTAGCGTCGAAGCTATCTTTTATGTAGATTGCTACCCCTCCGCTTGCAATTTTCGAATTTTCTCGATTTCTAAAAAAACAATTGAAATTCTTTAAGTCATGAGCTTTGTTGTTTTTGAAGTGGGTTTCTTGTAAACATATCAGACTAGGCTTATGTTTTGAAATTAATAATTTTAACATTTCTAAATGGGTATAATACCCATTTATGTTCCATTGAATTAGAGAGTTGAAAATGATGTGTTATTAATTTTCTGTTGATGTGTCGCTTTCTAAGTCTGTTTGAATGTCTAAGTTGATTTGTTTTAATATTTTATTTTTTATTCGAGTGCATTTGACTTTAATTTTTCGGTCCTTTAGGTAAGGGTATATATTAGTTAATAGATCTGTGACCTCTGCTGTTTCTTCTGTATACATTTTGGCGATACTTAACGGGTCTGATGAGTTCTCACAGTTTTCAATAAAATAAAGTTGACATTTTGATCTGATTTTACTTTCTTCTCTTTATTTTTTGGTGTAATAAAGGTAGGTTCCTCTTTAGATGTAGTAGCTGGTGGAGAGATTTGGGAGATTGTGCGTTTGTTTTGTGCTTTGCCTGTGATTATATGCGTTGTCTTATTTTCTAGATCTATTTTTGGCTCGTTTGTTGTTTCTAAATCTTCTTTGGCTGGTTGCATGTGTAGTTTTTCTTGTTGGGTAGTTTGTGGTTGGAATTCTTGTTGTATGCTTTCTTCTTTTGATTGTTGTTGTTTAGTGTTTGTCTGGGTTTTTTGAATTGATAGATTAGTTGTATTTTCAATTGGGTCTCTATTTGGAACTGCATTATTTGATGTTGAATTATCTGTTGTAATCGCAATAGACATTGGACAATTTTTTGTTAAGTGGTTGTTTTGTTTACATGTTTGGCAAGCTTGGTTATCTAATGAAAGGAAAATCCTGTATGTCGTTTCCTCATGTGTGATAAGAAAAGAATCAGGTAAGGGCTGGTTATTTAGTGGAGATATGTATATTTGACGTCTGAAACTCAAAATATGCTGGAATTGTGGTGTTGATGTGCCTATTCTTAAAAATGTTAAAGGTGACAGAAGATTTAATCCATGTGATTTTAATGCTGATACTAGGACTGAGTGTGGGATTGAGGGACAGACATTGGACAATACTAATCGCTGACTGGGGCTAATTAGTCTACGAGGTTGTAAAAGCTGCTGGCCTATTTGAATTTTTTCATTTCTGTTTATAAAATCCTCAGCTAGTTTTTCGTTTGCTAAATAAATACATACTCTATTATTTGATAATTTCGAACAGAAGATGATCTGGGTTGGTTCTATCAGACGACTCAGAGCGAACAAGTAATCATCTAGTTTGGTATTTTCAACTGAATCAAAAATAATTGCTTGTTTTCTTGATGGAAATATATTAGATTGTGGTGTTTGATTTGTTACGGAAGAATATGTACGTGATCCATTAAATTGATATGATGATGTGCTGTTTGGTGTATTAGTAGTTGCAGGAATTTCGGAATGAATAGAACTATCCATTTTTAATTATCATTGGTAAATGGAGTACGGTCCTGGCAAACAACCTTCTTAGTCTATAGTAGAACAGGTTTGGTATAAATACCTGTCCTATATTTTGTAGGTTATCCGAAATAATATTTGATAATATGTAGTAAAAACTCTTATAATTAAAGTAACTTACTATCTCTATTGTATTTATGTTTGTTATTTCACTGCTGGATCACTAATTAATGAAAATATTTTTAGTATTTCACTACTTTTTAAATTTAATTTAAGAGCTCGATTTTAAAACACGTATTAGGTACTATGTTCAGAGTCGAATTGCGAAAAATAATTCTAATTCTAATCGTTGGATATTTCGGTCATATTTCAATCAATTAAAGATTTTTTTGTTGCCATGCACGTATTTTGTTTTTTATTTACTAATTTGCAATCTTCATTACACTCAAATGATAGATACACAAATTTTTTATAGGTAAATTTTTTCGTTTCGCCTAACCCCTATTTTCCGCTCCAATTACACGACCATTCAGACACACGCACCAGGAAACAATATTAAATAAAACCAGTCGTCAACATGTGAGAACATGTGACTATGAAGAGGGTTTTTGCTCTTTTAGCTTTTGCCGTAATTTGTGATATGCGTGATAAGCTTGATTTTCGGAGATAATTAGTTTGAAAAGTGGTTATAGAGGCAGAAGCACTTTGTTTTAATTTTCACTCTCGAGGAATTTATATGAAAGGGGTGATTTACTTAGTGGAGCTGCTTCAGCTACATTTGAAGGATAGTTTTAGGTTTGATATGGGAATACAATTAAATAGTTATGAATGTTTTCAGTGGGTAATATTAAATTATATAATGTAGACAGAATAACCGTCTGCACCAACAATAACAGTGTTAACTGACCATAAAAAAACTTTATAGAAGCTGTTTCTTGGTTATAAAGTTCCTTAAACATAAAAAGTTGTTGCTTCAAATGTTAATAATAAATTATTTATATTTATTATTAATATAATATTAACAATATAGTATTAATATTAGCATTTAATTATATTTATTATACGTAGTTTATAATAAGGATTATCTTTTAGGTGTTTTATAAATCTTAATCCTCTCATACATTAAATCCACTCCAATGGTTTTTTTAACTCCAAAAATATTTATTTATTGTACAAGACGATAAAATTGTACTTTATCTTCGAGAGCGTTTTTTAGCGTCAAGACGTTAGTCGAGACGCTAATTATGCTCGAGAAAATAATGCGATTTTATCGTCGTGTGCAATACAATTTTTTCTATAGCAAGACTTCAAGTTCAGGTAAAAAATAGAATTTCAAAGAAAATAGTAATTGTCTTTGAAATAAGTTGTAGCACAAAAATCGCAATTGTGTTGCTCTGTTGCTAGGGATGTGAATTACTTTGTCAACAAATGTCAAACAAATGTTACAAAAAATTAATCCAGTACCTTAAAAATTAATCAAGTGTTTAAGCAAACGAGTACTCGTTTGCTTAAACACTTGATGTGATGAAACACTTAAAAAGTTGTGATGCTCCGAAAATAGATATTTAATAGATCTAATAATGTTAATTGTAAAATTTCAGTTGTTTTTAATCTTTCAATTTTTCAATTCATTTTAGTGTTTCAATTTGTAAATTTTATTAAATAAAAAAAAGTTAAAACATTTTATCTACTCTTGCTGTTAAAGTGTCACTTTATCTACCCTTGCAGTTAAAGTGATACTTTATCTGCTCAAAACAGTTGTTATAGCAACACTTTAACATTAGCTATGGAAAAAATATATTTTAATTGTATGAAACTTGTGCAAAATGCATAAAATCCCTTTCAGTGGACTCTAATCAAGTAACTACTACCGCCATCTCCAATATTTATTTTGAAAATCAAAGTTTGGTTTTGTTAGTATCCATAAATCATCTGATCGCGATGGCTACCTGTGAATTGTCTGAAATAAGTGCCCGTAGTTTCTATGGAAAAACTACAAAAAAAGATAAGAAAATAATTTTCTTTTACAATTATGTATTTTACACAATTAGCCTTGGTTATAATTTCATAATAATTGAAAAACTAACTGAAAATATCACCTTGAAGTCATGTCCACTAGAGTGGACATCTTGCAATATGTAACTTAGAATTCCACATATTTTTTGTTATTTTCTTGTCACAGATTTATTACCTATTTAGGGAGCTTCGGAGGCATTATTTTATATACTTACCTATAGTCTTTTAGTGGAAATAAATAAAATTTATTTATTGACATAATATTACTTCTTCAATGAGAAATTTTATTCTATTTCAGAAAGTACTTTTTGCCGATGAAGTAGACAATAGGGATGAAACACCTTTTTGTTTACCAGAAAATGAAGAATTTATATGTATTGCCAATAATAAAATTATTTATGATTTACCAGAAGGTTCAGATTTGGAATCAGATTACAATGACAAAGAGACGTATTCGCTCGAACATGTAACGGCTGAAGACCAAATTGTTGAAAGTGACTTAGAAGACATCCAGCCAGAAAACGGTGACGATGGTATGAGTGAAGATGACATTCCATTAGCTCAGAGTATTTTGGCATTTTCATCAAAACATAAAAATCAGAGAAAAAAAAACAAAAAGGGCTGTAAAAATATTGTGAAAATGGAGCAATAATGACAGCATGTATGGGTTAGCAACTTTGCCACAGTTTAGAGAAACAAAAAATATTTATATTTAAGAAAACAATTCCATTGATTTTGATATTTTTTATTATTCTTCACCTCACACATAATGGATAATATCGTCTTTTAGACCAATTTATATGCTGGACAAAACAATAAATTAAATTTTGGTTTTACAAAATATGAGTCATATGCTTTATTGGGCATAAATTTAATGATGGTGTACATCAGATTTTCCAGAATACGGCTTTACTGGTCAAATGATAGTGGCCCGAGGGTGGATCTTATTGCAGGTGCTATGCCTGTTAATAGATTTAAATCTATTCTGAGGTTTTTGCATTTCGTAAATAATGATAATATACCTAAATAAAAATAACACGGACAAATTACGAAAAATCCGATCATTTTTGGATACAATTCAGAAAAACGTTTTAGGTGCAACAGATTCAGAGGAATACCAATCAGTTGATGAAAAAATTATTCCACTAAAAGGAAAATTAGATATAAAGCAAAAGTTACCAAAAAAAACCTAAAAAGTGGGAAGTCAAAATTTGGCTAAGAGCTGACATTAGTGGATATATGTATCGGTTTGAGATTTATCAAGGAGCTTTGGGAGACAGAATTCAAATTAGTAAATTTGTAACGAATATATTTTACCTACCACATAAGGTATTATTAACAGGGGTAGAAAATTGGGGACAGAAACTATGGGGGTGGAGATAGGGTAAGCAAAATAAACGCTACTTGTGCGAACGGCACTCAGGGTTTGTTAGGTGAGCTGGGGTCGTGGATAAGTAAATGAAAAAAGGGGTTGAATTGGGGCAACTACAAAAAAATAAACAAAGGGTGATAAATCGCTTGGAACAAATAAAACAAAAGGAAACAGGAAACACCTCTAGTAATTAAAAAAGGACGCCACTTCGAGGTACCTAATTATAACTATTACAATAGCTAGTTGTAACTATCGAAATAATTATTAAAATTAAAAAACATATCTTTTTCAAATGAAACTCAAAAAAGTGTTAGTTAAAAAAAAATTAACAAAATGAAAAAATGTAACATTTATTGCTGTGTCACCACGTCATCCGCGTCATAGTTCGTGATGTCACATGATACCAATACGAAATAATTAGGCAGTAGGTGTGTTCTTTTCTAGAATCACTTTGCCGAGTACACTGTCATTACAGCCACTAGACATATTTTATTATATACGCGTAGATATAATATTTAAAGATTAATGTTAACTTAAAAAAATACACAATCATAATATGTTTCATTTAATTTGTATAAATGCATTATAAAGCGTTTTGATGAAGAACTTTTGTTCGGAACACACTGTAACTGTAACCAAACGAAGGTGATATTTTGGCATAAATTGGTAACACTTATTTGACAGTTGCGGTGTTGACACTTTTTGTACTTTAATATTTTGAATTTTAAAGTGAAAACCTCTTGTTTTATATTTTTACCTATTTAATAAACTCTGTCCTTTTTAGAACAAAATTAGTGTGTTTTATGTCAAAATTGTCACGTATGAATTTAAATAGTCGTTTAAAGAGATAGTAATACTTTTGCCATAATTATGTGACCTATTTGATTTAAAATGGAGTCAGGATTTTTTTATACTTTGGCAACTATGTCAACTTCGATCTCTGTCAATGATAATGACGTGCAACGGTAAGTAAATTAGATGAAGTATATATTACAAGCAGATAGTGTGATTATTTGATATATGCCATTTTATTTGCAGAAAAAATTTAAAAGAGAAATAGGAGAAGAATAAATAAAAGAACCAGTTAACAAAAGTACAATACCTAAAATAACATAACAAATAAAAACTGTATACCTGTAAATTTTGTAAATTTAACAGTATTTGAAAGTTTAAACTTCTGTATTTATACAAATGTTTAGACATTTAGTAGAAACTCTCTTACAGCACTGGGGCTATAATTTAGCGACTAATTAAGTAAACTTCAGCGAACATAAAATTTCGAACTGAGTCTCTTCTACAATTATTATTCAACGTTCTGTGTGCGATATTATTCTCCGTATACCAATTAAAAGTTTGTAAAGACGGGAAATTCGGTATAACAGATGTAACTAGAAACTTAACATAATCTTAGTTACACAGTTTTCCGGTTTAAACTAAAACAAAAACGCACTTTTAAACTTTAGGATAATATAGAGTGTTTTGTGATAGGCCAAAGCTTTTTTATAATTCAACTGCAGTTTTATAGTTTGTATTAAAGTTTATAATCTACCAAAAGTTGATTTGTTCATAAGTTACCACAATAATTTAAATGTAAACTACCCTTTATCCATGTGCATTAAAACATTCAAGGTAAACTTATTTATTTATCTATTTCTACGCACAACAGGCCGTTAAGGCCTAGGGCATTTTTTTTAACATAATCCTAATATTAACTAATTACAATTATTTTAAACAAAACTTTAACTTAAATATGTATATACAACATTCTTAACTACTCTGAAAGACATGGTGGAAAATATTTCTCCATTCGCTTCTATTTTGTGCTTTTCTTTGCCAGTCCCTCACCCTCACCTGTTTAAGGTCTTCCTTTACTTTACTAATCCACCTCGTTCTGGGTTTACCTCTTCTTTTGGGGCTGATTAGTTTTCTAGTTATTACTATTTTAGGCATTCTGTTTGCTGCTATTCTTTCCACATGTCCCAACCATCTGATTTTTTGTGACTTGATGAACTTGGTAATGGTAGGTTTTTTGTATATAGCCATTAATTCATTGTTGGTTCTTCTCTCCCAACCATCTACTGTCTTCCGTCCTCCAAATATGCGTCTTAATATTTTCCTTTCCCATATTTCCAGAGTATCCTCTTCCTTCTGATTTAATGTCCATGTCTCACCGGCATATGTGGGTCGAATTACTGTTTTATGTATTCTGAGTTTACCTTGTCTAGAAACATATTTTGAGTTCAGTTGGGCTCTTAAACTTCCTAATTTTTTATTCCCTTTTGCTATTCTGGCTTTGAACTCCCATTTTTCTTTTTTAGCTATATATTTATCGAAAACTACACCCAGGTATTCAAATTTGTCCTCCCTTTTAAAACTATAGCTTTTACCACTTACAGACCTCACACTAAAGTCTTTTTTTTCCTTTTGTTCCTCCCATGACCATATTTGATTTTGTCTTCATTTAGTTTCAATCCGAATTTCTGTGCTTCTTCGATGATTTTCTTCACAACTCTTCTTAATTCTTTTTCGGTTTTTGCTAGAATTGTTAGATCGTCAGCAAATGCCAAGCACTGGTCTTTTTTCTGGTCAATCATTTTCATGATCGTTTCTTCCACCTTTATGCTGCATTTTCTGATTACAGTTTCTAACATTAAGTTGAATAATGTAGTGGATAAAGGATCTCCCTGTCTCAAGCCTTTTGCAACCGTAAATTGATTTGATATGTGACTCTGCCATGCAATTTCACACGTAGAGTTATTTAGTGTCATTTTAACTAGCAGGATCAGTTTCTTTGGTATACCCAAATGTTCCATTGCTCGATACATTTTGACTCTATCTACTCTATCATATGCTTGTCTAAAATTTACAAACAAAATATGCAGGGGAACTTTACCTTCATAACAAGTCGTTTGTATCTCCTGTAATGAGAAGATTCTAAAGCCGGTGTGATACTCATGTAGGACTCATTCCGTGTAGCAATTTAGTTTATTTCTCAATATTCTTGCCAAGATTTTGTATGCCGTGTCTAGCAAGGCTATACCTCTATAGTTGTCACACTTCAGTTTGTCTCCTTTTTTATGCAGAGGGCATATGCGAGCCTGGTACCACTATTTCCTTTTCCCATACTTGCACTAGTAGCTGATATATTTTTCTTTGTAGTTGTTCTCCAAACTTGATAATTTCTATGTATGTGTCATTTTTAGTAAGATTTCTGTTATTTTTCATTTCTTGTATTACTGTCACCACCTCCTCCTCTGTAGGCTGCCTTTTAACTATCGCATCTTCTCCAACCGTCCAGTTGTCTACTGTTTCGTGGTCCACCTTACCATTTAATAATTCTTCAAAATGTTTTTTCCGTTCCGTCAATATTTCTGCCGGATCGCTAATAAACTTTCCGTTTTTTACTTTTCATAAAATTAAAGTGGCTTTGGTAACCTTTTCCCATCTCTTTAACTTCTTGATAGAACGATTTTTTCTCTTTGTTTTTAAACTTCTCTTCTATTTCTTTTAATTTCAACTCATTGTGGTATCTCTTTTTCCTTCTAACACAGAGCTTTCAATCTTCCTCGAATTATTTTATATTCTTGTTTTTTACACTCTCTATTATTTATTAATATTTGTTTCCTGATCTTGTTCTTTTCGTTTGCTATCGCCTGACACTCTTCATCAAACCAATCTTTGTTTATACTTCTCTTGCAGTCGCACTTAACTATTTTATCGCTAGCTTCTCCTACGGCAGATTAAATTCGTTCACAGGCTTGATCTGTCTGTAAATTTTGGTCACATTGTTGTAGAATTTTATTTATTTGTATATCTCTTTTCGTTTTAGTTAAGTGCTTCTCACTACCATATTTTTCTCCATGGCAAATCCAATAAGTCTTTGACCATTATCGTTTGTTACTTCGTCTTTACTGTAGTTACCAGTTACTGCAGTGTACAGAGGTTCTTTTCTGACTTTAATATTACAATCACTCATCATTATTTTTACGCTCGTAAAAATAATCGCCCGTTTAGGTAGGCGCTCGTATTCATTATTTAGCTGTTCATAGTAAAGATCTTTTATTTCGTCGTCCTTGTCTTCTAACGGTGCATGAATATTGATGATACTCCAATTCCTTTTCTTACTTTTAATTCGTATTGAACACATTCTCTCCAAATAGGATTAAAAGATATCACTTTGATACATTCAGCGACTATCAAGTTCCAAGTATTCTATCTTTAGCTCCACTTTTGAAGAGCACCATATCTTCTATATCAGTTATTTTCGATCCTAATTGTTTTGTCTCTTGAATAGCCATTAAATCGATTTTATACTTTCTTGCTTCATTCATTAGTTCTTTTTGCGCACCTCAATAAAAGGTTCCTCTGACATTCCATGTAGCTAAATGTATCTTGTCGTTCTTTGGCTTTACCTTTGTGTAACTGTCTTGTTTTGTTTCGTTTTCATAGTCTTCGTAATGCTTTTTTTCGCATTGTTCGTCTTCATTGTTTTCTTTTTATGCTTATGCTTAGTTTTTTCAAGGTAAACTGAGTGATTCTAAATAAGTTGGTTGATAAAAGACTGTAAAAGGCCATTTCCAGAAAATCGTTCAGTTTAGTTTGATCTGGGAATCTGGATGACCAAACGACCATAGGTCGTCAAGAGATTAGCAGGATGCCATACTAGTGGAGTGCGGATATCGTAGAGCTCAGAGATAATTGCATAGCTATGAAAAAAAGGATAACGTTGGCAAAGGACAGAGCGAAGATGAACTCTGTTGTCGTTGAGTAAACTCAGCTAATCGAAATAGAATACCACGCACGAAAGAGAGAACTTTACAGAAAAATTAGTACACAAAAAAGAAAGCATTGGAGAAAACTGTGTGACAAGCTATATAAGGACATCTTTGGTCAGGGATATAGAATCGCAATGAAAAAGTTTTATGTGTACCCATCAAACGAAATGCCACTAGACAAAAAGCTTAAATTACACGAGAGCTTTTTCTGTCCGGCAGATAACATGGAATATGGAGGAACAAGGAAGCTGAGTGGGCCGTACTCATAATTAGATTTCCCGGACTAGACCAGATACCGCCCGAAGCGGTAAAGGGTCTAGGACTCGCAGAGCCTGGGTGTATTTTAAAGCACATGAATGCATTGCTTAACGCACAGACATTTCCTGAAGCTTAAAGCATATCAAGGTTGGTACTGCTTTTTTAAACTGGAAAGAAATGTAGCTCCATATACCTCCTCCCATGCATCGAAAAGTTATACAAGAGGATACTGCGAAGATGGATCAACCCAACGATTAAGAGATGAGGAGGTCTATCTCCGAGACAATTTGGATTCTGCAAAGAAAAGAGCACAGTTGACGCAGTTTTAAGTATAATCTAGGCATTGCACAATATTGGCGATGAACAGCGCTTGGACGGCTCTGCTGCTCTTCGATGTTAAAATACATTCAACACTCTGCAATGGAAAGAGGTAATGCGGTCATTGTAAGAGAGGGAGTATCCTAACCATCTGATGAATGTGATGGCGAATTATCTTTCGGAGAAAAAGATCAAGGTTGAGAAGGGCACGCTCGTTGATGTAACGGCTGTAGTCCCACAGGGATCGGTCTTGGGTCCGACGCTATGGAACCTGGCATATGACGGGGTCATGAACTACGAATATTACACTATATCTGGCTCCATATAATCTATGTATCATTCTCTGGTTTCCAGGCTATTGCGGAACCCAAACTGGAAACCAGAGAACTAACTTGGAACAACATATAATTAATCTATCGAAAAAGCTTTCCCGACAACTTTTTTTATTCAGGAATCTTGTAGAAGTGACTTCCAGATGAACTATTTTAACAGCTTATCGTAGTAATTTCCATTCTCATCTGACATATGCTGTTTTCTCCGAAGGTCACTCTTGTCATTTCAATAACGTGTTTGGACAACAAAGAAAGTTTTTTTGTAGTATTTCTGTGCTCTGTATAGAGCAGACTCTATAAACTCTTGAAATATTTACAAGCATAAAAAAGGAATTAAGTGGCACGAATATTATAGCATTTAATTTCCCGTTCTGTAATAAAGTTTTAATTACGTATTTCAAAATTTTATAAACATTCGAATAACATCTCAAAATCTTCGAAAAAAAAAACACTTTCGTATTTCTCCGAATAGTATAAACAAAATTTAAATGTTTATTTTACTTAGTTTAAATTGTCTTGGGTAAATAACTTTCTCTGTAAAATTGGGTATCACAATGATGCACAATAAGTATATGTTTACCAAATTCCTCTATAATATACCTCTAGGCGCAACCAATCGCCTGCGAAGTGGAAATCAGAGATCCCGAATTAATGCAGCTTGTGATCCAAGGTTGTGTGGGGATCACGTGGCGGTCCGTTAGTGAGGCGGTACTGGCTTTTCGCCCATACAGGCGGTGTTTGAAATCATCTTTGGAGATTAAATATATCTTTGGCAGTAGATGGCAGTAAATTACGTAACTCAAGAAGATGGTTAGATCGAAATCGCAGCGACCTATTTGTTTCTAAAACAACTTTAGCAAATAGCTTTACAATCTTTTGTGTATTTGCTATAATTTCATCTATGTTTATATAAGAAAATATTTACCACAAAATATTTTTACTTACAATCGTTAAATAGTACTTATTGAATAATTAACACATAACAAAATCTGTTTTATACATAGTTGTACGTATTAAACAATGCCCAGTTTGCTCAGATTTTATGAAAAAAGTTGCATACAAGAAGAAAACAGCGGAATTGTATATCAAAAATATATTTTATGATTAAAATTTCTACCCTTCATATCATCTCTGTGTAATATTTAACCAATAATCTAATTTATTAAACGAGGAGTCAAATTAATGAAATGTCATCAATTTCTGCAAAACTATATGTCATAATTTTCGTGCGACAGCAAATGACGTTCATTATTGAAATTGATTATTTGGTTTTTGTTCTAAAATTATTATATTATACGCACTGCGACAAGAAATTAAAAAAATGTGTATTGCGTGGCTAACGTTTTTGTTATTGTGTACGGCTTATACACCGTGCCTATAAATATCTCCATAGACTGAGTTTAAAGGATTAGTCGTTGAATTAATTGTAAATTTTAATAAACGAATAAATATAAATATAACTTGTTAATTATCTCTAGAATAGACGGTATGTCCTCAAATTATGTTAAACAAAAACTGATTTTACTGAATTTGCACTGGTAACCCAGATTTTTGTATAAATGTTTTAGAAAGCACCTATTAGGAAAGTTACGGATTTTAAGCTCAGACTGAAAAAAAATCTGGATTGATTTAGATAACGAATATTTTCATCATTTCATTACAATAAAGTATGAAAGAAGAAAGAGAATAAGCTGGTCAAAAATTAATTGCAATTACTAAGGGGAAGTTCTTGGTGAAAGAAATGTAAATAAAAATAAATCGTTCCCAAGGCGAAGAACTTCATGGTTTATTACAGAAGTGAAAAAATAATGCAAAGAAAAGAAAAAAGCTTACTTGAAATACATGTCAACCAAAACACCAGCGGCATACCATAGTTGTAAGAGAATTGAAAACGAAACACATGTACTTGTAAGAAAAATAAAAAATGATCACTGAGTCGCTTTTCGTTTCATAAGAGGTCAAGGAACGGAGGTGAAAAAACTAATAGAACCAAAACACGTAGAAAAGAATACGTGGATTGACTACCTAAAAAATCTCTATGCATAGGGAGAACAAACGTCGCTAAATCGAAAACACAAGAAATTACAAAAAATGAAGAACATAATATAAATTTACAGGAAGTTCGAATAATACTTGAAAACCCGAAGAACAGAAAAGCAGCAGGTAAAGACGAGATACCAAAAAAATTATAAAACATAATAAAATACCAGAAAAATGTTAAAGTGCTAATAAATCAGAGGATAAGTTTGGCAAATAAACAACAGGGTTTTCGTAGTCGAAGATCGTGTACAGATACCATATTCGTTAAAAGAAAATTACTGAGAAATGACTAGAGTATAATAGAGCAGCATTTGATAAAAATATTATAAAAACTGTCGAAACCATCTACCATAAACTTACAGAACCTATAGAAATATGGGTTCTGTAGGGTCTATAGAAATCAAGTACAAAAAGCAAATAGACTGGCAGGATGCCTTAATAACACTATATGGCGAAACATACACATTAACACTGAGATGAAGTCAAGAATTTCTAAAGCGAATGCAGGACCAATAATGACATATGACGTAGAAATAAGAGCCGACACGTATCACCCAACTTTTTTAGACCATAAACAAATAATATAACTAAAGTAATAATATTTAGTTAAAGAAAAACACAAAACCACTCAATTTTAAAACTAATCCGACGCACTCTTACAACGATTAACCAAATCGAATTCTTGGGAATGACATTCGATCTCAATTTGACAAGTCTACCTATTTTTCTTCCCGCTGTATTTCTCTATGAAATGTTTAAAGATAAACAAGTCATCCGTTGTTCTTCTTTCTGACATAAACTCAAACTGTTCTTCTTTTATTGATGTCTCCCTCCTTAACGTTTGCTCTACAGTTCTCTCCCAAAATTTTCATTGTGTGCGACATTAACTTTATTCCTCTAGTTCTTACAGTTTTGAATGTAACCCTTATCTTAAAAAAATGATACCATAACACTTTCTCTCGATATAACTAGTTACGGAGATATTGAAGAAGAAGTACGACAACAAAACTTAAAAGCAAGTAAAGCGGCGGGATCTCTTAATGACATAATCTGGAAGAACAAACACCTAAGACGAGACACAAAAACAAGAATCTATAAAGCAGCAATTAGACCTATATTAACATACACGGCAGAGACAAGACCTGACACATCTAAAACAAGACAACTACTAGAAACAACAGAGATGAAAATACTTCGACGAATATCAGGGAAAAGTCTGTTGGATAAGGAGAGAAGCGAAAACATAAGAAAAGCATGCAATATAGAAGACATAAACGGATGGATGACAAAACAAAAACAGGAGTGAAACGGACACACCAGTAGAATCGCAGAAGATAGAATAGTACAAATAGCACAAGATAAGTCACCAAATGCACGAAGAATAGCAGACCAAGAAAAATATGGTCCGACCATTTAAACAATTTAGTTGGCTAATATTGAAGAAGAAACAGGCTTTAAAGCCTACATACAAGAAGGAAGAATGAGACACTTTGTCTCCACGAATTAGACCTCTTTTCTTGATTGTTTATCCTACTTATCATTTGTCACAAAATATCAATCCCTTCCTCTCCTAAAGACTTCCAAACCTCCACGGGTATACCATTAGATATCCTGCTGCCCTACCATTCTTTATCCTATTTAACGACAACCTCATCACTCGCTATAATTCGTATCATACGTATTCGTATCGTATTACATTTTCATTTGGGATCACTGCACTCTCTGTCTCTCCTTTGGTGTTCTTCATTTAGCAATTTTCTAAAGTACTCATACCATCTTTGCTTAATTGTAACATCTAACACTCTTTCATCTGCACTTTTAATCTGCCACACTATGCTACCTTGTATTTATCATTATCTTTTTTCCTTTTGAAACTGTCATATTTCACCTCCCTCTTCTCTCTAACTTTCTGTTCCACTTTATAGTTCCAGCATTAACTTTCTTTACTGTTGGCTTTTCATCAGTCATTTACCGTATCTTTTTCCTCAAGCTCTTCCATCTATCTCCTTTTAAAGACTCTTGTCAAATCCTTATAAACTTATAAAACTTTACTTTCTGATATGATATTTGCTTTTCTTTCCGCCTCACCTTTACCTCCGTATTTACCATCACCAATCGATATTGACTAACTACATACTCACCCTTTATCAATTGACAGTTCGTAACCTCTTTTAGCTGACTTCTTCTACACAGCACAAATCTATTAGACTTTTCAGCAACGATATAAATTTTCTTATTATGTCTGGGTGCCTTAAATGGGGTCAAACATATGTATTCTGTTCATTTCAAGTTAGTATAAAGAGAAGACATGTTATACAACGTCCAAATACGTGGCAAAAACATAATGGTTATTATTCCATGTTGCCATAAGAAGTACCAGAGAAGCTGATGCTGAAAGCAGCAACAGAAACTGTAAATATTATGACAATCCGTATAATGTAAAGCATAACATTTTCAGATAAAAAACATTAAAAAAAACCTACATTAACAAAACTTGGTAAGTAAAATGGAGTCAAACAGAAGCCAAACTAAAAATTGTCAAATCAGATGTTACTTCTACTTTACTACCACGTTCAGCTTAAGCACATAACCAAGCAGTCCTTAACATTCTGCGGCTAGTTCATACAAAATTTATACATGGATACATTTTTTCCAAGGGCCCTCAGCCGATTTACTACAACTGTCAATTACCAATTTCAGTGCAACATATAATCATTGACTGTCCAGTGTGCTCAACACCAAGATCAACAGCGAAAATACAACACAATCTGAAAGAAGCTCTAATAGAAGATTAGTCAAACAATAAACTGTTTAAAAAAATTTAAACTGATTAACAAACTGTAAGATTTTACAAATGGTTTGTATTTTTTGTATGATTTAAAACTGTAAGGTAAATGTAAATATGCTACATATATGTAAAAAACTCCTTCTAAAATAAAAATAAACCATCTCAGTATTCTAATAAACAAAATGTAAAGAAAACAAAGAAAAAGTATGAATATAATATCTTTTATTGTAGTAATTATTATTAGTTTTTTTAAATATTGTTATTGTTTCATTTCTTGATAATTATATTATTACTAAATAATTATTTTCGTAATACATTGCAGCTGAACTAAACCTATATGTACTGATCAATTATACATTACCGCGTCCAAGGAAATACTCTTATAAGAAAAGCAATTTAGAGCAGTTGAATTACAAAAGTTTGGCTGCCGTAACCTACTTGTAAGACCCTCGTTGATGCACGTCTCTAAACAAGGACGCTTTCAGAAATGACGAAGCAATTCTGAGGTGCTTCCAGACAAAAAATAAATGGAGCTGTAAATGAGGGTAGGGAACGGTTGTAATAAAACTGAACAAGCTGTTTAATGATCCACGTATAATAAAAACTCATCAATAGAAAACAGATTTTTCTTTTGGGGAAAACTATTATAACAGTTTGATAACTATTTGACTGATAACCATTTAAATTCGATGATAACTGGAGACTGGAATATATGCAATAGAAAACAGAGCCAATATGGGTGTATATATGCACAAAATTAAAGCAAAAGTAAAAAAAAAAAAGTTAAAGAATATGTGTAATATATATGTATAAATATGCAGACCTTAATTACTCGTATTTTCTTGCTTATAGCTTTTGTATTAAAACCCAATTCATATAATAATAATAATTATTATTTTAATACATATATACACAATAATAATATTCTTTATATAAACTTTGATATTTTTGAAGAAAATATCAGTTAAAGTATTTAGCAGACTCTGGCTTCAATATAAAATATATTTAGGTAAATCACAATATATTGTACTCAAAGATAATGAATATGTAGATTACTTAGCTAAAACCAATGTAACATCAGGCACTTTATTGTCATATTCTTTATGTGTATCAGATGCCATTACTATTTGTAAACAAATTAGCTCTCGACATGGAAAAAGCAATAGAATCTTTACCGCTTCACAAACCATACAAGATCTATCACTTCACAATTACAAAGATATATACAACCACCATAAATCGACTACGCTTTGGACATGTGTATTACCCAAGTCATTTATTTAAAATAATAAAGGGTGCAGGGAATAAAGGCGCAATGTCAACCTTTACGAAAATCGAGATTTTTATGCTATATGTTAGGAGTACTATAAAGGCTCAAATCAATACCTTCTGTCAGGGAATATAAGCCTTAGGTCAGTAGAAAATTGCAAGTAAATATTTGGTAGTCTGAAGATAAAGGCCCATAGTCTCTGCGTTCTAGGAATGAAAGCGCATTGTCACTTTCGTGTGGTACCACTGTGACTACAACTTGTCTTTTCTTGAGCTGTTAGTTGCACTAAAGAATTCATCATAGCAGTGTGCAATTTATTTAAGTCTATAATATCGTTAAATTATTGATTAAAAAAATAAGTAAAGTTTTTGCAAGTGACTTTTTAGACAGTAGTACTGATGGTTTAGAGAATGGAATGGCCAGATGTACATGGAAATGTACAAAGGGGCCCCCATTTCTCACAAATCTTACAGAACTTTATTTACGAATAAGTTTAATATTATTCGGGTACTCGTGTTGCAAAACTAAAATTACTCGAGAAAGAAAAAGCTAACTTGCCCCCCCCCCTCACTAGAGAATCAGTTTTTGTTCTGAAAACACAGATGAAAAACCTTTACACTGCAAGCAAACTTCATAAAATGAAAGCAGAAGCTTTTTACAAGAAAAAACGGCAAATTAAAAGGTTATGCAAAACCAATGAAAAAATAGAAAGCCAATCGACTACCAAAATAACTTGCCAGTACCTAACATTTCAACAAAATGATGTCTATAACACAAGATCATTATGTGTATTTACGTTCAATTTACGTTCATTTACTAGCCTCCAATAAAAGTGTTTTTTATTCATACCCACAGACAACAGAAAAAAAAGGCGCAGACGATGTATCTTCTCTCATTTACCATTTAGTCCATAATTTCCTTGATCCTTAAGTTGAAGAGTTGTTTATATTCGCAGATTCTTCTGGGGGCCAAAATAAAATCTACACCGTTGCAAGATTTCTGTATCATCTTGTTCACGTAGCGAAGAGACTTAATACCATACATATGATTTTTCCAATGGGAGGGTATTCATACATGAAAGCAGATAAAAATATGAGGATTATAAATTAAAAATCATTGGAAAACAGAATTGCTATCGGTTCAAGGTTTTAAGCTGTTTCTCGCATATGCAGATGACATAGATCTCGTTGGAGACTGCATCCTATTCACGAAAGACATCTTCAACAAGGTGTGAGGAGCAACAAGTGAAGTAGGGCTGAAGATTCATGAAGAGAAGACGAAATATATGTGTATAACTAGAACGACACGAAGAGACAGAATAGGACAAAATGTGACGATCAACACCTTCAGTTTCGAAAGAGTACAACGTTTTAAGTATCTGTGGGCCGTAATCACAGCTGACAACGATGTTACTAAAGAAATAAAAGATAGAATCCAATCTGAAAACTGCTGTCTATTTGCACTGGATAAGCTCGTAAAATCAAAAAATCTTACAAGAAGTTCAAAGATCAAAAGCAGTATAAGATCAGAACCAATATCGAATTCAAAGCACTCTACAATGACGCCGATATTCAAAAAAAAATTAAATCACAGCGACTAAGATGGGCAGTCCACGTGCACAGACTACATAACGAGAGTCTTGTAAAACTGGTATGGGAGGAGATTCCCACAGGCAAAAGACCACTCGGATGTCCCAGAATGCGATGGAGAGACAACATGCAATCGGATCCCCGAAAAATGAACATTTCATTTGAGCCTAAGTTGATGGAAGACCGATCAAATTGGAAAAAAGATGTACAGTCAGCCAAGATCCACCCAGCGTTGAAGCGATACGTGATGATGATGACATACAATATCATTATAAATTTCTTGTCAGACATTCACGGTTCTATTAAATTTATATACTGTCCTAAAAAAAATAGTTACCTATATTTTAATAAATACAGTAACTAAACATACGTATAATAGATAGGCAATTTCACAATCTAGTAATATTCTAATTAAAACAGTTGACAATTGAGGCGGTGGCTAGAATAAGAGCCTATGCGAACTCTTTCCGTAGAACTCACTATTAAACTCTTAATGTTGTTCTTTGTCAGTCTACCAATTTTTTCTACGATATTACAATTTTTTACGTTGGTACAAGACCTGTTTAGTAAAGCGTTGGAACAGCTGAGAAAGATTTGTAAGTACCTTTAAATCAACACTGTTTTAGTGAATTTCTGACAAGTGGTTGATGTTATGTTATATTTTAAACTATAAGTTAAAGGAGCCTCCAGAAAGGTATCAAAAATAGAAAATCTCAAAATTAGCAGACGGTATCACTGAATCAGCTTTTGAGCTTTTGAGCTTTTGAGCGTTGGTGTTATCGAAGGATGCTACGAATAGCATGGGTAGACAAAATTACCAATATTAAAGTCCTTGATAGGGTTAATAAGAGGGAAGAAATTGTACAGACAATTAAGAGGCGGAAACTTGAATATTTCGGTCATATATTAAGAGGTCCTTGTTATGGGCTACTACGTTTGATTATAGAGGGCAAAATAAAAGGTAAAAGAGATGTAGGAAGAAGACGAACCTCCTGGCTACGAAATCTAAGGAATGGTTTAGTCTGAGCTCTAGCCAACTATTTAGAGCTGCTGTAAGTAAAATAAGAATTGCCATGTTGATATCCAACCTTCGTTAGAAGATGGAACCTTAAGAAGAAGATCACTGAATATAAGCTTAAACTTTCTGGTTGTAATGTCTCTGTGTGCCGTTTCTTTTTTGTTGATTTATGTAAAGTAGGAGTGAAGCGTGTAAGAATATTACAAAAATAAATTGTTGAGAAAACTCCACCTGACCAATGACAAATGTGATTGCGATTATTGTCGTGAGTGTGAAATCAAACTAGAAAAGAACCGGAATGATAAATGCCGTGTTAATTACAATATCCATAAAAATAAATTCGAGGCATATTCCAAGCTAAAAAAGATTACTTGAGAAAGACAGTATATGATAGTGTCATCCTTGTCCTGGAAATGGTTTACGCACAAAATCTACCATTGCCATATCTCAATAAAACAAAATAGTTCTATAATATAAAAGACGTTTATGGATGTACGTATTCAATTTACACGTGCATATTGATGATCATCATATGTATATTCTTTCATAGAATCCCAATATAAAACATTTATCCTGTTCGTTTACACTATTTTAGTCAGTGCAACAGAAATTTTGGGCTTATATGAGAGGCCTTAAAAAGAGTTCAAGATGTCGAGAAATCCATAATCTACCTAGAAAAAATTGTATAGTACAGACCAACTCCTTCTCCTTTCTGCCTCAAACATGAATCCTCTATAATATATGGCTAAAATGCAGCACTTCTTTCTTATTTTTGACGAAGCCTGTGACCGAAGATTGTGAATTCAAAATACAACAGTTTCGCGCGCTGAAGTATTAAACTTGTGAGACACTAGCTGCTTCTAAAACCTACTTTGAACTTTATACCTCTTTTAAATATGCAAATACGTTGCCACTTGATCTTACTCTTACACCTTTGCCTCCGGTTTCTATTAATCAGTCTAAAATAAAAGATGTGATACACTTGTTTCAGTACTTAAGAGAAGAAAGTAGTAACTTCTTCTTTTTATAGTGCACCTTTAGTGCGTTGGCTAATTATCTTAAGGCCAGACATTCTTTGTCTGTTCCGTTCTTTATGATCTGTAGCCACGACATTTATTTGCGACCTACTCCTCTTTTGCCTTCAGTCTTTCCCTGAATGATTAGTTGAAGGATTGCGTATTTTTTTCCTGTCAGAATATGGCCGAGATATCGAATTTTTTGTACCTTGATCAAATTGAGTAGTTCTCTCTCAGTATTTGCCTTCCTTAAGACTTCCTCGTTTCTTACCCTATCTGTCCATGGTATGTGAAACATTCTTCGCAACATCCACATTTCGAAGTCCTCCAACTTATTAATGGAAGGTACTCTTAACGTTTATGTTTCCATGCCGTATAACAATATGGACCATACATAGCATTTAACCCTCCTGTAGAGGAAGGGAAGATTTCGGTTACATAGTAGCGGTTAAAATTTGGTAAAAGCTTGCCTTGCTTGTTCGGTACGGTATTTTATTTTTTGTTGAGGATCCCATTGGTCAACATTCTTACGTATTTAAATGTTTTCACTTTATCGATTGAAGAATTATCTACTTACAATTGTATTCTTAACTTTTAACTAGCAATTTCTACAAACTTTTATTTCAAGAAAGCATAATGGCTGAAAATGACAATGAGAGTAGTGCTAATGACTTAAATGGTGCGATATAAGGAAACTTAGCATCTACTATTGCGCAGATTTTTATGCCATATTTATTAGGTTTATTGGGAATATATACCTCAAAGTCACACTTGCCTCGAAAACCTTCCAGTTTTTTACCTACCGTTGTATATGCTGATAATGAAAAATGTTTAGATAAATTTGAATTAAACGAATAAAAGAATTATCTTACAGCTGCGAATTTGTCATATCTTTGCCCTTTTAATCGTCTTCGTTTATCATTAAAACGGATATATCTGAGCAAAAACTTGAATTGTGCAAGGGACATTGTCATTATAAAAATCTTTGGAGATGAGCCGTTTGTCCTAAAAAGATTTTCTGTAAGTTTGTCGTATTTTTTTGTTACCCCAGCTATATATAAAAACTCAACAGTGTCCTAAGTTCTAAAATATCTGTCTTTTTTGCAGATTTATTATTGAAATTTAAAGAACATAGTTCAAGAAAGATATTCGTGTTGTCTACAATGGTGTTCAAAATCTCTTCAGTAAAAAACAACTCTAAATCTTTGATGCGCTTTTCATACGTCTTACTTCCCTAGTTACTCCAGGAATTTTAACCTTCATTAAATTGTCACTGCAAGTTCGTATTCGGCGATTTCCTACATGTTTCTTCCATTTTGTTGTTCCATCCTTACAAATGAAATGCGGCACTCTATGTAAAATATTCAAGACTTCTAAGATTGGCTCCTCAATTTCTTCGTTCACATCGGTGTCTTGGTCCTGTATCTCTTTAAAATTTCCTTCTATCCTAGCATCGTCATCATCAGGTTTAACTTCTGGCTCAGAATCAGAGACAAATTCCGCAAGAAGTTTTTTAAGATACGCTTGAAAACATAATAACATAATACAGAAAATATAATCAGTAGATCACTTCCAATTAAAAAAAAACATAAATATTTTTTATTTACCTTACAAAAAAATATTTTAAAATTAAATCTGATCTGAAGATTTGTGAGCAATTATATAACGTGCGGACTCACGTTTCACAATTCTATATAGCAATAGAACCAAACATAGTAGACAACTCTCACAACTGTACTGAATAGAGTATTCCCCTTGAAGCTATCAAGCACGCCACGACCAAAATCATAATTAATCGTCAGAAATCGACAAATAATTTAACAAGCGGACTCATAATCCGCACGTTAACTCTAAAATTTTAAACTACTAAAGTTGATAAGCTGATGGGATATTTTGTTCCATTCCTTCTTTTGATTAACTTTATTTTGTATATTCTGGCACTTTATTTTAGAAAATTTTCTTAATCTACTGACAGCTACTTTTTTTATTTTTCCTGTTTTTTTCTTTTAACTTAACGTATCATTCATATTTATGTAGTTTATATCTATACATCTTATTTAGTATCCTAAGCATTCAATTATTTTAATGTCCAATTTTTCATTTTACTCGAATAAATATCTCAAATTGATTTTTTTGTATATAAACTTTCCTAATTATTCTCTCCAATTTTTCCTATTCTGTTTCGCAATTCATTCATTTATCTTATTTTCAGAATCAGGTCGTCAAAATGCGCTAGCCAAAAAATTGTTTTGTAAAACTCTAACATTTACAATCAATAATAATAATCCTATTACAGATAATCTTATGATCTGGATTACCTTACCCGAACCTTAATCTTTCCTAAATCCAATTAAATTTGTTCATCTTATAGAAGCTTTTTTGAGGGTCTGTCATCCTTAATTTTGTGTATTAGAGGTATACATTTTCCAGAAAAAGGGATTACAATATACACTGTGTGATGTTGAAAATATAGTAACAATTAAATATTTTTTTATATATATTTTTGGCAAATAGAAGGAATTATGTAACATATTAAATAATCAGAGAATGAAAACAATGTCATTTTTTAATTGAAATCTTTAAAAACGATTCGAGTTTCATGTTGTTCTATTAAAATAATAAGTCCTAAAGATTTTTTAATTCAAGGTGATCGAACGTTTTTATCAAAATATGAGGTGGAACAACTAGGATTGTATTTGATTATATTTCTAAACCTTTTTTTCGAGTTCCTGCGTTTTCAGCATCGGTATTTATTATATATTATAATCTTTTAACGATTGCAAATATTGTGTGATTTAATAAAATCATTTGCAGTGTGTGATTTTTTCAGAAGTATTAAAATTCAGCGTTTTATTTTCTTTTCATACAACCAGTAATTCGTAACTTTCTGAGCCCTTTCAAACTTCGACAATTTTGACCCGCGCATTCGCCAAAATTTATAAAGTAAAAAACTTCTGCACATAGTCTTATACTCGGTTCGCTATTCCCAGTCAGAACTGTCTAGTGAATTTAGTAATAATTTTTTTTGCGAAGTTAGTTACTTTTTGACAGACTAAAAAGTGACTGGAAATTACTATACAACCAAGCACATGTACTCATAGCGAATATTAATAGTAAACCGACTAAATAGTAAATAAAATAGAACTTTGCGAATTACCGACAATATTTATTTATCTCTGTAATCGCTTCGGCGGTACATATACTAAAACTGAAACGATACAGAGAAGATTAGCATAGCCCCTGCGCAAGAATGCGCAAAGCAAAATCGTGAAGCGTTTCACATTTTTGGAACTGGATGCGCTTTTTTTATACCATCGGCTCATATAGAAAAGAAATTCAAACTAAACCCGTAAACTTCGATTTATACAGCAGAGGCCATTGCAATATATGAAGCTTTATTATATGTAGCTGAAGTTGATTTCGCCCATATTATAATTTTGTCGGACTCCTTGGCAGTGTTAAAATCCATTGGTAAATATGGGCCACCAAACCTACAAGACTGCCCATACATTTATAGAATTAAACATATTATTCAAACTCTTTTAACCAAAGGAATCAATGTACATTGTCTCTGGATTAAAGCACATGCAGGATTTGAACATAATGAATATATCGACTTATTATCCAAAGAAAGCATTTTAACCGATACTGATATTTTACATAAAGTAACGCTTTCTGACAGTATTGTTTCTTGCAAGTCAACATTGCTTCGAGAGTGGAGCTACCAGTGGAAGGAATACTCCTTTGTGAACCAAAATAGATACTCGATAATTCAGCCAGATATTCCCAAATTTCCAAAAAAGTCTTTTAGAGCTTCCAGGAGGCACATAACTTCCATTATTAGAATACGTTTCGGACACGCATGTTATCCAAAGCACTTATTTAAAATAAAGTTTTTGGATGATGACAATGTGAGCATTGTGGAGAGGAAAGTGATTTAGATCATATATTTTTTGGTTGTTCTAAAAACAGAGTCTACTCATCCAAACTTATAAATGATTTATTAAAATATAAAATAGCAGCTCCTTGGAAGCTACATTTATTATCACTTGGCTCTGTAGATATTTACAACTCTTTAATAAAATTTTTAAAAGACAGCAAATTATCATTATAATTCTCAAATAATTATTTAATTAATCTTGTTACCTTTGTTTTAAACCATTTGTATAATTTCCTCCTCTCCGTAACCTAGTGTTGTTATGTCTTATATAAATCAACGCCTTGATAGGTCCCTAGGCGAGAAGAGTGTGTCCCTGTTCTCCTAATATCGATGTAATCTTCTATCTTGATAGGGCATTTAGGTAAATAATTATAATGATGACTGTTAGTTCTTTTGTGTCTGGCTGTATGACGATAGTCTAAGCCAAAAAAAAAATTATTTATCTGCACCATATAATGAATAAATTACTATTAAACTGGGAATAAGTCACAATTAAAGATAAAATAATAGTTTATTATATAATGAATAGTTTTGTTAAATTATAACAACTAAAATATATTTTTTAAATATATGTTACCCAAAATTGGATGGGTTTAATATACACTTCCACTATTTAGAATAATTCTTCTTTTTTCAAAGAAAGAAGTATGCAATAGTAGTATACTTGAGCTATTAATACTGAGAATTAGAAATTGTTGTGTTGTAGGTTTCCGACAATGAATCTGTCAAAATATGCCCGAGCTAAGCGAATGAAGTATATTTATAATTTAATATGACCGAGTCTAGCTAGATATGTACATGTACAACTTACAGTGCAAACAGTACTTAGTGTGATGCTAAAATTAAGTTGTAAAAGTTTTTTACCATTTAAAAGGGTACATTTTTCTCAAGTTTGCCTCTAAAAGTTTTAATTCCAAAAATAATTAGCTAAAATCATTCTAATTTAATTAAAAATATACTCTAATATGTTTTTGTTTTTTTTTTCAGGTAAGTTTCTTTATCTACTTATAGTAACACTAAAAAATGAGGCGTGTTTTAGGTAAGCTGATATTATTAAATACGTATTAAATATTTGTAGTATATTGGTCACATAAATGTAAATATCTCCCTAAAAAGTAGCATATCATGAAAATACTACAAGCTTCCGCGAGAAAAAAGTTTGCTTTCTATGAAACCAATAATAATTAGTTTTGTTTTAAAAACTTGACTAAAATTTTAAATGCTGAAAGAGAAGAAATTGTTGGTCGATACGATTTTTATTTCTAGTTGCTGGATAAACTGAATCGAGTTTCTCTTGGACTGTTTTGAGAAGATACTGCAATTTTTTGTCAAAGTTCTGTAGATTGTCGAAGTGAGACTGACAGTCCATTTTATATACCTTTTTTTATTAGAACTAATAAATTAACAATCACAATAAAACAATGTATTATATAAGTTGTCGATCAGATAGCCAAGCGGGCTGAGCGGCTGGCTTCTCCTTCGCTTCAATGCGAGAGATGTCAGTTCAAATCCCCAGCGCGGTGTACAGAAAAACAAAAAGGATAACGCAGCAGTTTAAAATTCTAAATGCATCTACGGCTTAGTCTAGAATATGCTGGTATCTGATTGGCCTATGGTGGAGCAGTACTGTAAGAGATAAGGGCTTGCGGCTCGGTGATAACCCTCCATAAAGTGCCTCCTACTCCTCCGTGTGTGCCGCCTAAATACCGGGTCTATATATTATGTAAGTTAATGTAATGAGTTTAGGTCCTGTCCCTTGGTTCTGGCGTGATGTGGTCCCCTCCAGTGAGAGAATCACGGGTCCATGTTACTGGTCTGTTGGCCAACGTCGCTTTAGTCTTCTAATAACTTGATGTTGAGGTATTGCAGAAATTAATGGATTGGAGTGTTTGTTCACTTTTTGAATGTATTGTAATTTCTTTTGCTGGTATACTTCTTTCACTGTTGAGATATTGAGATAAACATAGATTCTTTGGTTGATTATGTACCAGGGTACATTAACAATTGCTCTTAAAATTTTTAATTGGCATCTTTCCATAATAGCAATGTTAGATTTACTACTACAGTCCCACAGCTCTATGCCATATGTCCATATTGGTTTGATAACTGTGTTATAAATTAGAATTTTATTATTTCTTAACAGCTTTAAGTTTTTTCCAATTAACCAATTGATTTCTTTTTGTCTTAGTTGTATTTGTTTTCTTTTTTTGGTGATGTGTTCTTTCCAACACAGGGTTAGGTACAGATGTAGTCTTAGGTATTTGGTTTTTTTAGTCCTGGGTCTTTTCTCATTGTTGATATATTTATATATTGGTGGTGGTATTTTTCGTCGTAAAGTGAAAGATAGGTGGGTTGACTTGTTTTCAATTATTTTTATTTTCCATTGTTTTAGACAGTGTTCAAGCTCATACAAATAGTCTTGGAGTTGTTGTGTAGCTATGTTAATGTATTTGTGACTTGTAAGTGCCACTGTTTCATCTGCAAATGTGCCAATTGTTACGTTATGTGAAGTTGGTAGATCAGACGTATATAATAAATATAATAAAGGTCCCAGGACGTTGTCCTGTGGAATTCTCGCCTTAATGAGATGCATTTTAGATATTTCTGCATTTACTTTTGATCTAAACTGTCAATTTTTCAAGTATAATGTAAGTATTTGAAAGAATGATGGTAATATTTGTTTAATTTTATAAAGAAGTCCTTTATGCCAAACCTTATCACAAGCTTGACGTACATCTAGTGATACTCTTGGGCAATATTTCTTTTCTTCTAATGCGGACTTGATTTTATGGGTTATTCGGTGGCATTGCTGGATAATTGAGTGTTCTCGTCGAAATCCAAACTGATAATTTGGTATCCAATCTGCGCCTGTAAAGCCTGGATCTATTATTTTAATTAATAGTTTTTCTAGTAATTAGGAGATTGTTGATACAGACTAATGTCGATAGGATGAGACTTCACTTGGATCCTTTCCTGGTTTTAGAAGAAAAGTATTTCTGCAATTTTTTGATTGTAAAGCCAATAATTACATCTTAATATTGCGTTAAATATTAATATTTTATATAGCTGTGGTTGTAGTTTGATATTGATATTTCAATGTTTCAATTTCATGTGATATTGATTCCAATTGGAAATAGTGGATGAAATCATGGATGTTAGTTTGGATTCTGGCTTGTCCAAACTTAACAGAAAAGATTCCTGAATTGTCTCGAAGGTCCTGTATTTTTACTTCTAAAAAATGGTTGATCTAACTCCGGCCTGAGCATGGGTTGTTGCCATTGGGGTGGTTTTATGAACTGCTGCTGTCTTTGGGGTTGTATGTGGGTAGAAATCTTATTGGGCAATGAAAAATTTGTTATTTTCTGCAAGTATATAATATTAGTGTCTTCCTAGATGAATTCAAGAGCGAAAGCAAGATTTGTAGCCCATATTGATCGTACATTTGATCCCACTGGATCTCGTAATCCTGCTAAGAACGTAGTTCCTTGCAGGATTACAAGGTCCGTTCTTAAAAAAATTTCTTTTTGCTCCTCTATACATCTCAATTGTCGATATCTAGTTCGATGGGATTTAAAAATATGTTTAAACGTTACAAAACTTTCGCATGAAATTGGTAAAGAGTTTCATTGGATCCTTGCTTTAGGTTTACCATGTCTCTTGTAAGTGAAATTTTATTACATTGATCAGCATAATTTTGAATAAATGTGTGGTTTTTATTGTGTGCCAACCTTTGCACCCATATACGGAAATGACTTTTTGAGCTCTTCCTTTAATTTTAAACATTACACCTCGAGTTATTATGTGATTTTGAAAGTGGTCGGGATAATTATGATCCCAAGAATGATTAGGAGGCATTGTAGTAACTTACAAGGGTTGCCATCGTAATTAGGTACAAGAACGATCTTTATTGATATCGAAAACGAGAGCGGAAGCGGGTGCCACGACCATAGTATCTAATTGACTAGCAGAAGTGATAATTGTAGTCTGGGGGAACCAAAAAATTTAAAATATTACCTAAGGAATTAACGTTGGTCTTTAAACTAAATTGCTGAGTTATCTGGCAGAATAGAAGCAATGAAAGGTTCGACTACTAGTTAAAAGAGAATTATTAATTTTAAGGGTGAAGTAATTAAACTATGATTAGAAAAAAGATTAAATTTGCTTACAGATAAATGATGTTTGAATCCATTTGTTTCCAAAAAAACTGGTTTCTTTTTTTCTTTCGTTTTATTTTTATCGTCATTCATCATACCAATTGATTTCTATACTTCAATACTGGCTTTTCGCAGACCTCTGGGGTTGAACGGCTGTAGTTTTCGCTGGAAGTTGGTTCATAGCGGGTAAACATTTAAGATCGACGAGGATCTTCTGAAGACTCTCTTACTATCGTACTGCACTATGCCATTTACTTAATTACACAACTTAATTACAATAATATTTCTTTTATATAAGAATTAAATGATGACAAAACTGCTGATTGGAATTGCTGGCCTCCGGGATTACTGCACCATAATTTGCGCTACATATTTTAAGAAATGACAAATACATGCCGATGGAATTAATAATTCAAGGAAAGATCGAAGAAAAGTAAGCTCTAGATCTTAGGCGTATTTCCTGTATTATATTACCTTAGCTAATATGATGAGATATTACATTTTATATATAATATAATATCGTGAATGATATATGGAACAATTTGGAAAGCTAATGTTGAAAATGCCAACCTTTTCTTTAAGCATCATGTCATTTTTTAACAAGTTTTAAAGTTTTATTTAATTAATCATTTGTTATTTTTATATCTATATATAACAATAATGAATATGCCTAATTATATAAAAATACCTCGATGTTCGACAGCCATCTTTTACATTTGCAATTTTTGGACATTAAAATATGTATAATCTGAAATGAATAGTATTATTATTTGAGCAGTAAATCGTTTTGTCACTTAGCGCACGACACATGAAAAAAAAACAAACCGATCTTAACAGGACAATGTAACTTTACTTTGTATACAATATTTATATAAAAATCCTTTAAACTTGGCAATCACATTGAGTGATTGGGTTCTAAATTTAACCGTAAAACTTTTATTGTCTGGTACCAGCCCGTAATACTGTGATTGCCCCGATTACTTACCTTATAACTTGAAATTCATTATGCATGTACAAAATAAAAATTATAAATTACCTAGTACTATATTAAATCCAATATCGTATTGGTTTTCTCTATTCTAATAAATTTATGAGCAGTTGTTGTACCATGTTGAAATGAATTTAAGGACAGTGCAGTTAGTTAATATTAATTTTTATGAAATGTTTCTTACGAAACTAAAAGCTGTTTTTGGATAAAACATTGTTTTCGAGTTTATATGCCGTAGTCTAATATTGTCTTCCTGATCTGAGGATGCCAATATGCCAAAATAGCAAAACATTTTCATTCTTTCAATATTCTGCTTGCTTTTTATTTTCCTTTGATTATTAGTCGTAGGATTATATATCTGGTTGTTAGCATTATGTCCAAATTACTCCAGTGTTCTCATTCTCACCAAAGTTAATAGATAAGATAATTCTTGAGAATGCAGTCTATTTGGCCCATAAGACAAAGAAAACTCTTTGAATTACTGTCAAGCTTTCAATTTTATTTTCAATTATCTTTCAAGACATCTGTCGACAATTAATAACTATAAGAATTATGTAGTTCTAATTAGTAGTTTTTTACTGGTAAAATCACAAATAAGTCTGACTTTATAAAACTCACAGTCACACACATAATAAAGTTTGTTAGTTGTTTAAATTTGTTCATTAAAATTATATTATTATGATGTTTGGTTGATTAACATACGTATATAATAGTATACAGTTCTTTTATATGGAGAGCAAAACCAGTAACAATAGTTTTTTTAATTTAAACAAATATAGCCGCATCAACCACTAAGGGTTATTAGCGAGGAGACATACACAAACAGTAAGATACATATTGTTACATAAAAAAATATTTTTTACAATCTGGTATATAGTTTAGTCATTTTAAAATAACTTAATAAAGACTGTAAATTTGACGTTAGTACACTTTTTAAATTGTCACTAAGGGCACACGCGATTCTTTCGTTCTGGTACCCTGGACACTCAACAATTATATGTTTCACTGACAACTGAGTGTTGCACTTGGTACACATCGGAGCAGCCTCCTGGTTGAAGATATGCTTGTGGGTAAGGAAAGTATGTCCTATTCGGAGTCGATTGATGATGACTTCGTCTTTTCTATTATTTGGTAAGATGAGTTTGGTTCCTACTTGACGTAGACATTCTTTGAGTTTGTTAGCAGTGTGATCCCAACTAGTCTGCCACGCTCTGTACATGTGGTCTTTGATATTTACTTTGTGATTAGTCCAAGGCATTTGATTTATGATAACAATACTTTGGTCGGTGGTTGCATTGCTTGCCAGTGAGTCAACTTTCTCATTACCACTTATTCCCATATGGGAAGGTACCCAAATAAAGGAAATATCTTTTTGTTGAGTCTGTAGATAAGATAACCTCTTCTTTGATCTTGAGAAGTATGGCGTGAGTTGTATATAGCTGCTTTATTCCAAGTAATGCGCTCATTGAATCGGTGATGATAACAAATTTGCTTTCATTGATAGAACCACATTTTTTATGGCCTGGTGAATTGCCGTAAGTTCTCCGGTATATATATATATATATATATATATATATATATATATATATATATATATATATATATATATATATATAACAATTTGTTGGCATACCCATGGTAAACTTGACGTTTTCGTAGATGTAGGCTGCATCATGTCCTTTATGACATTTGGAAGCATCAGAGAAGATTTGATGGGTTGTTGGGTATTTGGATATTACATTTTTATGAGCTTGCTGTATAAGTTTATTATTAATTTTATTGTCAATAAAAAATAAATTAGTCCACTTAATTTATCTCAAGCATATATGAATTTTTCTAATGTTGGAATGTCGATAGAAAATGATATTATGAGGTTATGCCAATTGTTTGTTGATTATTTAACACGTAACAATCAATGTTACTTAATTTGTCAATATCTGATTTTTTATTTATATATTTTTTTATTTTTTTGTATACGTGTCTTTTCTAAAAATAATAATATTTTTCTGCATGTCTATAGAATTGAAGAATGAGAAAAATAAAATGTGTGATTTAGATTGATGGAGTGGCCGGCTAATGCACAAGCTTGTTATTTGTTTGTTTTTTATTACTTTTGTGAAAAATGATTCTGCTGTGTAATGTACGAGAAGTTTCTCCCATATAAACCTTATTACAGTCTGAACAATGCAATTGATACACTATTTTAGAACTGTCCGTGGTTGTTAGAGGATCTTTAGGTTTAGTGTATAAATGTGCCATTATTTTAACATTTTTAGTGGCAATTTTCATATTTTTATGTTTTCTAATCTTTTAAATAATTTGAAAATTTTCTATGATCAAAACGAAGCATAAGGTAAATATCCAAAAGTTTGTGGTAAGGTGTTAATTATCGGGCTATTGTTTATTTCTTGGCTTGCCGTTTTCACTGTGATTGGTTTTTTATTGTTAATATTGCCAATCAATGCGATGGAGGCTGGAGAATTTACAGTACTAAAAATTAATTAAGTAGGCCTACGGGATAAGAGTTTTCCATTAGTATGTTTTTCTAGTCTCTTTAAACTACGTTCTTTATATGTTGAATGAGATATTTAGATACTCTTACTTTTACTTTTTAGTCCCAAAAGTTTATTTTCATCCTTGTAAGATGTTTCGAATTGTAATTTATGAATCTATTGCTAGAAATCTGTTTTCGATACCCTTCTGTTTTGAGACTATTGTCATGTGTGCTAGAATAGATTGTCTAGAAAAGATAGATTGGTATTTTGTTCTCTTTCTGCAGTGAATTGTAATTGGCTACATTGGTTGTTAAAGATAATTAAGACTTCAGTTATTTTGTCATTGGGTACTACTATGATCAAATCATCTACAAATGGAATATGAAAAGGTATTAGTTTTAAACATTCCTTAATAAGATCGTCAAGAGCATGATTACAAATGATTGGTAATAGTGAGTGCCTGGGATTTGTTTGTAATAACTGTTATTAAATTTGCAGATATTGGTATCAAAAATAAAATATTCATTTTAATGTATTTAAATGCAACGTGCAATGTAATTGGATCTCATTGCAGTGTTTGTCTATATAGTTTAGATAGAATTGAATAAGACGGAATGTTGATATATAGAGAGACAACATCAAAACTAAAATGTTTGTGTTTGTAATTTTTATCATTTATTTTCATCATTTATGAAATTACTAAAAACAAAAGAATCTTTATTTACGAAGTCGTTGTTGAGATTGTGTGCATTTGTTAAAATTAATCGTTTTACTTTGAAAGTGTGGATTTACATTTATTCTTCCAAGTCATAAAAAATGGCTTTATACAGTAGCTTTTTAAATCCATACTTACATGTTGGGGTGATGTGGGGATGCTGCTTTCGCTTATAGCTTTTTTGGTATTTTTGTTTGCTGCCTCATTACCTGGTATTTCAACATGTAATGGAAAGCAGAGAAGCTTGTTACTCATGTCTTCAGTGTGTAATTTATTTAGTTCTTTCTTTATAAGTAAAGCTAATGGATGCTGCATGTATATTTCACACTTCTGCACTTCTACAGTTCTGCATTAGTTCGTCTTCTCTATTCTCCCTCTACTACTTTTCCACCAAAAATTCTAAGAAATATTTTTCTTTCCCATGCTTCCTTTGTTCATAGTCCATGTCTTGGCAGCGCATAGCATTGTGGGTCTAATTATAGTTTTGTATATTCTTATTTTTGTATTACGAGTTATATCTTTGGCCTTAATTATTTTGCTCATGGCTCAAGCACACTTGTTACTCTTGGTGAGTTTCAGGTTAATTTCAGTTTCTTCCTTACATGTTTGATTAATAAGAGTATCTAAGTACATATATTCATCCACATTCTCGAATTCTGAAACTAATCCATCCTCCACGTCCAATTTAAATAATCCCCTAGTATTTATTCCTTTTTTGCTCGAGATTTCCATGTACTTCAATTTATTAATATTAATTTTCAGTCCTATTTTAGAGCTTTCTCGAATCAGTCTTTTTGTTACATTTGCCAGTTATTTTCCTTTTAATTACTATTTAACTAGGAATAAGCCACAATTGAAGATAAAAATACGTTTATTGACGTTTCAATGTCCACTTCGGATATTTTTTTCAAATTTCCACTTTTTCAACAATCGATCGAATAGAACAGAACAACTTAGAAGGAGATCCTACAGCATACACAAGGAATAATACGAGGAAAATAACAATACCGTACATAAAAGGATTATCAGAAAAACTTAAAAGGATAGGAAATAAATTCAACATTTCAACAACGTTCAAAACAACAAACACGTTGAGATCTATTTTGTCCAAAACCAAACCTAGCAATAAAGAAGAAAGAACAAAGAATTGCATTTATAAAATACCTTGTGAATGCCATCAGTTTTATTTAGGTGAAACATCAAGGCCATTTAATGTTAGAATAAGTGAACATCAATCTTATATTAAATATAGAGAATTTGATAGATCTCAAATATGTAAACACGAATGGGATAATGAACATAGGGTTCAATGGAATAATTCAAATGTAGTTCTAAAAGAAACGGATGGTAAAAATAGAAAAATCAAAGAAGCGGCTCTAATTATGCTAAATGAGGCCAATTGTGTCGCAAATTTCTCGGTAGAATGTAGTAGGATCTGGTTACCAATATTGAAAGAGGCAGTTATTACTTATTTATTTATTTATTTATTTATAAGAAAATACCAGTATAAGTAAGTCAGTAACATATAGAGGATACATCATTTATGTTTTTTAAATAACGAAACATATAAAATCAGAATTTTGGTGTTTATTGAAGGTAAACTAAATGCACCAACAAATACTTACCATGTCGGGATAGTATTATGAGGTTTTTTTCCTGGTTTTTCCCTCATAATTTACTATGGAATCACTAACAGGAGAATTTTACTGTCATCATGTCATGTGTTTGTATTTTTAAAGACGAATTACATGCTATGATTTTTTTCTGACGGATTTTCTCAGGTTAAAGTTGATTTCATGTAATCGAGTGAACTATCTTATAAGTAAAGTCGTCCCAGGAGCGCAACTCAACAATATTGGCAATATTATTTTAAAGTCGTCTACTTTAAAATGCATAATGTATGTCTGAATTGCCAATATAAATGAGTCAGATAAAATTAAATTATTAGAAGAATTTTTCACTATGTAACAAAAAACAAAATTTGTTTAATTTACTGTTTGTATTTTGAGAACGATTTCCGAAGTGGAAATTGAAACGTCAATAAACGTATTTTTATCTTTAATTGTGGCTTATTCCCATTTAAATAGTAATTAATTTAAAATGCTACAAGAAAATAGTTTCAGAACAATATTTTCGTTTTCTAGCAATGGGAACCACATTATCAGCGTATGCTAAATATTGGTGCTCCTTGTATAAAATAGTACCGGACCTATTTATGCCACTAATTGTTTAACCCTTACTTTTCTAGAAGTTTATTGAATAGCAATGTAGAGAACGGGTCTCCTTGGCGAACACCTTTTTTCACTTCGAATTCTTCTGAGATTGTACCGTTACATTTCACAGCACAAATGATTTATCTAATTGATATTTTTACCAATCTTACTATTTTTCTGAAACTTGGAATTCTTTTAGCGTTTCTATTAATTTTGTTTCAGGAATTATCTCCAAAGTCGGCTATTTTTGGAAAAATTAATTTATTTTCTTATTTTACTCCTCATCGTATAATGTGTATTTTCTTTTAATATTTCCTGTATTATATTTCATTTACTCTATCGAATTAGATCCGAGTGTATATTTAATGGAATTGAAAAGTATGTTGCAAAGCATTAGTTTATACGGAAATTTAGTAGAACAATCTACCGTGGTGTTAGTTGAGATTGCACGCTATTTTCGTTAATATTATACACTAATACGTAATTGTAAAACGGACCGTGAACAGCCAGGAAATTGATATTAAAATCGATAGGGATGTAGTATAAATGATTAAACTACATTAAAATTTTCGTTCGAACAAACAGCAGGTATTAAGCCTAATTGTAAATATCAGCAAAATCAGTTGTATATTTTATGGAGATTTTAATATAGTTTAAATACACATTTAAATACACAAAGGTGTACAAACTCAAAAAATATAAAGAAAAATATGTCTCTTTCAGTAAAAACAATGAGTAACTGGAATAACCTTAATTTTCAAAGCAAGCTTTGAAAACAGGGCGTTCAGAATACAGGTTGTTCAGAAACTTTCCTGACAAATTAGGACCGGAGATTTATCTGATAATTTTAAGACAATTTAACCCAATTCAGCTAGTCCTTAAATGCTTCCTAAGGAATTTAGAGCTCTTTGAAGATGGCGCCTTGTACTTAGTTTTTTTTAATACCTTCAGAACGCTTCTATTTAAAAAAACAAAAACTGGTACGATTATTTAGCCTTCAGAGTTCAATAATTCTCTAATGAATTATCCAACACCTTGAAACACCTTCCCAAAAAGGATCTAACCTTGATTATGGGTGATTTAAATAACAAGATTAGTAGGGGACAATCGGGAGAATTCATGTTTGAAGAAAAAAATGAGCGGGGAGACAAATTGGGTGAATTTTTATCAGAAGAAAAGTTTGTAATTACCTACACTTACTTCACACTCCCATACAGAAGATTATACACGTGGAAATCACCTCAATATACTTCAGGCCACATAGTCAGAAATCAAATAAATTACATTATGATTAATAAAAGATTACTTACTTACGTACTCCGTGGCGTTACAACCCTTCGTGGGTTTTAGCCGACTCGACAACATGCCTCCACTGTTTTCTGTCTTGAGCAACCTCCATCCAATTCTCCACGCCCATAGTGCTTAGGTCTCCTGCTACATTATCTCGCCACCGAAGACAAGGGCTTCCGCGTGGTCTCCTTCCAGTTGGGACTTTCTCCCTTACCAGTCTTACTGTTCGTTCGTCAGAATGTCTTCTAAGGTGTCCTGCCCATTGGAGTCGTCTGGACTTTATTTCTTTTATGATGTTGGGTTCTGGGTAAAGTTCTTCGAGCTCTTTGTTAGTTCTTATCCTATATTGTCCTGATGCTTCATCCAGCATAAGACCAAAGATCTTCCTTGAGATTTTTCTTTTCCAAACACATAGTCTCTCTTCGTTGGCCTTTGTTATCGTCACAATTTGCTTCCATACATCACAACGGGTCGTATAATTGTTCTATAGACAGGTATCTTCATACGTCGTGTTAGTTGTTTCGATTTTATAAGGTTTTGGAAGGCAAAAAGACATCTGTTGCCGGCCTAAATCCTGTTGTTTATATCTTATTGTCTTCAGTTATTGTTATTCCAAGATACTTGAATTCTCTAACGCGCTCAAAGTTAAAGTCATCGATGGTGTTGTTTTGACCGATTCTGTCTCTGCTTTGGTTATTGCAGCTCATATACATATATTTCGTCTTGTTTTCGTTGATTTGGAGCCCCATCTTCTCTGCTTCTTTTTAGAACCTAACGAAAGTTTCCTTCATCCTTAATCATGTGTTTCCTATTAGATCGATATCGTCTGCAAATGCCAGTAGTAAGTTTTTTCCTTCTCGATGAAATACTGTATTAGGTTTTTTGATTCTTGCACTTCTGATTATGTGCTTAATAAAAGATTCCGTAACAGAATTACATCAGTCAAGACATACCCAGGAGTCGATATCAAGTAAGATCACAACCCACTAATTTTCAAAATGAGGGTCAGACTAAAGAAGATTCGACAAAGTGTCAACCCAAAATACATCTGGCTGCTCAAAGACCAACGCATATAGTAGAGTGTAAAACAGTATATACAGAGCAATTTAAATACGTTCTTCAAACTGATTTAATCGACCACGAGCTTGAAAAATTGCTTAGAGTTTCACAAGACATACAAGAAAAATTCCTCAAACTAAAATAAATTAAGAATATATCGTGGATGAAAAATGAGATATTAGATATGATAAAAGAGACGCGAAAGGTCAAAGATCAGGACAAGACATTATACAATAGAATAAACAAAGAGACCAAAAAAGCAATCAGAATGGCTAAGAACACACAGCTAAAAAACAATGTACTGAAAGACAGCTATTACAACAGAAACACGATTCATTCAATATGCACAAAAAAGTTAAAGAAGCTGCAGGCTTATACCAGCCTAGAAGAGTTTAGCAGACAATCAAGTTAATCCACTACTAAGTGTGAAAGAAAGACTAGACACTAGACAAATATGTGAAAGTAACATTTGCAGATCAAACGAATAATTGCCATTGAAGACATAGAATGCCAATTAAATGCAAAAACATGCGAAGACTACAGAATAATAAGCCTAATGAGTCACTTACTTAAAACGTTTTTAAATTTGGATTTCGCGATACCTTAGGCACCCGAGAAGATCTATTCGCTATACAAGTGCTTATCCAGAGGTGCATAAATGTCAACTGTGATGTATGTATTTGTTTTATCGACTACAAAAGGCATTTAATAAAGTAAAACATGACAGGCTCATATCCATCTTGAAAGAAGCGGGCTGGGATGATAGAGACTTGCGAATTATATATAATTTATATTACAACTAGACTGCCAACATTAAAGTGGATGACCAATTGACAAAGAGGTATTTATAGATAAAGGAGTGAGACAAGGATACATTCTGTCTCCAGTGCTATTTAACATTAACATGTACCATGGAGTACATGGTGGTTAGTAAGAGCGATATATGAAATACACATCTTATATGAAACCAATAGCAAATTGACAGGGTAAAGAGCTACACATATCTTGGTACTAACATAAACAGTCAATAGGACCACCCTACTGACATAAAACAACGTATAGGGCAAGTTTCTTTGCAGAAGTCATGATTTACCACTTAGTACCAAAATCTCTATCATCAGATGCTGTGTATTTTCTACATTATTATACGAAGTAGAGGCATGGACGCTCTCGGAAGCTACTTTAGGAAAGCTCGAGGCCTTCGAGATGTTGTGTTACAGGCGCATCTTACGAATTTTATGGGTGGATCATGTGACTAATATTGAGGTCCTACGTAGAATGGGCAAGGAATGCGAGACCAGTAACACAATCAAAGAACGCAAATTAGAATATCTTGGCCATGTGATGAAAAATGATCACAGATATGGCTTATTTCAAACTCATTCTTTAGTGCAAGGTATTTGGAAAAAGAGGACCAGGGAGAAAAAGAATGATCTGGCTTTAAAACCTAAGCAAATGGTTCAATATGTCTATAACCAGACTATTCCAAATAGCTGCAAGTAAAGTTAAGATAGCTATACTGATCTTAACATTCGGAACGGATAGGCACCGTAAAAAGAAGAAGAGTTAAATAGATTTCATAAATTGCTAATTTTTAGTATTGATCATAGGCATCCGTTTTGGGTAGGTCAACGGTTATTTTAACGTATAACTTTTTTGTCTTTAACTTTTAAGCATTCGTGATACTAGGTTTTTAAATTTTCAGGTATTCTAGTACTAAAAGGTCCTTCTGCTTTAAGTCGATGGGATACACCGTTGTCCAGAAAAATCAATTTAAAAATTTTTCGTTTTTTAGTAATTACTATTTTAATAAGAACCATAATAAGCCATAATTGAAGGTTACAGTAAGTTTATTGAAATTTCAATTTTGACTTCGGAAATCGTTCTCAAAATAGAAACATTAATGTTGTCTTAAAATTATCTGAGGAGTCTTCAGTCTTCGTTTGTCAGGAGAGTTTTGGACACCCTGTAAAGGATAATAGCGTGGACAATGATTATGACTTGTCTTCTTTTTTCTCTACTTACATCTACAGTATGTTTTATACCAAGCCGATCTTTATTTAAAATAACATATAAACCTCTATGATTCCAACTTATATATTAATGAATAATAGCATACCTTATCAAAGAACTAAGATACTTGAAGAACGATTGTTGAACATAGTTTGTTTCTCCTCTATAGATTTTTATATACCACCCATCATCATCGTCATCATCTGTTAAACTCTTGTATCTACTGTTGGGCAGATGTCCTCCATCTTCTTCCAGTATTCTATAGCCTGTGCTTTCTGTATCCAATTTCTTGCTGTTTAGGTAAAAATTTCGCAAAAAAATTATTGAGTGAGCTTAAAGAAATTTTATTCGTGAAGAAAACAGTTAAACTGTAACATTATTCACCTTCCTACGCTGCCTATAATAATTATAAACTATAGTTTCATGTTTGTCTCTATTGTCGTCACTTTCATATTTCTACTGAAAAAAATTATTTGATATCAATAAATATGTAATTTATTAATAGCTAAAAAACCTAAGAATACTACTTTTTATTTGTACCTAAAAACACCAAGAATTTTAAGTGTTAACATATGTGATTTAAAATGCCGTCAGCAATAAAATCGCTTTTTGTTAAGTGAAACTACCCCATAAATATATCACCGGCCTCGAATTGACAACCATTCAGTGTTACCCACAGCGCTACCTGGTGCTTGAAAGCCTAACCACACGATTTATTGATTACAAAACACTCGAAATAGGAGCAGACGGCAGAGCCCCATCTGCTTGACGTACTCCGCAATAAACTACTGAGGTAACTTTATCAAATCAGTGACCTGTAAAGGAACACCTCATGCTTTCCACTCGGTTAGAGTAATTGCAATGTGTCCAACACAGGCGGAGCACTTTAGAGGGTTTTAAATGTTAGAATAAGTAGTTTTCTTTGCTGTTTATTGGCCGTAAAATTCGCAGTAGGAATAGACATTTTATTCGACAAAGTTTAAATTTATTTAACTATACATTATTTACAACACAGGAATATAGCAATGTATTTTCTTTAAAACTAATTGTAATCTATTTGTAATAAAACTCTCTATTTTTCTTCATCTTCTTCTTTTTGTGTAGACATTGTAACATTTTTTTTATTATTAATATATCAAATTATTTTTAATTCCTTTTACCCCCCTGCGATACGCCGATGATTAGGAATCCCCGTGTTTACGATAGGAAAATATTATTGTAGACACCAAGCTGAAATGGAATTCCCTAATTAAGAAAGGTTTTTAATACTTCCGTCTTAATACTCTGTATGAAAAGAACAAATGCTTTCCGGTATGCAGTTTCCTTTTCATAAATTGGTAATTTTCGTCGAAGGCCCATATCTTTTGACAAAAAACTTAATCCCAAGTATTGTCTGTTTCTTATGTCCAATTGTTAATACCGATTATTTTACCTCAAACTTTCCAATAGTCGTTAAGGCCTTACCTTCTGAGAAACACATACAACTGTCCTATCATTCTTGAGTGGGGGAATATTTTCTTCTTCCTTTTTCAGGGACAGTTGGTGAAATTTTGAGTGGAACCAATTTACTTGTTGGTGGGCAGTTGTTGAGTGAGGTAATATCTCGTGAGACTTGTTGGTGGGCCGTTGTTGAGTTAAGGCCAATATCTCGTGTTTCGCTTTGCTCACTTTATTTCTTATCGTATCGTCTTTGTGAATTATTTTCTAATTGTGTATACACTTTACATTTGAGTTTTCTTCCCTTAGACTATATTAAATTATATATAGTTCTACACTACCTTTAATGGTTATTAAATTCAGTGTTTAGTACCAGAAAAGTATTAAATTCAGTGAATTAAGCTGCCTTCGTCAAGATCTACTGTAAGTAATCTATATCTACAATTATCTGGGCGAGTAATATGGTATGGTACCATATCACCTGCCATTATCTGGACGTATCATCTATATCTTCACCTGTAGATTGCCGATTTTTGAATGTAATTGAACCATTCAAGAAATTTCTATAAATATTACCTATGAACATACAAGTCTCAGTTTTTTATTAAATAATACTGCGAGATAGTTAATTGACTTAAACAAGTGCGGTTTGGTTTATGTTTTCATTCCTGTAACCTTTTTGTTATTTTTTTGTAAATTTAGAGTTAAGTAATTTTTGCTATCTTTAGTATTTCCTATAATTTTTGTTCATTATCTTTTCTATGATATCTCGAGATACGCCAAACTATATTTGTATATGATTGCATATCTTGGTAAAGGTATTTTTTTATTACATTATTGCTTAATTTTATACATATATAACACCATTTCATAGTTGTGTATTTTTATTACCTGGGTTGCATTTAGCAGCATCATTATTTTGTGTTTAATATATTGTTATTGTTTTATGCATGTATTTTATTTGTCGGCTCCTAACAAGTTCCCTGATAAAATATTAGCTCTGTGCAATTACTATCTTTAAATATTGCTATGCTTTTTGAACTGTAGAAAGATCAGGCTGATTAAGTTTCGTAGGTAAGTAAGTGTAATAATTAATATATTAATTATTGTTTATATATTGCGTTGACCAGATTTATTTGATAATTTACTGTTGGTATCTTTCCTTGGGTTTGATCTCTGAACCTAAATATGTTTTCTTATCTCTTTTTTTTTTCGAAGGTTTTCTTAATTTTCTCCTTAACCCCAAAAAATTGAGTGGCGCCCTGTTTCTATCTTCTCTTATCTTTGGTAATTTTACCCATCTATCTTTTTGTTTATTTCTGTATCTTTTCTAATATCTCTTATCCTATCTTTACCTATTTCTTCCGTTGGATCCATTCCGGTTCCAAAAACTAGTTTCGAACCACGACTCGCTCTCCACCAACCATCTGGCTGCCGTCCGCAGTGTCTCCATTGGTTATCTTTCTAGCACCACCCAAAAAAGATTTCCGAGGTTACAACATGACTGTTTATTTTTCAATGTGCCTCCAGTAAGTTGTCCTTTCGTAGTTTCCATGGTATTGCCACTGATCGTCATTCTACTCATTATGCATTGCTCCTCCGTCAAAAGCTCTCTGTAGTAATCACTCCATACTTGCTGGTATTCTTGATCCTATATTATCACTGTTCCCTCTCTATTTTTTATTCCGTTTGTTTTACCTTTGTATTTTTTGGTTTTGTTCTTTAATCTTATTGTAAAAATTTTTCGTATTTCTGTTCTTTCCTGCTCTACTTCCTGCTTTTTTTTGTCTACCCATCTTCCTTTATTTTGCCTTATCACTTTCTTAGCATTCTTTCTTAATTTTTTGATTTTTGAAACTTTTTTAAATAGTATTTTTAACCACCTATAGGATGGTCCTCCAGCTGGTTGGTGATTCTATTCCATCTCCTTTCTCGACCATCTATTATCAGTTTGTTGGCTTTAATTTGGACACTTTTACCTTTCTTTATTTTACCTTTTGCTGTTCTTTGTATTTCCTTCTGTATTTGTAATTCCTCTATCATTAGATAATTGTTTATGTATATTTTTCTTTTTTCACTTTTTTAAGTTTACTTTTGTTTTTCATAATGTTTGTTTTTTTTTTCTTTGTTTGGCAGTATGACTAAACATATTTTATTGCCTAGTTTCACTGCTTCTTGTATTATTACGGTAATCTTCAGCTCTTTTGTCATAAAATTTCCTATAACTTCTTTTAGTGCTCTTCTATCTCCAGTTTCTATTGTCATTCCCCTGTTATATCATATTATTTTCTTTTCTTATTATTTCCAGCCTTTCAAGGCTAAACATATTTTATTGCCTAGTTTCACTGCTTCTTGTATTATTACGGTAATCTTCAGCTCTTTAGTCATAAAATTTCCTATAACTTCTTTTAGTGCTCTTCTATCTCCAGTTTCTATTGTCATTCCCCTGTTATATCATATTATTTTCTTTTCTTATTATTTCCAGCCTTTCAAGGCGCCTTTTATTTATTTCTCGATATTTTTATTTCTAATAATGTTTCATTCAAGCAACCTGCGGCTCTGTTTGCTCTATTCACTTGATTTTCCACTTCTGTTTCGAGATTTCCATAGCTAGATAACGTGATGACTAGATATTTAAACTCCATCACTTGTTCGATTATCTTACCTTCCAATTCCAGTTTACATCTTAGAAAATTTGCTATTATAATTATGAATTTTGTCTTTTTGGGGGAATTAATATGTTAAATTGTATTGCAGTGGAATGATGTAAGAGTTCTCCGAGGAATAACATGTGGATCCGATCACTACTTAGTAAGAGCGAAAATTTTGTTCCCATTTAAGATAATACACGGAGACTAAAACCTAGAAGACAAGCAAGACTTGCAGACAGTGGACACTCCGAAGTACAACTTCAATACTTTTATAAATGATAGTACTAAACAGCTATACCAACGACGACTGGATCAAAAACTACGAGAAATAGAGAGACAAACATTTTCAGATATTTACGAGAATATTATTGCTAGTTTACACCAGGCCTCTAGAAATGCTTAATGCTTAAGAATGGAACTCATAAACTATTTGATAACTTAACTTATTTGATCAATCAGTGTCTAAATGGACAACCAGTACCAGAACAGTGGAGAATGGCATACATGTCCTCAATACACAAAAAGGGGGACAAAAGGAATTGTAATAATTATAGAGGCATATCGGTAACCAGCACCCTGAGCAGACTGTATGGACGAATTTTGAGAAATATGATCGAGGAAGAATATAATCACAATGAAGAGGAAGAACAAAGCGGGTTCCGTGCAGGAAGATCGTGTACCGATAACGTATTTTGTCTTAAACAAATAATAGAAAAAAGATCAGCTAAGAATCTAGAAACTCATATTACTTTTGTAGACCTGCAAAAAGCGTATGACAACATCCCCTTAACAAAATTGTGGACAACGTTGCAAAGATCTAACATCAACCACACATTGATAAATGCTGTACAAGAACTATATAGAGACTCAAAGGCACAGATAAAAACAGAAAAATATCTAACGGAAGAATTCCTGGTTACAAAAGGCGTGAGACAGGGATGCTGTATCTCACCAACCTTATTCAAGATATATGTTGCAGCAGCATTGGAAAGATGGAAAAGAAAGGTGCATAGGATGGGTATAGAACTTAGCAATGAATGTATATATATTTTTCGAGACTTATTAACAGTAGCTATAGAATAGTTTTCAGAATGTGTCTTAGACGAGAAACTATAAATAAATATAAACGATAACAGTCTAAAATGTGACATAATTCTTAACAAACTTCAATATAAATAAGATTTCATGTGACAGTTGGGACAAACAATAACATAACCCAACTAAATTTGATTTCTTAAACAGGGAAAGACTCTCTTTCCTTGTTTAATGTGGCCTCTGAAGTGCCTTCAAGATGGCACTTCCTGTCTAACAATCTTTTTGCCCCCACTACCTTAAAATTCTATTGTTTTTTCTTTTTGTTGGATGGGTTTGAGGCAGACTAAATAGGATTCAATATTAACCTTTTCAGTCCTTTTTTAAAAAATGACAAGTGACATAATATGTCATGCAAAGAAAATTAGATTATTTAAATTCAAAAAAAATTGAACTATTCAAATTCAAAAGCTAATAAAAAATGTATCAAATACAGTCTAAAATTAATTTACATAAATCTTAGCTTTTTATTGGCCATTAATAAAATCCACAATAATAAAGGAATATTTCCATCTCTGTGCCTTCTTTAAACTAAGTGCATTTGAAATGAAATATTCTCCACCACTGCATGTAATGTCATGTCCTTGAAGACTATCAAGAAATGATATCATCAAATATAAAAATAAGATTAAGCAATTTCGCGTGGGTTTCGGTCATTTTTATCAAAACGTGAAAATTGTTGGTTGTCGGAATTTCAAGCGGTCAATTAAGCGTTTGTGTCTCCTTTAATTTAGGCCGCCAACTGCATGTAATGTCTCACTTTAATACACGCTTAACTCAAATAAATCGATCCAATAAGATGATGTTGGCTTGTAAGTGAGATTATTTAATGACATCAAATGATTACCTAAAAATATGCGAGTTCATTTTTTCCGGTTGTGTTACTGAATTTAGGCGCCATTTATACTATCTAATAGATTCCTTTTGTCTTGTTTGATCTCTTCTTTCAATTCAATTCGATCTCCGTTCATATTTTCGTTGGATACGTAGCTGTATTTATTTGGAACTGTACTTAGTAAAACAATAACAAAAACCGTAACAAAATAAATCAAAATAAAATACACATGCTAGTAAAAAAATCTACACACTCGATAAATTGAATTTTATGCTTAGTAATTTTATATTGTGTTACTTTGAACTAAAACAACTAATACAAAAAAATATTGTCTATTATAGAGCTTTCAAAAAATAATTGTTTTATTCAAATTGGCAACGTGCTGCAAAATTTGCCTACTTCTGTAGGACACAGGAAATTCAACAAACATTGTAACGGGCATGTTCTACGCTCAGGTAATTGCATTATTGCGAGAGGGATATAGTCAAAAGACTGTTCGTTCAGATACTTATGAAGCATTTTGCAGTCTCAAAGGCTTACCGATACCAGGAAACCGGTAGATACAGTGGACGACCAGGTTCGGGTCGGCGACGTGTAACGACAGAGAGGGATGATCGATTCATTATCCTGAGTGACTTTTGGAATCGGCACGCGACCTGAGTTGAGCTTCAATAGTCCTTGAGGAATGTACGAGGTGTCACTGTCACTCAGTGGAGAGGAGACAAGACAAGGCTGCCACTTTGATTCCCAGAATAGCCCAGACATTCCCAGAGCTAACACAGGACCTAAATTGACGCACGTTAGAAAGAATTTTCTATAGTGGGCTACCTACCATACCTACCATATATGGTATACCTACCATAAATCACAAAAATTTTGTTTAAAAAAGCTTTATAAACAGTTCTTAAAATACAAAAGAACGCTGTCAGGCTACGGCTACATCACAGAACGTTTTTGGAATGACTACTTCATCATCAGTGCTTTTATAAGGTATACGTGAGTGAAGCCACTAAATATATGGGTAAAAAGCCTTTAAAGGCTGTTAAATTAGTTTAAAAATACATTGTTGCTGATAATATTATGTAAGATTCATAAACTGGGATTGCTGACCCTGAGATGAAGTGTCTATGCTGACCTGTTGGTAGAGAGTCGAAATAGATAAACTAATATCAAGTTACATAAAGTTCAACCACTGCAACAACAATAAAAATACTAAGGTCAAGCAGAGTAGATACTCAATTATAGTTAGACGAAAAATATATCAGGCAACCCTACAAAGATGAATTATAATTTACTGGCAGGTATGGTGGACTATCGTTATTTTTACGACTATCTATCTATCTAATTAGCCTTCTTCGGTCCATCTTTGGACATAGGCCTCCCCAATCCTTTTCCATTCTTCTCTGTCTGTCGCTACAGTCATCCACCTAGAGCCCACGTGATTCTTGATATCATCTGCCCATCTGATTTGGGGCCTTCCTCTGCTTCGTTTATATTCCCACGGTCTCCAACTTATAACAATTTTGTTCCGCCGGTCTTCTTTTTGTGTTATATTGTGTCCGGAAAATCTCCATTTCAATTTTGCAACTTCTTGTCTAACATCCCTCATTTTGTTTTCTCTCTTATCCACTCGTTTCTCTTTTTATCCATTAGTCGTATGTGCAACATTTGTCTTTTCATTGCTCTTTGGGTTTTTATAATTTTTTCCATGTTAGCTTTTGTAAATGTCCACGTTTGGGAACCATAAGTAAGAACAGTGTCTTTCTAGCTCGTGTCTTTATATCTGCTGTTTGGTTCTCTTTGTTAAGTTTTATAGTGTGACCAAGATATATATAATCCTGAACTTGTTCTATTTCATCTTGTCCGATTCTCATTGTGATGTCTTCATCTGTATTTGTTATGGTTTTGGTCTTGCTGTAATTCATATTAAGGCCTATCTTTCCAGCTTCTACGTCCAGTTTTTTCATTATTTCAAACAATTCTTCTTTTTTATCAGTAATCAATACGATATCATCAGCGTACCTTAGATGGTTCAAGGGTTGTCCACAAATTTTTATACCTTTTTCTTTCCATTCTAATCTTTTAAAAGTACCTACAAGAGCCTGATTGAAAAGTTTCGGTGATATTGTATCACCCTGTCTCACGCCTCTATTTATTTGTATTGATTTTGTTCCTTCATATACTTTAATTGTTGTTTTGGCTTCCTTATATATATTGGCTATTAGTTCCATATATCTGAGGTCAATTCTGCTGTTAATCAAAGAACTTTTCACTGCCCAATGTTCGACTCTGTCGAAAGCCTTTTCGAAATCTATGAACGCTATATATAGAGGAATGTGGTATTCATTTGCTCGTTCTATAAGTATCTTCATACTTAGTAAATGGTCCCTTTCTAAAACCAGCTTGTTCTTTTGTCTGGTATCCATCGAATTTTGTCGTCAATCTATTGGTAAAATTTTTGTTAGGAGTTTATACATTACATTGAGGAGTGTTATAGGACGGAAGTTTTTTATATCTGCTTTATCCCCTTTCTTGTGTAGGATTGAGAGCTGAGTTGTAAGTTAGTTAATCAAGGAGGGACTGGAAGAGGTAACTACAAAAAAAAGATCAAAAAAATACTTACATTTCCTGGGCAACAAACACAAGAAGGTTCCTAAACTATTTCAATTGGACGGCGTTTAAAAGAATCCTTTTGCTGGACAGAAAGAAATACTTTTCTTTAAAAAAAAATATTAAAGGGTGAAAATATTTTTAAGGAAATATACTTGGTTTAGAGAGAAACATTACTCATTTATTATTACTTCAAATCAACAGTTACAAATAATATTAACAAAATTTAGCAACAAACCTTTCAAATTGGCGACAGTTGTAAAAATTTTACAGTTAGTTGTAACTATTTAAATAAGAAATAAAACAGAAATGTACCAAATGTCAGAAAAGGTTAATACTGACTATCATATTTATATCGAAATAAAATATTATACCTTTTAATTAAATTATAAAAATTAGCTTTAGTTAAAAGAAGACTAATGTGACAATCAGCGAATCCATAAAATTTATAATTTTATTTTTTGAGTGATTTTGAGTGATTTCATCATTCAAAAACCGGTCCCTTGCCCACATCAACGAATAGATTTCTGTTTATTTGAGGCGCAATATTAGGCGGAATCAACATCAAAAGCAATACCCATCTGTGTTATAACATATATCAGGAGAAAACGAAATGCTACAAAGATTACATATAGAAAAAATATCTTGACTTAAAAGAAGAAAAATTTAAAACCTTGAATGTTTTAGACGTCATCAGAATATCTCAAAAATGGCCTAAACCATCAGAAAATGTATATAAAAACACATATATAAAGTTCACAGTTTAAGTAGTAGTAATAATTGAGCTTTTGAATATGTCTGTCATTCGGTTTTGCTTGTTATTAAGTATTGTAATATTAATTGCTTTTTTTAATAAAAGTACTTACAAAAAAGTGTAACAAACGTAATATAGACACCGGTGGAAAAAACGTCAAAGAAAATACCCAAACTCACATATATTGAACAAGCGGAACAACCCTAAAAACTTTCAACTGGTAAATCAAATCCAAGCGCAGATCAAAATGGAGGTAAATCTTTGACAACCTTTTCCAACCACCGCATAGGGTCGTCGAGCTAATTATGATGATGATGACATCTTCGGATCATTTTGTTCACCTATTGTTACACGTTGTTCTATATTACTAGTCACTATTTATAAACTCTTCAACCCAAATGAATTCGCTATCATAGCAAAACGTAAATGTTATGTGTAAAGAAACCTATCAATTACTATTTAACTGGGAATAAGCCACAATTAAAGATAAAAATACGTTTATTGACGTTTCAATTTCCACTTCGGAAATCGTTCTCAAAACACAAACAGTAAATTAAACAAATTTTGTTTTTTGTTACATAGTGAAAAATTCTTCTAATAATTTAATTTTATCTGACTCATTTATATTTACAATTCAGACATACATTATGCATTTTAAAGTAGATGACTTTGATGATAAAATGATATTGCCAATATTGTTGAGTTGCGCTCCTGGGACGACTTTACTTATAAGATAGTTCATTCGATTACATGAAATCAACTTTAACTTGAGAATATCCGTCAGAAAAAAGATCATAACATGTAATTCGTCTTTAAAAAGACAAACACATGACATGATGACAGTAAAATTCCCCTGTTAGTGATTCCATAGTAAATTACGAGGAAAAAACCAGGAAAAAAAAAACCTCATAATACTATCCCGACATTGTAAGTATTTGTTCGTGAATTTAGTTTACCTTCAACAAACATCAAAATTCTGATTTTATATGTTACGTTATTTAAAAAAACAAATGATGTATCCTCTACCATCTACATGTTACTGACTTACTAATACTGGTATCTTCTTATTAATAACTTCCTCTTTCAATATTGTTAACCAGATCCTACTACATTCTGCCGAGGAATTTGCGACACAATTGGCCTCATTTAGCATAATTAGAGCCGCTTCTTTGATTTTTCTTTTTTTACCATCCGTTTCTTTTTGGACTACATTTGAATTATTCCATTGAACCCTATGTTCATTATCCCAAGTGTGTTTACATATTTGAGATCAATCAAATTGTCTATTTTTAATATAAGATTGATGTTCACGTATTCTAACATTTAATGGCCTTGATGATTCACCTAAATAAAACTGATCGCATTCACAAGGTATTTTATAAATAAAAAAAAAAGAAAAATCAAAGAAGCGGCTCTAATTATGCTAAATGAGGCCAATTGTGTTGCAAATTCCTCGGCAGAATGTAGTAGGATCTGGTTAACAATATTGAAAGAGGAAGTTATTAATAAGAAGATACCAGTATTAGTAAGTCAGTAACATGTAGATGGTAGAGGATACATCATTTGTTTTTTAAATAACGTAACTTATAAAATCAGAATTTTGATGTTTGTTGAAGGTAAACTAAATTCACGAACAAATACTTACAATGTCGGGATAGTATTATGAGGTTTTTTTTCCTGGTTTTTCCCTCATAATTTATTATGGAATCACTAACAGGAGAATTTTACTGTCATAATGTCATGTGTTTGTCTTTTTAAAGACGAATTACATGCTATGATTTTTTCCTGACGGATATTCTTAAGTTAAAGTTGATTTCATGTAATCGAATGAACTATCTTATAAGTAAAGTCGTCCCAGTAGCGCAACTCAACAATATTGGCAATATCATTTTAAAGTCGTCTACCTACTTTAAAATGCATAATGTATGTCTGAATTGTCAATATAAATGAGTCAGATAAAATTAAATTATTAGAAGAATTTTTCACTATGTAACAAAAAACAAAATTTGTTTAATTTACTGTTTGTATTTTGAGAACGATTTCCGAAGTGGAAATTGAAACGTCAATAAACGTATTTTTATTTTTAATTGTGGTTTATTCCCAGTTAAATAGTAATTAATTTACAATGCCACAAGAAAATAGCTTTAGAACAATATTAAGAAATCTATCATAGCAAAATCTCGTTTATTTTCAACAATGTAACCACTTTAATGTACTGTATTTCCACTATGTGTCTCTTAAGATAATTCTTGCTATTAAAATTAAAAATATTAATTTCAATGAATAATTACCAAATAAATCAAACCTTTGTATTTTTTATTAATAAATTTGTTTTTTGTTATTTAAATTGTATAATAATTTATTTATTATACTCAGTTATGCAATAGAGATGATGAATGGACATTTTTTAACAACCACTTGGAAACAATAACAATTTTTGTAAATGATTAATATATGTTCTGTTATACGATTGCATAATTATATTTAGACCAATTTTTTGCTTCCACGTATTTATTGTTTTTTGATAATTACATAACGAGGTGTTACGTAACACACAAAACATGCCACTAAACACTTATTCGAAGGAAGTTTTTTATAAAGTAATGATTGTTTCCTCAGTTATACCAATTGTTATTTGTTCTTAAACATTTGGTAATTTGTGTATTTATCTAACACTCAAAACTCGTTGTGTTAATGTAATTGTTTGTAGATTTTATGCAAAAAACAGCGTTTTTTACAGTGTCTACGATAGATAATAGGTGTAAGTGGTGCTAGTTTTAAAGCTATAAAATTAATACAAGCATATTTTCTTTAAAGTAGATTATTAAGAAAAGATTAGCCCACCAGGTTTCAATTTATATAGTCTTTATAGATCTGACAAAAGCATACGATAGTGTACCACTTTGAATGCTCTAAGTACCAATAAAAATTAAGGAATTGACAAAAAAAATGTATAAACTAGAAAAACAATTTTGCAAAAATATGACGACATTAAAACTGACTACAAATTAACCAGAGAAATTCCTATTAGTAAGGACGTAATGCAAATTTGATGCATAGTACCTACACTCTTCACAATATACCTAAATGAGGTGCTCTAAATATGGAGAACGAAGTGCTGCAGAACGATGGGCATCCCACTCGAAGATGAGAGATTGCACACTATACATTTTGCTAACGACCAAGCCCTTATAAGGCGAGAGTAATATAGACTATATGCTTAGAAAACTGGAAGAGGAGTACAACAAGTAAGACATTTCAATTAATATACAAAAAACCATTCAGTTGCGGGTGGAAAACCAAAAAGCGTGCAAATTGAAATGGAAACTATAAAATCAACTAAAACCTTCAAATACTTGTGAGTCCTAATAACATCAAAAGCAGTGAGTAACGAAAAAAAAAGTTCCAGGATTGGACAAGCAAGATCAGAGACTCAAGAATTACATGGAATATTGTGGAGTAATAAAGTAATAAAAACAAAACAAAACTAAAAGAAGAATTTAGAAAGCATTAAGTTTTACAGTGCCGAACTATAGGAAATAAATCAAAAAATAAATCAAAAGATATGGCTATGAAAATAAACTATTGGAGACGATGTTGAACGCTCACTAGACATAATAGGATGAGAAACAAAGATATTCGCAGGGAAATGGAAATGAATTTAGACATAGTAGACTCAATCTGTAGACATATCTTATAGTAGACATATCCTCCGACCACAACCCGGTTGTTTTGTCGATGAGAGTGAAACTAAAGAAGGTCAACAGCCCTAGCACCAAGAAAATCATAGATACAAGACGTCTCAAACAAGACAACACATATGTGGAAACCAAATTTAGAATAAACGGGAGCTTAAGGAAAGTCAAAGAAGATAATGCAGAAACTCTAACTATTGACCAAAAATGGGGAAAAATTCAACGTGCCCTTGTGTCAGTTGGAAAATAAACCCTCAAACCACTTAAACAAAAAACAAAACCTTGGTTGACAGTAGAAATTCTTGAACTCATGGAAGAACGAAGAAAACATAAAGCAAAAGACCTGAATAAATACAAACAAATTCAGAGAAACATCAGAAAGAAAATTCGAGAGGCAAAAAAGAGGTGGCTCTCCGACAGATGCAAGGATATAGAAGATCTGGATAAAAAGTACTAAGATAGCTTTAATTTACACAAAAAAATCAAAGAAATGACAGGTTCTAGAAAGCGTACAAAAACGAATATCCTTAAAAATGATAAAGGGGATATTATTACTGATATGAAGGAGAGATTATGTCACTGGGCCAATTACATTAAACAACTATTTAATGATGAAAGAGAAGAACTGTAATTAGAAATCACCGAGAATACCGGACCACCAATATTAAGAGATGAAGTCATCTATGCCATCAAAAACACAAAAGAGGGTAAAGCTACTGGATCAGATGAGATGCCCATCGAATTATTAAAACTCATCGATGAAGATGTTATTGATGTAATGGTTGAACTCTTTAATCTAGTATATCAGACTGCCACAATCCCAGACAATGGCTGCAATCAACCTTTGTAGCAATTCCCAAAAAACCAAGTTCAACAACTTGCTCAGACCACAGAACAATAGCTTTAATGAGTCACACACTTAAAACATTTTTGAAAATAATTCACAGCAGAATTGTTAAAACTCTTGAATACGAGCTTAGTGACACACAATTTGGCTTTAGAAATGGTATGAGTAAAAGAGATGCTTTGTTCGGCTTGAATGTGCTGGCTCAGAGATGCATGGACATGAATCAGGATATTTTGTAGACTTTGAAAAGGCATTTGATAAAGTTCAACATAAAAAGCTTGTAGATATATTAAAAAGCAAAAATATTGACAGTCGTGATCTGAAAATTATATCTAATTTATATTGGAATCAAACTGCTAAGGTAAGAGTTGACAGCCAGTACACCGAAAATATCAAAATACAGAGAGGAGTCCGCCAGGGTTGCGTGCTGTCCCCACTACTTTTCAATGTCTACAGTGAAGCGGTATTTCAAGAAGCGCTCTCAGACTCAATAGAAGGTATATCTATCAATGGAGAAGTTTTGAATAACTTAAGTTTTGCAGACGATACAGTAATAATTACGGATAACAACAATGATTTACAGAACGTAATGCAACGCCTTAATGAACGGTGTCATGAGTACGGACTGAAGATAAATTTAAAGAAAACTAAATGCATGATTATGACTAAATCTGCACATGCAAATATCCAATTGACTATTGAAGATACTGCAATTGAGAGTGTTAATAACTATAAATACTTAGGAACATGGATAACATCAGATGTAGACCAAATCAAAGAAATTAAGACACGTATTGAAATAGCACGTACATCATTTATTAAACTTAAAAAGTTTCTTTGTTGTCGGGATATAAGGATATAACTACGCCTGAGAATGCTTCGATGTTACGTGTTCTCTACTCTTCTTTATGGTTTGGAAGCTTGGACACTAAAACAAGTTCATCTGAATAAGTTGACCGCCTTTGAATTTTGGTGTTACAGAAGAATCCTACGAATATCATGGATTCAAAGAATGTCAAACATGGAAGTAACTAGAAGGATAGGAAATGAGGCGGAAATAATATTAACTATTAAAAGACGAAAACTTGAGTACTTGGGACATGTGATGAGAGGGCAAAAATACGCATTATTACAACTTATTATGCAGGGCAAAATCCGAGGAAAGCGAAATGTGTGAAGACGAAGAATATCCTGGCTTAAGAACTTAAGGGAATGGTTTGAATACAGTAGTGCAGAACTTTTTAGAGCGGCAGTCAACAGAGTCCGCACAGCCATGATGATTTCCAACCTTCGATAGAAGATGGAACTTAAAGAAGAAGACTCAATCTATAATACTAAACTAACTAAACCATATGCGAGTTTAATTGTGGCGATGTTGGCGATCGCCCCCCTCTCAAACCAAGTAATTTAATTTTTTTTAACTTGAATCAAGTTGTATTGGAAACTTTAAAAAAACAGCTTATAATGTTAAATATTGCGTAGGCTTGACTTCATAGCTGCTCTGTAATGATTTCTCTTACTGTTGGTGCAGTAATTACCTTTAAAAATGAGGCTATTAATACAGTTTAGTCATCATGCTTTAATTATATTTTAATCGGTAAATTTTCATTACTTCAATCTGTATGAGATGCATTGAAATGATGAAAGAAGTAATTTCTTGTTTAAAGCAGCGTCAAAACGCAATGCAGTTCTTTAAAATATGATGGATCATTAGCTTAGTGGTTTGTCTAGGACGGGATGGCTTACCACCCAAATAATACAACTCAATAGGAAACTGCAATTATACTACAAATAAGGCACCGCAATAGCACTGGAAAGTAATACAGGCACACTGATTATATCTGTAGTATACTGCTCAACTATATTCAACAGTAAAAAAAATGAATATGAAAACTGTATCCAAACGGAAATTCGTATGCTACTAAACCTGGAAACTAACATTTTACAGGCCAAGTCTTCTGCCAATTATCTTTAAAGTATTTAAACAACTTCTCATAAAACAATTACTATTTAACTGGGAATAAGCCACAATTAAAGATAAAAATACGTTTATTGACGTTTCAATTTCCACTTCGGAAATCGTTCTCAAAATTTACTTAATTGTGGCTTATTCCCAGTTAAATAGTAATTAATTTACAATGCCACAAGAAAATAGCTTCTCGTAAAACGTTGAGAGCTGATTCACTTGGAGCAAAAGCTAATCCCACAATATCAATTTGGTTTCCACAGAAAATGTTCCCATCTAGAGAACAAGAGGTACTGTAGTACAACATTTTTGGACATCAGTCAAACTTTATACAAGGTGTTGTATACCGAATTTCTACATAAACTCAGAAGAAAGATCTTCTGAGTTATTCATCCGAGTGTTATTCTCTAGTTACACAGCATGAAGCCTGGTCCCAACTTAAGTCTGGTTTACGTGCACAACAATTTTTGTAGAACCCCAGCTCCGAATGACATGTATGTTTCAATGGAACAGTGGAACCCACATGTCCGAAGATCGAACCGGTCACACTTCGTAATGGAGCGGTATCTATGTGATCCCCAAGCTAGAAGGAACCACCCCTTCTCACCGAAGGACATAATGAATGTGAAGGCTTTGTACTGAAAGTCACTTTGGATGCCCTGGGTAACAGGACATCCTCTGTTTTACTTTATGTGGTTAAGCCACCTGATCTTGATGTAGCTAAATGAGCTTTTCTCCATTGGCAAAATGGCACTCAGCCGCCGAATTGGCAATATAATTTTTGTTCTCCTCGTTGAAGCACACGAACATATCAGGTTCCAATGGCTTCGTCTTGGTCTCCAGAAGGAACTCTGACCCTTTAAAGAGCCAAGGAACACCTGCTCAAAGCGTGGCAAGCGGTTATTCAGTCACTAAAGTCGACATTTTTTTTTCATTTTTTCGCGATTTTACCCGAAAATAGATTAAAAGATACCTCTATAGTTAGAGCACACATACATATTAGGTACCAATCGCTTCGTCTTGGTCCTCAGAATGAACTTTGACCCTTTGATGAACCAAAAAAAAAAGCTCAAAGCGTGCCAAACGGTTATTCAGTCCCTAAAATCGACGTTTTTTCATTTTTTCGCGATTTTATCCGAAAACAAAACTTCGTCTTGATCCTCAGAATGAATTTTGACCCTTTAAAGAACCAAGAAACACCTGCTCAAAGCGTGGCAAGCGGTTATTCAGTCCCTAAAATCGACGTTTTTTTTTTCATTTTTTCGCGATTTTACCGGAAAATCAAGTTAAAATGACTTTCATTCGACAACTGAGTTTTCCAAAGGCGATTGAATCTTAGTAATTTATAATCAATGGTACGCAGGGGTAGTTAAAGAGGTAAACAGCGAACATTCAACAACAAAATTTCTCTCAACTACAAAAAATGACTTTTGTTTTTTGAATCAACCAGGGCATACACAAAACGTTTTATCAACTCTAGTTTTATGTAAAATAGAATCGCCAGAACTAACTAACTTTAGAAATAAAATAATGTACAATATCAGTGAAAATCAGAAAAAAATAATGTAATTATATGATATATTTCGTATAATTTATATAATTAATATAATTTCTTTTTGAATCTAAAACAGTATTAAAATTTTGTTTAGTTCATATTATTCCAGCTTTAATATTTATTGTTTCTGTTAAACACAAGATTATTTAATATGCCAAGTTCTTTTTTATAGTGTTTAATTAATGAAGAATAAATATATTTATATACCATTGATAAATAGTATCTATGAATAATAAAAACTTTAGAATATTTTTGATGTATTGTATTCTATGTATTTATTTTTTTTTTTTTGACTAACTTTTATCTCCTTTTAATACTCATATCAACAAAAAAAAGAAGAAAAGTTTGTTATAAAAAAAAGAAGAAAAAAAAAATTGAATCGTATTTTCTTACTTAAAACACGATAAATTTTATATGTGAAGGTTTTCAGCTATATTACAATTTACTATCTATAATTTGATGACGGATCAAGCTACATACTGAGGATCAAGTCACCAGCTTTTTTCTGGTAAAATCGCGAAAAAATGAAAAAAAAACGTCGATTTTAAGGACTGAATAACCGCTTACCACGCTTTGAGCAGGTGTCTCTTGGTTCTTCAAAGGGTCAGAGTTCATTATGGGGATCAAGACAAAGCGATTGGTACCTAATATGTCGATATAATAAAAAAAAACGTCGATTTTAGAGAGTGAGTAACCGTTTGCCACGCTTTGAGCTTTTTTTTGGTTCTTCAAAGGGTCAGAGTTTATTCTGGAGACCAAGAGAAAGCGATTGGTGGCTAATACGTATGTGTGCTTCAACTACAGAGGTATCTTTTAATCTTCGGGTAAAATCGCGAAAAAAAAAAGAAAAACGTCGATTTTAGTGACTGAATAACCGCTTGCCACGCTTTGAGCAGGTGTTTCTTGACTCTTAAAAGGGTCAGAGTTCCTTCTGGAGACGAAGCGATTTGTACCTGACATGTACGTTTGCTCCAAGTATAGAAGTCTCTTTCAGTCATTTTTCGAGGTAGATCGCTAGAAGAATGAAATAGCTTTAGCGAACAAATCAGTTTTTTGTTGAAAAAAACTTAAATTTGCCTTGTTTTTGAGGCTTGTACCTGAAAACATATTTTTTGGTATCAACCTTCAGAAAAAAGTTGTTACTGCGGGGTACGGACATCACCATATTTGGCTCCAATTAAGGTGCGAATTTTTGTAGAATTGCTCATATGACCAGATGTATGTGATCACACATCCCGTATATATGTTTTTAAGTCCGTTATATCCCAAGGCAGCTTTATTGATTCTGTTTATATTTGTTATTTACGGCTGTAGAAAAGAAGAAGTCTTTTTCTTCTTCTTATTTTCATATAGACATGACTCCTGGTTTTCCTACTGATCGTTTTCATATTGGAAAAACCCTCTCTTGCTGTCTTTACTACTCTATTTATTGTCATTCGGCTTATATGATCGTTCCATTCTACTCTTCTATTTATTACCCAGTTTTTGATCTTCTCCACCTTGCATCTACGTCGTATACTTGTACTTCTAGCTCTGTCCCATAGTGTCTTACCATCAACTTTTCTAAGTGCTTTTTTCTCTGCTGTTTCTAACATCCTTTTTGTCTGCCTGTAAATTCTGCCTTTCGTTTCTTTCCCGATATTTTTGTTCATCCACTTTTGTATCATCCACTTCGGTTTCGAGCTTTTCGGTAGCTAGATAATGTGATGCCTAGATATTTAAACTCCATCACTTGTTCAATTATCTGACCTTCCAGCTCCAATTTACATCTTAGTAAATTTGCTGTGGTAACCATGCATTTTGTCTTTTTTGGGGAAATTAACATGTTAAATTTTCTGGCGGTTATATTGAATTGATTATTCTAAGTTGTTTTTCTCCCATTTGGTATCCTTTTTTAGTTCTTACGTTTTTTTATCATTTCGTCCATAATTAGGTTAAACAATACAGGACTCAGGAAATCTCCTTGTGTTATTCCTTTGCCGATATTTTTGATCGTTTTGATTATTCGTAGAGGTATCTCTCTTGCATACAGTAAATGGATAACGTCTTTTAATTTGATCTGGTCAAATGCCTTTGTAAGGTCCACGAGACATAGATATGCCGGTTTGTTGTATTCTAATGATTTCTCTTATAATTGCCTCATAAATATAGCCTCGGTGAATGATCTTCCCGACCTAAAACCTTGTTGTTCTTGTGCTAATGTTATAATTTTTTTCAATTTATTTGTTATCACTTTGGTTGTTCATTTTATTGTTGTGTTTAATAAATTAATTAACAGAACAGCCGGTCCCAAGCCCGGATAAAATGGGAGGGTGATTGGCAAGGTTAGCAACCTACCAATCGTAAAAACAAATATTGCTCAAAGAAACGATGTACTTTTTTGCTAATAAATAAAAAAAGCAAAAATTTACTGTTTTTTGATCTTAATTTGTGAATACTTAATTAATTAAGTCCAACAAATCAACTGCTGGAAACATATAGATTTTTATTAGAGAGGTAACAAATGATGAAGTGCGTGTCTGTGCCTGTGCTGTGTCTGAGGTGAACAGACATAACAACTATATTTTAAGATAAGAATGAAATAGATATTAAGTACTCTTTAAACATCGTTTGAATTTATGTTCTGTAGGTATTGATTTTTTTTTGGAAAACCTAAATTTGAAATATAAGGGAATAAACATCAATGGCCGCTACCTCAGTAATCTACGATTTGCAGATGGCATAATCCTGATAGCTACTGACCTACAAGAAATGCAAACCATGCTTGTAGAACTTCATACCGAATCTTCTAAAATAGGACTGAAAATGAATTTAAACAAAACAAAAGTCATGCACTCCGAAGACACCGTGACAATAATAAACGATAAAGTTATAAAAAAAGTTGAAGAATATATATATACTTGGGACAAAAAATAATCCTAAATAGGGAAATTCTGACTGAAGAAATAAAAAGAAGAAGAAAGTTAGCTTGGGCAGCATTCGGTAAACTGAACTATATACTCAGAAATCAACAAATTCAATTACATCTTAGATCTAAAGTTTTTGATGCATGCATTATTCCGATATTAAGTTATGCGGCACAAACATGGACAATCACAAAAAAGAATATGAATATACTTAGAGTCACTCAACACGCGATGGAAAGAGCAATGCTAGGTATGGCTAGGTCCTATCACTGAAGGACAAGAAAACAAACACATGGATAAGACAGAAAACCAAAGTCACCGATGTGGTGCAAAAATCATTAAAGTTGAAATGGGAATACGCTGGACATGTAGCTAGGAGCGATCTAAACAAATGGCACAGATCAGTTTTAACCTGGAGACCATACCAACACAAAAGACCCAGAGGCAGACCTCCTATGAGATGGACAGATGATCTGAAAAGGACTGCCGGGAAAAATTGGCTACAAGTAGCGTACAATAAAAAACAATGGAAAGGAAGACTTGATGAGGCTTATCTCTAAACAGTACTATAACTTCATAAATTTTGTCAGTCATACATATTCTCCTTGTATTTATTTTTTTAAATTAACTTCGATATTGCACAAAATTATTCTGTGAATTTTTCCGATGCATTAAATTCCCGGTAGCTGTTCTGTTTTCCATATTTTCCGATTCTCATTAAAATATTATTCCATGAATATTCCATCATAATCTTCATCAGAGAAGTCAATACGAAATGTGACCTACCGAAAACTAATGCAAAAACCCATTTATTATGGAGAAACATCCTTCATAATTTCTATATTTTCCGTACGTGCTAACCCGAATGGAACATGAGGAATTGCTGTTTGAATTTCTAGGAAAACACGGAGAGTCGTTTTTACTATTAGTATTTACACGGAAATTGTTTCGTAAAGTTTTAATAAAACATGTCGAGTTGTTAATTTAGCGGAATAAAAAATTGGCAGAAGAGTTTACTATTATTGCAATTTAGTCCAATAAACAAAAAATAAAATGTAAAGTATTATTCCTTTCAAAACGAATCCTTAAAAAAATTGAAGTTTTGGTATAATAATATGGATTTATGTCAAAAGTATCAGCTTAAAATAACGTCGTCAATGTTTAAACCAGTGATTCTCAAACTGTGGGCGCTTTTACTAGAGGGGGGTGCGTCAGAATATAAAAAATACCAACAACATTAAATAAACAATAAAATACACATGAATACTGATAAAGAGGCATAATTATAAAGAATCAAAAGACTGATATTTTTTGTACACACTTATGACAAGTTGTTCATTCTCAACCACAAATAATCCTATGGTACAGATATGTGGATGACATTTTAGCCTTTATAGGCCTCTGAGGTTCTGAAGGCCCACCTTCAGAACCTCACAATATTTTGGTCAATAATTAATCATCTACATCATGCAATTGATTATACAGGGAAAGATAATGGGAAAGAGATCTATAGGAAGAAGAAGGCATTCATGGCTGAAAAACTTGAGAGAATGGTACAATTGCACCAATTACCAACTGTTTAGATCTGCAGCATCAAAAATACGCATAGCTTTGATGATAGCCAAACTTCGGAACGAAGACGGCACTTGAAGAAGAAGATCATGCAATTAATTTTACCTTAGAAGTAGAAAGCAACAAACATTATCAACTTTTTAGACCTAACTATCAAAAAGAATGCTTCCTCCTCTTCTTCTTTGCCTACACTAGAATTTTCAATATTCAGAAAACCTACTCAAACTGACCATATGATACCAACATCCTCAAATCACCCTTTTTAACACAAGATGGCAGCTATTCAATGTTATGTCCACAGACTTCTTAATATCCCTAAGTCTCAAGAAAATTACAATAAAGAAATCTCCATCATTAAACAGATAGCAAACAACAATGGTTTTCCTTCTACTACTGTTGATAAACTCATTAGAAAATCTATACTCAAAAAGAGACTAAACCAAGCTTTTAATGTTGATAAAAAATCCAACACTACTTCCATATATAGATCCTTATCTAACTTAGGACCAATTTCAGAAAAAAAATTCAAGAGTACTTGTTAATAAATCAGTGACTTAAACATCTCCTTTAAAACAAAATATAACATCAAGTCCATCTTCAGCAAGACCAAAGACAAAGTTGACAAACTAAACATAAGTGGTATTTACAAGCTGTCCTGTGGTGACTGTAATATGACTTATGTAGGTAGAACAATGAGAACTCTGAATCAAAGAAATTTCCTCCTTCTAAAAACAGTAAAATTTTACACAACATTCCCAATAAAAACTTTAGACTCATGAATCTCTTGGAAGATCTTGAGATATCCAAAGAAATGAAACTAAACCCTGATTGTTGCTTAAACACACAAATCCACCTCAATTGCAATTATAAACCTCTTTTTAAATTATTATGGGAGACTTTAGAGGAAGAAGGGTGACCTCATGCAATCTTATTATATTTTTTCATAATTTTATATTTTTAAACAAAATTTTAAACTTTATTAGAAATTTACAACATTTTGTAATTCGTTTGACAGTTATTCTTAATTGAAACATGAAAATATATTCTTAAAAAAATTTTTTATGCAAATTTCTTACAAATTTCCATCAAGAGATACAATTCTCAATACACTTAAGTATCAGATAATGTAACATTAATACCATGTTTCTTCTTTATATTATTGTTGAACAATTTGAGCCCTTGTTTCTTAAGGATGGCTGTCAGATTGAACATACATTGACCTTGAGCAATGACTTGAGTGAATTTACAAACTAATGTCATTCTGTATGATGTGATGAACACATAAAATTTAATTTAAAAACTTAATTTTTAGAAAGTCTTTGATGACTATTAGTAATTCCAAACTATTAAATAATTTTGTAAGAATTTGAAAAACAATCTCTATTTCCTATATATGACATTTGTCAACTGTCACTTTTGAAAAATCGTTTAAAAGAACCGACATTTGATTTCATTAGTTCTATTCTGTCTACCTCCTCACATCAATCAATGGTCGGGTTCTTACACCCGTACCATGACAAAAAATTTTTACAATTTTTTTAACGTGTTTGTGAAGTCCAGTGTCGGCTGTTTATATGTTTTAAGAATTTCAACAACTAAAAATATCATAATTTTGAAATATAAGGAAATGAGATCTCTCCTTTGTAGTGGTATTTAAAAAATTGACGTAAGTTAAAAAATTATAATCTTTACCAATTAGTACTTATAAGAACATTTTATTGTAGCATAGCTCTGATGATGGCTTTGTAAAGCCGAAAGCGCTCAGCTAGGAATTGCCTAAAATATACACACTTCAAAAATACTTTTTTACATTTTCTTTCGAAAAAATAAAATGTAAAGTAATTATTCCTTTCAAAACGAATCCTTGAAAAATTTGAAGCTTTGGTATAAAAATATGGATTTATGTCAAAAGTATCAGCTTAAAATAACGTCGTCAATGTTTAAACCAGTGATTCTTAAACTGTGGGCGCTTTTACTAGAGGGAAGGGTGCGTCAGAATATAAAAAATACCAACAACATTAAATAAACAATAAAATACACATGAATACTGATAAAGAGGCACAATTATAAAGAGCACTGAATATTAAGTTATCAACAATTTTAATGTATATTAGTGGCTTCTTTGGGCCTGAGCAAAGTTGATCGAAACAGGGTGTAATATTAGAAATAGACGCTTTCAGTTGTTTTTCTATATTATTATGCGATTTATATTTGGTCGTCAAAGAAGCCATCGACGAAAATCCTGTTTCGTTTTAGTTTTCATTGCAGAAAACTCATCATTTACCCCTGACCAAAATTAAAAGAGGGATTTATTATTAAACTCTCTGTTGATTTCGGCATTTGCCGTGAAGACTATAAAGGTCTTCTTTTAGCAAGAGAGCAGAGAGCCCTTCGGGTGTAATTTGAAATGGATTCCTAACCCACTCCCAACTACATATTAGTCGGCCATGGGCAAGAAAATATCTTTTAAAATGTTTTGTCAGCATCGCTAAATGATTTTCAATGGTTACAAAAACAACTTTCATGTGTTGTTTTTTTACTTTAAATTTCTACCCCACAGTTCCAATTTTCTACAAAAAGCATTAAACCAACTAGCTCAATTTCATCAAAAATAGACCATCGCGAAACATCTCGGCTTCCGGTATATTTTCTTCTTCTTGAAAAATGGCGATTTTATGTCAATTTAAAAACACGTTGTAAAAATTTGCCACTTGAGAACCATTGTATTTTTCAATACAATTAGGTCTAGGAATCCCAGTAACTACAGAATTACCCGTCCTACTTGTAACCATTACTTGTTGATCTCTGGTTACGGCATAGCATAGTCATGAATACCTCTAGGTGTTTTTTAACTCTTTTACTGTCCAGAGTGGACAATTTGAGGGACCGAAATCAGAACGACAAGCTGTGGAAGGTGAGACCAGTCTTCAATTCAGTACTAAATATATGCAACGAGCTAGAAATAGAGAACTATATTTGCTTGGATGAATAAATGGTTCCTTTCAAAGGCCAATTAAATATAAAACAGTATATAACAAATAAACCGCATCCATGGTGCTTAAAAGTATTTCTACTTTGGGGTGCATGTGGTCTAACAATTTTATTATCTCTGAAGGGAAAACAACGGAAATAAATCCTACAGCTAAAAAATTTGGCCAAGGAGCCGCAGTAGTGTTACATCTTTCCGAAAATTTAGCGCTACGAAGACACAGATTATTTTGTTATAATTATTTCACTTCTTACAATTTAATCGAGGTCCTGAATAAAAAATCTATTTATATAACGGCCACTATCGGACTAAAAATATTTTTTAAACCTCCTGCTATCAACGAAAAAAAAAAAAAAATTCTGAAAGAAGCAGAGGGGATTTTTTCAAGTCAACTGGCTGGATAATAAGCCAGTAGCATTGGCTTCAAACTATGTAGGAATATGAGACCGAGGCAAAGTAAAACGTTGGGATTAAACTGCAAAACAACGAATTGAAGTGAACTGACCTCAAATAGTGAAGGAATACAAAAAAGTCGACAAAGCTGACGCCCTTATATCATTATACCGAACAAAAATTCGCTCCGAAAAATTGACATTTTAAATAATATTTTATGCGGTGGATACAGCAATTGTAAATTTTTGGTTAGAGTACAAAAAAGACTTCCAATTACTTTTTGGAAAAAACAACTAGACTTATTGCACTTAGGAATGAAGATAGATGAGGGGCTCATCAATCAGGGCGATGATATTTCCAGGAAAAAAGTTGGAAGGCCTTTAAAAGATGACGTCCCTGTTCAACTGAGTCAAATTACTATTAAAGTAAGGCCTTTTGTAGCAGTACAATTAGACAACATAAACCATATGCCTGAGCATATTTTCATTTTTCAATAAATAGTATAATTCATTTTATTGCCTAGCAATGACTATAATTGTAGACATTTTTTTTTTCATATACCTAAGGGAGCAAATATTGACAAAACCATTCGAGGGTGTTAATTAAATTTTAACAAGATATTAAAAATAATTTTTACCTGTGTAAACAAAAACTTGTGAGTGAAAGGGTTAAGATATTAACTATCAATGTTCATATTTTAAGGTTATGTTACGTTATTTTAGTTATGTTATTTTAGGTATTTTGTTGTTTTTATCAAGGTTATGTCAAAATATATTAATAAATCATTAAATTTATTTACGAAGTTGAAAGTTATTTAAAGCAAAGTTTTATACTTTTTCCGTTGCTCGTGATTTTATCCTGTAAAAGACTAAGGATATTCGCTTTCTCGTAGTTTAATAATGTAATACAACATTCTGTTTAAAGCTTTCCATTAAAATTGCCATAATGAGTATCTAAAAAAGTTTCTTGAATTTTGTAATAGCTAAGAGTTTTTTTTAGATCTGGGCATATAATTGCTAGTAAACATGTATTGAAGATATCCAGTATTATCTAAATTTCCAGTAATAACAACAAAATTACTAATAACTATTTTATATACGAGAAAACGAATATAATAAGTCTTTTAGGTGATAAAATCACTAGCACTTAAAAAAGAATAAAACATTAATTTAAATAGTTTTTAACTTCGTAAATAAGTTTAATGATTTATTGATTAATTTTAAAATAACGCTAATAAAAACAACAAAATACCTTGAAAAAATACAGTCAAAAAATAATTAAAGTTTTAATAAAAAACAAATTTTTAATAGAACAATAAACCTAATTCTATGATTAACCAGCATTTTATACTTAACCGAATCTGCTATTCTCTAGTCCTGGGTATTTCCAATGGCTTACCTTTGAATATATTAATTATTGCAATATTAACTGCAGAAACTGAAAGATATTTCTCTACTTTGAAATTTGTTTGGACGTTTTTAAGGAACACAAAGTTAAAAAAAACTAGCGGCGCTCGTCATGTTCGGCGCTTGCTTTTCTATCGAAAACATTTAACAAATTTTTGATTTCAACGAAAAGTGATAAAAAGTTTCATCTCCAATAAAATAGAAAGATTTAGTTTTATTTTAAGAAGTATTTTTTGTTCAATACCTATTTATTTTTTTGTCAAATCAGCGCCCCCTGAAAAAAATTATTACAAGCTACCACTGTGCATAACTTAACTAATAATGAAATTAACTAATAATTGAAAAAAACTAGGCATTATAAACAAAAAAGAATAAAACATTTTAATGTAATATCGGTCCACTGTAAATACCAATCATTCGAATTTTATTTCTTTTTTGTTTTCAAAAAACATCCTTCTGTAAAATCGAATAGAATTCCAGTTGATTTTGCAGAGTTTATTTATTACATTACACAACTTTCTTATTGAACTCAAAGGTTATACGACTAACCCTAATTTACTGGTTTTCCCACCGATGTCTTATTCTTCTTCTCGAACTTTGACATTGCAAAACTTTGTGAGTTACCTTTATTTGGTAATAGAGCTCACAGAAGTCATTTTCCGTTACCATTCGCATGCACGGTTGCGGATTTTTATTGGCTTATCAATGTTTAGTGAAATTTACGTCGAAATAAAAAATATTTTTCATCACAGGAAATACCACGCAAGATACAGAATTTATTCAAGCTTATTTAATGGTAGTAAAACGAGGTGAATAGGGATAGAAGTTATATTTTTGCATCTTGGATGAACAGATATAATTATTCTAGTATCAACATCTTGTTTTTATTTTTTTCTATTGTGTTTTTTTATAATATTATATATAAGTATATATTAGGATTCTACTAAGAGGAACATTTTTTTATTATTTACAAATAGCCGCATCAACCGTAAACGGTTATTAGCTGGAGTGAGGGATTACAATATACTGTGAGGTCCTATAGGAAATCCTGTAACAGGTCAATTTTTATATATGAAAATACACTTTCTCAATAACATTATTCAAATGTATCTATTCTTTTATTAAATTTGCAAATTTACAATCTGCTTTTACAAGCTATTAGTAAATGTGAGTATTGCAAATACATGAGAGGAGAAATTGTCCACTGATAACACTCCCAATACAAACAATATCAAATTAAATTCATGTAGGATTATAGTTTGAAACTAAAATTGAAATGAAAATTAAAATTAAAATAGAAATTAGTGAATAATGTCTGTTGGCCACTGTTTCTTCAATCTTCGTCTGACTTCTGCTTGGAGGTGTAAGTTGTCTTGCTTTCTCGTTGGGGTGGGCTGGCAGATGTTCTAAATAATTTCTTGTTAGTCTTCTGATTTCGTCTTCAACGAACAGTTTATTAGAGTTATCATGCAGTGTTTAGTTATTAACACGTACCACGGTGCATTGAAAATCATTCTGCGTATTTTGGATTGAATTGTCTGAACGATTTTTGTATTAGAAGGCTTTGCACTGCCCCATAGTTGCAATTCATATGTCCATACAGGGTTTATTATGCACTTATACAAGAGAAGTTTATTATATGTAGATAACTGTGATTTTCGGCCTATTCGCCAATTCATTTGACGTATTTTCATGTTGATTTGGATTTTTTTTTGGGGAGATGTGTGCTTTACAAGTAAGCTTTTGATCAAGTGTTATTCCCAGGTATTTGACTTCTGTTTTTACTGGCAGTAATATGTTGTTCAGTCTGATTCTAGGACATATGATGTTCCTGCTGGTGAATATAATTTGATTAGACTTAGTAACAAAGCTGGTTAACTTTGATTTTCCATTTATTAATCCAGCCTTGTAGTAGGTTCAGGTGTATTTGATGGTTTCCTGATGCTACTTGGGGGCCATCAACGATGGATATTATGGCGGTATCTAGTATAAGATTGATGCCTTTTCTTGTTCAGTTTTTCTCCAGCATCCATCGTCTTTTCTTAGAGGTGGTATGTGTTGTATGGACCTCTTAAATGCTTTCGTTGCTTTCCATATACTATGGTCTTCTTTTGACATGCTGTTGATGAATAGTTTAAATGTATCATTCCCCGCGTCTTGTAGAGCAGTTTTAAGTTGCCGTGTTAATCTATTGTATTAATTTTTATCTATAGGATTGCGATTTCCTTACCATATGCGCCTTGCACTTCTTTTTTGTGCAACAAGACGTTTTATATATACGGATATGCCATTTCAGCGGCTGCATGTAGAGTCAAATGTATCTTGAATTCCCTAGTACTAGTTGTTACACCTGAAAAAAATAAATTAAAAGGGGTAGCGTGTGATACAGCGTTTAAAAAGGTTTACAATGCTCTATTCAGCAATGTAAATATTTTTTTTGTGCAGGGATAGTCAAGCAAAAAATTATTTTATTTCATTCCATTAAAAAGCCATAACTAAGTGTTGACCAAAAACACAGCAACCACAATTTTAACATCAATTCTGATTCATCTATCTTACATGACATTAGCAGAAAGAAAAACTATCTTGAGTTGGATTTATTGGAAGATTTGGAGATTACAAGGGAAACAAATGAAAACTCTCACTGTCTTAATACTCAAATTAATTTAAATTGTACTAAATTTAATCCTATATTTAAAAACTTTATTACAGCTCCATTTCGTAGAGGGCCCAGCTCGACTGTTTAGACTTCATGCACTGAGTATTTACATATTAATTTGAAAGTTCTTCCATTGACTGTAGCTTCAACTGAACTACTTGGATTAAAACTCATTTATATATTTTGCTTTTAATTTTGATTTTAATTTTTAGCAATTCAACTGAATATTCAGATTTTCTTTTTACAGTACTGATAGCGCTTAGTGGACCATTTTATTGTAGTCAACTATCCACTGTCTAATATATTGTTTAGTCTATTTCTAACATTCATACTTTATGTCAACTTCAATTGCTCTCAAACTAACATCCTAATTATTATAGACAGGTTTGAGTGTGAGATCTGGATTATTTAATCTACATAAAAATATTCGATATAATTTTATCTTTCATCAGTTGATTTCCTATAGTGGTGTCAGTTGGACCTTTGGTCAATACTTAGTTTCATAGAATCTTGAAAGGCGCAGATCACTTATCTATTGTAACTGCCCTTCACAAGCTGTCATTTGTCACATGTCATCTCAATATTTCCGCCAGGCTGGTAGCCATTCTGTCTCCGTAAAATGTAGCTTCTCCGTTTCTTACATTTTAAAGTGTTTGTTTGTCTTTGTTTAGTGTATTTGTTATGTCCCAATTTACATTTATAACATTATATTACTGCTGGATAGGCCACAACTGACGAAGTAAGTCTATAAATGTTAATCACATAAAAACTTTTTTCAACTATAAACTTGGAGTTTTTATCCAAGTGAATTAATTTTCCTTTTTAAAAAATCGTTTCTTGGCTTATTTCAGATGCCCCTGAGGATGATCTTGTGATCGAAAGTACTTGGGCAAGATTTGATTAACTACTGTGTTCGATATTTGCCTTGTGTACCATCAAAGTTCGTTTATTCGAACATTCAACCTTATATTGATCATTAATTTTTTGCCTTATGCGGTGTTTTAAATCATCAACAGATCATTGTTACAAGATATTTAACACCTGTCTCAGTTTTAGATGCATATGTGTAGAGAATCTCGTCATATAAGTTTGTGTTGACCCATCCTAGGAAAGATTGCCTCAGAATTTGGTTGTTGGTTCATTTTTGTGATAATTATTAAGCAAAATGTTAATTTTTGGTATGTTAGTAATCCAAGGGAACTACTCAATTTGATCAAGGTACGAAAAATTGGATACCTCGGCCATATTCTGAGAGGAAAAAATACGCAATCTCTCAACTAATCATCCAGGGAAAGATTGAAGGCAAGAGAGGAGTCGGTCGCAAACAAATGTCGTGGCTACGGAACATAAAAAACTGGACAGGCATAAATAACACTGGCGATCCTTTGCACCTATAGTGCTAAAAACGCACTATAGGTGCACATAAAAGTAATCTAAGGAGGAGTTGATGACAGTACATGAGTATCTGTTATTGAAAAATCAACAGGTCGTAAAAGTGGAAGAAACATTTGAAGTAATGTCTGGTATTTACTGTTAGGCTCACAATTATAGGGTTTTGTAAAGTAGCTTATATATATAGGGTTTTTTTTATTTGAATATACAAATAATGTCAAGAGTTCTTAATTAAGTCTTTGATCCTGACAGGCGAATTAGATATTTGTATATCCTAATTAAGATATTCGCATCAGCTTCCCAGTGATGGTTTGTTAGAGAGTTTAATAGATTAAAACTAGTTAAGCAGGTTAAGGTTTGACATTTGTAATCTGTGGTTTCATATTAGTTGACTATCAAAAAGAAGTATTCTTCGTAGGAAAAACTACATTTTGGGACTTAAAATCGTTAAATCTATTATTTTGCAATAAGAATTCGCTGATTTTATTAAACATATACAATATACTCTGTAATATCACCGTACTTGGGAAAATATAAAAAAAGCACTATTACCTTGATTAGATTTTTGTGCACCTAACAATAGCCGTGTACCGATATAAACCAATGAGAGATAAAAATAGTTTCGGCGAATGCAGCCCATGGAATAACGTAGATAATCAAGTTTCAGTAATGGTCTAATGGGAATAGTATGTTTGGGAGGTAGGTGAATTCGGCCAACATTTTAATCCCTAGGTGAATTTTAACTATGACAGTGAAATAAAATTATTGCTAGAATCGGATATTCCGTTTATACAGAGAATATTTAAATACTGGATAATTTATTTAGTCATTGATCAGCATGTATTTATACATTTATTTGAATGAGCTTCTTTGAAACGGGAAAAACTAACATACCTTAAAATTAAAGTTATTTGTAGGATTAAGGAATAAGAAAATGACAGCGTTTCAGATTGGAAAGAAAATTGAAAAATCTGGCCAAACCTTCCGGTACAAAACTTTTTTATAGAGATATTCGACTATTATGTTGAATCTCCAAAAATTCTCCTTTTTTCATTAGTGTCTCTGTAAACGTCAAGCTCTCCATTGTATACATAAATGTGGAGAATAAGTAGCAGCGTATTAATATAATTTTAAGATTTAATGTCATTTCTCTATTAATATGAATTATCTTTAATTTTTAGTATGCGGCTCTGGCTTTTTCAATGCGTATTCTTATAAAAGATTCAACTAGTTAAATCGATTAAAAGAAAAATAGTTAGCAAAGAGAAATGACGAAATATTATAATATGTGTATTTTTCTTCTGTAAATAAAAATTTAATTTAGCGATGTATTTTCCAAGACAGTTTAAAAATCAACAGACACTGAATTTCATTCGAAAATGGTCCAAATTCACCGACGGCAATCATTATTTTAAAATTTTTTCGTTCTCTTAGGATATGATGTAAAAAGCTTCTTCCTATTTAACAAAATTATATAGCTGGATAATCGTTTTCTCGACTTTGTCTCACACGATAGGTAGCAATTTTGTAAAAAAATTAAGTTTCTAGAAATCGTTTGTAAAGCGAAAAATCGGTTTGACTTTTAAAAAATACGTTGCAATCAATATAACTTCAGGCTATACTTTTTTAATATTATAGATTATTTCTTTCCAAGAAATCTTTTTGAGATGGGGTATAGGGAACAAGAAGAAGAAGAACAGGCTGGTTTCCGAGCTGGAAGAACTTGCACAGATAATGTCTTCTGCCTAAAACAATTAATTGAAAAAAAATTAGCAACCAATCAAGAGACCCATCTCATGTTTGTTGATCTTCGTAAAGCATACGACAGCGTGCCTGTGACTAAATTGTGGAAATCACTACAAGAAACTAACATTAGCTACACTTTAATCAAAGCCTTAAAAAATCTATACGAAAATTCCACATCACAAGTAAAAATTGGCAACACACTATCTAAAAAGTTCATCGTTAACAAGGGTCTGCGCCAGGGCTGCTGTATTTCACCAACGTTGTTCAAGATATATATTGCAAAAGCACTAAACCAGTGGAAACGTAAATGTCACGGTATGGGTATAGACCTCGGAGATGTTTGTTTATATACCTTACAATTTGCTGATGACCAAGTCATCATAGCCAATGATAAAGACGATTTAGAGTATATGGCAAGAAAACTAAAGGAGGAATATGAACAGTGGGGATTGGAAATAAATGTAGAAAAAACTAAATACCTACCCATACGAACTAGAGAATAATGAAGAAATCACATCCTGTAGTGAATATACGTACCTGGGAGTAATCTTCGATAGAACGGGAAAAGACGATGAGGAAATAAAGAAAAGGGTTACACAAGCTAGAAGAACACTTGGCTGCCTAAATGGAATACCTTGAAGCTCTGAAATAGGAATAAAGCGAAAATATAACATATATGAGTCACTAATTAAAAGCAGTCTATTTTACGGAGCAGAAACTTGGAGAATAACCGAGAACAACAGAAAAAAATTAGAAGCTGTAGAAATGGATGTGTTTAGAAGATCGTTAAGTATATCCCGCAGGGAAAGAGTTCGAAATGAGGAAGTAAGACGAAGAATTGGAATAGATGGTTACTTAACAACAGACATTGAGAGGAAACAGTTGATTTGGTATGGTCATGTTCAAAGAATGGAAGACACAAGACTACCCAAGAAGATTATGCAGTGGGTACCACCAAACCGCAAAAAGCGAGGAAGACCCAAAAAGACATGGAAAGAAGGGGTAACTAAAGCAATGAGTACAAGAGATCTTAGAGACGGCCAATGGGATGATAGAAGGACTTGGAAGTTAGGCATCGGACAACGTCGAAAGACGTTCTAAAACCGATATATATATATATATATATATATATATATATATATATATATATATATATATATATATATATATAGATTATTTCAAATATAATGATGTTATGTCACACCGTAATCCACATAATCAGAGCATTTCATTCTTGATAAAATGGTCGATCTTACTAAGCTCTTATGGTAAGTCCGGGAGAGATAGCTAGTCGGTGAGATGAGACAGTCAAATATATCACAGGTATTCCTAAAATTTTTTGGGTAATCATCAAAACTATTGTGCACTTATTCTTGTCAGTATCTTATTGAAGTCAGTACTGAAGTATATCTTTAAGGTTATGTATACATAGTTGCTATTTCTTCCAAACATCCCAAGGCACGGAAGTTACGTGGACCGTCTTACCCTGACAATTCGGGTTAGTGGGCTCTCAAATGTTAGGAAGAGATGACCTAGCTCTTTAGCTACATATATTAGGATATTTTTATTAGATAAATTTATTTTTAGCCATGCCAACGAAGTATAAAAGAACACACATACATGCCGTAAGACACGTAGAAATGGGGGTCAATATTGTCGCCAGGAATTTTAAATTGCCAGCACTTACATAAATGAGAAGTTACAATGAGAAGTAACAATTAAAATAAGTGCATTACGATCAAGTAATGTTCTCGACGAAGAAAATGACAATAAAATAAATAAACATATACCAAAGTTGCAGATAGCTGGTGTTGCACCTACAATTGCTGGAGTTAGAGAAATGGCTTTCCGATGGAAATGGAGTGTATTTAACATGAACAAAACAGAATTCCAACTGAATAATAAACCTGCATTTGTTGTATCCCAAAAGCGATCTAAAAATGTAGCATCAGTAACTTCTTCGGAGAAGGGGAAACCAATTACTTGTATTGCCTGTTGCAATGCTAACGGTAACTTCCTTTTCCCGACCTCCATATTCAAAGTCAAAAATAAAAAACAAGAATTAAAAGACGGTATACCTTCAGGGTCAAAGGTTTACAAAAATGAAAAGTCCGCTTACATAAACATAGATATATTTATTGATTGGTTAACATATCACTTTGTTCCTAGAAAGACCCGAGGAAAAGTCTTACTGGTTTTCGATGGTTATGCATGTCATTGGAACTTCGTTCAAATGTTAAAGTACACAGATGAAAATAAGATCATTCTACTGTGTTTATTGAGCCACACCACATAGTATTTGCAACCATTAGATCGTTCATTTATTAAGAGGCTTAAGTTACATTATTACAATTCTTGAAATTCATTTGTTTGACGTGAATCGAAACTCAAAAGTGAAATACAAATAAGATTAACTAATTTTAGTTTGGAGAATTATTAAATAAAGCTTGAGAGTTTAACAACACAAATTACTGAAATACATGATTTCCCACGTCTAAACTTACCTTCTACAAGCAGTTCGATGCCGTCTCGCATGTCTCAACTAAAACTACCTCTATACCGGGTAATAAGTCGACACCTAAAGTAAAAATTACTCCCAGTAAAAGTTTACATAATATCTCTCCAGTACCTTCCACATCAGGTATTTTACTAGCAAGAAAACGCGGTAGACAATTAGCTGCAGTACTTACTAGCTCAGTAAATTTGGCCATACCTACGCTAAGATTTAGATGTTAAAACGAAAGAAAAGGATGTTAAAAGTAACAAAGGTCCTCTGAAAAAAAAAAGAAATCTAAGAATCCCAGGAAAATGTTTTGCGAGTCAACTTCATCCGAACACTTTAAGGATCAAATGAAAATTACTAAAGACTCTAGTGTTGATCTACAACATAAAACAAATTGTGAATGTGCCGGCTGTGAGGAAATATATTCAACCACATCTTCTTCTTAACGTGCCCTATCAAGCCCCCTTGACGTTGGCGATTAACATGGCGTAACTGTCCCTGTCTCGAGCTATTTTAAAGAGTTGCTCAGCTTTCTCTTTGATATTCTTCAACCAAGAGGCCTGCTTTCTACTAATTCCTCTGCGTCCTTCGATTTTACCCATCATAATAAGTTGAAGAATATTATATCGGTCTCCCCTTACTACATGTCCAAAATAGGCCATCTTTCTACATTTGATGTTATCAAGCAGCTCGCGAGCAGCATTTGCTCTCTCAAGGACTGCCACATTTGTCAGCATAGCCGTCAATGGAATTTTTAGTATACGTCTGTGTAGCCACATTTCAAAGGCCTCCAGACGATTAATGGTGGATATTTTTAATGTGTATGCTTCGACACCGTATAAGAGGACTGACCAAATGTAGCATTTAACCATGCGCTTTCGAAGTTGAAGTTGCAAGTTATCATTACAGAAGAATGACCTCATTTTTAAAAATGTCGTGCGGGCTATCTCGATTGAACATTTTATCTCTTGATCTGGATCTAGTTGTTCAGTAATATGGCAACTAAGATAATCAAAACTGGACACTCTTTAAATTATATGACCATCAACATATAATCGTGCATCTTGATGTGTTAAACGGCTAAACACCATGTGTTTTGTTTTTGAACAGTTTATGTTTAGACCAAACTCTCTTCCCACTGTATTAATGGCATTTAAAAGGCATTGTAATCCATTCATGTCATCACTTAAAATAACTGTATCGTCTGCATATCTGATTGTATTTATCAGAATTCCATTAACTTTTGCGCCCCATTCCAAATTATGCAGCACTTCTTTAAATATTCTATCTGAATATAAATTAAATAACAATAGGGATAGTATACAACCCTGTCTGACACCTCTTTGTATTTTACATATTTCTGTTGATTTTCCGTTTATGCAAGCTATCGCTATTTGACGCCAGTATAACTTTTCTATGAATCGTATGTCTTGACTATCAACTCCTTTATCTTTTAATATTGTCATTAATTTGTGATGCTGTACTCGATCTGTACTCGCTGTACTTTTTCATAGTCAATAAATACAGCAGACGTCTTTCCTTTGATCTCGACATTTTGGCAGTAATACATTTAGTGCAAAGAGGGCGTCCCGAGTTCCCAGTCCATTTCTGGAGCCAAATTATGTTTCATCATGGTCTGCTTTACATTTATCTCTGATTCTACTATGGATGATGCGTAGAAATATTTTCAAAGTGTGGCTCATAAGGCTTATCATTCTATAATCGCTACAGCGTTTCGGACGTTGTTTTTTTGATAGTATTATGAATTCGGACTTTAACCAATCTTCAGGAATATTACCAGTCGAATAAACATCATTAAAAAGTTTGACCAGTATTTCAATGTTCTCCTCATTTGTAAGCTTTAACATCTCTGTCGGTATGTTATCAGAGCCAACGGCTTTCTTGTTCTTTGTTAACTTTATAGCATGCAGTATTTCTGATTTTAGTATTTGTGGTCCTTCACCTTCAACTAAAGTCTCCAGTTCTTCGGGTCTATCATCAGTAAACATTATTATACTTATATAATTACACCAGGTTGTTCGAATTTCATGTTCGTCTATTATCATTTTTCCTCACGAATCGGTTATAGTATGTGGTGTTTTCTTATGATAAATACCAGCTACTTCTTTAACTTTTTTAAAAATATTAAACGTGTCATGTTTTTCATTTTCTAATTCCTTGCATTTATCCTCCATCCATTTTTCTTTAGCCACCTTTATTTTTTGTTTAATTAGTTTCTGTTTTTCCTTATATTCTGTCTTGTTAGCTTTCAGTTTCCTTCTCCGCTCCATTAATTCCAGGATTTCATCAGTCATCCATTGTTGTTATTTGTGCCTGTGTAACGGTGTTGAATATTTTTCTATTACTTTCAAGTAAGATCTTTAAATGTGTTCCATATTTCTGTGTTATTTTCAATTATTGATTTCTTTAGCTCATTGTTTAAGTCATTTTCTATTAACGTTTTGTTGGATATTGAAATATTTAATTTTGGTGTTTTGGGGCTTTCTTGGAATTTTTTGAGCTTCACTTTGATGTCAGCTATTACAGGGTTATGGTCTGAGCCGATATCTGCACTAGAATATGTCGTTCCTTTGGTGACGCCATTCTTAAATCTCTTGTTTATTCAACCACATAGAAACAAGAAAACACCCACTAGATGCAGTGTGTAGATTCAGACAATTGAAAAAATGGTAAGCCATCTCTCCCTGATTTACCTTTTTGCGGTGAATCACTTCGCATTCTTCGTGTGCATTATCAAAGTTTGTTGTATGACCTGGCTCTCATTACAAACTTCTTCCATTTATTTTAATCTGTATATACGTCTCTCCAGTTTATCACTTTCAGGTGATATTTATCTCCGATTCTCCCTGGTTTTGAGATTCCTCTCTAGGTCTTCCTCACGCTCTTTCAAAGTTTGACTTTCATCTGGTGACCTTTTTTATTCAGTACGCCATTTGTTCTTTATTCTGTGTGTCCCAGTCATCTCAGTCTCAGCTTTTTAGTAAAGCTAACTATATTTTCTCCCTTAATAATGTCTCTAATTTCATGGTTTATTATTTTTTCCATTTTTTCTCTATAAATATTTTAAGTTAACCTCTGTACATGAATAGACTAATATGTACATAAAGAGTAATATGTACATATAGAGTACATATTTAACACTAAATTTGTTCCGTAAGGGTAGTAGATTCTCGCTACAACTTAAAAAAAATGCTGTCATGAAACACGTAAACAAATAAACACAAACACCTCACTAACCAACTAGCATGCAATATTACTGTTGGAATAAATACAATTTTCAACAGAATCATTCAAAAATAACGAAATATTCCTGGTTTTTACCTCGTTCAATTCAAACACTAACATTAAACCTATACAAACAAAATCATGAAATATTTCAGCCTAAATCTGATTTTTTTACCTCGTTTAATTCGAACAGTAGCATTAAACCTATAAAAACAAAATCATGTTAACGCGAAAATTGGGTAAAATGAATAACCTAATTACGGATTGGTAAGTATTTATTTATTTTGATTAGTTTGACCTGCGACAAATCACGAAATTTAAATACTTTTCCATAAGTATCCCGGATCTTTCAATTTTTAAAATGTTTATTTCAAGTATTTCGTTCAGATTTATAGCATTACTAAACATTTAGTGTACGAATTCTGTGTAGTTTCTCTGTTCCGTACTTAATTAGGTAATTAACGGTTCCTTCTGGAAATTTAATCGAATATACTCTTTTTAAGTGTTTAAACAATTTCCATAACAATATTTAATTTACTTATAAATTAAAAGAAAACAATAAAATTACTTTTTTTTATTTAAGTTTAGACTTGACGGTTATTTTGCCTACCACATAGGGTATTACTATAGGGGATTGAAAATTGGGGACAGAAATTACTGCGGTGGAGATAGGGTAAGCAAAACCAACCGAAACGTTTGCAAACGGCTGCTCTTGGTTTTTTTTGGAGAGCTGGGTCGTAGATAAGTGAATAACAAGGGGAGTGGAATGGAGTAACTACAAAAAATGAATCAAATGGGTACTTATATCGACTTCCTGGACAAACAAAACACAAGAAGGTTCCTAAGCTATTTAAAATGGACGCCGCTTACAAGAATCTTCGTGCTGGATCGAAAGATAGGCTTTTCTTTCTTAAAAAATACAAAAAGGAGTTAGAAACTTTTTAAAGAGAATAATAAGTACTCTTTTTTTAGAGAGAAAAATTACATATTTAATATTGTCCAACCATAAACAGTTACAAATATAAATAATAAATACAAAATAACAAAAACAAACCTACAATCTTTCTTACGGTTTACAACTCTAGAAATTGGAGATACTATAAGAACTTAAATTGTTAATGGGCGACATTTTGTAGCAGAAATAAATTATTACAAATGAAAAATATCTCCCCAAATGGAACTATGCATAGAGGTTAACCTTTTTAAAAACAAAACAAAACAAATTCTACACTTATGGTTAGGTATGTACCAAATGTCAAGAAAACAATACTAACTGCCATATGTCAGTACTAAAATTTTAAAACTTTATATGGATAATTAATATGCCAGTTAGCCACTCCCTAATATTTATAATTTTACTTATTACAATTTCGTAACTTGTCATAAAATCAATTATTGGTGGAAAATGTCTATTTTTACTTTAAAATGTTTAACAAAAAAAATACCTGATTTTCACTAAATGTTATTTCTCCTTTAAAAGTTCTGGGGTTAAAATTGGACTCAAAACTCACTGCAAAATAACAAATGCATCTCAAAAACTGCAAAATTAGTCTGGAATGACCGGAAAAGACAAAATGAGGATGCAAGCACTGGGAAGCATTCTTTAAAACTTGGCTTTTAGAACACTCAAGCCTTTGCTTGAAACCATGTGCGTATCTTTTAAGTTGTTCGGAACGCCGTCCTACAAATCCCTCAGATGAGACACAGCACAAAACAAAACAGTGATTACTATGACAAAAATTGACACATTACATTCAAGTGTAATTCACTTTTTCACAAACAAATTTGCCGGTTTCTTTAGGCCACCCATGCCGCGTCTTCTTTTTTTTATTTTTTTCCAACTTGTAAGTGTAACTAAACATTTAACTTCTACAATACACTATATTTCCATGACAAAAACTAAAAACGAAAAGCCATTACGAATTAAAAAAAAATCCGGACTCGAAACAATGAAGTGACCATTTCGGTGATCCATTGCAGGGTGATAATCTTTAAAAATCATTTGCTCAACTCAGTATAAACAAAGCATATAAACGAGAATATTTATGTTTATTTGACGCGCAAAATATTCTAAAGCAGCATCTCGATCAAAAGAATACCTAAGAAATACGCATCTGTGATAAATAAACAAACTTCAGTGTTTTAATACAAACAAGGTGATTTCAATACATCCGAAAGAAAATAAAAATGCTACAGAGTATAACAACAATAACAGACTGATAAATACTAACTGGTTTACAAATGATGTTTGGTCTTCAAGATACCTAAATTTTAATACTAACGCACATATAACTCATAAAAGAAGTTTTGTATTCAGTCTTAGGGCCTCGTCCCACCAAAGCTAAGCAACAACGACATGATTTGATATGGCACCAGCAGGCTACATGAAGTTGTCTCGTCAAATCAACGTGTTTTCTACATCTCTACCATTATGTCATCATCTCTACTACATTCAGTTCATTGTACAATGTCATTGAGTGAAGACGATGATGTGATTGTGATGTACTGGTGCTTACGAAATACAAAAGTTGGAAAAAGTTTAAAAAAAGGAAACCGTGGGTGCATCCTTTAAGAAACCAAAAAAAACAGTATGTTTGTTCCTGCTAAAGAACTCGACAGATATCCAGTAGTTTAAATTATTTTACCGGAGGTCAAAAGAACTGTTTTTCAAACTGGTTGAAAAGTCAGACCTCACGTCCAAAAGATGTAACAAATATTTTTCCTACCACATAGGGTATTATTACTATAAGGGGTTGAAAATTGGGGACAGACATTATTGGGTGGAGATAGGGCAAGCAAAACAAATGTACACTTATGTGAACGGCTCTCAATGTTTATTTGGAGAACTGGGTCATGCACAATAGCAAAAAGAACAAAAAAAAAAGAACAAAAAAAAAGAATAAAAGAACTGGGTCGTGGACAAATAGCAAGGGAGTTGGATTGGGGCAACTACAAAAAATTAAACAAAGATACTTAATTACTTACACGAATCTCCTTAATCATACAAAACACAAGAAGGTTCTCTAGTTATTTAAAGTAAAGACGCCGCTCTGAAGAAAATTCCTGCTGGATGAAAGAAAAGGTTCGTCCTTCCTAAAAAACACAAAAGGAGTTAAAACCTTTTCTAAAAAAAGAAATAAACAAATTGGTTTAGGGAAAAAAATTAAACATTTATTTTATCTCACCACAAACCAAATAAATACCAAATATAACAAAGAAAAATAAAAAAGAAAAAACACTCACTATGTCCTATCAGTTTACAAACTCTTGAAGTTGGAGATACTACAATACTAACAAATTATTAAAAATAAAAAAAATCTTTTTAAATGAAAATGTGCACAGAGGTTAACCTTTTTTTTAAACAAAACATAAATCTCATATATTAGTACTATTAGTTAAAAATAGTGCTAACTGTCATATGTGAATACTAAATCTTAAAACTAGGGACAAATAATATGACAGCAAGCTGGACCACGCCCTAACACATATAATTTTAACAATTACAATTTTTTAAATTGTTATTAAAGCAATTAATCTTAGAAAAAAATGTCTATTTTTACTTTAAAAGTTCAATCAAAAAAGTTACCTGGATTTCACTAAAATTTCTTTACTTTATTTCATCTTAATCATTAATTCATCTACAAACTACGAAAAAGCCTGGGATGACAGCCAAGTACGAACAAAACGTGGATGGAAGCTGCTGGGCAAAGTGGAAACATGTGGTTATCTTTCGAAGTTGTTGTAAACGCCGTTTTACAAATATCTCAGATAAGAAACGCCATTGAAAATAAAATACAGTGATTACTCGTTCAAAACTGACACATTACATTGAGTACACTTCACTTTTTCCAACAAATTTGTTGGTTTTTGACGCTGACACCCACAGCGTGTTCTCTTTTCAAAGATTTTCTTCAACTAGACTTTCGACCATAGATCGATTTCCGTTGTACCGGCGTCTAGTCTTGCGTCCCACTCCTCATACCGGTCCTCACAACTGAACAAATCAAAATTCTTGTCAAATAGGCTCCTCATAGTATCGTAAATGACCTTGACCTACAAATATAAACAAGGTATAAAATAGGCAAAAAGGAAACAAGGTATAATCATAAATTCTTTCTTGGGGAATTTCGAGTGTAAACAAAGACATCTAATTTTATATTTAGTCCAAGAGCGTACCAAAAATTTTTTATTACTTGAATAGTCGATAGTTTAGGAATTTTCTGCATACTACAAAGAAAGATACATATTTTAGAAATATTGTTAGTGTTGAAGAAAGGCTGTTAATAAGTCTAAGGACGCTGTTATTGTCGCTGATGCCGTCGCGTTAGCAGCGTCCGCCCAACCGGACAATGGCACTACCCAAGAGTAAATTATACAAACGGGATATAATTTAATCCATGGTCTTGCCATAGACGGCATTAGCGCTATTATAACAGAGTCCTAAGGGATCTGTTATATGAACTGCAAGTTTACTTCAAGCACCAGCAAGAGGCGTTATCACGAAACTTGACACTGCCAAGTGCGACCTTGCCGAAACGTCGTCAAAATAATGTTTTTTACCAAAACCAAAATTATTCAGCGCGTAATCAAACCCAGAAAATCAAAAAAAGCACATATAGCTCCCGCAGATTATTTTATTTTAATATCGTGCAACGTAGTTAATATTCCATAACTTGTTTCATTAATTAATAAATTTTATCAATGTATTTTAAAGTTTTTGCTTGATAAAATAGAATATTTACACGTTACTTACAAAGATAGTAAATATGGTAATCATGAATGACCTAACGTTCAACAAATTCAACCGTTTTGTTCATTTACGTATTACTATTTATGGTTTATTCTTAGATTTAAACGTGTATTATCAAATACAGATAAAACAGTTATATTTAGTGCAATTAAATTAACAATTTAAAGTTATAACTATGTAGACTAGATACGGTAAAACATGAGTATAATTCGATATTTCGTACAAGACCCGAAAATGAGAACATCTCACTGAGATATTCTATAGTTTTGTATATTAAAAAGCAAAAATGTTGACAGTGGTGGCATGAAAATTATATCTATTCTGTAATGGAGTCAAACTGCCACTAACAAACAAACAAACAATAACAATAAAGGATCGAGCGTATAATATTTTCTTTATGACAGGTCTTCATGTTGAAGGTAGCCGGATGCCGTCATTTCCTTTATTCAGACAATTAAGCATTTTTTCAATTTCTATGGCTTCTCGGATAATTGTTATTTTATAGAAGCAGATGGGAGCTACGGTTCTGGAAATTTCGAAATTTAATTTTGTATCCTGTATGAAGATGGTATTGACCTAGAGCTAAAATTGAATCGGAATTGCTAACAGAAATGAAATGTTCATAAATCCTATTTTGGATTCTATGATTTGTTTGGCCTATATAGGATCGGAGGCAGTCTGCAGCACAAGAAATTTCATGAACTCCCTGTTATTTATTTGGAATGTTGTCGTTTTTAAATTTTGTCGATTTTGTTACAAATGTAAGGAAGAAAAGCTTTCGTATGATGAGTATCTGAGTCTTTGGGTTGAGTTTAAGTGGGAGATTGATGTCTGTGGATGCTCCTATTGATGTATTTTTTATGGTAACCTTGTTTTAAAACTAGAGAGCTCAGCGGATCTACTTGGTATTGATCTAGAAACAAGGATATTATTAATTGATTTAATTTGTGAAGGTGGATAATGAGAGTTAGATGCAAGTAACGATTGGTATGTGTACTTTTCGATAAGTGAAGTGATGATAATCTTGGGATTGGTTTTACTTTATGATAACGTCGGGAAACGGTAGGCATGAATCAGTTTTCACTTCTATCGTGAACTGAATATTACCAGATTAGTGGTATTCCTAGATACTATGGTTTTCAGAATGTCTAAAGTTTTGTCTGTATGAATGTTTGTAAAGAGGAAGTAGGTGAGATAAGGTATTTTTTAAGAAGTTCGATAAAATGAAAAGAATTTTTAATAAAGGATAAAGCATTTTTGGCGAGAGGTTGTAGAGTTTTGACCAAGTGCTCGGCCAATAGTTGTGTAGGGTAGTTATATTAGGCACTAAAAATAGGACATAGAAGAATATCGAATTTTGTGAATTTTGGGTAGGCTATATATTTCAGGTGTTCTGAAAAACTTTGCACGAGTAATTAGAGATTGTTTTATGTCAACAGAGAAAGAGGTTTCATTGATGATGGATTTTGTTGTTTTTTTTTAGATAGGTTATTGGATTATTAGAATTTAATCTATAGTCTGAAGTATCAATGAGATATGAAAGTTTATTAATGTACGAAGTGTTTAAGATGATGAAGTCTTTCCTTTATCGGCGAGAAAAATGATTAGATTTGGATTTGACTGAAGTCTTTTCAGGACTTTTTTCGGATTGGCTAATATTTGGAGAAAGAGGTTTTGAGTTTCTAAGAACTCTAGCGATGTCTTGTCTAGTTATTACAGCATCTTCGGAAGGTAAAATGGAGATGGCTTAAAGATTATCTCTTAAACGGCTGTTTCTAATTATACAAAACCGGGATAAAACAGCTGATTTCCTTAGTTTCTTAGTCAATCATTGGTATACCAATCACCTTTTAAATGTAAATTTTATAACTTTAAAAGAGTTTTTACCCTTATAATAGACTCGTTGGTCTTCTAAGTGTTAGAGGAAAGAAATGATACACACAAAATGTATATAACAAGAAGAACACGGGAAAGACGAACATCATTAGAAGTCGCAAGACGGAAGGCGGACAAGATATGTAGAAATATAAAAAGAGCCCATGAAAATGGACACATACAAAAAAAATTAAAGAAAATTTTAAAAATAACGAAATTAGAAGGGCTTGCGAATACCTAAAAAAGATAAAAAGTGGGTTTGAACCTCAAACAAGTCTATGTAAAGATGAAAGTGGAAAAAAAATGAGTGACCAACAGAAAGTCTAAGGACGCTGTTATCGTCACTGATGTCGCGTTAGCAGCGCCGCTGTAACAGAAAGTCACAGAAACCTGGAAGCATTATTTTCAGACCCTACTTACACAAGTAGATATGGAAAATGAAATAGGTACGAACTGCGTAGAAGAAAATGAAGTAGAGAATGGAGTAGAAGCCCTAACCATAGAGGAAGTTCTCGAAGCTGTTAAGGCCCAGAAAAACAATAAAGTCCCGAGAGTTGACGAAATACCCGCAGAATTGAATTAGGTAGAATAAGGTAGGTGCCGACCACTTAGCAAGTCACATCCACGCGTTCATCAAAGACATATGGCAAAAAGAGAAAATACCCGACGACTGGAAGAAAAGTATAGAATGCCCGATCTATAAAAAAGGAGATAAACTCCAGTGCAAAGACTACCGTGAAATTTCTCTACTATGTGCAGCGTATAAAGTCCTTAAGCATATTATAAACCAGCAACTCCAACCACTAGAAGACGATGTTATTGGAAAGTATAGGACGTATTTTCGATAGCAAAGATCAACACTGGATCAAATATTTACAGTCAAACAGATCTTGAGTAAATCTTGGGAACATGACATTTATGTTCACAAAGTGCTTGTAGATTTCAAACAGGCATACGACTTAATGAAAAGGAACAAACTCTACAATATATTCGCTGAATTGGCAATACCACAGAAGCTAATTAGACTCAATTACAACATACGCCAAATTAAAGCCACAATGGATAAAACTCAGGCATGTGTACGAAAACAATACCACCAGACAGACTTTTTTAAAATTTCGCAGGAACTAAAGCAGGGAGATAACTTTGTTTAACTTGGCATTGGAGTATGCGGTTAGGCAAATAGAAACTGGACAAGGAAACCTACTGACCAACCGAACAGTCCAACTGGCGGCTTATGCCGATGAAATTAATAATATAAGTAGAACATCAACAGGAGCACAGGCAACAGACGCAGAGTTAAAAACCAAACTAAAAAGCTAGGTCTGGAAATTAACACACAAAAAAACAAAACTAATGATACAGACGAGAAGAAATATAGTCTCACAAAACATTATACTTGAAGATGACATTAAAACGGTTAGAAAGTTTAGGATGGAAAAATACGAAAGAGAATAACGCAGACAAACAGAGCTTATTTTGCTCTCTCCCATATATTTTGGTCTAAAAATGTCCACGGAAATGCAAAGATGAGAATCTGTAAAATCTTAATTTGACCAATAGCATGCTATGGCAGTGAAGCATGGGTCCTAAAAGAAACATCCAAAAGCAAACTCGACACATTCGAAAGAAAAGTACTAAGGAGAATACTAGGACCTGTGGGGGAAAACGGAATCTTTAGAAGTCGATATAATAACGAGCTTTATCAACAAGGTACTGTCAGATTTCATTAGAATACAAAGATTGCAATGGGCCGGACATGTGATAAGAATGGGAGAGGACAGGCGACTAAAAAGAGCACTGAGTGCTAAAATTGCAGAATGCTGAGAAGACACAGTAAACAGCGATGCACAAGCCCTTTTAGGAGTCTCTTTAGCAGTCCACGGAACCCTTTTTAGAGTCCACAGGATCAGCCACGGCAAGCAAGGGTGAAGGCAAAAAATAAAGGAGGCTAAGACTTAATTTGGGCTGTAGTGCCGTAGAAGAAGAAAAAGTTGGTCTTATAATGTTTTTTAATGTGTGTGTTGACAATTACTCTTTAATAAGATATTTATAACCGATAAGATGAAGCTCTGAAGATGGCATGTGACATAAAAAAAAGTTTCTCAAAAAAGTTTTTTGAGAACGTACACCTTTTGCCAGTTTGATCTCTTTTAATTATTATGTTCAAATTTAGGAGTACATATATCTTTAATTACTATTTAACTGGGAATAAGCCACAATTAAAGATAAAAATACGTTTATTGACGTTTCAATTTCAACTTCGGAAATCGTTCTCAAAATACAAACAGTAAATTAAACAAATTTTGTTTTTTGTTACATAGTGAAAACTTCTAATAATTTAATTTTATCTGACTCATTTATATTGACAATTCAGACATACATTATGCATTTTAAAGTGGACGACTTTAAAATGATATTGCCAATATTGTTGAGTTGCGCTTCTGGGACGACTTTACTTATAAGATAGTTCATTCGATTACATGAAATCAACTTTAACTTGAGAATATCTGTCAGAAAAAAAAATCATAGCATGTAATCCATCTTTAAAAAGACAAACACATGACATGATGACAGTAAAATTCTCCTGTTAGTGATTCCATAGTAAATTATGAGGGAAAAACCAGGAAAAAAAACCTCATAATACTATCCCGACATTGTAAGTATTTGTTCGTGAATTTAGTTTACCTTCAACCAACATCAAAATTCTGATTTTATATGTTACGTTATTTAAAAAACAAAAATGATGTATCCTCTATATGTTACTGACTTACTAATACTGGTATTTTCTATTAATAACTTCCTCTTTCAATATTGGTAACCAGATCCTACTACATTCTGCCGAGGAATTTGCGACACAATTGGCCTCATTTAGCATATTTACAGCCGCTTCTTTGATTTTTCTTTTTTTACCATCCGTTTCTTTTAGGACTACATTTGAATTATTCCATTGAACCCTATGTTCATTATCCCATGCGTGTTTACATATTTGAGATCTATCAAATTATCTATTTTTAATATAAGCTTGATGTTCACTTATTCTAACATTTAATGGCCTTGATGATTCACCTAAATAAAACTGATCGCATTCACAAGGTATTTTATAAATGCAATTCTTTGTCCTTGTTCATTGTTAGGTTTGGTTTTGGACAAAAGAGATCTCAACGTGTTTGTTGTTTTAAATGTTGTTGAAATGTTGAATTTGTTTCCTATTCTTCTAAGTTTTTCTGATAATCCTTTTATGTACGGTATTGTTATTTTCCTCATATTATTCCTTGTGTATGCTGTAGGATCTCGTTCTAAGTTGTTCTGTTGTATTCGATCGATTGTTGAAAATTCCTTATTTATAAACGATAAAGGATAATCATTTTTTAATAAAACAGATGTTAACAAATGTTTCTCCTTCTAACGAAAAATGTTCTAACGAAAATTCGTTCTTGGAGGAGAAACATTTGTTAACATCTGTTTTATTAAAAAATGATTATCCTTTATCGTTTATAAATAAGGAATTTTCAACAATCGATCAAATAGAACAGAACAACTTAGAACGAGATCCAACTTAGAACAAACACGTTGAGATCTATTTTGTCCAAAACCAAACCTAACAATGAACAAGAAAGGACAAAGAATTGCATTTATAAAATACCTTGTGAATGCGGTCAGTTTTATTTAGGTGAATCATCAAGGCCATTAAATGTTAGAATAAGTAAACATCAATCTTATATTAAAAATAGAGAATTTGATAGATCTCAAATATGTAAACACGCATGGGATAATGAACATAGGGTTTAATGGAATAATTCAAATGTCCTAATCCTAAAAGAAACGGATGGTAAAAAAAAGAAAAATCAAAGAAGTGGCTCTAATTATGCTAAATCAGGCCAATTGTATCACAAATTTCTCGGCAGAATGTAGTAGGATCTGGTTACCAATATTGAAAGAGGAAGTTATTAATAAGAAAATACCAGTATTAGTAAGTCAGTAACATATAGAGGATACATCATTTATGTTTTTTAAATAACGTAACATATAAAATCAGAATTTTGATGTTTGTTGAAGGTAAACTAAATTCACGAACAAATACTTACAATGTCGGGATAGTATTATGAGGTTTTTATCCTGTTTTTTCCCTCATAATTTACTATGGAATCACTAACAAGAGAATTTTACTGTCATCATGCCATGTGTTTGTCTTTTTAAAGACGAATTACATGCTATGATTTTTTTTCTGACGGATATTCTCAAGTTAAAGTTGATTTCTTGTAATCGAATGAACTATCTTATAAGTAAAGTCGTCTCAGGAGCGCAACTCAACAATATTGGCAATATCATTTTAAAGTCGTCTACTTTAAAATGCATAATGTATGTCTGAATTGTCAATATAAATGAGTCAGATAAAATTAAATTATTAGAAGAATTTTTCACTATGTAACAAAAAACAAAATTTGTTTAATTTACTGTTTGTATTTTGAGAACGATTTCCGAAGTGGAAATTGAAACGTGAATAAACGTATTTTTATCTTTAATTGTGGCTTATTCCCAGTTAAATAATAATTAATTTACAATGCCACAAGAAAATAGCTTCAGAACAATACATATATCTTATTTTACGATTTTTATCCGATAGTAACAAACCGCAGATGCAAGAAAAGTTTTAGATCAGAACATCAGAGTAATATCAATTGTTAGGAAAACATAAAAGACATAATAGCAAATACCAAAATAAGAGATCTGTGTAAAATACAGGGTAATTTACGTTGATAATTAGATACTAGGCCACCAGAAAGCTCCTAATATCCTTAAAACATAACGAGATAATTGAAAACCAACGTCACATACACGACTTTACGTATTAAGGTCATTAAAGAACAGGTATACAACACCTAATATAAGAACCAGAAGAATAAAAAGCAAAGATATATTGTGATTATCAAACTCTGTCTGCCAAACCATAGTGTATTATAAGTTTTCTTCTTTTATCTTATTAAAACGTCTCACCCCAAATGGTCTCTTGTAGTGTCCTCGACTTATATAATATATAAAATTTGTGTTAATCTTTAATCTTCTGTCTCATAAAAACATTTTACAAAACCTCATCAATCACCAATCGAAAACGTGCGCAATCAGCCTACCATCAGAACACTATCACTGCTCCCCATCTCTTCATGTGTCCCCATCACAGCAGGAAACTTATCAAGTCCAATTTAATATCTTGTTCTGTTCTGTTTAGTGTTGGCCAGGCAGGCAGTCAGCGAATCACTGCGAGACAATCGACAATCGGTCGTCCGCACTTCCATCGTGTTGAACACGCCACATAAAAGTTGTTGAAATCCAAAGTCTCTATTTTTGTTGGTTGATTTTGACGGGTTTTTGTGACAGACTGTCGTGTATCCGTAGTTTGTACTGTATATTATTGTTCTATTGTTACATTGAGTGTTAACGGGTTAAATTTCACAGTGCATTTGTGTCTTAGTGCCGCTGAAAAAGTTGGATATATTTAAAAACTATAAATAAAATTATAGCAACCGTCGTAAAAGGTAAACTGGAATACTAGTTCATTTTTTCATTAAAAGTTTTTAATAATCTTACCTTAAAATTCTTCAATAAAGTTTAATATGTATGTCACTCCAACTCGGACAAAAACAATAGTATACTGTTATTGATAACTGAAAGGAATAGTCCAAAAATTTACAGGTAAAGAGAAACTTAAAATTTTTCTCTGTTCCTATCATTTTTGTTTTATTTTCAATTCATGTCTTGTTGTTATTCTCAGTTTATTGGATGTCCACGTGTTCTATGCTTATTATGTTTCGTGATAAGTCTCTCGTAATTCTTACACATCTGTTTTTGCATCAATTCTCTTGATACTTTTCGTAGAATATTTATTAACATTCTCTTGCACTGTATCTAGTTTGCCATAGTTTCCGAGCCATTTGTATATCCTAGTTAGCCCTGCGTAGTGAGCGAAGCACTTATTTGTTTTTCAAATGAAAATTTTCACGGTCGAACATTTCCTGGCACGAGATTTTCCTAGAGAGATAGATATTCTATTAGACTTTTACTCACTGAAGAAGTCAAAGGCGTTAACATATAATAAGCAATAACATCGACTTTTTTTATGTAGTATAACTTTTTCTTCTTCTTCTTCCTTCTTGTATGTAGGCTTTAAAGCCAGTTTCTTCTTTAATATTAGCCTCCTAAATTGTTTAAATTATATATATTTTTCTTGGTCTGCTAATAGGTACTTCTTCGTCCATTTGGTGACTTATCTCGTGCTATTCGAACTATTCTATTCTCTGCCATTCTACTAATGTATTCGTTCCACTCCTGTTTCTGCTTTGTCACCCATCTATTTATGTCTATTATATTGCATGATCTATTTATGTTTTCGCTTTTATGTTTTCGCTCTTCTTATGTTGCTCCCTATCCAACAGACTTTTCTCTGGTATTCGTCGAAGTATTTTCATTTCAGTTGTTTCTAGTAGTTGTCTTGTTTTAGATATGTCAGACCTTGTCTTCGCCGTGTATGTTAATATAGGTCTAATTACTGCTTTATAGATTCTTGTTTTTGTGTCTTGTCTTAGGTATTTGTTTTTCTAGATTGTGTCATTAAGAGATCCCACCCTTTACTTGCTTTTAAGCTTTGTTGTCATTCTTCTTCTTCAACATCTCTACAACTAGTTATATCTATTCCCAGACATCTAAACCTTGCTTCCTGCTTTATTATTTTCCCAATTTCGATTTTACATCGAAGTGGCTATTTAGATGTTGTCATACATTTGGTTTTTTCTGCTGATATTATTATATTATATTTCTTGGCTGTTCTATTCAAGATGTGTGTTAATCTTTGGAGCTCATCTTCTGTCTCGGCGTTTAATGCGGCGTCGTCTGCATAATATAATATTTGGATTTCTTTGATCCCCATTTTGTAAATGTGACCTTTACGTACTTCTTGTATTATTCCGTCCATTATTGTATTAAAGAGAAGTGGGCTTAACGAGTCACCCTGTCTGACTCCGCTTTGTAGTGATATTTACTGTGTTAGTGTTTCATTTATCTTTGCCTGTATTCTATTATGCAAGTAGATTTTTTCGATGGTTTGTATAATATTGATTGGTATGTTTATTTGGGTGTAAGACGTCTTCGACTTGTATGCGATCAAAAGCCTTTGTCAGGTCTATAAAACAGATATGCTGATTTATTGTACTCAATGGCCTTTTCTGTGATTTATTTTAGTACAAATACGGCGTCTACGCAGGATCTTATGTATCTGGATTCTTGTTCATCTGATAAAGTTGTTAGTATAAAAATTTTGTTGGTTAGGACTATTGTGGTAACCTTAAGTGCGGGTTCAGTAGATTTTTACCTCTATAATTGTTGAGGGTCTTCTTTTTTCTTCTTTATTGAACATTGATATCATTATGCTCTTTCTGCATGCGTCTCTTATCTTGCAGTACAATATTAAGTTTTTGTATGAATTTTGTCATCTCAGGGGTTATATTTTCTCCTCCGTGTTTTAGAAGCTAACTAACTCTTCGAAATATATATTAAATAGTAATAGTGAAAGTACGTAGACCTGTCTCATTTCTATCTTATCTGTTGCGCATCCGTGCTACTTCCATGTATTGTTACCACAGCATGTTGGTTCCAATAGAGATTTCTCACTATGTTAATGTCATTTTTGTCGAGTCCTTTTCTCTTTAGACATTCCATAAGAATGTTATGTTTAACTTTGTCGAAAGCTTTCTTATAGTCTATAAACGTAACGAAAAGATCTTTTGTTGGTGTTGGTTGACATTTTTGGGCAAGAGTTGTGCAACTATATAAATCTTTCTTTGTTCCGAAGTCATTACGAACGAAAGCCAAACTGTCTATTACTCATATCCGCTTCTCATCTTCTGAATATTCTTGCATGTATAATTTTGAAAATGTTTTCAATAAGTGTGACATTAAGCTGATTAATCTATAGTCATTACAGTGTTTGGGGTTCTTGGTTTTTAGTAGCGAAACAAAGGTCGATAGCAGCCATTCTGAAGATATCTCACCAGATTTGTATACGTTGTTAAAGAGTATAGTTATTGCACTTAAATTGTATTCGTCTATAAGTTTAATCAACTCGATATGAACATCATCTGGTCCAGGGGTTCTGCCAGATTTTGAGTAGTTTATAGCATGTTGGACTTCAGATTTTAATATTATTGGAGCTTTCTCGTTATCAATTTGTGTTGGTTCCGTTCTTGTGTCCATGAAAAGATCTTCAATATATTTAGTCCATACTTGTTTTATTTTAATTGGGTTATTAATAGGTTTATTGTTTTTGTCAATTAATCGGTTAGGTGTATTTATTCGTGATTTTCAAGACAATTCTTTGATTTTTTTATGTAAATTATAATGATCATGTTTTTTCTGCAATTCTTCCACTTCGATGCATGTTTCCACCATCCACTTGTCCTAAGCCTCTTTTATGTTGTTCGTTTTTTAATTTATGTCTTTCTCTGTACTTATTTGTTTTTTTTTTTCTATATTTTCTTCTTTGTTCCATGATTTTCAGTATTTCTTAAGTCATCCAAGGCTTTTGGCTTTCTGTTTTCTTTTGTTGAGTTTGTTTATGTGTTTTTATAACAGAATCTTTTATTTTGCTCCATATGATGTTCATATTTTCAGTGGTTTTCATTTCTGATGTTAATTTCTTCATTTTTTAATTGATACAAGTTGAAGCCTCTGCACGGATTTAATTTATCGTGAGTAACTGAGTCTATTCGCCTTAGAACTTCTGGATTTTATTATCTTTTTTACCCACAGTTTCATTTTTGAGAAAAGGAGGTTATGGTTTAAGGGGACATCGGCTCCAGGAAAAGTATTTACTACTTCCAGCTTACAATGGAATTTCTACATATTAGATTGGTTAGAATAAAGTTGATCTGATTTCTAATGCAATTTTGTTCATTATCCTGTGGTAACCTCCAGGTATACAGTCTACGGGGTAGTAATTGAAACCATGTGTTCATAATCGTGTATGAGTCCTCATTGGCACTAAATCGTTCTAAAGCTAAGGACTTGTAAAAGTTAAAGAAGTATATATCAAATGCAGATAGTCAGAAATTTTACGATTCTTTGAATTCAAATTCAGCTGTCCAAGAAATAATATCTGTTAATGATATCGACAGCGAGGACAACAGTAGTGGCATATAAAATTAAACTTTATTAACTTTACTTTCGTTTCTTTAAGGCACTGTATATTTTATGAATATTTTAAATTTATTAATAACGTTTTGCTTAAGATTTTTCACAAAAACAATAAATATCCCCTTACATACCCTATTAGTTTATCACAAAAACTATATATGTAACAATCTTTTACAAAAACTACATAAATGTCAATATAAAATTTCTATGTATTTTTCTAAAAAACGACTTTTAATGGAAATGAAACTACACATTAAAACAAATGCACATTATTCTAGAATATCGATAAATAATATCATTAAAATTTCCAATTCTGTTAAAGAAATTAGGTTTTTTCTATTTTATGTAAAACATTAAAAATACAGATATGTTGTTTTTGTAAATAAGTCTTCAATTAAGATCATAATATAAAAAGTTATTATGCTTTTAATATTTGAGGCTGTCAAATTGGGGCAGTATAATTCAATACAATAATAATTTTGTAAAAACAGTGGCAACAAAATAAACCTGAAGAAACCTACCTAAATAATATAATTTAATGTTTTTTTTCTTTAGTTAAACTCGTTTTGAGTTATAGTAGAAAACGCGGAAGTATACAAATACGATTACAAAATAGCTCTAAAACCATCAAAAATTGTAGAATTATTGTGATCCAACTTTTAATTTTGTGCTGTTGGGCATCTCATCAATCATGCTGGTCCAAAGTGTCCTAATATCGGTTTTTAAAAATGTAACCTTTAATGATATATATCCATCCAATTTTTACCCTGGCGCCCTTATAAATCAAAATCTATTGAAACTCGGCAGTTTGCTTATCATAAAGGCCCCGAAAGTTTATTGAGGTATTTGTGGACATGACTAAACCATTATTGAAAATCTAGTCTAGGGGCTAAGCTATCTAATATACCACTGCGTTGACGGTGGTGGTGAAAGGTAAATATTTTATCACAGTTTACATTGATAAAGAGTGATATTTTGTGATTAATACAGGTATTTGGTATTGTGTGTAGTTCAATAAACATGGTAGGTTTGTAGTACAGGGAAGAATTATTTGAACCCAGTCTATTTAAAAAAGAATGATTTAATATTGAGATATATGTCTCAGTATATATGTCTCACAAATAAGGGTAGAAACAAAAGATGTCACATGGTAAAAATGTAGCTCAACTCAATTTAAAGTAAAAATGTTCCCCCTAAACAAGGAGGGCAAACAAATAAGGTAAACCTACTAGTTATTGACACAGTTAGAAAGACAACATTATTAACATATTTCTACGTTTCATTTATGAGACGTAGCAATTCATCTTACTGAAATAAAAGATACATTTTGATTTTTTCAGTTTTATTTTATCCACTCATAATATCATTTTCATTTAATTTCTGGTGCACCTAAATATTAAATAAGCGTGTTCCTTGTTGTTGTATTTAACTCTGTATTATTGATCACTTAGTTATATGTGGATTCACTTTTAAATGTATCATAACTGTTATTCTGTTCATTCCCACCGCTAAAACCGTTTTCAGTATTAATGGTTTTAAATATTGCAAATTGACTGAAGGAACGAAGGGGTTTAAAAGTTTTACGAAAGGCTTTTTTGCAGGCTGTCGTCTGCGCAGATAAATATCTCTGATTATACATGTTTAAAGCTAGTAAACAGTTTCTAAAGCTAGTAAAAAGTTCAGTTTAAAAATTCATATTTAAAACATAAAAAATTGCTGGTGATGAGTTTACCAATCTGCAGTGATGAGTTTACCTATCCCTAAAGGGTGCTGGTCATCAGTTTGCTATATCGCGGAGAGTCCAATAAATTTATGGAGGATTATAAAGTGATGAGGTCGTACACGTCCAAATTACTAAGTTAGATTTTAAAATTGGTTGGTAATTTATTTAATAATTAATTTATGGATAATGATTATATTTATTAATATGTAAATATTATTTTGTAACATGATGAGGTTTGTGAGTGATGAATTTCATTAATTTTTACTAGCATGGGTTTGTTTTTAATCTTTGATATTTTGATTTATGTTAGTTATGAGTTATGTATGAATAAATAATAAAGAATAAAATTAGATAATATTTTTCTAATTTTTGTTTGTTACATTTTAGCAGGTAATAAAAAATCTGTAAAAACATAAAATCTAAAGTCGAAAGAAAATGCAAAAAAGTATTTTTGAAGTGTGTATATTTTAGGCAATTCCTAGCTGAGCGCTTTCGGCTTTACAAAGCCATCATCAGAGCTATGCTACAATAAAATGTTCTTATAAGTACTAATTGGTAAAGATTATAATTGTTAACTTACGTCAATTTTTTAAATACCACTACAAAGGAGAGATCTCATTTCCTTAAATTTCAAAATTATGATTTTTTTGGTGTTGAAATTCTTAAAATATATAAAAAACATATAATCCTGTACGATGGATCTAATGTATATCTAACTAATATGCATTATGTAAATCAGCTTAATAATTCTAACTTCTTTTCAATTTCATTGTTGGTTGACTTTGACGTAAAAAATACTTGTCAATGGTTTCTTTTATATCTAAGAAGACATCATTTGTAATTGTGTCAACTTTGTATGGAGATGGGTGTACCCGAACATTTTTCATTATATTGTTCCAATCTTTTGAAATATCTGAAGGACACTTTCTTTTCTTGTCCGATAGAATGTACCAAGCAGTACAGAAAAACAATAACAAATTTTAGTTTTGTCCTGAGCATCCATCACTTATAAATACTAAGTTTCTGATATATTTCATTGTGATTTAAATATCTGAGTAATAATGTGACATAATTTTGGCCTTTCTTGCCTTCTGTTTTTGAATTACTGTTTAAAACGACATTATTTTCCCCAACATCATGAATCCCAAATAAAAACATCCACAGCTGACGACAATAAAAAACATCACTAAGATAGTTCGTGCGTGTGGCACAGGTAGGTTTTGCAAATAATCAAAGGTGAGCAACATTATCGTATTTATTTATTATTTCACTATCATAGGATAATGAAATAAAGCTCATTAAATAGGCATTCTGGTCGTTTTTACTCTCAAATCATTGAAATGTGTCAATATATTTTGACGTTGTTCCAAGAACATTTTTTCATAATATTTATATAGCTTGCATCTGAAACAATATAATATTATATATGGTTAAAGGAGAGAAGGTATTTTAAAAAACCAATATTAGTATTAGTAACAGATACGTATAGGTACTTACCTACAATCTAGTCCTACTTTGCGAGCTGGTAATAACGATTTTTTATGGTTAATGTGTCCAATTGGGACCGTGCAAGTTCGGAACAGTGACAGCTGGTGTCGTAAATCAGCAAAATCTACTGCGCTTTTATGTTAGATCGAGGTAACGGGATAACTGTCAAGGACGTGGCCCCAAAAAAGAATAAAAAGAAAAAGAAAGATTGAGGTTATGTCGGTATGTTATTAAAAGGTAAACGTTGATGTAGCGTAAATGCAAATAAATATATTATTGAATTACAGCATTACTGTTAATATGGATTCAATAATAAAAACTGGATTTGAGAAAGTAAATCACCAAATAACTTTTCAGCCAAGCACTGAGTCAAAGGGAAAAGCTTTAGTAGTGGCAAATATCAAAAAATAATGAAAGAATTAAGAAAAATAAATTACCATAAATAATGCTAATGCCTAAATTAGCAGGTTAAGCCCATGATATCATCATATTGGTTTGAACAATTAATTCTTTCCCTGTAAACTTTTGGACAGCTAAAATTTACACTTAAAATTGAACTTTTATTTATTATTTATTTCAAACTGACTTTAAAATCGGGCGCAAGAATAATGCATAATTTGGGTTATGTTACTTATGCTTTTTTATGATATAAATCCACTTTTCTCTTTGTAGTAGCTTTGTGCTTCGAAGTTGGAAACGAATAAAACTTAAATTGACAATTATTTTTTGTTGTATTTTTTACAATTTATAACACAGCATTTCCTAAATCCCATTTTCTTCAGAGACAGAAGGTGTAAATGTAAATAAACCAAACTAATATGAAATATGACAATTGACAATATGAATTTATGAAATCTATGAAATGTGCACTAACAAATGCAAAATTTCTCCGGTACTCGCGCACGATCGTTTGTCGTATTCCCTCCAAGTACTTGCACGTCGCCAATATCTTTTGCTCTTTTTATTTTTATTATATTTTTCCTTTTCTGCATATATTTTCGTTTTTTATTTAGTCCGGAATCACTTATTTGATCATAAACGTATAAATGTATAAAGTTATAAAATTATAAACTTATACTGAATTTTGGGGTTAGGATATATAACTTAAAAGCTTGACACCGACTATAGATATATTTTTCACAAAAAGTACATAACTGTTCCAAGATATTTAGTTTGTGCTGTCAAAAATCAAAAAATATATTACCGAACAGAATTTAGTTCTTCGAAATCTGCATTATCCGTCTCAGTACTCGTACATGGTAAAGAACATTTTAGTGAATAGGACTTTATGTAGGTAAAAAAAAAGAATATTTGTTTTTTCTACAGTATACTTGCTTTTTTATCTTATACTTTATTGGCGCATCTAACAGCTACAAACAACTTGTACACGTATTGATCATTTTACATTAGACCATCTTACTTTACACATTAACCCAAATTAAATATTAAGATGATTCTACGTAGTATTTTCTTTTACGATCACATTTCCCTTAACGAAATTGCATTACCGATGTTATTTAAGCTACAACTTGATATTTATATAGCAAACACTAATAGCAGATAACGAAAACCTTTGTTATTTGATTATTCTTTCTTCAAATACGCGGTTTAAGAACTGTCGGGGGAGACCTATAAACAAAACAAATTGTCAAACAAATATTTCTAGTCTATTCTTATCTGTGACGTTGAAAATATTTTCCTATCTAAATTTAACATGTAGGTACTTCATTCATCGTTTTTTACTAACGGTATGAAGATAATAGTTGTTCCTCATTTTTCCGGTTTCTTCGTATACTTTAAATACTCTAAGAAACTGTATATATCGCTATTACTTTACTACGGATTTATAAGTACTAGAGTACTAGGAGTTAATAGGTATAACGAATTACAATTTTTTCACGATGAAGAGACAAAATTTTTAGAAAATGTTTTCTGATGGACTGCTTGACAAAGTGATAATTAAGTAATTAGGGAGTAAAAAAGGAATAGTTAAAATGTAGGTTAGCGGATAGACACTTTTCTATTATCCTGGTAGAGAATAGGCCTATTTCTGGAAAGCGACGCGGCCCACGAGCATCATGATTTGCTCTCAATTCCTTACTAAGAGAAATCCTGTCCGATCACTTTATCTTGTTAAAATTTAGTTATCTATTTCCTATCCTTTCGTGGTGAACGGCAGCAGCGATCATCAGTTCCAGCTCAAGGCACAGGAGATAATACTACTATTGAGATACTGTTAAAATTCGAGGCAGTGAACAGATAATCCAAATATATAGCAATCAAAATAAACATATTGAGGATGGGTGCAATAAGAAGGAATGTTTCAGGAAAACAAAAACAAAAAGTTCCAAAAAGACCCAGAACATCAATATGAAACGGCTGTATTGGTATCGGGTAAAAATTGTGCACGAATTTACAAGCTTCATTCCTCTAAACAATTGAGTAGCAATTTTGAAATTTCGAATAATTCGTAGAAACCTAATTATTATTCAGGTCTCTGCTCCAACAAGTGACAAGTCAGACGAAGAAATAGAAACATTTTATAACAACATAGGATGGTTTGATGATTAATTTATCGCCAAAATTGGACGTGGTGCTAAAAAAAAAAACATGAAAGCATACGTTATCAGTACCAGATAATGGGGGGAGATAACAAAATAGGGGAGACAGACCCGTCCAATTCTGCTTAAAGAACAAACTTTTAATAGAGAACATCTTCTTGATGTTCATCATTGACTTTATTTTGCTTGACCAAAATTTGAAGAACTACATAAAATCAACTTAACCATATCCTGGAGCTAACATTCATAAAGATCACAATCTACTTTGTACACACAAGTGTTGGAGTAACATTGACTGCTATAAAAACCAAAATAACAAAAATACAAGAAGAATACCTCAGATTCCAAAAAATAATAAAAAGCAAACAACCAAAACATCAGAAAAAAGTGTAGAAAAGCTAAAGAAAACTGGATATCCACAAAAACATGGAAGAAATGTCAGGTGGACACTAAAAGAGACAAGAAACAGTATAAGAAATAATAATAACAAAATAATTATAGGTACAACAAACAAACTGGAGAAATAAAAAGAATACATTCAGACACTTTTTGACGACGGTCCACCTTGTGCTCCACCATCCACACATGATCGAAGAAATGAGAAAGGTCCAGAAATAACCAGTAAAGCATTATTATAGTGTATTTTTATGTATGAGAGAGTAATAAAACAATAAATTATGTATGTAAATCCCTAAACTGTTGATACGGGTGACTCAATGAAAAACAGATATTTGTCAACAAGTTTACAGAAGTATATAGGAAAACAATTTTAAATTGAGTATGACCACCAGGTTGGAGCAGAATAGAATACAATAGTTGTGAGGGTTACTAATCCCTAAATAAGGTTGCCAGTGTCGGAGTGATGGAGGTTAACAGGTACTAATGAATTTGCAAGAAATGTAAGATGTTTATTTTATTGGTTATATATAACTAATGGAAGTTTAATAAGTACCTACCTATTTGCAAAATAAAGTTTAATTCTTTAGATAAAATAAAACGTTTTATTTTATCTGAAATGAGTGCATTCCACGAAGTAAGGGTTTCAACAATCAAACATTTAATTCTTTAATTCCAGGAATCTACGACAGTAATTGACTAGATAATTACCTTCTAAACTTATTCCACAGAAAATGTGATAGTGGGTTTTTCCATTTTGTAAGAAGGTCCAAGTGGCGTATTCAAAATTCTTAACAGTTCACTAAAAGTAGGTACTTCAGTTGCAAGGTGCAGTTTATTGTGTATACTAGTGTTATGGAAAATTTGGAAGTGCCGTGTAAACGCCGAAAAATTGGTCCTTTAACAGTTAATGAAAAAACATTAATATTTAATTGTTTTAAATCATTTACAGACAAACGTTTATGTAAAAGTGTTGATGAGACCGTTGAGTTAGTTAGCAGTACACTTGGTGTTGGGAAATCTACGATTTACAGAGTTATTAAAGAAGAGAAATGTGGTAGTTTTCAAATGCCACGTAATGCTCCAGGGAAACCAAAATTTCAAATAGAATATCATTTTAAAGAAGGACTTCGACGGAAAGTGCATAAATTCTTCCTTAGACAAGAATTTCCAACATTGGATAAAGTTCTTGTCTCAGTTCGAGATGATAAGGATTACCCAGAAATGAGTCGAAGTACGTTATGGAAACTTTTAAAAGAAATAGGCTTCCGCTGGAAAAAGAATCCCAGAAAGTCTATTTTATTAGAAAGAAGCGATATTGTCATATGGAGAAGACATTTTCTAAGAACCATAAAGGAAATGAGAAACCAAAAGAGAAAAATATTTTATCTTGATGAAACATGGATCAACGAGGGTCATACACTAAATAAATTTTGGCAGGATGAAACTGTTACAAGTCAAAGGCACGCTTTTGTAAATAACTTATCTACTGGTTTAAAACCACCATCAGGAAGGGGACGCAGGCTGATAATAGTACACATTGGCAATTCAGACGGTTTTGATGAAGGTGGTTTATTAACTTTTGAATCAACTCGTACCGGTGACTACCATGAAGACATGAACGCTGATGTCTTTCAAGAATGGTTCGAACAAATGATAGATCTTCTTCCTAAGAACTGTGTAATAGTAATGGATAATGCAAGTTATCACTCCAGACTTATAGAAGGACTGTCCACAACCAAAAAAAGACTTGCAGAATTGGCTGAGTTCAAAAAATATTACGTACCATCGCGGATCTATAAGAAAGGAACTTTATTCGTTGTGTGCCCTTCATAAAGAAAAATTTAAAAAATACGAAATTGATGAAATTGCCAAAAATCGTGGAAGGACAGTACCTAGATCCTCACCATATCATTGTGAATTAAACCCGATTGAACTGGTATGGGCACAGATAAAGAGTGAAGTTTCAAGAAAAAATACCACTTTTAAAATTTATGATGTTAAACAGTTGTTTTTGGAGGCCGTAAATAATGTTAAACCTGAAAACTGGGAAAGGCAGTAAATCACACTATTAGAGAAGAGGAAAAAATGTGGAAGCTGGACAATATTACTGATCAAATGATCGAGCCAGTTATTATAAATCTTGGTTCTGAAAGTTCATATTCTGAATCTGATTTGGATTTGTAACAAGTAGCTGTAAGTTTTATATTAATATTTTTATTCATCTATTTAACATACCTTAGACGGTTTTAAAAACTCTTTTTCTCTTTTGTAATTTTTAAAAATTAAAAAAAAATGTGAATTTTTTAAAACCCTTTTTAATGTAGGCCAGTCAGTTCTAATATAGTGTGTGATAAAAGAGGTCACTTTTGTTTACATACACATAACACTTTATAACACTGAAATAATTCATTTATTTTTTACAATTATTCAAAGTAATTTTTCAATTAATCTTGAGCACGCCCATGGAGTGGTCCGAGGTACCAGTTAAAATTATGCTAATTACTCTCTCGTTCATAAAAATAAACTATAATAATAATAAATAATAATAATAAAAATAAACTTATAATACAGTAAAAGCTCAGAAAAACGGAAAAGCCACCGGTCCAGACAATATCAATATCGAAGTAGTTAACTTAATTGCAAACCACCAAAGTACAACAAACGTAACAGACTTCAGCACTATATAATAAGATATACGATGCAGGTCAAATACCATCAGAGAGGCTAAAATCAATATTCGTAACATAGATTCGTAACATTGTAACAAAAAATTTCAATTTTTATCTTCTTTGCTTATTAATTACTATTTATAACTGGGAATAAGCCACAATTAAAGATAAAAATACGTTTATTGACATTTCAATTTCCAATTCGGAAATCGTTCTCAAAATATAAACTTATTCTTTGCTTATGGCAAGATTGCCTTCTTCATCTGTTATTTTTCCGCTGTTGCGTTTTCAGAACTTTCCAACTATTTCCTTCACCTTTCGATGCGCATTGAAGTTAACATACCAAATCTGATGCTCCTCTATTTCTCGATATTGTTCTGTTTTTTGTTTCTCTTTGGCTTTTTTTATCTTTCTTCTGACGATGGTATGTATTCTTTTATATTCTTGGAGATTTTCTTTGTTTTTTTTTTCTGAAGTTCAAGTATTTCGTCGGTTATCCACGATTTCTGGTTCTCTGTATCTTTCTTCAGGTGTTGTTTATTTATTTCTCTCACTGTTTCTTGTATGATGTTCAGACTTTCCTCTATAGTTTCTGCATTTCTACATATTAACTTACTGCAAAAAAACTTAAGATAATAATTATTAGCAAAATAATAGAAGGGAGTTTTTCAAATAATTTAACAATTAGTTAATAAAAGAAAAATCGAATGGTTTATGAAATAATGTAAGACCTCAATGATTAATATATGTTTTAGTTTACATTCCACAAAGGAAATTATGTGGTTAAATTAAATCAGTACAATAATTATAGGAAAAACCCAACAATAACTTATTGGAACGTGGAAGATACTACGTTACATTTAAAAAAAGTTATTGACAGATACAATAGGTACTCGTGGAATAATTTAATATTGTACACAAAACATTAAATCAAAATCATTCTATTAGTAAAGAGGAATGAAAGTTATCGTGGTACTGTTTATATAATAGTACAACTGTAGCAAACCTTAACATCTTGTTTAGCCAACATATAGGAATTTATTTTAATCAATTGCAAAAAGTAGGGGTCAGCTTTTCACTAAATATCGCATTTATATTGAGTTGCGAGAATAGAAACAATAGAAAATATACTAAAAACATATGTCCACTACACCTAATACTCTGTGGCAAAGTTACTTGAATCTGATGCTAAAACGCAGATAAAATAATCGATATTGATATTTTACAAGAAAAAGTCAACAAAGATTATTTATATTGTTCTGAAGCTATTTTCTTCTGGCATTGTAAATAAATTACTATTAAACTGGGAATAAGCCACAATTAAAGATAAAAATACGTTTATTGACGTTTCAATTTCCACTTCGGAAATCGTTCTCAAAATACAAACAGTAAATTAAACAAATTTTGTTTTTTGTTACATAGTGAAAAATTCTTCTAATAATTTAATTTTATCTGACTCATTTATATTGACAATTCAGACATAAATTATGCATTTTAAAGTAGACGACTTTAAAATGATATTGCCAATATTGTTGAGTTGCGCTCCTGGGACGACTTTACTTATAAGATAGTTCATTCGATTACATGAAATCAACTTTAACTTGAGAATATCCGTCAGAAAAAAATCATAACATGTAATTCGTCTTTAAAAAGACAAACACATGACATGATGACAGTCAAATTCTCCTGTTAGTGATTCCATAGTAAATTATGAGGGAAAACCAGGAAAAAACCTCATAATACTATCCCGACATTGTAAGTATTTGTTCGTGAATTTAGTTTACCTTCAACAAACATCAAAATTCTGATTTTATATGTTACGTTATTTAAAAAACATAAATGATGTATCCTCTATATGTTACTGATTTACTAATACTGGTATTTTCTTATTAATAACTTCCTCTTTCAATATTGGTAACCAGATCCTAATACATTCTGCCGAGGAATTTGCGACACAATTGGCCTCATTTAGCATAATTAGAGCCGCTTCTTTGATTTTTCTTTTTTTACTATCCGTTTCTTTTAGGACTACATTTGAATTATTCCATTGAACCCTATGTTCATTATCCCATGCGTGTTTACAGATTTGAGATCTATCAAATTCTTTATTTTTAATATAAAAAATGACGACTCCATAATCATACTACCAGCAGACAAGGGGAATGCAACTGTGCATAAGGTAATAAACGGACCTTATACAAAATTAACAAAAGATCCAACAAAGTCTTTGGAAAACAAAATATATAGAACTTTATTCAAGTTTAAAGATGTTTTAACAAGTTATCAGAGAGGATTAATTACACCTCATTACAGTAAGACTCCTCATTTTTATGGAGTACCAAAAATTCATAAAACGAATATACCGGATAGTAAACGGATAGTAAAAAAAGAAAAATCAAAGAAGCGGCTCTAATTATGCTAAATGAGGCCAATTGTGTCGCAAATTCCTCGGCAGAATGTAGTAGGATCTGGTTACCAATATTGAAAGAGGAAGTTATTAATAAGAAAATACCAGTATTAGTAAATCAGTAACATATAGAGGATACATCATTTATGTTTTTTAAATAACGTAACATATAAAATCAGAATTTTGATGTTTGTTGAAGGTAAACTAAATTCACGAACAAATACTTACAATGTCGGGATAGTATTATGAGGTTTTTTCCTGGTTTTCCCTCATAATTTACTATGGAATCACTAACAGGAGAATTTGACTGTCATCATGTCATGTGTTTGTCTTTTTAAAGACGAATTACATGTTATGATTTTTTTCTGACGGATATTCTCAAGTTAAAGTTGATTTCATGTAATCGAATGAACTATCTTATAAGTAAAGTCGTCCCAGGAGCGCAACTCAACAATATTGGCAATATCATTTTAAAGTCGTCTACTTTAAAATGCATAATGTATGTCTGAATTGTCAATATAAATGAGTCAGATAAAATTAAATTATTAAAAGAATTTTTCACTATGTAACAAAAAACAAAATTTGTTTAATTTACTGTTTGTATTTTGAGAACGATTTCCGAAGTGGAAATTGAAACGTCAATAAACGTATTTTTATCTTTAATTGTGGCTTATTCCCAGTTTAATAGTAATTAAAGATTATTTATGTATTATTTAAATTTCCTATCTATTTAACCAATATATAAAGCAGTTAGTAAATACAATGTAGTGTTGAGTAAATCGTTCATTTTACAAGGACCGAATAAATCAGTGACCGAATCTGAAAATATTCGAATCATCTTAATCGTTCGTTCGTTTCAATACTTTTTGTTGCCGTTTAACAAAAATAACAAGTAACCGATTAATTAAGCTAAATCGACTGAAAACCGGTAGTGTTGCTTACAGTATTTCATATATGTGTATTCACCTTTATTGACCTTCATACGTTTAGTGCAAGTAGGGCTTAAATTCTTAAAAAATATTCGAGAAGCTAGAGTTTTTAGGTTCTTAGTGTAACTCATAATTTAATAATTATAGTGAGAAATCTATCTAAAACTTATCAAAACAGCTAAAAAAATGTCGCCAGGAAAACTCTAAAAATGTTGCAATAGAAACTTGATCCATAATAAACGATCTTCGAAATAAAACTAACACAGCTTAATCAGTTTTTCTTCTAAACCCTGAAAATCCAAATGAATACTTCGTTAATGTGAGTAAAAATATAACATCAACTATTTTGCCACAACAAGATCCTAGTTCCTATCTCCCCAATTCGAACTGGTCTCGGATTCATTATTTATAAAACCAGTTTATAAATCTGAACTCATCCAAATAATTAGTAATATCAAAAATAAATCTTCCTGTAGTACAAATCCATAAAAAATTTCTTAAATCTCCCAAAAAATATGTTGGAAGTGCTGGTCTCACCAATTAACGATTTCTTTGAAAAACGTATATTTTCAGAGTGCCTCAAGACAGATATTATTATTCCTCTTTATAAGAGTAGTGAAACAACACTAGAGACCTACTGCCTTACTACCTCCTATTCAAAATTATTGAGACTTATAAAAGCTCGACTTACGTAATTTCTCGTTGAAAACATTTTATCACAAAGTCAGTTCGGCTTTTTATCTAATAAATGTAGCAGTGATGCTATGTTTTCTGTACTACATCAATTCCATAAAGATAAAGTAATAAATAATAATCTTTACACTGACACTATTTTATGTTTATCAAACCTTTTGATTGTATAATTCACGACATTTTCATAAAAAAAAAAACTAAATCTCTACGGCATTCGAGGTATTTTTTGAATTGATTTCAATATTACTTAATAAATAGGAAACAACTAGTTAGAGCAAATGATACTGATTCTACTCACAAAATCATTGTATGTGGGGTACCACAAGGTTTAGCATTTCTCCTCTAGTTTTTCTTATCTTTATAAATGACATCACGAACTTAAAAATCGATGAAGTTTTTCTTTTTGCCGATGACACCAGTATCATCTGAAGGAGCTCTAATATTGCAACTCTTCTTGCAACTATAACTTCTAATCTACTTAAAATAAAAACCTGATCTGACTCTAATTTACTCTCTTTTAACGTGGATAAGACAGTAGCATTCTCCTATAAAGGAGCTCTTCAACCCTTGCCTCTTATTAACAGCCAGATCAGTATCGTCGATTCTGAGAGCAACCTTAAATGTGTAACCTCGGAAACCTTTTTCAGAATGGCGCTAGAAATGTCACCAATGGAGAAACTGCGGACGGCAGCCATATGGTTGATGGAGAGCAAGTCGTGGGTTCGAAACTAGCTTTTGGAACCGGGAATGGATTCAACGGACGAAATAAGTAAAGATAGGACAAGATAAGATATATTAAAGAAGATACGGAAATAACAAAAAGATAGATGGGTAAAAATACCAAAGATAAGATAAGATAGAAACAGGGCGCCATTTATCATTTTGGGGTTTAAGAAGAAACCTTAGAAAAGAAAAGAGATAAGGACAGATATTTAGGTTCTGAGAATAAATTCAAGAAAGATATCAACAGTTAATGGTTAAATAAATTTGGTTAACACTCTACATAAACAAATAATAAATATATTAGGTGGACTCCGTCCACCTACTTACCTACGAAACTTAATCAGCCTGATCTTTCTTCTGGTCGAAGGTATAATAATAATTTATTAAAATAAGCAAATATTCAGAGGTATTGTTATATCAGGAAACTTGTTAGGAGTCGACAAATAAAATTCATATATAAAACAAAAACAATGTAGTCAACAAAACAATTATATAGGCAGCTGAATGTACACAGAAGTATTAAAAAATGCACCATCAATTGATCAATGGTTGTATACATATATAAATGAATAGTATGATAATTAGGAAATACCTTTACAAATACAATCTAATGAAATCATACACAAATTAAATATAATGGATTACGATAACTTACAGTAATTCTCGATGACTGCTACACTGCACTAAAGCTATTATAATACTTTAATTGTATTAAGCACTGAAGTTATTTAAATTAAAAGGTACTTTATACGGTCATTTAAGCAAGCGTCCTCCCTAAAGGATCGTCCAGCCAGAAGTAAAGTGGCTCCTCTAAAAATTTCACAAGCTCCCCCAAAGAAGGGTGGGGTAACTTCCACTTAAAAATGACAGGCTAGACAGTATGTATTCTAAGAAGGTAAGATTCTAACGAATAATCGAGAGGTTCGTTGTAATTACGGTACTAGTAATATGGAACCTGAGGAGAATAAAATCTTCTGAATTTTTACAGAAAATTGCTATAAACGTGCTTTCGACGATATTTAACAAATCTATAAAAAGGAACCCGCTTGAAAACCGGAAAAGGATTAACTAAGGATTAAACAAACCGGCGTCTTTAAATAATTAGACTCTTCCGTAATTTGAAAATTCCCGTGGTATTTCGGTAGGTCCCAATAAAATTTAACAACCTATTTGCGAATACGACCATGGGCGTATCAGCAACGGCGGTATAAGAATTAAAAATTATATATTATTTTAATTATATAAAAAAATGTTACAAATGGTCTCTCTTCATATTGATTTGTCAGGTAAGAAACTAGCCTCAGCCTGCTATGCAATAAGATCTGTTTCGAAGAAAATCAATTTAGCATCTTCCAAAATAACATATTTTTCTTTGTCCAAGTCTTATCTTCAATATGGGGTTCCATTTTGGGGTTCTAGTACAGCTGCCCAATCTGATGTTATTTTTAAATTACAAAAAAGAGTAATCTTTTTGGCATCAGTAGAATAACACATTCTGAAGTTACTTAAAAATATCACTGCATTTTAATTCTTCCCTCCTTGTATATTTTCGAACCTATTTCCTTAATTCGTAAATACCTACATGTTTTAAAGTAAGACCTAACCATGACTGCTCCACCAGAAATTCAAGCTTTGATGTGTATTTACCAATCCCGTCCACTGAGTTAGTAAAGAAATCTATATTATATTCGGCAAAAAAATTATACAACTAACTCCCTTTACAACCTAAATCTACAACTTCTATTGTATCTACAACCTATCTATCTGAAAGACCGTATGATTGAGTGGAAGGGTTTCTTAACAAATATCTAAGAAATTACAGTAAGTCTTGGTACAAGCAACTAATGTATTTAATATATATTTAGGTATCCCATGCAGCAACTTAAACTTGACATTTTGTAAGCTTTGTCCATAAAATTGTACAATTTTCAGTGACAATAAAGCATATTTCTATTCAGTTCTATTCTATCAACTACTTTCATATAATTATAGTAATTATTCCGACTCCTGTGCTAACTTAAATGGGTTCTTCGAATACCACAAATCTTACAAATTCGACTTATTCGATTAACATTTTTATATGACACTTATTTATATCCTTTTAAAAAAAACAATGTAATCCATTCTTAGAAGTGATCTGAGATATAAATTTATTCTACTTGATTGTCCTTGAAAACAATAACATTTAGTCATTTAGCGGTCATGTTTACTATCTACTAATTCCGACTTACATATTTTAGTGACAACTATCGTCGACAACAAACACAAATAATACAATCGGAACAATAATCCTCATTAAGATTACCAAACAAACGATTTAAATACCATTAAGTGGGTACCCACTAATAGTACCTGATAAAAATTACACTACACATAATGTAGACGATAATATTAAGTCTAATTGAAAAGGGAATTAGTCGCTGCAGGTAAATTTTCTTAGAAGTAGATGAATCATTGTAAATATAAACTGTTATATTTTTGACACAACTTTTGGATGAGTTATAAGGATCGCTATAAGAATATCAGAGAAGATCGCTGAGAATTAAATATCAGAAAACGATAACATCGAGGAAAGCTCTGCAGCAACAAAATCGCTTGGAGAGAGGAAAGTAACGAACACTAACATATAAAAAAACCCCATGGTTTAGAGAGAAAGTGGAGACAAATTGTAAAAAAAAGAAGAAGAAAAAAAACAACACAGTAAAAGTAGAAGAACTAACCGACCCTATTAAAGCTGGCAATGCGATAAGATAGGGAGATTCCCTCACCCTATCTCCCCAAGATGATTAATAACATATGCTGAAACAATTTAATATAACCGTCAGAAAATTTAACATCTTAAATTCTTCAAAAAAGACTAAATGCATGGTTTCAACAGCAAATTTACTAAGATGTAAATTGGAGCTAGAAGGTTAGATAATAGAACAAGTGATGTAGTTAAAATTTTTTTAAAACCCTAATACTATTTTATTTTTAATTCAGTTTCAAGAAATTTTAATTTTATAGAAAAACCTAAACTAACCTTGTACAATATTTCATGTTATTTCATCAAAAAAGTAATGATTGTTATATTTACAATCAATTGTGATGAAAAAAGAAGTCATAATGTATTTAACACATTCACATTCATGATTAGAAGTCATAATGTTGATAAAATATTACAAAAACAATAATTTTCAAAATGTTGCTTTTACGCAACGTTGAGAACTAATGGGTTAATTGCTTCTCTGAAAAGCATTACGAAAATTTACCTCACCCTTTGGACGAACTTGTACACCTCAATTTTAGAGGCTTGGACGAAAATGTTATACCTTCTTTTATGATACTCATTATTTTGGACGAAAGTAAATCGAAAGTAAAATTTATAATTTAATTTATATTGGAATCAAACTGCCAAGGTAAGAGTTGACAGCCAGTACACCGAAAATATCAAAATAAAGAGAGGAGTCCGCCAGGGTTGCGTGCTGTCCCCACTACTTTTCAATGTCTACAGTGAAGCGGTATTTCAAGAAGCGCTCTCAGACTCAATAGAAGGTATATCTATCAATGGAGAAGTTTTGAATAACTTACGTTTTGCAGACGATACAGTGATAATTACGGATAACAACAATGATTTACATAACGTAATGCAACGCCTTAATGAACGCTGTCATGAGTACGGACTGAAGATAAATTTAAAGAAAACTAAATGCATGATCATGACTAAATCTGCACATGCAAATATCCAATTGACTATTGAAGATACTGCAATTGAGGGTGTTAATAACTATAAATACTTAGGAACATGGATAACATCAGATGTAGACCAAACCAAAGAAATTAAGACACGTATTGAAATAGCACGTACATCATTTATTAAACTTAAAAAGTTTCTTTGTTGTCGGGATATAAGGTTAGAACTACGCCTGAGAATGCTTCGATGTTACGTGTTCTCTACTCTTCCTTATGGTCTGGAAGCTTGGACACTAAAACAAGTTCATCTGAATAAGTTGGCCACCTTTGAATTTTGGTGTTACAGAAGAATCCTACGAATATCATGGACTCAAAGAATGTCAAACATGGAAGTAACTAGAAGGATAGGAAATGAGGCGGAAATAATATTAACTATTAAAAGACGAAAACTTGAGTACTTGGGACATGTGATGAGAGGGCAAAAATACGCATTATTACAACTTATTATGCAGGGCAAAATCCGAGGAAAGCGAAATGTGGGAAGACGAAGAATATCCTGGCTTAAGAACTTGAGGGAATGGTTTGAATGCAGTAGTGCAGAACTTTTTAGAGCGGCAGTCAACAGAGTCCGCATAGCCATGATGATTTCCAACCTTCGATAGAAGATGGAACTTAAAGAAGAAGAATAATCGCCAGTTAAAATATCTAGACATCACATTATCTAGCTTGAAACTGAAGTGTAAGATCAAGTGAATTGAGCAGTTGTTACCAAAGACCATGGAAACATAATAAATGATTAAAGATATATTGGCAAATATGTCACTGTACTGAATAAATTTGTCACTTATAGTGACCATCTATTGATAGAATGGTACCATCATATTCTTATTGATATCATATTTATTTTTGTATTGTCAGAATTGAAATAAAACACTACAAATTAACTAAAACGTAGAAGTTATTTTTATTGACGTCATATTTAGAATTTTTCTAACCAGTATTTGAAAGCGTTTGGTTTACAAATTTATTCGCAAAATGTTCTAAGAATCGTTAACATACGGGTTTTTAAATTCAGAACGATATCAAGGAGAAAGTTATTTGTCACCGGGTGAATGTAAGCTATCTGGATTATTTAAGGCGTTGCTAGACAAATCTAAGTAGTTTTTGGGGTTATAGTGAACATAAGGATACCCTCTCTTGTTGAAATAATAAAGAGAAGAACACCTTGTTTAATTTTATTCAAATATAGTATTCTTTCATTATTAGGTATCTTTGGAAGATCTTTTTACATGAGTACCTAATGATTTGACTTTGAGCCATTTTGTTAGCAAATGTACGCATGTTCAAATTCTGTCATGTCTTTGTTATATTAATGTGCAAAGAATTGTATTATGTACATATTAACTAATTATTTATGTAATGTAAATAATTGTTTATTACAACTATAAAATTTCCTCTGAAAATTACTGCTTGTAAAAAACCCACAACCCTCTAAAGTATTCTCAGTAACAGTTCAAACAATTCCAGTTAGTGATTATTATGCCTATAGATAAAGATTATGACTGAACATGAATAAACTTTGAAAATTAAGGCAATTATATCGGTTGTCTTAACACTCAAATTAATTTAAATTGTACTAAATTTAAACCTATTTTTAAAAACTTTATTGCAGCTTCACCTCGTAGTGGGCCCAGCTCGGCTGTTTAGAATTCCTGCACTGAGTATATCCAATAAGAATTTATTAATTTCATGCTTTGATCAACACTACTATTGTATTCTTTAACAATTTACACAACTAGCTTGCTCAGGTTCAATTGATCTACAGTTGGAGTTAATTTCACTCTTCAAACATATTAGTTACATATTAGTTTTACAGTTCTCCCATTGGTTGGGGGTTTAACTAAACTACTTGAATTATACCCCATTTATACGCTACTTTCAATTTTGTTTTAATTTTATTTTTAAATTTAATAGTCAGTTTTCTTCTCTTTTTTACAGTATTGACAGTGCCTGGTAGACCATTTTATTGTAGTCAACCACGCACTGTCCAATAGATCGTTTAGTTTATTTCTTTCAATCACACTTTATGTACACTTCATTTACTCTCAAACTTACAACCTTATTATTACAGACGGGTGTGAGTGTGAGATCTGGATTATGCAATCTAGTTAAATCAAAATATTCTATATGTCACATTTCATAAGCTGATTTTCTATAGTAGTTTTAGTTGGACCTTTGGTCAATGTCAGTTTACTTACACAGAATTTTAATATGTGCAGATCACATATCCATGACTGTGACTGCCCATCAAAGCTGTCATATGTCACATGTCATCTTAGCATTTCCGTTAAACACCATTCTCTCTCCTGTTACCGCCAAAGAATGTAGAGCGTAAAAATCTTTTAACTAATTTTAAACTGTTTGTTCTTGTTTTAGTGTATTGTTTGTACAATTTTATGTTAACATTCATGTTCATTACATTCTACGCTTGCTGGATAGCCCATATTTGACGAAGTAAGTCTAAAACGTTAATCACAAAAAACTTTTATCATCCATTAACTTCGAGATTTTATCGAAGTTAATTAATTTCCTTCATCTAAAAAACGTTTTTTTGGCTTATTTCAGATGCCCCTAAAGATGCTATATTAAGCGAAAGTACTTGGGCAAGATTTGATTAAACTTGTGTTCGATATAATTGCCTTCATTTTCAAAGTTCATTTATTCGAGGATTCAACCTCATATCAATTATTAATTGAACATGAATATTTAAAAAGATTATTCGAAGAAAAAATACCGAAATAAAAAAATAATAAACCTAATATGAAAGAATCCTTAGAAAGACTACTCAAATGATGTTATGAAACCTAGATATCACGATCTTACAGCTCTGATCACATAATATTCATCATATTATTGTTAATAATTATATGAACAATGGTAATTTATTTTTTGCTTGTGTACGAGTTCTGTGATGTGATGGATTTTATCAATAAGGTTCTTTAGTTTATTTCTCTAGGATATTCGTCTTCTCCTTGTGCTTCTTTTACATTACTCCTTTTCTATTCTAGAAAGAACTACTTGCCATTTATATCTAAAAGTGTATTCTGCAGTCATATTCAAACCTGTTTTGTTCTTTTTGGAGCTCATCAGATGTTGATAATTGAAGAAAATCTAAAATATAGAAGGCATACATTCTTGTTTCTGAAAGATTTGGCGTAATACAAATTTTAGCAGTTTATACATAGATGACACTGAATTTTGAATTTTTTATCTATAGCAGAAGCCACAGTTAAAATGCAGTGTTAGTCTTACGGCGCGCAGCGATGCTAATCATGACGGCACAGAGGTAGGTGTGTGGTAGTTTGGCGATAGACTGAAAAATCAGGACCGTGCGCGCTTCGTTTCAAAATCTTAATCACTAATTTAACTGAGTTAAATAAGAGATTAAACAAAAAAAACAAATTAATTCTATAAAAAATGTCTGTATACATAAAATATCTATACATATATACAGAAAAAATGCAAGTAGTAGTAACTGAAATGTAGTGTACGTACAGTACTAAAAAAACAAGTAAGCATTAAATATGAGATATTTCTCGTTCTTCTTCTTCTAGTTCCATGACCGTTATCGATCGTTGGATATCATGCTGGCTACCATATTCGCTATCGTGACTTTATTGACAGCAGCTCTAAATAACGATGTAGTTGATTTTCCATACCATTGCCTTAGATGTTTTAGCCATGATGTTCTTCTTCTACCAGGACCACGATTACTTTGGATCTTTTCCTGAATGATCAGATCTAAAAGATCATATTTTTCAGGGTGTCTCATAATATGACCGAAGTATTCCAGCTTGCGTTTCTTTATTATATTGACCAGTTGTGTTGTTTGGTTCAGCCGTGTAAGGACCACCTCATTTCTAACTCTGTCGACCCAGCTTATTTTCAGTAGTAGTCTGTATACTCACATCTCAAAGGCTGTCAAGCGTTTAAGCATAGCTTCAGTTAGGGTCCACGCTTCTACTCCATACAGCAGGACAGGAAAGATGTAGCAAGATATCATACGAACTCTAAGGTCAATGCTAAGATCATGACTGCAAAGTACGTTTCTCATTTTTACAAAGGCAGCTCGGGCTTGTTCTATTCGGCTTTTAATTTCTGCGGTTGGATCCCAGCTCTCATTGATATTACTGCCGAGATACACGAGTTTCTCTACTCTGTCCAGTGTGGCATCTCAGACTTTTATACCGTCATCATGTATATAATTTTGTTTGCTAACTATCATATATTTAGTTTTCTTAACGTTGAGTTTTAATCCATACTGATCACAAGTCTGTTTTATTTTGTTTATTAGATTTTGAAGGTCTTCTCCGCAATTGACAAGGACTAAGGTATCGTCGGCATATCTAATATTGTTGACGGTTACTCCATTCACAATAATACCTTCGGTTGTCTCCATTAAGGCTTCCTTAAATATTTCCTCCGAATATAAGTTCAAAAGTAAAGGCGACAATATACAGCCTTGTCTCACTCCTCTTTTTATATTTATTTCATCCGACAGTTCTTGTTTAACCTTTATTCTTGCCACTTGATGCCAGTATAGATTTGTAATTATTTGTAGATCTTATTTCTCGTTAACTTATACTAATCGCAAGTCATATCTTAATCGTCCTCTTCCTTTGAATCATCTCCTATATTAATTACCACCGGTTCAATATCTTCTTGCAAATTGTACACCGCAAACATTTTTTCTTCTATTTTATTGATGTGGTTCATATAATTATGCCACTGTTTTTTAGATACACGTTGTTCAGCTTCTTTTATCAACCGTTCTACCATTTTTTCTTTAATATCGACGTTGTTTGAAGCCACATACATTTTCACTTGACTCCACACGATCTCAATTGGGTTCAACTCTCAATGGTAAGCCAGCAATCTCAAACTGTTAACGCCATATTTTCCCGCAATTGTTTTAATCTTTGATTGGCCAATCCTTGATTTATCTTTTGTTCTACATTTTTTTCGAGAAATCAAATTTCCGAAAGTGGTATGAAGTGTTATCCAAAACGACAACGTTTTCTTTGTCTTTCGGCAAATTTGGAATTAATGTCTTCCCAAACCATTCTTCATATAGATCCCTGTCCATTTCGTTGTGGTAATCAGCGGTTCCCTTCGGAATTTTTCTTTTCAGGACTTTGGGTGTCTCCGCTATTTCACTACTCCACAACTCATACTACTGCCAATCTTACAACACAATCATCCTTTTATGTTGCTGACGGTGACTTGGTTCGCTCTCCTAGTATCTAGCTGGGGGGTATAGCAAAGGTTATGGATGGTGGAATATGTTATGTTAGAAGCAACGAATTGTTATTTATTTTGCTCGACGCAGCATTTTCATGTTGAAGGTAATCAGGTACTGTCATGATTTTATTAAGACAGTCATAGCATCTTTCGAATTCAGTGTCTTATAACCTACTTGAATATGTTGTAAGGCCAAAGTAGAAATTAGTTGAAAATTGAGGACTAAAATTAAATGTTCGTTGGTTCTGTTTCAAGTTTAAGGATTGTTTTGATGGTCAAGATGAAGTCAGATGGGTTAAACAAAAGCATCCTTGCTAAGGCAAGAAATGGCGAATGTAATTGCTAACACATGTTAGTCAGTATATGGGTTAAAGAGTTGATAAAGGAAATGAATCAGGTCTTACAATCTTCAATAAATATATGGATCATTGTTTGAGTATCTTTATTTCCAACTGTCGCGTTTTCCACTCATTGACAAGTTAATTTGTTCTTGATATCTTTCTCAAAGATATATAATAGACCTAATTAAAAAAGTGGCGATTGACTACACAAAAACAACAACAAGTACCAAACAACATCCAGAGAAAAATAAGATTTGCTGAAATAAGAAAACCTCTATAATAAGAAAAAATTAACTCATTAAATAGTAATCAAGATCTAAAAAACAATATCTACATTGTTTTGTTAATGAAATATTGAACAATTTATATTTAATCATGTGGCAAGAAGTAAATATTTGTTAGAAGAAGCAGTAAAATTTTAACAAAATCCAAGAAATTACCCATTTACATATTATTAAACGTTTGTTTTTCAATAAAATATTATATTTATATTTTTATTTGTTTGCAAAAATTACAGTCGGCCGAAGTATCATATAATTTTATCATTAAAAAACAGTAAATTGAATAAATTTATGATAAGTATTCATAAATAGATAATATTTAGTTCCATTTTCGTTATGTGACTAACTTTAAAAAAACTTAATATGTTAATGTATGGGCCTTCTTCTTCTTGTTAGTTCTTAGAAGTTAAGATTTCGATGTCCAAGTTGTTCTCTACTAAAGTTTACATATAGATGGGGTACAGACAGAGGTTAGTGCTGATGTTGATTAATACTTGAAACTACTGGTGACCTCTGCTAATTTAATTCGTACTATCCGCAGATGGATGAAAATGTCGGTACGATGTTGAAATAATTTATATTTGATATTTACTTAATATTTATATCAAGTTATCAAACTGCATCAATAACATCTTCAATTATAACTCTTTTGGTGATGAATAAGTCAGTGAATTTGACAGGTTCAATCAGTAGAAGATCATCTTATCCCTCTTCTCACAACGAGAATCATAAAAGGCTTATCTATGCGACCGAAGCAATATTTTGTTTGAACTGAGAATTACAAATGATACATAGAAACAGAAGTGCATCGTTAAGATTGATTTATAATTAATTAAAAAAACAAGAATAATTTGGTGTCAAGTTTTCATTTTTCGTTTGTGTTTCTTAAACACTCCTGGTACACTGCAATTAAGAAATATATATTTTTTGTATTGTTACATTGCATGTTTACAATCTACTCTATACACAGAGTTAATAGTTTGTAAGTAAATTAACGTGAGTTATGTACCATATCACCGACGGTTCTCTAGGTATTATTGCGGTAGGTCTTCTCTTCAATCTTCAATCTTCTTTTGGCAAGTGGTTGGGTGAATAAATTATTTATCAGTTTGTTATTGTGATCAGTGGTGCGATTTTTGTGATCATTGTGAAGTGTTTGGTTAGATACATACCATGGAGCTTTACTTATCATACGGTATTTTGGATTGGAATGTTTAAAGTATCTTCGTATTTGAAGACTGCAGTCCCATAGTTCTATTTCATATGTCCAAACTATAGTGTATTTTTATGTATGAGAGAGTGATAAAACAATAAATTATGTATGCAAATCCCTAAACTGTTGATACGGGTGACTCAATAAAAAACAGATATTTGTCAACAAGTTTACAGAAGTATATAGGAAAACAATTTTAAATTGAGTAGGACCACCAGGTATAAAGGTTGGAGCAGAATAGAATACAATAGTTGTGAGGGTTACTAATCCCTAAATAAGGTTGCCAGTGTCAGAGTAATGGAGGTTAAAAGGTACTAATGAATTTGCAAGAAATGTAAGATGTTTATTTTATTGGTTATATATAACCAATAAAAGTTTAATAAGTACTTACCTATTTGCAAAATAAAGTTTAATTCTTTAGATAAAATAAAACGTTTTATTTTATCTGAAATGAGTGCATTCCACGAAGTAAGGGTTTCAACAATCAAACATTTAATTCTTTAATTCCAGGAATCTACGACAGTAATTGACTAGATAATTACCTTCTAAACTTATTCCACAGAAAATGTGATAGTGGGTTTTTCCATTTTGTAGGAAGGTCCAAGTGGCGTATTCAAAATTCTTAGCAGTTCACTAAAAGTAGGTACTTCAGTTGCAAGGTGCAGTTTATTGTGTATACTAGTGTTATGGAAAATTTGGAAGTGCCGTGTAAACGCCGAAAAATTGGTCCTTTAACAGTTAATGAAAAAACATTAATATTTAATTGTTTTAAATCATCTACAGACAAACTTTTATGTGAAAGTGTTGATGAGACCGTTGAGTTAGTTAGCAGTACACTTGGTGTTGGGAAATCTACGATTTACAGAGTTATTAAAGAAGAGAAATGTGGTAGTTTTCAAATGCCACGTAATGCTCCAGGGAAACCAAAATTTCAAATAGAATATCATTTTAAAGAAGGACTTTGACGGAAAGTGCATGAATTCTTGTTTAGACAAGAATTTTCAACATTGGATAAAGTTCTTGTCTCAGTTCGAGATGATAAGGATTACCCAGAAATGAGTCGAAGTACGTTATGGAAACTTTTAAAAGAAATAGGCTTCCGCTGGAAAAAGAATCCCAGAAAGTCTATTTTATTAGAAAGAAGCGATATTGTCATATGGAGAAGACATTTTCTAAGAACCATAAAGGAAATGAGAAAACAAAAAAAGAAAAATATTTTATCTTGATGAAACATGGATCAACGAGGGTCATACACCAAATGAATTTTGGCAGGATGAAACTGTTACAAGTCAAAGGCACGCTTTTGTAAATAACTTCTCTACTGGTTTAAAACCCACCATCAGGAAAGGGACGCAGGCTGATAATAGTATACATTGGCAGTTCAGACGGTTTTGTTGAAGGTGGTTTATTAACTTTTGAATCAACTCGTACCGGTGACTACCATGAAGACATGAACGCTGATGTCTTTCAAGAATGGTTCGAACAAATGATAGATCTTCTTCCTAAGAACTGTGTAATAGTAATGGATAATGCAAGTTATCACTCCAGACTTATAGAAGGACTGTCCACAACCAAGTGGTTAAAAAAAAGACTTGCAGAATTGGCTGAGTTCAAAAAATATTACGTACCATCCCGGATCTATAAGAAAGGAACTTTATTCGTTGTGTGCCCTTCATAAAGAAAAATTTTAAAAATACGAAATTGATGAAATTGCCAAAAATCGTGGAATGACAGTACTTAGATCCCCACCATATCATTGTGAATTAAACCCGATGAACTGGTATGGGCACAGATAAAGAGTGAAGTTTCAAGAAAAAATACCACTTTTAAAATTCATGATGTTAAACAGTTGTTTTTGGAGGCCGTAAATAATGTAAAACCTGAAAACTGGGAAAAGGCAGTAAATCACACTATTAAAGAAGAGGAAAAAAATGTGGAAGCTGGACAATATTACTGATAAAATGATCGAGCCAGTTATTATTAATCTTGGTTTTGAAAATTCATCTTCTGAATCTGATTTGGATTTGTAACAAGTAGCTGTAAGTTTTATATTAATATTTTTATTCATCTATTTAACATACCTTAGACGGTTTTAAAAACTCTTTTTCTCTTTTGTAATTTTTAAAAATTAAAAAAAATGTGAATTTTTCAAAACCCTTTTTAATGTAGGCCAGTCAGTTCTAATATAGTGTGTGATAAAAGAGGTCACTTTTGTTTACATACACATAACACTTTATAACACTGAAATAATTCATTTATTTTTTACAATTATTCAAAGTAATTTTTTCAATTAATCTTGAGCACGCCCATGGAGTGGTCGGAGGTACCAGTTAAAATTATGCTAATTACTCTCTCGTTCATAAAAATAAACTATAGTATAAGTATAAGTTTGTACAGAAGCAGTTTATTTTCAAGAGATAACTAGACCTTAGAATTTGTTATTGTCGGTTGTTTAAATTGTTTGTAGCTTTTCATATAGAGTGATCTTCATGTGAGAGGTTAGAAACTTAAAACTGGAAGGAAACTTTTTTTCTTTATGTAATGCTCTATTTAGTCTACGATTTATCCTGTTAAAGTACGTTTTACTTAGTGGATTTCTTGTTTTTTTGCCATACACGCCGAGCTCTTCTTTTTACTGCTACAAGTTAAAGATTACAGAAAACCGTAACTTATAAATACTCCAAATCACTAAGTATATTGCTATAAACTTGGACATCGTGAGTAAAGCCTAATAATCCATACTAGAACATAATATTTTGCTATAGAATATACCATTCCCTCCGCTGAATATTTTAGAGTTCCTTAATTTCCCTGCATAAAAAAACAACAGTTTCGGCCGATAGATCTTGGATGGGTGAAATTTCAATATACGACAGATTAATCAGACTATTAGACCAAATCAATCGAGGCTAAGTATTAGTTCACGTAAAGTATAACAAATGATTAATACAAAGACTCAATTTTTTGCTTGTTTATAAACTTTACACAGTGTTACGTGATAAAATATAAATAAATATTTATAGGTACTCGTATATTATACGACTTATTGGTAAACATGTCAATAAATAAAAATCACATACTCTAGTTTTAAAATTAGTAGAGGACTACGCTTTGAAGCTAGACATGCTAATGGAGATGATTACTCTCAAATAGATTATTTCGTTACAAGAAGATATACATGAATGTAAGAATTGCAAGGTAATAATTAGTGCAACAGAAAGCTAACAACATAAGTTGCTTGTGCTGTAAATCGAAGGAAAAATCAAAATATCGGAAAGAACTACAAAAAATTAAGTGATGGATGTCAAAAAACGGGAGAGAATATCTATTCAGGGCAAAATCGTAGAAAAAAATTATTATAACATGAAAAGTGCTAGTACAATTTTTAGGAATATGACCAGTAACTAAAACGTACTGCTACTTGATACTCGAAGAAAGATGTTTAAGAAAAACGAAAAGTTTTATTTAAAATCCTTTATAAAAAGTATATAATTAAAAAACCCTTTCGGGCTACGCCACAGAACCGTTTTTGGACTAAAAAGTCCATCATCAGTGTATTACTAGGTGTAATGGTAAAACAAATATGTCGCAAAAAAAGTACTAATCCGGATAATGATCGAATGGAACTCAATTATAATGTACGACGTATGTTTTTAGAGGAACAGCAAATTTCTTTGTGTGATCACATCAAAATTTAAAGCAAAATGAGCAACGGATTAACAACCATTCAAGCACGACAGGTAGCAAATGATATGGGGATTAAAAACCATATTCCAGTTTCAGCAAATTATCAAGGATAAAATAGCTAAACTACAATGGTTCCTTTCATATCCGTAACATATTACCTTGTTAAACTGGCAAAGGATAATGTTGTAATCATACCTATTCTTCCTCCTCATTGTAGTAACAAACTGCAACCCCTAATTGTTTCAATTTAAGCTCCCTTTAAATCATATTACAATGCCGCTATATGGTTGCTGAGCCATTCTGGTAAACTTCTTTCAATATACCAGATAGCACAATAAGTAGGAGAGGCACATATCAAAACATTAACACCTACTAATATTCTGTCAGGTTTTAATAAAACAGGATTTTTTTCCCTTAAAAAAGATATTTTTTTGAAGCTGACTTCATTGGAAGTTTTGTGACTGATAGATCAAATAAAAATAAAAAGTAAAATCAACAACCAGAGTCGATAGGAATGTCTATTGTGGTTTCCAATCATTGAAGACACTTAAAAATCAAGTAGTATCCCTACCAAAGACATCTGAAAAACCAATAATGTCTTAAAACTCAAGTCAATGGTACCATCTGCGAATTAAAGTTTTCATCTCACTTCACGAAGTGATAGCACTTCATCTGAGGAGAGTGAAGAACTAAGCAATTATGATGATTTTACTGGCAATGAATTTGAAAATTTACAGTTGGAAGACAATTATGGCATTGATGCTAGTACAATGCTTGGGACATATAATGAGAAATCAAGGCAGACATGAGCTACTCCAATGCATTTTGCAAGGTAAAATTGAAGAAAGAAGGACCCCAGGACGAAGAAGAATATCCTGGCTTGCTGAGAGCATGGTATAAAAAGATCTCAACACAGCTTTTTCGTACAGTAACCAACGAATTCATCATAGTCAGAATGATCGCCAACGTTCGGAACGAACAGGCACCCTAATAAGAAGAATATTGACTAACCTAACCTAACCTAAGAAAAAGAATATTGAGCAAAGAATCATATTGATGACTGGTTAACTCAGTTTGTAGACAAATTTAAAAAATGCTAATGTCAGAAATAAAAATGTATTTTTTGTGTCACTGTGTACTACCATTTTCTAACCTCATAGATATTTTTACAAAAATCTAAGTTCCGGTTCGGTAGATTTAATCCTAAAGATATTCCGACTGTTTAGGTTCGTAAAGGTTTACTCATGGTTCCAATACAGCCGAACAAGTAAAACAATCTTCTTCTTACGGTGCCCTATCCTTAAGGACGTTGGCCATTACATTTGCCCATTTAATCTTATTTGTAGCAGCCATGAATAGTTCTATGGAGGTCATGTTCATCCATTGCCGTAGGTTTTTAAGCCAAGAGTTGCGTCTTCTTCCTGGTCTTTTTTTGCCTGGTCCTGATTATAAGTTCGAACAGTTCATACTTTTGATTTCTTATGATGTGAGCAAAATGTTGTGTTTTCCGTTCTTTTATTATAGGCATAAGCTCTCTTTCCTTATTCATCCTCCATAAGACTTCCGCATTTGTCGTATGGCTCATGTAGGATATTCTGAGCATTTTACGGTAACACCAGAGTTCGAATGCTTGGATTCTTTTTTGTGTTGCTTCTGTCATTGTCCAGGCTTCAACACCATAGAGCAAGGTGGAGAAAACATAGCACTTAAGTATTCTAGTTTTCAATGAGATGCCCAGCTGGCGGTTGCATAGAACTTTTTGCATTTTGTAAAACATTGTACGTGCCTTTTCCAGGCGTATTCTTATCTCTAGTGAGTGGTCCCAAGTTTCATCAAGATTACTTCCAAGGTACGTTGTTCTTGTTACTCTTTCCAGACCTGTTCCGTCGACATTGACCTTCACCCTTCTGTTTTGGTGCTTGCTGACGACCATCGTTTTTGTCTTCTTTGTATTCAATTTCATTCCAAATTCTCTAGAGGCTGTCATTACTCGGTCCATTAAGCGTTGCAGGGCTTCAACATTATCTGCCAGTATGACAGTGTCATCAGCATATCGCAGGTTATTTATACATTGCCCGTTTATAATTATACCATCCGAGGTGCCTTCCAAAGCTTTCTGAAATATCTTCACAGAGTAAACATTGAACAGCAAAGGTGATAGGACACATCTTAAGGGACGTCTTACTCCCTTCTCGATATTGATTTTTTCAGATGTTTCGCTTTTTAGTCTGATTTTAGCCTTTTGTTCTTGGTAGAGGTTTGAAATGATCCTTAAGTCTTTATCGTCGATATTACATGACCTTAAAATATCTATTAGTTTATCATGTTTCCCAGGTCAAACGCCTTTTGAAAGTCTATAAAACACAAGTATACATCAGAATCGACATCTCTACATCTTTCAACTAGCACACGTATTGAAAAAAGTGCTTCTCTTTGTCCGAACCCATTCTTAAAACCAAACTGAGTTTGACCAGTGTGTTCGTCTAGTTTATTGTATACTCTATTGTGTATTACTCGTAGGAAAAGTTTTAATATATGATTCATCAGGCTAATAATCCTATGGTCTTCACATTTCTTGGAGTTTCTCTTCTTTGGTAGTGGTATAAACACCGATGTCAGCCAATCATTTGGTATTATGCCTGTTTCGTATATTTTGTTAAATATATCTTCCATTACTGCGATGTAATAACAATAAAATATAAAAAATGTTAATAGAACGCTGGAAACGATGTCATGTAAATTAAAAAAATTGAGTTACAATGTTACTCAAATAGTTATCGTAATTAAGACAGACTATAAAATAAAAAATCAATCTTCAAATTTTCTAATAAATTATTCATGACTATAACTTAATTTAAACTAATAATATTTATGCAGAGTCAATTTTTTATCTTGTTAAATAATCTTTATCAGTCCGGTTATCGTACTGACACCGCTTGGCGAACATTACGTAAGCTCCCAGTGTACGGTGGCCTTCTCATATTGCGGGACACTGACACCTTCGACACTGACCTCTAGCAACTTTCGATGCTGAGCTAATTTTTTTCCGATCTAAAATTGCAGGCAATATCTTTCAGTTCATTTCTTTTCTCTTGTTGTGGTTATATATCACGGTCAATGTCTAGCTGATAATTTAGTGTGGTGAGTTAGCGGTATCATTGGCGTGCACATTAATTGGTTGGTTTTTTTATTACGATATTTACAAGAAGGTTTTTAGTATAAAATTGTTATTGCATTTTATGCATCAAATGTTAGGAAAAATTTTCAGCGGTTAGTACAATTATTAATAGCAATAATATTAATCTAAAGCTTTAATGAATATTATTGCAAAATTGAATGTCAAACTCACCTGGTTTCCGTGATCCTATAAAAATTAATAATAAAATAAAAAAAATAATAAAAACGTTTATTGTTTTAATGTATGTTTATTTCACACTTAAGATAATATATTTTAACCTAAGATATCAAAGCCTTCTTTTTTGTACTTCTTATGTACCGCCCACTGGTTTAACTAGTTCCTCTCGGACCTTGAATTTTTCTGTGATGAACTTCTTGGCTTCTTTTCCTATAGGTACGTGTTTTCGGCATTGTATCTACTTTCCTTATTGGCTGTCTTTGGCAACCATCCGGCTAGACCCTGGTCATATGGTCGATCAGTCTGTATTTTGATCTGTAAAGCATCTGGATCTGACTCTTGGTCTTTAGGAGTCTTCTTGTGGCTTGGTGAAAGAAGTATCTTGTCCTATTTTCAGCCACCTCCCTTAGTGGTATATACTGAAGCATTTCTTTCATGGTTGCACTTGTTATTCTTTCTACCCATGTTGATCCATCGATGATCCTGTAGCCTGACTTTTCTGTAGCTTCTAGCTTCTTCTTGTTGGTTTCCGAGGTGAAGCTCTATACTGGAACAGCGTACAATATTACCGATCTAACGTAGGCCTGGTAACTGGCTCTTCTTAGACTTCGTTTGTGGACAGGACCTAAAAATATAAGGAAGTATTACTTTATTTGCCATATTTGCTTTAACCTTGATTTTTTGCATGTTCTTTGAGTTTCCTATCGAGATGGACTCTGAGGTTCTTGATCTCTCTCTCATCTCTCTCTCATCTCTCTCTCATCTCTCTCTCATCTCTCTCTCATCTCTCTCTCATCTCTCTCTCTCTCTCTCTCATCTCTCTCTCTCTCTCTCTCTCTCTCTCCCTCTCTCCCTCTCCCCCCCCTCTCTCTCTCCCTCCAATGGCGCTACAGCCCAAATCGAGCCGTGGCCTACTCCAAACTATGCCTTCAACCTTGCCAGTCTTGCGCCGATTGTCCCCAGGTTCTCACGTCTAGCAAATTTTCCGCATCCGCAGCCACTTCATCCTCTCACCTTTTCCGTGGCCTTCCTTTTCGTCTTGCGACGCGACTTGCGTTTCGCTATATAGTGCTCTTTTTTACAATCTTTCAGTCTCCATTCTCACTACATGACCAGCCCATCGAAGTCTCTGAAGTTTTACGAATTCTGAGATCGGTGCCTCTTTGAAGAGTTGGTAAGTTCATGGTTGTATCTGGATCTATACTCCGTTTTCGATAAATGGGTCCAAATATCTTTCTTACTACTATTCTTTCATAGACTTCCAGCTTTCGCTTTGTGTCTTCTGTCATCACCCATGTCTCGCATCCATAACATACTATTGGTCTGATAATAATTTCGTAGACCCTGATTTTCAATCTCCAGTATGTGCTTTTTGAGCGGAACACGTGGGCGAGTGAAAAGTGGACTTTGCTTCCCTTGAATATTGTTCTTTGAATTTCTGGTTCGTCTGTTCCATCCGTGTTTAGTGTAACTTCCAGATATGTGAAACTTTCTGTTTCATACATCTGGACTTTCAATATCGTCAAAACAAAAACAAAAAACAGTTTCCATGTGGTCCTCTGTTTTGGTTTTTTTTGTCTTTCGAATATTTATTTCTAGTTCTTTTCTGCCAATGGTTGTAATTGTGAGTTTATTCCTGCCACCTCTTCTGTTCTGCGAGACATGATGCTAATGTCATCGGCATAGGCGGCAAACTGTATAGTTACTTTCTTGTAACATATTCAAGAGTCAGGTTGAATAGTGTCAGTTCCTCCCACTTGATGCGACTATTTCGGTGCTAAAATCGGATATCTCCTTGACTTGCCTGATTCTGGCACCGTATTGGTTCATCAGATAAATCCTTTGCGTGATCAAATAAACTTAATGAAGATTCATTGGATTTTCCAGATTCCTGCACCAAAATATGCGCAAACTTCAAATTTTGTATGCTGAATGCAATAACTCAATTTCGGTTACAAATGGAGTCCGGTTCTTGCACCAAAGTATTTAATTATTAAAGTTTTCCATTAAATTAAGTTTCCAGACTAAAATTATACAACGTTGTTTAAAGTATATAATATCCTTGCATTAGTCCGTGTTTGATGAAAAATCTTCCAAAAATTAAATTGACCAATTACTTTGTTACTGATTTTATTAATTAAACTGTCTATGTTGTCTTGTACAGTTGTACAGTTCGTTCTTCATCATGGATTCATATGCTGATTTAAAGAAGACGCAAAGGGATGATGTAATACCTCGTTATTAGTATTTCTCTCATTACAAAGATTTTTGATGGATTCATAATGTATTGTTATTCTGTTTTTAATCCTTTTTAGAAACACATTTAAATACAACATCTCAATAGTTCTTATTCTAATTTTTGTGTGGTAAATTTTATAATCCATGACTGATGGTCCATGTCTGATTAAATCAATGATTGTTACTGGTTTTAACTGCTTTTCTGTGTGTCAAGTTTATTGTAAAAACAAATAATATTTATGGTCTCGTAGATATCAGTTATGCAAAACTTTATTTATAATTGATTTAATGTTTTTATAGCGCATACACTGCTGATAGTTACCATTTTTACGTTGTACTCACAAAAAGGACGCGGAAATTATATCTTTACATATAAAAATGTCGTGTCACGATGTTTATCCAAGCTAATATTCAAAAAGCACTAAACTCATTGCAATAAAATTTTGTGAAAGTGTATTTGTTTTATAGTTTATTCGTCTTCCGGGTTTGGACCGTGTCATTTGTGAGTGACCCAAAAGTGGGTTCATCTCGACGTTTCGCTACAATTGTATGTAGCTTCTTCAGGAGAACAAAGAAAAGAAAAAAGAAAACAAAAGAACAGGAAGATGGGTAGTTAGCAACGGTAACTCAGTTACTCAACGCAACCAGAGGCGAATACTAACTACCAAGATGGGCATTTGGTCACAGTAACTCAACTACTCAACGCAGCCAGAGGTGAAAACCAAATGCCAGGACAGGGATTCACGTCCAACAGCTCAGAACACTAACGCGTCGAGAGGCGGGGAGTGAATCCGGATTCGGATTCACTCCCGCCTCTCGACGCGTTAGTGTTCTGAGCTGTTGGACGTGAATCCCTGTCCTGGCATTTGGTTTTCACCTCTGGCTGCGTTGAGTAGTTGAGTTACTGTGACCAAATGCCCATCTTGGTAGTTAGTATTCGCCTCTGGTTGCGTTGAGTAACTGAGTTACCGTTGCTAACTACCCATCTTCCTGTTCTTTTGTTTTCTTTTTTCTTTTCTTTGTTCTCCTGAAGAAGCTACATACAATTGTAGCGAAACGTCGAGATGAACCCACTTTTGGGTCACTCACAAATGACACGGTCCAAACCCGGAAGACGAATAAACTATAATTCTGACTCTGGCCGTGGAAGCCTACGATTTCATGTGTATTTGTTTGTTCAACTTAGGAGATAGGATATTTTTTATCCTTATACTTTACTTTATCGTGTCCGGTCATTCATAAAATTTCGGCCCAGTATCGGGCTACGTCAGTTCCATCTTTGTTGGCGAGCCACAAATCTTTGAGGGTACATCGATGAGGAAATTTTCTGCATGTAAAAGTTTCATATTCTGTATGTATTTACAGTCACAGTTTGATTTTATTGGAGCGACCTCCGTATCCTATTTATAGTTTTCCACATTTTAAAGTCTAGGGACTGACCGGTCCATTGAACCTGGGGAAGAGGAAAACACTCAGGCGGTTCATCCTGCACTGTTTCAAGAAAGCTTTTCCTGAATTTTAGGCGATTTCGTGGTGTTCGAGCTTTATATAGGGCACGCCGCTCGTCCGCGATCTGTTTAATTTTCTCTCTGTGCTCTGCAACGCTGCTTTATATAGATTTAAGAGTGGCGTTGGTTTCATGCACCCCGTTACTGTCCTGAATGTTTCATTTAGCGCAGTATTAATTTGTTTGGTGTGGGCAGATATGCCCCAAACGGGGCACGCATATTCAGCAGTTGAGAAACATAATGCACCGTGCCGTTGTTCTTAAAACGCCAGAACGTGCACCCCATTTACTTTCCGTTAGTTTTCTGAGTATGCTGTTCCTAGTTGTTACTTTCCCTCTCGCTTTTATGTAATGTTGTCTGTAGGTAAGAGACCGGTTCAGAGTTACTTCGAGATATATAGGTTGGTTTTTGTGTTCAAATGTATTACCATTCCATGCAATTTGGAGTGTTGTATTCGTAGTTCTTCCATTCATAAGGAGTTAAGCAGCGACTTGGTTTGCTGTAACCTTGCAAGGTGGTTTATGTTATTTTGGATAACCTCTAAGTTTTTTGGTATTTTGCCTAAGGTCCATGGTATTTTGCTACTATGTGTCATGTTTATTTTTTCCAGGGTCTCAATCCACTTCTCCTGTCTGCGTTGACTTAGCTGTTGGAGTAGTACTGTTCCACAGTCAGTAGTAGTGTTCCGCAGTCAACCGTTTCTTGGCTAAAAGGGTCAGTAGAACAGAGGGTTTCGTATGTTCTCAATAATTATTTTGAGTCGCTGGACATCCTGGGAACATATTGTAGTCTACATCCAAATACATTTATACAAATTTTTCGTAGTTCTCTACTTTTGGTTCAAGACGCAGCAGCTTAGAATCTAGCATGGCTGTATACTTTTGCCAGTTTTGCCTTTTTGAAAATTAAATCTCCTTCTGAATGGAATAGCTTGTGGTCTGATAATTGGAAAGATATTTTATACCAATTCTTCTTTTTCTTCTACCTGTGTTCGTCCACTGCTGGACATAGGCCTCTTCCATTTGCTTCCATCGATTTCTACTTTTGGCAATTCTCATCCACTGCTTGCCCGCGACTTGTTTGATATCGTCTGTCCACCTCTTCTGCGGTCTGCCTACTCCTCGCCTGTCCTCTCTTGGTCTCCAGTTTGTTAATCTTTGTGTCCATTTTTCGGGATTATCTCGGCAATGTGTCCGACCCATTGCCACTTGAGCCTTGCAATACGTTCTGAGACATCAGTAATTTTTGTTCTTTCACGAATGACGTTATTTCGAATCCTGTCTCTCAAACTAATCCCTAGCATGGCCCTCTCCATTGCTCTTTGGGTTGTACTAAGCTGCTCTAAGGTTTTCTTTGTGAAGGCCATGGTCTCCAGTCCATATGTAGTTACAGGCAAGATACATGTGTCATAAACTCTACGTTTTAGACACATTGGTATATCTTTATTCTTCAAAATAAAGCTTAAATTGCTGAAAGCTCCCCAAGACCCGTCTTTTTATTTCGGCTATTTGATTTTCTTTGCCGATTTTAATGGTATGTCCAAGATATATATATATATATATATATATATAATATATATATAAATATATATATAAATATATATATATATATATATATATATATGTATATAATATATATATATATATATGTATATATATATATAATATATATATATATATATATATTGTATATATATATATATATATATATATATATATATATATAAATATATATATATATATATATAGGTCTACATTTTCAAGACTGACGTTGTCAATAACAAGATTAGTTTGTAAATTACTCATTATTTTCGTTTTCTGAAGGTTCATTTGAGACCTATTTACCAATTGATCTATGCTAATTTTTTGGTATGGGGCCATATGCTACTTTGGTACATCGCTCTTCGAGGTTATTGCTTAAAAACAGATATCTGGGTTACATCCTTTTCCAAACTTTCCTCTGAAAAGATGATGGAAGTTTAAGACCATGAATTAACGTAAGACCACTCGTTTCGGCCCATGCTTTTACTATGTCTCCACTTGCGTCCGACTTTGCATAGTCTCAGAGTAAACTGTGACTGTTAAAATCTCTCAGTACAAGCTGATTGGGTTGTGATTGGAAAGTAGTTGGGGGTGAAAATGTAAAAGGCTGGTTTGGAAGCTTGTATGCCGTAGTTATTGTGCATTTTTCGATCTCAGTGGTTATTATCTCTATATCGTGTATATCTGTTGATGCATATTGTATGGTATCCCCGCAATTAGTTTCATACCGGAGACTTTCAGTCTCGTTACAGTTAAGTCTCTGTGGGTTTCCTGGATGCACAATTTTTCCTCACATTTCGTGTTCTTGGAGAATTCTGATAAGATACCTTGTTTGGCTGTAGTGATGCCCTCGATATTTATGCTCGCTATTGTCAGTGTTGGCTCTGATAAAAACCGTTGTGGCTTGATCTTTGCAATTTGATTTGGTTGGGTCCGATGTTGGAAGGATTAACCGTTTACTAGTAGACGTTTCCAGTGAACGCCGTGAATAGTGTTTACTTTGTAGTTGATGTGGCACTATTCATCTCGTGGAGGCTCCTTCCTTGTCCCCCCCCGATAAATTATCCTTATTTTTTAATTGTAAATTTAAAAAGTTTTATACGACTTCACCTGTACATTTTAGTTCATTTGATCCCTTTGTTACTGCATATAAAATATCATAAAATGGCGTTTAATAAACGTCATTGTATGTTTTTATGTTTATAAAACTTTTTTGGTTTTAAAATAATTATTTGAAGTTCTCGAAAAGTCTAATAGGTGATTAAGTATGATGAAAATATAAAGAGAATCGTAGAAAAACTGGTTTTATTTTCTCACACAAACAGTGACAAAACAATAGTAATATTACTTTCTGAGGCGGAGAAGCATGACTTTTCTTGACGCGCCCGATATTACGCGCCGAACGAAGTGAGGCACATAATAGAGGGCAAGTCAAGAAAAGTCGCTTCTCTGCCGAATAAAGTATACTATTTTTTCTTCAAACGTAGCAATTTTCAACCATAAATAGTACAATTCATACGCTATTTTTACTCGAAATTAACTGTGACAACTATCAAAGTCGTCTAGATGTTAGAAATTGAAATAATTAAGTCGTCGATGGGATTTGCGTCTCCCTGGTTACAGTTGTTTGACAGTTGTTTGCAATTATTAAAGACAGCTTATTGTTGTTGCAACCGCAAGCGCAAATTTAGTGCGAAAATGGAAAAAGTAAACGAAATTGAGTCCGCGGCTAATGATGCAGTAGCACGTTTGGGGCTCTCCAAGTCCGGAATAAAGTATCGGTTAGCGTACAAGCACTTCCAAGAGTGGTGCGATACAAGAGGAGTATGGCAAGTTACCGAAGACGTTTTACTGGCATATTTTAATATAATGGAAAATGAAAATAAATGGAAATCTTCTACAATATGGTCACGATACTCTATGATAAAATCCGAGTTAGTTATTAGAAAAAATGTGGATACAAGCAAATTTTTAAAGTTACGTGCCTTTCTGAAAAAAAAAACAAGCGAAGGATATACTGCAAAGAAGTCTAAAGTTTTCACTAAAGACGAGTTTGATGATTTTTTATTTGAAGCGCCAGATAAGTATGCCAGCATGTAGTATACTCTACTAAATTATAAAAATATTTCAGATTGTTTTGTTAATTGGGGTTACTGGCGCCTGTCGATGCGACGAAATGGTAAAAATGAAGACTGTGGACATTGAGGATAAAGAAAATGTAATAATTATCAAAATCTCAGACAGCAATACACGACAAATTAGATCTTTTACGATAATTTTTCAAAACTACATTAAATTGTATAAAAAGTATGCATCACTGTGGCCTAAAAATTTCACAAAAACCGATTTTTTATCAAGTACCAAAATGGAAAGTGTTGCCGAAGCGTCATGGGAATACATTCGATCAGCGCAGTAGCCCAAAAAGTAGCTAGTTATTTAAATTTAAACGATGCAAGCGCATACACGGGTCACTCTTTACGACGAACTTCAGCAACTTTTAATTGATGGAGGCGGAAATCTAGAATGCCTCAAACGACATGGGGGCTAGAAATCAAGCACAGTTGCCAAAGGATATATAGAGGATTCAATAAGAAATAAGAACGATAATGCTCAAAAAATTTTAAACCCTCATGATTCGCCAACATCGGGAATGATTGCTGAAAGTTGTTCTCGACCATCAGTATCATCAATGCGTATCAAGAGTCGGGAACATTTTTGCACGGTTTCAATTTTAAAAATGCCTCATTAACTAATTGTACTTTTAATATTACTATAAATAAAAATGATGTTTAATTGTTGTTAATGACATTTGTATTGTTGCTTTGTGACATGTTTCATATTGTTGGCATGACAACATTTTTCCCTCCGCCGCGCCGTAAAGAAATGGGAAAAAAAACTGCTGCCGGCGAAGACATCAAATTATTTGACGTTTGAAGAACTAATGTTTTATAAGTCTACCTCTACTATAGTGGTAGTTCATTTAAACATAAAGTGACGTTTAACAAACGTCATATCTATTTACTTTTTTCGTTTCGCTGAAACTCGAAAAAATATGATAAAATTTCAAGGAAAATAGTAGAAAAAGCAGTTTTATTTTCCCATACAAATAGTTATAACAGTTATGTGATTTTTACTCAAGAGTAAAATATTTTTGGCAGTATTTGCTTATTTACAATAAAAACGATTTTTTAATATTTTTTCTGCAATAAAGTTAAAAATTTAAGTTTGTGAATTAATTGAATACATGTTAATAATTATAAATTTATTGAAAGAATTCTAAGTACACTTACATTCTAAAATCTACTAAGAATGTTAAAAAATGTTAAAATCCAATTGAGTTGAACTCTATTGGTGGGTTCCGCCACCAAAGCAGTTTGAGAACTGCTGCTCGAATATATTAGAAACACAGTAAAATATTTTTTTCAAAAGATGCTGTAACGTTTTATCATAGTCAAGTAAACTAACCTCTGGTAATATGGCATTGAGTAGTTTGATGTGGGGAGAGATTATAAAGAATTTAGCAGTATCACAGATGATGCGTTATCGGTCGAACTGTCTTCCACTCCACTCTCTGAGGAAATAATTATAACTTGGTAATTTCTGCTGTAGTACAGACGCGACGTCAAGATTAAATAATACAAAAACACGGGCTATAAAACCCGAAAACAATATAAATGACCATGAAATCTAACACTACTTAAAAAAGTTATATTATAATGGGTTAGGTTTATTGACTAAAATTTTCATTCAAAACTTTTAATTTTTTTATCCTCGTTTTTTGTTAAGCTTCGGGATATATTATTTCCGAGAAATGACCGGTCGACACCCTTTATGAATCACTTTATGTAAATTTATTCACAGTTACACCGTTATGCTGTTGATTTATTGCTTACTGTTTATGACTACCAATTATTATCGCAAAATGATCATTTGTTTAATGAATTTTATATAACCACTAACGTCTGGATAAAGCAGACAACAATTAAAAAACACGTAAATCTGATTTAATTAGGCGATTTCTATGTAAAAACTTAAATAAAGCAAAGTGTGTTATCATCGTTTTTTTATTCGTTTGAATGTCTTTGAATGGAAGTGTTCAATTTTCCATGACACTGGTGTATAAATCAGGTTTAATTTGACTGAGTTATGTTATTGGTTTGTTGGTTATCTCAGTGTCCAGGTCACATTATCTCTACGTAAGATGATTAGAATCTCAAATCGCTCGTGCAGAATGCCAAAAGTAAAAGGAGCGGTGGTTCATGTAGCGCCGTCCTGTTAAAATCATATGTCGTTGGTGTCTACATCATCCAATTTGGACCAAAAGAAGTTAATGTTTATCGATCTATAGAGCTCTCCGTTGACGGTAATAGCTGGTTAACGTAGTTCTCAAAGAAATATGGATCAATTACGCCGCCAACCCAAAATCCAAACAAGTGTTGCCCAAAATCGGTATTAATCTTGTTCTTGAGTTTCGCAGGATCAATACCGTCTAATTTTAGCAACAGCAAGACCAAGACTGACAATGCAAGATTTGAGCAAGAACACGAATAAGACTAAGCCTGCGAGACTCTTTCATCTTGCAGTTAGGACTGAGTGTCGTTGAGGTACAAAAAAAGGTGTAACAAGAATGTGGAAAATTGGACTTTGCGCATTGCGAACAAACCATAAACACACATAGCGAATCAAAATATTCATTAAAGGACACTTAAAACATTTGACATGTAGTCAAAGCTCATAATTATAATGTAAAAATAAAATATCGACAACGCAACTGCAAATACCAAGTATGTATGAACTGAGTAGCTGCTACACTTTGATTCAGACAATCAACATTTCCGGTACTTTGCTCACATTTTAAACCTTGGCGTACAAGATATATTTAAGACTTTAGCATTTCACAGTGAAACTGACAGTACCGGACAAGAACAGCAGTGTGAAGCCTATGAAGACGAAACTGAGGAAAATGAAGAATATGAGCCAAATATTGCTGACTCACGTACAGCTATAACAACATTACGTAGTATTTCCAGTAAAATAAAAAGAAATGAGATATTGAAGACGAAGTTTTAGTCTGCTTGTGCAGAAGCTGACGTACCATAAAATCTGAATCCCATATTCCACTGTCCACGAGATTGAATTCCACACAAGACATGATTGAATTTGGTTAAAAAGTGAGAACTGGCATTACCATATTGGATTTTGGAACTGAATGATTTTCAAATCACAGATAATGAATGTCAAATACTTGGAAAAATACATAAGTTTCTAATAAACTTTAAACTTTTGTCAACGAAACTTGGTGGAGAAAAATATGTTACAATTGTGAATAAAAGAGTTTTCAAGCAGATCGAGACAAAATGCCTGAATATTATCAGAAAAGGATTTATTGTATCTCTTTAATTTTAGACCTGTTTTTTTGTTTTGGTGACACTCTTCAACCAAATTTATAGTTCAAGAGTATTATCCAAAGAGTGGTTAACGTCGATTTTTATTTGTCTACCCAAAAAGAAAAACGCAAAAGAGTGCAACGATTACCGCACCATTAGCTTGATGTCTCATGTGCTAAAATTACAACTAAAAGCCATCTATAACCGAATATATCACAAACTGGACATGGACGTTATTGATACACAATTTGGATTTCGCAAAAGCCTGGGAACGTGTGAAGCTCTTTTTTCACTTAATATTCTGATACAAAGATGCCTGGGCGTCAATCAAGATATATACGCTTGTTTTTTTTGACTATAATAAAGCATGCGATAAAGTACGACATAAACAATTAATGAATATCCTGAAATCTAAGAATATTGACTACAACGACCTCAGGATCATATTAAATTTATACTATAAACAACGAGCAAAAGTATGTGTTAACGAACAGCTGTCAGAAGAAATTGAAATTAGATATCGAGTAAGAGAGGGAGGCGTATTTTTGCCAATCCCTTTTAATGCCTACTCCGAACAGATCCTGAAAAACGCTACTGTGATCTTGGCCGAAAATATTGAAGATCTGCAGAGACTGGTGACCAGAAAAGCGGAGTATGTCTAACAATGATTGTCAAGAAGATGAAATTTATGAGAATATCGAAAACTTAAAGAAATAACGAGAATCTTCTAATAAACGGAACCAACGTCGAACAAGTGGGCAAATATGCATATCTGAGAACAATGATTAACTCCACAAATGATTAAATTAAGGAGATCAAAATTAGAATAGAAAAGGCTAGAGCAAATTTCAACAAAATCAGAAGAGTGCTATGTACAAGGGACTTAAAATTTGAACTTTTGAACTATTTGAACTACTTGAAGAGTTTGGTTGGCAAGGTGTTATGTTTTATCGACTTTATTTTATGAAATGAAATCTTAGACCTTGAATGCGACATCAATAAAAAAAGTGGAATCATTCGAGCTGTGGGTGTATAGAAGAATTCTGAAAATATCGTGGACAGAATACGTCACAAACAAAGAAGTTCTGAGAAGGATGAATAAAGAAGTAGAAGTTTTAAATACAATTAAAACAAGAAAATTGGAATATCTCGGACATATTATACGTGGAGAGAAATACACCATACTCCAACTGAATATGCAGGGAAAGATTCAAAGACAGAGAAGCATAGGGAGGCGTAGAATGTCATAACTTTATGGGAGAAACAAATTAAAACAAAAAGTGTGCGCAAATTTAATGAAATTTATAAAAAATATAAAACTCTAAACTTAGTGAATAAATCTCTAGAATCACAAAGAAATGAAAAGAACATATGTAAATATGATGAAGATGAAGACTTTGAGAAACTGTATGCATGCCCCTTGACTTCATCTGGATATTGTCATTAAAGCTTAGTTATTAACGAGTTGGAGGAGTACCTGCCCGTGATAAATTACGCATAAATCACATTGTGGTGGGTCTACCATTGAACATTCAAAATCGTTTGGACAAAGAACGTTTACTACAGAAAACAAAATAAAGGAAGATTTTCAAGTAGGTACTATAAGTGGAACTGGACAAGGCACTTAGCTAGAACATTCTTCTAGGGTGCCTGTCCGTTCCGAACTTTGGCGATCAATATGGCTATGATGATTTTGTTGGTTGCTATACGGAATAGCTGTGTTGAGGACTTTCTATACCATGCTCTTAGGTTAGCTAGCTAGGATGTTCTTCTAAGACCCTTTTTCCTTAAATTTTACCTTGCAAAATGCCTGCCATGTTGGCATTTTGGTTGATGTGTGATTTATCTGGTTTACTTCTTTCATTCTGATTTTCACAAAAGAATATTTGAGTTGAAAATATTAAGAGAAAGCTAAATCTGCACTAAAAGCTCTAAATACCGCCAAAGGCAGCAATATGTTGCATCTGACAACTGAACTCTATTAACAGAAGGAATTGCCTAAAAACACTACACCACTATAATATTGTTCGCTTTATAAAGAGGATTTTAAGTAACATTGGTTGAATATTTACTGGTTTTTATTATTTTTTTACGAATGAAATTATTTTAATGTAAATTTTACTCAACAAAAATTTTATTATGCTCAATTCTGTAAAGTTTTTGTTCCGAAAGTAATAAATTTGCAAACAAATCCATTAAAATATATTTTAATACAGTGTAACAATTTTAAGAATACTTCAATGACCTTCCATATTTAGCAATAACAGTTTTCTCACGCCAAAACATTGTATTATATAATATACGACTGTTTTCGTTACCTGCTTTTCCCCTCTCGCTATTTCCACGTTCCCCTTAACCATATTTTTAAATTCCGACAAATGGCGTAACAGCCAACCATGTGCTTGTCCCCTCTTATGCTAATGTCATCTCTTTTTGTTTCAGGGACGGTGGCGGTGCGGACAACAGCGCAGGCGTCGGCGTCGTCGGGGCCGTCGAAAGACGTGGAGGTGGTGGTGGAGGCGGGGGTGGTGGCGGCGGCGGTGTTGGCGGGGAGAGGGGGAGACGCGCACCTAGTCTGCGCCTAGCCAACGGACGTGTAGCAGCCGCTTCGCAGTCCGAAGAAGAGATTCGAACACCGCCGCCGCATTGCCGCCTCGCCAAGGATGACTCGATTAAGATCAGCATCGAGAATACGAACACGTGCACCGATTCGCTGGTGACGGCCATCGACGACGAAACGTTGTTAATTACGGATTACCTTTCCAACGACATGAATTACAAAGGCAGCGGGAAGGTAGGTTTTAGCTTCAAGTAGCGTTTCCTCTTCTTAGAGTTTGAAAAACAATCTATTAGTCCAATTAGAAGTACCTTTAAATATCGTGTTTATTACGTTCTTTTATTCTAAGAACGTTTAAAAAACTTTTTCAAGAAAACTTATTTTTTATCTTGTAGCTCTTAGAGATGCTGCATTTCATATCTATGAGCCCATGCCTTATTGTTAGATGGTAAAATTGCTTGTAATTTTGGTAATATTATTTTATTGTTTCTTCTACGCTAATTATTCAGTTAGGCAAAGTTTATGTTGCAATTATGTATATTAAGTATGTGTGCTTATCATCATCACTTTTTCATAACTTTAAAATAGAGCATTTCCCAAATCTTCTTCGCCATTCAATCCAATACATTGCCAATGGTTGCCAGTTTGTCGCATCTATTTTTCTAGCATTCTGATCCATAAGATCCTTTTATCCTAATTTTGGCCTACCTGCGTATTTACTTTTCCTGTTTGTGACATAAGGATTTATCTGCGAAGATTGTTTTATTTTTATCGTACTGAAGATATACACCCACGTAGGTCTCGTATTTGATTTCTTTTTGGTATTTTCCAATTCTATCCAATTGTCACAGCTACTTTTTGGTGTCATTACTAACATGACATTAAAAAACCGCTCAGGGCCTTATTTCAGATTATGGTTTCTATTGAGTTGTCCTTTTTGTCTATACTAGCTACGTGCTACAGCCAAATCTATTTTGATTTTAGTTTTTACTACTCTGTCTATTTTACTACGTGCCTAGTTCCACTATATGTGACATAAATATTCATCTGCGATAGTTATCTTATCCTTATGGTGCTGCAGATGTTCTATCCAGGCAGGTCCCTCCCCCTATTTATATTCTGTTTTTTTCGTCCACATGTGAAGATATCTTTCTCCTAACTCTTTGCGAATTTTACCAGCTACTTTTCGAATATCATCAGTACATTTGATTTAAAAACTTCCAAGCTCTTTTTCCAGTCTATGGGTTTTATTCGTTGGTCCTTTTTTATAGGTAATGAGTTTGAACAAGAGCTATGACCTTATAAGTAACAGGTAAACTTGTGTACTAATTCGGCATGACTCATAACTCTTGTCAAAATCGATTACTTTTAATATCCTAGCTAAATATATGTAACTTGGTTTTTTGACTTTTAATTTTACATTCATCCGAAATGGAACATCGATAAGCTTTATTTGAAATGTATTTATTTTGTAAAAATTTAATGTGAGTCTCTTGACTTTTTTGTCTTGACAAAGAAGCTTGATATAATTGCTCAAACATTACTTTTGCATCATTCTTACGATCGGCTATAAGGACGATGTTATCTGCAAATCATAAATGACTGAGCTTCTCTCCATTTATATCGATACGATGCTTGTTCAGATATGCCTTCTTACAAGTATATTCTAAAAGCTTCGTGAATAGCTTTGGAGAGACGGTATCTCTCCTCCTTGCTACCTTGCTGTACTCCTCGCTGTGTACAGAATTTATTTGTTTCTTGTGCAGATAATCTTACGCTAGCTGTGGCATTTTGGTAAATATATTTGATTATGTTAATGTAGCAATGGTCTATTTGGCATTCTGTCAATGTTTTTAACATTTTCTGATGGCTTATGGTATTGAATACTTTTTCGTAGTCGACAAATATCAGTGCCAATGATTTGTTGTATTCTGCAGACTTCTCTATTAGGTTCTTTAACTTATTCCTATTAGGTCCTAAAGTTTTGGGAAAAATTTCACCTGGTTTGATTGAGAAGCAAAATGCGTTTAACAAAGAATGCCATGGAATTGAAATGTCATCAGTTCTTCTTCTTAGGGTGCCTGTCCGTTCCGAACGTTGGCGATCATTCTGGCTATGATGATTTTGTTGGTTGCTATACGAAATAGCTGTGTTGAGGTCTTTCTATACCATGCTCTCAGGTTAGCAAGCCAGGATATTCTTCTTCGTTCTGGGCTCTTTTTCCTTTAATTTTACCCTGCAAAATGCATTGGAGTAGCTTGTATCTGCCTTGATTTCTCATTATATGTCCCAAGTGCTCCAGCTTACGGCTCTTCACAATGTTGATCAAATCCGCGGTTGTATTCATCCTCCGCAGTTCTTCTTCATTGGTGACTTTGTCTGTCCACGGTATCTTCAGGATTCTTCTGTATAATCATAATTCAAACGCCTGAAGTTTTGATAGAGTTTCCGCCTTCAATGTCCACGTTTCTACTCCATACAGAAGCACTGAGTACACGTAACATTTAAGGAGAGTTATCTTTGTTTTCAGGGTGAGGTCATGGCTTCTAAGCACAGAGCTCATAGCCAAGAATGCACTTTTGGCCTTTCCGATGCGATATTTAATCTCTTGCGTATTGTCCCACGACTTATTGATTATAGTTCCCAAGTAATTGTATTGTGAGACACGTTCACTTCTCATTTGGTTCATATACAGATTTGCTCCAGTTATGTTTTGCTTGCTGATGATCACTAGCTTGGTTTTGCTGATGTTTATATCTAGTCCATAGGTTCTACTTGTTTCTGTTATTTTGTTCATTAAGTTTTGCAGCCCTTCTATGGTATTGAAAAACACTATTGTATTGTATACTATTGTAACACTCATCAGTTATTGACATTTAATAAACAAAGCAGAAAATTTTGGTTTGTGCTCTGCAAAATGTCTTATAAAATTGATATTTGTCGAGGTGTTTATAATATGGTTGGGTATGAATGTCGAAACGAGATATTGTTAATATACATCGAGATCAAAACATAAGCAAATCGACAATTTATCGCACAATCAGAGAATGTGAAGAAGGGATACATGTGTTAACTTGCATAAAAGTGGCCGACCGCAGATTTTGAACCATATAAGAGAGGTGAGACTGATTGAAGCAGCTAAGAACAAAATTGGGGTCTCAGAGCGAAAACTGTCCAGAAGATTTCATGTTGGAAAGACTACAGTATACAGGACAATATTTAGTAACAATATTATCTACCGGAAATGAAGAAAAGCTCCAAAATACACAGAGGATCAATTAAAGAGAATTCCGAGATGTTGCAGCGCGTTAAGGCGAGTGCATTTCGTCAACAAGTTGATCGTGATGGGCGATTAAAAATATTTTGTTCTTAGCTGTTTCAATCAGTCTTGCATCTCTTATATAGTTCAAAATCCGCGGTCGGCCACTTTTACGCAAGTTAATACATGGTATCCCTTCTTCACATTCTCTGATTGTGCGATAAATTGTCGATTTGCTTATGTTTTGATTTCGATAAATATTAACAATATCTCGTTTCGACATTCGCCCAATCATATTATAAACACCTCGACGAATATCAATTTTATAAAACATTTTGCAGAGCACAAACCAAAATATTCTGCTTTGTTTATTAAATGTCAATAACTGATAACATTTCAATTTCATGACCTACTTTGTTAAATGCATTTTGCTTCTCAATCAGACCCGGTAAAATTTTTCTCCAAAACTTTAGGACCATACGTTATTACTAGGAAGTGGTCGTCAGTACTGTATCCCGATTTAAATCTAGCTTGTTTTCTAGGCTTATATAAGTCATTATATAAGCGTATAAGTCAAACTTATCGTCCATTTTTTTTTGATAATTTTTGTGAAACGTTAATGTATGTCTGAGAACAAACTGATGGACGGTGGTTTTTTAGACCTGTTATGTCTCCTTGCTTGTTAGTGTTGCTAATTGCAGTTGCTAGTTGCTAATTAGTGGTGTATAATCTAGTTTTTTTGTTGTTTTCTTTCTCTTGTGTGTCCCGGGTACCCACGAGCCTCACAGTTAATCCTCCTTCTCAGTCCTAATCCCTTTTGGGATGTGGTGACAACATCAGGCCTTCACAGTTTTTTTAGGATTTCCATCCATCCTTCTCTGTCCTGGGCTAGTTGTTCGGCTTCATGTAACCCTTTCACAGTTAATACATGGTAGCCTTTCTATAGATTTCTGATTTCTATTTTCATTCAAAAGAGTATTAGTTTTATTTGTAGCATTTGAAAATATTCCTTCTTATTTTTTTTCTGTAGGAAATTTAATTGCGTATCTATGTTAGTGGTTCTCAAACTTTTTTAGTTGCGGCACCCTTGTAGGGCTAAAAATATTTCGAGGCATACCAACCTTTGAAGCGATTTGGGAAACGACAAGAATGAAAAAAATACAATTCTGAGGCTCATTTTAATATAAACTTTACTTCAGATCAATAAAATACAGTACATTTGATATGCAAATATCATTACTTAATGAGATGAATGAAACTGTTTCGATAAAGTTTTCATTATATCCTTTATAATTATGGGAATCTTTGTAAATTTGACCATTAAATCCCTTGATGCTTGAAGTTTGCTTCTGTATTTTGTTTTTAATGTAAGCATATGCCGAGAAAGAAGGGACTTATTTTTCACATCGACTTATGTCTCATTTTTTCTTATATACTCGTGGATAGCCTTGAAAATTTCTTCACTAGTGTCATAACTTTTAAGCTCTTCACACATAAGGAGTTCTTCTTCTATTTTTATCCCGAATGGAAACCTCACAAAGACAAGCAGAACAGCAAGTCAAGTAATGTCGATACTTCCATCAAGCTGTAAACTTTTTAATCTATTTATAAGCTCTTTCTTTACAAAGTGTGAAGTATTTTGACGTAAATTAATAGAAATCACCAAAGAACCAACCAGATGTAAGATGGAAATTGGTGGCATTAGTATTGAACATTCGGTTAGTTCGGTTTAGTTTTATTGGTAGCAGTCAATAGCGACCCAAGGTATGTGAAGTTGTCAACACGTTCAAAGGTATGACTTCCTAAGACTGTTTTTTATTCATTTGCTATCGGATCCTTTGTAACCAACATGTACTTGGTTTTGTCTTGGTTGATGACTAGACCGACCTGTTTCGCCGCTGTTTCCAATTCTAGGAGATATTGCTCAACTTCTCGCTTGCTACGCCCTATTATGTCAATGTCATCAGCATATGCTAAGACTTGTATCAATCTATTGTAAATAGTACCGCCATCCCTAATTCGTGTATCTCGGACTGCCTTTTCTAAGGCAATATTAAATAGGAGGCAAGCCAGAGCATTCCCTTGTCTGAGTCCATCCTTTATCTTAAAGGATCTAGAATTCTCTTCCTGTATTCTAACAGTGGCTTCTAAGTTGGACATTGTCATTCTTGTTAGTTGGATACGTTTCTCTGGTATACCAAACTCATGCATTGATTGGTATAGCACTGTTCTCTTGACACTGTCGTATGCGGTCTTGAAGTCAACGAATCGGTGATGGGTTTCACCTATATAGAATTAAACAAGTAATGGAAATAAAATACCTTGGAATTACACTGTCCGGCTATGGAGACATGGAATAGAAGTGAGAGATCAAGTAGAAAAAGCAAATAGACTTCCAGTATGCCTTAATAACACTATACAGCAAAATAGATACATTAACACTGAGGTGAAGTTAAGAATTTATAAAGCCAGTGTAAGACCAATAATGACATATGCATCAAAAACAAGACCCGACACAGTCACAACACACAGGCTACTGGAAATGCCAGTGATGAGAGTACTGAAAAGAATTACAGGAAATACGCTGAGAGATCAAAAGAGAAGCCAAGACATTAGAAGAAAATGTAACGTACACTGTATAAATCAATGGACACAAAAAAAAGAATTGAATAACCACATAAGCAGAATGGGGGTGACTCGTGTTGTCAAAAGAGCAAGAGATAAGTCACCATTGAGGTGACCAAAAAGAGGAAGAAGAAGATCCTTTTAAAGGCAAAATAGAAGATCGTAAAAGTGTAGAAAGAAAACAGGTTTCTTGTTTAAAAAGCATTCTTGAATGGACCCAGATATCAAATGCAAGACAATTTATTCAATGTGGCAGAAGATAGAGAAGCCTTGGCAAAGATGGTCACCAACGTCGAATATTTCTAATATAAAACGTGAAGAAAAAGGGTTTCAAATTTGCTTATTTATATTCTTCTTCTTAATGTGCTGTTTCCCTACGGAGGTTGGAAATCATAATGGCTATTTTTCTTTTTGAACTTGCTGCTCTAAACAAATCAATCTATCTGCATTGATACCAATCACGTAGGTTCTTCAACCATGAGTTCTTTCTTCGGCAAAAAGATCTTCTTCCTTAAATATGAGTCTCCCTGTATTATGAGTCTCAAAATTTTATATTTTGGTCCCCTCATGACGTGGTCTAGGTATTCCAGTTTTCTGGATTGTATAGTGGTGATTAGTTTTGTTTCTTTATCTACCCTCTCCAGTACTTATTTACTTGTAATTCTATCACTCTATGATATTTTTAAGACTCTCCGGTATAACCAGAAGCTGAAAGCCTCGATTTTTTTTTAAATTGCATTTTTTTAATGTCTAAGTCTCAGCTCTATATAATAATATTGAAAATATATAACAGCGAATGGTACGTAGTCTGATCTCAAAATTTAGATTTTTGCACGTAAGGAGTGGCTTTATTCGGATAAATGCTGGTTTCATTAATTGATTTTATTCAAGTTAAAAACAAGTGGCGATAAAACACATCCCTGTCTAACTCTTCTACAGATCTTCATTTCTTCTGAGTGTTACCCATCAATTTGAACTATGGCACTTTGGTTCCAATATAATATTTGCAGTATATTTATGATTTTACTGTCAATGCGCTTGTTCATAAGTATTGATATTAGTTTTTTATGTCTTACTTTATCGAAGGATTTTTTGTAGTCAACAAAGCACAAGTGTAGATCAACGTTTACATCCCGACATCGGGATATAAACGTAATTTCAATGGAATTTCGGAACCTGAACTGTGTCTCGCTATAATTCTCCTCTAGCCTTTGGTATATTCTCTTATGTATTACTTTCAGCAGTACTTTTAAAGCATGACTCATGAGGCTCAGTGTTCGATAATCAGCGCACTATTTTGCTGCTTATGTTTTAGGGATAGTTATAAATGCTGACTTCAGCCACTCTTGTGGTATTATTGGTGTATCGTACACCGTGTTGAATAAATCTGCCAATACTTTCAAGTTATCCTCTTCCACTAATTTTTATAGTTCTGATATTTAAACAAACCGACCATGGTACAACTATTATAAAACCTTGTTATCTTTCCATTTAAAACGTTTATAAAAACTTTATTTTTTTTTTAAAGTTTCCACAAAGCTAGCAAGAGCAACACAAAAGAAGTAACTGTGCTCCCGTAATATATTTTTGTTAAATTTGTGGTAAAAGCTATATTATTACACTCGACGTTTCAAATAATTTATTCATTTGTACAAGTCCAATACCAAACGTTATTGTACTTTTCTAATCTAAAAGTTCAAAGGCGAGTTACTTTCTTTACTACTTCGGTGCATTTTTATTGTTTCAATTTTATGTTTATTGAGAATATCTACACCGTAGTTTCCGGTAAAGTAATTTTATTGCTTGTATTCTCCTTTTCAAGGCTTCCAACTTTACATTGAGTATATACTGCACTCCAAAATTTATTACGGTCCGTGGTATTGACTGCCTATTTACCTTATTAGGGGGAATGGGGCCCAAAAGAGTCAACAAGGTATTTAAAAAATATTTTAAATATTTTTGATACGCTGATTTCAAAAATGTCTTTCTGTTTTTTTCGTATCTTTCATATTTTTTTTTAAGTCGGTTGTATAGTTTTAATAAAATGTTAGAATAGTTTTGTTCTAAAAAAATTTTCTTGTGGCATTCTAAAGTAATTACTATTTAAATGGGAATAAGCCACAATTAAAAGTTAAAGGTTCGGAAATTGTTCTCACAATATAAAAATTAGTAAATTAAACAAATTTTGTTTTTTTGTTACTTGGTGAAAAAATTCTTTTAATAATTTAATTTCATATGACTCATTTATATTGACAATTCAGAAATACGTTATACATTTTAAAGTAGACGTCTTTAAAATAATATTGAAAATATTGTTGAGTTGCGTTCCTGGGACGACTTTACCTGTAAGATAGTTCATTCGATTACACGAAATAAACTTTAACTTAAGATTATCCGTCAGAAAAAATCATAGAATGTAATTCGTCTTTAAAAAGACAAACACATGCCATGATGACATTGAAACTCTCCTGTTAGTGATTATGTAGTAAATTTTGAGGAAAAAACCAGGAAAAAAACGTTGTATGTTTGTTGTAACATTTATATGTTTGTTATTAAAAAAAAAAAAAAAAACATAAATGATGTATCCTCTATACGTTACTGACTTACTAATACTGGTATTTTCCTTTTAATAAATTACTCTTTGTATGGATAACCAGATCCTACTACATTCTACCAGGAATTTGCGACACAATTGGTCTCATTTAGCATAATTAGAGCCGCTGTTTTGATTTTTCTCTTTTTACCATCCGTTTCTTTAAGGACTATATTAGAATCATTCTATTGAACCTTATGTTTATTATCCCATGCGTGTTTACATACTTGGGACTATTAAATTTTCTATTTTTAAAATAAGATTGATGTTTACTTATTCTAACATTTATAGTCCTTTTCCATCATATTGATAGCACATTATGTATGCAAATCCTCAACAGGTCAAAAAACCATAGGCGTCACCCTATGCTTGTTTTGAAATAAATAAAAAAATTAATATTCATTTTCTTTTAAAAAATCTTCTATAAAATAAGTGTCCACTAATCTCACTATACCTTTTTTGTGCGTAAAAAACGTCGGTATATACACGATTATTGTTAATTATACACGGGTGATTAACGAGAGAATTCAATGTTTCACGAAATAAATTAATGTTAACAGTAATTTAAAGGTGATTATAGTTTTCTATACAAGTTATCGCCTGACACAAAAAGAATACCTTCTTTGAACGATTACCTGGAATTACTAATAAGGCTTCACTAATGATAGTTTAAGTAGTTTTTATGCCACATTACAGCTTATGCCAATAATATAAATTAGAAATTGTTCGCATCTTCCATTTAGTTTGTAGATGTACATTGTTCATGTTTTACCTATCCACGTTTTTGGTGTCGATATTTTGTTATTTGCATTTAAAAATGACGTCAACAACAGGTTTTATCCCGGTTAAGTTTAGTTTTAAAGGTGCCTTCAGCCTACATCAACGCCATTTAAGTAATGTTCGTGAAATCGTTAACATGTGTTCAAATATGACAGGGGTTGGAGAAGCAACAATTTATAGATTCCTTAAAGAAAGAAAAGTAGGACTGTTTCATCTCCCAAGAAGAGTGAAGGGAGTAAACCCTTGGAAATTGAAGAAATACATAAAAACATGATAAGACGCAGCGTCCACTCATTTTTTTAACAAAGAATTTCCAACATTGGACAAAATCCAAACATTAATTAGAGAAAACGAAGAGTTACCAATCATAAGCAACAAGAAATTATGGGGACTATTGAGAGAGATGGGATTTCGTTGGCAAACGAATAGAAGAAAATCTGTTTTAATTGAAAAAGATTACATTGTATGTTGGAGACGAGATTATCTAAGAACTATTAAAAAGTACCGAGAAGGGAAAACAATTTTTTATTTGAACGAGACTTGGCTAAATGAAGGTCATACTGTACCATATCTATGGGTTAATACAAATGTGAAAAGTTCCCGTCAGGCATTCATCGAAGGTGTATCTATTGAAATAAACAATATTCCCGTTGGATAAGGACGCAGACTCATAATAACCCATATTGGAAACAAATACGCTTTTGCCTCAAAATCAATCAAAGATTACCACGAGAAAATGACTGCTGACGTTTTTGAAGAATATTTTGAGCAAATGTTGGATTTAATTCCAAAAAATTCTATCATAGTCATGGATAATGCTAGTTACCATTCAAGACTAGCGGAAAAATTGCCAACAACGGCATGGAAAAAAGGAGAGATAATCGAATGGTTGGATAAACACGCAATTGAGTACAAGGAGAATTCGACAAAAAAGGAATTATTACCTATTGTAAGGCAACATAAAGCAGCTTATAAAAAATATATAATTGATGAAATGACATTAAACCGTGATGTAATAATTATTTTACGTTTACCCCCATACCACTGTGATCCGAATCCGATAGAAAATATATGGTCTCAAGTAAAGGGTGAAGTCGGACGCAACAACAAAACTTTTAAATTAGAAGACTTCAACAATTATTAGAACATTCCTTATCAAAAGTAACTCCAGAAAATTGGAAAAATGCTGTTAGTCATGCTCACAAGGAAGAAAATAAAATGTGGAATTTGGATAATATGACTGATGCAATGCTGGAACCGGTAATAATTAATATTGGAGTTGAAGATTCCTTAGATTCTGAAGAAAGCAGTTAATCTGAAATGGAATTTAATGAAAATAATATTAATTTTTTTACAAATCGGCCCCTATTGCGGCCACAAATTATTTTACATAAAACCAATAAAATAAACATCTTACATTTCTTGCAAATTCATTAGTACCTGTTAATCTCCATCACTTCGACACTGGCAACTTTATTTAGGGACTAGTAACCCTCAAAACTATTGTATTCTATTCTGCTTCAACCTTTATACCTGGTGGTCATACTCAATTTAAAATTGTTTTCCTATATACTTCTGTAAACTTGTTGACAAATATCTGTGTTTCATTGAGTCACCCGAATCAACAGTTTAGGGTTTGCATACATAATGTGCTATCAATATGATGGAAATGGACTATAACGGCCTTGATATTTCACCTAGGTGAAGGAAGAAGAAGTTCAGACTCGAAAATTACTTCCAATCAAAATACTGTTGCATTTAGGTGGTTCGATAACAAGGTCGTAAATATGGCCTCAAATTTTATAGGCTTAGAGCCTACTGATACTGTCAAACGTTGGGATACAAAACAAAAACATATGTACAAGTTAAACGTCCAGCAGTAATTAAATTTTACAATCACAGTATGGACGGCGTGAATAAAAATGATTTCCTTGTATCACTTTATGGAACGTTTATTAAAAGTAAGAAGTGGACTCTACGGGTAATGTTTCACTATTTCAATGTGCCAGTGTGCAGCTCATGGATGGATTATTATCATGACAATCAAAATAAACCTAAAAAGAAGAAAATAGATTTATTGGAATTTACGTTTAATAAAAAATATTTTCAATTTTATTTAGGTGTCCAATTAAAGAAAATATCAACAAAAAATTTTTCCTTTGAAAAAAAAAATCAGGACTGAAAGGGTTAGGTGAAACATCTTGAAATTTTTAACGATGAATATTTGTGATATTATCTTTATTTTCACGTCAAATTAAAGTTTTTTATGCATTTTTAGAAAAGATATTAATAATTTTCAAAGATCGACTTTGATGTTATTTTTGCAATAAGTAAGTAAAAGATTAATAAAAGTTATTTTACAAATCCCCATTTTAAAGAATTTTCAATGCATTTTCAGTAAAATTGTGCCACTTTTCCATATAATTTATCGGTTTTCACCTTTCGTATTTAAAATCAAATAGCGATCTTATATTGGTTATTATATTGTTTATACGTAAAAATGAGATTTAATTGTTTGCATATTTTGTTTATATATTGTTAAATATTGTTATCACCAAATTTATCAAAAGCAGTTGCTAGATACATGTATCAAAGAGTTGTATGGACAAAGACGTGGACCAAAAAAACCAATAAATTCAAAAACATATGCAGAACAATAAATAGTACTATGGACAAGATAAGATAAGAAAAAAAAAATAAAATCGAAATGAATTTTCTATTGTAAATGTTATTAAATAATAGACCAGTATTTACATACAAAAGTGAACATATCTAGTATATCTGTCCCTTACTTTGTTTACAGGTGCACTTCGACGATGTGTCCCTTTACGGCACTCCGAAAGAGGAGCCCGGACCCACACCACTGGGCTCCGCAGAAGCGGGCAAACAAAGTTTTATCAAGAACCAACTGCAGGCCCTCTTTCAACCCACCGACAACAAGTTAGCTATGAAATTGTTCGGCTCAAAAAAGGCTTTAATGAAGGAACGGATCAGGCAAAAGGCTGCAGGTCATTGGGTCATACATCCTTGTTCCAGTTTTCGGTAAGTAACGTCATAATTATTTATTGTAGTGTTATTATTGATAGAAATTTTACCACTATTTACATTACCAGCATTCATAGTAGGTCATCGGCTAAAAAGTTCGTATTATTGTTTATATTCAGCCCTTATCATAGTCCCGGAGGAATCAGTTTTATATTTAAAAGGGTAAAACTAATGAAAATGTTAGTTTTAAAATTTTAAAGACGACAATATATCCTATATGCATAATTTTAATTATTAAAAGCTACATTTACTCATGCCTTAAATTTTAAAATAGTTTTTATCGCTTCCCGAAAAAACTCAAATTTGGACTTGAGACTTCTTCAACCATCACACTCTCCTTCTTCCTATACTGCTTCCTCCTCTTTTCTTTCCCTGTATTATCAGCCTTAACAGTTCGTATAGCTGTCCCCTAATTACGTGTCCCAGATATTGTAACTTTCTTATTTTTATTGTGTTTATTATTTTGCATTCTTTGCCCATTTCTCGCAATACTTCCGTGTTAGTTTTCTTCTAATAGAAGGAAAAATAGAAGGAAAACGGAATCCAGGCCGTAGAAGAATGGTTGCGGAATTTGAGAGAGTGGTTTGGCTGCACCACTAATGAACTCTTTAGGTCAGCCGTAAACAAGGTCAGAATAGCCTTGATGATTTCCAATCTCCGATAGGAGTGGCACAAAAAGAAGAAGAAGTTTTCTTCTGTGTCCATGCTATTCTAAGGATTCTCCTGTAACACCACATTTTAAAGGACTGTAAGTTATTTATGTGTTCTTGCTTCAATGTCCAGCTTTCAAGTCCATATTGCAGTATCCAAAACTCGTAGTATCTCAGTGCTCTTACTCTTAGTTCTAATCTAAGATCTTTGTTGCAGAGAATTGTTTTCATTTTCACAAACGCATTTCTTGCTATTTTCAGGTTCCTAGGTATTTGTATTTATCAACCCTTTCTATCGGTACATTTCCCAAATGTATGTTTGTTGGTATATTTGTTTTCTTTGTTATTATCATGTATTTGGTCTTTTTATATTAATTTTTAGTCCATATTTTTAACAGAAACTGTTTGTTTTGTTTAGTAGTAATTTCAGTTGTTCAGCAGAGCTTGCCATAATCACGGTGTCATCTACATATCTTAAGTTATTAATAGATCTTTCGTTAATTATTATTCCTTCACTTTAAGATAGTAATGCTTCTTCAAAAATGGCTTCACTATATACATTAAATAGTAATGGGGACATAATACATCTCTGCCTAACTCCTCTCCTGGTTTCAATTTCTGGACTGGGTTCGTTATCTATTACGATGTATGCTTTTTGATTCCAGTAGAGATTTTTTATCATTCGTAAGTCCCTGGGTCTATGTTTTTTGTCTTTAGACATGATTTAATAATGAAGTAAAAATAGAAATTTAAAACAGAATAATCTTCAATTCCGTGTTCATATTGTAAGAAAATTTTTGTATACAAAGTTCTGTGGCAAGTTGATTTGATTTCGTGCCATTTCCTCTTCACATACGACTTCCCTTTGGTATTTGAAACTTACGTAGTAATTCATTCCACATCAAATTTAAAACGAAATTCAATTATTTTCACGGATAAAGGTTGAATGCGAGACACTGCACTATATTGAATCTAACATAATTATAAATCCAGAGCATTTCTAACCGGTCCAGCATGCCGTAAATTTGAATATTTTATGCAGAAAAGCGGATTCGCGGTATTTTCCTCTTCATTTATACATTCACATTCACGTCGGTTTTTGTGGGCCAAGGTAACCTCAGTTCAAGGGCGGCGCAAACTACTTCTGTCTGGCGGTTATACGTAGCTGCATCATATATTTTTATTACTCTTTTTCAAGGGTTAAACCTGTAAAGCATGTTCATAGTCATAAAGCGGTCAGAGCGTATGTACTAATAAAAACAGAACTACGTTTGTACTAATACTTTACTCGATGGAAAATAAGTTTGTTAAATATTAATGAACAACTACTCGTATAGTGAGGTAGCTTATTTATTTATTTATAAGCTGTACATTTTTAAAGAAATTGTAGCTGTTCTAAGGAACTTTCCAAGTCCGTTAGCCGTTGCCGTCGAAACTTAACCTACTGATTTTTCCTTTTGTTACATCTGCTTGCAGGTCCTGACAATATCTGGGCTTTTCAACAACTTGCTTCTATTAGTATCTCCAGTCTCTGTCCAATTCTTTATTTACAGTGTTTTTAAAAAGTTGGGTGTTGGGAAAGAAAAGAGGGAATAAGAATTGGTGGAGAAATCATAAACACCATGAGATTTGCAGATGACACGGTAATTATGGCTGAGAGTATAGAAGATCTACAAACTTTACTAGATGCAATAAATAGTGAATGCATTCAAATGGGACTTAACATCAACACAGATAAGACCAAATTTATGATAGTATCAAGGAGTCCAAAAAATAATGAACAACTAACTCTTGGTGAACACCAAATAGAGAGAGTGACAAAATATAAATATCTGGGAGCTTACATCAACACAGAATTAGATCCAGACCAAGAGATCCGGGTACGAATAGAAATGGCAAGGGCAGCGTTCTTAAAATTCAAACAATTGTTCTGTGACAAAAATCTGAATATTGCGCTGAGACTGAGGTTTGTTGAATGTTACGTCTGGTCGCAATTATTGTACGGGGTAGAAACATGGACACTAAAAGCGCAAATAGTTAAAAAGATTGAAGCCTTTGAACTTTGGATATACCGGAGAATGTTGAGAATCCCATGGACTGCCAGGGTCACCAATGAGGAAGTGCTGAAAAGAATGGGTCGAGTCAAAAAATTGTTGAGAACGATAAAAGTACGCAAGACTGCATACCTTGGACACATACTAAAAAATAATAAATATAGTCTTCTGCCGGTCATCATGCAGGGTAGAGTCGATGGCAAAAAGGGAATAGGTAGAAAGAGGAAGTCATGGCTGCGAAATATTCGAGACTGGACAAACATGACTGTAGACGAATTATTCTACGTTGCAAAATACAGAGAAGCTTTTAAAAATGTGGTCGCCAACCTCCGTTAATGGGGACGGCATAGGAAGAAGTAGAAGTGTTTTTAAATATCTTTTAATTTGGTACTGCCGACTTATATTGGGTCTCCCTTTTTTAATTTTTTTCTGGTGTCCACTCCGTTAATATTCTTTGAGGTACATTTTTTGCTTTTCCAAATATATGTCCGTACCAGCTTTCTTTTCGTCTTTTATGAGAGGGGAGTGGTCCAAATATTGTAAACATACCTCGGTCCTAAAAGGTGGGAAGAACCACCTTCTAGCTTCGGTTATGCAGGATTCGAGACCGCAGATCGCAGGGATTGTTCGGTCACTGTCGTCGTCAACCTACCTAGGTAGGCCGGAGACCTACCTGTTAAAAAAACATCCTCCTCAACCGTAAATTAACTTCTGGGCCGCCCTGATTGGAACGCAATATTGGCACGGCATTCACTCTCTTACACACTCTTTTATACCACAACTTTTCTCTCTGACAGATAGTCCCAGACCAAATTATTTAAGTAACTTCTACGCTTTCTCTTTCGTAAAGCCTTTGTTACCTCTTTTTATTTTAAATTATTAAAATCATTCTGGACGTCAAACAAGAGTAGGATCACTTACCTCTGGCTAACCCCGCATTTCATCACCGCATCCACCGTGCTTCTGTTCTTTTTGAAACCGTAATGCTTGGCTGACAGCCCACCTAACTCTTCAATGGCTGTGTATATTCCTCCTCTTAGAATTCTCTCTTATAATTTACGTATGCAAGACAGAAAGCAAACAGGTCGATACTTATCTTCCCCCTTTGGGAGTAGCACGAGCCTAGAGATTTTCCAATTTGCCGGAAATCGTTGAGTTTTAAACAGTGCATTCATGTGTTCCCAAAACTAAGTCGGCTCCATACTGGAAATGTATTTTAGCACTACTGGTGGTATTCCGTCGAGTCCTAGAGACTTTCATGTCTTTAGATCACGTCGCTTCGTTGAATTCGTCTATGGTAAAAGGTACAACTTGGGCAGCTTCGGCATCTGACTGTAATCCAGTAACTTCAAGCTTTCTGTCTTGAGGTTCTCTACATTACCTCTTTTTCTCAGCTCGGATCTTCTGTTCAGCTCTTTCTTTCGCGCTTTGTTTACGATATCCATTCTGCTATTTTCGTTTACTGCTCCTCTACCTCTTGCTCGTATAGCCCGTCTTCAGATGGCAATACATTTCTTCCTCTTATAAGCGATCTCTTCGCACCATCAGTAAGGCGTTTTCTTTTTTACATCTATCCTCTTTATGCAATTCCTCATATCCTCTTATCATTGATTCTGGTCCTTCTGCCGATGACGGTTTTCATCTTCTTCTCTCTATTATCCATAGAGTACTCATCATTGTCCATATCACCTTATTCTCTGTGATTTTATTGTTCTTACAATAAAATGAATTGAAAATAAAAGCATTTTAAAATTGTGTAAAATATTTAGTTCCTCACTGAACGCTTGTGGCTCACAAAGCCATCTTTAGAATTATGGTCAAATGGTCAAAATTTAAAAAGTTCCACTGCAAAAGGAGAATCGCATTTGTAAAAAAACAACATGTTTTCTTCAAAAGTTAGAAAACTTTGATAGTTTACAAAAAAAAACATCAAAAATACGGCACATATTGATATCGTCAGTGTTACCATTACAATCGCAGAGTTCTATTTCCCTTAAATTAAATCTATGAAGATAGTCTTCCACAGTAGCATCATTAATAAGGCATCTAACAAACATTAAATATACTCCTCTATTAGAATGACTTCTTGCAGCAAAAGGCGCGGTAGGTAAAACAGGGTAAATTTTTGTGTATAGATTATTACTTCTGTAACAGAAAGCATTCCATTCAATTTCCCAGTTTTTTTTAAATTCTTGTTTACGCAGCAAAACTAAATCACTTTTACTGAGACAACTAACTTCTAATCCTTTTAAGGCCGCTTCTTTAGCAAAATAATCTGCTTTGGTGTTACCGAGATACCTGCATGTCCCTTTACCCAAATGAAAGAGACTGAATTATTTCTTTTGAAAAACTTTAGTGGATTTTCTAAGATTTTGACGATAATACTGCTTTTGTATATTATATGCTTATGCGAATTATCTAGACAACGCAAATTTTAAATTCGACAGGATTACCACTTGTTGATCAGACATTTTTTTCTTAATAGTTCATTTCAGAGCTTGATATATTGCAAACAGTTCTGCGAAATAAATAAAACATTCTTGTTTTAATTTAAACAAAAGGTATTCTTGATTGTTTTTGATATATGCCGCAACCCACACACCTACAACCAACTCATAAAATAGAAAGATTTTTAACATGTATTCTTGTTTATCAGACTTGTAGTTTCTGCTGCGCATGTCACTGTTGGTCTTATTTTTGTTTTATATCTTCTTTAGGTTTGCAGTCCTCGGAAACTTCATGTATTTCTATTTTTCTTTCGAAGATAACGCAACTATTTATGTTGTCTAAATTTTTAAGTATACATACGTGCTCGTAATTTGTGCTCATCCTTCTTTCTTTACATCTCTACGCGTGCTAGAATATACTGATTGTATTACCCTTTTACGCTTTACCTCTCTTCTTGGTTTATAAGACTGTACAAATGTCTATGTTTTTATATAATAAATCTTCTATTATCTACTGGTCTTTGTTGTTGATCTGATTGTAGACTTATTTTTCCTTCCCGTTTTCCTTATCTTTGCGTGTTCCGTCATCTTGGAGTATATCGGATTCCAAGGCTTTGTATCGGTTCATTGAGCCTTGTTCCTTTTTACAATGAGTAGATTGCTAACCTTGTCCATCAAACGTCCTGTTTTATTTGCGCTTTGGACCGGTTCTTGGCATGAAAAAGACTTCTGAGCTATTCAATCCACCCAATCCTTGTGTTTGCAGTCGACAAGCAGAATATAAAATACTAATAAAAATAATAGAAACTGGATCGATACAGAAACTATTCAACTTGGTCATAAATTTATTTTGCATAATATATATTATTGGTAATTCAGATTTATTGTTCAACTATAAAATTTATTATGGAACGCTGTAAATTATCAAACTAACAAAATAAAAACAACACTAAATAAAGTATTACTGTTAATAGTGAAACTTTGACTAAGCTACAGACAAAATGATACTGTGAAACGTCAATTCCAGACCACAGGCTATAAAATCCAAACATAATGAACCCTAAAAACTTGTGTTGTGTTTGACTCATCTTGAAAGTTCAATTTCTTCATTGAGTATGTGCAACCAAATCATATTCAATTCTGCTGAAGAACTTTCTACTTATATATTTAATTTTATTTAGTATATATAGGGTGTACCAAATGAAGCGAGACGGTCTAATATTTCGAGAAATGAACATCGGATAACAAAAAACTGAAAAACACGAGATTTAATATTTTAAAAAAATCTATGTATCTTTGTTATCGTTTCTCCATTACTGAGAATCGTGATTTCTTCCAATATTCCTAACAATTTTTCTCTATTGTTCTCTATCTTGTGCTGCTTTGAAAGCTTCACAGAGTGAGTTTCAAGCTGAAGTCTTAATTTGGTCGGACCATCTAGTAGCTGATCGTCCTCTTGATCTTCTCCCCAAAACGTTTTCAGACACAATTAAAATCTCCAAACTATCGTCACCTCTGCGAACACCGTGACCTAAAAATTGCAGAATACGTTGCAGACATATTGAGGACAGTCTTTTTTAAATCTTGAGCTGGTTTAGAATGGAAAGGTTTGTTCTATGAGCTGTCCAAGGTATATGCAACATTCTTCTTCAGCACCACATCACAAAGGCATAATTTTTTTGGCACTCGCGTCCGCGAAGAGTCCAAGTCTCTGCCCTTATAGAAATATTGAGAATACAAGGGCATTCACTAGTCTCATCTTGATATTTTGAGAGATAAGTCTTTCTAAACTTTAGTTAGGCCACTTATCGTATTTTTTGCCATACCAATAGGTCTCGGAACTTCTGCTTTAACAGTTACCTTCGTTAGTTATACTAGACCCGAGATAGACAAAACTGTTCACTATCTGGTATTCCTGTAACATGTAAGTCAGTTAAATAGTGTGGAATCTGTCGGATGACATGATGAAAGATAGGAAGATAGAAAGATCATCTTTCTATCAGTTAGCCCTAGACTCCAACACAGATCAGAGGTAATGTAAGTCGATAAAACCTCACCAGCTACAGTGGGTCACATAAGATGCCCCCATTTTCATTTTTTATTAATACACAATTTAAGCGTCTATTGCATTTACCTTAATAAATACCATGAAGTTTACTTTTTAAATCCGGATGTCCATCCAATGTTTTTTATGTGGCCATACAATGTTTTTTTCAACAACTTTTTATTAAACTGATGATGGAATGATACAATTCCGAAAAGATCTTCTTTAAAATAAAAATTTTAAGCTTTTAATAAGCGCTTTTTTTATACCTTAATACACCACGTGCTTTGTACTCTTACTTTGTTTGTAGAAGAGTATGTAGTAGAAAGAAATATAATGACCCGTCTGCCCTAGGAAACCTAATAGCCATTCGGGGTCGAAAAAAAAACAAAGAGTTGGCCAAGAAAGGCTGATAGAAAAGATTAAAGATATTTCACTTAAGACTAGTTGAAAGAGAGAAACATGTGAAGGCCTTTATGATAAGCGTATGAGTATTGCTACACTTTGTATTCGCGCTCATACTTTGGGTGTTTCCTACATTGCCCCATTTTGGAGAGTCTTGTTTGGTACCATTTAATATATTTTTATAAAAAATTAAACGCGTGTTTTTCATTTTTTGTTTTTTTAGTTCGATGTAAATTCCGCGAAATATTCGACCGCTCGCTGTTTTTGACACACCTAAAGTTCCTGTTTCGTTCCTGTTCGTTCACAGCTTTTAATGACTTTAATGGCTTACATAATTAAAAAATCACCAAAACACCTAAACTATTTAGTTAAATTCTCCAAACACGTTATTACGTTACTAGAAAAACTTAATCAGTAACTTATCTTAAAGTAGCTAGTCATAATTACCAAAAAAATTAGAAAGCGTTTACTCTAATCACATTAATTAATTTTATTGCCTCCAGTCTCCAAAACTAGACATTTTTCGTCGGATTTAAATCGCAGACAAATGACGTAGCAAAATGTTCCATTACTAGTAAAATGGACTAATTTCTTCTCATGTGATTAATGACTTCAGTATGATGTCAAGGAAACTACTAGAAACAAAATTTATATGAATATTTACGAACGTATATATCCTCAATCACATGTTGCAATTAAACTAGTATAAGTTCAGAAGTTTATTTCGTTGTTTTAGAAATTTACAATTTATGGAAAAAGTGCTTAGCAACTTTTACAACAAATTTCACTAGCATTATCTTTTAAATTTTGTATTTCGTCATTTGTTGTTGTAAATTGATATTGTGAATTTACATTGTGAATGACGTGGAATCTTCTCTGGTAAATACATAATTGCTATTATTGTTTACAATTTTACAATTCGATTGTTGTCAGCTCAGCTGTTCCAAATTGACTTTTGACCTCACTGAAAGTCTAACCAAGACAGTCATGTCAGGTAAAGATGAAGGGAATTGTTGAGTTTTGCATCCAAACATGGCACTTTATTACTATTTTATTTGTTTGGTTCAAGAATGCTTAAATTGTCCACAGAGGTTTCGCCCGGCAGGAAACTTCTTGTTTACATCGTTTAGTACATACAATACAGTACCTAAAGCTCCTTTTTAAATTTAAATATCATAAAATAAAACATAATAAAATATACAATCCACTACAAAATTTCACTAAATAGCAAATTTTTACGAACTAGTTTTCGAATAAGTTTAAGCTGCTGCATGTGATACCCAAATATATATAAAAATACTTTGTTGTTTGTACCTAAACGTTTACTAATTCAGTGAATGAGATCGGTAAATACACATCAAAGCTTGAATTTCTGGTGGAGTAGTCATGATTAGGACTTGCTGGAAAAACATGTGTTTACGAATTGAGCAAAGAGTTTCTAGAATATACAAAGAGGGAAGAGTTAAAATTCCGTGATTTTTTAAGTAGCTTCTGAAATGTGTTATTCTACTGAGGCCAAAAAGATACCGTATTGCTCTTTTTTGTAATTTAAAAATAACATCAGATTGGGCAGCTGTACTAGAACCCCAAAGAAGAATTTGGGGTTAAGTTGGGGTTAAGTTGGTGACAACTATATAATGGCATTTATCTTATGTAATTTTTGGCTTTTTCTCTGTTGATTCAAAATGTTAAGGGACTTCAGTTTGGTTACCTGAGGTGGCATAAAATATATTTTTCTTCAATACTTCTTTTTTATATCTTAATCTCAGTTGAATTTGAGTCTTGGATTTGAATCTTCATAGTGTCATTAGAACAGCCAAAAAAACTGACGATATTGAATATATCTTGTTCCATCTGCCTTATAGATTTTAAAACATTGTCAGGATTTAGCAGGATATTTATTTTATAGATCTCGTACACAACTTACATGCACAAATGTTGGGCATCATTTAAATTTTGGCTTTCACTCGTTAGGTGTCGAGTACTTGATATTTTAAAAATGGGTTTTACCATATACAACCTGTATTTTACAGTCTTTTATCAAAACCGTGTGATTTTTATTTAAATAATGAAGTGCAACAAAACAAGCCATTAAAAGTTTATTGCAGCAGGTACACTCCTTTTCAATTTCAGGGACGTGGTAAATTAAATTGCAGATTTTATGTAATTGTATAATAGTTATGACGAATTAAATGTTTTCCGTTTGAACAAGGATTTTTTAGTCAACACATTTTTGATAAGAGAAAAGATAGGCAACAGACAAATAATCTAAAACTTATAAATATGACAGAACAGACAGAATACTCTCTTAAATGACGATAGACTGTAATTCAAAGAAATATATACAGAATCAACAGACGAAATAATAGAAATACCAAATGGATCAGGAAACATTAATTTTTCATGCCAGCCTTAAATATATTAAAATTGCCGTAAATACACTGAACTTTCCTATATAATTATGATACTTATTTAGTAAGTGTAAATGCCACACTTGAGGCAATAGTGATAAAACTTAAAGTACCTTCGACACTCTACATTTGTAATATTGATTTACAATGCTATCTCCTTGTACAGGGTCACAATTGGCAATATGACGATTTTGAACTAAACGGTACATAAGAAATTTGCAAAAAATGAAGCTTATATTATGCCATTTACAATCTAATTAAGTATGGAAAATAATGTCATTAAGATGGTGACCATCACGTTGGATGCAGTTTTCGATCTTCTTTTTGAAATCCTTTTTAAAACGCTCTAACATCGCTCGATCAATAGTCAGGATTTCCTGGCGAATTGCGTTCTTTAACCCGATCAAATTACGGAGCTTCAAAATACATCCATAGAAAAAAAATCCCAAATTGCCAGGTCTGGAGTCCTTGGAAACGCCAAGGAGAAGTTAAGAGAACAGTTAATTTTATTTAAAATATTTTTAGGGGTCACATATATGACGACTGGATTATTAAACAATTTCTGCACGAGAAACATTTTTGCTACGAGAGCGGTCTAACAAAATTGACTAAAATGTGAAATTCAGTCAGCTATGGAAAAATTTTATGTAAAAGATAAACATCAACATCATATACATTAACAGTACAAGGGCTACATGATCATAAAGTTAATAGAGGTATATGAAAAATACGGACTTATTATAATAAGAAGAAAGTGTAAAGGATCTTTACTAAAAACGTTTAAATCAATACCTGAAACAATGATCTCCAATGAAGACAAGTTATAGTGAACTCGTTTTGGCTTTCACCTCTTCTTCAAGGAATAGCTGCTTCTTTTTTTGCGGGAGTCTATATTATATCATATCATATCGTAAGATGTTATGTTATGCTGTGATTCTTGTGCCTGTGGAAGTTGCTTGCGATTCAATTATTTACGAAAACGTTGATAATTTTACAACACTTTTATAACACTTTATAAGTCTTTCTATCTAAAAATTGTTTCAAAATATTTTATTGTTTCATAGAAATTCTTCTATTTTTAATATCACCCATTGCATTAGTTTTTTTGTTATTTAGTTATCCGTAAATTTTTGGATTAAATAACTTTTTGCAATAATTGATACATTTATTAAATTGTCGGCTTAAGAAATTAAAAACTCCCATGTGTTTAACAAATAAAAAATAACCTATTCAGCTTTTAGACGCCGTTCGTGACGTGAACAATGATTGATTCCCTTGTATCGTACAGTTAAGGTATAATATAGGGAGATAAATGATTCTGTAGTGCCAAAAATGAAATTCCTGAATGATTTTTATTTTTCAAATACGAGAATTACTTATGAAACAGTTTTCTTCAAAACCGACAGGAATGAAATAAATTACGAGTTAACAATTTAAAAAATACTAAAAATTAGTTTTATAAAAAACATAAAATTTATAAATAGTTGAACTCTATTGAGAACTACCTAGCTAATATTACCATGTGCCGCCTTGTGGTAAAAATTATAAAGAATTCTGCAATTTTTGCAAAACATTACCTGATTTTTACACCACCTTTTTGTCTAATCCCAAAGGGGATTGACATTGACCCAAGGTAGAAACTTATGGAGACATGTAATTATTGAAACCGATCCCTCATAAGGATTAACGCAAAGAAAATGATAATGATGATTTTTGCCTAACCTGGCATATACAGCCACAAGCTGAGACTGAAACCAAATATTCTGTTTCCGGCCCCTAATTACTGGCTAAAATTTTTTCATTTCTCCATCAGGTACACTAAAGGTAACCAGAACTTCTTTTAGTATATTGAATTAATTTTAATTTATTAATTGGACAAAGTCACTAATAAAGCAATCTGCGTGAGATCTGAGGTTGATGAGTAATGTCGTACGGTCACTTAAGGCGAATACCGGAAGATTGATCGAAGTCAACTCATCGAAAAGAGGGAGACCGAAACACAACAAAGTAGTAAAATATGCCATGGGAACCAGAAACATCTAAAATGATGATTGCAGAGATTTGAAAAAGTAAAGGCTAGAAAGTAAAAAAGACCGCAGGATTGTTTCAGGGTCACTAAGAGTCACTTTTATACAACATATATGGTGAATGGATAATGCTGAAAGCTAGAATGGTAGCGTAACTATGAACGGGAAGAATATACAGATGATACAGCTATTATCGCTAGCTAAGAAGTTAAACTAATTCACCCGCTAAAACGAATTGAAGAAATAAGCTTAACAATAAGCGTTTAAATAAACAGAGATAAAACAAATGTTGTAATCTAAAATAATATACAATATGGCTGTTGTAAATAAGTTTGTTTATCTGGCATTTTTAATAACTAACATGGGAAGTTGTACTAAAGAAATTGAAATACTAAATGGCGCTGGTCAGCAATTGCGAACAGTTCTCTCGCAAAATTTAGAGAAATTTAAAAAATCAGCCATGATTTCACTATCGACACATAAATGAGACTGGTAAGGCAGAAGTAATGTGGATCAGATCTTCACACTTGGAGAAATGCAGGCTGAAAGTAACGAATACAGTAAAGACACGATGGTTCTTTTCATTGATTTTGAACAGGCTTTCAATTGAGTCAAAAGAAGAGAATTATTCACAGCATTGCAAGATCTATATGTTTGTCCAAAGTTTATTTAGAATGATAAAATTATCTGTCCAAAGAACAGTAGAGAAAGTCAAGATAATTAATAGTTTAACAGAAAGCTTTAGGGTCAAAAAATAGTGCTACAGGTGATCCATTATCATCTATAATGTTTAGCATAATGTAAGAAAAAGTTATATAGAAAGTAAACATTAATAGAACAGGTCTGATCTACAATAAAAAACATAAGTACTTAGAAACTAAAACTAAAAAGGCTAAAAGCAAAATAGAGCTGATGGAAACAGTCATAAAACTCGAAGAGAGGGCAGTAACCAAATGACTGTATATAAATAAAGCAAAAACGAAGTACATGGAATGGACAAATAAGCAATTTGTTAGGAGGTAGTACATAACAGTGACAATAGCAAAGGGAACACAATATAAATTTGACAAAGTTGAAATATTTGAGTACTTAGGAAATGTCTTCACAAGAGAACCTAACTGTGAAGAAGAAATACAGAAAAGAATTATGTGTGGCAACCGAGCCATATATGCTCTCAATGGGTTGTTATAGCAAAAATATATCTCGACCAAAACTCAGGACATGCAAGACCGTAATAAGGCCGATAGTGATGTATGTTTCTGAAACATGGGCCACAACAAAAAACACCAAGAGTTGTTATTAGTTTGGAAGCAGAAAATATTGCACAAAACCTTTTATCGGAAAAACTCAAAGTGACAATGGATAAGAACAACAAATAACGAACCAATAGAGCTTTATTAAGAACCCAACATATTAGCGGTAATTAAGGCATAAAGACTTAGTTGGTTGTGCTTCACTCTCAGAATTTGCTAAAATGACAGAAAATAAAGAGACATGGAAGAGTTAAATTAATAAAAAATCAAGATTTCTATAAAAAAGACACGTACTTGCAAATAAGCAAAAGAGTTGAACTTTTGAGAGTTGTTTCACCAAGCAATTGAAACAACACCTGTTGTTTCGACATTGACTGCCCATACTGTCTGTAAAATTCATTATCGAACTTTAACCACTAACATTTTCTTTTCAATAAAATACTAAATAGCTGCTAATTAATTAATTAAATAAAAAGAACGAGAAATGAGGGTGACAAAATAAAGTAAAGCTAATACGATTGTGAAGAAAAAAAGCATGACATTTTGACAAGCAGATAAAATACTTTAAAAGTTATTTCAAGGCAAAATTATTGTCCATGCTATGTTTATTGTTAAATACAGTTATTAAACTTAGTCGTATTTGCTAAAATTTTATCGACATAATGAATAGAATTAATATTTTTGTATCTTTAAGTACATATTAAAGTAACCATACTTTTTATAATCCCATCAAGGACAATCAGAACTGTATCAAAACTAATACCATACATTTTTACACAAAACCTTGAAAAAGATTATACTATTTATAAACAAAAATCATAATTGTTACCTCGTAAGCCAAAATTTATTTTTACCTCACTAACTGCCAATAATAATTTGTTCAGTAAAATAATTGCTCGATAATTGGAGTGTCTGCTCTGTTGATAAATATAAATATTTCGAGGGATTTAAACTAAATTGCTTTTGCGTGGAAATTGGTTGGCTACAATTTGCATACATTGTTTATTTCTATTTCTGTTATATTTTCAATGACTACGTTGGATAAATAATAAATATTGTCTGTTTTATTTTACCAATTATGTAGCTGTGTTCCAATTTTCCATAATGCCGCCATTCAGTTTCGTTTAATATTGAATGGAGTCGAACAAAGATTATTGTTTGTTTATAAACGATGCAATTTTACATAAATAATATACTAAGTGATATTGAAAATAGCGTTAGGTAGCGGGTAGAAACTCCTTTTCGGATAGTCCTATCAGGGAATTATCGATTACTGCCTTCCGCAGATTCCAAGTGTCCGGGAAACTAGTACCTGCTAAGGGTCTCTTGACCAGGGTAACAGTTGAAGACCACAACGGCTTGAAGATTTAATGGCGGAGGTGGCAACCCAACCTTTTGGAGATGAAATAATAGGAATAAAATGAAGACAGGCCTCTTTGAGCTGTAGTGAAGGCAACCGGTCTAGGAGAGGCAATCCAAAATCAACACTCCTGTCCACCAGGATGAAAGTTGAGGCATCGGGTAACTCCTCGATACTTGTTAAAAACTTTTAAGGTTAAAACTTCTAGTAACATGTCTCGGAAATGATTGTACATACGAAAACGATTTAAGCTTAGAAAACTGACTATATTGGTACTTGGAACATTCAAGGGCTCCGCAATAAACTCAACGACGTAATTTCAGAAATCCAATAAATTAAAAATGGATATTTTAGTACCTACCGACACTAAAAAGAAAGAGCAATGCTCAGAAAACCTAGTTGAATACGACCACTTTTTCTCAGGAATACAAAAAGATAAAAGAGCCTAGCAAAAAGTTGGTCATACTTATAAGAAAAACACTTAGAAGAGGCATAACATGCTAAAAAGCAGTAAATCAAACTTAACCTGACCCTGCATCATATTAAGTAAGTCAATATTCTTGGCATCTATGCAGTAAACGAGGATGCTTTATTTACAAGATAAAGAAGAGTTCTTTGAGCAACTATGTTACGAAATATCAAAAATAAGTGTAGGAGAAATAAATGCGAGAACGGACAAAAAAGTTAAAGATAAAATAGTTAGTCAATTCGGAGATGATACTAAAAATGACAATAGAGATAGGCTTATCAACATATCTAAACAAAACAATCTAAGAGAACTTAACGGCTTTTTGCAGCACCGAGAAATACATAAATGCACTGAGTCCAATATCCAAGAAATTTAAAATCCATTATAACTATGTGATCGCCCGACAAAATACTCAACTCAATATTTACAAGACAAGACGTAAGAGCGTTTAGAGGAAGCACATGTGGAATTCGACCACTACCCAGTAAAGTCTAAAATAATGCCCATTCGGTTAGCCAAGAAAAAAGAATACAACAAAGACCAAGGGCAACAAACAATAGAAACCAAATACAACTTCAACCATGAAAGCACAAAGGCACTGTATAAAAAGCGACTTGATGAAAAGCTACTACAAGAAAACTTTGATAGTGTTGAGCAGCATTACAATTACATAAACCAATGTCTCAAAAGTGCAGCAGAAGAAGTCCTCGGAAAATATGAAAAAACCGAACGAAGGTAGCCATATTGGTGGGATGAAGAAATCGAAGAAAAAATAAAGAGTAAATGAGATAAGTACCACAAACACTTAAATATAAACATTGATCAAAGTAAAAAAGCGAATATCGAACAGTCCAAAGAAACGTACGAGGTATGATAACTAAGAAGAAAAACGAAAGCTGGGAAAGAAACTGCTCCAGAATAAACACTTATTTGAGAGGTAGCAGAAGCACCGAAAGCTAGAAAATACATCGATCTATTCGACAATCATGTAAGACTAAAATTATCATCTCACCGATTAGCCTACATAAATGGGACGAATACTTTGCAAATCTACTGGTGAAAGAAAGGGCGGAATACTTGCAAACACCTAAAATACAATCAGAGGTGAAAGTAGATACAGCAGCTTCCCCAATTAGGATTGACGACCAAGAAGTAGCACGAGTATGCCAAGCGTTAAAGAATAGAAAATCACCAGGTCCTGGCAATATCCCACTTGAGCTACTCAAGTACTGTACAAGCAAATTATATAAACAGGTAGCAAGCCTTTACAAAAAATGTATTACTGGAGAGAGTATACCGGAGGAGTGGAGGACATCGTTTATCACGACAATACATAAGAAGGGAAGTACAGATGTATGTGACAAACAAATAAAAAGTATTATAAAATCAACAAATACATCTCCTCTACGTGGACCTTAAAAAAGCTTATGATAGTGTGCCACAACAAAAACTCTGGGAAGCTTCCGAGAAAACAAATATTAGTGTAATCTTAAATAAGGCCATTGAAGACCTCTACAAGAACAACACAAGTAAAATAAAGAATGGTCAGAAGGTATCCAAGGCTTTTTATTTATTTATTTATTTATTCCACAACAAACACATTTTACAGAATAAAATGTAATTACAAGTAGGGATTTTGACATTAGATATACCTACATGCTAAGATAAAATGATTAAAGCGGATAAAAAGCTAGATTTAATTGCTTTGATGTTGGTGTTGAAGATATCTATGTCGCTATTTTTTTTAGTATCATATTGCACTGCCTCATCATGTTGTTAATGGGCGAGCAGTCTGTCTCACAAATAGAAAAAAACAGCCCTCTATGACTTAACCTTAAGTTAATCTTAGGTACCAAGAATTTTATATAGTTAATCAAGAATAAGCCTTTATATTTTAAATTATTCACAATATAATATACAAATAGCATTGCTTGCATTTTTCGTCTCTGTTCCAATGTTACAAGTTTAAAAGTTTCAAGCATACTCCGGTAAGACACCAAGTATGGATACGAATTATATTTTCTAACATACAGATATCTTAAAAACCTTTTTTGTACCTTTTCAATTAAATCTATATTTACTTCTGCACGGGGTGCCCAAACTACAGAAGCATACTCAAGATGTGGTCTTACCAAGGAATTATATAGTTTAATTATGCTATCTATCATCTTAAAATGTTTTGTGTTTCTAATTATAAATCCTAACATCCTAAAAGCCTTATTAGTAACAATGTGATAGTGATCATTAAAGTGCAAGCTTTGCTGAAAATTCACACCAAGATCTTTACACACAGATTTTCTGGGCAATTCTCTATTATTGATACAATAAACCATTTTAATAAAGTTCCTGTTACGTGTGAAGGTCATAACTGAACACTTGTCAATATTTAGATCCATTCTATTTATCTGAAACCAATTAGATATAGAATACCAATTAGATTTTGTCTTTTCAAATCTAGTTGTAATAGTTGGCAATCACATTGATCTTCTACAACTCTAAACATCTTAAAGTCATCTGCAAACATTAAAGAAGTGGAAAATTTGAGACAACTAGAAAGATCATTTATAAAGCAAGCAAATAACAGTGGTCCCAGGTTGCTGCCCTGAGGAACTCCAGAAGTTACGGAATATTCCTCTGAGAAAGAATTACCAACTCTAACTTGCTGACTTCTATCTGCTAGGTACGAATTCAAAAATGTTAATGCGTTAATAGAAAGGCCAAAGGTGCCCATTTTTTCTAGTAATAAACCATGATCAACCCTATCAAATGCTTTTGCACAATCAGTGAAGATTACATCCATTTGCCTCTTAGTATTTATGGCATTTGCAGTAGATTGCGTGAAAATACACAAATTTGTAAGTGTTGATCTATCTGGTAGAAATCCATGTTGATATTGATTAAAAGATTTGATAAAATGTTCTAATAAGTTGTTATATAAAATAGATTCAAATATTTTTGCCAAAGAATTTAAAATACTAATTGGTCTGTAATTTTTTACATCATTAATATTACCAAATTTAAAAATAGGAACTGTAATGGTATCTTTTAATTTTTTAGGAAAGATTTTAGTTTTTAAAGCTAGATTAAATATTACCTGTAATGGTTCAACAAGTTGGTCAATACACCCCTTATAGATATAAGCAGGTAGATTATCTTTACCTGTACATTTCTTGGGTTTTAATTTTTTTACACTAGCTCTAATGTCTTCTTCAGTTATCTCATCAAACTCTAGAATACCATAAAACTTAGGTATCTTCATATCAGATGAGATGCTATAGACTGACTTAAAGTATATTGCAAAAGCATTAGAAACTTCATCAGAACCAGTATAAATATTGTTGTCTAAATTAATTTCTGATGGTAAACCCCTGGAACTACTTCTGGATTTCACAAATGACCAAAAACTAGTTGGGTCCATGTTAACATTTGTTTCTACAGTGTCATGATATTTTATATACTCAGATTTTGTTTGTATTTTAATGGACTTCCTAAGACAGTTGTACTCATTCTGGATTTTGATATTAACATGTTCACCCTGCACTTGCCTATGTAGCTTGTTTTTCTTTTTGATTTTACAAATTAAATCTTTAGAAAAATATTTAGGAAAACTGTATTTACTATAACTATTGTTAGATTTTTGTCTTTTAGGTACTGCTTGTTCAATACATTTAAACATTTTATCATAGAAGGTTTGTATAGCAATATTTACATCATTGCAATGTTTTAATCCACCCCAGTTTATTGATCTAATTAGATTATACAACAGCAGAAAATCGCTCCTAGAGTAATCATATTCAAAAGATGAGTGAATTTTATGTTTATCGCTGTTCAGACCTTTGAGCTGCACTTTTAAGTTAAGAGAACGATGGTAGTTATCCTCCTGAACAAATGGATCACTACTTCTAGCACAAACTACATGAACATTGGATAGCACTAAATCTAACTTTCTACCCATATAATTTACTACTGAATTTATTTGACATAGACCACATATACTTAAAAACTGATTCAGTCTCAAGCTTTTCTCACATGTGCCTAATACATAATTAGGTATATTAAAATCTCCAACAATAAAGACATCTACATTATCACAAACAATATTTTCAACATTTACTAAAAAGTTATTAAAAACTAACATAGAAACAGAAGGTGGAATATACACACATATTAATAATAAATTACATTTGTGGTATTTTATTTTTACTACTAAACATTCAATTTCACTGTTAGTGTTAAAATTAATGTGTTCAAATACTATATTTTTCTTAACTGCAATAATCAACCCACCTCCACGAGTTTTATTGTTTTACCATCAACAAATGACTTAAACAAGGATGCTGCGTGTCTTCTACTTTGTTTAAGATCCAGTTGGAGCAAGCGATGAAGTTGTGGAAAAGAAAATTCTGAAACATAGAAATTCCTCTAAACGGCGCAATATTGTACACATTGAGTTTAGCAGACGACCAGAATACATGTGTATTGGGGGAATTCAGCAAAATATAATCTTGGAAGACATACAGCGAGAAATAAATCACTGTCAAAAATAAGAATATTATAAGAAATTAAACATAGGAATAACCAGGAAAGACAAGCCATTAAGCCATTAAATAGTGTACTGTGGGACAAAACAATTTTCAAAAAAACCAAACACAAAATCTATAACAAATTAAAACTTCTTCTAATAATAACTTCTTCTTTAAACATTCCTTCAAGAAACTGAAATAGTTTTTTTATTGTGTTAAATTTAACTAATTCCGTTAATTTCGCTTTTTTTATTATCCGAAGAATGAAACGCCATACTTTTTTCTATTGTCGATAAATTATTCAACGAGATATAATTTTTATCTTGCTTATTTTTTATTGGCCAAGGATATTTGGGTTAAAATTTAAAGTCGAAACTGTCATAAAACAGAAACAACCCAGTCCAATTCTCGTCGAAACATGAAGAGAACACCGCTAGCATGTAACTCTTTTCGGTGCATATCCCGTTTTTGGATCAAAAGCACGAATTTAATCAAGTTACAGTCCCGACTATCCCCAGGGAGCATACAGTCAACGCCAGGTTCAAGGGCGTATGTGATGACGACTTTAGGTGGAATATTTCGAGTATGCAATATACTGGGAACTGTAGGAGTATTGTGGTTTATGAGGATTTTTATGTTTTCTCGAAGGATAATATTCAATAATAAATCAATCATATCAGTAAGCAGCACACTGGATGTTATACATACTATAAAATATGTTTATAGTGTTCGTTTAAACGACTTTTCTTCTTTAAATTCTGGTTGGTGTTTTATTATTTTTAATTGGTTTTCTTTTATTATATTATTAAGGCCTTAGAGATTATGACACATAAGCTTTTTTCATAGGTGCAATCTCCATCTTTATTATTATTACTTACAGTAATACAATATGATGATAACCTATTCTAAAATGCTTAACCTCTATTTGTGCTATGAGACCTCATGCCGCCTGTTCAATATCATAGTCCTGTCAGGACTTTACATTTATAAGCTATTCAGTCTCATGACAATAAGTGTCTTTCCTAATATTTATATTAATATTATGATTTCAATGAGTTAATCTTTTAAAAGCCATTTTATTATCATCCTTCTTTTTGGTTGTAATGAAAATGTATTTACTAGAAAAATCAAGTGTATACATAAAAAATGTTTTGCAGACTTTCACTTTTCATCGATCACGTCTGGGTATGATATTTTGGATATACTCGTTTCATACAGGAGGCAGTTTCTTTGGAAATAAATGTCAAGAATACGTCAAAAACTCTTGTGTATGCTAAACATCTACTCTTCTGTTAAGGAATCATAGCACTTGACACGGCATTTTTCTATTTTGTATTAAATCGTACCCTAAAAATATTAATATTATTTATTAATTATAATAATATGTAATTATTATTTTTTGTATTATTAATAAAACGTATCGTTTTAAAAACAAAATATAAATGAAATTCCATAAGGAATCTACGTTCCTGTAGTTGGCTGTATACCATATATTAAAAAAATTAATAAAAATCCTTTGTAAAAGGTATATATTTAGAACACAAACGGGCTAAGTTAAAAAGACAAAACGTTTTCGGAATCCATATTCCATCATGAGTGTCTAAGAGTACACGAATGTAGCCACTAAATATATGGGTAAAAACCCGTTAACAAATAATTAATTACATTTAGTTTACAAATTTTCTTATAATGGTTTAAGAGTTGCTCCCATACAGTCTTCGTAGACACACTGTCTCAAGACTAGCAACTTCAACGTGGAGTCATATGTCGCCATGTTACCTAATCCAATGGTAACTTTAACATCTTAAACCATTATAAGACAATTTGTAAACTAAATGTATTTAATTATTTAAACTTTAAGGGTATACAAGGCAACTATCGAACACGTTGATTAATTTAATCTTGCCCAAGTACTTTCGATCGATAGATCATCTTCAGGGGCATTTCGTCAGTTGTGGCCTATCCGACATGAAGAGAATGTCATAGATGTAAAATTTGGACATAACAATACAAAATACAATACACAAAGACAAACAAACACTTTAAAATTTTGAAGGAGAAGCTACATGTTGTATAGCTTTCCTATGGCCCGTTTGACGATTCACCACCCGGTATTCATTTTAGCATATCTCACTACAGGGTTATAGTATACTATAGTAATACTAAACAAAAACTACAATATAATAATAGTTAGAATATCATACATTATCACATACATTTTCTTAAAAGGCTTCTTCATTTTACTATGTAATTTTCTAAACTTACAGATATTTACACACCAGGTCTCTTATCATCATTGGGCAACCACCATTACCCAATCAATTTTTAACTTCAATTTCATTGCATTTCAGCTTAGTCTTTTGGTATATACTACGTTCTATATCATTTCTTACCTTATTCTGTGTAAAGTACAACATCACCTCCTTTTATTTTCTAACTTAATCAATTTTCATACTACTTAAGATATCATAGATTCAACCTCAAACATTATTTCCATTAATTTAATAACTTGGATTTGCAGATTTAAGACAATAAATACTATCATTTAATTAAATTTAATTCTAACTAAAGGCTTTCATTAATAAGATATTACTTCATCCAATTAGTCCGTGTCGTTTTAACTGACAAGAACCACGTGTTCAAATCGAGTTAGAAACATGTTGCTCTTTAAGTATTGAATAAAGAAATCTTTATCCAAAGTCATCAACCTAGGGTCACACTAGAATTTAAATTTTGAAACATTTAAAACCACTAATTACTATTTATAACTGGGAATAAGCCACAATTAAAGATAAAAATACGTTTATTGACGTTTCAATTTCCAATTCGGAAATCGTTCTCAAAATACAAACAGTAAATTTACTGTTTGTATTTTGAGAACGATTTCCGAATTGGAAATTGAAACGTCAATAAACGTATTTTTATCCTTAATTGTGGCTTATTCCCAGTTATAAATAGTAATTAATTTACAATTCCACAAGAAAATAGCTTCAGAACAATATTTAAAACCACATATTGAAGTCACAGCTACTATTTTAGTATTAGCTTCAATTACAAAAGGAGGCACTGAGGATGATCTGAACTAGATCGAGAACGTCACGTTATGCACCTCTATAAATTTTGGACGACACTTTTAAAAAAGTTTTAAATTAACCGGTTTTTTACCTAGATAAAAATTTGAAGTGTTTTACTTCTGTATAAGTTTTTTGCCATTATAGCCTTTTATATAGATAGATTGTATTCACCTTCTACTCACAACGCGACGGCTGGATTAGTATTTCCATTATTATTTTTAATTGAATTTGTGATAATTTTAAAATAATGTAAAGAAATGTCATCACTCTATACCTAAACCATATAAAAGAGGTTATGAACAAAGACCAAAAAATAATCTCTACCAAAATGGGTACGAGAGGACAATAAGAAGAAAATTGTAATTGGGGTTTCGTAAAAGCGCTCAAACGATTTCACGTAATTTTTCGATCCATTGCGTGTTAATTACGATGATAAACACAAATGTGACATAAACCTCACGTGCGAAATTGCGTCAATTTCCACGTTTCCAGAAACTCGTAAATAAATACCTACCGCTCTCTGATGCAAAATTAACGTTTCCATTAAAGCATCATTTGCAGTGCTGCCAACAAATACGAGTAGGTAGCAAACGAACAGGATGCGGTTATTAAGATATTAAGTATACATATTTACACTACAGATATGGATCATTTCTAAATGTAACACATTGTTCGAGAGTCTTCTCTAATGGTTTCACTAATGATACCTCAAATACGGACCTAATCATTAATCAAAATTTATTTAATTTGTAATCCGTTTGTAGACGAACGACAAATTTTAAATAAAACATGAAATTTTCTTTAAAAAAAAGTATTTTAAATAATGCGAAGGTTGTTTCACTTTTATCATTATAGGAGGGTACCAGTCCTTTAATTGTTAACCTTAAAATTAACCTTAAAACTTGGTAAACTGCTTAAAATTAATAATCTTCACTGTGGTGTTATTAGGGTGAATTTTGGAGTTTTCGGGGTATAAGTATTTAAATTTTCAGTAGACGTAGCTTGTCTAGGATGTAACGATTATTTTGCCTACCACATACGGTATTACTATAAGGGGTTGAAAATTTGGGACAGAAATTATGGGGCTAGAGATAGGGTAAGCAAAACAAACCGAAACATTAAGAACGGCTACTCAGGGTTTCTCTGGAGAGCTGATTCGTGGATAAGTAAATAACAAGATGGGATTGGATTTAAGCAACTACAAAAAGTAAAGCAAAAGGGTATTTACATGAATCTCCCAGACAAACAAAACACAAGAAGGTTCTCGAGCTATTTAAAATAAACGCCGCTGAAGAATCTTCCTTCCTAAAAATACAAAAAGCGGTTAAAAACTTTTTCAAAAGAAATAAACAAATTGGTTTAGCGAACAAAATTTAATATTTATTGTTGTATCACTACAAACAGTTACAACTATAAATAGAACAGAACATACTATACTGGTAGTTACAAAATAAATATAAAATAAGAAAGAAACAAACTTACTATATTCTATCCGTTTACAAACTCTAAAAGTTGGAGATACTATAAAAAATTATAATTGTTACTGGGCGATATTTTGTAGCAAAAATAGATTATTACAAGTGAAAAATATCTTTTTAAATAAAACTATGCATAGAGGTTAACCTTCTTTAAAAAACAAAACAAAATCTCAGATACGATTAGGTATGTGTCAATTGTCGAAAAAATAAAGCTAGCTGTCAGATGTCAATATTAAATTTTAAAATTTGAGAATAAATAATATGTCAGCTTAACCACACCCTAACATATATAATCTTATGCTGTTATGAAAGCAAAGATGTATGGCAAATGTCTATTTTTTACTTTAAAAATTCAACAAAAAAAGGCACCTGGATTTCACTAAATGTTAAATTTTATTTCTTTAAAATTTCCGAGGTTGGAACTGGATATTCACTGCCACGCAAAAAACTGCATCTTTCACTAAGAAATAGCCGGAAATGGCTTAGGACAAACAAAACGAGGATGGAAGCTGTACCCTTAGATGCAAAGTTTGGAACCTGGCTTCTTAAAAACTGGAATACAACTGGAATGCAACTGGACACAATGGAAACATGTGGTTATCCTTCAAAATTGTTGTAAACGCCATTTTACAAATATCTCGGATGAGAGATGGCATGAAAAATAAAACAATGACTACTCTTATCAGAACTGACACATTACAGTGAGTATAAATCACTTTTTTACAACAAATTTGCCGGTTCTTAACGCCGACCCACGCCGCATGTTGTCTCTTTAAATGTCTACCAAATCTTACTTAAAAGTGTACCTACACATTGAACTGCTACAATACTACACATTGTCTTATAATAAACTTGTCGAACTATACACTCGTAAATTGCACCAATTTGTATTGTTACGGTGGCAAATTTTAAGTGACTAAGGGGTGAAATAGTTGATTAGTTCGGTTTCTACATAATCAAGCGTCCATATATGCGTAGGTGTGCTGAATTCTATTTCTTATGAATCTGACTTTGTTTTATATTTATTAAATAGACTTTATTATGTTTATTAACTTAAAAATAGTTTTTGAGGTAAGTAAACAACAGGAAAATAAGAAAATAATATGATTGATGTTTATTATTTTTATATCATTAAGGTGGATGCTGTAACGGGTCCAAGTAATGTAAAAAGCAAGCGGAAGTTTATGTCGTTTAAAGAAAAGCAGATTGTATGTAGAGTATGAAAATTTAAAAATACACTTCTTACAGTGAATGCTGTAGTTCCAGCTGTAGTGTTCATTTTTAACGGGAGTATCCGTGTCGACAATTGAATGCATTGTACCTAAAAAAATGGTTACTAGAATTGTGCAAGCTCCAAAAGTACACTGTCGGTGTAGGAAAAAAAATTAAATTGGACGAGTAGCAGAAAAAATTTGAAAAAAATTGCAGAAAAAAATTCTTTTTTGAGAATAAAGCGCCATCTCTTGAATTCATTAGGACATTAGAGAATGATCCTATTAAAAAACACGTATAAAAAGACGTTAAGGATAATATTAAAAGAAGATTTTAAATTTATGTATGCCAAACGATCCCGTAAATCTGCCTTAATAGAAACATAAGAGTTACGTCTCATGACGACGAAGATATCTTCGCTCTATTAGAGTGGCTCGAACTGCCTACAAGAAGATTTATTATCTGAATGAAATGTGGGCGAATGCTGGCCACACAGTTCTTAAGAATAAAAAATTCACACAATTAAAAAAAGATACTACTATAACGAGTTACATAAGCGTTTGTGGACGATTTATCAACAGGGTTACAAGAACCAACGGGTAAAGGGCAACGACTAATTGTCGCCCATATAGGTAGCGAAAGAGGCTTTTTAGACGATAGTGAACTAATTCTTTAGAGACATGGATGCTTAACGCTTTGAAAAAGTGTTTGAAACTTTCGGTAATAGTGATGGATAACGCTTTTTATCATAGCCGATTAGCAGAACCTCTGTCAATTACGGCCACCAGAAAAGCAGACGTGCAGAGTTGGTTAGGACTAAAAAGAGTTCCATTTTCCGAGGACATGGGTAAAACTGAGCTTATAAGTATCATTTGACAGTATCGTGATAGATATCGCCAGCATGTTGTAGATACAATGGCTCGTGCTAAGGCATCACCATTTTAAGACTTCCTTCTTATCATTACGAGTTAAACCCGATAGAATTAATCTGGACTCAAGTAAATGGTTACGTATCTCGTAGTCTGGATAGGTCACATGGGAGGTATCAAATGAGAAGACAAAAAATCAATGTGACCAGTGTTTCCTAAATTTTCTAAGATCGAGGATTCCTTTTGACATAACAAAATATTATGCTACCCCTTTGTCTTATCATACCCAGTTTATTTATTATTTAATAATACTGCCAAATTAAGCTAAACGCCGTCCAAAATTTGATACAGTTGTTTAATAAAGAAAAATGTTGGTGCCATCTTTGACTCAGATTGACATTAATAAAATTTTCATTTTCTTTATTTTTCATAGCTATTTTATACAATTAAAATTTAATTTGTTAGTTAATGGAATAAGGCGACAACCACAAATCTTTTTATAGTAGCAGTGTGCAAATTACAGATTGCTATAATGCTCGCCAAACATCCGAAGCGGATAGGCACTACAAAGAGAAGAAGTCAATGGAATCGTAAGCATCTCAAAGATTTTTCTCAAAAATGGCATGCACGAAATTCTACTTAAAATGATTTTCAGATGTTGTAGTTATTTTTTCGTGAAGAGTGTTTATGTACCACCTTTATAATGGGAAAGTAAGTACTGTAATAATTACGGCTACCTTTGATAGAACGTTTTTATTCATTGTTCAAACTAATTTATTACTCCAATATTCAAACTAATATTGAACTTAAGTCGCTTTATAGCATAATCTTTCGTACTACATTGACTTTAACTGTCTTAAATTAGATTGAATCAAACTGTGTGTACATATAATGATACTTATAATACAGGGGCAATATTTCAATAAACGCTTTTTGTTACAGCGTGTTAAATTAAACAGAGATAAGTTCACAGTCGACAAAAGAATTAATCAGAGGCTGCTTATATTTTGTTAATGAGTTTTCTACACATTTTCTTTCATTTAGTAGGACTGCTCCTTTTATTTTTCTCTTTTGTTTTTATATATAATTTATGTTCATTTATCCTAACACTTACAGCCGGTTTCCGAAAGGATGATCATCTCAAAAATATGTAATCGATGGTTAATCGTTGATCACACGCATTTTGAGTTTCAGAAACGTCAATCAAACTACATTCAACAACAGTCGATCACCTAATTTAACAAAACAAACGATTAATCGTTAGTTAACAGTTGATCATATGTGTTTTGAGATTCTGAAACGCCGATTAACTAGTTTCGCATGTCAAACGACTGTCAAAATCGACTGTCACCTAATTTGAAGTTATTGGATGATTAAAGGGCTGTTAATATTTATAAAGAGTTGTTTTTAGTCATTAAATAGAGTTTTTAGTTATTAAATAGAGTTTGTATAGTTATTATATAGGTTAAATAGTTATTAAATAAAGAGTTTTTTAGTTTTTAATTATAATTATTAGTTATTTAATTATAATTTAGATTTTTAAAATTAAATATACATCTCTGATATTTCTGACCTTTCATTGTCGAGCGAGGAGGAAAATGACATCCCCTGGGTTAATCACAGAACCAGGATGAATCCAATGACACACTACAGTGATAGTGAATTTAAACAACGCTACAGAGTATCCAAGGAAGTTGTGACAGAATAGTGGGACTAATAGATGGTATGGAACCAACAACCAAACGAAACAAATCTATTAGTGCCATTGAGCAGATTTTACTGACAATCAGCTTTTATGCTACTGGAGGATTCCAAGTGACTGTGGCTGATAGTGTGAGAGTGCACAAATCAACAGAATGTCGAATCATCAAGAGAATATCTCTAGCGATAGCTAGGTTAAGGCCAGTTTTTATAAAGATGCCAGCAACAGCAGAGGAGCGCCTGAGTGTTAAATCTGGGTTTTATGCGTTGGCTAATTTTCCAAAACGTAATAGGTGCTGTTGATTGTACCCACGTCAAAATTCAATAAGTTGGAGGCCCACAAGCAGAACTGTTCAGGAATAGAAAAGGATACTTCTCTTTGAATACTCAAGCTATATGTGATTCACAGCTAAGGATTCAAGATATCATTTGTAGATGGCCTGGTTCTGTGCACGACACAACTATTTTCAATGATAGCCACATACGTGCCGATTTCGAGAGTGATATATATATGGGAAAGATTTTCTCTTGGGAGATAGTGGATACCTTGTAGAAGTTACCTTTTGACTCCATTTTTGCAGCCTAGAACAAATGGTGAGGAAGCTTACAATAAAGCACAAGTATCAACAAGAAATCCCATAGAGAGATGTTTCGGGGTATTAAAGAGACGTTTTCCCTGCCTATCTATGGGACTAAGGGTAAAACTAGATACAGCCATGAACATTGTTGTGGCCTGTGCTGTATTGCACAATATAGCTATCGATCACAATGACAACATTGATGATATGGTAGACGTTGAAGCTGCTATTTATTCATTTCAAATTTTTTTATTTGAAGTTCCAATTCTAAAATTTCTTTTTGTCTGATTTCATTATTTAAAAATACCAGTTTGCTTCTTTTTTCTATATTTGTACACTCAATTTTTTTTTATAATAAATACGTCTATTGGTTTCGCTCCCTACATTTTTTAATTTTTTTATTTTTAAAACAAGCCTTAGACATTTTAGATTTTTTCTTGGGCAGGACAGCAGATGTCGAGGGTGTACTGAGCAGCACAGTGGAAGTAGAGGGTACATTGGATGTCTGTTCCGTGTCTTCCAATTGTAGATAATCTACTTTCACTTGACTATTTTGTGCAACTATAAAAATAAAAAAACTTTCATTTTTTTTAGATATACCAGATAGTTTTTTCTTTATAATAAAACTTTCTCAAATTAAAGCGCTGACATTAAATTCCAGCGCTATTTTTTCCCAGGTTTCACTTTTTTTGCGGTGGTCATAGCATTTGTACATTTGTTTTCGATGATTTTCTTGTATCTGAAAACAAAGATACAATTAGAAATTTGTTCTATAAGTTAGACAATTTCGTACTTACTTTTCAATTGTATGCAACAGTAAACACTTCTCCCTCTCTGTATAATTTTTGCGTGGAGGATTACTCATTTTTAATATTAATTTTTTAAATTATGTTGTTTTTTTAACGGTAGGTACAGCTTAAAATTTTTTGGTTGTTTATTAATATTTTGAAGGATGACAGCCGATTGTGACAGTATCGAAACCAAATCGTATGTCACAATTTCTACGATCATGTAATTTTAAGATAATTAACGTTTCAGAAACTGGTCACTGGTTAACAGTTAATCAAATCTAACAGCTCGATTAGATAATCGGAGATTTGAATAACGTTTCGGAAACCGGCCGTTAGTCGTATTGAAATCTCTCTCAGATAATAATTATTGCATTCACAATTTATTTTATGATGCAGTACTTTTATCTGCATGTTGGATATTGGCGATCAGCACAGCTATCCTGGCTTTACTTGCAGCTATTCGGAATGGTCGGGTCGTAGACGTGTTGAACCACTTCCTTAGGTTTTAAAGCCAAGATTTTCTTCTTCTCCCTGGTCTTCTATTTCCAAATACCTTGACCTGAAGAATGAGTTGGAATAAACCATATATGTGTTCATTTCTCTTAACATGGCCAAGATAGTTTAATTTGCGCTCTGATTGTGTAAATGATCTCGCATTCTTTGCCCATTCTACGTAGGACCTCAATAATTAGTCACACGATCCACCCATAAAATTCGTAAGATGCGCGTATATTACCACATCTCCAAAGCCTCGAGCTTTCCTAAAGAAGCTTCAGAGAGCGTCAATGCCTCTACTCCTTATAATAATATAGAAAATACATTATATATATATATATATATATAATATAATATATATATATATATATATATATATATATATATATATATATATATATATATATATATTGTATAATAGTAACGTAAAATTAAATCATCTAATCGATAAATTTCTTTGTCACCCGTCCATTCAAGTGTTGTTTACTTATTTACAACTCATACCATTATAAACCAATTTATTTGATGATTATCGTAACGAGAAATATTTTGACCTTTCGCTGCATAAATAGTTCAAGTTTTACGATCATGATCGAATGTAGCGGTCATGAATTCATTGTTTAAGAAGAATTAATTTAAATATTGTTATGGAATATGTTACGTCTGAGTCAAATGATCATATCCATTGTCTGCTATGACAATTCAACTGACGTGGGAATAATATGTTTATGCAGTTTTTATTATTTGCTTAGAAATGGACTAAGACAGAATTAATTTTTTGAAAACTTTTGTTAATAAACGCTTATATAGACAGTTTCACAAAACTAGTAAAACAGTTATGGGATTATATATAACTTCTTTGACAAAGTAAAAAGTAAATCGAAACAAAAAATCTCTAAAGATCAGATTGGCTTAATCTTTAACCCTTTCGCGCCGATATATTATGTATTTAAAAGAAGCATTTACAAATATTTTGTATATCACTTTAAAAAAAAATTACTGTAGGACAAACGAATCTCATTTGGTATATAATTTTCATAAATAAACAAGTATTAAAAGAAATTGATATGTGTTTGAAAATATTTATTTCGATTCATTATACAGAGCAAAATTATGTACGGAAACTTTAAAAATAATGCGATTTTACCATAAGAAAATGTTGTGAGTTTTTTTTTTGGACAATTGTGACATTGCCAAATGTTTAAATTCTTCACTTCAGTTCGCGCACAGACTTGACATCAAATTGTTGCGCGTTTGTTTCTTTTTAGATGAAGTACAGAATGGCACAGCGCCTATAGGTTCCTTTGGTGGGTAAGTGTGAACCAGCATTCTAAGTTGAGATTGATGGAGGCCCAGATTTTTTTCTGAAAGAAAAATTGTTAATCAAATTATCAGCTGGTTCACTACCGAATTGTAATGCAGTCATAGGCTTAGCACGTCTTTTTTTAAATCTCCTTATATAAAGTAGAGTTGTTTACTATTGCTGCATCTAAAAGGTATTAAAATATTTTTACCCACCAAAGTCTTGATTCCATGCCATGGAGTAGATAGCATTGATATCGATCAAATAGATCTATTCCACCCATGTATTTGTTATAATCGGCTATTGCCTGAGGACATGATCTCTATTTAGTCAGAATAATTGAGCTTAATAAGAAATTTAATTCGAAAGATGAAGATAACGAGAATAATGACGAAATGTATCGCTTTTGGAAATTTTATAAAATTCAAGCTGCTGAAGATGTATGCACAAAAATTAGGAATCCATCAGAAGATATACAGGAACATACCCCTGTATGAATCAATAGATGTATTCTCCGAAACCTTTAATAAATAGTTTACCTGTACAAATTGATAATAGATTATACTTAACAGATCCCTTGGTTGAAACTGCTAACGAAACTGACGTGAACTGTAATACCAATGATAAAATGAACAACGTTTTAAACAAAAAAGAGACTGAAATTAACCATAATCTGATAATACATGATGATTTCATCCTAGATACAGTAAATGACGCCTATATTAGCAGAATTGAAAGCAAACTAATTTGTGAAGAGATACTTAAAATGATTATTGAGAACGCCCTGATTTTAAGTAGGTATTTTGATATTTCTCAAACAAGAGAAGCATTTGAGAATGAAAACCAATTTCAGAGCGAGAAAAAAATTAATATAATATCAAACATTGTAATTGGCGAAAAAAGGAAGCAATATAAATTATTGCAATATGATGTGGAAAAAACATTTGAATTGGCCAAAACAAGAGGGGCAACTGAAAAAACGTAGGACTGTGTGGCCTAAATTTTCTTTTGCATTTACTTCAAACAAGTGGGTGGAGTACCATAACGAAAAAGAGCAGAAGAGGATAGAGAAAGAAAATTAATGAAAATGAAAGGAAGCAAAAGTGAAAAATGATTGTAAAAAAAACTGAAGAATTCTATTAGAAATATCATTAGTGATGAAATGATAGAAATAACAAAACCGAAAAGAAAGCCCGTTGAGACAACAGATGAAAGTGTCGAAGAAGAAAAACCCTTAAAAATACTTGAAAAGGAAGCTGTTCAAATAGACAAAGGGGACTACGTATTAGTCAAATACTAAAACAAAAAATACCCTGGGTTGGTAACAGGCATTGAGAACGAAGAATATGAATTAAGTACTATGGAGCAAGAGCTAAGCAAGAAACACAAATGGAGATGACCAAATGTTCTAGATAAGTTCTAGATAAGATTCTAGATGGTATAAAGTGTCAAAATATTGTGAAGAAAATTCCAGAGCCTAGCGTTGGTGGTTCTGATGGCTATTTTTATGTTTACAATTTTTAATTTTTATTTTCTGGATGACTGACTATCAAAGAGTAGGTGTTATGTTATTTGTATCATCGTTTTATTTTTATGTTATTCTTTTAGAATAGAATCTGTTAGATATGTTGTTGACTTTACTAATTATTATAAGTATTGCAAATTTTTAATTTCTGTCCAACCTAAACTAATATCTACCTCATAATATAGATATTATATAATAATTACTATTTTGACAATAAAAACTAATATGTTTATTCACTGGCCTACTATCGTTCAGTTAGAGACACCCGTTCTAATTAGAGACACCCGTTCACTTACTGAAGTTTTATGCAATTTTATTGGAGAATTGCATATAACAGTGGCTTCCCACGGTCGGCGATTCTACAGATCATCGCGGACAGCCGATCAGCATGGACGAGAACGCACCGCAGACAGAGCTCTTCCCACGGTCCGTGACAGTATTGTTTGATTATATCAGAAAAAGGCCACTCAGGCTTGTAAACATTAAATTCGGCATTAAATTATTTCTCTTCTTTTTTAATTCTTTAATCGAAATAGTACTATTCTTCAATTTATTTTTTATTTGGTTCCATACATCGTATATATCGGTTCCGCTTCTTATGCTCTGGTGCCGTAGAATTCCATAAATTTGTTTCATTTTGATACAAATTTAAAAAATCAAAAATAACTTCGTTTGTCCATTCTATTTTTTAGCAAAAAACTGCAAAACAACTTTGACAACACTACAGACAACTACTCGTGTCAGCGAATGAAAAACTTCTGACTTGCACTTGTCGTCTGTTAAAACACAGACGCGCTAGGATCGCGTCACACGAGCATGTACCGCACCTTTGATGTTACCGACTCTAGATGGATAGGACGGACCAGCACAGACGTGCCTGCGCTACCACGGACGAGACCCTTCCCACGGTGCGTGGTGCGTGCTGGTCCGCTTACGTCCGTAATATCGCGGACCGTGGGAAGCCGGTGTAAGGATTCACTGAATTAAGTTTTGTTCAGAAAATCATTTTGTTTCAGAAAATCATCAAGCTTATTTCATGACCCAAAGTTCAAGATACCCTTATTTGTTTATTCACTGGTGCACTGACCCTACATGCTAGTTAAAATTAATGCAGAACGTACACTGGACACCTACCTCAAATTTTTGTCTTAGTATTTTATTCCAAATGACATGTGTGCAAATTTTACACAGACTATTGCAGAAAGGTACGCTGGTAGATTATCACACCAGATTTGTGAAAATCACATGATTGCCACGCCGCATACAGGTTTTTGGTCTCTATATCTACCAGCAAGCATTCTGTGTATCGACTGCGTCTATAAGGATTGTTTTCATCGCAACTCTAATGACAAAATAAGCTGTAAAAGCTTGTGGTATATATAGCTACCAGAGATCGTTAAAGGGTTAAATCAGATAGAGTCATATAGAGAGATATAGATAATAATTCAGAATCATAGCATATCCTATGATATTTTTGAACAACTACACCTATGCTGTTGATCGTAATATTGTTCTGAAGCTATTTTCTTATTGCATCTTAAAGCAATTACTATTATAATTGGGAATAAGTTACAACTTAATTTTAAAATAAGTTTTTTGACGTCTTAATTTCCACTTCGGAAGTCGTTCTCAAAATACAAAACATTAATGATTATCATTAACATAATCGTAAATTAAAATTCCAGAAAAACCTTTGGAAGAAAATGAAATCCTATAAACGCTAAACATAGTAAATTGTGTTAATAAATTCGTTATTTTAGCCCTTTTATCAAAATGATTTTCGTGATTCTAGATCAGATATAGATAATAACAGTGTATAATAATCGACTACAAATCGATGGAAACTACTTGGTACAGATTTATACAGAATTTCATATAAATGCGGGTGAAAACAACAACTAGTAATTAACAGAAAAGCTCGTTAAATCATAAGGCACTTCGTGAAACACGCGAATTTATATTTAGTGACCTTGACTGAGATATTACAATTTTCGCTGAAATTAATTTAGACCAATCAACTGGCACTATGAACACGAAAAATTACGTCAAGAATTATCTTCCATTAGCTCCTTCAGTTCATCTTGAATTAAGAGATTGAGTTTAATTTAATTTTGACGTGAATGTTTCAAGAACAATAAAAACATATGTACCCAAACATTCACCTCAAAATGATGTGATCGAAGTAGAAGCATGTTAGTAGATCATGTGCATTGGGAAAGCAAGTGTTGCAGTCACCTATAATAAACCTTTTAGCAGCAGATAGACTATCTGCTGCTTCAACTTCAACCGCTAATTTTCGGTAATTTTGTTACCAAATGGTCTCTACTACTAGTGATACTTAAATATTTGACAATTTGACGTAAGTGAAACATTGTAAACTTAAAATTAGTTAAATCATGCATGTGTTGTCCGTATGAGTCCATTTCAAATAGTTTAAAAAAAAATTAATAAGACTTACTCACAATCAGTTTAATTTAACTACCAAGACGACGGGTTTCGCTTTATACAATTTGCAAAGCATCTTCAGGTCAGTCGGTACACAGTAGTTAATTTAATTATGCGGGTACAAATTAATGATTTGGAGAACATAGTTCAAACTATCTTGTAATTGCTGATGATGGGATCTTCAGTTTTTACTATTGTAACTGTTTGATAATTAACGAGGAAGTTTTTTGAGAAGATGGATATTAACCAATGAAGTAGAAATAAGGTATAATGTGATTGTTTGTTAAATGAAAGTGATGTTCTGTATTATATAATTAATTACAAGTTATTTATATTTATATATTCCAATTATATAATTGTGATGTTAAAATTATTAATACTAAAACAATTAAGGACACTTAGGGACAAACAGAACACACTTAAAATGACAATACAGACTTTAATTTTAAAATGAGGACTTATTGGCACTACATACTATACTTGATATATACAAATGATTTACCAAGTGCATTGGATAATACCAACTGTGTTATTTTTGCAGATGACACAACCTTATTACGTAGAGGTAAAACTGATTACAGTCAGGAAATATTGGAAAAATCTAAATCCTGGTTTACCTGTAACAAACTTAAGTTAAACGAGCAGAAAACCCAGACAATAGTATTTAGTTCTGATAGATGGGTTACACCATAGATAAATAATATAATAGTAGAAATAGATAGGCAACGCAATGTATACATTTCGTTCATTAGGACCCCTTGCGGCTGGGGTCAATAATAATCATCTTTTGGCGAAAAATTCGAATGGGCACCCTTACATACATACCCCTTAGTGCATCTTGCGGGTTATTTCGTTACTAATTAAAATTTACTGGAAAATAATGATATATAAAAGATGCACAATTTTTTCTAGATATACGTATATTTATTTGTTATTTAAGATAAAACAGTTATAAACTAATTACATAATATTTATTACACATATTTTCAGAAACAAATGTTAAATGCTATTATTGTTTTCTTCCTGACAACTTACTATTATCATCTTTTTTGTAATTTCTCCATGATTTGTACACAACGGAACAATACAATACTTTACCATGTTTAGTTTTTTTACTAGCACAACACAAAAATTCTTTGCTACAATAGGTAACTCAAACTAAACTAAACTAAACTAAACTAAAAAACTAAGTAAAAACTTAAATTAAAATTACTAAGAATAAATGCAAACGAAAGTTAATGATAATAAAAGAAAATTGAAAACTTGTAAACAAACGGAAGATCTGTCATTACTTTTGAGAGAATTGACATTGCGGAATTAAGCTTCGACACCCCGAGACTGTGTTAAAATAAATGATTGGTTAAAGTTTTCGTGAGAGAGATAGGCTGTCATTTCTCTTTATTAAATGGCTGGGGTTAAAGTGATGGAGGAATGAACCAAGTCTTTCATATAAGATTCCAGGGCATGGGTTACACCATCTGAGCCAGTAGTTACTAGGTGTTACTATGGATACAAGGTTGAACTGGTCGCACCATATTGAACGATTGTGTAAGAAGCTCGCCTCACAGATTTTTGCTATGCGCAGATTGGCTACTTCTGTGAGTCGAGATATTCTTAGGTCACTTTATTTTGGAATGGTTCATAGTGTCCTGACATATTGCATACTTCTTTGGGGAAACTCGTCCTATGCATATAAAGTTTTCACTTTTCAAAAAGCAGCAATCCGAATTATTGACTCGGCAGAATATCTAGCCAGCTGTAAACCCTTGTTTAAAAAGTATGGCATACTTCCTTTACCTTTAATATATATATTTGAAACTTTGTTAACTGTTCATAATAATATACAAGATGTAAAAACACATGCTGATCAACATCATTACAATTCAAGAAATAAAAGTCATATTATATCATATTCCAGATTGTGTGTTACACAACTTAATACAATGGATTATAATCTGTATAATTGTTTTTTAAACCTAAACAAAAATATTAATCAATATATGGTTGAATGTTCGAATAATTAAACTTTGACGGTATACAAGGCAACTATCGAACACAGTGATTAATTTAATCTTGCCCAAGTACTTTCGATCAATAAATCATCTTCAGGGGCATCTGAAATAAGCCAAGAAACGCTTTTTATAAAAAAAGAAAATTAATTCACTTGGATAAAAAACTCCAAGTTTATGGTTGAAAAAAGTTTTTATGTGATAAACGTTTATAGACTTACTTCGTCAGTTGTGGCCTATCCGACATGAGTGGAATGTCATACATGTAAATTTGGACATAACAATACAATACACAAAGACAAACACTTTAAAATTTTTAAAAAGGGGAAGCTACATGTTATATAGAAGCCGGAGACAGAATGGGCTCCTGGTCTGGCGGAAATATTGAGATGACATGTGACAAATGACAGCTTGTGAAGGGCAGTTATGTGATCTGCACCTTTCAAAATTCTATGAAACTAAGTCTTGACCAAAGGTCCAACTGACACTACTATAGGAAATCAACTGATGAAATATAAAATTATATTTTTTTATATTTCAAATAGTAGTAGTAAACGTAGTGTTAACTATGTAAAACTTGTCAATAAACCTATCTATCTATCTATCTATCTATCTATCTATCTATCTATCTATCTATCTATCTATCTATCTATCTATCTATCTATCTATCTATCTATCTATCTATCTATCATCACTGACCTGGAGCAAATGAGTTTTTCTCCAGTAGAAGTAAAAACCCTTAAAAATCTAATAGACAACAGAAAAACTCATTTTCTCCAGTTCAGTGATGTAGTGCCAATAAAACCCCCATTTTTAATTTAATGTCTGTTTATGTATCAAAAAGAAATAGTAAATCTAATTATTTATGTGTCAACAAAAAATAGTTCTTTAAATTTCACAAAAAGTGACACTTTAACTTATTGAGAAAGTATCCAAATTTAAATCAATTAAGTATAGAAACCAAAAAAAAAAATTTAAACGAAAACTGGAAGTTTAAAATGAAGAGAATGATCGATGAGAGGACAAAGAAGAGAGAGAACAGCCAATTATGAAATATATTAAGGAACAAGAATTAAAAATCAAAATTATGAAAATTTAATTATATTTAAAACAAAAATGTGCTCAAGAAAATTAATAATTAATATCCTATACATAAAGTGTTGTTTTATGTCACTTACATTAAATAAGTAAATTTAAACAATATACAAATTTTAAGAACACAGTAATTGATATTGCTGAACTAATATACACGTGTAACAAAAAGGTAGGTCATAAATTAAATCGCGTATTCTTGGACCAAAAATAGTTAAACCAAAAATAGCAAAAATATCTTAAAAAATATATTAACAGTGAAATTTCTACACCCCATAAAAGTTTTATGGGATTTTTGTTCCTTTAAACCCCCCTCCCCCCCTACAAATGTTTTTATATGTTCCAATTAAGTTACTATTGTGGTACCTTTAGTTAAACACATTGTTTTTAAAACCTTTTTGCCTTCTAGTACTTTTTCGATAAGCCAGTTTTTATCGAGATGCAGCTTCTTTTTTTATAAGTTTCAAAATTTCGTACGTAACAAAATGTAAAATATAAATAAATTTTCATATTATTACCAGGTCTTTATAATCTTATTTAACCATTAACAAATACGTAGTGGATTTTACAAATGTGCAAAATAACCTTTTTCCTCAATATACATTCAATATCGTTTTAAAAAGGAAAATTGAATATGTTTTGAAAATGATGGGCTTCTGACGAAATCGATTTGGAGCTTCCTTGATTCTATTTCTCAGTTAATGTTCGTTTAGAAAGGGATATGCACACCCATATAATTATACATCAACCTTCATTCATTGTCATATAATCATCCTTTTAATAAAACTTTAGTAAATTAACACACATTTCTAAAATGTATATATATATATATATATATATATATATATATATATATATATATATCTCCCCTCAAGAACTTTCTCGCTAATTATCAAATAGTTACAATAAAACCGACAATCACCCATCACCAGCTATCCAGGATAATTTGGGTTATGTTTTACAAATCATTATTACCAATTCTTGTACCGGAATGTAAGTAGTTTTTGTTCATTTACTAATTTATTTCAATTCAATAGATCATCTTATACCAATTTGTTACTTTGTCTGCTTCATCAATTTTATTCATATTAATATTCAAAGACATATTATATTAGCATAACTGCTGTAATTGTTATCTTTATAAGACAGCACTCTAATGTGGGGTTTTGTAATTTCAGCATTTAATTTATCTGGTACCTGGTTAGACCTGAAGATGTTTAGCAAATTGTACTAAGCGAACCCAGTCGTTTTGGTGGTAAAATTGAATTGAATATGAGTAAGTCTTAGTTTATTTCATTTTCCCAATGTTATTTTTATCCAGTTTCTTTTTAAAGCTTCATTTTCCATTTCTCAGGATTTCAGTTTCTATACAAACATCATTTTGCAGGAATAAAATATCACTTAATAAATAGTTGAATTTTTTTATCTCATATAAATTGAATTCACTCGTATTGCTTTCTAAGTGGAGGAATTTCAAAGAGTTGTTTACTTTTGAGTGACCTAAATTCACAGTTTTTCTGATGAGAAACGGCGATAACAGACCTTGTACTTATTACTTCAAATTTTCGTTTGTTCGGTTTTGATTTGCGTATCGTTTTGTTACAATATTTGTTATCTTTTACATAATAGTTGAGAAAGTATACCAATACTTGGTATAAATGTATTTATTAATCAAGAAACTTGAAACTTTTATAAAAGTTTTTGCAAAACTTCTATGACTTTCAGAAGGTCCGTCCGGAAAGAGTTTCGATTTTAATTTTTTTTAGAATTAATAAAAGACGGTTTTGCTTATAAAAACTAACTGTTATTGTTAAAATGTTTTTATATGGAAAGTTGATGATAGTTGCTAAGAATTTTTGCACTGTTTATTTGTTTTCAATCAGAAAACTGGGATTTTTTTAAGAAGCGATGTGCGGCTCTGAACTATGAAGTAGAGGAAGCTATTAAAAACAGTTTGGCAAAAAAAATAGAACAAACAGAAATAATTTCTGACTTCAGTAGAGAAACTTAAAAGAATTACAGTCTTTTTTCTCGATACATCTACAAATAAATTTGTTACGAAAATATTCGTTATCATCATTATTGGTGCTACTTAACCGGACCGAATTGACTCTAGATTTAGATCTAGAAGGTTATTTTTTCCTTGAGTTTTATTCCTTATACCTTATGTCAGTTAGCCACTATACGATTATGCCTTATACCGTATGCCATTAATGATCAGATGTTGTGTAAATTCTGCCTTTCATTTCTTTACCAATATTTTATTTCTCCACATTGTTTCATTTAGGCAACCTGGGGCTCTGTTTGCTCTATTCATTAATTGTTCTATTATCTGATCCTTCAGCTTAAATTTACTAAGTTACTCCTATATCTTAGTAAATAAAAATATTCTCAATGTTAGACTATTTACTTTTTGACGTGTTTCGCCTAAGGTAGTTTATTAAATGACAAAACAATGATAAATACACATAAACTTATCATTATACTTAATATAGATTGCATTTTCTACCAGGAATACTTTTTTAATCGATCCAATTATCCAATTACTCAAGCAAATGTTTAAATGTTAGAGTGCGTTTAATAAAAATTATACCTTGACATTGATTGCAAACAATAATAAGTGTACAAGTGTACATTTATTGTTTCTAGTATTTACTTGAAAGCCATCCAATTGCATGGAAATATTTTACTAGTTAAATCATTTAAGATGGCGTGTCAGTAACTAATTTTAACAGTTTTATGCAAAACGAGCGATATAATTATTAAAGAATGTCAATTGGGTGCGATAAATAAAATTTATTTATCTTGTAATCTAAGTCAATGGTATCTCAATTTAGTTTTGCTAGGAACAAGCAACAAATTGGTTTCGGTATATTAATTAAGAAAATCATAAAAGCGATATATTTAATAAAGAAGACAGTAGAACACAAAGTAAATCTTAACAAATTATACGTTTATACTGATTATTAACCAATCCTACTTTTAAAATTGTTAAGGCATATCGTCTAGATAATAATATAAGATACAACACGTTGTTAAAGAAAATTTGCAAACTCTAACGCAACTCTAGAGAAATTTTAAGACAACGAAATGAATAATATATTTCATACCAAACTTAAGTACAAAAAAACTTCTGGTACAATCTTAAAAACCTTTGATCCCCACATAAGTATTCTGAAACAACTTACAATAAAATAGTCTCCATTATATATTGTTCTACTTAGAGTTGGAATAAAGTACTTCGGGTGTAGAAACTTGTACGAATTTTTATTCCTGAACCAAACAGAAGCAATAAATCTAATTGACTGACCAAATGGGCACCAAAGCCTAAAAAAAACCAAAGTTATTCCCTTTTTTAAACCTGGCAAATACTCCAACGATCACAAAAGCTATCGCCCATGATCTTTTCAACATCATCTGTTAAAAATTGATTTTCATCGTCGAGAATGCACGAAAGCTCATTCCATAACAAAATGATTTTAGACTGGAAAAATATTATATAATACAAGTTTTTATTCTCACCCAACACATAGCTAATGGAGACATGATGAAGACACCACCTAAAGTACAAGAAACCCTTTCAAGAACTATATGACATCACAGGAGACAGTAAATTAATCCGACTTGAATCCGTGTCTTCATGCACAACAAAAGATTTTTCGGGCGTTTAATGAAAGAAATAATTTTGCTAAAGGCATTTCAACTGTACAATAAACTGTACGGCTGACGATAAAGCTATTATTACACAATCAGAAATCTCATAATGTGAGTTTTTATGTACTACTACATTTGCGAAAGATAGGCACAATCGGTCAAGTAGTTTTTAAACAATTATTGTATTTTTTATCCCATTTGAGAGAACAGGGTCAAATTTAAAGGGCTGTACAGGTGCTTCAATACTTGGAATATTTTTTTTGTCTGATTTTATTTATATGGTCTCAAATTTTCATGTTTTTTTTGAAAAACCATAGTAATTTTTAATTGTTTACTTACAAATAACTGATGCAGAATGAAGTAGCATTAACATTATATTGGCAATATCCCTAACTTATGCCTCTCAGTATAGTTTATCCAAGCTGTATCACTAATAAAGAAATTATGGAACCAAATTGACAAATTTGTTTTTGGATTCCAGATTTAATTGTTATATACTTAATCAGTAACATATATTTTTTAAGATTTACGTTTTTTCTCTCTAAAAATTTTATTTTTTATGCACTATTTTACCAGAATTATAGCAATATTCTTTTTTTCAGGTAAGTTGGCTAAAGTCCTAAAATAAATCTTCAGTCAGGTATGTACATTTATCACAAAAATATTTTATGTATTCATCAAACAAGTGTACTACGATTATTTTTTTAATTTAATGTAACATGTAGGAGAAACATTTAATAAGGAGACTAAGCAAATATATGCTGATGCTCGATTTTAGTAAACGGCATAACATATGATCTGTTAAGTTAGATGGAGGGAGTAAAATCAAGGGAGGGAGTAAAAAAAATAAATATAGGTTTAAGGTAAAACAAACCCTTTCATCTGGAAAAAACTGTTAGACGCTGAAATGAGAAAACTAAAGATAGAGAGAGAAAAGTTTAAATTTTGTGCTATATGTTTTTTACTAACAGTGTTACCAACACGATTATATCCAATTGATTAATATCTTACAAACAGTATTGCATATTGCTGTGGGTAAGACCAAATGCAATACAAAGAAATGTGCTGGCAAATGCAATGGTATGTACCTACGCCAATAGCGAAAAAAAGAAGAAGATAATCACAGAAATGAATAGTGATCGGAGACTCTGACAACATGTGAGAGACTTCTTCTCTTCTTCTAATGCCGCTACAACCCTTTGTGAGTCTTGGCCTGCTTAACAATGTTCTTCCATTCTACCCTGTCGGATACTTTCCTTCGCCACTGCCTGATGTTCATGGTTTTAAGATCCTTCTCTACGTCGTCTATCCATCTTTTATGGAGCCCTCTTCTTGTTCTGTTTCCTTGGGGCTTCTATCTCTGGACTACTTTTACAGCTCGATTATCTGGCATTCTTTCTAGGTGACCAAGCCAGTTTAGTCTTTGTGACTTTACAAATCTAACAATATCTGCGCTCTGCATTAGTCATTAATTTTTATATCTGGTGGATTACTAATAAGTCGGGTTATTAGTAATAAGTATACCAATATGCAATAGTATATCAATATGCTGACATATAGTCTTGCATATTGATAAAGATAGTTTAAGATTATGTGTATCAAACCATGTTGTTAATTCATATAGGATAAATTTTACCTGTATTGCCATATGAATAATATTATTACCTTTTGTTAGGATAATTATATCATCTGCATATGACAGAAGTACACAATTTCTAGTATTATTGTGTATATATTTTTAAGATAAATATTAAATAATATCGGGCTTAAAGGTGAGACTTGTATTAGACCTTGTGTAGTATGCGATCAACCATTTCGTGATAATGATTTTTAACATATATAGTCCTATTTTTTAAGAAATGAAATATAAGGTTATTAATGTCTATCGGAATATGAAGGTTATTAAGAAGTCTCTATAGTATCTAAATATTCACATGATCGAAAGCTGCTTTAATATCTAAGAAAGTAGCATTTACATATTGGTTTTGTGAGAAAACTAATTGGAAATAAGTTTTTAAATAATCTAAATTATCATTAAATTACATACCTTTTATTAATCTTACTTGAAATTGGTTAAAGGTTTTTTGATTTTCCACGCTCCAATCTAGCCTATTTTTAATCATCGATTCCAGTAGTTTTATTACATACGATCAAAGTCCCAGAGCCCTATAATTATCTGCTCTTAAATTATCTATTTGAATTTTGTTGTTTTTAGGAATACTGATGATAATTTTAGTTTTCTATTTAGTGGGAATCAGTTTACCTTCTTTAACTTTGTCGTATAAATATAGTAGCCATATAAGCCCTATTTCAGGTAAATGTTTTCATTTCATCATCATCATCATTATCATTTCTCTACCTCTTACATCCACTGTTGGATATAGGTCTCCTCCATGCTCTTCCACTGTTCTCTATCTTGCGCCTTCTGTATCCAATTTCCGACTGTTTTTCTCAAGTAGTCCATCCAACTTTTTGGTGGTCTACCTCGGTGTCTTTTGTCTTCTCTAGGTCTTCATTCTATGAGTTTTTTGGTCCACCTATTATCATTTAAACGTGCTATATGTCCAGCCCATCTCCATTTGGCTTGTGCAATTTTTTCTATGACATCTGTGACTTTAGTCCTCTCTCTCACTATCCTATTTGGTACCATATCACTTCTAGTTATTCCCAACATTGCTCTTTCCATTTTTCTTTGGGTTACTCTCAATTTATTTGCAGAATGTTTGGTTAAAGTTCTTGTTTCGGAACCATATGTTATTACAGGCAGTATGCATTGGTTGTAAACCTTTTTCTTCAAACAAATCGGTAGCGTTCCTTTTAGAATATCTCGCATCTTGCCAAATGCTGCCCATCCCAAGCTTATGCGACGCTGGATCTCACAAGTTTGATTGTCTTTTCCTATTCTAATTTCATGCCCTAAATAGATATAGCTAAAGACCTGATGTACTTCGTTCCCATCTACCCTCATAACATCACTTGGAACTAAATTGGTCACGTATTTTGTTTTTTTCAAAGTTTAAAGGTAAATGTTTTAACATAGCTATTAAAGTTCTTTAAAAATGGAATACTTTTAATTCTGTGAGATTGAATTCACTAGACAAGTGATCAATGGTCTGTAATTCAAAATCCGGTTCAATATTAGTTAGTGAAAGGTTAGTTAATATTTCCTAACTTATCTTTTCATTAGGAAGTTTATTGTTTGATGGTTGAGAGAATGTATTTTTAAATTTTCTTATAGTTTGCCAAATAGAGCTGATGTCTACATTTCTATCAATATTTCCAAAATATTCCATAAACTTTTGCCTCTTTATTGTTTTTAGAAGTCGTTTTGATTTAGCAATTATATGTTTTACATTGATATAATTATTACGAATAAAATTATTTTTAAATTCCTTTAACGACTCTTTTCTTTTATTAATTATTTCAGTGCATTCCTGATTCTACCCAGGCATTCTTTTCTGATATTGCATTTTTCTTATATCTCTGTTTTGTTTATTTGGGATAGCAATTATTTCTACTGCTTGGTTAATTATACTTGTGAAGTGGTCATAGGATTGATTTTCTATATTTAAATGTATTTACTATACTTGTTAAAATCAATTTCTCTAATGTTTTTTTAATTATATACATACCTAGTATAAATTATTCCTTTTCTGAAAAAAAAAACTTCACTTATTAATATCTGTACAGCTGAAATAATAGCTATTCAAAAAGTCCTAATGATTTGTTAGAAAAAGAATTTTGATAAAGCTATAATATTTATGGACTCAAAAAAGCGCTATAGACAAAATTAATAACAATATGATAACTCTAACAAAGTTAAAAAGAAACTGTACTATTTAAATAAATATGGTCAAGATATTAGATTAGGTTGGATTTCTGGACATAATGATATCGAGGGAAATGAAATAGCTGACAAACTGGAAAAGGCTGTTGCTGAATTAAATATTCCTGCTAAAATTAGATTAACGAACTTCGATATCATGCCTTTATTAAAAAATAAAATATGTTCTATGCATCAAAATAATTGGTTAAATTCTTTTCAATATAAAGGTAAGGGGTATAACAACATACAAACATTTTTTTCTAATAAACCATGGTTTGACACAATCTCATACATACATTCTGGGCCAAAATTAACCGGCCACCTTAAAAATGGGTAATTTTTGATTTCTTATATCTCCTAAATCTGTTGTTCGATTTAAGTGATTTTTTAAATATTTTATAGCCTTATTTCTTGACAATATCTTTATAATAATATTGTTGCTAAACAGGGAAATTTTTATTGATACCGGGTGTACGAATCAAACTGTATTTTTTTTCTTAAAGTTTGCATCACCCTGTGGAATATTCTAGCATTTGTAGAATACTGAAATTACATTGTTACTATAGCCTCATGCTTTTTCAATATTTTGTTTTTTGATTTATCTGCTTATGTTTGATAATACAAAAGTTAGGTGCTTTAACAACTAGACATGTTTTTTTATCAATTTTTATCTCAGTGGAAGAGAAAAAATAATCTTTTTGAAAAAAAGTCATTTGTTACAGTAAAAATCCAATGAATAAAATCTTCGAAGAAAATTCAAATTAACAATATTTTGGAAATCAAAGTCTACTTGAAAAAAAAAATTGGTATCAATAATGGGTATTGCCGCCTCTATCCCTTAGGACTTCTTGGAGCCAATTTGGCAATCCATTCATGATATTCTGAATATCAGATTGGGAGATATTGTGCCACTCCTCTACCGCAGCTGTCTTGAGCTCTTCAAATGATGCAGGGGCTGATACTCTTGCTCTTACCCGTCTTTTGAGGTTGTCCCAGATATGCTTAATTGGGTTAAGATCGGGACTGTGTTATAATGCATACAACAAACCTTTTATTTTGACCCCTATAGACACGTTGGCGCCTATCTGGACCTTCTAGGGTTATTCTGCTCTTATCTGAGAACAGTATATTCTTCCATTCCGCCATAGTCCAGTTAGCATATTCTCGCGCCAAATGAAGTGTTGCCCTACAGTGTTGTGGGAGCATTTTTGGTGCGCGAGCTGGACGAAAAGCCCTCAAGTTTATTTCTGACAGTCTTCTTCTAATCGTTTGCCTACTCACACTAACGTTTCTCACCTACGAGTCAGAAGAGACCTACGAGCTTCAGGAGCGGTGCAAAAGCGATTTCTCAATACTTTAGTGACAATGAAACGGTCATCTCGAACTGAAGTGCATCGTTTTCGGCCTTGACCTGGCCTGCTGTTGTACGATCCTGTCTCCCGAAATCGTCTAATGGTATCTTGATGGTATCTTGTACCGTAGTTCTGGATACATCGAGTATACCAAAAATTCACAAAACAAATGTACTCGCTGATTATTCAGTAGAATAAAAGCCAAAAAATAAGAAGAAAAAGCAGTGGTCGAAAATCTAAAGTGCAGTTAGTTTCCTACACAACGATTAATTTTTCTTCCTTAATCAACAACACTGTCAATTTTTGGTATTATTAGTTTATAAACAACATTTTGTCACAAGTCACATAAAACGTCAATATTTTTTTATTATAATTAAAAAATATTTATTACAGTTAGTTAAATCACAGAAAATTGTTTATCCCCTATTTAGTTATGTCCCGAACTTCCGGCAATTCTGTATCGACAGTAAAAAATGTAATCACTGTTAAAGGTTTGTGTTAATTATAATAAAACCCTATTTAAGTACATGCCAATAGTATTTTCTTCATTGCATTTCTTCCTCAATATATTAATAAATAAGATTTATATATAAAATTAAAAAAGAAAACTGCAAATTTTTTTATTTCAATCGTAGTTACTTATTATACTTTTATGCCTCGTCCTTCCCTTTATCCGTATTATATTTCTAATACTATACTTCAAACTTTACCATTCGTTTCATCCTCTCTTATTTTTTTTATAATAATTTCAAAACAGTTTTCTAATATTTGAACATTTTTGGTCGGCTCTCTTAAGACCTCTTAACATTCATTAGTATTGTTTCATTACCATATTGTCAAAAGTTGCATACTTATAGTATACATTTTTATTTAGGTTTAGACTTCAATGTAAAGCCGGATGATACACGACATACGTCGATATTCTATCCTGAACCAAAAATATCAATTCCTACTGATTTTCCCACTAGTACACGTTCTACAGAAGTTAATGATTTTGATACTTGTCCTATCAGCGGCTATGGTACTACAATAGTTAAAAATGAATATTATTCAAAACTGCAAAAGGAACACAAGTGTAATTTGTATGATAACTATGAGGATTTTAGCAAGACATTTATAGGTAAATTTTAAAATTATTACCATGCTATTCGTATAAGTACAAATACATATTCTTATTAGACTAAGAATTGTTTGTACTTTTAAATAAAAAAAAAAACAATAAAATTATTCCAAGCTTAAACATAAAAAATACTACCTAATTAAGAACCTACATACTTCGTAAGTAAGCTCTGAGAAGACAATATTTTTCGATGTGTTGTGCTACTAAATATCTCAGTGCAAATGAAAACCCGTTTATAACAAGCCTAATAAGGAGCAACCCTCCAAATCTGTACTCAAATTATTGCCCTAGAAACTTACCTTTCAATGAACAAATAAATCGATTCGAATTCGATATACATCAATTGAGAGCCACTTCTACAAATAGATGCCAGTATCCTCCCTGGAAAGTTCAAATACAAAAAGTAGATTTTACCTTACTTAACTATCCCAAACAATCACACAATCCTTCTGAAATATAACAACAATTCCAGTCTACCATCTCCAGATACCCTGATTTCAAACTAATTTTTACTGATGCCTCTAAAAGCAGCAATGGTGTAGCTGCTGCAGCTATTTTTGAAGACAACACCTCTGTTACCCGTCTAGCCAAGGAGTGTAGCATATACACTGGAGAACTATAAGCAATCTTCAATGCACTGAACCAATGTACCAGCAATGATATAAATTTTCTCATTATATCAGATTCTTTGAGTGCCTTAAATGGTGTCAAGCAGATGTACCCCACTCATGCCAATTTAGCACTAATAAAAGACATGCTATACATTGCCAAACACGTGGTAAAAACATTACATTTTTATGGGTACCATCCCATGTTGGAATAAAGGGTAATAAAGCAGCAGATAAAGCAGCAACAGAAACTATTAATAACATGACCATTCCCATTATGCAAAACATACCAATTTCAGACCAAAAAACATTAATAAAAACTTACATCGACAAAACCTGGCAAGTAAAATGGAATCAAACGGAAGCAAAATTAAAATTTATCAAACCAGATGTTACGTCTGCTTTATTACCGCTCCCAGCTCAAAGACATAACCAAGTTATTATTAACAGACTGCGGCTAGGCCATACAAAATTTACACATGGATACATCATCTCCAAAGACCCTCAGCCGATTTGCCACACCTGTCAAACACCATTTTCAGTGCAACACATAATGATAGACTGTCCAGTGTACTCAACAGCAAGATCGACAGCAAAAATAAAACACAACTTAAAAGAAATTCTAAAAGAAGATATCAGTAATACAATAAAATTTATCAAAAATTGTCAACTGTATATCAAACTGTAACATAACATAATTTTGTATTTATTTTTGTATTTTTCAAAACTATTATGTAAATTTTAATAACATATTAATGTAACTTTTCTAAAATAAAGATATACCACCCCGGTAATAACCCTAGGGGTTGATGCGGTAAAAACAAAAAAAAAAACAAAAAAACAAAAAAAAAAACTTCGTAAGTTTTCCCTAACAAAAAATAAAAATTAGGAACGCAGATTAATGAATGAAAGGTTGAAATTCCACAAGAAATCTACGTTCCTGTAGTTGGCTGTATACCATATATTAAAAAATTTATTAAAAATCCTTTGTAAAAGGTATCATTAAGAACACAAACGGGCTAAGTTAAGACACAAAGATACAAAGGATTTTTAATAAAGGTTGAAGTATTCCACCTCCTTGTGGTAAATAGTAACCAAATCTGTCATACAGATTTTTCCTCATATTTTGGAGTAGGGCTGGTTTAATGCTTGCAGAGAAATGAAGTATTTTTGTCCTTAATTCGACTAGGTTTGTGGCCCTTTCAAACTGATGTCTATAAATGTTTTCTTTGAGAAAACCCCAAAAAAAGAAATCGTTAGGCGCTAACTCACAGGATCTAGCAGGTCATTTATTTGTACCACGTGCACTTATCAGTCGATCAGGAAACGTTTGATTGAGGAAGTCAATAGTTGATCTAGGGTTGTGAGCCGAACACCGATCCTGTTGAAAATAAACCTCCTAAAAATTAACGGGAAGGCGTCGAACTACCGGAATAATCTCATTCTGGAAAAGTTGTTAATATTTGGGCCCGTTTAGGTTTTCATCGATAAAAAATGGACCGACAATATGGTCGCCTAGCATTCCAGTCCAAACATTTACCTTTTGCGGATGCTGCGTTCGCACTGCAACACTGAGGTGCTTATTTTTCCGAAAATAGTACCTTGCAACGGATAGATTGTGGTTTTTATGTAGTAAAAATGAAGATTCGTCAGAAAATAAAATAGTTTCTAAAAAATGTACATTTTCATTCTGTTTATCTAACATAAATTCACAAAACTCCATCCGCCTATAGTTACCTTCCGGAAACACCTCTTGTTGTATCTTAAAACAGTGCTACCCATTTCTTTTGAAAACACACTGCTCAGTTCGAGCATTCACGTTAACATTCCTAGCAATTTGTACACTATTGCAGGGTTCACTAATTTCCACAACAGCACAAATATAAATATCCCTGTTTTGACACTCCTCATTGACAGGTCTAACACTTTGTTTATTATCTTCATGACACTTTTTACAACTGTTTACACATCCCGAAGTTTGGAAATGTTTAATGGTATTTTTAACTGTTGTAACGCTTGGTGGGAGTCTATTTTCGTAGGCAACAATAAATATATCCATTACTTCACGTTTCTAATGACCTTGAAAGTACCATGTTACAAGTTGCACTTTTTTGGACGGTATACAACTTTATATGCATTTTATTAATTATTTGTTCATTCTTTCAGAATTTCGTTTGAAATTTTTAATGTCAATGTGCCAATTACGACAATTGGTACCTACTGTGAAATTAATATAGAGGTGGAAACGTGTCACAGCGATTGCCATTGTGTTGTATGGTCAATAAAACAATGTTGTGACCTGTATACCTGAAACAGTCTGTTAGCTAGTAAATTGTTTATTAACTTGCAAGTTTCAAGACAGGGTATGATCTGTATCAACTTATAAATAAGGCTCTCTCTTCAGCTAGTGTTATAGACTGCTTTTAGTTCTATAAATGTAGGGACAGCACTTTTCACAGTAGCTTCGTCCTCTTCTAAAACGGGCCACAATTGGTACAACAGCCTCAAGAGCATTAAATATTCTATTATAAAGGAGAGGTTTCAGTAATTTGTAACATCTGAGTAAGTAGTTCAGGATCCCGGGCCCATTTGTTCCCTTTATTACTGAAAAGCTAATTTTTCGCGAGTACTTTTGGATAAGTGTGTATTTTTTGTTAATTCTCAAGATGATTATTTACATTAACCGAAAAAATATTTGTCGTATAAAATGCAAGGTTTTATCAAAGAGCTCCCTTTTCAGCATTTATTATTAACGACATATATATATATATATATATATATATATATATATATATATATATACAGGATCCAATTTGTAAATAGAATACATCTTGGAGACGACTATCGCCGTATTCCCGTCCTCCTCCGCCAATCCTCTCGGTCCAAGGCATGCTCCTCCTTTAAACCTCTCGATTCCATTGCTCTTTTTCTTCTACCAGGGGGCTTCCATCTGTGAAGTTTTTGGGGCCAACGTTCGTCAGGCATTCTTAACAGGTGTCCAAACCATTTTAAACCTCTTCTTTCTATTTAAAATGCACCTAAATATTTAAATTTTTCCACTTGTGTGATTTCCACGTCCTCGTCTATCAACACTTCATACCTTGCATCTGAATTGATAACTAGATATTCCGTTTTCTTCATGCTGACTTTTAACCCCCATTTTACATATTCTCTGTATAGACGCTTTATCATAAATTCTAGATCATAAGAATCTTGAGCTAGAACGACTTGGTCATTTGCAAAGTTCAGGGAGAACAGTACGTCATTTCCTATTGTATATATAAATTAAACAGTAAAGGTGACATACTGCATCCTTGTCTCAGTCGTTTAGTTACTTTTATCGGCTCTGATAGTCTATTTCCGATTTTTAGGTAAGTGGTGTTATCCCTGTATACTTCTGTGATTATTCCTAAAAGGTGTGGACTAATGCCGAGTTGTTGTAAAGCTTGCCACAATTTAGGCCTTGGTACTGTATCATACGCTTTTTCTAGATCGATGAAGGCTAGATGTACTTCGTTACCAACTGCTATTCTTTTTTCTATTAATTGTTGGAGTATAAACAAGTTATCAGTGCAAGATCTACCAGGCGTAAATCCGCTTTGGTCTTCGCTAATTAGATGTCCTACATCATCTTGTATTTTTCTATTTATTATCTTTATCACTATAAAAATTTACTCCAAGAGTCCAGATTGGAATATATGGGAGAAGAATACAGTATGGAGAGACAAACAAATAGTAACATTAATACTACCAGCAACGAGGTCCGTACTGCGCTAATTAAAATGAAAAACGGGCGATCTTTAGGACCTGGCAATATAGCTGTAGAGCTACTTAAAGCAGGAGGTCCACTCCTAATCGAACGAATAACTTTTCTAATGAATCAATGCTGCCAACAAATTAAAATACCATCGGAATGGAAAACCGCTCACCAAGTGTCCATCTTTAAGTAATCGAAAAGATCCTAACTGCTACAGAGGATTGAGTGTCCTACCTACTTTCAGCAGATTGTTTGGAAAGATAATTATTAACGACATCATGAAAAATAATTAGTAACCACCTTATTTTTTCTGTTGGTTAGGTAATACTTATATATTTAACACCTTCATTGTCCTACAAATTGCGTGGTACGTAATCCTGGTCCTAGATTATTATATTTTTTCAGACCTCGATTTTATAAAAGTTTACTAAACATTTCTTTGCATGTGGAAATTAAATAGTTATGCTTATACATAACAAAGGTGGTGTTGGGAGAAGGTTATAATTATACTTCGGCAAATATGCAAATAAAAATGTAGAAAATATGCGCATAAATATGCACATGTTTACCCGAAAATATGCAAATATTTTACAAAATATGCATACAAATAAATAAAAAAATCGTAAAATAGTAACAATTTTATTTAAAAAAAAAGTGTACATAACTAAATATTTCCTATTATTCATTAAGATTTACATTTATTTTAAGTAACTACATCATTTTTAAGTGTGAATAAACTTATTTAGAATTATGGTAACAATAAATGACCAAGTGGTGTTCAAAATTTTCTAACAAAAACTTGTGGCTTCTGTCTGAGTACATATATTTATATATGGAAAAACTTCGTTCAACATCAACTGATGTAACGGGAGCATTTTTCAAACTAACCAAAACATTTCTTTCTAAATTAATTGTTTCCGAAATATTTCCAGCTAGAACACTGACTACTTCAGAAAGAATATGGTAACCTTTATTTTTTTCCATAGTAGCTTCAAATTTTTTTAAAGTATCTTTTCCAATATTACCTCTAACATTCCGACAACATGACGCAAATTCTTTTATTAATGCTGTACTTTCGAACAATGACAGTTTTGGTGATTCTAACTGAGTAATTGTTTTTTGAACAAAACTAAAATTTGATTTTATAAATGAAAGTTCTTGTTGAAGCAAGTTACTCTAAAAAGTTTGTTTAGAATTCAAAAGAGATTGGGAACGTTCATCTGTTAACGTATCAATTATGTTCTTTATTTTAACAAAATGATCTGCATAAAAATTAGCTGCTTCTAACCATGTTCCCCATTGCGTTAAAATAGGTTGTGGTGGAAGAGGAATGTTAGGTAGCATTTCTTTATAAAGTTGAATTCTTATAGGAGATTTAAGAAATACTTTTTTGACACTGGATATTATGGTATTTACAAGAGGAAACTTTTTTTGGTGTTTCCTCTGCAACTCTGTTTAATCCATGCGCTACACAAGTAACATGTATTAAATGTGGGAAAAATATTTTTAAATTTTGCCCTGCTTTCACCATATAAGGAGCAGCATCCGATAAAATAAGCAGTAATTTATTAGAAGGAATAGTTGTCGGAAGAAAAAAAATTGCTAATGTTTCTTGTATAAAACGCGAAATTGTTAAAGCATTTGTTTTCTCAAGTTGCTGGCATGAAATAAGATGAGATTTTGGTAAGGTATCTTCTTTAAGAACACCAATCAATAAATGAGCAATATACTTTCCTGAGGAATCAGTGGTTTCGTCTACAGATATGTAAAAATAATTATCTGCAATTTCTTCCTTAATATTTATTAACACCGACGAGTATAGCCCGTTCACATTATTTCTTCTTAGAGACCGATCACTTGGAACATTAAGTTTGCAATATTTTTTTAGAAACGAACTAAAATTTACATTTGCTAATTTTGAAAGCGGTATGTTTGCAGACACTAATGCGCGACACAGGTCTTCATTAAAAGTTTCTTGCTCATCTAATTTTTTTGAAGTAGATTGGAAACATTTAGCCATTGAAGTTTGATGTTTTCCTCCTATTTTTCCTTTTTTTCCAATGTGTGAAGCAGTTCTCACATGTTGGTCTATCTGAAATTTCTTCTCACATGCTATCTATAAATAAAAATAAAAACCTTTATTTTAACCTAACCTTTAAAATATAAAAATATACAAGGTGTTTTTGGTTAATCAAATAACTGGTTTGAAAAAAAAAACACTCGCTAATTGTTTTAAATCCAGTATTAATCCACAAATTAGTTTTTGTTACTAACCATTAGTACATCATATAACTTATTTTAAAATTCAACAAAAGTTTTTTTTTTGTTAATTCAATTACAATAAAAATAATTGTGTTTTAGAATAGCTGACTTCATAAAAAAAGTAAAGGTGAAAAATTTTTCTAAATACACACCATTGTATTGTACCATAGACAATTTTTTCTTACTAAAGGAAGCTATTTTTCATTTGAAAACAACCTACGAGTACTAAATTTCAAGTAAATACGTTTATTGGTTTTAAAGTTATTGTTGTTATTAACTAAAAGAATTTAATTTTTTTTAATTTTAACACCCTGTATCTCGAAAAGTAAATAAGATTGACCCCTCATTAACTATATCGTTTTGTTCAATTTTTCGAGAAGTATCTACAGTCAAACGTTTTAAGTGTCATTTGAAAACACCCTGTATGTATGAAATATTAGATATTTAATAGAAAATATTAGATACTTACAATTTTGCCACAGACTGAACAGTAGATTTTTCTCATATCCATAGACAGCTCTTTATAAGGTTTAATCCAAGTTGAAGCACTGGTTGTTTTAGGCATTATAAAATCACAATCTTCCTTTTTGTTACGCACAACGAGTGTTTACGCTTTAAATATCAAAACAAAAATGATTTACAAATCTGAGCATCAAATTAGAAATGTTTAGGTACCTAATTCACATAAACTGGGAGATTTTGGAAAATCCCTAAATTAGGAACAAAACTATTAGCCGTTTACCTGCTGTTAAGATACAATAAATTGTAGATAGATTTGGGGATTAGATCATAAAATGCAAATGAGCGAACCCTTAGCGATTATCCAATAACTGAATGCCTCAGTGACCGAGACTTTCTAAGAATGTTGAGGGCTACTTAAATTGATCTTCTTTGAAATTGTAAATGTTTTGTACCTGTAGAGATTACGTACTTAGATCATTTCTTGATTAAAATGACTACAAAATTTTATACAAGAATTGAAATAAATTGGTATGTTTAAAAATTTTCAAATACAATATAAAAATCTGAACTTTTATGCACTTCATGCAAACTTTTATACAAATATGCCAAAATATGAAATATTTGCATAAAATATTCACAATATGCAAAATATGCAATATGCATATTTGCCGAAGTCTAGTTATAATCATTGCTATATAGGCTTTGATAATGTTTTGATACTGCAAGAAGATTGCAGGAAGAACAATTTTAGATTTTGACATATAAACCCCGAAAAAGAAATCTTTTCTTGTTCTTACCTGTGAAATTTGTCATATTTTTTAGACGATATACTCAATTCAGCTGCAGAACACATTCGGTTAACTCAAAAAAGAGATGTAATATTCGGTCCAAAAAAATTTTCGGTATCCCAAAAACCTTTTGTCTGGCCTACAATAAAAGAATTCAGCGAGGTTAGGACAGGTTTGTAGAATTAATGTGAATTATGAGTATCAATATTATAGGTATTAAATTTTTGTTATTCAGAGATATATAGGTACTCAGTGACATTAGAATAATTTCTTGAACTCAATTTTTTTTTCAACAGAATGACTATATTTAAAACATGCTATGATAACAATACCAATGTTTTTCTACTTTTTTGTAAAAATTTTTTTTGTTTTTTTTAGTAGAAAAGTTTTATTTTTAAATTTTTTTTGTGAAGATACCGATTTGTGAAAACCGGTTCATATAGAAATTTGTAGTTATTATTCCTCAGTCTAATTGTATTCAGTGTAAAAAAATGCGTCGAGAAAATTCGAAGACACCAAAATATCCACCAAGACCAACTGGTCAACCATGGCGTACCACAGAGCATCAAGATTAGATTACTGGGTCTGTGAGACAGTTTTGCTACTACGCGTCAAATTGCCGATCAATGGTTTCATGTAGTAGGTAGACCTGTTAGTACGCAGATACTATACCATCGCATTCGAGCCCCTGGACTGGTTTCATTCCGTCCGCGACTAGTGCTTCCGTTGATTGCACTGTGATTAACGTTTGAATTGGTGCAGAGAAGGGCAGCATTAGGTGGCAGAATGGTATAATGTAGCATTCAGTGATATATCACAATTCTGTTTATAAATGCATGATGGTCAAAGGATTGTAAGACGCCGTCGTGGAGAGAGACGAGATATCGCGTTTACTGTTGAGAGGCATGTACATAAATGGTTTGGGGGCTATTACCTATGGTATCCGATCACCACTTATGTTTATTCGAGCCAAACTGACAGCTGCGCGTTATGTTGATGACATTTTGCACACTACTTCACTGCCTTATCTCGACGGCCATCGAGACGTCCTTTTTCAGCAAGACAACGCGCGTCCCCATATTTCTCGTCAAACTATGGACTTTCTCTAACAATCTGGCGTTAATATTTTGCCATGGCCGTCCCCTGCTCCAGATTTAAATTCTATTGAACATATATGGGATATGATGGGAAGGAGAATGTCCACTTTGTACCATCCTCCACAGACTCTAGCACAGTTAATACATGAAGTTCAAGTTGCTTGGAACGAGGTGCCACAATCAGACATCGATCATCTCACTTTGTCAGTTCCTAGACGTATACAGGAGTGTATTCAGCCACGGAGTCGCCAAAGACAATATTAATTTTTTCGATTACTTGTTAAAAAATTTTGACAGCGTTATTGTTTCATTCTTAAAGTCTAAGAAATTATTCCTTCGTTTGTAAAACTTCTAATGTCACTGAGTATATTTGCTGTGAAGACACTGCACATTTATGTCATTCATCACCGACACTTTAAGATACTGTGAGCTGTATTAATATACATATAGTATTGTATTATTGGAAAATCACTTTTTTTTTCAAATCTATCTTTTTCATATTTCAGACCAATCTATATTAGTTCTAACCTTTTATTAGCTTTATTTGTAGTAATGCTTTACGTCTTTAGTACGAAGGTCATATGTAAAAAAAGGTTCTTTATGCCGTTAAGAAAGAATGAGGGGTTTTAGAACAAATCTGGCAACACTGCATTACGCATCAACTCTTTCTCTCCCTCTCACCCTATCACTGACTGACGCCTCATTGCCTTGCTTAGTGCCGGCCTAGTAGCGTTCGAAGTTAGAGCTTTTGATCGCTGTAACCGCCAGATGCGAAATTCGTGCTGTGATAGGTTTTTAAATGCAAAACGGATTTTACCTATTGACATTCATCGTCAGTCAACCAAAATTAATGGAAAAAAGTGCATATCTGTCAAATGGTGTAAAAATTTAGTGAAGGCCAAATGAGAATTTACAATAAAGATCGGAGCAGAAGCCTTTCAGTTTTAGAGGAAATTGTCAAAAAAGTTGAACGAATATTGCTTAAAGATCAGAGCTTTACCATTAACCGACCGTGCTTTGCGTATTTGTAAAACTTCCCGTACCACAATTCATGCCCAGTGGTATAAGGCTTCTCCATGACAATGCTCGAACTTCTTCTTCCTGATGTGCCTATCCGTTACGAAAGTTGGCGATCATCATGGCAATCTTTATCCTATCAGCAGCAGCGCAGAAAGCTGCACAGATGTTGTATTGAACCAAATTCTGAGGTTCTTTAATTAAGATGTTCTTCTTCTTCCTGGACCTCGCTTTCCAAATATTTTTCCTTGCAGGATGGCTTGAAGGAGAGCATATCTCGATTAATTTCGCATAATATGTCCGAAGAATTGTAACTTTCGAGATTTAATGGTGGTCAGTACCTCTTGGTTCTTATTTATTCTTCTAAGGACCTCCTCATTTGTGACTCGGTCAGTGCACGAAATCTTAAGTATTCTCCGATATAGCCACATCTCAAATGCTTCCAATTTTTTACACATATCTTCGTTCAATGTACACAATTCAAGATCATATAAAAGGACAGAGAAGACGTAGCATCGCAGCATTCTTACTTTTGTATAAAGAGAGAGATTGTGACTCTTAAAGAAGGCCCGATCCGATTGAAGGTCGATTTAGCTTTTGCGATGCGTGCTCTAATCTCCTGATTGTTGGTCCATTCTTCATTTGTGATGGTGCCGAAGTAGTTGTAGTGCATCCCTCTTTCTACAGGAGATTGGTTGACGTAGATTTGACCTTCTGTTATCCTTTTCTTGCTAATTATCATAAGCTTTGTCTTCTTAACGTTTATATTGAGTCCATATTGTTGACTGTAATACGTCATTTTGTTCATAAGAACTTGTAGGTCTTCAAGTTGTCCGCAAATACTATGGTGTCATCTGCATATCAGATGTTGTTAAGCCGGTAACCATTTAGTAGAATACCTTTTTTGGTTTCGTGCAAAGCTTCGATAAATATTCTTTCAGAATACAGATTGAAGGTTAGAGGAGAAAAAATTCAGCCTTGCCTCACTCCACGCATGATTTTCACATAGTCAGTTTGTTCACCTTTAACTCTGAGATTGGCCTGATTCCAGTAAAGATTTCTAATTATTTTCAGATCTTGGTTGTTAATTCCTGCTTCTTTTAGTATTTGCATCATCTTGGCGTGCTGTACTCGATCAAACGCTTTCTCGTAATCAACCAGACATGCGTATACGTCGCAGTTAACGTCTTTGCATCTCTGCATCTCTGGAATAAGAACTTACTCGAACTTAAGCCTCACATAAGAGATTTTGGCTGGACTGTTATGCACCAACCTCCTCCTACAGTTTAGACCTAGCTCCAAGTGATTATAATTTATTCTAAAAATTGAAGGTGGTAATCACTGATTGTGGTGGTAAGGTAGGTGGTAAGGAAATTGGTCTTAAGGTAAACGAGGATAAGATCAAGTACATGGTAGTTACGAAGAACCCAAGACCAAGGGTTGGGCAAAACGTGACAATTAACGAATATAACTTCGAAGTCGTCAAAGAGTTTAAGTATCTGGGAGCGATCATAACATCTGAAACCAAATATGAAAATAACGTGGCGGCCAGGATAATAGCAGGAAACAGAACATATTACTCTTTAATGACCATCCTTAAATCAAAAATACTCTCAAGATCAGTAAAAATAAGAGTATACAAGACAATAATTCGACCCACAATAACGTATGGAAGCGAGACATGGACGCTGAACCAGCGGGAAATGACAAAATTACTGGTTCTTGAAAGAAAGATACTGCGGACTATCTATGGGCCTTGTAGAGAAGAAACAACAGGAGAGTGGAGAAGAAGACACAATAATGAACTCCAAACAATATATGGAGATGAAAACATAGTCCGCTACATTAAAGCAAACCGAATAAGATGGGCTGGCCACGTCCTAAGGTCAAATAACGAAAGACTTCTGAATATTACATTCTGGGAAAAACCCGATGGCAGAAAGTCAGAAGGCCGCCCAAGAAAGAGATGGAAGGACGCAGCGGCCAGTGATCTACGTAAAATGGGAGTGCAGCAGTGGGAAATAGCTGCTCAGGACCGACAACAATGGAGGGAAATAGTAAACACGGCCAAGACTCACCTAGAGTTCTAGAGCCAAATGATGATGATGATGATGATGGTAATCACTGAGGTGGCTTACGTTTTAGTACCGATGATGAAGCCAAGGAAGAGGTTACTCGATCGTTAAAGGATTGGCAGTAGAATTATATAACATGGGAATAGAAAAGTTAAAGCATCGTCTGCAAAATTGTTTAAATAGAAACAGCGATTATTCAGAATAATAGCGTAAGTTTTAAGTTTTAATCATGTATGACTAAGAATAAGAATAAAGCTGTCTATTTTTAAAAATTCATGGGAGCTTTAGTTTATGAATGGGCAGCTCCCTCTAGTTTTCAGGTTGAACTGCATTAAATTTGGATACATCAAGCTTTCGACTTCTTTTCTGAAATATTCATCAGCGATTCCGGGATCTCAGTCGCCTTTATTCCTAGATCTCTTTACTTTTACACTGTTCCCTGCGTTACTACGGCTTGGGACGAAGAACGATCCAGTTAGTGTGTCCATGGTGACGTGTCGTTTTGGCGAGAGTTGGCAAAAAGAGTTCCGATAGAGACTCTAAATGCTAAAGGTAACCGAGTGTCTAAATTTTTTTTAAACAATTCTGGAGTTTTTCAATTTTTATGGCTTCCCTAATATTTTTTTATTATAACTCATTTTATGAATCCTGCACTTTTTACTATGTATTAAAGCATAAAATTCTTACATGTATTTATTATCTGACACCAAGATGTCGTGTGTAATATGAACATATTATTATCTTTACTAAATACTAACAACTTCTCTTTCAAAGCATTCAAGATTGTGGAATGGATAGATTCAACGGCAGTAGTTGCTGAAAACTGGCTATATTCAATCATGATGGTATGTAAAAGTGCCAATCATATAAGCGACTTTTATAAATACGAAGCTATATTTTCCCTACCCACCAAATGTTACCCAATATCTCAAGCGACTGCAAGCGTTTTCTTTCATGTTGAGGTATCTAGAGTCATGTCCGAATTTTGTCCAGTCAACGTAACGTTTCAATTGGAATCTTTTTCCAGTAAACTGAGTCCTAGAACACACGTTATAACGGATGCTCTGCTCTTTAGGGTAATTGACGCGAAGATCAAAATATTTAAAAGCTATTATTTTTAAATTTAATCTTATAAATAAAAAAATTTGTCATTATGGAATATGTAGTTTTTTTTTATTATAAAACCTTAGATGTTTAGATTTGATAAGAATGAGTTAGGTTTTATTTGGTTCAACTAGCCATACTCATCGACTATTATAGCTGGGTGTATAGGTAATTTTGTGTATTTATATAGAGTACACCCTTGATACCCTGACGTTGTAATCCAACACGCTCGGTAGTCCGACGTACCTCCCATCAAGGTCGCCGTCGTGTCTGCTTGTACTGAAACCTGTCGCGATATGAATCTTCATTTTTATCGGATGCTTCAGTTCGTGTGTTTTCCGTGATATTGTTTTACAGTACGTAGTTCCAAACTTTTATATAATTCGTTTACAAAGTACAGTTCAATTGGAGAGCACAAGTTCAAAACGAAAGCATAAAACGCTGCGCTGACTCTAAATGATAAATGGCCAAATGGGATATTATTAATAGATGCGAGTGTTGTAAAACTCCGATTTCGATATCTAGATTCTATGGTACTGGACGAGCTAGATTGACCATTATAAAAAATAAAGACAAAATTGAAAAATCTATGAAATCTGTAGAGAATGGTTCTAAGGACAAAAAACCTTTAAAATAAGTGAATTTCCTGTTATTGAAGAAGCTCTGCGCATCTGGTTTAAGCAACAACTAAGCAGACTAGCTCCTATTTCAGGTAACATTTTAAAAAATAAAGCTGTTTTTTATCAGGAATTAACAAAGAAAACTCATTTTCGTGCTGGTCAAGTTTGGTTCGAAAACTTCAAAAATCGGTACGGAATACGATTTTTGCAGATGAGTGAAGAGAAGTTGATGAGTACTGGCGGCAACTTTCAATAAAGACATTTGTCACTTAAGACAAAAAAATTTTTTGGTAGAAAACTTCAGAAAGAACGTCTCACTCTGATGGTATGCACAAATCCAAAAATTGAAATTTTCAATCGTGGGTATGTCCAAAAAACCTCGTACCTTTAAAAATGTTAAAATTGAAGAGCTAATTACGTACATGTGACAAAGCCATGCATGGGTGACAAAAGAAGTTTTTCTGTATTGGTACAAAAACAGATTTGTTCCACAAGTTAAAGATGAGCTAAAAAAAATGAAACTGCCAGTGAATGCCCTCCTTTTGTTAGACAATGCTCCAGAACATTCTTATAAGGAGGAATTAAAAATCGAAATTGTTTTTGTTGAGCTATCTCTACAAGGACCAAATATAACTTGAAGGATTTTACGCTTGCACACCAGCAATTTATAAATAAATTTTTCGCATGCATATTCCAATGACACGTTAAAAAACAATGGCGACAGCGGAGCGTAATCCATTATTGCTACTAATATAATATAGGCCATGCCTTCCTATTGTATCATCGTTATCAATCAGCCAATCCTGTACAAAGGCTCTGCTGGACATATGCCTCCCTCAGTTCTTTCCAGTGTTCTTTACACTGGGCCGCTTGTAGCCAGTTTCCCGCTACACGTTTTATATCATCGGTATATCTAGTCGTTGTCGTCCTCGGCATCTTTTATAGTTTCTGGGCCTCCATTCCATAATACGTCGTAGTACGTATTATGGAATGGAGTAATTAAGTATACGTGTAGTCGTATACTTGATGTAGCGTTCACGTAGATGTTTTTGATTAGTGTCGTGTGCCTGTAATCTATTCGGCTTTGATTTAAGGGCTTCCAGTACTGTTTTAAACTCTACAGAATCAAAAGCCTTCTCGTAATCGACAAATGCCAGAACAAGTGGTGTGTTGTACTCGATGCACTTTTCTATTAAGATCTTTATAGTATGCAAATGATCATTTGTGCCATATCCTGCCCTGAAGCCTGCCTGTTCTTTGGGCTGATAGAAATCAAGTTTAGCTATTAGTCTCTTGGTTAAGATTTTCATAAAGAGTTTTACATATGTGCCAAGAGGCTGATTGGTCTATAATTTTCTAATTTAATAACATCGCCTTTTTTGTATAACAAGACTAACACTGCATTGTCCCACTCTTTTGGAATCGTACCCGCATGTAAGCATTTATTGAACAGTTCGCTTACTCGAACCACGGTCGATCACCAGGTGATCGATGGTTCTTCATTTCCTTTAAAGCTGCTCTTTCTTCTGACACAGTAATGGGTAAAAGTATTTCTCTCAGCTTTATCTCTCAGCTTGTATATTTCTTTTTTACCTTGTGTGAGTTTTCTTTTCATTATCTTAAAACCTTTGTTCTCTTCTACTGTTGTAATAGTACTATTGTATAGTGGGCATGAAAACTCACTCTGGTCCTATTCTTGCATTTATGTCACCTAACACAGTCTTAGCGTCATTTCTGAGCCAAACTGGTAGTCATCGACTATTTCCTCGGAATACGATAATGATCTTTTGTGCAATAGTGAAGTAAAGTTAAATATTTTTTTTTTTAATTACTAAAAAATATTATTTTATTTCTGTTGGAAAACTTAAAATACAACTGGCAATATTCAGTTATAAATATCGTAGAGATATATAAAAACGGTTATTTCCTTTTAAATTTTTATCCTTTTGTTACAGGGATAAATAGATAGCACAGCACATCGGTTTTTCGGTTCAGCGATTTCACAGTCTATTCATCGGTACTATTCTAATGTGCTGTCATCGCAACAGCGGCATTTATAATGGTTTTATTTTCACATATACATCAATTTACTCATTTTTTATGAATAGACTATAATTTCTTTTATTTTTATATTTTTGCGGTTCGTAATTTTCGCTAGCAGTATTATCAATAAAAGGTGGATACGACTCGGTTTGATTACTCTTTGCACATACGCCATACCATCATTCGTTTTATATGAATATTTAATATTGTTCTGAAGCTATTTTCTTGTGGCATTGTAAATTAATTACTATTTATAACTGGGAATAAGCCACAATTAAAGATAAAAAATACGTTTATTGACGTTTCAATTTCCAATTCGGAAATCGTTCTCAAAATACAAACAGTAAATTAAACAAATTTTGTTTTTTGTTACATAGTGAAAAATTCTTCTAATAATTTAATTTTATCTTATTCATTTATATTGACAATTCAGACATACATTATGCATTTTAAAGTAGACGACTTTAAAATGATATTGCCAATATTGTTGAGTTGCGCTCCTGGGACGACTTTACTATAAGATAGTTCATTCGATTACATGAAATCAACTTTAACTTGAGAATATCCGTCAGAAAAAATCATAGCATGTAATTCGTCTTTAAAAAGACAAACACATGACATGATGACAGAAAAATTCTCCTGTTAGTGATTCCATAGTAAATTATGAGGTAATTATACACCAATAGATATTTAAATTTCAAATCAAATCATAATATTAATGTAAAAAAAGGGAATAATTAAATCCTTATACGATAGAGCCAAAATTACTTGCTCTAACGAAAATTCGTTCTTGGAGGAGAAACATTTGTTAACATCTGTTTTATTAAAAAATGATTATCCTTTATCGTTTATAAATAAGGAATTTTCAACAATCGATCGAATAGAACAGAACAACTTAGAACGAGATCCTACAGCATACACAAGGAATAATATGAGGAAAATAACAATACCGTACATAAAAGGATTATCAGAAAAACTTAAAAGAATAGGACATAAATTCAACATTTCAACAACATTCAAAACAACAAACACGTTGAGATCTATTTTGTCCAAAACCAAACCTAACAATGAACAAGAAAGGACAAAGAATTGCATTTATAAAATACCTTGTGAATGCGATCAGTTTTATTTAATCGAATCATCAAGGCCATTAAATGTTAGAATAAGTGAACATCAATCTTATATTAAAAATAGAGAATTTGATAGATCTCAAATATGTAAACACGCATGGGATAATGAACATAGGGTTCAATGGAATAATTCAAATATAGTCCTAAAAGAAACGGATGGTAAAAAAAGAAAAATCAAAGAAGCGGCTCTAATTATGCTAAATGAGGTCAATTGTGTCGCAAATTCCTCGGCAGAATGTAGTAGGATCTGGTTACCAATATTGAAAGAGGAAGTTATTAATAAGAAAATACCAGTATTAGTAAGTCAGTAACATATAGAGGATACATCATTTATGTTTTTTAAATAACGTAACATATAAAATCAGAATTTTGATGTTTGTTGAAGGTAAACTAAATTCACGAACAAATACTTACAATGTCGGGATAGTATTATGAGGTTTTTTTCCTGGTTTTTCCCTCATAATTTACTATGGAATCACTAACAGGAGAATTTTTCTGTCATCATGTCATGTGTTTGTCTTTTTAAAGACGAATTACATGCTATGATTTTTTCTGACGGATATTCTCAAGTTAAAGTTGATTTCATGTAATCGAATGAACTATCTTATAGTAAAGTCGTCCCAGGAGCGCAACTCAACAATATTGGCAATATCATTTTAAAGTCGTCTACTTTAAAATGCATAATGTATGTCTGAATTGTCAATATAAATGAGTCAGATAAAATTAAATTATTAGAAGAATTTTTTCACTATGTAACAAAAAACAAAATTTGTTTAATTTACTGTTTGTATTTTGAGAACGATTTCCGAATTGGAAATTGAAACGTCAATAAACGTATTTTTTATCTTTAATTGTGGCTTATTCCCAGTTATAAATAGTAATTAATGAATATTTAAATCAAAACTTTTTAGTTAATCGTATTTTGTGTTATTTTTTACTTTTCGAAATTTAACACAGATCATGGATACTGATTTAAAATTTTAATAATACAAAGATTGCAATTAAAATATCTAGCATCAATCGATGTTCTTTCATCATATTTCTGTCTTTGGTCGAAATATTCTAGTGCAGACAGATAAACAGCATTATTTAATGGAGTAGATAGGAGACCTAATATAAAAATGAAAACTTCTATACATACATTGATAATACATTGATTACTGATCAGTGTAGTAGTGTCTGGGTGCTTGAACTTACTTATGGTGAGATTTAGTTTGACGCTGTGACTTTTACATATTTTATTGGATTTAGTTTTTTTATATACAATTTATGCACTCCAAAGAGCTCGCATTTGAGTAAAACTTTTTAATTTACCATTGTTTATCTCTGCATCTTAACAGACATTTAGGTTTTGTTGCCAGAGTAAACTATAGATGACTAACATTACTTTTTATGATTATTGGTTGCCTATTTTATTTAGAAAGATCTATCAGTAAATGCTGCTTAATTTTTTTATGCCCTATTTCCTGTTAATACATTTTTTGTTTTTATGAATGTGTTTCATTTCTAAAAATAAACGTTTTTGTTCATTTCCTTGCTTGCATTTGATTTCTTTGTGTTTTTAATTCACTTCTGTGTTATATGATCCTACTGTGCAATGCCCTAGAAGTTTCTCCTATATACATTTTGTCACCAATTTAAACATGACGTACAAAATGGGTATGTTCAGAGACTCTGAACATACTCATACCTCGTCATGTTAATTCTGTCTTGAATTATATTTTATGTCACCTCAGCCAGTTGGTCTGTGCCGTTTGAACTGACAAGAACCACGTGCTAAAACCAAGCAATGAGACATGTAGCTCTTTGAGCAAGAGTAAGAGTATAATTTTAATTTGGAATAATGTAAAACCATATATGGATGTCACAGCTACAAATTTAGTGTTAGTTTCAATTATATAAGAAGGCACTGAAGATAATCTGATTAGATCGAAAACGTCATGTTATGCTACTCTATAAATTTTGACGACACATTTTACAAGTTTTAATTATATGTTTTTTATACCTAAATACAAATAAGTGTGTTAACTTCTGTATAAGTTTTTTTAAACGATGGTATACAGCCAAATACTGGGATTTTCCCATTAATTTTTATATAATATATGTATATATAAGCTGCATATATATATATATATATATATATATATATATATATATATATATATTTCGTTACTACTGGATATTTTGACGAGCTCTCCAGCTGCGGGGCATATAATTACTACTCTTCCCGCAAATGATTAAATCAATAGAGTACGTGCGAGAATTTTAATACAAAATGTGTTTGCAGCCTCGTCACAACAAAGCCTAATTAACTGATGAAATACACAAACAAACACTGCTTTAAAATTCATAAACTGTTACGGATAGCATTATACTAATAAATATTATGGAAAACTAGTTTGTACTTTAGACTGATGAAGGTTTACCACTTTACGTTAAACTTTTTTTACAAAAATTCGAAACAACATTAAATAGAAATGAAATCCGTGCCATAGGCACAAAATTCCATCATGGCATGTAAAAAAAACCAACATATAGCAGCCAAAGGGACAAAAGAACAAGTAAAAGGGATTGGCGAGGTTAACAAATTAGACATATCTAGTAATACCTACCTTACAAAGTAAGAAATTAATACTGCGTTTAAAAAAATATATAATAAAACTACCACTTTCGTTGATATACAATCAATGGTATGCAGTTATACTAAAAAAAAAGCATTAAGCTTTTCAAAACGGTCCTAGAATATTTGTTTAAAAAGCACAATCACAAGGTGACCTAAAAAACACGTAGGATAACCAAATGCAAAAAATACGAAGAAAAGAGTGGAATGCATACGCTAATCATCAATACTAGTCTACAACCCCATGGTAGAATTTTAAAAGGTCATTTAACCCAGAATGAATTACATATAAAACAATACTACAATATATAATAACGACTTTTAAATCTATTCTTTAGAAACTTATTTCCTTGTTGAAAAGCGGAGCTAAAATGTTCCATGTACAAATTGTAGTGTTACTTGTGATAATTCGCAAGTTTCATCATATATTTAGTTTGAAGAAGAAGAAATGGCGATTATTTTTGAGCAAACGTTTGATGAAATCAAAAACGAAGAGCTTTGTGATGAGTGTGATAATCGCATAGCAGATGACGCGAACGAGATTTCGGTATGCGTCGTCTCGATCGGTGCTTCCCTTTTACCCTTTTACAACATGCCGAGTCAGAATTACCCAATGTAAATACAAAAGAAACAGAAAATAAAGAAACGCATTTAAAACGCTCTATAAATGACGTCATCTCTCCAGAAACTGACACTGCACCTCAAGAAAGCCCATTTGTAACACCACAATCCACAGGAACTCGAAAAAAGCCAAAGAAAACTAAACTTGATGAAATGCATTCGGATTTATCCTTTTTATCCATGATAGAACCAGCCAAAACCTTCATTAATAATCACGAACCACCATTTCTACTGAACAGTGAACAATTAGCCCTCCTACTAGACAACACTGCCGGCTTATCTAATCCCATAATCTCGATCAAGGATTTCACATCTGATTTGCAAGGTCTCTCTCACATGGTAAAACAAATCCGTCCCTATTTAAAAGAAAGGTCAATAAAAGCAAGACTAACCAAATTAAACAAAAAAATATTGGCTTATCTTGGAGAGTTGGGCTCTGAATTAGAAAGTGATGCATCACAAACCAGCACTTATTAGCAGCTATCATTTAGTTTTTATTTTTTTTCTTGTTTAAATTTTTCATTTCTTACATTCAACTTGATCATACAATGGAATATCGATGAATTTATCCATCGCTTGGCTATGCTACAGATTATTATTGCCGAAAACTGTCCAGACATAATCTGTCTACAAGAGACCAATTTAAAACCCCAACAGAAATACAATGCTAAATGCCCCACTTTTGGATCGTTCTCGGAGCTTTTCACACTTCACCCATAGAAAGCTTATATTCTGAAACTGGAGAACCATCATTGCAGTATAGGCGGACACTTTTAACACTTTCACACGGTTCTTCTGTAGCTGCTAATAAGGATCATCCATTTTAATAAAAAAAAAACTCAATTTGGGGAAAATATGGATATTACTGGTTTTAGCAATAGATTGGATAGCAGGTATATGCTACGGTATTCTATACTTTATTTTTTCTAAAAAATAACGAATGTCTGGCGATCCTGAGATCTTGGACTATGATTTTCTATTATTATATACGCTCTTTTCTAAAGGCTTATTAAAGACGATATTTTTAACGGTGATAGTAGAACACCTTGACCTACTTGAAATATTTGCGATTCAATTTCGCCCACTTCAACAAATGATTCATGTTTCCAATGAAGCTTGGAATATCTGTAGGAAAATAATCACCAATAATTTATTCTGAACAGAGTAAACAGCACTGTAAACATACCATTATGTGATAAACGTAATATTTTAAATTAACATTTTATAATTTTTTGATATGTACTCTAGTCTTCCATTTAATTCGTATTATGAAAATCGTTACAGCATGTAAAAATTTGATCCCGATTTGGAAGTACGATGAATAGCATTTAATTTTCCTTTTCAAGCGAAATTCAATCCAGTGGGGAATAATAAAACGCGAATGTAGGTTCTGGAATTCCTGTGTATTCTATAACTATGAATTTTGCTAAAATACGTGCTCGAAGTTAAAGCCGAGGTCACGTTTTGGGATATGAAAGGATGTTCAGATTTTAAAATATTTACACCATAGATATAATTTAGCTCTGTTTATTATCTATCCATAATGTAATTTAAACAACTACTTCTAAACAACTATAGAACAAATCGATCTGACCTGATTACAATCTATAATCCTTCAAAAAACTAGACTACAACAACATGGAATAACTATTATTGCATACCTGTAACATTCTTAATATTTACATAATTTTTAAAAATAGATTTTATCTCTTTTTCCTTGATTATTGATGTACAATTCATCTGTCTTTTGACAAGAAGTTACTTTCCTTTTTGACAGATACTAACCTTGTATTCTACTCTTGGCACTAAATAGACTCTGTTTTTTTTTAACAACAACCAAACTTTGATATTATTCTTAAAAGTATTTACTATTTAGTCAAAACAAGTGAATTAAAAAATGCCATTGAAGAACTTGGTCACCAAGTTAAGAACATGTGAAACCTAAGAAACTAAAACACTAAACCAAAAATCAAAGTACCATTATCTATGTTTAATTAATCAATTATGCGCCTGATATAAAACCAGCTAATAATAATAAAGAAATATACAACTTAGAATACCTACTAAACTGTCGTATAAAAATGGAGCTCCCGAACCATAAAAGAGAAATAAATAGAGTTATTAGTACAAAAGGTACCATAAAAATGCCACCTCACGCTCCTGATCTTACATCTTTGGACTTTTTCATGTTATGTGAAGTGTAAGCATGAATGTACCGGAAATTTAGAAGAATAACGCCAAAAGCAAACCCCCGAAATGTTATCGAACACCCGAAGGCAATTATACAAAAAATTGGGCTACTGATTGGCTGAACGTGGTTGGCTAAATATAGTTTTAATTAAAATTATAGAATTGTTATATTTTAGAATAAATTATTTTAATTTATGCTGTTAAGATTTTATTTTGTTATTTTTTATAAATTGAGATTAAAGAAATTGTTGATACAATTTAAGATATGAACCTGCTTTTAAATTTTGTAGTTTGTCTTTGATATATTTTCCCAGACTATCTGAAAAAAGTAAACTTTCTTTCGGCAACAATGTACAGGCAAGACTACCCATGGTGCTTACGGGTCTATTACAGAAATGTGGTTATTTTCTCTGACATATATATAATGTCGGTTTACAACGTTCTTCGACGTCTTCCGATTTCCAACCTCCATCTCATTCTATCGTTCCATAGATCGTCATCCAGTTCTCTTTCAGTTATTTCTTTATTAACTCCTTCTCTCCAACTTCTTCTAGGCCTTTGTTATGTTGTCGCTCCCATTGATTCTGATTGGTGATCGTATCAGCCTGACGCCTTGTAGACCATAGTTATCTAGCTGTTTGAAGGGCTCTCTTGTCTCTGTGAGTAAATCTTTAAAGTATTTTTCTGTTGTTTCTTAAATTTTTTAACAGCTTCCAGCTTAGTGCACTTTTTTCCCAGGATTCATTTTTCTTTTGGCATATTTTCTTCTGACCATCGCTTGCATTCTTTTGTATTCGATTCTGTCTTCCACATTTCCTGTGATCATATTTTTGATACAATTTTCTTTTCCGTGTTATTTCTTGCGAAATATCTTGCTTGATCCCACCAATATGGTTTTTGTTGTCCGATCTTTTCATATTGCCCTAGTGCTTCTAGGGCAGCGACGCGTATACATTCTTTGATGATTTTCTGGCATTCAAGTGGATGAATTCTCTTTGACATACAAATCTATATACATAATTTTTTTTCAGTTCGATGCGTTGTCTTAATGCCCTACAGTCAGATAATTTTTTCCCATACCTGTATATATGATTTAACTTTTTACTTATATCAAACTTCTGAAAAATAAAGTTCATATATAACTTCTTAGGACTTTAGTAACTTTTTAAAGTTTTTTACAGTTACCATTTAGTAGGGTAAAATATCGAAAGCATGTTTCATATCGTCCTACCGTTTTGTTGCGGATTAGTTCTCAGTTATTACAAGATTTTACGACAAACTTTATATACACTTATATAAGAGTTTTCTGTCTTAAATGCAGGTATATATTAAAAAACTTCTCTATGGATAAGTACCTGCATTGGAACTTTGTAAATAACTAGTAAAGCTTGAAACAGAATTTTCTATTGTTGCGATATTTTTTGAACAGTTAGATTCAGTTAGAAAAGTTGATTCAGTTGATATATTAAAGACAGAATCATCGCTAATGATAATCATGACCATACATGAATTCTTATGATACATTTATATTAGAGAATAGAAAGAATATTCTTCGTGGCCTAATAGTGATCGTGACAATACTTGAATTCTTATAATGTATTTATTTTAGAGAATATTAAGAATGTTCTTTGTCTTCAGCAGGGTTTCCCAACCTTTTTGTGCCATGCACTATCTTAGCCTTCTCAAAATTGTTATGCAGCAACTAGGTAACATACATAATTTTTGATATTAAAAATTGAATTGTTGACTTAAGAAACATAACTGTCCTGCTCAGTCAGTCAATGTTCGTTCTCGAGGATAGGGATAGGGATTCTTTATTGCGATAAGGATAGAACCTTTTTGTGCCCGTTTAGGATCGGTTGATCCTCTTCAGGCTTGAGTTGAATGTGTTGAGATATGATACGTTACAAAATCAAACAGTCCCAGAATCCACTGGGGTGTTAGCATTCTTCTTCTTCTTCTGTGAGATATTTGGAATCTGTTGAGATGAAGTCGATATTGAATCAGAGGTGAGAGGCTTGACTTTAATTAGATATTCTTTCCAGAGTGAATGTGTGTGTTTCAGAGCTAGATGCGACAAGACCGGGTCTCTAGTGGCCGTTGTTCCTGTGCAGTCTCGAGCTTAACTCAGCCCCAAAACCAGTGTATTGCACTGTAATTTTGTGAACGAGTGTGCTCGTGAGTGTAGGCGACTAGGCTTTCGAGAGTCGGCTTGTCGCATGTTGCTCAGTGTGAATTTGTACTGTGTGTGTTTGTGTATTAGTTAAACAGTGATGGACGCTATCATTTCGATGTTACTTGGCTCCGTCAATCACTTAGATTTTCCCCGGCCTACCACAGACTCCGTGTAAAGTAACAAGGGCTGCAGTCGGTCGGGGATACCGGTAATGAGGGTTTTTGCGATCAACTCTAAAACTAGTGTATTCCACTAAAATTTTTTTATTGATCGTTCCCACAGCTAGGTCTCGTCGGAGTTCGATAGATAATTCCAGCAACTGTTGATTCAGCAAATGTTAAAAACTAATATTTTCTTAAGGATCTGGCTTATTGAGTGAATCTGGTCAATTGTTGATTTTTCTTGAGTAAATCTGGCCTGGTATTTCCAACTATGCCAACTGTGTTAGCTTGTAGCCTTTCGTAAAGAATATTTGCTAATATTTTATAAGCAGTTGTTAACAGGGTTATACCTCTGTAGTAGTCACACTGGAGCTAATCGCCTTTTTTTATATAATGGACATATCACGCCTTCAGACCATTCACAAGACATGTACTCATTTTACCAGACAAAGAAGTAAAAATTTATGTAGTACTTGTAGCAGGACGTCGCCACCTTGTAGAGCTCACTATAAATTTGATCAGTTACTGCTGCTTTATTATTGTTTTGCTTTTTAATGGCTTGGGCAACGTGTTCAGTCGTAGATGGTCTTTACGGTGTTGTCTGCTTCTTCGATATTCTTCTTTTTCTTTGAGTGCCGCTCCTATCGGAGATTGAATATCATTATGGCGATTCTATTTACTGCTGTTTTGAATAATTAGTTAGTGGTACAGCCAAACCTCTTAAATTTCTCATCCATTCTTCGATATAATGACCGTTAAATTTTGCGTCGAAAAATTCAACCAATCTGTTCAAGATTGAGGTAGTATCACTTAGGATATTTCCTTCTCCATCCTTACAGCTCCCTATTCTTGGCTTAAACTTTTTACTCATTTTGTTTACATTTCTGTAGAACTTTTGAGTTTCGTTTTGATTTCTTATCCATTCCTTTTTTTTTTAACTGCTTTTCTTTAAATTGCCTTTTTTCCCTATTTAATCCTTTTTCTTCCCTTCTAGGGGTCTGGTATTCCCCCTATGCTTTTCTGTTGAGTTTGGTGTAAAATTTTTACACTAGCTAGAAAGGGACAATTATGAATAACCGACAGATGAACGTTTCTATGCTGAAAGCGTATGGCACTTTAAAAATAATGAACTTGTTAATATATTTTTTAAGGTGTATAATAAATTCAACAAAAAAGTGTAACTAAAATAACATTTCTTCAATTTTTCACACTCAAAAATAATAAACGGCGTCAGAATATATTTCAAACTGTTTTTAAAGTTCTCGAATAAGTATGTGACTAAAAAGTAAAATAATAGCGCTGCTGCAATATATTAACTTCATTATTAAAGTTAAAAAGCGTCTAGAGGTTTTAAATATCTGCTTAAAAAAGATAAATGGAAAAATATGAATGATAGGATGTAACTGACATGAAAAATAGTAGAATATACAAATTATATCGTTCTTTTTTGATAAATTACGTGCTGCAAACGCGTATCCGCTTAATTCTCAGATTGAATGGCTCCCAACCATTATTTATATTATTTTGAGCTTTACTTCCTAGCTAGCTGGTTAATTGTTTCAATTACTTCGGAGATTATAAAACAAAAACGATCATAAATTAAAAACCGCTAAAAAAGTTTAATCTATGTTAAGGAGAAAATGGAGATTTTATAATTTTAAGAAAAATGAGGTTTCCTTAAACTGGTCTCTTAAGGGAATAAGAATATCTTTCATTAAATAATAAGGAAATAAAAAATTTGGTCCAGAAAAACTCAGTTTTAGAAAGACTTTAATGTAGACATTTAAAACGTTTAAAACATTTAAAACTACGTATAATGTGATACAGTTATTTAAGATATTAAATAATTATATCACAATAATCATAAGGAAATTTTATTAATGTAACGTCCACAATATTTACCGTAATATCTATAGACAAATTCACGAGAGGATTTCAGTACAGTGTTTATGAGAAGCGACGTTGCCGCTTAGGCCGCTAGGCACGTTCATAGTCTGCAGGTGTGATACAGGACTGCGTTGGACCTCCTGTACGATAACATTAAATCGTGCAATCCTATTAGAGGTAAATTTAATATTATTTACAACTTCAAGATTTTGCAAATTACACAAAATTTAATAAAACTATTTTCTTTGAAATCTGTTTTACTAAATTATACAGGGTGTAACAACAGAACGTAGTCTACTAGGGAAACTGCTACAAAAAAATTCGTAGCTCCGTAGTGGCTACAAATTTAAATTGTTAATTTATATACCGACAGGATATATACCATCTTGGATCAATTATTACTATTAACAGTCTCAACAATGACTACAAAGAAAAGTGTGTATATACCAAAGAATAAAATTACGCTAATAAAAGAATAAAAATTTATGTAGCCTAAACGCTACCTAATGAATAAAGATAAGACTTACAATAACAGTGTCTGGTCTCTACTCCATTTCGGAAAAATCGGTCGCACTGGAACTGCCGGTGTTGGCTGCGGTAATCACCGGTAGGATTTCTTTTTTAATTCTGATGACATGCTGTATATAATTTTGCCACTTCAGCATAGACATTGGCAAACGCTTTATGGACGAGTTGTTGCACACCATCTTTTTTAAAGTCAGTGTTTCGGGCTGCAACGTAATGTTTAACTTGGCTCCAAACCATCTCTATTAGATTAAGCTCATAGGGATAGGGAGGCAATCGTAATACTTCTACGCCGTATTTCTCGACCAAAGTTTCGATGTTATACTTGTAGTATATATCTGCACAACTGTTTGCTACATCCAATAGTTCTGACTTTAAATAATATTCTTCATAAAATATATCCTTCTCTCGTAACCATTCTTGAATTTGTTGCTTGTTCCAGGAGATTCTTCGGAAATTTTGTTTGCGTGAATGATATGGAGCATTATCCATTACTACCACATTTTTTTCTTCTTTTGGGAGGTTTACGATAAGTTTATTTTCAAACATAAATAAGTTTATTTTTCGATCATATAAAATATAAAAAAAAAATAAAATATTGTAAAAAAATTAAAACAAAAAAAACTGTTTCAAAGTTTCAAAATTATACTAGCAAACCTTATCTAAGCTTTTACTTAGCTTTTAGCTAAAGTAATTACCTACTAAATTGGTAGGTATTTATTGATAATAATAATTAGTGTCAAATATCAGCAAGACAACATTATGTACTCCGTTTAATGGACCTTTTAAAATAAAAATACATAATTTTTACTAAACATAACCTCACTTTTAGGAAAATTAAACGTAATATTAGAATTCACTATTAAATACATACCCAAATTATGGTTCTCCTTTTCTAATGACATTAACACTAATTTTTTATTCTACTTTTGCCACTTGTCATCATTTTATTGACTAAAAAACTGTAAAACTTAATAGCAACGTAATATGTGAGGTTTATTCGTTACAATAAACATTTAACACAAAATAGTCTGCCAAAACATCTGATTTTTGCTGCATACCTATTCTCCGAAAAACATTGTGATAAACTGCAAAAATCGTTTAAATTACCTTAACGGTTTTTAGCTGTCTTGCATTGCATCATTTTGTTAAATATATTTCTGCAATATCTGCTATGTGCTCCTAACCTGTTTTGTGTACTAGCTTTTGCATTATAAGTGCTTTTACTAAACGCGTTTTGTACCGGGTGGTCCAATAAGCCGATCTCTCGGCTATATATCAGAAACTATTCAGGTTATAACTTTAGGAGAAAAAATTCCTTAGTAAAAGTGACCAAGAGAAATCGCTGGAAATAACTTTCAAGATTCTGGATTAACCGCTAGGGGGCGTAACCTGCGAAGAAAATTTTGAAAATCAGTTTTTTGGGAAATATGTCCAATTATACCAAGTGTTAAATAAGTAAACTAGAAAGGGGCATGAATTCTGCACAAAGTTGTTCAAGTACTTTTTTTTATTTTTTCAAATAAAGGGTGGGGGAGAGTGGGAAAGTATTTGTGGATAAATACCTATAACTTTGGTTTGGATCAACCGATTTTAATGAAGTTTGTGTCATTAGAAAGAGTGTGGATGAATTAATTCACATCTACTATAAAATACTTGCATTTAGTTTTCATAGTCGTAGGTAGAGGGGACTTTCAAATAAAAAAAATTAAAATTTGTTTTTCTGCAAAATTTTTAATGGAAACACCTATTTATTGTAAATTATAATGAAACTGGATTAAATTCGTAACAAAATGGAGCAAACCCCATGTTAATAGCTTTTGTTGAACTCGAGATATGAATAAAAACTCATAAACATAAGTAGGTATAGTATTGACACACCCTGTATTATAAATTACATTAAAAAATAAGTCAGTAGGTATTTTCAAATTTTTTTATAGCAGAAGAATCTTAATGTTGATACCTATTTTGTAAAAAATAGTTTTTTCGAAACTAAGTAGGCTACGACAATGAATTTGACGGGGAGTTCGTATTGTTTATTTATTGACAGCAGTCAAAACATTGTTAAGAAGTGCTATATTATAATTCGAATTAAAGATTGCACTTTTTTCAATAGATATTAATATTGGTAATATTAGTAGTTAATTATCAGTACAAATAATTCGTGATGAGTATATCAAATTGTATGATATGATTGGAGTTTATTTCGAATGTCACCAAAATGCCGCTATTGCCTTACGTATATATTTTGTAAGATATCCTGACAGGAGACATTATGGCAAAGAAGTATTTGAAAGAAAGGCAAAAAGATTAAGAGAAACTGGTAGTTTTTCTCGTCCTTGTTTTAAACGAGGTAGTAGAGTTATGACCGAAGATAATTCAATCAATGTTCTTGCTTTAATTCAACAGAATCCACATATAAGTAGTCCGAAATCTCTACTTCTTTGCCACAATATCTCCTGCCAGGATATCTTACAGAATATATACGTGAGGCAATAGCGCCATTTTGGTGATATTCGAAATAAACTCCAATCATATCATACAATTTGATATACTCATCACGAATTATTAGTACTGATAATTAATTACTAATATTACCAATATTAATATCTATCGAAAAAAATGCAATTTTCAATTCGAACTATAATACAACACTTCTTAACAATATTTTGACTGCTGTCAATAAATAAACATTATGAACTCCCTGTCAAATTCATTGTCGTAGCCTACTTATCATATGAAATAACAATGGTCAAAATAGGTATCAAAATTAAGAGTTTTCTGCTATAAAAATTTTTGAAAGTACCTACTGACTTATTTTTTAATTTATTTTATAATACAGGGTGTGTCAATACTATACTTACTTATGTTTATGCGTTTTTATTCATATCTCGAGTTCGATAAAAGCTATTAACATGCGGTTTGCGCCATTTTGTTACGAATTTAATCCAGTTCCATTATAATTTACAATAAATAGGTGATTACATTAAAAATTTTGAAGAAAAACAAATTTTAATTTTTTCTATTCAAAAGTACCCTCTACCTACGACAATTAAAACTAAATGCAATTATTTTATAGTAGATGTAAATTAATTCATCCATACTCTTTCTAATGACACTACTTTTGTTAAAATCGGTTGATGCAAATCAAAGTTATAGGTATTTATCCACAAATACTTTTCCACTCTCCCCCACCCTTTATTTGAAAAAATAAAAAAAAAAATTACTTGAACGACTTTGTGCAGAATTTATGCCTCTTTCTAGTTTACTTATTTAACACTTGGTATAATTGGACATATTTCCCAAAAAATTTCAAAAGTTTTCAAAATTTTCTTTGCAGGTTACGCCCCCTAGCGGTTAATCCAGAATCTTGAAAGGTATTTCAAGCGATTTCGCTTGGCCACTTTTACTAAGGAATTTTTTCTCCTGAAGTTATAACATGAATAGTTTCTGATATATAGCCGAGAGATCGGCTTATTGGACCACCCGGTACAAAACCCGAAAAATGACCAAACATGGACTTACGGATTTTTTCAGTAAGCCTATACATATAGTAAACATTGTTCTAATCTGCCGAGAATGATCTTTAAAAAAATATTCTACAGTAGGCTAAAAAATATTCAAAAACAAATAAACGAAAGTCAAGGAGTAGACAAAACAACGCAGGAATCACTCATGCAAAAAATGGAACTGAATTTAGTTCCAAATAAATAAGTAGATAAAATCGGAACATTTAAATAAATACATTTGTAGAGATATTCGTTGAGAGGTTTTATGGCGGTTTGAAATTATAATATTTTTGTACGGTAATATAGTTTTAGGCTACGTGCGATATACCAAAAACATTTGAAATGTTGCAGATATTTATCGCTGAAATGTCAGTATGCAACTGTTTTAAATTAAACAAGAATTCATGTGCTAAACGAATTGATAAATTGACCTATATACCCAGTTATTCGCAGCGGGGGCCCACTTATTGCTATTATTCAATTCATTAAATATGATTGTTGTTTTATCAACATAACAATCAACCGCAGAGGTATATTATTGAATTGCATAAACAATAATAAGTTTTTATAACGTGGGTTTTTAAAGTTTTTTCGATTAAAAACACAATGTGCATGTCATCTAAATAGTACTGTAAATTAAAAAAAAAGATAAAGATATATTATAAATAAGCTATAATGCTAGAGATTGCTTTCCATTTTGTGCAGTTTGTCGCAAATGTCGAGTACGTGTCACAAATCGTCAGTTCATTTTGTTTGCTGATAGTTCCCTGACATCCTTCGATATTTAGTCCTTCTATTATCATCGATTCTTAGTTTAACTTAATACTTTTAAGGTGGGTGGTTTTGTCGAAAAAGGTCAATTTTACCCCCTTTCAAAAGCAGAAACGTTTTTTTGATAATGATTTTGATAATTTTTAATAATTTTATTAATTAAAAATATGAAAGAAGAGCTCCATGCGGAGCACCAAGAACTCCCGAAATTTCAAAAGGCGTTATTCTATTTTGATTTTACATAGTAAATCTCTGTGAAAAAATTTTTTAATAATCAAATTGATGTGCGGTTAATTTTGGAATATAGACCTGAAGAACGACTGAACTTACCCATTCGAAACGCCTTTACACTTTTTTACCCGTAAGGCAAAAAATGAAGAAGAGGTAGACCAGCATGAACGTGAAATCGCCAGATTGGAAAGGCGCTCAAGAAGAGCGAAAACAGATAGAGAGAAGCGGGATCGATGGCCAAAAACCTCAGCATTTGGACATTCTTCTACTCCAAAACTTCGAATGCCTCACACCCGCAAGGGAAACATGTAAAGTCTGCAAAAACATGCAAAATCTTTCATATTTAATTTTATAATATTTTAATGTGATCAATTCGGTTCTTATGTACGTTCTAAATTGTTTTTATTGCGTTGATTGGGCATTATCAATTAAGCTTAAAATATACTTTCGTTGAAAATCCACAAGGAAAATAATTCCTGTAGCTGGCTGTATACCACGTATCACAAACAAGAGGTTAGTCTTCGTAAATGGGTATATTTATTAAAAAACCCTTAAAAGGGCTACATCAAAACAACAAACGTTTTCGGACTAAACAGTCCATCATCAGGTTTAAATTTTAAAATTGCTAGGTTATAATGCCTGAGCCACCAAAATACCTGGGTAAAAACCCTTTAGATTACATATAGTTGTAAAAGATTATAAATCATGTTGTAAAAGAACTGTGATTTTTAGTATTAAATTAAATATGACTTCAGGTAACATACATGGCTGAAGTGAGTACCAGAGCCGGAGAGTAAACCTCTTCACACGGAGAAGCACAGTTCACACAGTTACCAGCTGTTCTCTGAGTGAAGAGGTTAACTCTCCGGCTCTGGTACTCACTTCAGCCATGTATGTTACCTGAAGTCATATTTAATTTAATACTGAACATCACAGTTCTTTTACAACATGATGTATATAATCTTTTACAATTATATGTAATATAAAGGGTTTTTACCCGGGTATTTTGGTGGCTAGGGCATTATAACCTAGCAATTTTAAAATTTGATGATGGACTGTTTAGTCCGAAAACGTTTGTTGTTTTGATGTAGCCCTTTTAAGAGTTTTTTAATAAATATACCCATTTACGAAGACTAACTTTCGTTGAACTTTTATATATCCAGGTATCTACTATTCTACCATTAAGACCGAGAGTTACTATTTGTTGCAAGGTAATTCGGATGCAAGTCCCCAGATTAAGAGAGTGGGCTGATATCAAGCATAACATGACTGTTTAAAGTTTAAAGGTACTTTAGTACTAAATGATACAACGTAGGTGTAGCCAGGTAGTATTTAAATTTTGAGTTTTAACAATTAGTAAATAAAATTTTAAGCATAATTTTGTGTATCTATTTAAATTTAATCAGTAAATTGCATTTGTACTTGGAAATCGGAATTACAAATTTCTAGGTACATAAAACAACACCAGTGGATCGCTCAAAGAAAAATAATCCGGTGAAACGGAAATACTGGATAACAGAAACTCTTAAAATAATTAAGAATAGAAGAAATTTTTGTAAAAGTGGTGTACATAGTGAAAGGGAAAAAGCTAGTTTAAGAAACCGCAATAAAGAAATAAAACGAAGATGTAAGGCAGACAAAAAACAATACTATCAAAGTATATGCAAAGAAATTGAGAGACATGGTCAGAATAATCAGCCGAGAGATCTATTTAGAAAAATACGCTACCTGACAAGAGGCTTCAGAGCCAGAACTTGGGCCATTGAAGATAACACGGGAACCCTGAGAACAAACAGAGAAGACATAGCAGAGACATGGAGATCGTATTGCAGGGACCTATATAAAGATGATCAACGCCAAGAGCTTGTTAGCCAAATCTCTGACGAGGTCGAAGCAGAACCTGATATACTCGAAAATGAAGTAAGACAGGCTATCAACAAGCTCAAATATATCAAAGCACCAGGTCCAGATATGATAACAGCAGAAATGCTTAAAGCCACAGAAGAAACCGGCGTAAAGTTACTTCATCTACTCTGTAACCAAATATGGCATTCCAAACAATGGCCTGAAGACTGGACAAAATCTACAATAACGACCATACATAAAAAAGGCAGCTTCCGTTAATGCGACAATTATAGAACTATCTCTCTTATATCCCATGCCAGTAAGATATATATATATATATAATCAACGAGAGACTAAAAACATTCCTTCAAAGAGAAATTCCACAAGAGCAAACTGGATTTACCAAAGGTAGAGGCACTCGAGAACACCTGCTGAATATAAGACAGATAATAGAGAAATCTAGGGAATTCAACATCCCACTATACATCTGTTTTATAGATTACCGTAAAGCGTTCGACAGGATCAAGTGGAGACACTTATGGCGAATACTAAAAGAAGTAGGCGTACCACAACATCTAATTACGCTTATAACTGAACTATATGAACACACTACTGGATCAGTTAAAGTACTTGATACACTTTCGAACGAGTTTCATCCAGAACGGGGTGTCAGACAAGGATGTATACTATCTCCACAATTATTCAACATATATGGGGAGTATATTATGCGAAGAGCACTTGAAGGACGGGAAAAGGGCATCTCAATAAATGGTCATAAGCTAAACAACCTACGTTGCGCAGATGACACAGCCCTACTTGCAAATAGTCAAGCAGAGCTGATGGAACTTATACGACTGATCGAAAACGAAAGTCAAATATGTGGTCTGCAATTAAACATATCAAAGACAAAGATCATGATAGTGAATAGACTACACAACAATCATCCACACATAACCACAATTGACCGGTTCGAGGTTGTGAGCTCATACTTATATCTGGGATCATTAATCACAAACACAGGGTCACTACAAGAAGAGATTAAACGTAGATGTGATGTAGCAAAAGTTGCCACAGCAAAAATGACCAAACTATGGAAGGACTGTCAAATTTCAAGAGCGATAAAGATGAGGTTGATCAACTGCGTAATATTCCCAATACTGACCTACGGATGTGAATCTTGGAGTCTGAGACAATCGGAGAGAAGAAAGATAAACGCCACTGAAATGTTCTGTTGGAGACGAATGTTACGAATTCCTTGGACCGACCGTAGAACAAATAATTCAATTTTAAGAGAGCTAAAAGTTAGCCAACGACTCTCTAGTAAAGTCCATCTCCAACAATTAAAATATTTTGGGCATGTTATGAGAGCAAACACAGAAAACATGGAAAGACTCATAATACAAGGCAAGGTAAAAGGCCGAAGATCACGAGGAAGATCCCCAACAAGATGGTAGATCAAATTACAGGAATATGCCAAAGACCTATGCATGAATTAAAAGAAATGACCAGAGACAGAGATCTCTGGAGACGGACAATACACGACATCACGTCGACCACTACACTCCCCCTGGGGGTCAGGATTGAAGAGAGAGAGGTACGTAAAGCCAGTGTTTATAAGAGATTAGAAAATTTCTTGGAAACTTATTCAGGTAAAAGGATAATGTTTACTTAATATCAAATTATCCCTAAATGGGCTTCTGTGAGAAGAAAGTTTATTAAAAAAGAACTTAATTTTCTTTTGTCGTTCATTTAGAACAGAAGTCAGTGTAATAACTAAAAATATGATTGATATAGAAATGATTAGTGGCGATGCCCTGTACATTACTGCCACTAGTTTAGGAAGTGAAGACGAGTCTGATCCTGAAAAACGTTCTGGTTATATTCATCTCACACACGATGCAAATCAAACCGTGCTAACATTAACAACTGTAAGTACTCGTTAAAAGTACTCTTTAGTTAACCTTTTTGGTTTGGTTTGGTTCACGTTTAAGCGCAAGGATTCTATGTATATTAATCTCATTAGTCTAAACATTTGTTTAACTCTTTATTCTCTGTATACTTTGTTTAGTACCAATTTAACAAATTAAAAATCAAAGACAGAAGACAGTCACATTCAAAAACTCACCAAATAAACAGGTAATTTTATGACTTATCAGACTGTGTAATATGACTGTGTAATAGTAAAAATGGAATTTCAAAGATAAAGGAAACACATTACACTAAACTGCTAATATGTAAAGAATGCGACTGCACATCATGGCAAGTAGTTAGTAGCGTCATTAGTAACCAGTTTCCAAAACTTTCTTCTAAAATGATAAAATCAGATTTCTAGAAGGTGAAAATGAAAACACTTGATACCACGTGGAAGCGAATTCTCGCCCCACATAAATTTCCGCGAAATTTGACGAAAATATTTATTTTCTGTTGGCGGTATTTTGGGTTTTACTACTTCTCTGTGCTCTTAATACTTCAACTACCAATGTCCTAGACCGTCAAAGCGTTCGATTAAACTTGATATTAATACAGATACTAATAAAAACGTTAGGCGTGAAGCGAGAATTTACCACACGCGGTATTAGGAAGGTTAATCTCATTTACTGATTAATTATTTCATAAAAACGCAGAATTCCGAGCAGAATTCCTTAAAAAGTAAAATTACCTATTTTTTTAAGTCTTCTTTTAACGATGGTTAAATCAAAAGCGATCAAAAAGACAGTTTTTCGACACAAGTGCCACGATCCACTGTGTACGAACTTATAAAAGACGGCCCAGTGTTGCGAAAAAAAAAAAGAAAAGATTCTGGTGCCCATCTAGTATTACCGAATTTTCATTTATCAGCTATACGGGAAACAACATATCATATGTATTCAGTGAATAACTTACCAACTTTAAATAAACTTTTGAGTGAATTAAGAAACAAAGAAATAATCCCAGAGTATCATAAAACTACTTTTTAAAGGTTTTTAAAATCTAATCGAGGTTCGATTATTAGGAGACTCGATTATTCGAGGTTGAGGTTCGATTATTAGGAGAGTCTAAGGTTTTTAGGAGTGAAAGAAAGAACTTGTAATATTTGGATGAACTTGGTTCAACACCCACGATATAGGTAAAAAATATTGGAACTATGGTAGTAAAAATTGAGTTACCAATGTTCCTCCCTCAAGAGGGAACAGAATTTGAATTTTACATTTTGAGACTGTAAGAGTGTAACTGATTGTCGCTTAGATTATCATCAAATATGGACAGTACTTTGTTTGAAAAGTGGTTTGATCAGCAATTACTACCTAATTTAAAAAGAAATAGCGTTATTATTTTGGATAATACTCCGTATCGTTGTAGACTAAAGAGCAAAATTCCAAACACTAACTCAAACAAAGCTAAAATTCAAGAATTTTTATCAAAACATTAAATATATTTTATGGATTCTTACACAAAAAAAAACAACTTGTAGAACTATTAAAATTAGTTAAATCTGAAAAAAAAAATATTTTATTGACAGGCTAGCTGAGAATTATGACCAAAAAGTGTTAAGATTACCTCCTTACTATTGTGTACTGAATCCGATAGAATTGTGATCTCAATTAAAAAGTAATGCGAGGAAAAATAATAATTCTCCTAAATCATTTTCGACTGTTGTAGATTTAATTAGGACCGAATGTAATAATATTACAGCAGATAATTTGAAAAAAAAGTATAGAGCATGTCAAAAGACTAGAAGAAAAATACTTATAGTTCCAAAACATGGGAATACTGGAGGAGAACATTGGAATACTGGTCAAACTTTTCAATGATGTTTATTCGACTGGTGATATCCCTGAAGATTGGTTAAAGTCCGAATTCATAACACTACCAAAAAAACAACGTCCGAAAAACTGTAGCAATTATAGAATGATAAGCCTTATGAGCCACACTTTGAAAATATTTCTACGCATCATCCACAGTAGAATCAGAGATAAATGTGAAGAAGATCAGGATGAAACACAATTTGGCTTCAGAAATGGACTGGGAACTCGGGACGCCATCTTTGCACTAAATGTATTACTGCAGAAATGTCGAGATCAAAGGAAAGACGTCTTTGCTGTATTTATTGACTATGAAAAGGCCTTTGATCGAGTACAGCATCACAAATTAATTACAATATTAAAAGATAAAGGAGTTGATAGTCAAGACATACGATTCATAGAAAAGTTATACTGGCGTCAAACAGCGACAGCTTGCATAAACGGAAAATCAACAGCAATATGTAAAATACAAAGAGGTGTTAGACAAGGTTGTATACTATCCCCACTGTTATTTAATTTATATTCAGATAGAATATTTAAAGAAGCGCTGCATAATTTGGAATGGGGCGTGAAAGTTAATGGAATTCTGATAAATACAATAAGATATCCAGACGATACAGTTATTTTACGTGATGACATGAATGGATTACAATGTCTTTTAAATGCCATTGATAAAGTGGAAAGAGAGTTTGGCCTAAATATAAACTGTTCAAAAACAAAATACATGGTGTTTAGCCGTTTAGCACATCAAGATGCACGATTATATGTTGATGGTCATATAATTCAAAGAGTGTCCAGTTTTAAATATCTTGGTTGTCATATTACTGAACAACTAGATCCAGATCTTCTTCTTCTTCAAGTGCCCTGTCCGTTGCGAACGTTGGCTATTAACATGGCAATTTTGATCTTGTTTGCAGCGCTTCTGAATAGTTCGACCGATATGAGCCCGAACCACTTCCGCAGATTTTAGAGCCACGAGTGTCTTCTCCTGCCTGGCCCTCGCTTACTGTCTATTTTTTCCTGGGCAATCAATTGTAGCAGACGGTACTTATCGTGTCTCAATATGTGGCCTAGATATTCAAGCTTTCTTTGTTTAATTGTATTCACGATTTCTTTCTCCTTTCCGATTCTTTGGAGTACCTCTGTGTTGGTGACATGTTTTCTAGTTTTCTCGTTAGCGTCTCCGTCAGCGTCCAGGCCTCCACGCCATACAGCAAGATCGGAAAAATGTAGCATTTAACTATACGTAGTTTTAGGGGAAGAGACAAATCCTTGCTTATGAGGAGCTTTTTCATATTGCTAATAGCTCGTTCTATTTTCGCCTTAATTTCTATGGTCTGTTCCCATTTTGCATTTACGTTGGTGCCAAGGTACACATAAGATTCTACATGGTCAATTAATATGTTACTTATCCGTAATTGTCGAGTAGGTTGTTGCTTTTTGCTTATCAGCATCCACTTTGTCTTCTTGAAGTTGAGACTCAGGCCGTATTCCTCACTAACTGAATAAAGTCTTTCCATTACTAGTTGTAATTCGTCTATGGTACTGGCAAGGATCACCGTGTCGTCGGCGTATCTTATATTGTTCGTTAACTCGCCGTTTATTTTAATGCCCTCATTTGCATTTTCCATACATTTGTTAAATATTTCTTCGGAATACATATTGAATAGGAGTGGGAATAATATACACCCCTGACGGACACCTCTTTTGATCTGCACGCTTTCAGTGAGTTCGTTGCCAATTTTTGCTCTTGCTGTTTGACCCCAGTATAGGTTTGCCACAATTCGAATGTCCTTGTCGTCAATACCTGTCTTTCGCAGAATACCTATCAATTGTTCATGATTGACATTGTCAAATGCTTTTCTAAAATCTACAAAGCACAGATACACGTCTTTATCAACGTCTCTACACCGTTGTATAAGCACCTGGAGAGCGAAAATTGCTCCTCTAGTTCCAAGTGCTTTCCGAAAACCAAACTGCGATCTATCAATATTTGACTCACATTTATCATATATTCTTCTGTGAATGATCTTAGTGAACGCTTTAGTGACATGATTGATCAAGCTTATAAGCCGGTAGTCATCACAAATCTGGGCATTTGGTTTCCAGATCCAGATCAAGAGATAAAATGTAGAATCGAGATAGCCCGCACGACATTTTTAAAAATGGGGTCATTCTTCTGTAATGATAACTTGCAACTTCAACTTCGAAAGCGCATGGTTAAATGCTACATTTGGTCTGTCCTCTTATACGATGTCGAAGCATGGACATTAAAAATATCCACGATTAATCGTCTGGAGGCTTTTGAGATGTGGCTGCACAGACGTATACTAAAAATTTCATGGACGGCTATGCTGACAAATGTGGCAGTCCTTAAAAGAGCAAGTGCTGCTCGCGGGCTGCTTGATAACATCAAATGTAGAAAGATGGCCTATTTTGGACACGTAGTAATGGGAGGCCGATATTATATTCTTCAACTTATTATGATGGGTAAAATCGAAGGACGCAGAGGAATTGGTAGAAAGCAGGCCTCTTGGTTGAAGAATATCAGGGAGTGGACAGAAATAAAGAAAGCTGAGCAACTATTTAGAATAACTCGAGACAGAGACAGTTTCGCCATGTTAATCGCCAACGTCAAGGGGACTTGATAGGGCACGTTAAGAAGAAGTTCCAAAACATTATAATTAGAGTAGTTATAGTCTTAAACGATAGTGATAATAGTGATACCGATTTAAATGTAGACAATATTACAATGTTTAAATAATTTTTTTTGTATTCTTTACTAGGTTAAATATATATTTTACTATAAAGGTATTACTTATATGTATTTTTTTTTAATTTGTGGGATTGCCGTGATTTTGATAAAATGTATCAGTAAGCCCGACCCTGTATACAACTATACCTAAAAGAATAAATCCGAAATATCTTACAACGAACTAAGCCTGATACCTGACCGATACTAAAAGATATTAAAAGATGTAATCTACACCTTCCGCTTAGTAAAAGATTTATGCTTTAATCACCATCCTAAACATAGCAAATATCAATTTACATAGTTTAAAGTTGTAAACGGTAGGAGAAGCCTTTAAAACGGGATGAAACTTAATAAAATATAAATTTTCTACGACTATTTGTAACAGGAATGAACGTTTACTACCTGTGGGAAAAGTTGCGATAGCTCACGAGATTTCACAGAAGCACGAATTCCTCGATATAGAGACCATCAATATTTAATAGCAGAGCCTAGGATTAGATTACCCCCATTTTCGAGAAAGAGTGAGAAAACTTAGGATGAGATTCGATTTCTTTCCTTTATGACCTTATACATTTACTCGTGTAAAAAATAAATCGAATTGTTCAAATTGGTTGGTCTATTTACGGCTATTGGGATGGACAAATTCCACACAAACGACGTAGAAATATAATCTTACTGCTAGTTAAACTGTTAGTTAAACATTCTTACATTTTTGGTAAATGATAAAATAAAAATGTTAAAATGGACTGTTACGTGATAGTAATTATGGCAACTAAGCTGATAATTCAGAAGGTGGCGTTCAAAAAAGGATTTCTCAGAACTAAAAAAATATTCAGAAAATCAAATGTCTTTATTTTTCATGTTTATGATTATGACAATTTTTTTTCTAATGATAAATTGGTAGTTCTGGACACCATCCACACAGCCTCTGGTAAGGCTTGTAGCCATTCTGTCTCCGGCTTCTATATAAAATGTGGCTTCTCCATTTCTTAAATTTTAAAGTGTTTGTTTGTCTTTGTTTAGTGTATTTGTTATGTCCCAATTTACATTTATAACATTCTATTACTGTTGGATAGGTTATCTAATATTGTTTATAAATTGGCCATTTACAGGAATTCCATCTTCTGAATCATCCAAGGCCTCTCTAAAGATGTTTTCAGAGTATATGTTAAGTAATGCTGGTGGCAATATGCAATCCTGTCCAACTCCTTTTTCGACTGTGAAGATCTCGGACAGTTCATTTTCTAATCGCACTGTTGCTTTTTGTTGGAAGTATAAGTTTGAGATCAGTCTTATATAATTAACCTCAAGTCCTGATGTTTTTAGGATATCGATAAGTTTCCTATGTGGGACCTTATCAAATGCCTTCTCGAAATCAATGAAACATGCATTGCTGTTGACATCATTTGCTTTCTATATTAGAACTTTTATCTATCTATCTATATAAGGATTTTTATAGCTGTCGCCGCCTTTCTTCTTTCAGCCAATGTCTCCAGTCCTTTCTGTTCTGCCATTCTCCATCTCCAAGGTCTCGTCTTTCCATGGTGAAAATATTCGAACGCAGTTTTGAGGTTCTAATCGGTTTATAAATGCCCCTTTGTCCGCTTTTTGTCGATCGACGATGATAGGTATAATAAAAGGTTGAAGTTGTGGAGTAAAAGTGTTGATTTATTGACAGCTACTGGTAATTACACAATATGATGTTCGTTAGGTAACTACTTATGATAGACTGTGCTCAAATGAGCTATACAATTTATAATCTCACAAATAGTTAATACTTCAGCACAGAGGTTAGTGCTTCCTATCATACCATACCAACAAATTTTGCTTACAATACAATTTAATCTACGTCTTAATTGCGACACTTAGGAAGTTCAATTAGATTAGAAGATATATTACGGTTTTACAATGTCACTTATACACGATGAAACTATAAAAGATTAAGATGTTAAGAATAATGTGAGATTACAAATTACAAAGGGGTTAATTTGTGATTGAACACATGGCCTCGTCCACTTCATCCCTCCATGATCTTCGGGGTCTACCTCTTTTCCTCCTTCCTATTGGGCTCCAATCCGAAATCTTTGCTTTTCATCTTGTATGATCTGGTTTTCTCACATGTCCATACCAAATTAAACGTTTTTCTTCGATGTAGCTGAGTATGTCTTGTTCTACTGCCATTCTTCGTTTTATCTCCTCATTTCTGATGCGGTCTATTTTTGTCACTCTGCAGCTTCTTTCCATGAACTCCATTGCAGTTGCTGTGATTTTGGACCTGTTTCGTTTATTTATTACCCAATTCTCTGCTCCATAGGTCATTATACTGCGTACCAAGGTGTCATAAATTCTCATCTTTGTATTTCTATCCCACAGTACCCCGTTCATTTGTTTAATACATGTATCTGTCTGTGCTAATCTGCTGGTTATCTTTTGTTCGGTGGTTCCATTTTTTGAGAGTATAAATCCTAAATATTTGAATTTTTCAGTGCCGTCAATTTCCCTATTATCGTCCATTTCCAAGTTTCTCACTGGTTCTTGCTCTGTTGTTAAATATTCGGTCTTTTCTAGGTTTATTTCCAGTCCATTTTTTGTGTATTTCTTTTCTAATTTGCTAATATTAGAACTTTCAAACTAAAAAGTGCTTCCATCGTTCCGAGTCCTGCTCTGAATCCAAATTGAACTTCACTCAGGTGTTCTTTTAAGTTGGTGTATATACGCGAGTGAATGATAGTAAGGAGTACTTTAAGTACATGGGTAAAGTATATCTACAGCATTCTCTAAATCGTCTATAAATTGGTGCATTAAATGGAAAATCGGAGTAAACCCAGAGAAATCAAATGCAGTCATGTTTTAAAAAAGTTTGGAGGTCCTTTAAGTGGGGATGTTCAACACAGAGATAGAATGGTCCAACAAGGCAAAATATTTAAAAATGCTTATGGCCAAATTAACTACATACATACTACATCTCAGCAGGATATTAAGAAGCACGCTAAAAGCTCTTATTGAAAGAAATAGCAAGTCTGAAAACGAAGTTAAGAATAGCAAACAGAATCATCTTACTAGCAAAATGATATGGATCGGCGGCTTAAAGCCAAACTTGAAAAGCTAACAGATAGAAGATCCAAATAGTCCAAAAGAATATTAGAAGAGGGGGTGTGAACATACACACATATTAGAAAAGTTCGTATACAGAGTAACCAAAGAGGTAAGAATCCTGGATAAAATTAATGAAAAAGCATATGGAATCTTCAACGAACGAGGAAACCATTCCAATCAAGGACTGATGAACTTGCTAATGCAAAGGGAGGCTTAAATCAAGTAGTGAACCAATTTAACGGCTAAATGATAATGATCAAGTTCTATAGTACTCATATAATTACAATTCGTCGGATCTCTTAGTAAAAACTGTAGAAGAGTTTTTGTTGGCTGTAAATATAAACAACTCTGTACGTTTGCTCAATTATTGTCGGTTGAAACCAAGTTAAGATAAATAAATCATTTTATTAAATTATTTTCAGCATATTGTGCATAATACAAACCACCGTGCAAGTATTATTTGTATATTTATAATTTGAACATTTTAAACCCGTGTAGTTTGTTTAAATTTACGCACTGGTACACCGCAACATTGTTGGTTGTATACACTGTAGGGGAAATTTTGTTATTTATTCATCTGCTACTTTTTATGTATATGCATCAGATTATTTAATTAATTTGAACGGCGTACATTATTGCACATACCAACAATAATTATTAACATGTTGAAAGGTTGAAAATAAACATTTAAATAGGGCAATTTTATGTAGTTAGTAAATATCGCGATTACACAGTTAGGTAATCTCGATAGACGATCTCGAAGACATTTGAAAATTCAAAGTAAATGAAAAATTTTCATTTCGTCGATGAGCCTACTAAACTCAACGTACTTATATATTCAGGATAAGCGTTACATACATGTTGGGTTGAGGATACAAGGAGGCATACACAGGACAAATATGCGAAAACAAAAATTAAAATAAACGAAAGCTTCGAATAGTCAACGAAGATAGGGCGGAAGAACTGTTGACTATTAATGAGAAACCATTTAATGATGACCTTTGTTTCTATTGTAAAAAGAAATCTCAAAACCTCTTGGAAAGAAAATTATAAAGCCAGAGGCCTGAATTTATTTTGTTTAAATTAACATACTGGACCACCGCAACATTGTTGGTTGTATACACTGTAGGAGAAAATTTCTTATTTATTCATACCTCTACTTTTTATGCAGGTATAATATGCATTATGCATTAAATTATTTAATTAATTTGAACAGCATACATTATTGCACATACCAACAATAATTACTATTACATTGAATGGTTAAAAATAAATATTTAGCATATGGCAACGTTATGTAGTAAAAGTCGAGATTAGTTACCTACACACCATCGAGCAAAAAGACAAAAGAGGGAATCTAATCCTTATGAAAAGGAGACCAAAAAAGTGGCCTCTGATGGCGGACATATCCGGAAATGCAAATGCGCCAAATTTAAATTTTCCGACACTTATTAACAGTAGCTATATAATATTTTTCAGAATGTGTCTTAGACGAGAAGGTTTTAATTAATTATTAACGGTAATAGTCTAAAATGCGACACAATTGTTAAAAAACTTCCAATATAAATAAGATTCCATGTGACATTTGGGACAAACAATACCATAACCCAACTAAATTCGATGTCAAACAAGGGGTGAGACTCTCTTTCCTTGTTTAATGTGGCCTCTAAAGATCGCACTTCCTGTCTAACAACATTTTTGCCCCCACTACCTTTACATTCCCTCTTTTGTCTTTTTGCTCGATGCTACACACATATAAAAGTACCTAGACATTTTGAAAAATCAAAGTAATTTAAAAACTCAATTTTTTTGATGCGCCTACAAAACTCAACATTAATGTTGAGTTGAGGATGCAAGGAGGCTTACACAGGACACATATACGAAAACGAAATTTAAAATGACCGAGAACTTAGAATTCACAAGAAAAATGTAAAGTGATTTATACGGTGCACAAGTAAAAGTGAGGAAGATGTTAAGTGGAAGTAAAAAAGCTATTAACGTGAATAACAACAAACAGTATAAAGGAGAACGATGGAAAAAGTATATAAAACAGCTTTACAAGGACGAAGATACGAAGATTAAAAAATCAAAAAGTCCCAGGTTCGGATACGATTACTAATAAACTACTAAAATATGAACAAAGAAAATTAACAGAAAATATTACGAAACTATTCCAAAAGATCCTTGAAATGAAATGCATACCTACGAAAGGAATGGAAATCAAGTATAACGATCCCTATACACAAAAAGGGGACAAAAATGACCCATCTAAGTTGACACTTTGAAATTATTGCTTACTGAGAAAATAATTGAAAAGTATCCAATATGAAGTGCGACAAGGATTTCGATGTAAGACAAATAGGAGAGAAAGCAGTAGAATTTATGCAAGTAAACCTGCATTTAGATGTTTTATCGACCTCACTTAAACCTTCGATTGTATTAGACTATAAGATGTGGTTAAACAGATCATGTATACTCAGTCAGCTCCAAAGTACATTCTACAAAAACACTTCTGGTGTTACAGCATTTTCACATTACATATTTGTCAACACATCATAGTCAATGTCTTAAGGACCGTTTTCACGCTACGTCTTATTGTACGTTTTGTTGGATAGGACAAATCCTATACAATAAAATGTGGCGTGTAAACAGCAAAACGTCTTGTCGGAAGAAAAAACTTAGTGTGTATACACTGGACAAAACGTACGTTTTTTCGTACGTTTTATATGACCAACAAAACGTATATTAATACGTTTCAATACGTAACAATAATTTCAGACCGCGGCTTATAAGTTTAGAAACCAATAAGTCGCTATGCTGTAAGCTTTTAATAATCAACACTTTTGTATAAGAATAATATGATCTATATAATATAACCCAGCTCGTTTCTCGTATTACCTTGTTTAAATTGGCACAATATATCTATGTATTCTAAGCTTCTGGTCGGTATTATCTGCAGCAATTAAAAATTTACGAAAATATGATGGAAGCTGCTTCCTATTCGTATATCCAGTGGTGTCCGAGTATAAATTACAATTGCTAGTTTAATTAATTTAGTATATGTAGGTACTTACAAAAGGAACATCTAATTGTATATATATATATATATATATATATATATATATATATATATATATATATATATATATATATATAAGAAATACTGGATATTAGTGACTGTCGATATAAATAAACAACACAGTTTATTAGGGCTGCAGTCAGAAGTTTGGCCGGGATGTTACAGAAACACACTTTTGACTTTTGGTCTAGCTTTCGGAGTTGTTGTATTCCTTTTTCAAGACATAGTCATTGAGATTATTTATATAAAACTTTGACACTCAACAATAACAACAAACATATAAAATATAACATATAAAATAATAAAGAAAATTTTAAAATTTAGTGAAGGATAGTAAAACTTCGTTTATGACATCTTTTAATGGTGTGTTTTAACTCTGATCCATAGAAAACAGAATGAAAAAAAATAAATAGAAAAAAATAAAAAAGAAAAACGTTTTTTTTCCTTTCTGTTCCATATTCTGATCAATATTTTCGAAAATAAACCCAAGGATTTATCCAGATTTCCCACCTGTAATCATACAAAGAAACTGTATTGTTGTAATGATTTAAAGATGCTAGACATTCAGCAGTTCTACAATATGTATACAACCACTGACCAAATAAAACAAGATTTTTTTGGTGAAATTTTGTAAAGGACAAAAGCCCAAGAAATCAAGTACAAACCCTACATGGAATTTTAATTAAATATTTTGGTTCTACAGTAGAGGGTGGACGTTTAAGAGTATGCAAGAAAGAGATTTCTTGGAATAACTCATTTAAGTTCTGAAGGAATAGAGCGTATTGTAAGTGAAATGCCAAAAGATAGAAGAGGGGGAGATACAACAAAAGGTAGATTTGACCAATAAAATTATATATTCAAACATTTATCGGGCGTTTTAATGGTGCAGAGAGTCATTATAATAGAGGGCAGTCAACTAGATTGTACTTTTCATGTGATCTGAATTTTACAAAGCTTTACAGAATGTACTGTCAACGTCATCCACATCATTACGTAAATTTATCATAGTTCCGAACATACGTTAATGAACCCTACAACATATCATTTTGTTCTCCCTTAATATGTGCTTGTTCTACATGTCTCAGAACAAAGGACATTTTGAGAAAAGAAAATTCAGAAGAAGAAAAGTTAAAAGTTAGAACGTTAAGAGCTAAAGCCTTTTATTTTTTGTTAAAAAAACGAATCAAATTATAATCTACAGATATTTTCTTTTGATCATCAAAAAATCTTTCCTTACCAAAGCTTCCCAACCAGGCGGCTTATTTCTCGCAGTAAATAATTTTTTATAATTTTACCATCGTGGTTGGAAATCCTATCTTTCTTCTGCAACTGTGACACCTTATAGGTGGCTGGAGTATAAACATCCAAAAGATTTAAATGCTGTTGCCTCTACTGTACAAAATACTCTCATAAAATTCAACTTTAAAAATCAAATCGAAAAAGTTTACCTATTTGCAGATGAATGTGGTGTACAGAACAAAAATAATATGATAATGTCTGTAATAATCTACTTGTTGGTTTATGAACCACCTGGTTGCATTAAGAAAGTGGAGTTTACGTTTTTCTGTTATTGTTCATTCCTTTTTGCCACCAGATAGGATTTTCGGTATGATAGAAAGGAAGATAAAAAAGATGAACGTTGTAATAAACAGAAAAGAATATGAAGACATAATTGGAAAACACTCAAATATGCTGAGGCTTGGTAAAGACAGGCAGATATCAGACCGGAGAAAGACGAGTAACATTAAAAAACCTTCCCAGTGGCATTTTAAATGTAATACATCGAAAAGATTTATATTTTCTAAGGACAAAGATCATACGGCCACGCTAAGGCGAAAAAAATCTTATCGTTCTGACATAGGGTCTATATGTTTCTGACATAGGTCTATAATACGAAAAGGGAAAAAGATTTCTTTATTGAAAAATGACATAAGTAACAACAGATTGGATGTTCATTGAAAGGAGATATATTATCATCCATAGACACTCTACTTTCAAAATATTTTGGTAAAAATTGGAGAGGCCAGCCAAATCTAACAGTTTATAAAATAAACTGTCGCCTAAAAAAAAAGAGAAGTCAAACGACTTCTACCTGGCGAAATCGAATTCAAATTTTGACCACCGTACTTTCTAAAACTTGCAAAGCAAACATCTTGATAAATAACTCGACAAGGGAATCCAAGATTGCATTCCACATGTCGTTTATCATGGTCAAAATTCGTAGTAAATTCAATTTTTGGTACTCCAAAAGGAGTAAAGGAATAAAATATATAATTTGAATTCGATTTCGCTATATTTCGTTATATTTTTGAATATAACTATTTTATAACTATTGTTTAAGACGGGAATAGATTTTGTTTTGATTCAGAGAGATGGCTATACCACTCTGACGAGATCTAAAGAGGTCGAAATACGCATAAGCGGTTGCCGCAGCTCTGTATTGAAACAAAAATCTAGTTACGTCTTCACATTTTTTTCTTTTTTTTTTTTTTTTTGTTGCCTAAAAGTTTACTTTCGCATGCTTTATTCCTTATTCTTAACACACTAGGTTTTCAGTCAACTAATGGTTGACTATTATCATGTATTTGCAAATGTTAGTTGCGTACATCGCTATTTACATAGTACACTTGCAAAACTCATTATTTTAAAATTTTTCTTCCTTTCCTAGCAAACACAATAACTTTCTAAGAAAAAAATCATAACGTATTTTACCTAATAAAGCATTTATCTACCGCAAAAAGTGCAACTTCTTAAATCGAAGATTTTTTGCAAAATTTACCAGTGTTTGGCAAATAACTCAGTTTGACTTATACGGAAAATACAATGTTTTGCATCTGGTTGACTCATATATTCGGTCTCTTCGGACTTATAAATAGCGCTCATGTCAACAAGATTGATGTTCAACTAAATTACACTATGAGAGTAATATCTGGTACTATTAAATCAACTCCACTAAGATGGCTTCCAATTCTGAGCAATATAGCACCTCCAGATATTCGACGAACGGAAGCAATTGTCAGAGAATATCAGAAAATCATGGCAAATAATCGTCTGCCAATTCACCAGTATATTCCGCACGCCGCACGAGACCAACAAAGACTGAAGTCCAGACGACCCCCTGTCCAATCCGTTCAGGGAATGGGTGATAGCTACAATAAGCAAGAGCAGTGGGCGAAAAGATGAATGCCAACAACAGAGCCAGACGTCATCAAAATATCAAGTACGTCGATCGGCTTCACTGGATCAAACCTGCCACGCCCTATATGGACAAAATTAAATCGCATACGCACGGGTCATGGCAAATGTGCCGATTCTCTATACCGATGGGGTCATGCAGAAAGCCCACAATGTGATTGTGGATCCCCGAGACAGACCATCCAACACATCATGGCGGATTGCTCAATCCGCAGATACAGCGGAGACCTTCAAGATTTTGGAGAGTGTTTGTCATCCACATCATTACGTAAATTTATCATATTTCCGAACATACGTTAATGAACCCTACAACATATCATTTTGTTCTCCCTTAATAGGTGCTTGTTCTGCATGTCTCAGAACAAAGGACATTTTGAGAAAAGAAAATTCAGAAGAAGAAAAGTTAAAAGTTAGAACGTTAAAAGCTAAAGCCTTTTATTTTTTGTTAAAAAAACGAATCAAATTATAATCTACAGATATTTTCTTTTGATCATCAAAAAATCTTTCCTTACCAAAGCTTCCCGACCAGGCGGCTTATTTCTCGCAGTAAATAATTTTTTATAATTTTACCATCGTGGTTGGAAATCCTATCTTTCTTTTGCAACTGTGACACCTTATATGTGGCTGGAGTATAAACATCCAAAAGATTTAAATGCTGTTGCCTCTACTGTACATAATACTCTCATAAAATTCAACTTTAAAAATCAAATCGAAAAAGTTTACCTATCTGCAGATGAATGTGGTGTACAGAACAAAAATAATGATAATGTCTGTAATAATCTACTTGTTGGTTTATGAACCACCTGGTTGCATTAAGAAAGTGGAGTTTACGTTTTTCTGTTGTTGGTCATTCCTTTTTGCCACCAGATAGGATTTTCGGTATGATAGAAAGGGAGATAAAAAAGATGAACGTTGTAATAAACAGAAAAGAATATGAAGACATAATTGGAAAACACTCAAATATGCTGAGGCTTGGTAAAGACTGGCAGATATCAGACCGGAGAAAGACGAGTAGCTTTAAAAAACCTTCCCAGTGGCATTTTAAATGTAATACATCGAAAAGATTTATATTTTCTAAGGACAAAGATCATATGGCCACGCTAAGGGGAAAAATATTTTATCGTTCTGACATAGGGTTTATATGTTTCTGATATAGGTCTATAATACGAAAAGGGAAAAAGATTCCTTTATTGAAAAATAATAAAGTAACAATAGATTGGATTTTCATTTAAAGGAGATAAATCATCCATAGACACCCTACTTTCAAAATATTTTGGTAAAAATTGGAGAGACCAGCCAAATCTAACAGTTTAGAAAATGATAGATACTGGCGTATAGACAAATATTAACGAGAGTGTTGCAGAAAATGATCATATTCATAATAAGGACCCAGAGCAACTTAGAGTTTAGGAATTTATATAAATATATACACATAATTTGTAAGACCTTTTGAACTTTGGATAAAAATAATCTGTCGCCAAAAAAAAAAGTCAAACGATTTCTACTTGGCGAAATCGAATTCAAATTTTGACCATCGTACTTTCTAAAACTTGCAAAGCAAACATCTTGATAAATAACTCGACAAGGGAATCTCAGATTGCATTCCACATGTCCTTTATCATTGGCAAAATTCCTAGTGAATTCAATTTTTGGTACTCCAAACGGAGTAAGAAATAAAATATAAAATTTTAATTCCATTTCGCCAGGTAGAAATCATTCGATTTCTCTTTTTTTATTAGATGGCGTAGTTACGTCTGTGTATAACTATTTTATAACTATTGTTTAAGATGGGAATAGATCTTGTTTCGATTCAGAGACGTGGCTATACCGCTCTGACGAGATCTAAAGAAGTCGAAATACGTATAAGCGGTTGCCGCAGCTCTGTATTGAAACAAAAAGTTACGTCTTCATTTGTTTTTCTTTTTTTTTTTTGTTGCCTAAAAGTTTACTTCCGCATGCTTTCTTCCTTATTCTTAACACACTAGGTTTTCAGTGAACTAATGGCTGACTATTATCATGTATTTGCAAATGTTAGTTGCATACATCGCTATTTACATAGTACACTTTCTTCCTTTTATAGCAAACACAATAACTTTCTAAGAAAAAAATCATAACGTATTTTACCTAATAAAGCATTTATCTACCGCAAAAAGTGCAACTTCTTAAATCAAAGATTTTTTGCAAAATTTACCAGTGTTTGGCAAATAACTCAGTTTGACTTATACGGAAAATACAATGTTTTGCATCTGGTTGACTTATATATTCGGTCTCTTCGGACTCATAAATAGCGCTCATGTCAACAAGATTGATGTTCAACTAAATTACACTATGAGAGTAATATCTGGTACTATTAAATCAACTCCACTAAGATGGCTTCCAATTCTGAGCAATATAGCACCTCCAGATATTCGACGAACGGCAGCAATTGTCAGAGAATATCAGAAATCCATGGCAAATAATCGTCTACCAATTCACCAGTATATTCTGCACGCCGCACGAGACCAACAAAGACTGAAGTCCAGACGACCCCCTGTCCAATCCGTTCAGGGAATGGGTGATAGCTACAATAAGCAAGAGCAGTGGACGAAAAGATGAATGCCAACAACAGAGCCAGACGTCATCAAAATAACAAGTACGTCGATCGGCTTCACTGGATCAAACCTGCCACGCCCTATATGGACAAAATTAAATCGCATACGCACGGGTCATGGCAAATGTGCCGATACTCTATACCGATGGGGTCATGCAGAAAGCCCACAATGTGATTGTGGATCCCCGAGACAGACCATCCAACACATCATGGCGGATTGCTCAATCCGCAGATACAGCGGAGACCTTCAAGATTTTGGAGAGTGTTCTCCTGGTGCAATTGAATGGCTATGCAATTTGGACATTAATATTTAATATTTAACTTAGGTTACAATTCCAATTTGAACATAATTATTATCTAAATACTACTTTTATCGTATTGTAATTATCCATACGCTAAATAAATAAATAATAAATATATTCGTTTTTTTTTTGTTTATGTTTATTTACTACACCAGCAGATATTGTTGTATGTAACATTTAGTATATTTGTTAGCACTTTGTGCTTTTGTATTTCAATATTAAAAAGTCATTATTTTTGTTTCTTTTGTAAGATTGTTATTTACTTTCCTCTCATGATTGTCTTTCCTTAGTAAACCATTATTGTATAAAAAGATTGAATTGGACGACAATGGCCTAACCGCATAGCTCATCGCGGTTATAACAAGAGCAGGTTATAATTAACGTGGTGTATTTGCAGTCGGCATTGTGGCAGAAATCCACATTATCGTCAGACCGACCAATTCGAGTTGATGTGCTTCCGGCAAAATTCGCTTCATTTATAAAATATTAATCCGATCATAATGAATAGCCTGGAGAAAAGAATAAAAAAATCGGCTAAATTTATTTAAGTGGTACGTTGGATAACGGAATTAAAGTATTTGGTTAGCTTGGCGAGAACGAGTTTTTTTCTACCCACATATTATTTGCAATTTATCCATCCTATATGTACACAAACCTTTATACTGATGGCTGCACAGCATCTTACAGTGTTGCAGATAAAATTGCTTTACCTGCTAGATCTGATACATCAAGTATATTTAATGTTTTGGCAATGACAGTAAGAAGTAGTTAATGTACTACGTAACGCAATTTTGGGAAAGGGTGTCTTGTAAAACGTTACGGTGTGCTACAGGAGCGGGAGGGAGGTTCGAAGAACGCGTTACTAAAACGTAATTAAAATCTCTTAAGTAGACAATCATGTTCGCTTATGTTTTGCGGGTAATCTCTTGATTATATTTTATAGTATTGTTCTTTTGTTCTTTTTATTTATGTTCTATGGGGAATTGTTCAACTGTGTTGTACATTATTTTTATTTTGCTTTCATTGTCATTAATACAAATAATATAATACATATCATCAAGCAAATAGAAGTAAACAACGGATACAACGAACAAACAATTAATAAAATGTTAAATCAAAAACTACACAAGAAAGCCCTGAAATTAGTATTTCTACCACCAGAGAAAAAACCCAATACCTTCTGCTCGATTACATATACAGGCAAAATATCAACAAAAATAGCCAAACACATAAAAAAGAAAGGAATAACACCAGTTTTCCGAACAAATAACAACCTAAGCAAATATATCAAAAACAACAAGAGCCAAAATAAAAAACACACAGTGGTATGTACAAAATTAAATGTGGCGACTGCCCAAAAACTTACATCGGTCAAACTGGTAGAAACTTTAATAAACGAATAGCAGAACATAAAAGGGCTTTCAATAATACAGAAACGGATTCTACATACGCGCTTCACCTTCTAGATCAAAATAATTCTTTTAATGACGAATTTAAAATTCTTTACATTCAAAATAAAGGCCGTAAGCTATCCTTGTTAGAATCTATGGAAATCAATAAATTAAAAAACACAGATATAATTCTGAATGATCAAAGTTTTCAGTGTTTTATTGTTACATAAAATGAATTTCCATCAAGTTACGAGTTACGATAGAATCAATTATTCATAGTAAATACCTACGCATTTAGAATTGCATACGATTTACAATACGAATTTAGAGTTTCATACAAGAAGAGACGAGTGCAGGAGGATAAAACAAGTTTTACAAAAACTTACGGAAAAAGGAATTATAACAAGGTGTACAATAAAGTAAAACAATAAAATATATCAAACATCTAGGAACAAAGGGCAATGGAAAAAAAAACATAAAAACATAATTCAGGTGACGTTTTAGTACAAATATAACACTATATGCAAATTGGATTACTGGTTTTAATAATATAATATTCACACTTTTTATTGAACAAGGCGATGGTTTACTATTAACAGCGCGATTATGGTTAATTTTTCATTTTCTTGTTATTGGGTCTTTTGTTTCAAAAATTGTAAAGTCCAAACTGATCCAGGAGCAGCGGTTTCCAACATAGTCGTTAAACTTTGCCTAAAAATGGAATAATTGTATAAATTAGTCTAGAGGTAAAGGGGAGTTTCGCGGCAAATTGATTTTTATGTATTTTGGCCTTCTGAATCCGAATCTTTAACATGATAATCAGAATTTTTTGGCAAGAATTTGTGATTAATAATTTAATTGGGTAAACTAGCAAAAAGAAAGAAAGAATATCAATCCTTAAGAAGAATAAACATATAAAACAAGACAGAATTAATATTAATAATCTGCGCATTGAAATAGAGAGTATAGGAGACAAATGGATAAGGAAATAGAGAAGGAAGAATCTGGAAGCGGGGGAAAGTATGGACGAATTGTGGACAAAATGTAGAAACATAATAACTGTGAAGGCATCGGAAATATTGGTGAAAACAAACCAGTTACGAAACGAATGGTTTGATAACAAGAAGCAACAGTTTAATTGTGTTTATGCTTACAACTAAGAAAATAATATAGTTACGTATTTCTTTTTTTTTTTTTGTTTCTTAAAAAAGACCAAATAAACTTTAAAATTGAAAATTTATTATTGAAAAATAATAAATTATCATGAGAAAAGGCAGCAAATATTTGATTTCACGCAAACAAATCCTATGTATCTCTTGATACGTATTTCGACCTAATAGGTCTCGTCAGAAGAGCTATTCATAGGGCTTCTCAACGTGAAAAATCAATATTTTCTGCCTTTTAAGAAGCAACAATAACATGGCTTCAATACGGACGCAGTAGCGACATCTAATTAAACAATCGTAAAATAGTTTCGAAACACAATTCAGATTTCTGCTTTATAATCTGAGCCTTCTAAGAATTGCAAGGCAAACAGACGTTGATAAAAGATGTTAAAAGAGACATGGGGAATCTAAAATTTGCATTCCACGACATGTCTTTTACAACTAAGCAGAAATCCTTAGCGAATTGTGTTTCTCGTACTCCCACAGAGCATATCCGAATAAAATGAGAAAAGGCAGCAAATATTTGATTAAATTTGAATAAAAATATATTCAAATAAAAAATTTGAATAAATTATCAATTATATTAGACATTTTTACATTTTAATAAAGGACAGTTACATGTCAACAAGAAAAAACATTGCCTCAAAAACTTCAAATAATTAAGATTTGACTCATGAGAGACATCAAATGGAGGCTGAACAAATCCAGGGATAAATCAAATCAAATACCACAACTGGGCTTGGTTATCCTGGATGATGAATATATGTAATGCTTCAAATTCGGCTGCTTATTTTCCACTTAAAACCATGTCAGTTTACTTAGCCCTCAGACAATGTTACCAAATCCCTTGTCACAGGATACAGCTTACAACAAACGGTGATTGTCGCTTACAAAGATTGCCATACTGCATTTTAAGCTCAACTCATCTTCTCACCAAAACTCATGGAATTAAGGGAACATTTGCCTTTTTTTTCAAACTGTACGAAAACAACCCTTCTTCCTCCGACTCTCGAATTGTTCTTCCCTTGACTGCTACACTCGAAGTCCCAAAGACCAAATTTGGACTTTCACAATAAAAACGACCGCTCTCGCGACGGTCCATCGAGAAGTGACCTCATAACCAAAAATATGCATAAACATAAGCGAAATGATTCTTGTCTATTTCCTGCACAAAAATCCAGACTGAACCTGGGCGTTTATTATAAATGGATCCAAAAATGTTTAGATTATCAATCTCATAGACGCAAAAAAATGAAGAATCTTTTTTCGTGTTTTATGATATATACGGTAAAACAAAAATGCTACACATTAGATGAATTAAAAGAGCAAAAATACAGAGATAAACATTATCTAATAGAAGAGTTGGCTACTTCGTCCAACTCTACTTTATTACACATTTTACGAGCATTTAGCAGTTCTTTTATATCACGAAGTTTTTAGGTGGGTGTTGGACAAAAAAAAAGTTAATGCCCAAGATAGATGAAATACTTTATTACCAATGTATGAATTGGTTCCAAATTTTACAGATATTGCATGTACCCCTTCAGGGGTTAATTATAGTCGCTTTTGAAATATAACAACAAGGTGATAAATAAATAAAATAATAAATATTATTATTTCTTCAGCGACGCGCCGAGTGCGAGTTAGCGCATTGGCTGGGTCAATTTCAAATTAATGTATTTTAGCGAAAACTGCGTCAAAATGAAATTAATAAAGATTAAGATGTTCGTTTTCATTGTATAGTCCATCTAGAGGGTATCCGGAAAAAAGAAAGAAGAAATATAATTTTACGTTATTTATTTCTATCACTTGAAATATAAAAGTTCAACAAATAATTCATCTTATTTACTTGTTTAACCTCCATTTAAATCTAAACACTTAACTAAACCTCCAGGTACACCCAAAACTAGGTCAAGGCCATAATTATCGGTAATGCTGTTTCACGCCTGTAAGACTGACCGAGTCAAATCTTTATCTTGTGGCGCTGCTCGTTCCATTTAAATCTTCATCAGTCTCCATATGTTTTCAATAGGGCTAAGATCTGGAGATGCCGCTGGCCACGGAATTGTTGCCAATTCGTGTTCTTGCATCCAAGCTTGAGTATAAGAGTATAAAACTTGAGTATAAAACATGAGTCGTTTCAAGAAGAAAACCATTTAGGATGTCATAATATTTCGCTCTATCAATAGTACCATTAAGTATAAAGAGAGGTGTAGTACCATGCTGAGTTATTGCTCTCCAAACCATTATTTTAGTGGGGAATTTGTAAATTTGAAAACAACAACTTTCATCAGATATAAAGGCATTATTAAAATTATCTTCCCGAAAACGTTGACAAAAATCTATTCTTCGTTGCCTTTGCAGAGGTGTCATTGTAGGGATTTTTTTGGATTCCTTGATATGTAGTTTTGAATTTTCAGTGACATGCGGACAGTTTCTGGGTACACTTTTGTTATTTTGATTTCCAAATCTGCTAATTTTCGAAACCCTAGGCGTGGATTTTGTCGTCCTAAAGCAACTAAAGCATTTAAATTATATATATATTATATATATATATATATATATATATATATATATATATATATATATATATATATATATATCCGGTTTTTTAGGCGTTACGCCCGTCCGGTAGGGATGAGGAGTATCACCGAGCCGCAAGCCCTTATCTCTTGCCGTACTGCTCCACCATAGGCCGATCAGAACCCAGCATATCCTAGTCTAAGCCGCAGATTCATCTAGAATTTTAAACTGCTGCGTTACACTTTTTGTTTTCTGTACATCGAGCTGGGGCTCGACCCACATCCACTAAACCATTCGACAGTGAAGCGAATGAGAGGCAGCCGCACAGCCCGCTGAGCTATCTGACCGACAGCATTTAAATTACTTCCGCGAATCTTTCGAGGTCTACCCGAAACTGGTCTACGTCCCATATCTATCCCATTTTATATTCTCTTTATGGTCTCATACACTGCACTTTTTCTGATTTCAGTCAATTGCACTAATTTTTTAACGTTTCGGACAGCCTTTCTATACAAATATTCCACCATTTTTCTTTTTTCTACTTGCGACATTATTTCACAAATCTTAAGTCTGTTTTCAAAGAACAGTATTTGACAGATGGTGTTGTCATGCGATTTTGTCCATAACCTACTATCGGCACAGCATACTTGATGCATTACTTTTGTCTTAAAATATTACAAAAAGAAAATCTATTAAAATTAGGAAAAATATAAAATTCCGGATACTTTCTAGACGGACTATACTATAGTTCTTATTAACATGATACTAAAGTTTTTAATCTCGTACCACCGAAAAATTGTGATAAACGAATTCGATTGTTTTTTTTACACCAAAATTGGTACTTTAAATATATTTTTAAAATAGTACTTTTAAAATATTTTTAAGTTGAGCAAAGTTATAAGCAAAAATATCTGATACAGTCGATAATTTGAAATCTTTTAATAATAAATTTGCAATATCTCGGTTTCTAATGGCCTGATTTTAAGTTTGTTTTTTAAAGAAACGAAACATGATATTCAAAGCGGTATATTTTTAGTATTTTATTAGTATTTTATTAGTTATAAGCATTTAAACAGTTAAATTGTTAATAACAGATTAATTTCAAAATATTTGGATTATTATGTTGAAGATTCGGATTCATAAGGTCAAAATACACAGAAATCAGTTAAAATCGCATTGACCTCAATCTCCAAGTAACTCTCCTTTAGACCTAGACTAGATTAGGCTTATTTTATTAACTTGTTACTAATTTTAATATGTTTTTACATGATTTATAAACAATACAAAGACTTACGAAGAAACTTCTTGTCCTTTGGCCGATTTTAAAGCTCTTTTGTCATCGTCTGCAAAACCAGTAATAATTTTAACACCAGTGGATTTATTAAATGTCGAAGACATCGATTGACCAAAACTCATCAAGTAACTTCTGGTGGCCACTAATACGGGTGATAAGTTTTTCTCTTCCACGCACGGTGAAACTATAAGATTGCAGATAGTGCCTCCTTTTCCTCCTTGCTGGGCACTAAGGAATTCGTAGCCAAGTAATGTACTTCTCACTATGCCTTTCTGAAAATTTTTAAAAAGAGGTTACTAATCGAATAATTGACAACTCTTAACAACATTTGGTTCTATTTTTTATTCTTCCTTTGATAAATTTCCAGTGAGGTCTTAATACCTACTACTTCTTTTACAACTGTATCTTCTGCTTCACTTTCGTGCTTTAAGAATTGGCTTTTTCTCATTTTGGAGCTATAAACGACCAAGGGCACTAGTAGCGCAGAAGATATAACTTAGGATTATACAAACTCTTTAATGAACAACAAGTCTTAACGTTCATTAAAAGACAGCGACTTAGATGGGCTGGACACATAATGCGAATGCCAGACAAGTTGATTGCTAAAAGGCTAACTGCAGAAAAAGCTGTAAAAATATTAAGCAGAGACTGACCGCAAATTAGATGGTTAGATGGAGTTGAGACCGCTTGAGAGATATTAAAAATCAGACGATGACACCAGGTCGCTAGAAACTGAATAGAATGGCGACGAATCTTAGAGCAGAACAGGATCTACAAAGGATTGTCGAGTCAAGGACGATGATGATGGTAAAAATGATAGTGATGATAATTTCTTCCGTTTGTCCATTTTTTATTCTTGAATCTATCAGTTTTTTTTTCTTTAATAACTTCTCATTGTCATCTATATTATTTTAAATGTCTGTATTTTAATATCACTATTTTTTTAACTTACTATGTTCTTCGTTCTCTTTACCTTTTATTATTTCTTTTTTGCATTTCCTTTGGGTTGTTTTCTGTTCTTTTAAATATCCTTATTCTAATAATTTTATTCTTTCCTTTTATTTTTAGTTCTCTGATCGCTCTTGTTTTATATTAATCTGCTAACGTTTTGGCATTAAAGGCTTAATTTTAATATTAACCTTCTTCATTCAGTTATAATTGATAAAGTAAAGTAAAGATTTTCAGTAAGTAACGGCATTAAATATGTGTCAAAAATGATGAACAAATAAATACTTTTTTATGTTTATCACAAAATATTTTTCAGCTCTATTCTTTTTTCCTTAGTTATTCAAAATGGTAACTCGTATTTTACACCTAACCTATATTCCCTCTATACCATATGAAGCCAACAAAATTCGCGTTTTTTCGCGAAGCAAATCTTTGTTTTATTGATAATTGAATATGTCTTTTCTCCCTTTTTATTGACATGAGTTTTTTCATGTAAAAATATTTGTACACAACTTTAAAAGATGTTTTTTTCTTTATAATAATGCTAGAATAACAAGAAATTGTAAAAAAACTATGAGCACAAGGAGTTGACGCTTAAGAGTGTGGTTAAAAATTTTATTAGGTGTAAGTACATTTGAGAATATATAAGAATAAAGAAAGTTAAAACCTTTGACGCCAAAATTAAAAACAACAGCACCAGTATTTCCTCAAACGAAGTGAATAAGGCAGTGAAAAAAATTAAAAATTTACCAAAAAGTGTTACTTAGGAAGAGATACAGATGAGGTGCAATAAAAATGCTGAAATGTACAGATCAGAGTAAACAAAATGTTAAACAGATTCAACTGTCATCATCATTTTTTTTGCTCATGCGGATTTATATTGGGTTATACCACCATCAACTTCCTTTATAGAAATGTCCTATCTGAGTATGATATTATGAATTCTTCGATCTTTCTCTCCGACTTCTTTCAGAAGCCAGCAACTCGGCAATTCTGCGTATTGGGTCAATACGATCTCGACATTGAAAATTCTCTAACCATCTGCGTTCGTACATCCATTACAAGTGTTATCAATTGGTACCAAATGGAATGGACGCGGTATGAAAATCTCTTCTTTCACGTTATGAAAAGAGGCTTTCCCTCTTTAATATGTGACTACTTCTTTTGTTATGAGTGACTACATTGTGAGATTTGTAAAAAATCGTTGTGTTATGATATAATTTTTGAAAAGAAGCTAAGATGGGAAGGTAGTCGGCTCACATTTATTGCTCTGAGGCCAATTCTGCTACAAATAAACTCTAAGGGGTTTTTCCTGGAATACGACAATTGGATTAGCTTTTTTGGTAATTGCAGATTATAACCTGTAATCTTATAGGAGGGTTTATTATAAAGAGTCAAAGTACTCATCAGAATGTTAGTACGTGCCTTCGGCGATGGCGTGTCGCTCTAAGAATCTCCTTTGCTCTATTGTTCGGCAATTAAAGAAGTATATAACAGACTCAAAAAGAAGAGAATAAAATACACCGCATAAAAAAGATAAAAATCAGAAAAAGGGAACTTTGTGAACTAGAAGAATTGAACAAGATGACAGCAACTAGAAAATTCTTTAAAAAATTAAATAAGAGTAAACATTATTTTAAACTAAGAACAAAATGTGTATAAATAAAGAGGGAAGCATGCTCACAAAATAGAAAGAAATATGAAAGCGATGGACAAATATTTCTAAATTATAACTCAAAGAGAATAACGATGAATTTGATGAAGAAATTAACATCACAAAACACAATCACAAAACACATCACAAAACATCATCACAAAAAACGTAAAACAAATAAACCCTCAGTAGACGAATTGGAAGCAGATGTAAAAAAACTAAAAAACAATTTGTCGCCTGGACCAAACAATTTTAGAGCAGAACTAATAAAAGAAGAAGGAGTGCATATGGAAAAATAAACATTTTCTGCTGGAATGGAACATCGGAATAATCTTGCCATTACACACGAAAGGAACCAAATTTACTAAAAGGTAACTACCTTAACTAGATTCCTTATTCTGAGAGGCTAGATATATGGACCAGGAACACCAAGAAAAAAAATACCAACTGGAAACGTAAACGTCTACTGATGATGTTGATGCTTATACGTTTTTGGATGAACAACACTCCGATTTAATGCAAAATATGTAAGATGGGAACTTTAAAAACTGAAAATAATGATACGCAATGGCGTTTAAACAGTACGGTGTGGAACGGTTATATTATATTTATACCATAATAAGTCTTTTACATAAAATAAACATAAGAAAGAAAAAAATATTTCTATAAAATTCCAAAGGAATGAAATACGGTGAGTTTCGGAAAAATGTCAACACCATGTAAGAAAAGAACATAATTACAATGAAAACAAAGGCTGAATATACAACTACTAGAACCAAGCTTACTTACCAAGTTTTTGTCGATTTCCTCCGTCCACTTACATTTTTCTGATTGTTCAATAATATTTACGATTATGTCCAGACTGCAAAAATGCTTTTTAGAACTTAAAAATGCATCTAAAATAAAATATTAATATATAATATGTTTGGGACAAATTTCCGCGGTCAGATAAATGAAAATTACTACGTTCTCGGGAAGAACCGCGTTGAGAATTTATAACTGAACGTTTCAGCGCCCATTATCAAGAGGAATATGGTTCCGTTCGAGTTCGGGGTCTCAATCTGCCTACTCCCCTCAGTCGTGACGTACCAATATCTTGTTCTGTAGAAGTACAACAACAGTCAACCACACTGAGGTCTCAATCTGCCTACTCCTCAGTGTAAAGTGACGACTGATCTTATCCTGTGTAGCTGTTTTCCAATTTTAGATAGCTTCATGAATAATTCGCAATTTTAAGGAGAGGATAAAAGCGGTAGATGATGTAGGGCAAGGGATGAAGTAGAATCGGAATGTTTTACATATATATAGAATGTTCGTAAATACGGTTTTGGATTCGTCGGTTTGTCTGTCCTATGTAGGTACGTGGACAACTGGAACACCATATTTTGTATGCTATATGGTTATACTGGTATCTTGTAGACACCATGGTCTTTATTGGGGATTTGGTCTTTTACGGATCTGACAAGATTAGACAACTTAAAGTGAGAAGCTTAATGTTTAGAGAGTTAAGTCAGTGACACATTTTTTTATATTATTCATTAAAAAACTACTACATACACATTTTGGATAGAGAATATAAAAGAGTATATACTTACTTCTTAACAGCAGGACGTCTCTTATATCAGACCGAATAAATGCAGCCCTATTTGGGTCATAGCACGTACAGAGTTCGTCTAGTTTTTTTCGCCCTAGGTTTTCATCGTTATCTGTAAACATAACACCCTGTAATTACTTTTTTAGTTAATAATGGTCTTTGTATAATAAACCTTACCTTAATGCCACATCTTAACAGTTCTTGAACACAAATTAAACCAGATTGTGTCGATCCACCGGTTACGAGGGCAACTTTTTGGGATAGTGGTTTTGATTCTGAAGCTGCTGATATTATCGACGTCTTTACTTTGACTGAAGCGGAAGCATCTTTGTGTTTTGCGGAGACAGTAGTAGTAGCTCGACGATATAATGAATTAAGTTTGACAGCTCTTTAACAATAACATTTTTAAATATGATTTATCTGTGGCTTTTATATGAAAAATTATTATAAAAATTATAATAAAAATATGTAATGAATATACTAAGTTCTCCTATTAAGATTATCTATCGATCTAATTTTCAAGAACCTCCCTATGTGGATGTTTTCTCCCTCTTATCCTCGTATCATCTTATGTTGAGATTTGTTCAAAATCTGCATGAGTCAGTTCGCCTTTTAGGTAAAAATTTTAAATTGTATTGCGACGATTCTCAAAAACAAAAATTGGTGTCCCTTTAAACTAGCATGCAAGAACTGTGGACAGATGATACCGACAGAAGACCAAAGTTTTGTGAAACTGTTGCAAATTTGCTAAAAGTAGGTATTCCGTTTTCTGGCGAAGTTTACATTTTTATTTAATCAGAACCATCGATAAAGAAAATACACGCTTTTGAAATCTGGAACACACACATTGGTATCAAGAATGTAACATGCTTTAAAAGATCTGATTTTAACAAGACGGTGTACGGCCTCATTTCACGAACGATGTGCCAAATTGATCTTAAAACAATATTTGCAAATCAATGAATAGGTAGACGATACTCGATTGAATGGCAAACTCGTGCTTTGGAACTAACTCTCTTAGACTTTTGGTTTGTGGGATTATCTAAAAATCAAGATCTATGTAAAAAGCAAGACAATATAGAAGATCTAAAACAATGCGTTAACCGATAGATTCACATAGCGAATCGGACATTGTTAGATACAAATGGTGGCTATTTTAAAATTTGATTTACTTAATAAAATTTTACTTAATTAATATTTACAAATTAGAATAGAAGTACTTACAATTTTTCGTAGACGAAATGATGAATAGAAGTTACTAATAATTTTGGAAATGTTAGCATATTGGATCACTTTTATATTTCTACATTCTAATTTTCACTGGCACTTTTTACAATTTTGTTGATGACAGACATGATTTAATAAATTTGACATTTATGCGCCTTTGGCAGTTCTAATACACTCGTATGACCTTGAAATCAGAACGTCAATCACCTATGGTCTGTGATTCTTCTAATACACGAAATAGTTATGGTGTATAGTTTTGACATGATCTTGATTTTAAAGAAAATCAAATAAATACGCTATTTTCATAGCACTTTATGTTAAATTTATTAGAAGCATTTTGAGGACACTGTGGAATGATATATACTTTATAAAATATATAAAATATTTGTAATCTAATATATATATATATATATATACATTATATATATATTCTCTATACCTCTTCCAAGGTTTTCTGCATGATAGCGTTTTCTGGGGGAATTCAAGTCAACCTGTAGTTCAAGGTTATTATTTTATCAAATAACAGTTATTAGTATTACTAATAAGAAGTAAATTTCCTTGCTGTGCCTTTTAAAAAGTAATTTTCGTTTCTGATTCATCTTTTTTTTGGGCATTGGGTCTGCTTCTGAAGAAGCAGGGTCTGCCTTGAAGTTTCTGCATTATGGTAAAGGCAGAGGCTGATTCTGGTACCAGGCGGTTGCAATTTTTGGAAATCTTGTTTTGACATTTACAGCAAAGGTTTAAGATAACTAGGGTGATAACCAGTGATAAGGTTGATGTAGAAAACAAAAATAAATATTCTTGGATAAATGGTTGGTTCATCAGATGGCCCTGTTCTTCTAAATATTGTTAAATCATATTCGTTTATGTTATTTATTTATTTATTTATCGTATGGCAATTACAACACATTTAGAACAAAATTACAAACACTAGTAATATAGGTATATGACAAACTTTAAATAATTACAAACAACCATCAAGTGTATTAACATAATCAATTGACTCTGAAGTTGCAAACAGGAAGTCTTCAGGGCTACCGTTATAGGATCTTGAGGGACACTCTTCAATAATGTGGTCGATCGTTTGGTCCTTCCCACAGTCACATTGAGGAGACGGATTCTTTCCCCATTTATGTAGCATGTATGCACATCTGCCATGTCTGGTTCGGATCCTGTTTAGAGTGGACCATGTTTTACGTGGAAGATCAAAACCTGGTGGCTTGTGGGTAATACAGGGCATGTTATTTTGCCATGCATTCCATTCTTGGGACCATGCATTCGTGATGTTGAACTCCTCATGTATCATTCTTGCCGTTTTCATTGGTGGTTTTCTAGAACGTAGACGGGTATTTCGTGCATCCTCGGTATCTTGGTGGATCGGCAGGTTTATATTGTTCATGATCTTTTTGTATTCACGTGTAAGTGCGTCAACTCGTCGTAAATGTGGAGGTGGAATGTGACTTAATACTGGAAGCCATTGGGTGGGAGTTGATTTAATTGTACCAGCTATCATCCTCATAGTGCTGTGCAGCTGAGTGTCGACCTTTTTTACGTGTGGACTGTGTAGCCAAACTGGGGCACAATATTCAGCGGTCGAGAAAACAAGGGCTAAAGCAGTAGAGCGGAGAGTGGAAGCCGATGCTCCCCAGGTGGTACCGCAGAGCTTCTGTATAATGTTATTTCTTGTACTCAACTTTTGGGCAGTTTTTGTTAAATGCTCTTTAAATGATAGCGTTCTGTCTAGTGTTACGCCCAGGTACTTCGGTGTTTTGTTGTGGAAAGTGTGGTATTTTCAAACCGTATGTTGAGTTCCTTTCCAGCAAGTTTATTGTTCAGGTGAAAGCAACTTACTTCTGTTTTGGATGCATTTGGTTGAAGCCGCCACTTGCGAAAATATTTGCTCAATATATATAAGTCTGCCGTCAGAACTTCTTCAGATGTTTCTAGTGTTCTGCATCGTGTAGTGAGGGCCCAGTCATCGGCGTATCCGAACTTTCTTGATTGTGTTTCTGGCATATCTGCTAAATATAAGCTAAATAGTAATGGAGAGAGCACTGACCCCTGTGGTAGGCCATTCTTAAGTTTCTTTGGTGGGCTGATATCTGTGCCCATCACTACTTGAAACATTCGGTCGTTGAGCATGCTATCTATTAAACGTGCTATTTGTTTACAGGGAATTGCACGGAGAATTTTGTATATAAGGCCCTCTCTCCATACTGTATCGTAGGCTGCCGAGAGATCAATAAATGCCGCTGAAGTTTTAAGTCTTCTTTGGAAACCCGCTTCGATGTAGGTGGTGAGTGACATGACCTGGTCCGCGCAGCTTCGTTCTGGTCGAAAACCCGCTTGTTCGACTGGGATCACCTGGAACAGTTCTGTACTGATTCTATTATATATAAGCCTCTCTAATAGTTTGTAGATGGCAGAGATAAGCGCAATTGGTCTGTAGTTTTTTGGTTTGTCAGCGGGTTTGCCTGGCTTTGGTATGGCTATTATCTTAGAGCGCTTTAGTTCTTGTGGGATATTTCCAGTTTCCATGATGTCTGTGAAAAATCGAGCCAACTAAACTTTTGTATACTTGCCACAATTTAGTAGGAATTCAGGGTGAATATTATCAAATCCTGGTGCTTTTGCTGGCTTAACATCTTTTAGCGCCTCTGATATGTCTTCGCTTGTGAAGGGGAGGGAATGCTCCGTTTCTGTGGCTACATGTTTTAAAGTTTTAAGTTCTCTCTTTACGTAGATGGTGTGTGCTTTATCCTTTGGTGCTCTGGATGTTTTTACTATATGTGATGCTATGGCATCTGGCTTTACGGCTGCCTCTTGGCGTTTCGTACGGACACCACTCCCTAATTTTCTTAGTAATGACCATGCCTGTCTGCTTGATTTCTGGAAGTTTAGACTTTCTACTGTTTCGGTCCACTTTTGTCTTCTAGCGGCGTCTAGGCTGTACAGTAATTCATCCGCTATTTCTTGGTCGCCAGTTTCAAGAAAGCTCTGATATAGTTCCTCGCTATTTTCCGACCAGCCAGGAACATATTCTTTGCGATATCCTCTTGGTATGTGTTTTTTGGCTACACTTAGCACGGCACCAACAAATCTGTGGTAGTTTTTGATATTCGGTGTAATCCACCCTAGACATTTATCCAGATCCACAGAGAAGTCAATCCAGTTGGCCTTTTTAAAATTCCATCTTGGACGTGGGATAGAACTAATTAAAGGGATTTGCGTCCCTACTTCTGAGGACTACGTTACATTCAGGAATTAATCTTAAAATTTGAATAATTGGGTTTGAATATTTGGGTAGTGACGTCTTTTCTTGAACACTTTATTGTTACTGGTAATGTATAGAAGATGGTTATTAACCATAAATTTTGGTCAACGTCTTTCACATTGTAACCTTCTGCCAAGAGCATCGACATTTGACAGGTTTTTGTCATAACACTGAGAGGCTTCAAAAGCCGCTCTTCACATATATGTCATTGGTGTTTATCGGACACGGAAGAATGTCTGAACACATTCTTTAATTTTGAATGAACTGTTTGCATTTTTCCTCGGGCGATATATTTATGATCAGTTAAAAGTATTCGCGTAAAGTAGATTTTGGGATCAATTCATTGGATTTCTAGGACGAAAACAGTTTTTGAATCAAGCTGGTAAGCTTAAAGTTTTAATATGTCAATTTACTGACCTACACTTGACATATAAGTGGGTAGAATTAAAACATTTTGCAATGACTGTATGATTTCTTACATTGAGTTCATTAAGTCTTTGAAATTTGATTTATCAGATTGACATGCTAAATGACTTCGGCTGTGCAGGTGTTATCGGTGTATCAGCGTTAATAAATTTTTCTAACAGGTTTTGGTTTCTTCAATTCTTCCATTGTTGGTTATTGTAGTTTTGATAGGGATCAGTTCCTGTTAGACAAGTAATGCTAATTTTTCGTTAGATATCCTTATCGTTCTTTTTCCATCAAAAAATATTCCAATTTTGTTATTAATAGAAAAGATAATTTAGGACTGGGTAATTCAATAGGGTCAATAAATAAATACATCGGGACATCTTGTTGTCTCTGCTCAGTTACCAGGGGCTTCAACATTTGTTCCTTCGATAGAATAACATAAAAAACAGAAAAAGTAAATCAAAATTATTTAGACTTTAGGCTCAATATAATTGAAGGTTTATTGCAAATTTCTGAAACCACAAACAAAACTTGAAACAGAGAATTGAATCAAAGACAATTAAGTCCATTCTTCGGCACTAATCGTGTCAATACTGCGTTGTGTTGTGTGGATTTTACCGGAACATTTACTTTGGATAGTCTAAACACTGATGGAGTTCACACGAGTCAACAAATATACTCAAATGACATATTACAAATGAGTGGACCTGTTAAACAGTTTATCCAGATGATTAAATTGTACACTAGTGAGATTCTACATGAGTCCATCAGAGTGTGTTAAGACAACATTAGGGTAAAATTAGTTAATATGCGTACTGAATGTAAATAGTGGACATCTGCTTGTACAATGTTATCATTTAATGTATTTACATATTTGTTCCTTACTATAATTTTTTATCTCTGTTTTTCTTTTACAGGTAAGTGAAACAAATCATTTATATGTAAGTACATCTACTTTTTATGTACAGTTTTACTATTTTAACAAAGAAAAATGTAGTCAAAATACTTCAGATCGAAACATTCTACAGTATTTTAGATTTTTAATTTTAATTACTTTTAATAGTTTAAAAATGGGGTATAGTGATCGGTTTTCCCCAATAATAACACAATATAGGAGTTAGAATGACGCATCATAATTGCAAATATGCATTATTTTGGTGTATTAAAGTACTTGGCTAATAAACGTTTATGTGTAACAAACTCGTTATTGAAAATTGTATCATTCTCATCGTAATATGTACAATTGTAATAAGCATCGTTATTTGTACATAATCAAAAGAGGAACACTCTTTTTGCTACTGCCTGATTTCTGACTCTGTCTTTCTATGATATTCTAAACATTCGGTGCAGGGACCACATTTTAAAAACTTCCATTACTGCATCTGAACTTTAATGTCTATCTCTCTGTCCCTCTCTTATAGTTTCCCCATTATTTAGAATCGTAATCTTTTCCAATATTTCTAACAATTTTTCTCCATTGGGACTCTAAGGGTTTCTATCTCGTTGGTCTAAAGAAAGAGCTTGTTCTAGGTACTGCTAAAAGTCATTCATTTTTTATGAATTGGAGAATTTATGTTCATGCCTACATTATATACAACAAAACAACAAAACAAAACAACAAAACAAAGCAAACGTAACATTTAAGTATTTTCTATATTAGATTGAAATCCAACTTCTAATCAGTCAGAAATTTACGAAGATTCAAAAAAGCATTTCTAGCTTGTTCTACTTTGCTTATCTATGTATGTGCGCATCCCACCGGCAAACAAGACAATATTTGTGTTGTGATGCTTTGGTCACTGGACCTTACATCTTTCTCTCATTGTACAGATATTTTTAAATATTGCTTTTATTGTAAAACAGATTTTAAAAAATCTTGATGTTAAAAAAAAGTATTTAAATATATAGAAAAAGTACACATTTTATTTAACAAATTTTCATATATTTAATCGTTTTAACGTACTACATGTTTTCTTTTTCAAACAAATTTACCAGGCTTATTATTCGAATGAACAAAACTGGACCTAATCAAGTTTCTTTACAATACTTTTTAGATCTTCACTACTCACAAAAATCGTTTTATTCTTTTGCTTTTTGGGCTTTTTTTGTTGAACATCAACAGCACTAGTCTCTTCTTGATTGTTGTTAGTGTAACTGTCAGTTTTATCTACCTCTTGTATTACTGATTCACCCGATGTTTGCTTATCTGATAATTGTTTCTGGACGTTTAAGGATGAATTTTCTGTTTTGGTAACTTGTATATTTTTTCGGAGACTCTGTTTCAATTGCTAATGTTGGAATCAGTCCAATTGTTTCCCCGACATCGATGTGATTTACTAGTGTTATCCTAGGTGCGTCCGTTGGTTTAGTCTCAAGAAGAACTTGTGATTTACTTGTTTCATTTAAAGAAGATTTTAAGCCACTACCTTTAACGTTACTTAAAACTTTTGACATTATTGGTTCATTTTGAAGCTCGTCTGGTTTAATTTCTTTAACCGCAACAGTTTTTTCTAAATGTGGTAAGCTTGCTGTGCTTTTCAAATTGGATTTCTGAGTTTGATTTTGACAGTTTTCTAAAAATAATAAAGTAAATTAATAAAATGATACCTTTTAGAAAATAAAAAAATACGGTTTTTTAAACGAAAGTTTTTTTTTATTTTATACGAAAATAAAAAAAATAATGACCTACGCGGCAGAAACAAGACCTGACAAAGAGAGGACAAAAAAGATGTTAGAAACATCATGGATAAAAGTACTTAGAAAAATTGATGGTAAGACGCTATGGGGCATAGCTAGAAGTACAGATATACGACGTAGTTGGAAGGTAGAGAACATCAAGAACTGGGTAAGAAATAGAAGAGTAGAATGGAACGATCATAGGTCATACGAGACGGTTCCCCAATAGGAAGACAATCAGTAGGAATACCACGAAAACCATGGAACAACAACTTACTGGAAGCACATTAAAAAACAGACAACGTCATGTCTGTTAAGAGCCTAATAGACTGAATAAAGACACTGAAATAGGCCAAATAAAGGCCTCTCCCATTTCTCGCCATTCATCCCTGTTGTGTGCTAGGCGTTTCCACATTGGTCCTGCGACTCTTTTGATATCGTCGCTCCAGCGCATTAGAGGTCTTCCTCTTGGTCTCTATGCATCGTACGGTCGCCAGTTTCCGACTTCTTTGTTCCATCTACCATGTTCGAGGCGTTCGTTGTGTCCAGCTCATTTCCATTTTAATTTAGCTGCTTTAGCTGCTTTTTTGTGAATGTCCAGGTTTGAGCTTCGTAATTGAAAACGGGAAGGATACAAGAATCGAACACTTTGGTTCGAAGGTTTTGGGGTATCCAGTTGCTTAACAATATATAATTTACATAAAATTGTTATTATTTACTATTGTAGACTCTGTATCATAACTCTGTAGGTACTATTCTAAATCTTTGCTCCCGTGTCAATTACCAAAGATGTCGAGACACGTTAATTCGAAATTAAAAAAAATCACAAAACTTGACCAAACCTACTTTAAAATAGACTTATGGCTTATTCCTAATAAAAATGGTAAAATGGATTAGGATGCCATTTCCTCCATAGCCAGGAAAAAAATAGCTACAAAAGAGACTGTATATATTTAATGACTTACCTTTGTCGACTTCAGTAGATGTCGTCTTCATGTCCAATTTATAATTGCTCTCGTTTGGCTTACTACATTCATTTTCACATTTAAAATGTTTTACCCGTTTCTGGTAGTTACTTTCTTTTAATGAACAGTATGGTTTTAAATCGACTGATACTTTTAGTTCCTCATTTTTTTGCTCATTATCGGCGCAATTATCACTTTTTTTGCACACGCTATAATTTCTTTTCGCATCCCGTATTTCTGTTTCTTTTGCACACAATTTTCGTCTAAATCTATCATTAGTGCTTTTACTGTTGTTTTTACAATTTGGTTCTGATTTTCGTTTGCTGTTATCATCATTTTCGTTCGAATTTTTCTTCTTTTTCTTCGATTTGCATGGATCCACATCTGATTTTCGTTTGCTGTTATCATCATTTTCGTTCGAATTTTTCTTCTTTTTCTTCGATTTGCATGGATCCACATCGCCACATTTGTCTTTTTTATATTTTTTTGATGATTTGTTTTCGGATCCCTTTTGTTTCTTATCAGCTGCTAAACACTTTGGTACTGCAGATTCGTCATGAGAATCTGCTACTGTTTTATCTATTACACATGGCAATTTTTTATTAACTGCTTTTCTATCTTTTAACTTTTCGCACATATGTTTATCAACTTTACATATTATTTTCCTCTTATTAGGACATCCAAACTTTATACAAATTTTCCTAGTACTCTTAGCAGATTTCTTTTGTAATTCATCTTTACAGTTTATTCCTCCTTTAGGTTCTGCTTTTGAAGATTTGCACTTAGCGCTTTTGTTTTGATTGCTACAGGTATCTGTTTTACTTGAATTTGAGCTTAAGCTTCTAGTTTGACATTTAGGTGTCATCTCAGATAAGATTTTGTTAGTTGATGATTTTTGCGACATTTTGATTTCTGTTGGTGTCAAATTTTTAAAATCTGGTACTTGTATTTTGTAAAACTTGCAATTTTTTGGTATCCAAATGCTTCCGTTTTCGCCGTCATGCAACATCGAAATAACGCCTTTTGCTACAGTTTCTGACCTAAAAGTAATATACAAATGTAAAATTCAACTTAATATAAAAAAATGTATAACAAAATGTTTTAGTTTATGTTTTAAATTATTTTCCATAAACACAAAAAGTAAAATCAAAGCGATCAAAAATATCTACCAAAACAACACAACAAAAGTAAAAGTAGAAGAAGAACTAACCGACCGACCCTATTGAAGCTGGCAATGGGATAATATAGGGAGATTTTCTGAGCCCTCCATTGTTTAACCTGATTATGATGGATAAAATAATATGAAAAAAAAAGTAAGAAATAAAAAGGATACCAAATGAAAGAAAAACAACTTAAAATAATCTACTATGCAGACAACGCAATACCACTTACTCTCTGAAAGTAAAGATGATTGCTGACGTATGCTGCACCAATTTGTTATAACTGCCATAAAATTTAACATGTTGATTTCCCCAAAACGACAAAATGCATGGTTATAACAGAAAATTTAATAAGATAAATTAAAGATAAGTAAATTAAAGCTAGAACTGACCTTCTAGCTTGGAACAAATGGAACAAATGATGGAGTTTAAATATTTAGAGATCACATTGTCTGGCTGCGGAAAGCTCGAAACTGAAGTGGAAGATCAAGTGAATAGAACAAATACAACTGCAGGTTGCCTGAATAAAACAATATGGAGCAATAAAAAGATCGTAAAAAGACAAAATAAAAGGCAGAATTTACAAAATGCTCATCAGACCAATAATGACATACTCGGCAGAAACACGACCTGACACAGAGAGGACAAAAAGGATGTTAGAGTCAACAGAGATAAAAACACTTAAAAAAATTGATGGTAATACACAAGATATACAACGTAGATGTTAGCAAATAGAGTAGTAAAAACGGCAAGAGACGGTTTCCCAATAGGAAGAAGATCAGTAGGAAGACCACGAAAACGATATAACGACAACTTCCTGGAGGCACATTAAAAACTAGACAGAGTCATGTCTACATAAAAAGAAGAAGAAGAAAACAAAGAGTAAAAACTAGGAAAACAAATAATAAAAGTAAAAGTTTATATAAATAAATCCATTTGTAAAATGATGCGTTGTATAAACTGGCGTAGCTAGCTCAAATGTGTGTATTCGCCCTTGGTTCTGGTCAATTGATGTGGGTTCGATTTTCACTAGAAAGTTAAAAAGTAGGTCATTGCTTAGTTCTGTAGTTAGAAAGGTCATTGCTTTGAAAGCGCTAACAAACTACCAAGTCCTCCATTCCATGTAGCTTTATAAAATTAGGAAAACAAATAATTGAAAGTGACACATGAAAAAGAAATAAGGCAAGAAAAACCTCATGCAAAACTGTAATTCACCTAGAAAGTAAAACCAAAGATACCGGGGGATGATTCGTCAAACGGGTCATAGAAAACTCATCTGGGCTGCTGATTTTCTGCTTCCCTAATTATTTTACAAAATTCCATTAAAAAATTTTGCAAAACAAAATAAATTTTACAATTAATTAGAAATCACAGTCCCAGTATTTTCAAACTTTTTTAAAATTCTTTAAATTGTTATACGACCTGAAATTGGTCTAATAAAATACTTCACGCTTAAAAGAGAACCGACAGTGCCTGAATTATGGCCTGAAAAAGTCATTATTCCTGTTATTTTCTGAACTGAGTATATTTCATGAACTTCAGTACATTTTACACAATAAATTCAAATATTGTTAATATCTGACTTCATTGTAACCAAACGCCACCTGTTATCCACATTCTGCACTACGTGTTGCCTAACTTTTACAACAAATATCTGGCAAATGTATATTTTTGCAAAATTTTGGAACGTGTTTAATTCATACAACAATTTTACCATTTGTTTTCAGTACAAATTTCCACATTTTAGTTTCCCATGACCCTTTTGACGATTCATCACTCTATATTATAATCTTAAACATATATATTACTTACATTTGGATAAATTCTTCTCTAGAGGTATCTTCTAGCTTATTCTCGAGATTCAAAAGCATTTGTTCGTTCATATTATTATCAATATCAACTTCAGTTAACATTTGAGTTTCTCTTGGTCCTGGACAAAAGGCCATCACTTTTACACCAGTTGCATTATAAAAATAGTTATGACTCATGGATTTTGTGAATCCTATAATGAACTGGCTAGCTCCTGAGTAAAGGGGGAATGTAGACATTGGTTGTAGTCCTTCGAGTAATGCGTTATTTATGATGATTCCTCCTGTGCCAGACATATATTGAAATCCCAAGCAGGTTCCATTTACCAAACTTTTCTATAAAATAAGAGTGAGGTTAGTACCATTAGAACTTCAGTTGAGTTTGTGATGAAAATCAAATTTTTCCCAACAATTTCAAGCAAATAGATACAAACAGTATGCACAAAAATGGGGTGTCCAAGATAAGAATCATTTTGATTTTTATATTTAGGGTCATTATTGTTAAAACTTTAAATCGAAATTTATTCATACCTTCCAAGATTGTAATTATGACACGAGCCTTGACTTTTATTCAATCATTGGTGAAAAACTTGTTGATTGGTTCGTTCACTACAATATTATATTTTCCGATCAAGTAACGTTCACAATAATCTTAACCGTTTTAAAGCAAAACTGCCAGTGTTGGGTCAGTGAAAATTATTAGAGGATTCCACTTAATAGTCAAATTGCTAGAAAGATCAATATTTGGTTTACGATTTTTCAGATCTAATAAAGGACCGTATTTCCTGGAAATGTACTTATATAAATTTGTTCTAAATAGTCCAGTCGGTTTAGACGAAAAAAAGACCTAACTGTAAATGGCAAGCTGTGTAAAATTTTATTATTCCAACCTTTTGGTGGTATATTTAAAATGGTGACTGAATTCAACCATTGCGTTAGCCGTCATTTTGAATTTGACAATGAAAAAGGAAAACCGTTTTTGCTTAATTTCTCCGCTATTTGTAACTTTTCGACAAAAATGGCAAGGACTGAAATTGTTGTAAACACAATTTTCTACAATTTCTAATTTACAAATTTTTTCGTGCCGTCGATATTTTTCGAGTTAAGGGGGAAAATAGTATAATTAGGGAGAAGAAGCATAATTATCGAATTATCTCGTTTAAAATTAATTTTACGAGGTGAATGTAGATAAACAAAAATTGGGAGATTGATATTTTCTACACTGTTGGTTCCTTTCATTCTTTGTTAAGATTAATATTTGAGGTCATACGATTGCGGTACAAGCGCGTGCCTAACACCAGAGGGAGATTGGTGACATAGAAATAAGTTTTGTTCAATATCTTGGCCAGCTTAAACTTTTCGACAAAATGGTATAGACTTAATTGTTGTAATTGGGATTTTCTAAAATTTCTTCGTTGCAAATTTTTTCGTTCGGTCTTTTTTGTCGAGTTATAGGGATAAGTAGTGGAACGGGAGGGAAGCATAATCAATATTACATTATCTCGTTTATTACAAATTTTATAGCATTAATGCATATAAACAAAAATGGAGGGAATTGTATTTTATACAATTTTAATCTGTTTAATTTTTTGACAGGGATTGGTTTTGTAGGAATTGTTTTTATTTAATATCCCGACCATTTTCAACTTTTCTACAAAATTGTCTTTTTCTTAGGACGCCTGTCCGTTCCGAACATTGGCGATCATTCTCGCTATGATGACTTTGTTGGTTGGTATACGAAATAGCTGTACTCTTCTTCGTCCTGGAGTTCCTTTTCCTCCAATTTTACTTTGAAAATTGCATTGCAGTAGCTCATACCTACCTTGATTTCATATTATGTGTACCAAATACTGCAGCTTACAGCTCTTCACGATGTTGACCAAATCCGCGGTTGTGTTCATCCTCCGTAGTATTTCTTCATTGATGACTTTGTTTGTCCATGGTATCTTTACGATCCTTCTGTATAACATAAGCTCAAAAGCCTTTCATTTTCATAGAGTTTCTGCCTTTAATTGCCACATTTCTACCCCGTACAGAAGCACTGAGTACACGTAACATTTAAGGAGCCTTATTTTTGTTTCTAGGGTGAGGTCATGGCTCTTGAACACAGAGCTCATAGTCAAGAATGCTCTTTTTTCCTTTCTGTTGCGACATTTAATCTCTTGGGTATTGTCCCACGACTCATTGATTATAGTTCCCAAGTAGTTTTACTATGAGATACGTTCAATTCTCATTTGGTTCACATTAGCTTGGTTTTGCTTATGTTTATATCCAGTCCATATATTTTTCTTGTTTCCATTATTTCGTTCATTAAGTTTTGCAGCCATTTTGTGGTAATGTAAAAGACTATTGTATCATCTGTATAACGCAGATTATTAAGCTTAACTCCATTTATTGAGATTCCTTCATAATTTTTTTAGAACCTTTTCAAAAATGTGCTTCGAGTACAGATTGAATATCAGTGGTAAAATTATGCACCACTGTTACACTTAAGATTTTGACCTTAACTGTATATTCTCCATCTCTTCGAAGCACCGCTGATTAATTCCAATACAGGTTAGCTATTATTTTTAGGTCTCTTTCATCAATCCCTGACCTCTTCACCCGTCCCTGACCACCTCAAGCAGTTCCATCATTTGTTCATGCCTGACTTTATCGAGAGCCTTCTTGTAGTCAATTAGGCATGCAAAAACATTACAGCTGACATCTCTACATTTCTGAAACAATATCTGCACGCTAAATAAAACTTCCCTCGTACCAACGGCGTTCACAAATCCAAACTGATTGGGCACAATTTGTTCCTTTTCGCATTTCCGGTAAATTCTTTTGTGCTTGTTCTTGTTGTGTTTTAAAAACAGCTTCAGCAGATGGCTCATTAGACTTATGGTCTTATATCATAAAATTTTTGCTCCTGTTTTTTTTTGGGAACTGGTACGAACTCCGAGTTGAGCCACTCTACTGGTATTTTTCCTGCCTTATATTTCATTAAATATTTCAGTTATTATTTTTATTTGTTCTTCATCTAATAGTTTCAACAATTCTGCAGGAATTTCATCAAAATATGTAACGACTTAACGACAAAATCGTGACAACTTCAATTGTTGCAATTACGATTTCCTATACCAAACTGGAAAGAATTTTAACTTATACAACATTTAAGGTTCTAAGCATAACGAGGTCCTAGACGTTGACGTCATCAGCAGTAAGCCATGAACAAGAACGAATTTACGACTTCAAATATTGCAAATATAATTCTCTTTATTTCTACATAGGTACATTGATGTCGTAAAGTCGTAAAGTTAATAATAAAGAGATAATTCAATATTAATAATGCTTCCCCCCCATTCTTCTGTTTTTCCATGAAAATATCGGCCGTGTGAAAAAAATTGTAAAAAAGAAATTGTAGGAAATTGTATTTGCAACAATTTCAGTTGGGGACACCGGGGTTGGTTGTCATACGGGGTACGTTGACATTGTGCATTTAAATTACGCGCCGTTCATAGTAAAACATAGCGCGCCGACCTGTGCATGCACAAACCGTTGGCGCTTGTATTACCATACTTTCAGTCGAAGTTGTAACGTTATCCAGTGAATATAGTGTTGATTTGTGGTTTTACATTTGGTGAGTAATTTTTCGTTGTCGTACACTTTTTTTAATATTATCTAGTACAAACGTTTAAGTTATTTTCTGTGATGATGGTATGAAAGTATATTGATAGCTTTTTAATCTGGCGTAAACAAATTAACAGTTTATGAATTCGTAAACACGTGTTAGCCATTTTAGTTGAAAAACCGTCATCGGGGTTGGTTGGCATTTTATGAATGGGGCAGGTTGTCACGATGTGCCAACCTGCCCCGTGTATAACTATGAAATGTATTTTTGTAACAAAAGTATTATCTAACTAGGTATATTATCTAATTATTTACAGACGTAACCATGCGAACCTATAAAAGAAAAACAGAGCGAGGAAAAACACCTGCTGACGTTATGGAACGAGCTGTACGTGCTCATATTATTGATAAGTTAAGTTTGAAGGTTGTTTCGCAAGACTATAATATAGGCGTGCGCACTCTTGCACGATATTGTAAAAAAATGAAAACGGATATACTGCAAACGGAACTTGGAGGTATTCCATCTGTGCTGCATGTAGGATATCAGAAGAACAGACAGGTATAAATATTTTTAAGAGTCTAAATTTTCTTAGGTAATAACTATGATATATTGTTTTAGATCTTTAACGTGCAAGACGAAGATGCTTTATGTGAGTATCTAAAAACTGCATCTGATATTTATTATGGACTTACACCAAAGCAGGTTCGAAAGTTGGCTTTTCAATATGCTACGACTCTTAATATTACGGTTCCAACATCTTGGTCTACAAACCAAATGGCAGGGCCTGATTGGTTTACTTCGTTCTTAAAACGACAACAGACATTATCCATCAGAACTCCAGAGGCTACTAGCCAAGCTAGAGCTTCAAGTTTTAATGAACATAATGTGTCACAATTTTTTAAAAATCTTAAAACAGTTTTAGACCGACTGAAATTAACTGCGAGTGACATATATAACATGGATGAAACCGGTATCACCACCGTACAGAAACCTGATAGAGTAGTGGCTCGTAAAGGATTTAAACAAATTGGCAGAATAACGTCTGCAGAACGGGGTACCCTAGTGACACTGGCCATTGCTGTTTCAGCGTCAGGCAATTCAATTCCTCCGTATTTCATATTTCCTAGGAAAAACTATCGAGCGCACTTTGTTCGAAGCGGTCCACCTGGCAGTATAGGTGATGCGAATCCTTCGGGATGGATGACCGAGACACAGTTTATAAAATTTGCAGAGCATTTTATACACAACGTAAGATGTTCAAAAGAAAAACCAGTGTTATTGTTGCTCGATAATCATGATTCTCATTTGTCAATAACTGCACTCGATATTTTTAAACAAAACGGAGTTACTGTTTTATCGTTTCCACCTCATTGCAGCCATAAACTTCAGCCATTAGACCGAAGTGTTTATGGTCCTCTAAAAAAATACATCAACACCGCTTGCGATTTATGGATAACGAATAATCCGGGCCAAACAATGACCATATATGATATCCCAGCGGTGGTGAAGTCAGCTCTACCCAATGCAATTACTCCAAAGAATATTATGGCTGGCTTTCAAGTATCTGGAATAAGTCCATTTAATTCGGATATATTCCCTCCTGAGGAGTTTATGGCTGCTTTTGCTACAGATCGACCAATTCAAACTGCTGCACTCATTGATCAATCTCGACCGGAACTAAATGAAGTTACTGTGCCAATTAACCATCCTCTACCTGATTTAAATCTGTCTTTGGAGCAGTGTGATCCGCCTCCACTCGTGCCGATTCAAGTTACTCCGCCAACTCAGGTTAATTCACATTCTATTCCTCTTACAATCTCAACTACCAAATTCTACTGTGCAGTATCAGCAACTTCGCCTATATCATCTGTTAACGATACATCGGCTATATCATTTCCTGATGGTGTCTCTGCCCTTCCATCAACTTCCAGCACCAAGTTATTGACAAACTTAAGACCATTTCCTAAAGCTGGCGACAGAAAAACAAATACCAAACGAGGAAGAAAAAGACGTTCCACTGCAATTCTTACAGACACACCAATCAAAAAAGCTTTAGAAGAGGAAAAAAAGGCAATACAGGAGAAGAAGGCAGCAGTTTCTGCTAGAAAAAAGAAAAGAATCACAAAAAACTCTGCTTCCACTTCAACCAAAACGACGGTTGATAATGCTAAAAAAGATTTATTCAAGAGAAAAATAAAGAAAAAGCGTTCAATAGTATCTTCAGATGAAGACTCAGACCAGGATAATGCTTTCTGTCTAGTTTGCATGGAGCCACATTCCAATAGTCGCCCTGGAGAACAGTGGATCGAATGCATTGAATGCAACTTTTCAGCGCACTTCAAATGCACTGATGGCAATACTGTACCATATAGATGTCAAAACTGCGATTGTGATGAATACTAACAGTATTTCCAAATACAGATTTCTAATTATGTTATTAACTAAAAAAAGTTAACGTTGTTTGAATTCATACCTTCTTATTAAATACATTTACCTATATTTTTCGGCTTCTATTATTTTATATACCTACCCATTATTGATTACTGCTCCTTTGTATATTTTTCCAGTGAAGTTATGTTTTATACCTATATGCCAACCTACCCCAAGGGCTATGACAATTTACCCCAATCACGGGGTAAATTGACATAGGTTGTAGAGCTACTCTTATTATTTTATATGAGTATGTTGGAATACATCTAGGGATCTAGAAAAAAGGGCAATATTGAAGTAATGTTCACTCTATCTTACGGTAATGCGCACTTTTCAAAACAAGTAATACTAGTCTTAAAAAAATATATAATAGGCGAATCTATGACAACCAACCCCGGTCTCCCCTGGTCTCTCCCTGGCTTATTATTTTGAGATATTGAATAAAAACGGTTTTCCTTTAAAATCAAAATGGCGGCTGACGCAACGGCGGAATTCAGGCGCGATTTTAAATTTACACTACTATTAACTGGACTAAAATTCTTGTAAAACATGTAGCAATGGAATAGATATATAGTATTTTACAGGTTGTAGAAGCTATGGTGAATAGATTTTTTTATTTACTCTTAGTTTTTCTACGATATTATTTATTATTTTTGTGTTCTTTATTATAATTAAAATTAACTTGTATGACAATTTTACATAATATGATTTGAGTAATGACTTAAATGTCCTCACTACATTATTGACGAAAAAGTCACTTACCCAGATTATTGTTACATTTCTGAACTTTAAGTAAAAATTTAAATCTATATAAAATTAACTATAAAATAAAGCAGATTTTGAAAAACATTTTATCATCCACTTTTGACAACCAGGTTGTAGCGCTGGTCTCGATATTGCTTATATTCTTTTTCTTCCAACTTTTGTTCCCTATCCAGTATACTGTTTAAGGATTCTGTACACCTGTTAAATTTTATTAATCTTATATCACGGCAGTCTAACCCACACACTGATATATTCACATTCGCTTATACGTTATTGAATAATAGTGTCGATATTGGAGATATTAATATTTTAAATACTTTTATCGTATATAATATTATTTCAAATATTGTTCTGAAACTATCTTTGTATTTTTCGAAATATTTTAGAAGTGGGAATCCAAGCGTCAAAATAAACTTATTTTTAATTAAAACTTTGGCTTATTCCCAATAATAATAGTAAATTATTTTAAGTAATTTAATACATTAAAGTTTATATAACGTTTGTTATATATACTTACTATATTAACGTCAACAATCTGCTCTTGATTTTGGATACTTAAAATTCCAGCATTATTTACTACAATACCAATTTTGCCAAATCTCTTGTTGGTAGAGTTAAAAAGTTCTAAAAATATCAATTATTATTTCATATACAAACATATGAGATAAAAGGTAATACATAAATAATGTAACAGATTTAAATAATTAAACAATAGTGAATAGAACGTTATAATCAAAATATTGTTTAAGGATCACACTACTAACAGTACAAACACCATTCAAAACATGGATTTTGAAAATTGTTGCTCTGTATCCTTTGGTACCGCGCAGTCAACTGACAACCTAGATACTGAGCAAATACCATAAACGAACTCCAGCAAATACTTTAGACGTCTAGAGAGTCCCACGAAGATAAAGTTTTAAAACCAGCTAGTCATCATTATCATTCTGGCTTTACAACCCTGCGTGGTTCCTAACCTCTTCAATAATTTTTCTCCAGCCGTCCCAATTCATCGACTTCCTCTGCCAAGCACGTATTCCCATATTTCTTATGTCTTCATCAATGTTATCAAGAAACCTTGTTTTGAGTTTTCTTCTTCTCTGATCAATGAGTCTATCAAGGAGCGTTTTTCTAGCTGGGACATTTTGTTTCATCTGCAGTATATGTCCTATCCACTTCGTGTACTAGCTAGTACACAAACAAAATATCGATAATTTTTATTAAATCTTAACTATATGATAACTAATAAGATGATATACATATAAGATAAAATGAATAAAAGTATCTAGACTGTAAAGTGATAATATATGGTTGAATGCTCGAATAAATGAACTTTAAACAAATAAAAGCAGATTTTCAAAAGTTTTTTATTAACTCTTGCCCAAGTACTTTCACTTTCAGATCTTCGGGGACAGCTGAAATAAGCCAAGAAACGGTTTTTTTTAACTTAAACGTTTTCTTTAACTAAGGAAAATTAATTAACTTCGAAAAAATTTGAAGTTGACGGTTGATAATTTTTTTTAATATAACGTTTTAGACTTACTTCGTCAAAATTATAGACCATCTAACAACTTTATGAATGTCATAAACAATAAATAATACATGTACACGACACTAAACAAAGAACAAATAGTTTAAACTTTTTTATAAATTTTGAAAAGCTATATAGTGGGTGACAGCAGGAGAGAGAATGGCTCCTGATCTTCACGGAAATGTTAAAGTGACATCTGACATATGACAACCATGATTGTGACTGCCCATCAAAGTTGTCATATGTCCGATGTCACTTTAACATTTCCGTTAGGACCAGGACGCTTTTTAGAACTACTTGTAAGAACGCAGATCTGAACGAGTATGGTATCAACATAAATGGAGAGAAGCTCAGTCATTTGAGATTCACAGATGACGTCGTCCTTACAGCCGATCGTATAAAGGATGCAATACTAATGTTATGTAACACTCTAGTAGCATTATTAATTCACGAAGTATGAGACGAGCGGATTTAAGTTGAGAACACGAATATCAGTACAGAACCTAAAGCAACCTAGAGCAAAATATCTTGGTTATAAAATCGCTCCTTGATGGATCCATTGGTGCGAGAAGAAAAGGAAGACCCAGAACAAGGTTCCTTGATAACATCGATGAAGTATTGAGAAATATGAGAATACGTTCTTGACGGAGAAAGGCGATGGATAGGGACGATTGGAGAGAAATTCTTAAGAAGGCTAGGACCCAGGCAGGGTCGTTAAGCCAAAATAATGATGATGAACCTGGAACAATAAAAACGAAGAAAAAAATGAGATATAGAAGCTCTTCAAAAGCAACAGATTTCAACTTCTGGTAGAGGAAGATCATAATGTAGACATAGCACAAGCATAGTAGCAAATGGTATCAGTCATAGAACAAGCAGCGAAGGAAAGCATTAAAAAAAAGACTCGCCCAAAACGAAAATGGTTTGAAAAACAATGCAACGACATGCTGGAAATAAAAACTTACAAGCGCAAGATCTTAAAAGAAAAAAAAGTATATATATATATATATATATATATATATATATATATATATATATATATATATATATATATATATATATATAGGTAAAGAAATAATAATAAGACTTACTCACAATCAATTTAATTTAACAATCAGACGACCGGTTTCGCTTTCTACAATTTGCAAAGCATCTTCAGGTCTAGATACAAAGTTAAACTAATGATGCCGGTACTCTATTAATTGATGGATGGTAGGTCATGGTTGCAAAAATCATGTATTGTTGATTGGAGAACTTTAATGTGCTATTGCAGTTGTTTTGACAATAAACGGGAAGTTCTTGAGGAGAACAGATTTGATCCAATGAATTAGAGATAGGTATATTGTGGTTGTTTGTCAAATGAAAGTGATGTTCTTTACTATTGTATTATTTAAATTATTTACACTTATTTCAGAGATATATTTTTGGAATGTGTGTTATTTATTGAGTATTTATGTTATGAAGGAGACAGTTTTATGACAATGAATAAGAGTAGCTGTACCGACTGTGTGGTTGTGCAATTATTTTGACTTGTAATTATCAAGTCTATTGGCAAAATTAATCAATTATTGTAAAGTCAAGTATATAAAAAGTATATAAAATTATTACAAATTAAAACAATCAGGGACAAATTAAACACATATTAACAGGAACAGAAACACTAAATGACGGGACAAACATTGAATTTAAAACTTAAACTTGGGGAATGGAAGAAACTGCAAGCACTACATCTCAGTGTTGGAAGTAATGAGTTTTTGACTCATCAAGCCACCTTTCTAATATGGTTTTTATTGTCACATTGCTGTTGATGGAAAGGATATTGAAGAGATTACGAAGTATAAGTACTTAGGATATAAAATTCAATTGGGTAGAGATAACCAGAAATGGGAGTTTCCACGTCGCATAACAATAACCTGGGCAGTGTTTGATAAATTAATCTATTTTCTTAAATTGGTACTACCCATACACCTCAAAAGTACTCATTTATGAAACTTATGAACTCACTTATGAAATGTACTCATTTATGAAACAAATATATTACCACTCACAAAAAGAGTAATAAACAAGATTCGCGTGACTCAAAATGCTATGAAGCGACAGATTATCTAGCAACATATATCACATACTTACTCTCCAAATCCTTTGGATTGGTCACATCAGTAGGTTGAAAAACAGCCTTGTGCTCACCATATTTCTTATTTAGCCGAAAAGTTTCATTTTTCGTTTCTTGCGAGAGAATATCACCAATAATTACTGTCTAAAATAATAATTATGTTAAGATGTGAACAGTAATTATGTATGTGTCATTTCCAGACTTTCTTTTTCTATTGCCATATTTCAAACGCAAGACATATTAATGCCTGTTCACAAAAATAAGAAATTTATACAAAAATGCACAAAATATAGGGCAAAAAATTGAAAATAAATAAAAAGATTATCTTGGTCATGATCATATCATGATATGTATTTGATTGAATTTGCAGTAGCAGTATATAAAAAGGATAAAAACATACAGTAAATTTTACTTTTATTGCAACTGTGAGTTAACCATACTGCACATAGTTCATTTTTATATCTTGTTTCATTTTTTGGTGCTGGTGTTATTGCATACTTTTACTTATTGCATACTATTTAATTACTGCAGACTATTATTTAAATACTGCCAAAGACACAACCGTATGAGGCAACGGTACATCCAAGCATCGTACCATAACAATCCAGCACTACTTGACTGCGTAACGTCAAATTAAGAATGAATTTACGGAGAATTTCGATTATAACGCTTTGATGATCTATCGTTAGTAAAAATTGTGTTTTTCTTCAAAGATTTTGAAGACTCAAAAAGTCTTGTATAAAATGGAAAAAAATGCTACATCATGATTGTGAAAAGAAATAGTTTTAAATATCTATGATCGGTATTATGGGGCAATGGAGACATAGATAAAGAGATGTGATACATGCAGTAGAGTTAGAGTGAGGTGGATGAAGTAGAAGGAAGCAAGTGGTGTATTGTGTGATAGAGAAATCCACCGCAATTGAATGCAAAATTCTAGAAAATTACGATGAGATGAGCCATAATGTACGGAACTGTCGTGTGAACTAATATTAAAAAATAAAATAAATAATAAACGTATTAAGTAGAATGGTTGATGAAAAACAGCGAAAGATATGGGTTGCTTCAATGAATTCTTTAGAGGGAAAACGTGGACCAGAAAGGCAAAGGATTTCCTGACTGAAAATTCACGTACGTGGTTCAACACAACAACGATAAATCTTTTTAGAGCAGTAGTGTACAAAATACAGATTGTCGTAATAGTCGCCAACATCCGAAACGGATAGGCATTATAAAAAGAAGATGGTTAGGGCATATTGAAGCTCCTAATGATAATTATTCAATACGAAGAGTTGCTACATGGCAAATTCCTAAAATTAGTAGAAAGGGAAGTCCAAAGACGACCTATATGAGGATTGATATTAATATGACCTAAGATAAAAACTTATGGACAAACGTAATACGGAAAGATATCCTCTATGGATATAAAGAAAATAAGAACAATGACGAATAAAAAGACTACTTGCTAATTTGTTGTTGTACATGTACAGTGATTTCGATTACTAGAAATCAACTTCGTCAAATTACCAAAATCCAGAATTAAATTATATAAGAAGAAACATATTATTACCTCTGCTTCAGCTTTTAGCAGTTGTTCTGCTATGGATAAACCAATCCCTTTTGCATCTCCTGTTATGATAGCAATTTTTCCCTTAGTTGGTGAGACGTCATCTTGAGAGTAGTTTGAGTAGTTTCTGTTATTGTTGCCACTGTTTTTAAAAGTGGTAGAACTAAAATTGAAAATAATTTAATGATTATTTTTTAATTTAACTAAAAACTATATGATAAATGAATAGATGAATGATTATCGTTAGCGTGTGTTGTATATATCAAAAAACATGCCTACTCTATGAACATGATTTTTTCATTCTTCTTAGGTTTTGAAAATTGAAAACTGTGTCTACTCAACTTACTTTTAGTTTCTTTCTATAATCCCATAAATCAAATGATTAACTCAGTTTGTTTCTTTAACAACTAGGTCTCCATTTATAGCACATCATTATCATAGCATCTACACCCCTAGCGAAGTGATTGCAGCTCTTTTCATAGCACATATATTAGCGAAATACTCTACCTTTAAGCTATAAACCAAGGTCGCTACTGCAAAGCCCTTTTCTCATTTTACTGAATATCGCCCTAGCTTCTATAATTATCTTCTACCTTATTATTTTTCTTCTTCTACCTTATTTATTGTGTTTTGGTAAGTTTTTATTTTCTTTAAACTGACTTCGAATTGTATGACTACGAAGATATGATCTGATGCATTTAAATATTCAGAAAAATACACTAATTTCTCTATTTTTTCATTACAAAATAAAAATAGTTTATCTATATATTTCTTTGACTATTTCTGTTTTAAAAAAATATCGAAAGAATCTTTAATGTTTTTTAATAGTGTTGACTGTATTATCGGACAAAGTTCTATTCGTCTTCTTGCCAACGTGACATCACAGATTGAACAAGGCACATTGTCTTAAAAAGCACGACGTGTTATTTTTGAGAGCTTTTCTGATCAATCTTCAACCGCTTTGCGTTTGCAACGAGTTTACAATTTCACGATTTAGCTTGTCTATATTTGTGTTAGAGCAGTGCTCTTTGATATATTTTGTCACAGTGGTATTTTTCATTTTGCCCTAATTTAGAATGATTTACTTTTTTTATTGATGGCTATCTACCGCTTTTAGCAACTTTTTTAAAAACTTTTGACAACTGTTTTTAAAAATAATTAACCACTAATAAAGGCTTTATTTTTTAACTCAGAATAATCTTGATGCATGGTTAAATCAGTTAAATCAATTGAAAATACACAACACAGAAACGCATTGACCTGAAATTGAACCAAACAAAGTGAAAAAAGTTAGGGGAGTCTTATACACTATTAAAAATAATAAACTTACTTTACTTTATTTAAAGAAAATATTGACTTACGTAGGAGGTGAGTTCCTGATTCCATTAGGACTATTGTTTAAAGTTACAACATACAACAATTTATTAGTTTTACCCCGATTACCCCAAAAAAACATGTTAAGAAATTTGTTACTCAGAATTTACATGCCAAATGATGACTTTCGATATTATTGACTTATATTTTTGATAGAACTATTGATATGAAGATCAATCAAATTGACATATTGGACAAGGTGAAAATTTATTAATGTAGCCCTTAGATTACGCAGCTAAAATTGCTTAGTTGTGAATAGTTGTAGCAAGACTTGTTTTTTTTTTGTTTATACACATTAACACCCATAACACTTTAAAGACTTCTTAATTTGACAAAGTATTTATAATAAAAGTGACCTCTAAAGAAACCTGAAAATTATTTACAGAGTTGTAGAGTAAATAATATTAAAAATTGAAAGAAATGTTCTTTATCTATGCCTACAATTCCTTCATGAAAGAATCCATAAAATGGTTAACACCGAGCCGCAAGGTTCCATTGAAAAATGAGACGGAGAAAATTATCATCATTCTTTCTTTTCAACCATGCGTGATTCCTCAAAAATTTTCTCTAGTCATCCCTATCCATCGCCTACCTGCGCCAAGCACGTATTTCCATATTTCTTATGTCTTCATCGATGTTACCATGGAACCTTGTTCTGTGTCTTTCTTTTTCTCTAATTAATAGGTCTAACAAGAAGCGTTGTTCTAGCTGGGTCATTTTGTTCCATCCGCATTACATGCCCGATCCACCTCAGACGTTCTATATTAATATGTTTTACAATATCGGGTTCCTGATATATTCTATAAAGTTCGCATTCCATTGTCATTCACTGCTCCATAAATTCGCTTTAGTACTTTTCTTTCGACACATCTTTTCATTACTTTGTGTTAGTCTAGTCTCTAAACCATATGTTAGGACTGGACGTATTATTGTTTTGTAGATATTTATTTTTGTATTTCTTAAAATAATTGAGGATTTAAGAGGGAGATTGATCCCAAAATAGAATCTGTTAGCCGTGAAAATTGTGCGGTTTATCTCTGCGCTAATATTATTTACAGTGTTATGGAGCACTCCAAGGTTTTTCGTTCTCCAACATTATTGATATCATCATTTATTGTTTTAGAAAACGTAGTTTTAACTATTATGGTAGACTGGTGATGGGTGATCATCGGTTTTATTGTAACTATTTATAAGAACTTTTCCTCTACTTAATAAATAATTACAATAAAAAAATCGATGATCACCCATTACCAATTTACCATAACAGTTTGACCTAAAGATGCATTGCAAATTATAGTATAGTATGCGAAACCGGTAGAATAATTTGATTGTGAGTAAGTCATTATCTTATTTTTTTTTACCTATTTGAAACGGACTCACACAGGCAACACATTCAAGATTTAGAAATTTATAACTTCAAACCATCCCAGAAATAACTTGAACACCTGGTTATAATATATTTGTTCTTTTATTGGAGCTTGTGCCATTTGTTTTTAAGTTTGTTTTTAAATCTATGTGTACCTACTGAGACCTGTGTACCTACCTCATAAGACAAGTATTAAATAGCACGTGCATCATTCTTTAAACTTAAAAAGTTTCTTTGTTGTCGGGGTATAAGGTTAGGACTACGCCTAAGAATGCTTTGGTGAACGTATTTACTACTCTTCTTCATGGTTTGAAAGCATGGACCTTAAAACAAGTGCATCTAAGTAAGTTGCCGCTATTGAATTTTGGTATTACACAGGAATCCTATGAATATCATGGAGTCAAAGAATGTCAAACGCAGAAGTTACTAGAAGAATAGGAAATGAAGCTGAAATAATATTGACTAACACAAGAAGAAAACTTGAGTACTGAGGCAATGTGATAAGAGGGCAATGATACTCATTATTTAAGATGGAATGGTTTGAGTAGGTGCAGTAGTGTAGAACTATTTAGAGCGGCAGTCAACAAGGTCCGCATATGATTTCCAGCTCTATAAAAGATAAAACTTAAATAAGAAGAAGTACCTACTGAATATATCTGATTGTTTAGTATATGTTACTAGAAACTTCTATGTCTGATACAAGCTTTAATATAGTGTCGATATTCTATTGTCCACCATATTTCATACATTTTTATTAAAGATTACAACAAAGATTACAACAAGAACAACTAACAACTAACACTTAATAATTGATTTATTGTCTTTTGTCAGTTAAAATGGAAAAATGATAATTAAATATCTAGAGGTAATTTTTCAGGAAATTTTAAATAGCGGGTAGGTACTATACCTTATTTCATTAAGCGATGCAGGGCATATAAGTAACGATAAATTTAACAGGTAATTGTTAAGGATGTTCCAAACGAGTCTACTTGTTCCGATAAGTAACAGTATAATAATTATGACACTTTTCTTATATATATATATATATATATATATATATATATATATATATCTTATATATTTTATTTTTTTCTCAAATATTAGTGTTTATTGCATAGTAAATAAATTATTGTTATCACTGAATACGTACTAAGTCAAAAAATAATCCGATTTATAAAATTATTTTATGCATAAATGCAAGTAACAGTTCTTCAAAAATATTTGAAAACTAACCGAAATGTCCATCTTTATTTCGTCTGCCGACGTTGTCGGCAGCTCATATAGGTTCGGATACGATTTAATGTTTACATCTAGCTGCATCGCTTAATGAATTTTACTATAGACCAGTGAATGACCAGTAAGAATATACCAATATACAGAAAAGAAAATAAAATTTTACCAATTATTATACAATCAACTCAAACTACTAACAAGGATGTTTTTGACGATAAGGTTAATGAAAATCGCAAAATCAGAACAGAGCAATAAACCTTTGGACAAAATATGTCAACTGTAGATCCTATATTCATAGCAAGACAAATAAAACAAAATAACAAAATAAAAGAAGTGTTAGTGCCGTATATTGAATATTCTAAAAAATTTCAATACCAAAAAAAAATATTTTGGTCTACATAAACAATTTCCTTACTTAAAAATCGTTTTAAGTCCGAGCGAATCCATATCCAGCAATTAGTACGTTCATGTCGAAATGGACATAACTGGTTTAAGTACCTAGCTCAAAAAACTTGGTGCCGATGGTAAAACTTTACTCATATTATACAGATCCCTAATTCCTTTCAAAATTGATGATGGATATGTTGCATATGCATCTGCCAACACAACAACGTTAAAACATTTAGATACGTTACATAGGCTTATACTTGGAGCGTACAGAACAACTCCGATTAATAGCATATAAGCTAAAATAGTTGAACCCGTACTAGAGTTTCGTAAGCAGCTATTAACGCTTAATCACACTTTTATCATAACTGTAAATAAAAGAATTTTGATAAATAATATTTTAGACATATTTATGGCTAATGACTCTTATCAAGTTCAATCTCCCATATTCCTGCAGCATTTATCATTTAATGAATCTACTTAACTGGAAGCAATTTCCACCCTTACATCAATACAAAAATATATCTTCATCTAAATTATAAAGATTCCAACAGTCTATTAGAATTACAGTCTCTTCTATCTGTTATATATCTATTCCAAAAAAATATTACCAACCCTAATCTTATCATACAACTCTTCAGAGATGTAATTAACTTCCATTCCGATTATACAGTATACTATACAGATGCGTCTAAAACTGAAAATGGAGTCGGAGTGGCAATAATTAACAACACAGAGATTCTCAAATACAGAATTCCTGGTACTGAAACTATATTAACAGGAGAACTCCAAGCAATTTACCAAGCGATACTACACGCAAATACAAATAAGATGAACAAAATATACGTAGCATCCCTTAGCTTTACTAATAAAGGAAGAACTAAAAAATTGCATATTAAAGATACAAGCATCAAGTTTCTCTTACACATGTTGGAATAGCAGGTAACGAAGCAGCAGACAAAAATGCCAAAGAAGTTATAAATGACAACAGTATCCCGATATTACCCCAATCTGTAAGTATGAATCTAAAAAGCTACTTTCTAAAGCTGGAATAAGCTGGAATTACAAAGCTTTAGAGAACTGGAATAATAAATGGAAATCCACACCATCAAAGCTTCATGAGATAAAAAGGAAGATTTTACCATGGCAACCAGCCGAGGTATCTAGACGACAGCAAATAATTATTTCCAGTTTATGACTTGAACATACCCAGTTTTCTCAAGAACATTTGTTCAAGAAAGAAGAACCTCCAATTTGTGATGAGTGGGGTTCTCCTCTTACGGTAAAGCATATGCTAGTGGAAAAGTGCGAAAAGTCGTCACAGAATTATATACCATTTACCAAACAATCCTACTAAATAATAGATAACCTAATTTTGTTTTTAAAAGACTTAAAGGTACTAAGCAAAGTGTAATCAACTGTTACCGTTTCGCAGATTGAAGCGGGTTTTTTGTGAATAAAATAAAAGAAGTGTAACTGCAATTAATATATTAAACAAGAATTAAATAATATTTAAAAAAATAGGTAATCTATATTTTGAATTATTTGTGTAAAAAAATATATAGTTTTTATTTCTATAATTTTCATAAATATTCATTTTTTTCGTAAAGCAAATCTGTCTGGAAATTCTATCTCGTGTATTTCACCATCTTCAGGATTCCATACACTTCCATTTCCTCCTTCAGTCACAGCTTTTATCATACATTTTGCGACAACATTAGTCCTAAAACGAATACAATACATTAAATATGTGTGCTACAAACTTTTTAAAATTTTATATATATAGAAATAACTTAGTTGCTCCCCGCTAATAAATTAATATCACTTTGGAGATGGGGTAACTTAACTCAGATACAAAAATTCTTGGTTAGTTCCGACATCCGTTTGTAGTTTTGAATTTTAAAAACAATTTTGGAGACATTCTACAAATCATTTTGATATAAGATATAAAGCAGGATTAAATAGTTGGTTAAAATCATTTTAGAGAGTATTAACAATACATGAATAGTGATACCATTTCAAAGCATCGACATAAGAAACTGATTTTGACTGACATCCATAAGTTAATATTATACATACAGCAATAATACAATGTTATATTGTATGGATCCCTAAGAAACCCACATTGGCTAGTACACGTGGAACATCGTAGTCATCTTCCAGGCGAAAAAAATTTCTCTTTGAGAAAAAGTTCTTACCACAACAATAAAACATCACGAACTCTGTAATGTTCTAGTTTTAGCAATAATTTATCAAATTCAAGTGAAAAATCAATCGAGGGGTTCATACTAGTCCAAAGATAAAGTCCATGCAAAAGCTTTTGGAGATTGATAGTTACAGAACGATTAGACATTAACAATATATGGTCTTCTTCTTCTTCTTCGTTTTATGTTAGAGTAAGTGACTCTGTCTGTTTTTCAATGTGCCTTCAGTAAGTTATCGTCCATCGTTTTCGTGGTCTTCTTACTAATCGTCTTCCTATTAGGGAAACGTCTCTTGCCGTCTTTACTATTCTATTTGTGGTCATTCGGTTTATAAGATGGTTCCAGTATACACTTCTATTTCTTACCCAGTTCTTGATGTTTTCCACCTAGCATTTACTTCGTTTATCTGTACTAGCTCTGACTCAGGAATAGTAGACTCAGGGAATCTCTCTGTCTTATCCCATTGCAAATAACCACCTCCAAATATTTAAAATTTAATAAACTAAAGTTGAATATGAAAAAAAAAAACAAAGGCAATTGGTAGTTTTCACTACCAAACATAAATATAGGTTGCTTGATTCTGAAATCATAAATTTAAATATTAATAATAAAAAAATTGAAATTGTCACAACAGTTAAATATTTGGGATTCCATTTTGACAATATTCTGAATTTTGAGAATCACTTCGAGTACGTTCATAAAAAAATATCAAAAAAACTTTACTTTCTGAGTAGAATATCTCAACATTTGTCAATGGAGTCAAAAATAACAGTATATATCACAATTATTCAACCTTATATTGACTATTGCTCGTCAACCTTATATTTATTTAACCTTAACAGAATAGAATAGTCCTAGAAGGTCCAGATGGACGCTAACGTAGATAGGCGTCAAAATGAAAGGTTTGCTGCATGCGCTATAACCGAAACAGGGGCTTACCGAGAAGGGTCAATAATGATTTTGTAGGTATTTCTTTCGAAGCGCGTACTGATCCTCTTGTGTTCGGTAAAGGCAGTGTGAATGCTCAAGTATACGTGCAAGAAGTTCTCCAAGACCATACCATGCCTTTTGCACCATTCATTGGTGATAACTTCAGACTAATGCATGACAATGCACGTTGCCATGCAGTAAGATCTACCCGTGAGTACCTTAATGAGGTCGGGATTTAAGTTCTACCATGACCAGCACACAATCCCGATCTTAACCCAATTGTGCATATCTGAGACAACCTCAAAAGACGGGTAAGAGCAAAAGTACCAGCCCCTGCATCCTTTAAAACGCTGAATATAGCTTTGGTAGAGGAGTGGCACAATATCCCCCAATCTGATATGCAGGATATCGTGAATGGATTGCCAAACCGGCTTCAAGAAGTATTAAGGGCTAGACGCAGCAACACTCATTATTGATACCCAATTTTTTTCAATTAGACGATTAGATTAATTCAAATTAACATAATTGTTAATTTGAATTTTCTTCGAAGATTTTATTCATTAGATTTTTATTGTTTTACTTGTTGTTTACTTTTTACTTTTTTTTTCAAAAAGATTATTTTTTTCTCTTTCGCGGAGATAAAAATTGATAAAATACATGTCTAGTTGTTAAAGAACTTTTGTATTATCCAACATAAGCAAATCAATCAAATAACAAAATGTTGAACACACATGAGGCTATAGTTACGATTTAATTTTAGTATTCTACAGATGCTAGAATATTCCACAGGGTGGTGCAAACTGAAAAAAAAAAACACAGTTTGGTTCGTACACCCGGTATACAATAAAAATTTACCTGTTTAGCAACAATATTATTATAAAGATATTGTCAAGGAAAAAGGCTATAACATATTAAAAAAATCACTTAAGTCGGACAACAGGTTTAGGAGATACAAGAAATCAAAAATTACCCATTATTAAGGTGACCCGTTAATTTTGGCCCAGAGTGTATAACCGAAGATTTTCCGCCACACACATCGATAGTAGATAACAGCAGCAAAGCCTCACGTTAAAATAATATAATAAGGGTCAAAGAATATCCCCAAAAATTGTAAAGCACATCACCGTCACAATTATTATAAACTCAATGGCAAAAGAAAAAGAAAATGAACGATACTTATTTGAACTCTGGAGTAAAATTGTCAAAAAAGTTTTGGAGCATATAGTCATAATAACTATTGTCTTTGCCTAGTTCTACTATTTAAAAAAAAACCAAACAAATTTCATAGGCTGTACATGCTTTTGTACTTACGATTGACCCGTCAATGCACTGAAACCTGCTTCCACATGTTCTCTATAACCGGGAAAATCTTTTAACGTATTTTCTTTGCCAATACCGATCAACCTAGTGTTGGTGAGACCGGGACATATAACTCTAAATGATACTCCTGTCAAATCGTAGAAAAAAGGAGATGCCAACGATCCCGTAAGACCTAAAACAAAGTGTTTGGTTCCTGAATATACTGGTACAATATCCATGGGAGTAAGGCCAGCGATTGATGATACATTAACGACCACTCCTCCTTTTCCGCCGTTGTGTTTTCCCATGTACCGAAGAGCTAGAAAGGTACTTCTTGTAACGGCAATCTAAAAATAAAAATATAAAATCAAGCGATTTGCAATAGGAATATAATTTTTTTTACTCGTCTTTCATATTTTGAGTTTAGTTAAATTCGTAATGATTTCAATTTGTAATTTAAACATAAAATAATGCGATTTTTTATAAACGAACATCCGATTTTATTTGAATACCATATTGGACCGAATATTTTAGAGGTAATCACAACATTTAAGGATCTTGGGGTAATTTTTGACCCATCAATAAGCTTCAAGGACCACTTTTCTTGTGTTTCTAATAGATCCATGAATATTTAGGTTTCATGGAACTTAGCTTCTCTGAATTTGATATTTATTGTCTCTAGAACATGTACTTTTTCCTTATTAGATCGGGTTTGGAATGTGGTATAGTGTATTTTTATGTATAAGAGAGTAATAAAACAATAAACTATGTATGCAAATCCCTAAACTGTTGATACGGGTGACTCAATGAAAAACAGATATTTGTCAACAAGTTTACAGAAGTATATGGGAAAACAATTTTAAATTAAGTATGACCACCAGGTATAAAGGTTGGAGCAGAATAGAATACAATAGTTGTGAGGGTTACTAATCTCTAAATAAGGTTGCCAGTGTCGAAGTGATGGAGGTTAACAGGTACTAATGAATTTGCAAGAAATGTAAGATGTTTATTTTATTGGTTATATATAACCAATAAAAGTTTAATAAGTACCTACCTATTTGCAAAATAAAGTTTAATTCTTTAAATAAAATAAAACGTTTTATTTTATCTGAAATGAGTGCATTCCACGAAGTAAGGGTTTCAACAATCAAACATTTAATTCTTTAATTCCAGGAATCTACGACAGTAATTGACTAGATAATTACCTTCTAAACTTATTCCACAGAAAATGTGATGGTGGGTTTTTCCATTTTGTAGGAAGGTCCAAGTGACGTATTCAAAATTCTTAACAGTTCACTAAAAGTAGGTACTTCAGTTGCAAGGTGCAGTTTATTGTATATACTAGTGTTATAGAAAATTTGGAAGTGTCGTGTAAACGCCGAAAAATTGGTCCTTTAACAGTTAATGAAAAAACATTAATATTTAATTGTTTTAAATCATTTACAGACAAACGTTTATGTGAAAGTGTTGATGAGACCGATGAGTTAGTTAGCAGTACACTTGGTGTTGGGAAATCTACGATTTACAGAGTTATTAAAGAAGAGAAATGTGGTAGTTTTCAAATGCCACGTATTGCTCCAGGGAAACCAAAATTTCAAATAGAATATCATTTTAAAGAAGGACTTCGACGGAAAGTGCATGAATTCTTCTTTAAACAAGAATTTCCAACATTGGATAAAGTTATTGTCTCAGTTCGAGATGATAAGGATTACCCAGAAATGAGTCGAAGTACGTTATGGAAACTTTTAAAAGAAATAGGCTTCCGCTGAAAAAAGAATCCCAGAAAGTCTATTTTATTAGAAAGAAGCGATATTGTCATATGGAGAAGATATTTTCTAAGAACCATAAAGGAAATGAGAAACCAAAAAAGAAAAATATTTTATCTTGATAAAACATGGATCAACGAGGGTCATACACCAAATAAATTTTGGCAGGATGAAACTATTACAAGTCAAAGGCACGCTTTTGTAAATAACTTATCTACTGGTTTAAACCCACCATCAGGAAAGGGACGCAGGCTGATAATAGTACACATTGGCAGTTCAGACGGTTTTGTTGAAGGTGGTTTATTAACTTTTGAATCAACTCGTACCGGTGATTACCATGAAGACATGAACGCTGATATCTTTCAAGAATGGTTCGAACAAATGATAGATCTTCTTCCTAAGAACTGTGTAATAGTAATGGATAATGCAAGTTATCACTCCAGACTTATAGAAGGACTGCCCACAACCAAGTGGTTGAAAAAAGACTTGCAGAATTGGCTGAGTTGAATAAATATTACGTACCATCCCGGATCTATAAGAAAGGAACTTTATTCGTTGTATGCCCTTCATAAAGAAAAATATAAAAAATACGAAATTGATGAAATTGCCAAAAATCGTGGAATGAAAGTACTTAGATCCCCACCATATCATTGTGAATTAAACCCGATTGAACTGGTATGGGCACAGATAAAAAGTGAAGTTTCAAGAAAAAATACCACTTTTAAAATTCATGATGTTAAACAGTTGTTTTTAAACAAAGAGGAAAAAATGTGGAAGCTGGACAATATTACTGATAAAACGATCGAGCCAGTTATTATAAATCTTGGTTCTGAAAGTTCATCTTCTGAATCTGATTTGGATTTGTAACAAGTAGCTGTAAGTTTTATATTAATATTTTTATTCATCTATTTAACATACCTTAGACGGTTTTAAAAAATTTTTTTCTCTTTTGTAAATTTTAAAAATTAAAAAAAATGTGATTTTTTTTAAACCCTTTTTAATGTAGGCCAGTCAGTTCTAATATAGTGTGTGATAAAAGAGGTCACTTTTGTTTACATACACATAACACTTTATAACACTGAAATAATTCATTTATTTTTTACAATTATTCAAAGTAATTTTTCAATTAATCTTGAGCACGCCCATGGAGTGGTCGGAGGTACCAGTTAAAATTATGCTAATTACTCTCTCGTTCATAAAAATAAACTATAGCAATATTTGGTCTCCTCATTATAAATGCTAGAAATATCTATTAGAAAGAGTACCGAAAACGTTCTTATGATTTATTGCTTTTAAATTGAGAATACCTGAAAATTAAATTGAATATATTGTTTTGCAATCTTTACTTAAATTGTCTGCTTTTGAAGAAAGGCGCATATTGGTAGATGTAGCATTTATATATAAATTGATACGAGGATGCACTGATGCTAGTGCTCTTATGGAAAACGTTTACCTCCGTACTCTGTAGAGACACCAGAGCCCAAGACTTATTTTATTTAGAATTTCATAATTGAACCTATACTGTAAATAAACCATTACAGAGAATGTGTAGAAATGCAAACAAATTTAATAGTAATCACTTTTTTCATTTATCACCAAGTAATATTACCAATAAGATCGAAAATAACTTTTTATGTAATCACATTGTACTTTAATAGTTTAAGCTAAATTTAAGTTGATTTGTAAAAAAATGGTAAGTCCGTAAATAAAAATTACATTACATTACATTCTTAGGGCAAAATAGTTGTGAACCGATACACATTTATTATCATTTTTTGTCAAATTTTCTTACCGCATTAATACTGATTTCTAGCTCCCACTGGCCATCATTCCATATCCCTGCATTATTAATTACGACATCTAATCCACCAAGTTGGGCAAATGCGTATTTGTAAGCGTCTATAATAAAATAAAAATCAATTTATATAATAAATAAAAAAAAATTACATTTTCGCAAATGTTTTTATACAAAAATATATTTATTTCTTCTTTAACCTTGCCGACGTTGGATGTTTATGTATTGGAAACGAAATATTATATTGTAAGCAATGGCATCACAACAGACCAGATTCTAATTGAGATTTCGACTTAAAACATGTCGAAATTAATATGGCGACGTCGAAATGCGACTTTACGAGTCTAGTGGATTTCAGCTAAACTAACCAAAGGACATCACTAATTTTAGATTTATCGAAATTAATTTCAACTTCAAGAAAGTGGTTGAAATTTTATTTCGAGTCGAAATTAATGTGCCATGACTGGGTGGGCTGGGACAAGTGAGATTAGGTTCAGTTTAGGCGGTATTGTGTTTTGTTTGATTCTTGCAAGGATTCTTGCTTCTCAGGCAAAAAGTATTAATATGGCTGCGTTTTATGGACATTTGCTGGTTTTAGAGGAAATAGAGAGAATAGATATCCGACGCTCACAACGGAGGATAAGAAGAATGTTACGGGATACTCAAAATCCTTTTTCACTAAGTGGTGCTCAATTTAGGCAGCAATTCCGCCTTAATAAACAAGCTGCAAATTATTTGATAAGGGTATTAGAACCATATTTGGAGGAGGTTGCTTAAGCCTCTAGGAGACCCAAAATGTTTAGGGTAAGTATTACTAAGCTGCAGTAAATTTAAAAATATATTAGAATATAACCACTAAGTCAAAAGCCACCATAATTTCTTTTTGGTCCACAGACAATTTAGTGCCACCATCACCGACAGCCTCTCCATCCATTTTCTTTCAATTCAAAATATAATAATTGAGAATGGCCACAAAAATTTAACAATTCAAACAAGAAACAAAAGGCGTAACGTAAACAAAACAAACATTTAACAAGCGTTGTGTAGCGTGCAGCCAATAAACAAGACGGCCAAGCCAACCCAAATTCTGAGCAGAATCAAAATGATAAAGTAAATATCCCCACTTTTAACTAAAATCGGAATGAATGAGAATCACTAGCGATTGCGACTGTCATGGCGTAGTAGCTTTTAAATTTCGACATCAAAATGAAATAGAATTAGGAGCCAGGCCGATAAAATTTGAGTTTATCGTATGGGTTTTAAAACAAGAAATGTGTGTTTAGTTTAGTAATCAATCAGTCACAATTTGCATCGGACCGCGATACATACCTTCCCCAACGAGCATTAATTAAGTTTTACGAAAAAAATATTATTAACAGTTTTTTCTGTTTTATTCGATTTTATTATTATTTTTATTTTGTTTCCATGGAAAATAAGTTTATCACACACGCATCCACACAACCACGGAACTATGGTGACCCCGCGAGCATTGAACATTAAATAATTGGACATTGAACAGTAAATATTCGTGACTCCGTGAACGTTTAAAAAGAATAATGTTAAAAATATACTTTTGCTGGTTAAAACAGAGAATCTGAATCAGTGAAAATGCCAGATAGTGCCAATAAGAGTTTTATAGGAGTGGATGTCATAACAGTGTATATCTCACCGTTCTTTGCCAGCATTCCCGAAATATGGTTCCTGCAAGTAGAAAACCTATTTGCACTAGCAAACATTACAAGTGACGCAACAAAATTCAATTATATAGTTGCTAATCTAAAAACGGCATACATATTCAAAGTGAGAGATATCATTGTATCACCATTAGCTAGAAACAGGTATGTAAAGTTAAAAACAGAATTAATTAGGGGATTCAGTGCATCACGACAACAAGAAATTAAAAGACACAAAGAGTTGGGCGATCGAAGACCATTTCAATTCTTACGATTCAGTCTTTAGCAGGTACAACGGTACCAGATAATATTATGGGATCTCTGTGGTTAGGTAGACTACCTTCCTCTACACAGGCTATTTTAGCTACCCAATCAAATGCTGATATAGACAGAGTTGCCGAGCTAACAGGTACAGTTTTCGAAGCCGTAGAACACAAATAATACCGCAACTGCTCAACCACAAACTAATACATACCGTCGTTACCGCAGCACCACAAGAGGAAGACCGTACCATAGAAACAGAAGCCACAGCAGGGAACATAATAGTGACACATGTTGGTATCACTACTGTTTTGATGATAGTACTGAAAAGTGCATACCTTCGTGCAAGCACCAGGAAAATAACACGGGAAATCGGTAAGTGCGGCATAAAAGACTGCATACGAACTATACGCGGCCAATGGCACTGTGATCACAACATACGGTTATGTTAACTTGACATTCAATATCGGATTAAGGCATGATTTTACGTGGCGCTTCGTAGTGGCGGACATTTCAAAGCCTATTATAGGAGCTGATTTTTTATCACATTTCGCTCTCCTAGTAGACATTGCTAACCAGTACTTAATATACAGTATACCAACTCTTTGAACGAAGGGACTCGTTAAATATTGTTTCGATAGCAGCGTAAAGAATCGCACACAAGTGTCACGTTTCCATATCCTGTTAGCTAAGTTTCCGAAAATCACGCGACTTGCAGGTATTGTGAAAGACATTCAACATCAAACCAAGCACTTATAAAAAGAACTTACTTTCGAGTTCCTCTGGATCAGTAACATTTACTTTTAGAAAATGTGCTTTGTTTTGGCCGTATTGAGTGTTCAGTTCGCCTATAGATAATTTTCCTTTTTCTGCATTGATATCAGCTATAATAACAGCCTAAAAAAAGAATTTTAATTAAAATTATATAGTCATCTGTTTCTAAAATTAATATTACGAGTACGACTTTCACTATAGTGCATTCGTAGATTTGGCCTTTAAAAATCATACAAGCAAGCTGGATTTTGCTGAGAATATCTACGTTGGGGCCCAATAAACATGCAAAAAGTTAACCACTTCTACCCCTTTTACTTTAGTCTTTCCCCTAAAACGCACCTTATAGAAAAAATGGAAAAAATCGATTTGCCAAGATGTAGCCGAGATAATTTTAATCAAATTTCTTTAATAATAATATTTATACACTTTTTGTGTAGAATAAACCGTTCACTCAAAAACAACAATTAAATCAACCTGCGATTTTAAAAGTCGAATTTTGAATAATTCGATATCTTTTGACCACAGTGCCCTGTCGACAAAAATCAATATTCGTTTTAAAAAATTTGCGATTTATGCCATTTTTTACGATTCTCACAAGATCAATAAAATGTATTACTTTCATTATCTGTTCAAAGTGGAATTTTCATTGTTATAGCCTAATCTTCAAAACTTTCCATTTTCCCTCATACGAGGGAAAGCCTTTGCACCTTTTTGCGTCACTGAGATTAATATTAATAATATGAACATTTCTGGTCTGTACATAATAACACAAATTGGTATTTCTTTGATATGGATTTCGATTAATATGGCGCGTCAACTAAATATAAACCTTTCAACTAAGATCCACGATAGGAGCCGGGTTCATTGTTTAGTCCGGATTTCCTTCAAATTGGTTATTGGTTTTTTTTGTTGTTTGTTTTTTGTAATCAAAAAATAGTAAAGTGTAGTAGCAGTGAGAGTGGAGATTCAAATCGAAAGAAATAGCTTAGAGGTGTATAGTTTTTCAAAGCCGGCAAAATTTTTTTTGTTGAGAGGTGAAGTTGATCTCAAGGTACTATTTGGTGTCTTCGATGAGTTAATTAATCACCCAGTCATCGATTCGTTGTGTTGTGTCCCATATGAGAAGTTTTTAAACAGCGTTTTCAACAATTTGAGAGGCCCACATGGTTTCAAGAAGGAAATGAGCAGCCAAGTTTTGAATAGTGCAGTTACTTATCATCCAGGATAATTAGAAGCCCGAATAATTGTCCTACCTCCCCAGGACCTGTCCATTTTGTTGTTTCCATGATCACCCCCGACTATTTGCAGTTTGTGTGGGACACAGTTGTGTGTTGTTTGCAGTGGTTTTGATTAAATTCAAATCCCAAAAACTTTCTTAAAGAAAATACCAGCCAGACTGATATAGGGAAAGGAAAGCCTTTCTTTCTATCTAGCGGAAGGATTATTTTAAACGGCTTCCAATTCAAATAGTTTAGAAACCTTCTTGTGTTTTGTTATCCAGGAATTCTGTGTAAGTATTTTTTTTATTTATTTCTGTGTAGTTACCCCTTTCAGTCCCTTCTTTATTCACTTACTTGCGATTCAGCTCTCCAATTAAAACAAGAATGGTCGTTTGCAAATGTTTCGGTTTATTTGCGTATCCTATCTCCAGCCCAGTAATTGCTCAATCTCAACTTTCAACCCCCTACAAGTGATACCCAATGTGTTAGGCAAATTAAATCGTTACAAACGTATAACATAAAATTCTGATTATAAGTTTTGGCAACAAATATCGGGCATTTTAAAGGACCTGTCGTCACGGCAAATGCCTTCGCAAAGACGGTGTTAAGTGGAGTTCGTAGCTGAAGTTGTTTGAAAAAAAGCAGTTTTAATCGTTTTAGGTCGTTTGTAATGTGGAAGTTTAAATTCATTGTGTTTTAGGCGTATTTCAAGTGTAGATATTCTCGGAAAATCGATTTTTTCCTCCCCTACGAGGGGATATTTTAGGGGGAGCAGGGGAGTGTAAGTGGTAAACTTTTGTGCATATTTTTTGGGATTCCAAAATTAATATTTCGGCTAAATTCAGCTTGTTCATACGATTTTTAAAGGTTCAGTGCCATTTTCGTCTCTCGACTGGAGTGTTAGTGAATTATCATTAACGTGTTAATATATTTTCATCCCTACGGATATTTTGTGAATAATTTCTATTGAATGGATTTTACTTTACTAATTTTATGTTGTAGTTCCTTAATGTCAAAAAATGGTATTTTTAAAAAACATAGGTTCAATAATACGAAGATTCCTGCTTCTTTAACGTATACTGAGTAATTAAAGTAACAATAAATCTCATTTTCGGTGATTTCATATAGATATCCAGAATCCAAGTACATGGAGAAACGTATTTTTACACCTTGAATAAGAAACTACCAACTGGATACATGCAAAGCTTATATTTGTTCCAACGTTCTCGAATTAATACTTAAACCTTTGTATCTTTTCAGCTGACTTACGGCTTTTTGGAACTCATATTTGTAGAAACAAATTTATCAGTAGCAGCATAGCTTATACAGTCTGTAAAAGAATTACTTATAGTGATAAATCAATTAGGCAAGCCAATTTTATAGCTGTACCAAAATATGTATATTTTAACATTTCTATTTTTTCTGTATAAAACGGTAAACAAGTAGTTAGCGTAAAGAAATCCTCTTGCAGAAACTTATTTATAAAAATACTAATATCCTATATAAAAATCTTCTATGAAAGTAGAATCATTTTCCTTTTTTTTAGTTATTATCATCTCCTTCAGATATTAGTTCATATATTGAAATAATAATCAGAAACATATAATTATCATTACACTAATACCACTAATATAATACCAGCTTTTTTAATCAAAGATATAAATACTCACTTTTACACCATTTTCTAACAAATGCTTTGCAAAAGCTAATCCAATACCTTCAGCTCCTCCTGTCACTAGACTCACCTTGTCATTGAGGTCAAAACCCATTCTGGACCCAACTAACTAAAAAATATTATTTTATTGATAAATTATGATTAGTTTTCATAATTATAAACCTATATTTACCGGCTATTAAAATTTTTTGTTGATAATTAATTAAAAATTAATTAACCAATAATATTAACCATTAAGTATTCATATTAATTATAAGACAGATTTATAGAATAAATGCTAAAGTAGATATTAATATTCTACCGAATAAATCACAAAATCAAATCTTTTTTTTTAATACTATTTAAAATCTACCCATCAACAGTACATTGAGTACTGTAACTGTAATTCAAATAAAAATTATGAGGAATAATTAATAATATAAACCCTACTTGCCAGAAAACACCTTTATCTGTCATTATTCACAAGTAATATAAAGTACCAGTTCTAAAAGTAAAAAACTAGGAGTATAAAATAGTCGATAGTATTAATTCATCTTGGTGGACAGTGGGCTACCCTCCAAAATGAGATATTATCATCGTCGATAAATCTTACCATTTTTCTAATGCCTTTAACCTTCTTCTTCTTCTTCAGTCTTCATTTATCCATTGTTGGGAATAGGCCTTCTCTAATGCTTCCACGCTTCCCTATCTTTTGCAATTCTCATCCACTCCTTTGCAGCTACAGCTGTTATATCGTCTATTCATCTCTTTTTGAGTCTTCCCACGCTTCTGTTTGATTCTCGAGCTCTCCAGAATGTCACTTTATGAGACCATCTGTTGGTGTCTCGTCTTACTACGTGTGCTACTCATTGCCATCTCAATGTCGCTATTTTTCCCATTATGTCGGTTACTTTAGTTCTTCGATGTATTTCGGTTAGGAATTTTGTCTCTGAGGCTTATATTTAACATGGCCCTCTCCATGGCCAGTTAAGTTACTCTTAATTGTTCTGACATTTTTCTTGTTATTGCCATAGTTTCCTATCCATAAGCTGCAACTGGTAGTATAAGAGTGTCATAGGTTTTTCGTTTTAAGTGTATTCTTTAACCTTGGATGCTATTAATGGGCATTTTAAGTAATCCGCTTAAGTTTAAGTTTTCCGTTTTCCCAACAATATTGATGTCATCATCATAGGAATGGATTTGCACTGATTTGTTATATATTGAATCAGTGGTTGTAATTTGTGACATACGTATTACTTTTTCCAGAGTCATGTTGGCCGTTATACAGAAAAAAGGGTCTCATTGGCACAATTCGGTATTTGTTTTATAAGATTCAGACAGTTCTCCCTGGATTCGTACTCTACATTCAACTTTTTCAGTTCTTCTTCTTTTACGACACTACAGCCCAAATTGAGCCTTGGCCTCCTTTATTATTATTTGCCTTCACTCCTAAAAGTGTTTGTGCGTCTCTGTTTACTGTGTCTTCTCAGCGCTTTCTTGTCTTTCCAATTGGTTTCTTTCCCTGTGTTCTAGCATTCAGTGCTCTTTTTGGTAACCTATCCTCTCCCATTCTTATCACATGTCCGGCCCATTGCAATCTATGCATTTTAATAAAGTCTGACAGTGGTGCTTCCTTATAAAGTTCATAAAGCTCGTTGTTCTATCAATTTCTGAAAATTCCGTTTCCCCTCACAGTTCCTGAATTGTGCTTTTTTTTATTTTATTTTATTTTCTTTTTTCTATTATCTCAGACGAAATTTTCAGTATACAAAAAACCCTTAGCGATAAAATTGTGGTAGAACTTCGTAACAAGTAAATAATGGATGCAAATACGCCTGTTCAAGAGTTACTTTATAAATTTCTTTAGAAATTCGAATAGACATATTCAAAAAACAGTTTTCCAATTTCAATAAACTTTTTTGACTATACACAAACATTTTAGTTACAATATATTTTGAGAAAATGATTTCTTTGTTTCCTTTTTCTTCTTAAAATTTGCAGAGTAATGCTCCTATTATATTTACTTACCTCATAAAACAATTAAATAAGTACTAGTTGGAAAATCCCAAGTAAATTAAAACTAATAAAATGATACTTACAAAAGGAAATTGCTTGTTAGTTTAATTACAACATTTATCTTAAAAGGTCTTATAAGTGATTTTAAATAAGACTGTAGTAATCACTACTCTTCGATTGTTGATTTATGTTCAAGGTAATATTTGGAGAGGCCATCTAATTAAAAGAATTAAATAATATATACTTATATAATTAATTTACAGTTACGATTATTTATCTATTTATTTATTTATTAAATTAATTAGTGCAATATTTGGATGTAACTTAGGAAAAAGAGAAGAGTTTGGTTTTTCGCTGAAGCATAAAGCTTTATTTTCACTTCATAACATTTAGTGGCACAATAAATGGGAAATACCAAAGCAATGTGTTTCAGCAAAGGAAAATTAAACACTTTTATAAACGCGATAAATAAAGAATGGGCAATAGAGTGGACGTCTACATACATTTTGGAGTAATATTTGACAAACAGGTAAATATATAGTAGGAGAGCTGGTAGACATTTTTTGGTAGGAATTTGAGGCATTCTGGACATAGTTCAGATATCTCTTCCATAATTTAATAATACAATGAGAATCGGACAAGGTGAAATAGAACAAGTTAAGGATTGTATATATCTTGGTCAAACTATAAAACTTAACAAAGAGAACCAAACAGCAGAGATCAAGAGACGAGTTAGACTGGCATGGGCGGCATTTGGCAAACTAAGCTACATTCTTAAAAACAAAAGATATTCACAGCATCTTAAGATCAAAGTATATAATCAATGCGTACTCCCTGCTCTTACTTATGGTTCCCAAACGTGGACATCTACAAAAGCAAACATAGACAAAATTATAAAAACCCAAAGAGCAATGGAAAGACAAATGTTGCACATAAAACTAATGGATACGAAGAGAAACAAGTGGATAAGAGAGAAAACAAAAGTGAGGGATGTTACACAAGAAGTTGCAAAATTGAAATGGAGATTTGCCGGACACAATATAGGACAAAAAGAAGACCGATGGAACAAAATTCTTATAAGTTGGAGACCGTGGGAATATAAACGAAGCAGAGGAAGGCCCCAAATGAGATGGGCAGATGATATCAAGAAGCACGTGGGCTCTAGATGGATGACTGTAGCGACAGACAGAGAAGAATGGAAAAGGATTGGGGAGGCCTATGTCCAAAGATGGACCGAAGAAGGTTAATTAGATAGATAGATAGATAGATAGAATTTAATAATACAGAAATGTAGACCTGGCTGGAGAGTAGCGGTCATTTAACAACCACTAAATTAAAATAAAAAACATGTGAAATATTGTATTACAAAAAATACCTTTGAGGCAACTTGCAATATTTTTAAAGTAAATTTAAAGATTCAAAAATTAAGAAAACAAACCAGCCAGGTGATTTACGAGAGATTTTAGCTCTACAAGTGGTTTGCAAAACTAGTTTACAAATAAATACAAAAAGTATGGTTAAGACAAGTTGCGATTTTGACAAAGTATTTTTAATATTAAAAATAAATCATTCATTTATATATTCAAATAAGTCATTTTGGAGAGATTTTCTAGCTGCCAGATGATCAAAAAAAATTACGCGTGCGTGTGAGTGAAAAGCGCTGTAGGTAAAGCGGCAGTGTGTGAGAGACCTATAGAAATTGTCAGGGAATATACCGGTTTCACCCGACTGAAAAACAAATTGCAACACTACCTATTGGTGGACTACAGCGGAATATTGATTGACTATTCCATCGCCTATGTCTGTTACAAATCATTCAATTAAAATACTCTCCAGAACTGATATACCTACAAGAATCTTATCTTACTCCTTTCAATATATACTCACCAAAACAATTCAACTGTTTTCGCAATGATGGAACAAACACCAACCGCACTAGTGAAGAAGTAGCAATTTTGGTAAAAATTGAATAGAACATGAAGCCTTTCCACTTTCTCCAGAACCACAGAACCACACAAAAAATGCTACGTCTGTGATATTTACCTGCCTCCTAATCTACCAGTGAATTATGAATACCTCCGCAAAATTGTCTAATTAGATACCCACACTACGCATAATTTTAGGTGACTTGAATACCCATAATACAATTTGGGGCTCACAAAATACAATTTTAAGAAGCCAAATATTAATCAGAGGACATTATTACAGATAAGTTTTAGAATAGAACTGTCATTCATTATAAAAAAAACATTTATATGAATGCACTGATTTTAAAATTATTTTTAGCAAACGTATAAACATGGTTTTGACACTGACTTTTTCGTCATAAATTAATACATTTTGTTTACGATAAAAATGTGACGTTTTACTAAAACCTCCGATATTTAAAAAAAAAATTTTCACGATCAATACTCAAAAAATAATTTTTTTCTTCAAACGTCAAATAATTATGACATTACTTATCTAACTTGATCCTGTCAAAGTTTGATGTCTCCGCCGGCAGCAGATTTTTTCCCATTTCTTTACGGCGGAGGTAAAAATGTTGTCATAGCAACAATATGAAACATGTCACAAAGCAACAATACAAATGTCATTAACAACAATTAAACATCATTTTTATTTATAGTAATATTAAAAGTACAATTAGTTAATGAAGCATTTTCAAAATTGAAACCGTGCAAAAATGTTCCCGACTCTTGAATCATGAGTTGTTGTTGTTGAATCATGAGGGTTTAAATTTTTTTGAGCATTATCGTTCTTATTTCTTATTGAATCCTCTATATATCCTTCGGCAACCATGCTTGATTTCCAGCCCCCATGTCGTTTGAGGCATTCTAGATTTCCGCCTCCATCAATTAAAAGTGTTGCTGAATTTCGTCGTAAAGTGTATGCGCTTGCATCGTTTAAATTTAAATAACTAGCTACTTTTTGGGCTACTGCGCTGATCGAATGTATTCCCATGATGCTTCGGTAACACTTTCCATTTTGGTACTTGATAAAAAATCGGTTTTCTGTGAAATTTTCAGGCCGCAGTGATGCATACTTCTTATACAGTTTAATGTATTTTGACCAATTATCGTAAAAGATCTAATTTGTCGTGTTTTACTGTCTGGGATTTTGATAATTATTACATTTTCTTTATGCTCAATATCCACAGTCTTCATTTTTACCATTTCGTCGCATCGATAGGCGCCGGTAACCCCAATTAACAAAACAATCTGAAATATTTTTATAATTTAGTAGAGTATACTACATACTTTGCAATATAATTTTTTTTGCCTTTAATCCTAAATACAACTTATCTGGCGCTTCAAACAAAAATTTATCAAACTCGTCTTTAGTGAAAACTTTAGACTTCTTTGCAGTATATTCTTCGCTTGTTTTTTTTTCAGAAAGGCACGTAACTTTAAAAATTTGCTTATATCCACATTTTTTCTAATAACTAACTCGGATTTTATCATAGAGTATCGTGACCTTATTGTAGAAATTTCCATCTATTTTCATTTTCCATTATATTAAAATATGCCAGTAAAACGTCTTCGGTAACTTGCCGTACTCCTCTTGTATCGCACCACTCTTGGAAGTGCTTGTACGCTAACCGATACTTTATTTCGGACTTGGAGGGCCCCAAACGTGCTACTCCATCATTAGCTGCGGACTCAATTTCGTTTAGGTTTTCCCTTTTCGCACTAAATTTGCGCTTGCGGTTGCAACAACAATAAGCTGTCTTTAATAATTGCAAACAACTGTCAAACAATTGTAACCAGGGAGACGCAAATCCCACCGACGCGACGACTTAATTATTTTAATTTCTAACATCTAGATGACTTTGATAGTTGTCACAGTTAATTTCTAGTAAAAATAGCATATGAATTGTACTATTTATGGTTGAAAATTGCTACGTTTGAAGAAAAAATAGTTTACTTTATTCGGCAAAGAAGCAACTTTTCTTGACTTGCCCTCTATTACGCGCCTCACTTCGTTCGGAGCGTAATATCGGGCGCGTCAAGAAAAGTCATGCTTCTCCGCCTCATAAAGTAATATACTATTATATAGGAGATACTTCGGGAAACAAGTTTTATAAAATTGTAACATGTAGTGTGCTTGATTAATGTTTTTTTGTTCGTTTAAAATTGACTAAGGAAATCGTCCTTTATCTTAATATCTTGTATATAAAATTTTAATAGAGGTGAAAACCAATTAAATTAGGATATTTTATTATGCACTGATCGACAAAAAAAGTGGCGACCCTATAAATTTCCGAAAATAAAAATTCATTGGAAGTTTTATGCACTGTTTTATATTGTATACTTAACATCTTTCATTTTTCAAACAAAAAATGGTCATTACTGCTTGATTTCTTAGCATAATTTATTTAATTAGAAGGTTACAAAAGAAAATAGTGTAATGTCGAAACGAATTACAAACAATAAAAATTACGAGTGAACTTGAACAAATTTGTCTAATATCGGGTATTATGCCCTAAAATATAAATAACCGTTTGCATGCAATTTGGAAGGGAAAGGAACAAATTTTAAATAAAAAATTGAGGAACACGTTTATATTCTTCACAAAGCATATTTTGAAGTTCTGCAATACTTGCTGACTGGCCTGATTAACTTCTAACCCACGATAAAGTTCACCTCAAAGATGTTCGATGATATTAAAATGAGACAGGCCATTCTCGAGTAATAAATCCTATTTCCCCCAAAAAATTTGTCACGTTTCTTGCATGATGCGGCCGTGCATTATTATGCATAAAGACGAAATTGTCCCCAATAAATGAACCAAATGGAACTACTGCTTCTGCCAAAACATCCTCTATATACTGGTGAGCACTCAAAGAGCCATTGATGAAAATAACTTTAGTTTAAACTTCAAATGAGATTCCAGCCCAAACCATAATATCACTACACGAAACTTTCTTCTCTGCGACATAAAAGCTTGGGCATATATTCCATTTATCCATCTCCAAACCCTCTCTCGACCATCGCCAGACTTCAAACAGAATCGCGATTCGTCAGTAAAGAGAATTCGGTTCCAATCCTATATATTCCAGTGTTGATGTTGTCGAGCAATAACTAATCGATTCCTACAGTGTGTGTGTTGTAATTCAGGAAAAACAGTCGGCCTTCTTGCCATTAGTCCTCTTTCATTAGAAGGTGTGTTCTAACCGATTTGAACTCCTCCTGCAACGGTTTCTGGCAACAATTGCAGTGGAATTGCGATTTGTTAAAAGTTCCATCAATATAAAACGATCATCTCTTTGCAACGTAACTCTTCTACGACCGGCACCAGGCCGACCAGTCTCTATAAAGCGATGGAAAGCTCTCCGAAATGTAGTTTTCGGAATACCTAAAGTTCCAGATACATAAACTTAACTTATTCTGTCTTGTAGCAATGCAATAATTCGAGCAACATCTACTGTAGATTACACCATATGTTTATTCTATTTACCATATTCTATTATTCACTTAGTCGAAATCCACGTTTGAAAAGCTAAATTACTATTTAATTAAATGTTTTTAACTTGAGAATATAAACAGCCACATGATCGCAATAAATATTTAAATTGACACGCAATATGAGGCAGTGCATAACACTTCCAATGAAATTTTATTTTCATAAATTTATAGGATGGCCATTTTTTTGCCGGTCAGTGTATTAATTCTAAAATATTGAAGTACTACAAGTTTATTGGTTAACTTTTTTATTTCCAATTTTCATTGATCAACACTTGGGCACTGCAACGCATAAATCTCGTGTACAAAAGTCTTAAGATTTGGTTCAGCAGCTCATAACTACAAAGAAAAGTTTCTTACGAACAAAATCTACGAATTAAGGATCTCTGCAATTTGCTGATTGGTTGCAATATTTCAATTGCAAAATTGGTTAATCCATTATTCTAACAATTTTTAAAAAAGTACTGCAAAAGTCCTTCTGCTACGACTCTACTGGAGAATAATCCAATATATATATATATATATATATATATATATATATATATATATATATATTGGTATAGACAGAATATATATCTGTTTCCTGATGTTGAAGGACGGTATATCGCAAATTTAATTATAAGAAGTTTAAACGGAGGTAAGTGTAGCACCGAATATTTAGTTTCTGTTAAGGATGTGCCAAAAACGAAGAATGTAACATTTTTTGCCTCAACCGATACCAACTAAAAAAAATTGGTATTGTTAAGTGATGCTGCACCATATCAAGCGGACCAAAATTAAGAAACATTTTTTCCAAAAATACACGTTACCTGTTTACCACATGCTTTAAATAGAATAGCAGAATCTGTAAGGACAGAGTTTCCAATGGTCAGTACTCTTGTATCAAATATATAAAAAAATATTTTTAAAAGCTCCTCTGCGAGTACTGGCGTATAAAGATCGTTTTTACCTATTGTACCTTTACCACCTGAACCAGTGATAACTAGATGGAGAACATGATTAGATTCAGTAAATTTCATAACCGATAATTTTGAGGGTATTAGAGACGTCATTTGTAGGTTCGATATAGATAGCTCAGGTGCTATAAAAAATGTGTAAACTTTTTGAAAAAACCTTTATTAAAAAGTAATTTGGCACATATCCAAACCAATTTTGTAAATATTGCTGAATAAATGACTAGATTAGAAAAGCAAAACATTTCATTAGACCACAGTATTAAAATTATCAATTCATTAAATGAAAAAATTAAACACCTTGGGGAAACCAACAAAGTTTATCAAAAATTCTACACAGTGATAAAAAAATTAGGGATATCAAAAAATAATTCAAATAAATAATATTATTAAGATGGGGAATTGTGAAGACAATTTAATTTTACAGCTTGCTCCTTTAACTTCATGTGAAATAGAAAGAAGTTTTTCAGCATATAAGCAATTATTATCAGATAGACAAATCAGTTTTTCTTTAGAAAATTTAGAAAAACATGTAATGATGATGAGGATGAATGATGGTGAATCAAAGAATAAATGAATATAATGATGTAGATAATAAAAATTTCAATAAATATTTTTTGACTAGCATAAAATAAATTTAATATCTTTAATACAAGTATTTCTGCGTTTTTTATTTATATGCAATAAATGCATATTTTAGTGCATATTTCAACTGTTTTTTGTGCATGCATATTTTAGGGTTCTTTAAGTGCATGTTTGCCGAGCTCTACTAATAATAATTAGGTGGATGCGATTTTGTCTAAAAAAAAATAAACTGTTTAGCCTAAACTGTTGTATATAAATTTTAATTGGATCTACAGTGAATAATGTAAATTACGAATTTTTAAATTTGATTTTTTCTTAAATGTCCGATAAATGTGTGGTGTATCCTAAACTTGTATTAAAATATATAAGAAGATAATGGTACTTACCGACGTTTATTTTGACTGTAAGGTAGACACAATCGATAGCTATTTACTAAAACTTAAACGACAATATTTCGCGCAAAATCAAGTTATGTAAATGTATATAATAAGGAAGTTTCCACTAATATAAAATCAAACAAGTTACTCTTAAATATCAATTAGCTCTTGTAACTTTTTTTTGTCGCTCGTTATTTATTGTTGTTTATCAATGGGAGTCCTCTAAAATTAAAGATATATATGATTGATATTTAATTTATTTTCCATCCAACAAATGCTGAGTAGTGGTAATTATGTAAAGAAGTGGTACTTTTAAATAAAAGGAAGTCAATAATTTTTTTAACATAATTTAGTAGCAATTAGAGAATTAGAGTTTTAAAAGGGTGGTTCAAGGTTGTGGTGTCTGAGGACTATGGATTATGGCTAGCGCTTTTTTAAATCAACACAATTTCGGAGCACGTCATTTTATATACAAACTATTTTTCATTCAGGAATTTTATTCCAAAACGATCAGAAGGGGTCACAGAATTAATTTAAATTAGATTTATATATTTATTTTACTGAATTAATAAACTAAAAGTACTGTAATGTGCAGGATTATTTCAACTATATTTCTTAATAGTCCAGGCGAGACTTGTTTTAAATTGGTCTTTTTTTCATAGGACTCTATTTTCTGCAGAGATCACTTCAAGATGTACCTTGTATCAATAAATACGATATGTGCCAGTCGCAAATCCTGGGATCTAACCAGCTAATTAATAATTTAACCCTCGGTTAGTATATACCATATCCCAGGTATATATATATATATATATATATATATATATATATATATATATATATATATATATATATATATATATATATATATATATATATAAGCGAGGTTCCTACAGCCTCTGCCGCCTCTCGCATTTCGACCGCCATCGTTTTCTGTCCATCCATTCGTCTTATTTGATGACTCTATCTCTCATTATGTGTCGTACATTCCCAGGCAACCGAAAGCCTTCCCCTTCTTCGTTTTTGTTGTGTTATGTAATTTAAAGCTTTCTTTGGCCATCTATCTTCATTCATTCGCTTCACGTGACCATACCACACTAGTTGTCTCGTTTCAATTCTGTCTACACTGGAATATACAGTATTTCTCCTCCTTTCACCTCCTCCTTCTACCACCATACCCCAGGTACTCTTTTTATTTCTATAAAATCGAAAGTAGATGAAATAGCGCCTCTGTGATACCCCGGTACACTACTGTTGTAACTTTTAGTTTTTTTGTGCTTTAGAGGTAAATTCACATGATATTTTTGATATTTTTTCGAGATGTAGTATGATTTTTATTTTTCCTTCAGCGGTACTGAATTATAGAATAATTATGTCTTATGAACAAGAGCAGGAAAGGTTAAAGCGTTTAAATAGGCGGAGTTTGGCTGTATTTCTGTCAATGATAAGTCGTTCAATGATAGTCAATCTGAGGAAAAACAAACTGCATTAGAAAGTCAAGAGGCAATCATATTGGAAGAAGGAGAGACAGCACAAAAAAGGGAGGATTCTGAAAAAGTGGAGGCTGAAGAAGAAAGTGATTTTTCAATTGTCTAAGAAAGCGGTAGTGAGAATAATAGTAAGAGATACTTTTTAGATAAAGACAAATCAAAGTGGTTCAAGCTTTCAAAAAACAAACAAGTAAAATCAATTTCGGACAATCTAATTATATATTTACCTAGGAATAGCACGAGAAAAGCAGAGCGTTATTGATTGTTGGTTGTTATTCCTTACAGAAGAAATGTTAGATGCCATTGTTGACTATACAAATGTAAAATTAGCGACGAAAGCCGCACGGTACGATGCACGACATCAGTACTTAGTCAAAAGGACTGACAAAATAGAAATCAAAGTTGTTATAGGCGTGCTTTATGTGACGGGAGTTTACCCGTCAAACCGACAAAATATTTCAGATCTTTGGAATACTGATGGCAGCGGAATTGATCTCATTTGAAAATATGGCTTAAAAGTATTTGCGCTAGTGAATACCAAAACTTACTACTGTCTAAACATGGAAGTTTACGTCGGCACACAGCCACAAGGACCTTTCCGATAAAGTAACAATCCGCAAAACATAGTTGAACGTGTGATTGGGCCAGTTTCTGGTACTAAACGTAATATTACTTTTGATTACTGGTTTACCAGTTATCTGCTCATGATCAATCTACTTTAGACTCGTCATCTGAGATCGGTTGGGACAGTTAGAAAGAACAAGAGACAAATTCCAACAGCACTTCTGAATACACGAGGAAGAGAAATTCGTAGTTCAAAATTTGCATTCAAAGAAAATATAACGGTTGTCTCATATGTGCCAAAAAAGTCCAATCATGATGATGCTATAATTGAAGAAACTAGTGAAAAGAAATTACATGAAATTATCGACTTTAACAATTCTACCAAAGGCGGTTTAGACACATTGGGTGAGCTATCTGCTAATTACAGCGTATCAAGAAAAGTCGTCGTTGCACTTGGACACTATTTTTTTTTTTTCGTTTTTGAATACAGCTGGAGTGAATACTTAAGTTATATATAAAATAAATACAAACAAACGACAAATTAAAAAGACGAATTTTTTTAAAGAACTGGGTGTGCAGCTAACTCCTGAGTTTTGAAACCAAAGAAGGCAAAAGCCTTCCTTGCGTCGACCACTACATGATAATCAGCAATCAGAGGTACATCAGTTGGGAGCTAAGCGACGCGACGTAGGACAAGCAGTAGATGTTCTGTTTGTCCAAGAAATAGGGATAGGAATACTTTTGACATATGCATGCGATGTGATACTCCAATTTGTTTGTAAACACGCAATAATGACGTGTTTAAATTGAGACAATTTTGAGGATTCGTAACTTTTTTATTTTTTAATGTATTTTAGCGAACATTTTTCCCTTTAATTTCCAGAATCTTAGGCTATAAGTTTATTTAGAGTTGTGTGACCAATAAAATTTCACTCGTGTTTTTTGACCAGTATAATTGCAATATGTTGGATAAATGATATTTATCATTTAAATATAAGATTTTTACAGTACCATATTTAATTTATTTGAATAAAAAATAAGTAAAAAACTAAATTTAATCATTTTAAACGATTAAATTTAAAAATGTTAACTTCCTGCGTTAGTTTAGTTCAGCATGTGACATACCCCAGAACACCTCTCGTAATAAGTTACCAAGGCACACTTACGCAAGGTTAATGCTTATTGTTTAAAAAAACAAAAAGTGCAAAATAGAATTTTTTCGTTGATTTTTTTCGACCACTTAACACAACTTGTTGTTCGCTGGGCTCTAAATAAACATTCTAGATAATCGATTTTTTTTTTAATACAAAGAAAGACTAAGAATTTCAAACGCCTTTTGACAAATTGAAGGCCTAGGGAATTTTTAAAAATATAAACAATTTTTTGACTTTTAAATAAATAAAATATCTTCGAAAATTTTACACACATCAATTTCAAAAGATGCTTCTTTAAATAAAAAAAGTGTTGTCAAGTACTTTGATATGAACATTTTTGGATGATGCTTCTCGTAGGCATAAAATGACAAAAAAATTGTTTTCGCGTGAAAAGTTGCTCGAAGTGTATAAGAGATGCTACCTCTCGAGGGGTAAACTCGAGGGGTAAAAAATCGAGTTACCAAGAACCTGTACGCCGTAGATAAAAATATTTTAAATAACAAATGTAGCTGAGATGATTTTGAATAAAAATGTTAATTAACACTTTTTCTGTAAAGTAAACCGTTCTTTTATATACAACGCCAACAGCGACCGGCAATTTTGAATCGCCAAACGATCGCATGTCACGAGAAATTCCTTCAAGAAAATGGTTTTGAGTGTAATTTGTAGCAGAAGATGGGTAGTTTTTAACAACGTACTAGTGTAAATAAAAAAGACCAGTTTTAAATGATTTAGTTAGTTTATTTGCAGCAAAACTTAGTTTATTTGCGGCAAAATACAAAAATTACGTACAAAAGCTACACTTTTACCTTTAAGATGCATCTTGATTATTGTCGATATTACACTCGGGTCAAACGATATCGAATTTTTACCGTCGAGCTAATACAAATTTTATTGAACATTTTCGATCACTTCAAGCGTCGTTTCTTTGATATTATTTGATTGTATATTTCGTCTATTTAAAGTTGTAGCTTCTTCTTTAAAGACGGCTAATACCCTTTTCTTACTTTTAGAGAATGTTCAGGTTTCTGAATCGTACGTAAGTACCGGTCTTACTAAGGTTTGGTATATTTGGCAGTTTGTTTTTTTGCGGCAGTATCTGATATCGGTTGCCTAAATAAGCCATGGTAATATGCCTTGACAATGAATATACGCATCTTAACTTCCTCTCAACTTTGTCATCCTGCTTCTGACCACGTAGTAAGCAGAATCAGCATTTGATTTTCTTCTTGTGCAGACGTTTATTATATTCGATTGGTGTTTTGAGTCTACAATATCATGATCTATCATATTTTCTGTAAGGTCGTCTGGTGATTTCCAAGTGCCTTTATGTATATTTTTACTAGCAAAGTATGTGCCGGCAATTACCATGTTAAGTGATCTCGCAAGGTGTATTAACCCATTGCCATTCTCATTTTATGACTTATGGAGACTGCGCTTTCCTATTGTGGGTTAGAACTGTTATATTTTTCTTCTGTCGGGACATGTGCATGAATTAGACTATAGATAAAAAAAACGTCCTTTAAGCCTTAAAATACTTTTTCTGGGACTAATGGCTCGGAAATCTCGTATTATATGTTTTGCTATTGTCTGATTTGAATCAGTTATGACAGTTATGTCTATTTTATATCTATTACTTCTTTTGGGAGATTTTAGACAGCTTCTAATATATACAAGGTTCAAATATTCTATGTCGCAACCCTTAAATAGTTTTGAACATTCACAATTCATCCTTTTTTTGGGAAGAGATATTTAACTATTCTTCGCAGGGTAATTTCTCCCGCCCTCTTCAGCCCTGACCATATTTCCCACTGGGGTTAGCTACCACAATCTTCCACAGAATTGTTCAGCTTTTGTAAATTTCGTCAAGTGAAGTCACAAAAGCTGTTAGCCGTTAGCCCAAAATTTTCTTTTAAATAAATTTAAAAATATAAAAACAGCGGACTAAGAACTATGTGGTATATTAATTTTTTTTAACATAAAAATAAATGTATGGCCTTAAATTAATAACGATTAATGCTTTCTCATTGTTCTTCGATCGGGAACTTCAAGTTCGTAGGCCGGTTCCTTTCCTTCTGAGACCCAAATACTACCATGATCTCCTTTAGTAATGGCAGTCACTATCCCCTGTCCAACACATTCTGGCCTAAAAAGTGATTATACAATGTTAATATTTATAGTATACATATAAACAAAAATTTATAAGAAATTAAAAATAAATGATTGGAAACTTGTTGTTTTTTTAATTTTTTCAACCGTATTTAATATTATACATTATTCTACCTCTTTTAATCAAAAGATATTGTTTTCTATCAAAAGATTAGATTAAAGAAAACAAGATACAGAGCACCTCAAAAAATAAAGTAAGGGAACCTGTAATTGGAAGTAATCTTGATGAAACTTGGGACCACTCACTAGAGATAAGAATACGCCTGGAAAAGGCACGTACAATGTTCTACAAAATGCAAAAAGTTCTATGCAACCACCAGCTGGGCATCTCATTGAGAACTAGAATACTTAAGTGCTATGTTTTCTCCACCTTGTTCTATGGTGTTGAAGCCTGGACAATTACAGAAGCAACACAAAAAGAATCCAAGCATTCGAATTCTGGTGTTACCGTAAAATGCTCAGAATATCCTACATGAGCCATACGACAAATGCGGAAGTCTTGCGGAGAATGAATAAGAAAAGAAAGCTTATGCTTATAATAAAAGAACGGAAAACACAATATTTTGGTCACATCATAAGAAATCAAAAGTATGACCTGCTCCAACTTATAATCGAAGGCAAAGTCAATAGCAAAAGAGGACCAGGAAGAAGACGCAACTCTTGGCTTAAAAATCTACGGCAATGGACGAACATGACCTCCATAGAACTATTCAGGGCTGCTACGAATAAGATTAAATGGGCAAATGTAATGGCCAACGTCCTTAAGGATAAGGCACCGTAGGAAGAACCTGTAATTGGACCAAATGATATTCCTGAGGAAGTCTTGACATATTTTTTAGAGACAGGTTGGCTAACTGAATAAAAGGGAAAAAAAGCAAAAACTAATTTTAAATTGACTAACCCACATATTGGCCAGGTGAGCTGATGACATGCAATACATATTAAGAAAATTAAAAGAGAGTAAGGAATAATGTCCTGCAAAGGTTGTTTCTGGTTAAGCTATAATGAAACCATGATTTATTATCATTATAGGTAGATGGAGTTTAAATATCTAGATATCACATAATTTAGCTACGCAAAGCTCGAAACAGGAGTAGAAGATCAACTGAATAGAGCAAACAGAGCCACAAGTTGCCTGAATGAAACAATATGGAGAAATAAAAATGTCGGGAAATAAATGAAAGGCAAAATTTACATAAGAGGCATCAGACCAATAATGACACAAGCGGCAGAAACACGACCTGACACAGAGAGGACAAAAAAGATGTTAGAAACAGCAGAGATGAAAATACTTGATAATATGATTGATACTATGGGACAGAACTAGAAGTACAGATATACGATGTACATGCAAGGTGGAATGACATGAAATAAAGTAGTAAAGATGGCAGGAGACGGTTCCCCAATAGGAAGAAGATCAGTAGGACGACCGCGTAAACGATAGAACCACAAGTTACTGGAGACACGTTGAAAAACAGACAGAGTTGTGTCAACATAAAAAGAAGAGGAAGAGGAAGGAAGAAGATAGGTAGATGAACTACAGAAGTATACGGCTGAAGTAGTTTATTAAAATTTTTTGTTTTCATTTATTGATTACTATTTGAAATGCAACCACAACCACAACAATTTATTATTATATAATAATAATAAATTATGTATAAGAGAAGGGTCAAAAAATGAAACTAAATCACTAAAACACCATTAGTATTTTGAAATTTATCTATATCTGATTTACCCTTGCTGTGGATGTTGTTCTATTCTCCGATAGTTTGGTAAAAGAGTTTTAGAAACAAACTTCAATAAAATCAAGCGAATAGAGAAGAGTGGTTTAATTGGAAACAGAAGTAGTTGATAAATATACTTGGAACAAGAGATAATTATTGATAGAGACAATCATCATAGTCCTTAAAAAGTGAAACAAATTAAGAAAAAACTAAACTAAAAGACTTAGTTATTTGAGATTTGCAGATAACATCGTCCTTATTGGCGACGTGCAAGTACTTGGAGGGGATACGAGAAACGATCGTGCGCGAGTAGTGGAGAAATCTTGCATTTTTTACTGTACATTTCATAGATTATAGATTTCATCAATTCGTATTGTCAATTGTCATAGTTCATATTCGTTTTGTTTATTTACACCTTCTGTCACTGAAGAAAATGAGATTTAGGAAATGCTGTGTTATAAATTGTAAAAATACAACAAAAAATTGTCAATTTAAGTCTTATTCGTTTCCAACTTCGAAGCACAAAGCTAGTACAAAGAGAAAAGTGGATTTATATCATAAAAAAGCATAAGTAACATAACCTAAATTATACATTATTCTTGCGCCCGATTTTAAAGTCAGTTTGAATTAAATAATAAATAAAAGTTCTCTTTTAAGTGTAAATTTTAGTTTCATAACACTCACTTAGAGTTCTTTTTAACCCAAAAATCAAGTTTAATGTTTGAATTTTATATTTTTGAAGTTTACAAAAATGCATCAAGTTCAAGTTTTTCTGAAGATGCATTAAGATATATTCGCTGTCCAAAAGTTTACAGGGAAAGAATTAATTGTTCAAACCAATATGATGATATCATGGGCTTAACTTGCTAATTTATGCATTAGAATTATTTATGGTAATTTATTTTTCTTAATTTTTCCACTCCACATAATTCTTCCATTCTTTTTTGACATTTGCCACTACTAAAGCTTTTCCCTTTGACTCGTGCTTGGTTGAAAAGTTATTTGGTGATTTACTTTCTCAAATCCAGTTTTTATTATTGCATCCATATTAACAGTAATGCTGTAATTCAATAATATATTTATTTGTATTTACGCTACATCAACGTTTACCTTTTAATAACATACCGACATAACCTCAATCTTACTTTTTCTTCTTATTCTTTTTTGGGACCACGTCCTTGACAGTTATCCGGTAACCTCGATATAACATGAAAGCGCAGTAAATTTGGCTGATTTACGACACCAGGTGTCGCTGTTCCGAACTTGCACGGTCCCAATAGCCGATCGTATGGATGATGAAATAATAATGTTTGAAAAATTATATTATCACGCTTCCTTGGAGATTATATTTATCACTCTTCCATTGATTATAAACCACCCATGGGTGGTTAATGATCAATGCTTAAAGGTCGGACTAAAGATTAATATAAACAAGACACAAATATTGACGTATCTGGTGTTAAATCAAAATATTGCTGTTAATGGTAGGTATATTGTGCTGACTACGAATTGCAATATCTGGGACACGTTATGAGAAATCAGCACCGTTACTCCCTGCTACAGTCTATATTGCAAGGTAAAGTCAAAGGTAAGGGAGGACTCGGTAGAAGAAGAATATCATGGCTGCGGAATTTAAGAACATGGTTTAAGAAAACCTCAACGGAGCTGTTTCGAGCCGCAGCGAGCAAGGTTATGATTACCAATATGATTTCCAACATCCGAAGCGGATAGGAACCAGAAGAAGAAGAACATCCTATAAGTATCTAGGACATGAAACTTGGTTGGGCAGAGATAACCAGACATGTGAGCTCCCACCTCGCATAGGATTAGTCTGGGCAGCGTTTGGTAAATTAAACTATGTATTTAAATCGGATTTACCCATATACCTCAAAAGTAAAATCTTTGACCAATGTGTGTTACGTATACTCACTTATAGAGCGGAAACATTACCACTAACAAAATTCGCGTGACTCAGATGGCTATGGAGCGCCAAATGATGGGTGTCTCTCTGAGAGACCGAATCGCTATTGAAAAAATCGCGTCTTTAAAATGGAATTGGGCAGGAAACGTCGCCTGATTATCAGACAACCAATGGACAAAACGTATTTTAGAGTGGAGACCAAGGCAAGAAGCAATACGAAGCAGAGGACGTCCACCAAATAGATGAACTGACGACCTAAAGCGTGTTAGCAATAGCTGCATGCAAGCCACACAAGACAGAGACAGATGGAAAGAGCTGAGGGAGACCTATGTTTAGCAGTGAACGCATACAGGGTGATGATGATGATGATTATGGGGTAACATATTATGGGCACGTTGTTTCAAGAATTAAATTAAAAAAAGTTACCGGTGTATTATCGTCAAAGGCTCACAAAGCAAGAGAACCAAAGTTGTTAAACAAACTTGCCCGCTTCAAAGTAATAAAAAATTCACATGACATTGACTTACTTTAACATGGTTGTATAACCCATATATTATTGTAATTAAATATCAACATGTCAATACCAGATGAGAACACAATTTTTCGTTACAAAGGATTCATGAAAATAATTCTAAAAGTTTTTTAAATCTCTACATTAAGATAATGTTAATAGCTTATGCAGGAGGAGGCACTAGCGACATTTTGTAAACTACATTTTGACTTACGTTTGTTGGGGCAATGATGCTAATCCTTCAGTTAACATTTTTCCCAAATTTGGAAAACCTGGTAAACAAAACCCTGAAGATTCGGCCACTAGTGTTGTATCAGTTATTCCGGGGCACATAGTTACAAATTTGATACCTACAAATAAAAAAATATTTTAAATACTTTACATCTTCTTTTTAAATTTCTGTTGATTTATTTTCTCACTTAAAAACTTTATAAAAGACTACGTATTCAATACAAAACTGTGGTACAGATATTAATCAGCGAGAAAACTAGAATATTCTGTAAAAAGAGATGCAGCAAAACCAAAACTTCTATAAAAAAAAAGTAGAAAGAACTTCTATCAAATAAAAAAATTCTGATAGAATATTTCATTTTGAGAGCCATAAGATAACAGAGAGAAGAGAAAAAACAAAAGACTGCTTTTGAATTTTGGGGGTCAAGATAAGCCTAAGTAAATCTTACGCTGTGAGTCCAGCAGCACGTTTTATTTATAGTGGGGCATAGGGAGAGAAAAAACGAAGATTCTGTCATCTTTCGCTAGATAAACCAGGTAAACCTCCTAATGAAGTGACATCCTATTGACTAATATCACTCCTTTCGGTGATGTCAGAACTATTTGAAAAACTGTTAAAAAGATTAAAACCAACAAAAGAAAGAAAAACTTGTATACCGAATCATCAATTTGGTTTCAGAAATAAACATTTCATTATAAATCAAGTTCATTCTTCTTCTTCTTCAGCCTTCAGCCGTAAGTTATCCAACTTTGGACATAGGTCTCCCCTAATTAATCCAGTGTTTTCTATTTTGCGCCATTTGCTTCCAGTTGTTTACAGTTGAGTTTTCCAGTTGTCCATAGTTCAGTTAATAGAATAACGAATATAATAGAAAAAACATTAGAAAAAAAGAAAGTCTGCCCTACAATCTTCTTGGACGTAGCTCAGGCGTTTGATAAAGTCTGGCATGAGGGTTTAAACTATAAACTAAGAACGTTTATGCTTTAACAGTATTTCTAAGAAGCATACATTGCTAATAGATATTTCAGAATAAAAGAAGTGTACACCGATATCAGGGAAATTAAAGCTGACGTGTCACAAGAGAGTGTATTAGGCCCGGTCCTGTACCTATATACGAGTGACGTTTCAGAGCTACAACAAAACACTGTTGCCACCTTCGCCGAATAACAGCCATACTAGCGATGGGAGACACTAGTGAAGAAGCGACTAAGTTGCAACTATCAGTAAATACAATACATAGCTGGACCAGAAAATGGCAAATAAAATTAAATGAGACTAAATCTGCACACATTAACTTTACAAATAAAAAAAAAATAAAAAATTGCCTTATGCAACATCAGCAAAGTACTTGGGCATCACTATAAAAGCAAGTCTGCGCTGTAAAGTCCATGAAAAAAGAAAAGAGGAAAGCAAATTGTATTGGCTGATTGGAAAAAATTTAATATTATCTATTCATCATAAATTATCCATTTACAGGCAAGTACTGAGACCAGCATGGGTATATGGGTACCAAAATTAGTAATCTACATATTATCCAAAGATTTCAAAACAAAGTACTGTGGAACATTGTTGATGCTTCTTAGTATATCTGTAATAGCAACCATGGCAATCTGGCCTCTTGACAACGCTGTACTAAAGGGAAGACTAATAAGGACAAAACCATTGGAGAGTGTAAATGTACATGTACAGTACATGAACAGTTTAGTATAAAAAGCAGAGTATAGTGTTGTGATGTTATTGCATATTAGTTGTAGTGCATTAGTTGATAGATAAAATACGAGTAAGCCATAGAGTAAACCCTTAGATTTAAGTGTTTGCTGTTTATTAAGTTAGGTCAAGAAATAGCTGATAATTGGTCATTTGTGACCAGATAGCCAGATAGCAGTATGCAAACACAGTACAGGTGTTATACAAAACAAATATGTGTACAAATTTTTTCAGTTGTACATAATGTTTGGCAATAAAAAAGAAATGTTTTTTTATGTAATAAAGTGAACAAATGGGTGGGGTACTATACAGAGTGGCCCAAAAGTCTGGAAACGGCTAACTATCTCGTAAATTACTAGACATAATTATACAAAATTTGAGATACGCCTATTTTGGGATACAAAGATTCCATATTTGGTATTTGCAATGTTGCCAGATTTTCAGTTTCTCTTATATTACTAGTAACTTTGGTTTTTCAAATGCATCACCCTGTATATTCAGTCATTACTGGAATCTCCTATTAAATACGAGTTCAACCATATGTAACACTTATGATTTTATGTAGTCTGGAAGATCTTAAATACATAAAACACAAGTCTGGCAACGCCTAAATTGTTTCAATACATTTTTTAATACTAAATATTTTCAAATATATTAAAACGTAACAATTGATAGTTTAGAATATTTTTGAACATAATGGTTACGTTATTAAGTGTTCAAAATGGGCTCCATTTATGAGTTGACAGCAATCTAATCGATGGTAGAATGCGTCTACCACATTTCTCCATGATTGTCTAGAAATTATTTGAGATTCATCGATAATTAATTGCCTTAGCTATGCAAGACTTGTTGGTTAAGTTTTGTAAACTGAATTTTTCAAGTATCTCTAATAAAAGTAATCTTTAGGATTGAGATCGGGTGAACGTGGAGGCTATTCAATTCTACCTTGTCTACCAATTTATCGTCCGAGGAATATCTCATCTAAATAACGCCGAACATTTACACCAACTATCTGACGTTAAATTTCTTTCGATAAAAATGGCCCAATTAAATAAGTACCTACTATAACTGACCATATATTTAATTTTTGTGATCTTTGAGTATGGTTTTCATGCATTCAGTGTGAATTTCACACGAGTTCAGCTATTCAATACGAGTTCAACCATATGTTCACTTGATTTTATGTAGCCTGAAAGATCTTAAATACATAAAACAGTGCAAAATATGTAGATTTTAATAAATTTAAATATTTATATGGAGAATGCTGGGATTTTGACATTTGTTCACCATTTAAATTATGAACTAAAATTGACAGTAGTTGTGGTTCAAAAAGTTCTGCAATTTAAATTGCTTCTCTAAAATGCCGTTCTCTAAACCGTTCTCCTTTTCATAAGACGACGGTACAAAAAACTGTAAGATAGATGTAAGAATCATACAAAATTAGCTAATTGCAAGAATTAAGTGAAGATGACTTTGGTCGTAGATTAGAGTTTACTGAAGTAATGATGGATAAAATTGAAAATGATAAAAATTTCGTTAACAGAATATGTTTTTCCGATGAAGCAACTTTTACACTTGTGGAAGTGTAAATCGACACAATTTAAGGTACTGGTGTGACGTAAATTCACACTGAAGACTGAATGCGTGAAAACCATACTCCACGACCACAAAAATTAAATGTATGGTCAGATATAGTAGTTACTTATTCAATTGGGTCATTTTTTGTCGAAAGAAATTTAACGTCAAATAGTTGGTGTAAATGTTCGGCGATATTTAGATGAGATATTTCCTGGACGATAATATGGTAGACAAGATAGAATTGAATGGCCTCCACGTTCACCTGATTTCAATCCTAAAGATTATTTTATAAGGGATATTTGAGAAATTCAGTTTACAAAACTTAACCAGCAAGTCTGGCAGAGCTAAGGCAACGAATTATCAATGAATCTCGAATAATTTCTAGATAATCATGAAGAAATGTGGTAGACGCCTTCTACCATCAATTAGGGTGCTGTCAACTCACAAATTGAGCACATTTTGAACACTTAATAACGTAACTACTATGTTAAAAAAATGTTCAATCAATTGTTACGTTTTAATGTATTTAAAAATAGTTAGTATTAAAAAATTTATTGAAACAATTTAGGCGTTGCCAGACCTCGGTTTTATGTATTTATGACCTTCCAAATTACATAAAATCGTAAGTGTTACATATGGTTGAACTCGTATTGAATAGGAGATTCCAATAATGACTGAATATACAGGGTGATGTATTTGAAAAAGCAAAGTTACTAATAATATAAGAAAAAAGGCAAATCTGGCAACATTGCAAATATCAAATATGGAATCTCCGTATCCCAAAATAGGTCTACCTCAAATTTTGTACAATTATGATTAGCATTTTACGAGATAATTAGCCGTTTCCAGACTTTTGGGCCACTCTATATATATATATATATATAATATATATATATATATATATATATATATATATATATATATATATATATATATATATAAGAAATACTGGATATTATTGACTGTTGATATAAACAAACAAAACAGTTTATTAGGGTTGCAGTCAGAATATTGGCCGGGATGTTAAATAAAAAACACTCTTTTGACTTTTTGTCGAGCTTTCGGAATGATTTTATTCCTTTTTCAAGACACTGTAAATATTTACATAATTGTCTTTTACAGTGTCTTGAAAAAGGAATAAAGTCATTCCGAAAGCTCGACAAAAAGTCAAAAGAGTGTTTTTTATTTAACATCCCGGCCAATATTCTGACTGCAACCCTAATAAACTGTTTTGTTTGTATATATATATATATATATATATATATATATATATATATATAAATAAAATATATATATATATATATATATAAACAAACAACAAAGTTTATTGGGGCTGCAGTCAGAAGTTTGGCCGGGATGTTACAGAAACACTCTTTTGACTTTTGGTCTAGCTTTCGGAATTGTTTAATTCCTTTATCAAGACATTGTAATTAGAAAAATGTGTAAATATTTACAATATATCACAAAATGTCAGTGTACTTACTTACTTACTTACATTTTGTGATATATTGTAAATATTTACACATTTTTCTAATTACAGTGTCTTGATAAAGGAATAAAACAATTCCGAAAGCTAGACCAAAAGTCAAAAGAGTGTTTCTATAACATCCCGGCCAAACTTCTGACTGCAGCCCCAATAAACTTTGTTGTTTGTTTAAATTGACAGTCACGAATATCCAGTATTCATTATATATATATATATATATATATATATATATATATATATATATATATATATGTGTGTATAATTTAATTTAGAACATATATTATTGTTATTATTGACTGTATGAATAGCCAAATTTGAACATTATTGTATTAGCTTTATTTTGTTGCTGAACAGTTTCTTTACTCTGCATATTTTTATTACCTGTCAAATCGTAATGATATTTTGTTCCAAACGATTTATCCAAGCCAATAACAAAGTGTTTAGTGGCAACGTATACCGGACAAGCTTCCATTTCTTGAAAACCATAAATTGATGCAATATTCACTATGACTCCTCCTTTGTGTCCATTGTTCTTTCCCATATATTTGATTCCCAATAATGTTCCTTGAACAACAGCATTCTGAAAAATAGTTATATTCAGATTATTATATGTATATGTACTTATTTACATTTATTTTGCATATAACTAAATCTACATACACAGTTTGTTTTTGCACAATCACTCAAGTATATGTACACTTAAATATCGGGTACACAATATGTACTTACACAATTAACAGCGATTTCGAGCTCCCATTGAGAATCTTTGAGAACACCAGCATTGTTGATTACTATGTCAACTCCTCCAAATGTCGAAAGTGCTAGTTTAAAGGCAGCTGCAACAAAAAGTAATTAAGTAAAAATGATAAAATACTAGTTCAAAAAAGTTGAAAATAAGAAAGAGGTTCATGCAAAAAAGATGGTACAATAGGCGGTAGACTAGTGAGAAGCTTCATACTATGTTTTCTGTAGATTTCAAATTAAATAAAGTAACTTTATTATTTATTTATTATTCATATTTTAAACAAATTTTATTTTATTAAAGTAATTCAATAAGTTACTGTCCATAGCTATTTAAACTCTTATACTAATCGATAGGTAAATCGCAGATGACAACCACACAGAAAAAGAGGTCTTAGCTAGGGTAGCTCGGGTGATAGAGCAATATACTTCCTATTATCATTATGAAGATCTAGGCTACTAAAAAGAAAATTTGGAGCGTTGTTGGATGCTTTATGACATTTATGGGTCCGGTGAAATACCATAGGATTGGCTTCAATCAACCTTTATGCCAATCCCAAAAAAGAGAAGCGCTAATAATTGCGACCAATTTCGAATGATCGGCTTATTAAGTCAGGCCTTAAACTTATTTTTAAAGATAATTCACACAAGAATATACAACAGATGTGAAATAGACATTAGCCCCACACAGTTCGGTTTCAGCAAAAAGATGTCTTCCTATGCTTTACGGATTACCAGAAAGCATTCGATTGTGTTAATCATTCAGAGTAAGATTGCTCCAGGAACATTCGATAGATGAGAATGACCTTAAAATCTTAAAGAACCTTTTTATGAATCTGAAAGTAGGACTGGAATCTACATCATATTTCTCAATCGAAAAAGGTGTACGACAGGATTGTGTTCTGTCACCCTTCCTTTTTAATCTTTACTCTGAAATGATTTTCGATAGAGCCTTAAGTGGCACTGAAGATGGAATCAAAATCAATGGACAGACTATTAGTAATATTGTAGCATTTTATATTGAGATCCCCTCGTATATGTAAAATATTAAAATCCCCTTATATGTTTGATAAATCTAAGAATATTTCGTACGTATTAAAACCCAAATATCTTTTCAATTTTTTCTTAGATCGGCCAAGTTAAAATACATAAACCATTTTAGAGTTGTTTATTGTTTTAACTTTTTCGGCAATTTCTTTTAATGTTTTAATTCGAAGTAGTCTTATAATTTTTATACGTCGCCAAAGGATATCTACGTCGTTTCGTTGTGTTTTGCTATTTCAGCGTTTTGTTTATTCTCAAGTTATATGAACGAAATTTTAAATTCGTAATTCATACTTGGGTCTTCGTAGTATTAGGTATGGATCCTAATTCGTACTTAAGTCACCGGTAGAGTCAGGTGTGACCTAATAGATTCTTGCTTGGTTCGCTGTGTGGATCGCAAGTATGGATCCGCAAATTTGCCGTCAAATTTGTGTTCTTCTGTTTTGGCCCCTTTAGTGGAAATATGTTTCAGTAAAAAAAGTAATTTGTGTAGTATACCAGAATATGGTATAATTTTGAAGCAATATATAGGATGTCCCACCAGTTTGTTATCGTTTTCCTATTTGATCCAATTCTATCTACGTCAGATCTTCGTTCCAGTGTGGAAATGGTTTTCTTTTGTTCCAGTTGAGATTTTTTTCCTTGCATCTCCAATCCAGAGATAGTAGCAAGTTTTTCAAAGTTAAGTGATTATAATAAAAGATTAAGGTAACTTTTAATATTTTAATTTTTCCAAGTTATATGGACATTATTAATAATTGCTTTCATTAAAATAAAATTTGTAATAATTAAAGTTTTATATTATGTTGTCGTAGATAAAAATGTCATAATTTAATCTGTCTTAAGTTGTTATGTTGACATATGACATTTTACTTTAATCCATTGTTGTTATAAGACAATTTTAATTTGATTATTTTATATAAGAAATATTCCATATACATATGTAAGATTAAATTCAATAATATTTTTCATAAAAAGGATATCCATAAAATTTTGATAATCTAAATTGGCCATATTATAACCTAGAAACCATTTAAAATTTTTGTAGCAATCTCTTATGTAAATAAAGAACATGTAAGTTTTTATTAATTTGGATTATGTTGTATAATATATTATTGTATTTCTCCATGTTGTAACTCTTTGTGGTGACACAAAAATAAATGTTAAATTTTGTTTTCTAACATTTTGTTTATTTTTTTTAATTAACCTTTTTTTAAATTATATTTGAAAAAGATATGTTTTTGATGTTTTATAATTATTTCCCTAGTTACGACTAGTGGTTGTAATAGGTATAATTGGGCACCCCAAGTCGCGACATATATTAAATTCCTTGAGGTATTTCCGGTTTATTTTCATTTTGTTTGTCCCAAGAGATTTGTATAAGTACCCCTCTATTTCTTTTTTTTGTAGTTGCCCCAATCCAACACCCATATCTTCAACTTATCCACGACCAAGCTCTCCAACAACCAACTGAGTGCCGTACGCACTTATTTCGATCTATTTTGTTTGCCCAATCTTCTACCCCATGTTCTTACCCTGAGCTAAGCAAAATGTTCGTTACAATATTCGCTATGCTAATAATACAGTCATAATAGCTGATAGCTAAGAAGCGCTACAAAGTAGATAGAATAAACACTGAAGGAGAACGACTGGGTTGAAGATTATTATAGACCAGACAAAGAGAATGATGGTTCAGATGGAAAGACCCCAAGTTCAGATATCTCGGTAGTTGGATAACCGAGAATGAGAACCTTGCTAAGCAACAGCAGCCTTAACTTAACGCTTCGATATCGCTTTGTAAAATGTTACATTTACTCCATACTGCTATATGGTGTAGAAATCTGGACCATAAAGGCCAATGTGATGAACCTATTGGAGGCCTTTAAAATGTAGGTATTTAGAAGACCACTTAAAATTCTCTGGACCGATCACACAACAAATGTCGAAGTATTTAATCGAATGGACAGAGAACGATAATTGCTGCCAATAATAAAAAGAAGGAAAACTGCTTATGTGGGTCATATATTTCGAAATTCCAAGTACCAGTTCTTAAAGCTTATTATGGAATGGAAGATAGAAGAAAAACGGGGCATTGGAAGAAAGAAATACGCATGACTAAAAACATAAGGGACTGGACAAACCTTGATGAACATGCACTCTTTAGAGCCACACAACATTGAGAGGAGTCTGCCAGAATTGTCGCCAACATCCACTAATTGGATAGGGCACCATAAGAAGAAGTTGGATACTTCTGGTATACTGGAAGATCTGCGTTGATCATAAACTGTCAATTTTTGATGGTCCTGTATGAGGTAAGAATGCAGTTTATGTTTACGAAGGATTTTTGCCGCCAAAGATTGACTAATATCATGTTGACGTGAAATTTCACGAGTGCTGATGTGAGGATCTTTAGTAGTAGCTACCAGTACATCATAATCCTTTTCTTCATTTTTTTCTCATTTTTTTCATATACAACTGACCCAATGCGGAAACGTAAACGAAAACGATCCATTAATTTTTAAAAGCCCTTGCGTTTAAATTCCTTCATTCAGCCAATCGCTCGTGATATATTCTGGATGAAAGTAAGCAATTTTTTAAACTTTTTCCTAATACCCAGATCATTTTGAATGTATTTTCGAAATTTAAAGAAAACTAAAAATATTTGGAAAAGTAATGAGTTTCATAGTTTCTCATTTGGAAAGAGTATCATAAATACAGTGTTTCTAAAAAATAAAATATAGAATGATCCATTTAAAAAATTGAGAAAATCATAATTTTGTTTTGTAGTTCACCCTGTATACAAATTTTTGTTAACGGTTTCAATTAAACTTAATTTAAAAACTGCAATATATTGTTTAATTTATTATATAAACTGAATAATTGTTTATGAATTACTTCTTTATATACATAATATTGATTTCATAGGGATATTAAACCTAAAGCTAATATCTATGTAGTTTTTGTAATAAACTACATGAAACTACATGATACCACCAGAGAAATAAAGCGAGGTGTGAGACAGGGCGACACTCTTTCACCTAAATTATTTATAACTGTCCTCGAATACGCCTTTAAAATGCTAAAGTGGGAAAATAGAGGAATAAAATTACAGTGGGAAATGATCAGTCATCTGCGTTTTTCCAACGATATAGTACTTATTACCAAAGATCTGCGTGAAGCACAACAAATGCTACTATAATTAGAAAACGTATCTTCAACAGTAGGTCTAAAAATGAAGACCAAATTTATGACAAATTTGGTTCTCAGCAAACACCTAACCGTCCAAAAAAAAATTTACATCCTTTATTTATTGTAATTTGTTTCTAGAAATAAAAAAACAATAATCAATAAGTTGATCACGTAATTAACAAAGGGGAAATCCGTCCAGTGACAAAAATTCTGTAAGATAAATTTCTAATATATATATATATATATATATATATATATATATAATATATATATATATATATATATATATATATAAATATTTGAAATATAAATAACGCTTTACAAAATCATTTCCTAATATATTAAAAAATGGCAATAGTTAAAATAAACACACAAATTATAAGTTATAGGCATATATAGTATAAGTTGTAGCTATAAAATGATAGAGTATACGTTTATGTATGTAAAATATAGAAAGATCTAACTAAAGGATCACGGCGTTTTAGTCTTCCTCTCCTCGGTCGCTTAACTAGGTCTTGGGCAAGCGTATTTTGATGGTTCAGTAGTCTATTTTTGTAAGTGCCACTGAGTGAGACAACAGTGTCTTTAATATTTTGAAGAATTGGTAGAAGTGGTAGAATTGACAGAAAAGTACATATATCTAGGTCATGAAATCAGAATAAGCAAGGATAATCAGACCTGTAAATTTAAACGACGAATAACACTTGCTTGGGCGGCGTATTGTTCCCTAACAGACATCCCTGATAGCTATGAAACGGAAGACATTTGGCCAATACGTTTTTCCTATTATTACATACGGAGCGGAAACTGTCACTCGTACAAAAACAACAGCACTAAAAGTGCGAGTGGTGCAAAGGCGCATTGAAAGGTCAATTTTCGGCGTGGCAAAAAAAGACCAAATAAGGAACCAAGACCTAAGGATAAGAACAGGTATCACTGATGTCGAACGTATAGTCAAGCTGGACCAGAAAACTTTAACTGGCGCTCAAAAGAAGACAAACTCAGCAGAGCACGACCCCCTACACGCTGGATGGACGACACTAAACGAATATCCAAGATAGAACAACAAGACACAGAACCTTGAAGAGTGGCGACAAATGGTAGAGACCCATATCCAGCAGTGGACAGAGAAGAGCTTGCATGACCATGATGCAAGCATAATATTAAACTTAATCCGGGCTGAACCGCGTTGATTATCATTGCGCCGAATTTTCGAAATGTTCTCTGATGTCTTCCTTGGGGCTTTCGAGGTCTCACTCTCTTCCAAGCCCCTCAGAAATACTACACTGATTACTAATTAATACACTATTGGAAGTCCCGAACAAGATCCGAAATCAGCAAGGAATGTGTTTATAAAAATAAACACAATTCTCTGCAATAAAGACCTTAGATCAGAACTAAGAGTAAGAGCTCTGAAATATTGCTACCTCTCGATACTGTAATATGAATGGACTTGAAAGCTACACACTGAACAAGAACACATAGATAACATAAATCTACAGAAATGGACAAATAATACGAAATAATAAGCACAATAAAAATAAAAAATCTCGGACACGTAATGAAAGAACAGTCATATAAAATGCTGAGATTGGTAGTACAGGGGAAGATAAGAGAAGAAAGAAGTGTTGAAAGAAGAACACTGTCATAGTTGAGAAATTAAAGGGACTGGTTTAAATTCAACAGAAGTCTTCAAAGCCGCGCTAGATAAAGTAAAAATAGTGATGCTGATATCTAACCCCGATTGGGAGACGTAACATAAAGAAATATATGCACTTACCTTCTAATTGATCGGCTTTGGTTACATCTGTTTTTAAAAATACTGCTTTATTACTTCCGAAATGACTCGTTAGTTTAGTGATTGCCTCATTTCCACTCTTGCTGTCTATATCTGCTATAACGACACCCTAAAATAAATTAAAACAAATCATAGCTTATATGCAGTAAATGTTAAACATGGAAATAATTGTATTTGGCAAACAATAAAAAAATATATTTTGGAGGAAATAGAAACTAGAAAAGAGATTCCTTGAATAAATTTCGGAGACTGGGTCTCATTTCTAAGCAATTTAAAAATGGCAGAGGATAGGATAGTACGAATAGCACGAAATAAGTCACCAAATGATCAAAGAAGTATTGGCAGACCAAGAAAAAGATGGTGCGATAATTTAAACAATTTAGGAAGCTAATATTGAAGAACAAACAGGTTTGAAAGCCTACAAACAAGAAGAAAGAAGAAGAAGAAGACTTTTTGGACATAAATAAACGTTGTGTTATTTTAAGATTAACCACAGACTGATTACTCAAGGAATTTTATATAAAGTTTCAAAATAGATAGGTCAGGAAATACAAAACAGAAAAAGATAATGTATACACCGTTATTGATTAGTGCATGTCTTACCTTTAATCCATTTTTAAGTAATTCCACTGCGATACTAAAACCGATACCTGCAGCTCCACCCGTAAGGACTGCAATTTTTCCTTGAATGTCGAATACCATCTTCACTCTTGTAATAACAAATGCAGTATAAGTGTTGCATGGAAAATGAAGCGCCTAATATACTCGATGCGTAATTTAATAGGCCAATCCAATGCGCGCATTTTAAACAACAATACGACAAAGGGTAATTTTTCTTTTTATTTTATTCCGTAATTAGGGAAATAGTTAAATATTTTTTATGTGCAGACTATTTCGCTAATTCTTTAGCAAAATTTTGATTGTTTTTCTGTATTTTTCGATACTACAACTTTAGTTACATATGCAACAATTTGGCGTTTTGATTTCCATTCCGAAAATCGGTATTCTGAGATACAAAACCACACGTCAAATATGGTTAATATAATAACTATTTCACTAGACTATTTTTACCCAATAAAAGTTCAACGCCATGTTTCCTACTGACAAAACTTCTACCTGTCCGTTATTTCTCAGCGAAAAAATTATGACAGATCCGTCTCGAAGGTGTCCAAACGAAAAATCCAGATTTGGATGCCAGTCAAGTAAAGAAATAAAAAAATTGGTTTCGGAAAATGTACCAAATATACCATTAAACACGCAGAGGTCCAGAAGCTCTATTTGGACCCAATTTTTGGAGTTCCAACGGATGAGAAATTTTACGCTTAAAAGATTTAGTACCATAACGGAACTATCAAAAATTCTCGATTTAACAGGAAAAATGCAATGGCGAAGACTATGAAGAGTTGTCTTTAAAGGTAATATGAAATACTACAGAAAAAATGGTAGGACAAGAAAAATATTTTACAGGACGTCATAAAAATCGGCCCTTTTACAGATATATCTTTCAAATGTGCAAGACTGACCAGAGATACCGAGAAAGCAGAGGCAGCTTTAAAGTGTTTAAGAAAAAACAAAACTCAATTAAAAGCATTATATACCGAAGAACTTTTAAAAATCATCCCAAGCTACGACGAGCAAACCCCGATGGAACACAGAAAAAGCTTTTTCGCCTTTGCAAATTAGCGGTAATGAGGCCGCAAACTGCAAGATTCATTTTTACACAAGGAATTTGATGTTATGGGGGAATTTACGGGTCGAATTGAATACAACAGCATTTTTTTCAAAACAAATTAGGGCGGTACGAAAATTTTGGCAAGCAGCAAATTACTGGTAAGAAATTCATCAATCGAAAATGTATGCCAGTTAGATTATTTTTGAAACTATTGGAAAACAGGGGACCAAAAATTTTATCAATGACTCTTTCTTACCGTTCACCCCAACTGAAAGAACTGATCTTGGTTCAAAAACTGTCCACATGGAATCAAGACCTAAAATCTAAGTGGATAAAAGTGTCTGCTGAAAAAATTGGAATATACACAATAAAACATAAAATAACAAACCATTCTCATCGATCTTCACCTGTGTCAGCATTGTTCAAGCAAGGTGATTTTGAACAGAAGTTAATTAAATTAACGGGTCACTCAAATGCAGCTCTCGTATACCATATCTACAACTGGATTCCAGTCGCCACCAGAACTTGATCAAAAATCTCAGAACAACAAATGAAGCTGGACATTCTAGTTCTAGAATAGACTGGGCTTCTTCTTCTTTAAGTTCCATCTTCTATCGAAGGTTGGAAATCATCATGGCTATGCGGACTTTGTTGACTACCGCTCTAAAAAGTTCTGCACTACTGCATTCAAACCATTCCCTTAAGTTCTTAAGCCAGGATATTCTTCGTCTTCCCACATTTCGCTTTCCTTGGATTTTGCCCTGCATAATAAGTTGTAATAATGCGTATTTTTGCCCTCTCATCACATGTCCCAAGTACTCAAGTTTTCGTCTTTTAATAGTTAATATTATTTCCGCCTCATTTCCTTCTAGTTACTTCCATGTTTGACATTCTTTGAATCCATGATATTCGTAGCAAAATTCATTCGTAGCAAAATAGCATTCGTTCTGTAACAAAATTTCAAAATTCAAAGGCGGCCAACTTATTCAGATGAACTTGTTTTAGTGTCCAAGCTTCCAGACCATAAAGAAGAGTAGAGAACACGTAACATCGAAGCATTCTCAGGCGTAGTTCTAACCTTATATCCCGACAACAAAGAAACTTTTTAAGTTTAATAAATGATGTACGTGCTATTTCAATACGTGTCTTAATTTCTTTGGTTTGGTCTACATCTGATGTTATCCATGTTTCTAAGTATTTATAGTTATTAACACTCTCAATTGCAGTATCTTCAATAGTCAATTGGATATTTGCATGTGCAGATTTAGTCATGATCATGCATTTAGTTTTCTTTAAATTTATCTTCAGTCCATACTCATGATAGCGTTCATTAAGGCGTTGCATTACGTTCTGTCAATCATTGTTGTTATCCGTAATTATTACTGTATCGTCTGCAAAACGTAAGTTATTTAAAAGAATGGGCAAACTACTATAAATAATAATAATTGTACATTTAATATTGTTAACAAATAAATAAAGATTGTTTCTTTGATATGGTGCATTAATTGTCTCGTGAAATAGTTTTGTCAAATATCATTCGAGAGAAAATTATTTACCGGCAAAACTTTCTTGTGGTGTTATTCAAGTTTTTTGTTGCCTTTTGCCAATTTTTGCTTATGTATTTATTTTGGCCTAGAATTTTATCTCCTTTCTTATGCATTATGCATATAGATGTATTTTTCTAACCTTGTGGAAATTTCTTGTTTATTCAAATTCGTTTTATTAGGTTGATTATTTATTTGAGTAGCTGCCCGCCTTACTTGAATATTTCTGCTGCAGTACCATTTTCCCCTGGACTATTGTTATTCTTCAGCTGCTTTGTAATTTCCTCTATCTTCTGACCTGGTGGCTGATGGTTAATTTATCTCAACCTCATTGTTATTTTGCTCCGGTCTGGTGTGTGATTGTGTCATTGGTATTTTCCACTGGGCTTAGCAGTTCCTTAAAGTATTTTGCCCACCTCTTTAGTTTTTTTGGTAGGTCACCTAGTAGCGTGCTTTTTTTTCTGCAGAAACATGTGATTTCGGAATCCTTTATTGATTTTGGTCTTTTGTAGAAATATTCTTAATCTCTTTGTTAATGATATGATATCTCATATGATATGATATGTTACCTCATTTCCCAGTGTTCTCGTTTCTTTTTTCTGCAGCTCAGTTTAGTTTTTTCTTCGATGCTTCATTCGATTGGTATCAAACCAATCTTCACTTTTCACTTTTTTATTTTTATCTACTATCTTTTCTATGGCTTCTCATTATTATCTTCTTTATTTGTGTTTATTTATGATCAGTATATTCATTTGAAATTGTATCTTCTAATTTTTTTGCTATTTCTCGATTTAACTGGTTTTTGACGTTTTCATCCTTTATCTTTACATTATAACACTTTGTGACATTTAATTTCTGCTCAAGTTCCTTTGGAATTTCTTGTTATATGGAATATAAAATGGTCCGTGTCCCCTGGAAACTTCTCAACATTGCTGATGGTACTTTAATAATTATTAATAAATATTTTTACTGATTCCAATCGTCTTTCTGACGTACTTATATTAGGTACAGTAGAAAAGATTGATATACTTCATTTGAAAGGATCTCTGCTGGTGATGTGGCATTAAAAGAACATAATAAAGGGAGAACAAAGACAGGAACAGTGAAGACAAGCTTTAAAGCTGTGTTAGAACTTTTTAATTTCTGTTAGAACTCATACAATATATGATACCAAATGACTTATTTCCATTCCTGTCCATCAGGAGTACACGAAGAATTACTTTAATGATAAAATAGCGAAACCATAGTTCATGCTAAATATTGGTATTTCTCTCTTTATTCTGTGTTTATTGTTCAATTTACGATAATGTGATAATTAGAAAAACCATTTACTGTACTGAAAATTATAATTACAAATTTATTGTAAAAGTCAATATTATTTATTTACATACATAGATCGTTTAAAAATAGAATTAAACGACAAATGGCGTATTTAATGTAAATAATGTAGCAAACTATAATTATCTATACGCAGAACAAAATGTAAATTGGAAAAACATGTATGTAACGATTATTAAATGATGTGGTAAATGTAGACAAACACCAGTTACCATTTGGGTGGGATTTTATTTAAATGGGAAAAAATAAAACTTAACAGTATAGAATAAAATATATAAAGCAGGAAAATGAGACTTAGAATGTATACAAATAAAGCTAAATAAATGGTGACCTCAAAAACGCCTATGGATAACCTACACCTGGCACTGAAAGGTAAATGGCTAGAGATTGTCGACAAGTAAATACCTAGGAACAATCATATTCTTCCAATTGACTCTTTTCAAACCGATGGAAGAAAACCCATGTCATTATGATTCCAAAGCTAGGAAAGGATACTGCGTTCCCGAAAAATTACAAGCTGATTTGCTTACTCTAAGCAATCAGTAAACTAGTGGAAAGAGTCATACCTAGCTGAGACAGATCGGCTAGATAATACTTGAAGCTCAGTTCGGCTTAAGAGCAGACCATTTCAGTGAGCTACAAGTACTCAGACTAACAGAGTACATAACAGCAGGATTTAATGATGGACAATATATGGAAGCTGCCTTCCTGGACGTAAGCAAAGCATTTGACAGAGTCTGGCATAAAGGCTTTACATACAAAATGAGATCATACGGATACAGTGAGGCCATGACGATACTGGTCACTTCGTACTTGGGCAACCAGATCTTCAGAGTTTGAATAGGACAAGTCCTCTCTGAAGACGGAACTCTGGAGGCTGGACTGCAACAGGGAGCGGTTCTATCACCTTATATACACTGCAGATGTTACAAGAACACCAGGAATACTACTCAGCGTTTAGGCTAACCATACAGCTGCGGTTGCGTTAAAACATGAAAAAGCCTGCATAGCAACAAATGATCTACAATCAGCACTAGATGGCATGGAAAAATGGAGTTTTCAATATAAAATTGCCATTAACTTCGACAACACACGAGCAGCCCTCTTCCAAAAATATAAGGGGAGATCCCAGAGGAACAACTCAAGGTGCAAAACAATCCCATCGAATGCACAAAGAGATGCTAAATATTTGGGAGTCATACTGCAGCAAGGATTATTGTTTAAAAAAACATGTAAACGTTATACTACAAGAAGCAGACAAGGCAAAATCGTCAATAGGAGGGCTCACAGGCAAAAAAGTCAACTGATAAATTGAGAAGCAGTCAACGTACCCAGATACTTCGCTGATCGTTTTGTGTTCAGAGTACTCCAGCAAGTCAGAGTCATCGACATGATGATAGAAACAGCCAGGTTTAAATTCGCAGAACTGGGAAAACCACAAAAGTTTAATATTACGATAAATAATTAGGTATGATGTGTTCTATCAATGGAAGGTGTATACTGGCGTATATAGATACTGGCGTAAATGCAAATATGTAAAATCAGCGGATAGTATGTAACTTTTTCAACGTAGACATTTAAAATACTCTGTAGGATGTGCTTTTTCTGTTAAGGTAGTATCTCTCTTACCTTAATATTGATTGTTGTAGCATAATTGAAACTTTTTAAATACTTAACCGTACTATTTGTAGTACCTTCAAAAACGGAGAAACAAAAAACTTCACTTTTTATTAAAGTTTTATCAAAGGTCTTCGATATTATTTAGACATTTATTTTAATCGGCTAATAGCCAATAACAATTTATTATAACTTGTAATAGCCTATTTTAAAATGTGTTCAATTTGATCGCTAAAATGGTTTACACTTTGCAAGAAAGAACCGAAATTGCTGCTATAATTTTTAATGAAATACACCACAATAGACATGCAACTCATAAAAGTATGTGATTTAACTGACGCAAAAATTTAGAGCAACAGGGCCAGTTTGCAATAACAAACTTAACCGACAGGGACTTGTAAATAACGAATCAATCCGAGTAGCTGTTAACTTAGAGGCTTAGCTATCACAGACATTGGCAAAAAAAGCAGAGCAATCGGTGTTTCATTTGCTACAGCCTTCCGAGTCCTACAAGACACAAGAGTTAAATGGAGAATATTTTGATCGTCGTTTCGAATTTTACGAATTAATGACACAATGCATCATTAACAATTCACAATTGTTAAACAATATTTCTTCCTCTCTTGTTGCCTTCTTCGTGATTATAAATTTTAAGTATTTACCTTTAATTGTTACGTATGTCTTCTTCACTTGTAGATAGGTACTCTGTTCTCGCGAGGTTAATATCTATGCCAGCCTTGGTATATTCTTCTTGAAGTTTCTACATCATGTAACTGAGGTCTTCTTGGTCTTGCGCAATCACTGCTTGATCGTCTGCAAAGCTTAACGTATATAGGTATTCGTTTTGTAGTGGTACTCCTATGCCTTCGCATTTTCTTTTCCATGTAGTCAAGCCTTTCTCTAAGTATAATTTGAATAGGATTGAAGATGTAAAACAACCCTGAAGGAGCTCTTTTGTTGTGGTGAAGTCAAGTTGGTACAGAGTCATACGCCTTTCTTAAGTCCACAAATTCCAAATATATATCTCTATTTTTTGCTTTTTTTCCGACAGTGGTTCCTGCCGTGAAGCCTGCCTGATTTTCCCCGATTTTGTCTTTTATCGCTTGGTCTATCTTTTCTCGCAGTAATTTTCCATATAATCTTCCTATTGATAATATTACGCTTATTCCTCTTTAGTTTTCGCGCCGTTTTCTATCTCCTTTTTTAAATATATATATATATATATATATATATATATATATATATATATATATATATATATATATATATATATATGTGATATATGCCTCCGTCCATTCCTTTGGGACCTGTTTTCCATTTAGCCTACTTATAATGATTTCTAGTTTCAGACTTTCTTATAAAAAAACACAGAAAACCCAAGCAAGAAGGCACAAATCCTCGAACATTCGTTGAACTGGGTATAGCCCGGAGCCGAGACTTGAGCCATGTTGGACTTATTCTACCCAGGACTCCCACATAAAGAGCATTTGGCTGATAAGTGTGCTTCTATCGCGTATTGGAGGGCTTTAAAGAGAAAGATATGGTCTGGAGCAATGAAACGCAGTGGAGTGATTCCTGTTCTGACATAAATTATTACACCTCGCTCCAATGCATTGTAACTCCAGAACGTCATTATTAAGGTTGTACAAGTCTCTCAGGCTGGATTAAATTAACTTACTTGCTTGATTGAATCTCGCAATTAGATGTAGATGAAAAAATAAAGTGAAAATCTAAGTGGCCCAAAAAGGTTTGTAAAGTTATAGTCAATGTTCAAAAATAAGAAATTAAGTTTGGCTTTTAGATTGCGATTCGTAAAATGTTATGTTTCGTGGCAACTGCTCTATGGGCATGATATAAGGATACCAGATATGATATTGCCACGTACTAAACTCGTACACTCACGCGCATGACGTCACCTTGTGCTAAATTTTAAAAATGTATTCCTTCTTGCGGATGAAACGAACTGTTGAAATTCTAATATAATTTACTAGATGTTATATTTACTACGTAAATTTAAGCTTAAGTATTTAAACTAGTATATTGTAAAAAATAACTTTTCCCATAAGAGTGAAATTTGATGGAGGGAGCTATGGCCGAATGCCACAAATTGCAAACTATGGAATGTGATTTTCATACAATATATATTTTATATATAGTAGTTATGTATTATGGACTAATACGTTAGGTAAACTAAAGTTTTCCTTTGAGGTTGCAGTCATTAATAGGGCAGAATAAGGAAAACTCTTTGTTCTTTTATTTAGCTTTCACAAAAATTTATTCGCTTCTTCGGTATATGCTAAAATATGATTTTAATTATTTAATCTCCAAACTATATGTATATATATATATATATATATATATATATATATATATATATATATATATATATATATATGGCGAAAGTTTGACTTTTAATAAAAGACACTCACTTTGAAGCACCCGTTTTTTATTGCTTCCTTAGTATTGGGTCGTTCCCGATTACCTTCAACTGTTTGTTGTTTACCAGTAGCCCGTTACTGTCCTTGATATATTTTATATATATATATATATATATATATATATATATATATTAATAAAGTATTCAACTAGTGAATTCAGAGGTTAATCGGTCATTCAGGTTGGCAAAATAAAAAACGGAAGTCAACTACTTCATAAGTTTATAGAAGACGTTTCTAGCAAGTTTATAGAAGAAGCTTTATACTTCTAAAGCTTCATCAGTTCTAACTCAATATGTAGTATTAAAGATGTTATTATATATAGTACTTAAGTTTACTCATTATTTAGAACTAACTTCAGAAACAAAGGACACAAAAACTTTGCAAAAAATAATATCATTCGCAGAAACGAAGATTTAACAAAATTTTAAACGTACAAACAATTTTAAACAAAACACTGGTTAGTGTTTTGTTTGTATTTATTGGAGAACCATCTCTAAATGAAGCCAAATGTAAAGCTATTTAATTACTATTTAAAATTGGAAAGCTATAAAATGCTGTACCGGGTACAAAACTCTTAAACATATTGTCTACGGCACAACCATACACTGCACACCTCATATTGGGAAAAATTTAAAGCCTTGTAACACTTTTAAAATATTATTTTACTAAATATTGGCTATGAACCGTAAATGTACATTATAAACATCAAAACACAATATGGTGAAATTTAGCACAAGTTGACGTCACAAATGTCATGCATAAGCCACGCCCACATGCGCGGTATCTTATCTGTTTGTATTTGTATCATGGCTCTATGGGGTAGAAACTTGAACATACATCTTCTTTTTTACACCCAATCATGCAAGGAAGAGTAGATCGAAGAAAAGGCGTGAGAAGAAAAAGGAAATCTTGAGTAATGAGTAATATCAGAGATAGATTAGATTAGCCTCACTGTAGAATAGACATTTTATGTTGCGAAAGATAGGGAAGTGTTTAAAGCAGTGGTCATCAACCGAAAGAAGATAAAATATGCCCCTACTTTTGACTCTGAAACAATTTTTTATTGAATAGTTAGACACTTAGTCTTAGATAAATAAGAAAAAGAATAAAGTGAAAGAATAAAGAAATCTTTAAAATAAGTTTTTATTGTTGTTCCATTTTGACATGTCATTAAAAATGAACAACAATTAGGGAAGAAGAAGAGGTTCTTCATTACTTAGGGTAATAAACATCGTTCTTTTGTCCCTATTTGGGATTCTTTGAACCTCTTTAAGTCTTGTTATGTTTGGTGTTTTCGAAGTATAGCATATATAGAACTAGCCCTAAAGTGGATAGCCTTCAGACTCAAGGTCTCGGTATCAGGTACCAACACTTACTAGGGTTGTACGCAAGACGTCTCGTTAAAATCGAAATATACAAGTATTTGCATTATGTTTGCAACGTAAAAATATCCCAGTAATCCAAAATGAATACTGTTCAGAATCTAAGAAGCAGAATGGGATTTACTAAAATTAAATTCGTTCGGGATGTATCAAATCTCGTCTTCGCTATGTATTTCATATAGGTCTAATTTCTGTTTTATATATCCTAGCTTTTTTGTCTTGCCTTAGGTGCTTGTTCTTCGACTGTGTCAGAGATTTCATAGATTAGTTGATCTCAAGACTTGTCGAACTTTTTTCGGTATATTTCTATATCTAATTAAGTATCCTACCTAATTATTTGTCCTACACCTAATCACGCTGGAATTTTAAGCGTGTTTACTCAGTTTTGTCATGCACCAGGTATCCCTAAAAAAAATAAAAAAAAACAAGAATCTAGATAAAATCATGATTAAGGAAATTGTATGCTCTATCCACGCAAATCTTCTTTAAGAACTTCATGTCAGTTCATGTTAAGAATATACAAATTATATACAAATTGACCACTACTTCATTATCATCATCAGCTAGCCTCTAACGTCCACTACTGAATATAGGCCTCTTGCATGCTCTTCCACTTAGTCCGATTTTGTGCCATTTGAATCCAATTTGTAGTTACTCTTTTTATGTTATCTGTCCATCTCGTTGGGGATCGACCTCTATTTCTGTTTATATTCAGGGTCTCCATTCAAAAATTCTTTTTGTCCACGGGTCATTAACTGATCTTGCTACATGACCTGCCCAGTTCCACTTAAGTGATGTTATCCTTTCAATAACGTCTGCTACTTCTGATCTTTTGCGTATAGTAGCATTGGGTATTCTGTCACGTAGAGAAATCCCTAACATAATTCCCTCCATTGCCCTTTCCGCAAATTGTAGTTTACTCACTGTTGTTCTTGTGAGTGTCAGGGTTTCTGCGCCGTAGGTCATCACTGGCAAAATACACTGATTAAATACTTTTCTTTTTAGACACATTGGAATCTTAGACCTAAAAATATCCTTCATCTTTCCAAATGCAGCCTTTGTTTGGTTGTCTCGACTTATTCTGATCTCATGGCCCAAGTATTTATAGGAGTCAACTGGCTCAAAATCTTTGTCTTCTAGTGAGATGTTTTTGTTGTGCACTAAATTTGTCATAAATTGTGTTTTTGAAAAATTTATTTTAAGACCAATTTTTTTTTGTGGCAGTATGGAGTTCTTGGAGCATTATCTGTGCCTGATCAAAGCTGTCTGCAATAAGAACGATATCATCTGCAAATTTAAGGTTATTTAAAAATTTTTCATCTACATTGATGCCCTTTTCGTTCCAATCTATTGTTTTACAAGCGTTATCTAGAAAAGTTGTAAATAATTTACGAGACATTTTGTCCCGTTGACGAACGTCTCTTTCAATACGAAAGGTCCCAGTATTTTCCCTAAGTCTTACACAGGCTGTAGCATGCTTATAGATGTATCTGATGAGGGATAAGCATCGGTGATCTATTCTACATTGTGTTAGAGCTTAGAGCATTTCACTTTGATTGACCGTATCAAACACTTTTTCAAAGTCGACAAAGACAAGTATCAGGGATCTATTATATTTAATGGTTTTTTCAATTAAAAACCTAATGGTTTGCAAATGATCATTTGTTGCGTATCCAGCTCTAAATCCTGCTTGCTCGCAAGGTTGATAGAAGTCTAGTTTTGATGTCAACCTATTAGTTATTATCTTTATAAACAACTTGTAAACGTGAGATAACAAGCTAATAGGTCTATAGTTCTTTAGCTCTGTTATATCTACCTTATTGTGCATGACTACTATAACAGCTTTATTCCACTGAGATGGTTTATACCTACTTCTGGTTAAATAGACGAAGATTTTGAAATATCCGGAGCTCCTCAAAAAAAAACCGCAAAATATGTCAACGAAATTCATAGATGATGTAAAAGTTGCGCGGTTAATTTCCAGTAATTTTTAATTTCTACAACTAGTTGTACAACAAATTGATTGATACTGTACACCGTACAAAAGAAGTTTACGCATTAATCCCAGTCGCATAATTTGATCGCAATTATATATGCTCTATTATAATAAAGTTGACTGCAAACGTACAAAATATATCTTAATAAAATTGTATAAAAGGCAATCTAACGCTAGGCCTAAATCCTCACAAGTTTTTCAATTATTTAACACAATAGTCACAGTATATTAATTTTAATCGAGATGTTATTCCTACAGATTGGTCTATTTCTAAATTTACCAAATTAATTGGCAAGATAAGGGACTTCATGTTTAACTTCGTAGCAGTAGACATATGTAGTGTTTTTATTACACAAACATTATCTCGTTTGCTGTTTACTTATTCGGATATATCTGTTATGGCTTTATATGTTTGCAGAATTTTGTTGCAAAATTAAAGTAAATGTATAAACGCGTATTCCTAGTATCAAATTACTGTATGATAATGTAAATCAATTAAATTTATTATGCAGTAGTTTTATCCATCATACAGTAATTCTACAATTAGTAAACTAACACCTTACTCATTGTTGTTTATTTATTTATTTTTATTTAATTAACAGTGCACCTAATCCTTAGACTAACCAGCATTTTAAATTTAATCTCATCTGCTGCTTTGCTGTCCTAGTTCTTCCCAATGGGTTACCTTAGAATCTAATAAATATTGTTGCAAACTTCACTGTGGTTAGGTTCACTGTCCAAATTTAAACTGACGTTTATATATTTGTCACTATCACACAAGTTCAAAAGCCTGCAGACTAGGTCTTGATTATCTAACAATTCTGACACTTCCCTGTTGTATGGTTGTGGAGTCGGTTTTCGTGACCCTTGGCAATCGTCTTTATTTCTTTTTTAATTATTGCTATACGAAGTTCCCTATGTAGGTCTGTATTACGGATATACCAGAGAGCCTTGACCATGTTTCTTAGTATTCTGTTTTGGACTCTTTGAAGGCAAGCATATAACGAATATATTTTGCCTACCATATTGGGTATTACTATGAAGGTAGAAAATTGGAGACAGAAGTTACTGGAGGTGGACATAGGGCAAGCAAAATAAACAATACTTATGCGAACAGAACTCAGGGTTTAATTGGAGAACTAGGGTCGTGGATAAGTGAAGGGCAAGAGGGTTGGATTGGGGCAACTACAAAAAAATTAAACAAAGAGGTACTTACATGAATCTTTTGGGCAAATGGGCAAATAACAACAACAAGAAAGACCTTTAGCTATTTGAAAAAAAAGGACGCCGCTTCGAAGAATCCTAATCCTGCTAGATAAAGGAAAAACGGCTCTTCTTTCCTTAAATAATAAACACAAAAAGGGGTTAGGAGATTTTTCTAAAATATAGACAAAATGATTAGAGAAATAACTTAAGCATTTATTGTTGTCTCAAGACAAACAGTTAAACATGCAGATAATACAAAAATAATTACAATATATATAATTACAAGGATTTATACCAAAATAATGAATGAAAAAAGAACTTACATAATGTCCTATCTTTTTACAAAATCCGTTTCTACAAAACTTACAAATGTTACTTGGCTATAAAATAGCAGAAATAAATTATTAAAATTGAAGAATTATCTTTTTAAATGAAAACATTATAAAGGTGAACCTTTTCCAAAAACAAAATAAACAATGTCACAAAAATAATAAAACTAGCTGTCATATGCCAGCATTTAATTTGAGAACAATTAAAATGACAGCATAGCCACACCCTAAGATTTACAATATTAAATATCAAAATTTTAAATTGTATGAAAGCACTTATTACTTTAGAAAAAAAAATATATCTTTACTTTTAACTTACTTACTTTTTTTACAAAAAAAAGTTACCTGAGTTTCACAAAAAAATTGCACTAAAATTTCTACTCTGCCACGCAAAAACTGCATCTCCAAACTGTAAAAAAAATATTTTGAAAAGGCTGCTTATAATATTGAGGATTGAAATGGGCGGTATTAGATACAAACTTCAGACTGGACTTGGAGAAAACAGGAAACAGGAACATCAAAATTGCTGCAGGCTACACAAATCTCTTAAATACTTCTTAAATACTAGAAACAGAAAATCGTGATTACTCTTCCAAATTTGACACATTACATATTATATTTTACTATTTTCAACAAATTTTGTCCTGTATATGCAATTACACTATTTATTCCAGTAATGTAGCATTTTTAATTAGAATAAAATCAATTTGATTCCTTATCATATTGTTTTTGTTATCTTCTGACGAGTTTTAAGGTAAACTTGTTTGAGTTAACTGTAACCAAGTAATTCCGAAATAGCTAGAAAGTTCCGAAAACGCAACAGTGGAAAAATAACATAATCAAAGAAAATAAAAAGAAAGTATGGAAGGAATACTTGAAGAAACTTCACTTGTACGACTGCTGAATCTATTAGATCCATAACAAATAAAAATAATAACTGAAATATTTAATGGAATATACAAGGCAGAAAAAATCGGCTCAATCGGAGTTCGTACCATAGCCCAAAAAACAAAGAGAAAAAGTTTGTGAAGACTATAGAACCCTAAGCCTAATGAGCCATCTGCTAAAGTTTTTTTAAAAGTCATCCACACAAAAATTCAAAAATTTACCGGAAATACGAGGAACAAATTGCGCTTAAGCAGTTTGAATTTCTGAATGCTGTTGTTTCAAGGGAAGCTTTATTTAGCGTGCAGGTATTGTTTCAGAAATGTAGGGATGTCAGCTGTGATGTTTTTGCATGCCTGATTGACTACAAGAAGACTTTCGATAGAGTCAGACATGAGCAAATGATGGAAGTGCTGAAAGGATAGGGATTGACAGAAGAGACCTAAAAATAATAGCTGTATTAGACCTGTATGAGACTCAATCAGCGGTGCTCTAAATAAATGGAGAATATACAGATCAGGTCAAAATCTTAAGAGAAATAGGACAGGGGTAGATAATTTGTCTACCGATATTCAATCTATACTCGGAGCACATTTTTGAAGAAGCTCTAAAAGGTATTAATGAAAACATCTCAATAAATGGAGTATGCAGATGATACAATAGTGTTTTCCAATATTATAGAAGGACTGCAAAACTTGATCAAAATAACGGAAACAAGTAGAACATATGGACTGGATATAAACACCCGCAAAACCAAGCTAATGATTACCAGCAAGGAAAACAGAACTGGCGCTAATCTGTTTGTGAACCAAATGACAATTGAACGTATCTCACAATACAACTACTTTCTTTCTTTCTTTCTCCCCTTCCTTTTACCCTATCAGGGGGTCGGATTATTACACCTATATTAAGTAGTACAACTACTTGGGAATTATATTTAATTAGTCGTGGAACAATAACCACGAGAATAAATGTCGCAACGGAAAGTAAAAAATTGTATTCTTGACTATAAGCTCTGTGTTCAAGAGCCATGACCTCACCATAGAAACAAAAATAAGGCTCCTTAAATGTTATGTGTAATCAGTGCTTCTGTATGGAGTAGAACCGTATACATTGAAGGCGGAATCTCTATCAAAACTTTAGGCTTTTGAGCTATGGTTATAAAAAAGGATCCTGAAGATACTATGGACAGACAAAGTCACCAATGAAGAAGTACTGCGGAGAATGAACACAACTGCGGATTTGGTCAACGTCGTGAAGGGACGTAATATGCAGTTATTGGGACATATAATGAGAAATCAAGGCAGCTATGAGCTACTCCTATGCATTTTGCAAGGTAAAATTGAAGGAAAAATGGCTCCAGAACGAAGAAGAATATCCTGGCTTGCTAACCTAAGAGCATGGTATAGAAAGTCCTGAACACAGCTGTTCAGTGTAGCAACCAACAAAGGCATAATAGCCAGAATGATCAGCATAATATGATGCCAGATTGATGCCGATCATCATGGCATGTTGGATTCGGAATCCACAGGATTCCGAATGGACAGGCATCCTAAGAAGAAGAAGTATTTCCTATTGTCAATCATTTTTGTTTACAGAGTTGTATTGGTATATCTACTTGCATGTTTCTTTCTCCTAGTTCTTTATTATCAACTAACTACGAACTCTGTATCCTCTACTCTTCCTTTACCAGCGTTAGCATTTAAGTCGCCCATAATTTACTAGGCACGCTGAAAATACATTATGTACTGGCTTATTTCTTACATTTATTTTAATAGTTTATGTATTATCGGCTTCATAAACTATAAATAATTTTGTCGTTATTTGTGGCCATTATCACTGTTCGAAACTGTGATAACATTCTCAAATTACCTATTTTTATCTAATAATTTTGTTATTGTGTTTACAAATATGTAACTTGAAATTAATGTATGTACTGATTCATTTTATTGTACAAAGGTCTGAAGAAGTAAAAGTTCATTGGGATAACCTTGGAGTGGTGATAATACTATTGTGGCTTAAACTACAATTACCTAACTGTAATAAAAATTAAATTTCTTATTTAATTTTTAACGTCAAATATCTTTATTAAGCTTGGCACAGGAAAGTAGTTTCAAAACCATTTTAAACAATCATTTGTCAAATCTGTCGAATTTCTCGATGTCATATAAATTAAGTCATCAACTGCGAAAATATATGTTGCAAAAGCATTGAAAGAGTGGAAACGAAAATGCAGAGGCATGGGCGTAGACCTTGGAGAAACTTGCTTGTATAAAGAAGCTCTTTCGTAAAATTCAAGAAGGTACTGACTTGTTCAGAGTTCGATCTTCAACTGATACTAAGGTTTACTAAGTGCTACATATGGTTAGTGCTGCTATATGGCGTAGAAAGCTGGACACTCAAAACTAGGGATATAAACAGATTAGAAGCTTTCGAAATGTGGCTTTATCGCCGTATCCTATAAATACCATGGACAGCGAAAATCACAAATATAGATGTCCTTAAAAAAATAAACCAAGAACGACAACTCTTCGAAACCATCAAGAATAGGAAAACGGCGTATCTAGGTCACATCATGCGAAATGAAAAATACCAGTTCCTCCAACTTATAATCGAGGGTAAAATTGAAGGCAAGAGAGGAATGGGACGCAAGAAAATGTCCTGGCTCCGAAACATAAGGCAATGGACAGGGATTAACGACATACAATATCTGATACATATTGCAAGAAATAGAGAATTAATGAAAAATGTGATCGCTAACATCCATTAGTGGATTTGCATCTGAAGAAGAAGAAGAAAAACTAATAAAATTATTAGAGTAATTACAATAATATTAAGGATATATTAAGGACTATTAAGGATTTCTTAATAGAATTTATTAAATTAATAGAAATTATTAAGCCTAACCACATAGCATACATACAGTAGATTATCTAATTCAAATGAACATGTCATATGTAGAGATTATTCCACCACATCCACATACACAAATATACAAATACATATGTAGCATATGGTTTGCATTTATTGTTGAATAAATATTATTATTATAGAGAAATACACATTTGCCAATCATGATTAGTTTGCCAACACTCTTTGATGCAAATAGTAATTGATGTTCGTGTCCAATGAATAATACATTATTGAAATGGCTATATATTGGTATAAAAGTTTTTGATCTCTACCAAAAGTGGGACCATGTAGTTATATGATTCCAGTTATAAAATACATTGTGTTTAGTTTTCAGTATTTTAATTTTAGAACCAATGAAATCATAAAAATTGTGTAATTATTACATTTACTCTTTGTTTTTTTCTATCAATTTATACAGCTTTATTTTTACTCGCCATTTTTGAATACTAAATTGGTAACTTTTTTAACAATGCCTTGATATGGGTCTCGGTGGCTTGGCGTTCCTTGTTACGGATGTACTAACAAAAAGTGAAGAATTGACCATCAATGGCTATATTAAAGCAATACAAGAAATAAAATCTCTAACTACGACATTAAGAAAGATGAACCTAAAGTTTTTCCACTGTTGAATATATCAAGCCTATCTGAAGCCTGTGTAAGTTTCAAAGATTTAGAAAACTTTTTTACAAATGAGAACAATTTTGACATCTGTACAACTATTTCTAAGCTTTTAATAAAATGTGAATCTAAATTTGTTTGAAAATAAAAAATAAAAATTTTACTATACAGTGTGTCCAAAAAATATGGAACCTATTGTTAAATGGATGTCATTGTGTTCATTTATGTGTCTGATAAATTAAAATTACAATTAATGTAAATAAACAACGTTACATACATATTAGTTGCTTTAATTTTTCTATATTCTTTCTTAAACAACCACTTCTCTTTAGCAACCATAATAACATATGACAAAAAGACCAATACTTCGATGCATTAACATACATTTTTTGTTTCAGGTTTTACTGGGACTTGTGTATGCTGTTACTGTTGGTGGCGAATTTGATAATATTACCAGTCGCAATAAGTTTCTTTAACGATGATCTTAGTACCCGCTGGATTGCCTTCAATTGTCTGTCCGATACCATTTTTTTAATCGATATTGTTGTAAATTTTAGAACAGGTAAGTACATTTTTAACATTGTGATTATTGTAAACAATATTTAAGAGGCAATAATAATTTCTTTAACTATTTTTATAATTAGCCAAAGCTTCAACCAAAAGATCAAACAAAGAACAAACCAATATGGGTTCTTTTGCTTTTTATTTTCTGCGACAAGTATGGTATTACAAAAGTACAGCTGGTACAGCTTCGAAAGTATTTTTTCTTAATAATTGTAAAAAAGTAAGAAATTGTATTTCTTAATAATTGTGGATTTAGGGAGTAGATTAGGCTCAAAATAGCATTTATTGGCAGTGCAAATTAAGCCGTTTATCTCTGCGGTAGTAATATTTTCAGTGTTTCAATGTTAAGCTACTGATTCGTCGTATTTAGCTCTCAGTCTATCATATATGTCACGTCTCTGGGAGAAGATCCTTAAATGGACAAGAACATCGTCAGGCAATTCAGCATCTATCGCACGTGAATTGAGCCAGAAACTTGAGGAAGGCTATAGTGGAAACAGCTGCGAGGAAATCTACTGCCAACTAGAGGCATCCCTTCAAATCCACCACATGAACAGAGGTGCCGAAAGGGATGCGAACATAACGAGAGCCTTAGTCACGTTTTGCAAAAGTGCCCCGCATCACATTGTCACCGAATTAAAAGACACGACCAGCTCGTTACATATCTACGTAAAGCAGCTGAAAAGAAAGGGTGGCTCTGAAGATACCTGACCTTGTCGCGTAACAGGGTAAGCGGGTAATTGTCTTGGACGTTACCGTTAGCTTTGAGGGTCCTAAACCCCTTAGTATAGCCGCTGCTAATAAAACAGCGTTGTACACTGAGCCTCGATTCCTTCAGACCATGCAGACCCGATATCCATGGAAACAGATTTGCATGGCACCTTTAATCGTGGGAGCTCGCGGAACATGGTGTCAGTCGAATTCTCGTGTCATTCTCTTCACATTCCGAAAGCTCAGCCTGGATAAGCAACGCACTGTCATACTGGTCGGGGAGAGATTTTTTCAAGGTAATCCAGCTGCGAGGAAATCTACTGCCAACTAGAGGCATCCCTTCAAATCCTCCACATGAACAGAGGTGCCGAAAGGGATGCGAACATAACGAGAGCCTTAGTCACGTTTTACAAAAGTGCCCCGCATCACATTGTCACCGAATTAAAAGACACGACCAGCTCATTACATATCTACGTAAAGCAGCTGAAAAGAAAGGGTGGATCTGCGAGGTTGAGCCGTGAGTAAGATGCGCTGACGGGACTCTGAAGATACCTAACCTTGTCTCGCAACAGGGTGAGCAGGTAATTGTCGTGGACGTTGCCGTCAGCTGGGAGGGTTCTTAACCCCTTAGTACAGCCGCTGCTAATAAAACAGCGCTGTACACTAAGCCTCGATTCCTTCAGACCATGCAGACCCGATATCCAGGGAAACAGATTTGCATGGCACTTTTCAGGGTAGTATCCATATTCATAGTCATTTTATGAGGTCCTAACATAATTGACATTACTACTTTCGACCCACAAAATATTGTGAATGTGTTTGCAGAATTTTTCAAGAGTGTTTTTCTGTCATCAGATATTAATTTCAAGGCTAACTCTTCCTCAGTTAACGCAGATTACTTAAATTTTTATCCTATTTTAGAGTCTGACATAATTTTTGCTAGTAAGAAATTGAAAGACAAAATGACGTGTGGACCTAATAATATTCCATCCCTTTTGATTAAGGATTGTATAGGTGCCTTAACTGTGCCACTATTAAAAATTTTTAATTTATGTCTTCTTAACAAGGAATATCCGAATCTCTGGAAGAAGTCAAAAGTGTGCCCAATATTTAAAACTGGTGAAAAGGGTTCGGTAGAAAATTACAGACCAATTTCCATTATTTGCAATCTATTGAAAGTCTTTGAAATAGTTTTATATAATCGTATTTATTCACGCACTCGTAATCAGCTGTCTCAATATCAACATGGTTTTGTCTTCAATCGGTCCACTGTGACAAACTTATTAATGGTCACACAATATATCTCAGCAGCCCTAGATAATAGAAGTCAAGTTGACGTCATATATACTGACTTTACGAAGGCATTCGACAGAATTCACCACGGCGTATTACTTTCTAAATTATGTCTCTTTGGTCTTTCTGAGGATGCCGTGACTTTTATGAGGTCTTACTTGTCAAATAGAACGCAGTTTGTTGCTTATAATGGTTACAAATCGGAAAACTACCTAGCTTCTTCAGGGGTTCTACAAGGTTCTAATCTAGGTCCATTATTGTTCTTGTTATTTATTAACGATCTGTGTGAATCAATTTCTGCACCATGTTTATGTTATGCCGATGATTTAAAAATTTATTCATTGATAAGCGACCTTAATGATTGTCATTTTCTGCAGAGTGAACTGAATCGTGTACATGAATGGTGTAATGCAAATTATTTGAATCTTAATGCCAATAAGTGCAAAGTAGTTAGTTATTCTAGGAAACAGTCTAATATATACCATCCTTATATTATCGATGGCAATGAACTTGAACGTTTGAATAAAATTAAAGACCTTGGAGTTACATTTGATTATAATGTCACTTTTGTTGAACATGTTAATTTAAAGGTTAAAGAAGCACTTAAATATTATGGATTCATAATTAGAAATAGTCGAAATTTCACTAATACTAAGGCAATTAAATTACTTTATTACACTTTTGTACGCTGTAAACTCGAATATGCTTCTGTCATTTGGTCACCTTTTTATGATGTACACATCCAAATTATAGAGCACGTGCAGCGTAAATTTTTAAAAATTTTGTCTTTCAAAATTAACGGCATATATCCCAGGAGGGGCATCAGCAATAGCGAGTTGTGTAGCGGTTTGGACGTAGTATCATTAGAATCTAGACGAATTAATGCCTCCCTAATATTCCTGTACAAGCTACTACATAATTCATTGACTGCCCTGATATTCTTCGACAAATAAATTTTAACGTTCCATCTTATCCAGTGAGAAATTCGATTACGTTCAGAAATACACAAGCTAGAACTAATCTTATGTTAAATTCTCCTCTATTTCTCATGTGCAACTATTATAATTCCTTAAGTGCTTACTGCGATATATTTCACTGCAGTTTAAAGCAGCTTACTAGGATGGCTGAGATCTACCTAGGTGATTAAGTAGTTTCTTTATGTTAAGGTAAAATACTCGAAAAATGTGTTATTTAGTTAGTACCTATGAATTATTAATATTTCATTTAACTTTAGTATTGTATTTTGTCCTATAAATGGATTCTGTTGGACAATAAACGCTATTATTATTAATAATAAACGCTATTATTATAAATGACATAAGAATTTTATTTTCGAGTATTTCATATCGGCTTCTTCCTATTGTGGGATCTACGTCCGTCTAGTTAGGATTTTAACCTTATGACCACGTAGATGTTAGTGTTGTCTATTCATGTCTGAATATCCCAATTTACTTTTTTATATTCACATTATTATAATACTATTTTTAAACTTTACGATAACACTTTTTGTTATCAGGCTACTATTTCTAAGCCCGCGATAGAGCGTTTGGCGATGTTTACGTTATAGGGGGGGATGGTCGGACTCTCGCATGATTAAATCTGGCCAAACATGGGCCCAAAAAGGGCCATACGCTGCTGGTCTGTTACTTAAAGGGGAGGAACAGACCAGCAGGATTAGGCCGGTTTTCGAATGACAGGGGTTTGGTTGCGTGATGATCGTAGCCACCCAACCGGCATGCATACCAAGAGTTTATGGCTCCCCGCTGATCGTTTTCTTTAACAACTGGTCAAAGGATTTGTGGTTGCGTGCTTATTTTCATATACTTAGTTTTGTTGGTGTTTATTATTTAATCCATTTTTGTAGCTGATTCCTACATACGCCTCTCTTACAGCGTTTCTTGTTCTTCCAACAATATTGATATCATCAGCATGGGCAAGGATTTGCACTGACTTATTATATATTACACCTATGGCTGTGATTTGTAACATACGTATTACTTTTTCCAGAGCCAGATTAAATAGTATACAAGAGAGAGGGTCTCCCTGGCGCAGCCCGTTATTTTGTTTATAAGGTTCAGACAGTTCTCCCTGAATTCATACTCTACATTCAACTTTTTCAAGAGTTATTTTTGTTTAATTTACCAACTTATTTGGTATTCCTAGCTCTTTCATTGCTTTGAACATGTCTCTTCTATTTACAGGCTGCTTTTTAGTCTATAAATGTATCTTAAGCTCTATCTCAAAATAACGTAAACACATAACATTCTGCAAACACGAAGTTTTGCCGATTATGCCACCGTCGTACTCCATGTAGGACCCGTTTGGTTACATCATTCTATTAACTATGGTTTGGTTACATCATTGTATTAAGGTGGAAAACCTTACTTTTATGTATTCACTGGTTATGGTCTTATAAGACCGAAAACGTTCTAAAATTTTAATCCGTTCGGAAATTTTCAATTTTTTTAAAGTTTTTTGTTATTTATGCACTTTTTTATTAACTGATAAAATATTTTTGTTTTTAGGTATAATGCAACAAGACAATGCCGAACAAGTCATATTAGATCCAAAATTGATAGCCAAGCACTACTTGAGGACATGGTTTTTCCTCGATCTAATTTCGTCCATTCCCTTAGATTATATATTTTTAATATTTAACCAAGTAAGTAGAGTTTAATATTATATTAAATTTAATAATAATGACCTTAAATAATAGTTGATTACATATACATTGTTTTTTATTTTACTTTAACGCTTTTAAATATTTCTAATGCTTCTTTAGTCCTTTTACGGCATATTGAATCATGCTTAGGTTTTGGTGCGCCGCTTTTTGCTTGTAAAATATATAGAAAGAAAACAATAATTTCAAACCAACTGTATTTCTAAGTAAAGATGGAAAAATAAATGGTTTATGTTGTTGGACTCTCCTCAGATCTTATCGAGCACGTGGCAACGTGATAATGTAATAGTTGGTACAGGATCGGAGGGGTTGTTCCTATGCTGGTAAAATCAAACCATTAAAATCTCCGCTAGATGCCTAACTGATAGAAACAAATGGGTCACAGTTGATCTAAAAAGTCGGCCAGCTCCGCTAACGAATCCAACCTCCTACGTCCACGAAGACATAAGTCACGTAATCGCTTGCAATATATCGCGTATTACAGTAGTATGTAATAAAGCAGAAGGAGTGTAAAATGCTGGTTTTGGCATTGTCCACCACCCTCATCAGCGTGGTAAGGTACACCTCACAATCCGTAACATGAAAGACACGTTCAAATCGTGCCCTCATTCTTCGTATTACCAAATGACTCTGAACTGGGTAGCTTTTAGGATAATGCCATAAGGACAATAGGTGTTAAAAATCTGCGAAGTCTAAACCGCTGTCCAAAGGTTGACAGCCCTTATCGGCTCCGGAGAAGAACCCTATATAAAGATAAGAAAAATAATTCATCTTACCGCATTTTTTGCAAATTTCGCCACAACTTCTTCTTCTTCCTTCTTGTATAGAGCTTTAAAGGCTGTTTCTTCTTCAATATTAGCATTCCATAATTAGAGCACCATCTTTTTCTTGGTTTGACAATACTTATTCGTCCATTTGGTGACTTATATTATGCTATTCGTACTATCCTATCATCTGCCATTCTACTAGTGCGTTCGTACCACTTCTGTTTCCTTTTTCTCACCCATCCATCTAGATCTTCTATATTGCATGCTCTTCTTATGTTTTCGCTTCTCTCCCTATCCAACAGACTTTTCCCTGATATTCGTCGAAGTATTTTTAACTTGTTTCTAGTCGTCGTCTCGTTTTAGATATGTCAGGTCTTGTCTCCGCCCTGTATGTTCCCGTCACTTTACTTGCTTTTAAGCTTTGTTGTCGTACTTCTTCTTCAACATCTCCGTAACTAGTCATATCTATTCCCAGATATCTAAACCTTGCTTTCTGCTTTATTATTTTCCCATTAATTTCGATTTTACATCGTAGTGGGTATTTAGATGTCATATATTTGGTTTTTTCTGCTGATATTATCATATTGTATTTCTTGGCTGTTGTATAGAAGATATGTGTTAATCTTTGGAGCTCGTCTTCCATCTCGGCGATTAATGCGGCGTCGTCTGCATAACATAATATTTGGATTTCTTTGTTCTCAATTCTGTAACCATGACCTTTACTTACTACTTGTAATATTTGTCCAAAAATATATTGGGCTTAACGAGTCACCCTGTTACATCATTATTTAGAGCTGCTGTCAATAAAGTCACGATAGCGAATATGGTAGCCAACATGATATCCAATGATCGATAACGGTCATGGAACTAGAAGGAGAAGAAGAGTCACCTTGTCTGATTCCACTATGTACTGGTATACGCTGTGTTAGTTTTCCATTTATCTTTGCCTGTTAGTAGGTCTTATAACAAAGCACTTGTTGTTGTGTAACTGTTCAGTGGAAAACGGGATTCTTGAATTCTTTCAGTTACTTGTTGCTAAATATTATTTGGGGTTCCCGTGGTTTTAGAAAAAAAATCAAGACCGTAGATGAAACTATTTAATGCAATTCAAAAATATTACAAATATAACTAATATACTACATGTTACTACATCGATAACTTGAAATAGAATGAATGCCGGATGAGGGTTGGTTCGGTAGCCAGGTACCTTCCAAAATATGCCGTAACGGGAATTCTTATCTTCCCTTTCGCGACAAGCTGTCGCCAAGCTATGCTTGCGTCGTTCCAAAGACGACAGGACCGTCGTCAGGTCATTTAAAGTTTTAACAGCACTGTAAGCTGAATAGGCACTTGAAGCTGATGGTGTTAACAGATGATGACCTGTGCAGATTCTGTCACCTTGAAGAAAAAACAGCAGAGCACATTTTATGTCAGTGTGACAGTCTGGCAAATGTGCGGTTCTTTGCATTAGGAGAAGAAAATCCACTGGCAAATAGCTACATGGAAGATACAGTCTCGAAGGTACTAGACTTTATAAAAAGGGTCAGGCTAGAAAATGTTATCTAGGACTAGAAAACCACAATAGATCTGAGAAGGTCGCAGTGGAACAGGCTGAAAGGCCACCTCTCTTAATCTAATCTAATCTGAGCCTATTTCTTTGTTTAACAGTGGCAATTTAAGACGCTCTCAATTGGGGTTGCTTAAGAAAGGAATAATTGTGAGAATGGTTTCTTTAAAAAATACTAACACTTCTAACTTAATTACGCCAGAACTAATTTATTTAGAAATGGGGTACTTAAGTACTGCATACTTATATGTATTTAGAGCCATAAAATACTCTATATACAAAGGGATAACTTGAACTACAGTTTTTAAAAATTTTAAATTCAATAAAAATTGGCATGCCACACTGTTACAAAACAAAAGAGTTTCGATACAATTAAGTTGTCTTCATAAATACAAGCATGTCTCTCTTTGTTACGGTAGCTTTTATCGCTTTTTAGAAAGGCTTACTACTCGTATTAATATCAATTTTTTAATTGGTTACTTTATTTAAGGTCATTATGAACTTCTATTCACATTAACTGTATTTTAAACAGATTATATTGATTTGTTTCATATATGTTTGTATTGTATACAGATATAATAGTAATATAATATTCTAGATATTTTATTAAACAAATATAAAAGTAATTACAATATTTTCGGATATTGGCAGAACTATTCCTTAACAGTAATCCCTATCTCTGCTTTTGACCCTCTTTTAACCCTTTTACTGCATTCAAATGAGAGTATTATGCCTATACACACATAGTGAGGATTTATACTACATATGCGATATGAACTAATAGGGTTAAGAGGTGTCATTCAAAAGAACGACACCACTTTTCATTTTTTAGGATCTCTAATCTGCTGACACTTAAACGTTTTATAATTCATTGAGTGTTAATCTCTCTGTAATTCTTAGACATCGCAAATCCAAAATTACATATAGGCATTTTTTATTTTCCTCTTTACTTATTTACCTAATTTAGTCCCGAATTTAATTTTTTTAACAATTTTGCGTATTCGTACATATAACAAACAGATAACATTAATGGAATTTGGACATATTTTAACACAACGTTAATTGCGTGGAGGGATAACCTCAACAGAGAGAAAGCATTCAGAGATTATAAGATAGTTAACATCAACAGAAAATAATTCAAGGCAACCACAAGACAATGCAGAAATCAGAAGGCAAAGTATTCGGAAAGCGAGGAATTGGGAGAAAAAGAATATCATGTTTAAAAATACTGAGGAAATGGTTCTGCACAACAACAACTTATCTATTTAAAGCATCAGTTAATAAAATAATTATAACCATAATGATCGACAATATTTGAAACAAATATGTACCAAAAGAAAAAGTACTATGCCACCGTATGGCACCATATGCAAAACGGATAGTAAGAAAATAACAGCCTGAATTCAGAGGTGGTAAATCGACAATTCATCAGATTGCAACAAATCAGAAACAAATTTTCGAAAACACACTGGAATATGGCATTGATACTCATCATATATTTATAGACTACAAAGCAGCCTACGACTCTAAATAGAAGAGAATGCAAAGTTCAATGTTCACTGCAATGAAAGAGCTAGGACTACCAAACCAGTTGATAAATTTAACAAAACTAACTTGAAAAAACTGAATGTAGAGTACGAATTAAGGGATAACTGACTGTTCAATCTGGCTCTGAAAAAAGTTATATGCATGTCACAAATCACAACCTCTGATTCAATATATAAAAAATCAGTGCAAATCCTGACCTGTGCTGATGATATCAATATTGTTTGGAAAACAGAAAACGCTGTACGAGAGGCGTATGTAGCGTTAAAAGAATTAGTTGCAAAAGTGGGTTTAATAAAAAACACCAACAAAATGAAGTATGTAAAAAGAATGATGTTAGAATGTTTCGAAAGAAAAGTACTAAGACGAATCTATGGAACAGTAAGTGACAATAGAGTGTGGAGGAGATAATACAACTTCGAACTTAATAGAATATATCCGGAACCTCATATCGTAAAACATATTAATATAGGACGTCTGAGGTGGATAGGGCATATAATGCGGATGGAACAAAATGACCCAGCTAGAAAAACGCTCCTTTATAGGCCCATTGGTCAGAGAAGAAGAGGAAGACCCAGAAAAAGATTCCTTGATAACATTGATGAAAACATGAGAAATATGGCAACACGTGCTTGTTGGAGAAAGGCGATGGATAACAACTGGAGAGAAATTGTTTAGGAAGCTAGGACCCACGCAGAGTTGTAAAGCCAGAATGATGACGATGGATTGCGTGGAAGATCTGATTTGAACTTCCTCGCTAAGACCTTTCGAAAATTTTCTCCATTTGTTCTTACTTTTAAGGCCTATCCGGCCCATCTAACCGGATCCTAAAAAAATTGTTGAGAACAATAAAAGTACGCAAGACTGCATACTTGAACACATACTGTCTTATTATTGTTATTTTAAGTTATTTGTTTTCGTCTATAACTTTTTTTTATTTCTGTAAAAATTATTTATTCCATCCTCAGTTGCTTTTTCTGTTGGAGCATAAACCTCCACAATATTTATCCTGGTTCGTGAATTTAGTTCGTAGATCCTAAGATCGTATGTACCATTGTTCAACATACTATTAATTATTTGAACTTGTGATTTTCTATTCTTATTGATTGATATCTATACTCCACTCCTGAATGTAAGTCCACATACTTTTTCCATGGAAAAAATAGCAAAGACCCAAAGAGCAATGGAAAGGCAAATGCTAAACATCAGGCTATCAGAAAAGAAAAAAATACTTGGATCCGCAACAAAACAAAAGTGACCGATGTATCAACGCAGATAGTAAAACTTAAGTGAAAGTTCACTGGCCATACCATAAGACAGAAAGACGACAGATGGAATAAGATGATTATACACTGGAGACTATATTGTAGTTACAAACGAAAAAGAGGAATGCCACAAACGAGATGGTCAAATGACTTGAAGAAATACGTAGGCCCGAAGTGGATACAAACTACCTACAATAGAGAGACGAGGAAGAAGGAAGAGGAGGCCTATGTCCAAAATTGGACAGTAAGGGCTGTATACAGGGTGTTTCAAAAAAAGGTAACCCCGTCCCTAGGGTAGATAAAAAACTGAAAAATAATTGGGGTTTGCTTAGTAAAAAATGTTTGTAACGCCATCCGTTTTCAAGATACAGGGCGTTGAAGAAAAACAATTTTATGCATTTTTTACGATTTTGCCAAAACTACTGGCAACATTGTAATTAAATTTTATACGAATATGTTTTGGAAGCTGATACATCCCATGAATTTGTTTTTATATCTGATTCTCATAGAAGGCGCTAGTTACACGGATCGTACTAAATATTAGTCAATATAACTTTTTTAAGAGTATAATTATTAATCAAAATTTTAAGTAAACTTAAACATCATTCAATTTTAGACGAAAAAGGTACTCTTGGTAAAACTCGATACTGTGTGCCGTTTTCGGAATATTTTGATTTGAACATTCTGAAGTAATAATTGATGCTGGTAGTAATGATAAAGTTCTAATAGGTATACCCCTATTTTCTCCAAGTGTGCCATGGAAATCTGACATTTATCGATTGTTATGACGATAAATCAACAATAATTAGAGTTTTGAAACCTTGTTATTTGTAAAATCAACTCAAAATGTACTCAAATGTTGAATACACTGACACGTTATTAACCTTAGGCGAATGATTAGGATGTTCTAGTGCAGCTGTGACATGTTATGCAGAAAAATTTCCTAAAAGAAACTTACCAAGTAAAAAAACATTTAGAGCAGTTGAACTACGTTGTCGAGAAACTGGGAATGTGAGACCAAATAGAATAAATTCTGGTAGACTAAGAACAACAAGAACAATTAATAAAGAAAATAATATTTTAAATTTACTTGATCAAGATCCAACAGTTAGCGTAATGAATATAGCAAGACAAACACATCTTCTTCTTCAAATACTTGGCGGATACTGAAAAACAGCAATTACATCCTTATCATTACAGACAAGTCCAAGAGCTCTTGCCAGATGATCTACCGGTTAGAGTGGATTTTTGTGAAACATTGCAACAAAGGACAGCCCACAATCCAATTTTTTTAAAATGCATTCCTTTTACGGACGAGCTTACCTTTACGCAACAAGGTATGTTTAACTCCCATAATGCACACTACTGGTGTGATGAGAATCCACGAGTCAAAAGGGTATCACATTACCAACACTCATTTAAAGTTAATGCTTGGGCAGCAACTTACGGTAACAAATTAATAGGTTATCATATTCTACCAGGAAATTTAAATGGAGATGTGTATCTTGATTTTTTAAACAATTCCTTATTCGAGATATTATTCGAGATATTACGCTAAACGAGCGAAGATCTTTATTTTTTATGCACGATGGGGCTCCACCACACTTTGATAGAGTAATTGGTTGAGTAATCCTTTTCCGAATCGATGGATTGGTAGAGGTGCAGAAGCTCCGATTCATTGGCATCCTCGATCAAGCGATTTTAACCCTTTGGACTACGCAGTTTGGTCGTATATTAAGGAAAAAGTCTATGCTACAGAGGTAAATTCACGCCATTATAAGAAAGAATTCAACGTCAATTTAACGACATCATAGCTGATTCCTTACCGTTTATACGGTTAATGGAATCTTTAGAAAAAAGAATAGACTTGTGTATTCGCGACAATGGAGGGTATTTTGAACACTTACTGTAATTGAATTTTATTTTATGTTCTTAGTCATTAATTTAATTTTCTTCTTGTGAGTTTTGCTTAATTACTAACTATTTTATACCAGCATCAATTATTACTTCATAAAACGGTACACCGTATCGAGTTTTACCAAGAGTATCTTTTTCGTGTAAAATTAAATGATGTTTAAGTTTACTTAAAATTTTGATTAATAATTATACTCTTAAAAAAGTTATATTGAATAATACTTAGTACGATCCTTGTAACTAGCGCCCTCTATGAGAATCAGATATAAAATCAAATTCATGGGATGTATCAGCTTCCAAAACATATTCGTATAAAATTTCATTACAATGTTGCTAGTAGTTTCGGCAAAATTGTAAAAAATGCGTAATTTTTTTTTTCTTCAACGACCTGTATCTTGAAAACGGATGGCGTTACAAAAAATTTTTACTAAGCAAACCCCAATATTATTTTTCAGTTTTTTACCTGCCCTATAGACGGGGTTACCTTTTTTTGAAAAACCCGGTAGATAGATAGATAGAAGTCCACATACCCTTTTCCTTCTTTTACTTTTGATAATCCCATTATATCCCCATTGACTTAACCCCCCCCCTCCAAAATCCATCAGACAGGCCGTTGCTTCGGTATGGAATTATTGAATACAATTTCTACCTACGTTCCATGTCTCTGTTAAAATCAACATTTTTATTTTCTAGAGATTTTATCCACATCCCACCATGTTGACTAGACGTGCTGGTGAGATAGACATGCGGAGATAAATATAAAACCGAATGGTTGTATTGAATTAAATCTTAGTATTTTTAAAAACACAATAAAAGTAAGAAAATATCAAAAAATCAAGTCTAGAAAAGCCTATGCTCTATATTATACTCATATTGTGAATAGAAGTTTGATATTATATGTATGTGTAAATAACTGTTGGATGTATCTGTTTGTTAGATATTAATATAAGATTGTTATTCTTGCTAATATAAAATTTTAACATGCTGGTAAACAGTGACTAATCATGTATCTAATATTTAAAATACATTAAACAAAAAATTGCTTTTGCTTATAAAATGAAGTAGAACTAACATTTTCACTGTTATTAAATTCTGTCGAGTTCTGTAATTATTAACACATGGCAGCATAAATCTTTCTTTTTTTATCACATATTTAGATTATACTAGTTAGCTACTAGTTTGTCCCATGCTGGTGATATTCCACTCAATAATTTTCTTTGATAATACACTGACCGGCAAAAAAAGTGGCCATCCCATAAATTTCCGAAAATAAAAATTCATTAGAAGTTTTACGCACTGTTTTATATTGTATTTTCAACATCTTTTATTTTTAAAACAAAAAATGGCCATTACTGTTTGATTTCTTAGCATAATTTATTAAATTTGTAGGCTACAAAAGAAAATTGTGTAGTATCGAAACAAATTTCAAACAATAAAAATTACAAGAGAACTTAAACAAAAGTGTCTAATATTGGGTATTATGCCCTAAAACAGTGGTTCTCAACCGGTGTTCCGCGGAACACTAGTGTTCCGCGAATTCCTTCCAAGTGTTCCGCGAAATACTCGCAATCCTACATACCATTTTGCTAAATTACTCTTTACAAAAATATTTTCAAATTTTAAAATAGCCACTTACGTACTTTTTAATTTATTAAAATTCTGCAGCGTAAATGTTCATTTGCCCAACGTGACAACACCGCGTCGGCACAGTGCACACGTTGGATTTTATAAGCGCTGAGCGCTGAGCTCCGCAGTGGCCACAGCCAATCTGAGTCACCCACGCCACAGTCTGCAACTGAATGTTGAATTCGTTACATTGCACAAACGTAATACTGAAAATCGCTGTGTCAGTTTTTTTATGATAACGTTTACGTACGGCTTATCTATCAAAGGTAAGTAATTGCATATTTTATACAAAATGTGAAGCATTCATCCGCATTATTTTGTTTAGAGACGAATAAATTAACATGGATAAGTTCCTCAAACTTAAAAGAAAAACTACTGTGGAACAACTCATAATTAATGATGATGAAGCCAGCACTAGCGGAGATACTGGAACTTTACGAAGTGGAGTTGATGACAAATCGAAGCGCAGCAAAAAAATGTTGAACCGGCAATATTTGGATGAATATTTGGATTATGGCTTCATTTGGACTGGGGAAGAAGACTGTCCAATTCCCAAGTGTATTGTTTGTGGGCAGACACTCGCTAATAGCGCAATGGCTCCGGCTAAATTAAAACGCCATTTTACTACCGAACATGCTAGTGTAGCTTCAAAAATTAAAGATTATTTCAAGCGACTTTTGGAGACACAAGCTAAACAAGCGAAACAATTTGAAAGGTCGCTAACAATTTCCGACAAAGCACAAATAGCTTCATATAAGGTCGCCGAATTAATTGCTTTGAAACAGAAAGCACACAGTGTTGCAGAATCTCTTATATTACCAGCATGTTGTGAGATGGTCAAAATTATGTTTGGCAACGATGCACAAAACAAAATACGAAAAATTCCTATGTCGGGTGATATAATAAGAAAGAGGATTGTTGATTTATCTGCAGATATTGAGGAAAAAGTTACAAATAAACTTTACAAAAAAAACTTCGCATTACAGGTGGACGAATCCACTGATATTAGTGGCAAAGCTCATTTATTAGGATTTATTCGATTTGTCGACGAAGGTGAAATAATCAATCAGTTTTTATGCTGCAGAGAACTTAAAGCACGTACAACAGGTCAGGATGTATTTGATTCCATAACGTCATATTTAGAGAAAAAAATATATCATGGGACTTTTGCGTAGGAATTTGTACGGATGGTGCCCCTTCCATGGTAGGCTCCATAAAAGGTTTTTGTACCCTTGAAAAAAAGCGAAATGAAAATATCATATCTACGCACTGTTTCTTGCATAGAGAATCTCTAATTTCAAAAACGCTACCAGCTACTTTGAAATCTGTATTAGACCAAGTGGTTAATGTCGTGAATTACATCAAATCAAGACCACTAAAAACCCGTCTTTTTAAACAACTCTGCATCTCAATGGAATCAAAGTATGAATGTTTTTTGCCGCACACCGCAGTTAGATGGTTGTCAAGGGGCAAAGTATTATGTCGAATTTATGAACTTAGAACGGAGCTGTTAACTTTTTTCCAAGAAGAAGGTAATGACACATTTACCACATATTTTGAAAATGATGCATGGTGCACTAAAGTGGCATATTTGGCCGATATTTTTAATTATTTAAATGGCGTTAACTCAAGTATGCAAGGCAAAAATGAAAATATTTTAACATCTACGGACAAGCTGTCAGCTTTCCAGAAAAAATTGTCATTTTGGAAGAAGCGCATTTTAGAGACAAATAAAATGGATATGTTTCCACTGCTTCAGAATGAAGGTAATAAAGAACAAGAAATCACGCATATAGTTACAAAACACTTATCACTATTAGAGGAGACAATTGCCAGGTATTTTCCATCTCTGAACGTAGAAAAATATGACTGGATAAGAAGTCCTTTTAGCACAAGTAATACAGCCAATTTCCAGTTTTCTCTGAACCAAGAAGAAGAATTTATTTCGTTGTCATCTGATCGTACTCTAAAAATTAAGTTTTCAGAAGTAAATGTTCAGGAATTTTGGATCTTGGTCCAAGAGGAATATCCACTTCTTGCCAAAAAAGCGATTAGTATTTTAATACAAAATTCCACGAGGAAACTAAGTTCCTGTAGCTGGCTGTATACCATATATCACAAAAAAATTTTGTTAAAATCCTTTATAAAAGGTATATAAAATAAAAAAAAAAAAAAAATTTTATATACCTTTTATAAAGGATTTTAACAAAATTTTTTTATTTTAATACAGTTTTCAACGTCCTATTTATGTAAATTTGGGTTCTCATCTTTAACAAACATTAAAAATAAGAAACGGGAAAGGCTGCTAAACTTAGAACAAGAAATGAGAGTTGCTGTTTCCCACATCAGGCCTGATATTGAGCAAATTTGCAAACGACACCAGGCACAAGTGTGTTAATTTGAAGTATTTACTCATATGATGTATTTTGAGAATTACGCTTTTGTTAATTTTAAAAATGTTTTTCGTTTTCATATTTTAAGTAAAATTTTACAAATTTGAGTACGTATAATAAAGTTTATTACAGAATTTATGTGCTAATCCTAATTTGTTTATCAATATATGCATGTTATTGCTTTGGTGTTCCGCAATTTTTTTCGGTAATTAAAAGTGTTCCGTCGCCACAAAAAGGTTGAGAACCACTGTCCTAAAATATCAATACCCGTTTGCATGCGATTTGGAAGAGAAAGGAAAAAATTTTGAATAAAAACTTAAGGAATACGTTCATATTCTTTACGAAGCTTGTTTTGAGGTTCTGCAAGACTTTTTGGCTGGCCTGGATGACTTGAATGACCTGGATGACGATGAAGTTCATCACAAAGATGTTCGGTGATATTCAGATCGGGGCTGCAGGCTGGCCGTTCTAGAGTCTTAGTTCCAACTTTCCCAATAATATGTCAGGATTCTTGCACTATGCGGTCGTGCATTTTCATGCATAAAGACGAAATTGTCTACAATAAAAGAACCAAATGAAACTACTGCTTCTGCGAAAACATCCTCTATATACCAGTGAGCATTCAGGGGGCCATGAAGATAAGTTCAGTTCGAGCTTCAAGTGAAATTCCAGGCCAAACCATGACGCCACCACCGAAAAACTTTCTTCTCTGGGACATACAAGTTTGGGCATATCTTTCATTTTTCCGTCTCCAAACCCTCTCTGGGCCATCGCCAGACTGTAAACAGAACCACGATTCATCAGTAAAGAGAATTCAGTTCCAATTCTGTATATCCCAGAGTTGATGTTGTCGATAAAAAATTAATCGATTCGTACAGTCTCTGGGTTGTAATTCGGGAACAATAGCCTACCGTCTTGTCACTAGCCCTCTTTTATTGAGGCGCCTTTTAACCGTTCGCTCACTTACATTCCCATTTTTAACCTCCTGGAGAAGATTTCTTCAGCAATTGCAGTGGAATGGCAATTTCTTAAAAGTCCCAGAAACTATAAACGTCGAAACTGTCAAAAACAAGCATACAAGATCGCAGAAAATATTTAATTTGAGATGAAATATGAAACAGTGCATAAAACTTGCAATTAATTTTTATTTTCGGAAATTTATAGGGTGGCCCCTGTTTTTGCCGATGAGTGTAGGTTTATTTGTCTTTGTTCGCTTTAATAGAAAATCTAATAAAAGATTTTAAACGTTTTACCCAAAAAGTTTTTAAGTGGTAAATATCAGCAATCGTAGGTTGGATTATGTTCTTAACAACAAAAAGGGACTCTCAAATATTCCTACGTCAGATCGAAGAGGCTAGAGAGTACCAAGTAACAAAAAAAAACAGAAGTACAACTGAATTTAATACAAAGTCACATACACAGTATCCCTAAATGTATTAGTCATTATGGAGGGTGAAAATCTGATTTATATCTGGTGGATTTTTCAATACATTAATAGAAGAAATTGAAATGGCATAAAAAACAGAAAAAAATATAAAAGCCATAGGTCCAGATTAAATCTCAATAGAAACATTAAAATTTATATATAAAACTTTATGATATACTAATGGAATTATTTAATACAATGTACAATGTACAGGACGTATACCGAAACAATGGTTGTTTTCCACAGTTTGCGCTATCTCTAAAAATGCCAAGAATAAAGACTGCCGTAAATACAGAACAATATTTTTATTAAGTCATGTTCTCAAATCGTTTTTTTTTTAGCTTGGGTTCAGAAACGGACTAGAAATGAGAGAGACGGTATTTGTTTTTGATGTGATAGCTCAAAGATACAAGTAAATGACTGATTTTTATGTTGGTCTTTAGAAAGTCCAAAATCAAAAGACAAAAAACAGATAAAAAGAACTTAAGAATAAGTACAAACCTTTACTGAAATTAAAGAGCGCACATTGTAATAGATAACGAACCCAGTTAAGAAATTGAAATTAGGAGAGGAGTGAAACAAGGATGTATTATATACTCATTAATATTATATGCATATACCAGTAAATATAGTTTTGAAGAAGCACTGCTATCGAAAACTGATATAATAATAATGAACGGAAGTACTATCAACAACATAAGATATGCAGATGTGACCCTAATTACGGCAAGCAAAATGAGGGAGCACTGTTTAATATGTTTAGAGCATGTTCAACATAAGACGAAGAATTGCCAAGTTGCAATTTCCTGGAAGGAGTAGGGAAGAAGTGCCAAAGAAGATCTGGTGGAAAATGTTTAGGCACGACATTTCTGTGAAGAAAATTAATATCGGTATGTTTCAAAATCGAAATTTATGGAAAAATTTAATAAGGGAAGCCTACATCGCGTAGGGATGGACAATGATACAACTATGATACGTGCTTAATTTATTGCGTGTTGTAAAAGTTGTTGGGTAAATAGAAAGTAAGACCTAAAGACTCCCAGAGAAACTCGAAAGCCGTGTAGGTAGTAACTGGACTAGTATGCTTTTGAGTCCCAACATTAATAATGTTCGAAACGGTTTATATGGAATTGACTTACATTTACAACCCAGTACACCACTCTTTGTTAGCGTTTTAGCGTCATATCTCTTTGCTTGCTACTCTGGGAAAGCTTTCACTACGTTTAATTCAATTTATATATGCATCGATTTATAATCTTCATCTTCGTAAGATTTGATTTAAAGCAACAGCTTAAATACAGTCGAATACCAGGATGTTGATGGTTACAATTATATTTGTGCGTATGATTATTAAATTATATTTGCACAATCAATGGTAACAATTTTAATTCGTGAGAGTAAGCTATGAGCGTACAAGGCATTCAGAATGTAGAAAGTGAATTGGTTCAAAATTGATTCGAATTGAGAGAAAAACAATCCGTATCTCAAAACAAATGATTTATGAGAAATTAAAATTCAAAGCGATGTATATGCCTATTGGGAGCGAACTACCAGTTATTTTAATAATAAAATTTATTACTACTTTAATTTTCATTGTTATGAGACATTGTTTAAAAGCAGACAGCAATGTAAAGTATTTGTGGAAGCAATCAAAATGTTTTAAAATTAATTTCTTTCTTAATAAATAACATTAACAAAATGTAATAATCAGAATAATCTTACTGTTATAGTAAACAGATAATAATTTATTGCCTAGGAGCAAGAATAATAATCTTGAATGTACATATACCCAAAAGCAATATTTGGATGTGGTGTAAAGGTTTGTTCAGAATGTAGGTGTCTGTTAGAATAGTATTGTCTTAAAATACCTTTATTTAATATACTTTAGTAAGCCTTTTTAATTAAAAAGTTCTGACTAAATCTTTAAACAAAAAGTTAATAAAAAAACCTAATCATTTTGTTTGAATATTAGATCAATATGAACCGTTGAAAAAAGTTCTTTTCGTGGTCTTGTTCTTCTGGTGGTACCTATCTGGTAGCGAGAATTATTTTTCTTAAATTTTGCAGCCAAGAAATACATACATGATCATGTTAATCATCTTTGCTCATTTCTTGAACTCTTGTCAAGGCGTGGGTGACACTCTAAATATAGCTAACTTATCACTGTTGGCTACGATCCTGTACCTATCTGGTAGCAAGAATTATTGTTCTTAAATTTTGCAGCCAAGAAATACATACATGATCATGTTTGCTCATGATTAATCATCTTTGCTCATTTCTTGAACTCTTGTCAAGGCGTGGGTGACACTCTAAATATAGCTAACTTATCACCGTTGGCTACGATCCTGTGCCACCAGAGTCTTCATTTGGACTTCTCTTCGTGTTAAAGATATTTCTCCTTATAGTCTCCTTATTAAAAAAAATATTCCTAGTATACAAGGTTATATCAAAATAAGTAGTTGGATGAAGAGCATACAGATCATAAGAGCTTACAGCAGCTTACAAAAGAAATATGAACACAGAAATCCCTCCCCTATGACTGGAATATCGGAATACTTTGCCCCATACACAAAAAAGGAGATATCTTTGAATGCTCTAACCACAGAGGAATTATGCTTCTTAATGCAACGTATAATATATTTTCCACAGTACTGTGTCGCCATATGGTACCATATGCAGAACGGATAGTAGGAAAATAACAGGCTGGCTTCAGAGCTGGTAAAACGACAATTCATCAGATTTCAACCCTGAGACAAGTTTAAGAAAAAACACTGGAATATGGCATTGATACTCATTACATGTTTAAAGACTATAAAGCAGCCTATGACTGTGTGAATAGAAGAGAAATGTTCAAATCAATGAAAGAGCTAGGAATATCAATTCAGTTGGTAAATTTCACAAAACTAACTCTTGAAAAAGTTGAATGTAGTGGACGAATTCAGGGAGAACTGTTTGAAACTTTTAAATCTGACTTGTTGCTTTTTGATAGCAACAAGACCTCGTAGACACTTTGTTTTAGGACCTTGCAACCACATGTAGAGTCTTACATTGCCATGTTATCCATTCCACTGGTAACTTTAACAAATTAATATATAAGATCGAATAATGTAATCTAAATTTAAATTAATAATATTTAACGGGTTTTTACCCAAATATTTAGTGGCTCAAAACATGTACACCTAGACACACTGATGATGAAATATAGATTCCGAAAACGTTTTGTGATATAACCCGATTGGGTGTTTTAATTATATACCCTTTAGAAAGGATTTTAAATCATTTTTGTGATACATGGTATATTGCCAGCTACAGGAAGTTAGTTTCCTTGTAGATTTTATCATGTATTTAGTTTTTTTGACGATGAAAAATTAAAAGACCGAGGAAAGAAATATTTTTCTTTCTCCTGCTTTATTGATAGACTCATGCCTATTTTACTTTGGTTTTTAGACTCAACTGATGTTATCGGACCGTTTTTTGTACGGGCGCCCCATTGCCCTTCTTTTACTATTCTTTTTTCTGTCATGTTTTTTAATGTTTACTCCATTTTATTTTTCGTTGTTTTATTTACAAGTTTATTGCCTCTATTCCACATCTTGTCCGTATTCCCTCACGTCATACTTAACAAATTAGCGTTTGGTTTGTTATTTATTGTAAGACTTCTGATTTTTACTGCCGTCTCCAATATTCGTTATGTTTTGGTGTTATCCGTCCTTGTTTTCGCTGAGTACGTTATTATTGGCCTTATTATTGATTTATTATCTTATTCTAAGTTTTTATTACTGGTTCTATTATTTTTTGTAACAAGAAAAAAAGGATATGAAAACTGAAACAGTTTGGCAACATAATAACCAGCTTTAAGATAATTACGGTGATCTTTCAAAAGAAGCCGGTAGGTGAAGAAGAAGGACTAATATACCTTCCACTACACTTATAAATTACAAAAAAAATATTTAAATGTTTATTTTTAAAAGGTATAATATTAAAATCCCTATCGGGCTACATCGCAATACGTTTACGGAATTAATATTCCATCATCAGTGCTATCTGTATGTCCATGTTCTGAGCCTTGGAGCCTTGGTAGTATGCATGTAGAGTCGAAATTAAGACTAAAATAAACGATTAGACATATCTACTGTACATATGAAAAAGGTTTTTCAATAATATTATTTTTAAACTCTACGTAGATGTATAATATTATATTAAAAATAACACTATATTGTTTAGTAGTATTTAGTCTTTCTAGCATGTTATGCATGTTAACTAAGATTTTGTATTTATAATAAGAAATCTCTTACTATTTTGTGTTTATAATAATAATAACAATATTGTATATACTGCAAATTGTTTTAAAATAGATGTCACATCTTTAGCATTACTAAAAATATCGGAATGTGGTGATGGTGTTAGCAGCACTAAGACCTGAAGTTTTTAGTTCTTCTAGAAATTATTCCTTCTAGATATAGATTCTATATAGATATACTTCCTTCGAGAGCATGTATATACATGGTATAAATATACATGGTCTAAAAAATCACCTCTAGACTGAAAATAGAACTGAAGTTTGTGCTACACTGAAATCCAGCACGACACTGCATGTACAAATTACACAATTAAATAATAAAATTAATAAATTCGATCAAGAAAAAATTATTATACCAAAAGTAAACTCAGTGTTTCTAATTTACATATAATATATTGGTTGGTTTGACATGTTTCGCTTAAACATCAGCTACCTAAGAAGAACCAGCAGCTAATACATATGTGTAAGGATTCGTTGTAAGAGCTATCCAGCTTCCATATAACAAATGCATTTATTTCAACAGTGATCCGAAATATTTCGATCTGAGGTATACATAATTTGGTCACCAAATCTTATTTAATGCCTTATATGTTTGATGTACCTGTTATATTTCTCTGTATACATTGTGTGTACCCACTTTGTTTCCCTTAATTGATCCTAGATATGTAAATTTATCCATTTTTACTATTTGTTTCGAAAATATAAAGTGATCATGTTGAATTGTTGAAGCAGATGTAATATATTTTGACAAGATGAGTCAATTGATTTGCTATGAGTCATGCCGATGCAGTACATAAGTTTACCTGTTATTTACAAGGTCATAGCTCTTGTCAAAATCCATTACCTTTACTCAATCTTATTAATGTCTTTGCAAGTAAATTCCATGATTAGTTAGCAGGCAGATGTGGTCTGTAAATTTGAGATCTGATTGGTTGTACAGTTAGTTTAATTGTTATCCAATCTACCATGATTATGAAGAATGTATGGGGCCAGCTGATCTCTCCAGCGTGTTCTAGCCTAGTTCTGTATCCTTCATAATATAGTTTAATAATATAAAAGTACCTTTGCACATTTGCACACTTGATGGGGAAGAGAAAACACTTGACCAAGACTGCAAGTTCAGACTGGTCTAATACTGCAGAAAGATCTTTTTCTTCTTCTTCTGTATAAGCAATTCTGCTTGTTAATTGGCAGATTAATACTTCTATTTTGACGAAACGGGTCTACTCCATTCTTCTTATGTGGATATTCTATTCTTTTTTTCTATTTTGGGTCCATTTATTTATATACTGTACTTTACATTTTCTTCTAATGTCTTCACTTCTTTTTCGATCTCTAAACGTATTTCCTGTAAGTAGCCTTTACGTTGTGGCTGTGTCAAATCTTAATTCTGAGTCATTTGCCATCATTGATCTTACACTGGCTTTATAAATTCTTGATTATCTCAGTGTTAACTTGTCTGTTTCGCCATCCTGACAGTCTATTTGCTTTTTGTATTTGATCTCTTACTTGTTTTTCTTACTTGAAGATACTTTTAAAAGATTAGACGTAGATGAATTTTTAATAGAAAAAAATGAACATGGCGGCATTTCAAAGAGGCATTAAGCTTTAAGAGCTTAAACAGCTTTACATACAGAGACGTGCGAGCTGTTGCTGAAAAATATATAACAAAAATGGAATACAAAGACATTAGGACGTGACATTTATGTAAAATTCGACGCAGAAGGTGACATTTAATACAAAATGTGACATTCAACGCAAGACATGACATTTGACGCATAGCGTGACGTTTGTTTAACATTTATATGACATTTTATGTAGTACATCACACTCAATACAGAACATGCTATTTGACACAGGACATTACATTTAATTCTATTCGTCAAATGCCACATAAATGTCACGCAATGCGTCAAATGTCACGTCCTGCGTCGAATGTCACATCAATGGGACATAAATGTTACGCGTTGCAGTCTTTGGATACTATTTCGCCATGTTCTTTTTAGCGACACCTCTCAAGTCTCTGTCAGATAAGCAATTTAAGCACTACAAGCTTAATTCCCCTTTGGCAAAGCCGCCATGTTTGTTTTTTCTCAAAATTCATCGAAATTTAAAACTCTTTAATTTAACGCCTCGGCTGTTATTTTTTTCCTCTGATGGAAAATCCATGTTTGAATTCCGTAATAAGTAAAAACTAGCCGAATAATTGATATGTACAGTATTAATTTAGATTGTCTTTTAAGCAGCTTGGATCTTATTAATGATAATAGGGAGTATAATGCTGTATTACCAGCAAGTATCCTTGCTGAGACCTCTTTTTCTATGTGGTTGTTATCTGTAGTTACTGCCCCAGATATTTAAACTCTTTTACTATTGTAAAGTTGAGGCCATTATGTTCTGCCTAAATCTTGGTCTTGGATTTTTGGTTACTGTCATTTATTTTCCCTTCATTTGTTCGAAAACCCAGGCTACCTATTTTCTTCTCGAATTGTGAAAACACCTCTCTTACATCTTTTGTAGAATGAGCGACTGCACCTAGATCATTAACAAAGGCTAGCAGTAGTTTTGATCCTTGATTCGCCAAATCGAATAGCAATGGTGAGAAAGGCTCTACTTGTCTTAGTTCTGTTGTTATACTACTAACAACAACAGCAGTAATGTTCTGTTTCCTATCTTTACCTGTGCATATGAGTCTGTCACGCACATTTGAGTGAGCTCCACTAATTTGCCCGGTATTTTTTAACGGTGTTCCCATTTCTACCATTGCTAGCTATAGTCTGCTTTTTTTATCAAATCATATGCTTGCTGGAAATACGGAGTGAGCCTCTTTAGCAAGGCAATTGTAAAAACTCTATATTCTGTGTTAATAAGCAATATGGCTCTATACTAAAATTGTTCTTTATGTCTATTCTTATATATGGCGGACAAGTCTTAGTTTGAAATATAATTTTTCTAAAGAATCTAATATTTTATCAAAATATGTCAAACTGACTGATATACTCTGAGGAAATTACAAACATTATTACTATTATTAAAATTAAAGTATAATTCCACCTGGTAACTACTGAGTACATAGATAATTCAAGGTGAAATTACCAATTTGATTATTAAATTCTTTGTTGCAACTTACCTTATCTTACAGAAGAAATAAGAATAAAACTAAAACCAGTTCGATCAACATTTAATGAAACAAGAACAGTCCTATATACTAGGAGCTTTGGTCTACAACTAAAACATATTACACTCCAATGTATTTTCCTTGCTGCTCTATAGAATAGAGGCTTGTGCCTTGTACTAGGTGATTTAAATGAACAAAAAATAGTCCATATAAGGTGGGTGGACAGATTAAAACATGTTGATGTGCAAATAAGAATGAATAAAGAAAATACAGATTAAGACAAGAATGTTTTAGTATTTGGGCCATGTTATCACAGAAAATATACATGTGATGTGTTGGAAATAGACTCATTTCCTGGTCAAATTGGAGAGACAAGTATAAACGTACTTTCGATAGTCTATTCAGAGTAACCGTAGCAAAAGAGAAAATAGCTTTAATTGTTACAATCTGCCCAAAAGTTGAGGAAAAATAATACCTAAAAAAAAAGTTGCAGTCAAAAAAGATAAATATATTGCTCATTAATTGTACTAACTTCTAGTGAAAGTCTCCATGGAAACTTATTATTAAAAAAATAACCTAAGGATTGCCAAAACTAACCCAATAAATTGGCGTAAAATCCGTTGCATAGACATATAATTAAAATAGACAGTCCAATACAGTCGCGTTCCTCCAGTGCGACAGAGAAAACTAAGCAGTCCTTGCATCTCTTTCTAATTTGCCAGGTTTATCGACCACGTGATCTTAGTGTCCAATGAAAAGGTAACGTGGTCCATAAACCCGGCCCATTAGAAAGAGATGCAGGGACTTCTTTACGTCAGTTTTCTCTGCCATACTGGGAGAACGGGCTGGTATTGCAACGATCAATCTATCTTATATTTTATATCTATGATTACGAGAGCTACACATTGAAGTTTATACAGTAAACAGAATCAATACGTTTCATTGTGACGCAACAGATTAGAGTATTACAATCTAAATGATCTGATCATCTATTACATCACCATGAAGTGTATATATTCTATTTACTATATAAATTCTGGTAAGTAGCTCTCGTAAAGGATCCTATGGCAGTTTATTAACCCTTTAACACATCAGTCAAAACACTAACACGATAGCAAGAAACCCCTATGGGAATGTGACATGTGTGTTTAAATGTTTAGATATCTGTTGGGCATTCGTAGTTCGTTGCAATTACCCGCACTTTTAAAACCTCTGTTCCAGGATTATGGTGACAGTTTTCAAATCCTGCACGCGGGACGCGCGCTGCGCATCCTGCGTCTGGCCAAGCTGCTGTCTTTGGTACGCCTGCTGCGATTGTCCAGGCTCGTGCGATACGTCAGCCAATGGGAGGAAGTATACGTAAGTACAAAAATCGTTATTGCCTTAGTAGTTAATGCGCTATTAGGCTTTCACGCATTGTGAACAGTGACACACGTTGAGATTCAGACAGTTCTAAAACAATATCCTGTGACTTAATACGTATTGAAAGTTTTTATTTTAAAATAAATTTACTCAAACATTTAAATTTGATCGACTTTTACTCATCAATTACGATATCTTTTATTTCTTATGGCCTTTAACAATAATTTAAGAGTATATTGTCGTATTTTTGACAATACTCATTTATACTTGTAACAAAAAATATTATGAAAACGTAGTTTTATAAAATGAATAAAACAAAATAAAGCTTCTTAAACGTTCCATAACAAAGGCTACTTGGGAACTTTTTAAAATGTTATGTTCGTAATACAAATATACAATATAAATAAGCTCTGTCTCTTCCGTTTGTGTTTTTATGCTAATTTTTGTAGTTTTCATTGTTACTTTTATTAATTTTCTGAGTTTATGTGGATTTTTTTATTTTTTTAAGTGCTATCATTAATCCTTTTCTTTTTTGAGTGAATCATGCCTGTTTGAAGTCTGTGAATACTATTTCCAATTCTAATTTATATTCCTGTTCTTTTTCCATTATTTGTTTTATTGTGTGTATTGCATCTATTGTATATCATACTTCTGTTAATCCACATTGATACTGTCCCACTATCATCTTTGTGATCTTTGATAACCTCTTTTTTATTATTAATGTCACCTAGAAGCTAGAACTTAGCTGAAATGAATACATGCTTATTTTACAATATTTCAAATGTGTAGTCTTCTTTTTGTATCTAAATGATTTTGTGTGCTCCAGTAGCCGTTTTTATAGATTCTACCTGTTGGTCCTATATTCTAGATTTTCAGATTTTACTCCTATAAATATTTGTATTATTAATTTGTGAACTCGGTTTAATATTTTTGATAACTCTTTATATTTTTATATGTCTACTAAAATTATGGTTACTGCAAATATTTTTTTCTTTCGTATATTTTTCGATTATCTGATTTTTTGAGGAACTAAATAATTTTCTGACTTCTCTCTCTTCTCTAGTTTTTGCCATGAGAGTCGTAGCACTGTTATATCAATTACCTCCCTTCCTTATGTAGTTACTAAACTAACTAACTTGGGTTCTTCGGTGTTAATAACACCAGACTGTGCGTATAGTGATGTGAATTAGCATTGCAGCTGATGATCAGTTACAGTTCATTTATCCTAGTAGCTGCTTCACCAATGTAGACTGTTGAAGTTGTTATATGGAAGGTATGATGATCCGATAATTGTCTACTTCATACTTACTTTCTCTGTAATCTTCATCTTCACAATCGGTAAATTGATGGAACAGACATTCATCAACAAGTCTTATTAGATAGACTCATTAGGTTAGGTTAGGTTAGATGTCTGTAGTTATGGATTGCCTTCCTTCATTCCTTGAGCCCTTATCATGGCATGGTGACACTCTATAAGGACGGCTTCATCTAGGGATTTTTTCAACAGGGTCTTCATTTGGTCTGCTCATAGCGTTGGATACCTTCATCTTGGTCTTCGGCCTTCTTCCTTTCCATATACTATGAATTATTCCATGGTACCCTTTCTTGTTGCTATGGATATCTTCTTCTTGGTCTTCGGTATTTCACCTTTTCATATACTGTCGATAGTTCCATGGTACCCGTTTTTCTAGCTATGTGACTGAAGTAAATTAGGCATGCTTCGTTTATTTTTCAGTAGCCAGTCTTTTATCTAAAGCTTTGACAGAATTAAAAGGTTGGTTCTATGTTCTATCCAGGTCACGCATATTAATCTTTTATAGACCCACATTTCGAGGGTCTCGATCTTACTTCTATCTTTTTTTAGAGTCCATATTTCTGCTGGTTATGTAGTAATGGAAAAAATAAGGGCATTGACCAAGTTTGGTCTTTCCATTTTTTAATGACTTTATCTGTTGTCGTTTGGGCCATTGCATTATTGGTGATCAGGGATCTCAAGTATGCAAATCTGTCTACCACTTCGAGATTCGCCATTTGTGAGTATGTGCGGTAGATTATTATTTGCTTTGTCTACGATTATTATCTTGATTTTTTCGGTATTTTTTAAAATGTCCTTGATCTCTCGAGTGTATTTCTGTTAGACCACATATGTTTATAATTTGCCTTATTAGCTCTTTCTCCATTATCTGAAGTTTTTTAGTTTAAAGAAGACCTCTGACATTCCATGGCCCTTCATGTTCATCTCATTCTCAAATTTCTTCCTATTTACTGAAAACCTTAAATAGTGAGTTTTATTTCTGTAGTGACCTTTCGTATATATCACGCCTTGTAGGTAGGTATCACTCGTGTAGCTATAAGGGCGAATCTTCACACCAGAGCTATCCACAATTATGTGTCTACCTACATACCATTTCTCAGTAATCCACACGGGGTTATAAGTAATAAGGGGAAAACTAAACACCACTGCAGCTATGTTAAGCTAGCTACTTATTCCAGTCCATGAATGCGTTAAACGTTAATATGGTTGAGAAGAAAAGCTATAGTTAAACAGTAACATTTACTTTTAAAGGCATACGTAAAGACTTAATTTATTGAATATGGTAGATAGTTTCTCCTTGCAAAATTTAATATCCAACATTTTGTTTGTATATTTTTATTTACATCGTAAGTTTTTTAATTTCGCCAAATATAAGACACCACTGGAACGTTTAAGAACAAATGCATCTGTTTTTTAATCCCTCAAATCAAACAAAAAGAAAACTTTTTGGATAAGAACGAAATATACAACAAAAGGAAACATTTTCAATGCATAAAAATACTCCAGTTACACTCTTGTAGAGAATAATAATGTATGTATATTCTTTCTACTAAAAGTCACACGATATTGTTGTTATTTAATATTCTTACAAAGAAGTTCAAATTAAGAAAATTTATAGACATTTGAAATATCATTAAAATCTATTTGACTATTTGAGTATTTGAGCTTCTTTTATCAGTTAATAAGGTAATAAGTACATATATAATTTCATAAAACAACAACAGATCTTTAGAAAATTGTAAACTGATGCCTAACGGTAATAATTTTAAAATGGCATAAAGGAAGTTAACAATATATTGCTGTTTGCACGAATTAACAGTTTTATGGTTAATATTTACCTCTAGTCAACACTACTTAACTTTTTAAAAAGTTTTATGATACAAAATTTCTTTGTTTATAATTTGTTTATGTTTATTTATTTATGTAAAAAATTTTCATAATTTTTTAATAGAATATAGAATGTTGTTATAAAATAAATTTAAAATAGATAATATAAATTATGTCAATGCTATATTGTTCTACCAGAGGCGTTATATTATGCTCAGAAACCTTTTTTCTTCAGAAGCGGATGCATTTTTTATACACTTTGCTTCTATTCTCCTCTTAGCTAAATTACAATTTAGCCATACTGTTTCCTCTCATTTTTTTTTATTAGACGGTTTTTTATTTGCTATTGTATTTTCTGTATTGTTGTATATTTTATTTCTCTTAATTTTTTATCATCGGCCAATGTATCCATAAATGATGATCTAACAACCAAAGAAAGAGAAATGAGAAAAGACATATCTAAAAAATATAAATAACTTATGGTAAAACGGTAAAACGGTAGGTAGGTTTTAAAAAGATCATAGTAGACGTAGACGAATGGAGATGTGAAAGGGAAGATATTTTTCAAAATATTGAGATGCAAAAAACTAGTGAGTAGCGTAGAAGGAACAGAAATCGGAAAAACGGAGACAGTGACAAAAAAACAAGAAATATGGTAAAGGTAAAACTGACAAACTGGCAATGACAACGGACATGGATAAATTAAATCAGAGAACGAATAGCATAAAACATATAGACTCATCAGGCAAGAAAAAAATGAGCATACCATTTTGAAAATTGGAGTTTGGAACATAAGGAGCATAAATGGTAAAGTAATAGAACTAGTAGAGTAGTTTGATATGATTTTTTAGAAGATAGAATAGCTCAAAACCAATTGGAATTCAGATTAGGCTTTGGCACTTCTTCTTCTTCTAGTTCCATGACCGTTATCGATCGTTGGATATCATGTTGGCTACGATATTCGCTATCGTGACTTTATTGACAGCAGCTCTAAATAACGATGTAGTTGATTTTCCATACCATTGCCTTAGATTTTTCAGCCACGATGTTCTTCTTCTACCAGGACCACGATTACCTTGGATCTTTCCCTGAATGATCAGATGTAAAAGATCATATTTTTCAGGGTGTCTCATAATATGACCGAAGTATTCCAGCTTGCGTTTCTTTATTATATTGACCAGTTGTGTTGTTTGGTTCAGCCGTCTAAGGCCCTCCTCATTTCTAACTCTGTCGACCCAGCTTATTTTCAGTAGTGGTCTGTATACCCACATCTCAAAGGCTGTCAAGCGTTTAAGCATAGCCTCAGTTAGGGTCCACGCTTCTACTCCATACAGCAGGACAGGAAAGATGTAGCAAGATATCATACCAACTCTAAGGTCAATGCTAAGATCGTGACTGCAAAGTACGTTTCTCATTTTTACAAAGGCAGCTCGGGATTGTTCTATTCAGCTTTTAATTTCTGCGGTTGGATCCCAGCTCTCATTGATATTACTGCCGAGATACACGAGTTTCTCTACTCTGTCCAGTGTGGCATCTCAGACTTTTATACCGTCATCATGTATATAATTTTGTTTGCTAACTATCATATATTTAGTTTTCTTAACGTTGAGTTTTAATCCATACTGATCACAAGTCTGTTTTATTTTGTTCATTAGCTTTTGAAGGTCTTATTTGCAATTGGCAAGGACTAAGGTATCGTCGGCATATCTAATATTGTTGACGGTTACTCCATTCACAGTAATACCTTCGGTTGTCTCCATTAAGGCTTCCTTAAATATTTCCTCCAAATATAAGTTAAAAAGTAAAGGCGACAATATACAGCCTTGTCTCACTCGTCTTTTTATATTTATTTCATCCGACAGTTCTTGTTTAACCTTTATTCTTGCCACTTGATGCCAGTATAGATTTGTAATTATTCGTAGATCTTTATCGTCCAATCCCGCTGTTTCCAATATTTCTAGCATTTTCTATCTAGCTTTGGCACTAGAGAAGCATTATTTGCGACGTATTCATATGTCTAGTCGACTAAAAAGATTTCGACAACGTGCAACACCGAATAACTGCAAAAATACTCAAGAACGCAGAATTAGATGACAAAGACGTGAAAATCATTGCCAATCTATACCCATATCAGAAAGCCATAATACGAATAGACCAACAGAAATCGAAAGAAATACCTATAAATCGTGGAGTAAGAAAAGGATGTGTGCTTTTCCCTTTACTTTTTAATGTGTATACAGAAGAATTGTTTAAAGAGGCATTAGAAGACTCAAATGAAAACATATTTATTAACAGAGCACTTCTGAATAATCTTAGATACGCAGATGACACAATACTATTTGAGGACAGCAGAGAAGGGCTACAGATCTTGGTTGATTGCATTACACAATACTGCGAAAGGTATGGAATGGCAATAATACAAATAAAACAAAAATCATGGTGGTAAGCAAGAACAAGATTGAGGAAGACAGTGTTTATGCTAAAGGAAAACTTTTAGGCAGGGTGCACAGATATCAGTACTTAGGTTGCGTTGAGGAATGGGATAGAAGTACGGAATAAAATGGCGTATTGAGATAGCTAGAAGTGCTTTTAATAAGATGAAAGCAATATTATGCAATGAAAAACTCAACATTGAAATTAGAAGTATTGAGATGCTACGTGTTCTCTGTCCTGTTGTACTAAGTTGAGGGCTGAACAATTACAGAGGCGACAGAGAAAATCTCATTGACTTTTGAAATGTGCTGTTATCGAAGAATGTGGAAAATATCTTGGACACAACACATAATAAATGCGGAAACGCTACGAAGAATAAAAAAGATAAAGAAATACTCAACACTACAAAGAAAAGAAAAATGAGCTACTTTGGTCACATACTAAGAAACAAGAAATACGAATTGATGCGACTGGTGATACAAGGGAAGGTGGAAGGCAAAAGAGAACCGGGAAGAAGAAGCACGTCCTGGTTGAAAAATCTGCATTTTCAGAAAGGCTGCAGATAGAGTCAAATGGGCCATGATGATCGCCAATGTCATGTCATGAGTGGGACACGTTAAGAAGAAGAAGAAGAATTTAAGGCTGCAGAATTAAGTATACTAGCAATATCAGAGATCAAGAAAAAATGACAAGTAGTAAAAATGCAAAATAAACACCTTAATATATAGCGGAATATCAGATTATAAAAAAGTAGCTACCGATGTAGGTTGAATAATACATACAAGACTGGAAAATCATATATACTTCTGAAAAGGAGGATTAAAAAATATTACTAATAAAAAAGATTGATAATGAGTGGTGCCGTAATTAAACTATTATAGTAGTAACTATTTTAGTGGAAATAAGCCATAGTTGAAGGTTAAAATAAGTTTATTAACGTTTCAATTTCCACTTCATATACCAATAATCCAATTTCCTCACATATCAAATCAGAAATAGAGATTCTAAATAATAATATCACTGTTGACTTCATGTTTGTTCCATCACATTCAGGTATACAAGGAAATGAAGAAGCAGATAAACTAGCCCGGACTCCATTCGGAGTCCGGGCTAGTTAAGTTGCTAAGTTTAGATGCTAAACTTAGCATCCTTTAGCCAGGACTCCATTCTCATTAATGAGGTTCCTTTAGATGACTTTAAGTAAGAAATAAAACATAAAGTGTTAAGTGCGTGGCAAAATAAGTGAAGTGCATCACAAAATAAACTCAAAGAAATTAAACAATTAGTGAAACCGTGGCTCCAACCCACATCGAATAGACACGACCAAGTGAAAATAACACGTTTGCGACTAGGACATAGTAAATTTACACATAAACACCTCTTTACGCGAACTGTGCCGCCAATGTGTGAAATGTGTCAAGTAACACTCTCCGTGAAACATATACTAACTCAGTGCAAAAAATATGAAGCAGCACGAAAGAAGCACACTATACCAAATAATATGAAGGAAGCCCTAGGAAAAAATATGAACATTAAAAAAACAATAAGTTATCTTAAAGACTCAGGACTATATCATTTATTGTAATTTTTTTAACTTTACCTGTATTTTACATTTAGGTCGCTAATAACCCTGGTGGTTGCAGCGTAAATAAATAAAAAAAAATTTCCACTTCAGAAATCGTTCTCAAAATACAAATACAAATTGAAGGAACAAAAATAGAACAAGATAAAACTTTTACAAACTTAGAAGTAAGAATAAAAGAAACAGGATGTCTAGAAGCAGAAATCAATAACAAAGTAGAGAAATGTGACGAAATACAAAAATGAAAGTTTTCAAAGCAGTTTGTACTTTTCAAATCGAATCATGGTTACTAACGGAACAACAAAATAATAAGATACAGGCTGTAGAGATAAAGCTTTTAAGAACATTTAAACGCTTAACCAAAATGGATAGAATAAGGAACACAGATATAAGAAATGAACTGAAAATACAATCTACAAGGAGTACCAGTGAGAAGAGTGTAGGAAGCAAAAATATTGAAAAAAGGGGGAAGACCAAGATAGATATGAGATAAAGTCATCGAAAAGGTTTTGGAAAGAAAAAGAGTGGCATGGACAGATGCAATAAGGTTGACACAAAACCACAAAGAATGAAAAAATTTGCTTAAAAGTAAAAAATAGTAAAATTAAATCTAACACCATTATATGGTAGAAAAGTTTTTGATGTTTTTCCATTCCAACGGAATCCGCCTAGTTTGGCGGTTTTATTAGAATGAAAATTTAACTTTGCAATATAATTTTCTCAGGCATTCTTTTCGATCCTCTCTCACCACTGTACCATTTTTGGTTTAGTATCATCAGTACTGCAGGTCATTCCTTTGTCATTTTTTTCTCTTGTATATTTTACTTTTTTAATTTTTATCTCTTTAAGTTCTTTAAGGACTTTTTGTCCTTTCTTTCTTTGATTTACACTATAAAATTGTCTTAATTGTATTTGTTTTCCATTTGAATTTGATTATCAATCATCACCCATTCTATTGCAATGTCCAAACAATTTTTTTTTTTTATTTTTTCTTTACTTTTAATTATTTTCCAATGTCTTTACTTCGTTCTTTATCTGTTTTTATTGCTGATACAACTTTTCTTGAATATCTTATTTGTATATTTATGAAGCTTTGTATCTAGTTCTCAGCACAATATCGGTAGAAAAATTATTTTATATAGTGGCGTTCCCGTTTTTCTTTAAATTCCTTATTATTTAAAAACAATTGAACAGGACATAGTACGTTCGTGTTGCTTTATCTTCTTCTTATGTCTGCGTTTCAGATACTTTTCTAAACCACTACTTTCCACTTCTTTGGCGCACACTAATTTCGTATTACATTCTAAGCCTAAAGTGTAGTTGTTTTCATGGTTTTCTTTTACTCTATAGGGAGTATCTAGTTAGAGGATACCATTGACAAGATAAGAAAAACAAAAAAATCATTATTGTTAAAAATATTTATATAAAAATCTGCTACTTTAGTTTCCTGACATAAGCATATTAAAATATTAAGTAGGTTTTTCATGTATCAATCTAAACCAGTTCGAAATTGTAACGATTTATTCAATAAAATCTTGTCAGTGGGATCGTACGATGTCACTTAAAATGCAGCTATTAAAATTGTGAATTTATAGCAATTTTGAACGGTCACACATACACAGCGATATATTGTTAGCTTCAATAAATCCCACTTTTAAACTTTAAAACTGAAGCACCAAAGACCCGATCCACAACATGATATTTTGAGCTTTGAGCTTTTCGCATATAACGAGCTCAGCGTTGCTTTGGGAATGTAAAGGCTAAGTTTGCAATTTTAAAGCACAATATTCATTTATTATCGTCTGCACATTTCAGCTATTTTGCCCTTAATCCGAAAATCGGCGGTAAAATTGTATCGAACTCTGTACAGGCCGGTATTTGAACGAAGTTTCTTTGTACAAATTTTTCCAGTTCGGTTTTAACAGTTTGGAAAAGTGTCTTATGTAACGACTTATTTAATGTATAAAAAATGTAAAATTTGGATTGAAATCTCCAACTCGACTTAATTGTTAAAGTGTTTTAGATATTTTAAAACAGTTTGGTAGTCAACAAATATAAAGTCAATAATTTTAAAAAGTTAATAGCTATTACTGTTAAAATACCTCCTAAAATTTCAATATTTTTTTACAGAAATGCATTTATTTCGCTACTTTGTAGCCAAACAATGTAATCAAAAACCTACAATTGATGAAGAATAACAAATTTTTATCATTTTTTTGCATCTTTACCTATGCAATATCGACTTCTCTAACTACATTTCTCCATCAAGTTGCTGGCTTAGGTTATACCACTAATAATGCACTTCCAGATGTCTCCTGCATAAGTTTCCTATCAGGTCTTTGGTATTTCTCTCAAACTTCTAACAGAAACTAGCAGATCATCGAGTTTTCGTATAAGATGATTGGTATCTCGTCATTCGTTATGGCCTAACTGTCGTCCTAGTACTACTTATGATCTCTCATTTTGACATTAATTTCATAGACCTCCCCGAATATGCGTAATACCTTTCATTAAAAAATCGATAGAGGGAATTCGTCTGTTTTAATTAGGGTCCATGCCTTTGATCCATATATGAAAAAGAAGACTATCACTGTTTTATACACTGATACAGTGACAGATAGACGTTTGTTAAATAAGTACTTTGATAGAACGTGATAACGTCTATTTGCAATTATAAAGCGCCATTTTATTACCCCTGATGTATTAATTGGAGTTAACTAATATCCCTAGATATTGAGGTTTTGAGAATTTGGTCATTAATAATTAGATCTGCGTCAACGTTCTAAGCTTTCATGTTTGTGTTAGTCGGCACGAATTTGATTTTATTTTGGTTTATATGTAATTTTATTCGTTCTGCTTCTGCGATTTATGTGGTTTTCGCCATTTCCTATTATAATGTACACGTCATCAGCATATGCTAGAATTTGGACTAATCTATTAAATGTAGTTCCCAAGCTTTATAAATTAGCATCTTGTACTACTTTTTCTAAAGCTATGGTACAAAGCTGACACGCCAGCTAGCTATGCCTTTACCAAATTCACATTGGATTTCGTATTTCTATTAGATTTTCTGTAACATTAGTTATATATATATATATATATATATATATATATATATATATATATATATATATATATATATAGTTTATTTTACTTGGGTATACAAGATATACTTCAGTAAAAACGTCATTTTCGTTGTGTCTCTCTTCCTCTGCATTATCTTCTCTTAAATATGTTTTTAAGTCCTTTAAGCTCATTTAATTTTGAATCATTTTAAATATGTCTCTAATCTAGCCTAAATATCAATAAATATCATTGTGGAAACGTCTTAATGCATATTGTTGCTTTCAATTGTTTTTATATAATATTCTCGCTACTGTATGCATGTTTGTGCTTTTATAAAAATGTTTTATGTATTGATGAACCATCGATCTTGCTGATTATAATGTATTATTGACAATTATATTAGTATAAAATGATGTGACATTTTATTTGCCAACAAAAAGTCTCTGGTCTGTATATAATTTACTAAATTGTTCAAATTTCTGCTCAAAATTGATAAAAACTGTCCATGGGAAACTGATGAAATTGATCAAAAAATGGAGAAAGTGATTATGAGGAATGTTAACTGGCAATTGCAGTCATGAGACTTGTCATGACTCATATAGCTAGCTAGTTATATAGTTTTCGGGGAGAGATTAGGTATATAAGGATCTCGATATAGTGCCGTCTTTTCCTGGTGCCACTCCTAATAATAGAGATTGCATATTATAATGACTGGTATAACTTATAACAATAAGTTTTTTTTTTTTAATTTCACTTGAATTATTTTACCTTGCATGATAATTCTCCTGTGAGCAGTTTTACTTCCTCGGAATGGCCTTTTGGAAATATCTTAAACAATTATACTCATTTTTTCACAAATTCTTGTATTAATTCCATTTTTTTTTTCTTATCTCACCAATATTCTAAAGATATTGTAGTAAATTATTTTTAGAAACAGTTTCATTGTAAAAGGCAATAATGCCAATATACCATGTTCGCTGCAGTCCTTTGTATAAGTCTTGTTTTAGAGATTACTATAACTGTTAACAAAAGCCAATACTGTCATATATACAGAGTTAAAAAGATCTAAGAGTAATACAAATCTAAATAATGATGTCAATGTAGGAGATGTTCAAAATGTCCCCCACAAACGTCTTGGCAACACACTAACCGTCATACACAGTACGTCAGCTTAGTCAGTGGGTTTAGTTTTGTATACAATACTTTTTACATATCTCCATAAGAAAAAGTCTAATGACGTCAAATCGGGGGATCGTGGTGGCCATTTCATCGATCCTCGGTTTCCTATCCACCGATTTGGAAATTTGGTTGAGGTACTGCTGGACATGAATTTGGTAGTGGGGTGGTGCTCCATCTTGTTGAAACCATGCCATATTCGCTGAAACTTGTGGGTTTCCTGGATCAGGTTTTATCATACAACCTTTATAATTACCTTTCTTTGACTTAGAAATTCCTGTTTATTGTGCCCATATTTGTCTTTCTTGTAGTCCTAGCACCCTTTTTATACAACTATATTAACACTGTATCATTTTGGATATTTTGTATCATACATTATTTTAAACACTTATTAAGCGGTAGCATTCTAGAATCATAACAAAATTGTAACGAATTACATGAACCACAATAAAATTGCCTGTTTAGCCAAATATTTTTAAAAATCTCACAAATTTATATAACTTCACTGCATCTGGCAAACCTAAAAATGAGAGAATCCAACCGAAATTCTGGCTAAATAAAATTTGTCCTTGAAACTCGTTCAAAAACTAACCTAGATCGGCTTTTCACCGCAATAAGCTGAAATCTGTTATACTCTGGAGAATAATTCGTTCAGCAGCTCAGGAATTCTTGCAATCTGAAATTATTGTCGGATTTATATGAAGCGCTTTGTCTTCATAACGAACGTGAAAGAAAATAAATGGTGTAGGGAGATAATCCGGCGTTTTAGGTCTACCGATTATCAATTTGGGAAGGTATCAAGTTTAATTTTTGAGGAAAATACTGAAGTGCTGATAATTTAAGATACAATACTCCAGGTGTATTTATATAATTAAAATATTATTGATCTAAAATATTTTAATTTGTATGTATAAACGTATACTACTGCACAGGGAATGTAGCCCCATACATTGATGAGATTATATTGACGATGAAAATTTCGGTGTTCAAATATCTTTTTTAATAATTTCTTTTCCGATATTTTCAGTATCATGAATGCGCTTAATGTCATCTGACACCTTGTTGGAGGACGTCCTCGATTACGATAAGCATCGTATCTAGGTCTCCATTCCAGAATTTTCTTTGTCCACCTTCCATCTTTTAATCTGGCAACATGCCCCGCCCAGTTCCATTTCAATGTTGCAATCCTTTGAACTGCGCCAGTAACACCAGTTTTTCTCCTACTATTGTATTTTATACTCTGTCTCTGAGGGATATATTCAGCATTGACCTCTTTATCGCTCTCTGTGCCACTTGTATTTTATTGATTACTTTTCTAGCAAGGGTCAATGTTTCTGATCCATACGTTAGAACTGGGAGTACACATTGATCAAAGACCTGCCTTTCCAAGCACATGGGAATATCTGATCTAAAGACTTCTCTCAGTCTTATTCTCCTGTTATATGTTATATGTTACTATATGTTAGGACTATGGTTTTGCGTATTATGGTTTTGTAGAGTTTTATTTTTGTATTTCTTGATATAATTGTGCATTTAAGGAGGAAATTAAGGCCAAAATAGCATCTGTTAGCCGTGCAAATTCTGCGGTTTATCTCTGCGGTGGTACTGTTTTCAGTGTTAAGGAGCGCTTCCAGGTATTCAAATTCGTTCACTGCTTCGATGACGTCGTTTTTTTTAACAAGTGGTCGTAAGATTTCTGATTGCGTACTTATTTTCATATACTTCGTTTTGTTGCTGTTATTATTAAACCCAATTTTGTAGCTAAATCTTTTATTGCTACATACGCCTCTCGTAGAGCGTTTTCTGTTTTCCCAACAATATTGATATTATCAGCACATGCCAGGATTTGAACTGATTTATTATATATGGAACCAGTGGTTGTGATTTGTGACATACGTATTACTTTTTCCAGAGCCAGATTGAGCACTATACAAGAGAGAATGTCTCGCTGGCGCAGCCCGTTATTTGTTTTAAAAGTATTAGACAGTTCCCGCTAAATTCGTACTCTTCATTCAACTTTTTCAAGAGTTAGTTTTATTAAATTTACCAACAGATTTGGTATTTTTAGCTTTTGCATTGCTTTGAACATTTTTCTTCTATTCACAGAGTCGTATACTGCTTTGTAGTCTATAAATATGTGATGAGTATAGCCATATTTCCCAAAATATGTTTTAGGGTTGCAATCTGATGAATTGTCGACCTCTGAAACCAGCCTGGTATTTTCCTACTATCCGTTCTGCATATGGTGCCATACGGTGACATAGTACTGTGAAAAATATTTTATACGCTGCTTTTAGAAGCTTAATTCCTCTGTGGTTAAAGCACCCAAAAGATATCCCTTTTCTGAATGGTGCAAAGTATTCCAATATTCCAATCACTGCGGAGGAATTTCGGTGTCCATATTTCTTTTATAAGCTACTGTAATTCCATTATGGTATCACGGCCACCTTCTTTACATAGTTCAGCTGGGAAATTATATATTTCGGGTGATTTGTTACTGGCTAGCTTTTTAACTGCAACTTTATCTTCAAGGATCAATGGTAGTTCCTCTATCGCCTCATCTGTTTCTCTTACCTCATCTCTTTCGTCTTCCAGGTTTTCTTTTTCTTTTTATATATTAAGTGCTTGGTTATTAAATTCCACTCATTTATTCAATACGTCTTTCCTTGTTGTCAATAGGTCGCCATTCTGAGTTTTGCATTGCCTTGTGGTTGTCTTGAATTTTTTCTGTTGATGTTAACTTTCTTATAGAATGCTCAAAATTATTTTTCTCTGTTGAAGTTTTCTATAGTGTGGAAGCAATTGCTGAATCCAAAAAATCGATTAAATCCAATCTAATCAATGAGCAAAAACACACCCCAAAAATACTGATAATACCAATTTTAAACAATACTTTAATATATGTATTATAATGTATGAATTATTAATAAAAATAGGTTAATTTGTTTAATATAATAAAAAATACATATTTTTGTTTTCAAAATTTTATTTTTAGTAGTTATTAAAAAGTTTCTTTCAAAATGTATCAGATAGTTTTCTTAATATGAAAAACTGAAAAAAAAATGGAGGTAAATGGTGAATTTTTAAAAATCCTACCTCTATCAAGTGTGATATGGCAGCAAAATAATTGAGTAAGGTTAACAAAGATATAGATTAGTCTCTTAATATCTTATATCACGTTTTTCACATATTAAAACAATTAAAAACTAATAAAAGATGATTTAAAACTGAACGAATTATTTTCCAAAACCAACATTATCTATCATATTTTAAAATGTAGTTTTTTTTGCTTACTTCTATTGAATCGGCCTTGCAAAATATTCTTTTCTGTTTATCTCTGATCACTTTTAAATTTCCGAACATAGCAACACCTTTACAGACACGTGTTCATAATTATTGCTTTTGGTGACAGACATTGTATACGATGTTGTTTGTTTGTAATAAATCCGTCAAAAACGTGTAATATACGAGTATATAAACCAAAAATCATTTTAAAAATTTAAAATGCCACACAGCATACTCGATTATGTTTATATTATGCAACAATAAATTTACAGTATTTATGTAAGGATTAGATTTATTTTTTTGATAGGCCAAGAGCTGGCGAAATATTTTAATCAAGTGTTGTAAAACAATAACAGCCGTTTTCATGTACTATTTGATCTAAAAAATTTGACAATCATAATGTCATTTCGTATTCTTATGACGTTGCTTTAAATACAACAGTTAAACATATAGCAAAGGTAATTAACCAGTAAATGAATCGTGTTGCTCGACTCTTTGTTTCCGGTAATATTTATTTGTTTCTTCTTCTTCAGGTTCTTTGTTCTATGAATGATTGGAAATCACCATGGCTATGCAATCAAACCGTTACCTCAGGTTCTGCAACCAAAATATTTTTCATTTCGCTTTCCTTAAACCTTTCCTAGCAAAATAAGTGATAATAATATGGATTTTTTGCCCTCTCATCATAGTTCCCAAGTATCTAAGTTTCCACTTTTGACACTTTTTGAATCCATGATATTTATAGAATTTTTTTTCTTCTTCTTTTTATGTAGACGTGACTGTCTGTTTTTCAATGTGCCTCCAGTAAGTTGTCGTTCCATCGTTTTCGTGGTCTTCCTACTGATCGTCTTCCTATTGGGGAACCGTCTCGTGTCATCTTTACTACTCTATTTATTGTCTTTCGGCTTATATGATCGTTTCATTCTACTCTTCTATTTCTTACCCAGTTCTTGATGTTCTCCACCTTGCATCTACGTGGTATATCTGTACTCTAGCTGTGTCTCAAAGTATCTAAGCAATATTTTTTTTTAATTGTTTGTTGTTGTTTTGTTTTTATCTTGCTGTTTCTAACATCCTATTTTCTCTCTTTGTGTCAGCTCGTGTTTCTGCCGCGTATGTATTATTGATCTGATGAATGTTTTGTAAATTCTGCCCTTAATTTCTTTCCCGATATTTTTTTATTTCTTCATCTTGTTTTATTTAGGCAACCTGCGGCTCCGTTTTGCTCTCACTTGATTTTCCACCTCTTTCGAGCTTTCCACAGCTAGATAATGTTACTCCTAAATATTTAAACTTCATTAACATGTTAAATTTTCTGGCGGTTATATTAAACTGGTGCAGCATACGTTGTAAATCATCTTCACTTTGAGAGAGTAGTATTGCGTCGTCTTTATAGCTGATTATTTTAAGTTAGTTTTCTTCTATTTGGTATCCTTTTTTATTTCTTACTTTTTATTATTATTTCATCCATAATCAGGTTGAACAATAGAGGACTCAATCGTTTTGATTATTCCTAGAGGTATCTCTCTTGCGTACAATAAGTGGATAACGTCCTTTATTTTGACCTAGTCAAATGCCCTCTTAAGATCCACTAAACATAGATATGCTGGTTTGTTATATTCTAATCATTTTTCTTAAACTTGCCTTATCATAAATATAGCGTCAGTGCATGATTCTCCAGACCTGAAACCTTGTTGTTCTTCTGCTAGTGTTATAATTTCATTCAGTTTATTTGTTATCACTTTGGTTGTTAATTGTAGTGTTGTGTTTAATAATCTAATTCCTCTATAATTTTTATGGTTCGATTTGTCTTCCTTTTTAAAAAGAAGTACTACCTAGGATGTTTGATCTCCATTCTTGAGGAATTCTGTTTTGTTCTATTATTTTTTGGATTAGTTTTAATAGTTGTTTAGTCAGATCTGTTTCTTCGTACTTTAAGAGTATTTTTTAATTTCCCTAATAGAATTTTTTTGTAATAGCAAAATTGAAAGGCGTCTAATTTATTTATATACACTTACTTTAATGTCCTCCCTCCATAGCATAAAGAAGAGTACAGAACACGTATCACTACCGCATCCATAGATCTTATCTTATATTCCGAAAATACAGAAACCCAAATCTTAAATCATTCAAGACTTGTACTCCTTCTCTATATTTCCTCCTTTGTAAGGATTTATAGAAGTCACATAATTCGTCTGACTATTTTTGTCAAATTATCTCTCTCCTGTGTATGTTGTTTGTTACAGAGAATTAGTCTGCTTCACTATAGAGATTGAAATACAGCGGGAACCACATGCCATGATGACAGTGAAAGTCTCCCGTTACTGATTGCATAGTTAATCATGAGGAAAAAACCTCATAATACTATCCCGACATCCTTTAAGACTCATTTTGATTTTTGTCGATGTAATACTAGTAGATAGTTAGCTACTTTGGTCCACTTTGACCTTTGAGCTCTGACGTCACAAGACTTGTTTGAGATATGATCAAGACCTGATCAAGACTTATTCGAGAGCTGTTCGATAACTGTTGGAGACATGTTCAAGACTTGATTAAGACCTACTCAAGACCTGATCAACACCTGTTCGAGACCTAGTCTTGGCCAGAGGATTTCCAGAGTCAATAAATCAAAATTTTTCTTTTTATTTATCGCTTTTCGTCGTTAAAGTCCTATAATATCTGGTATATACTATACGTTTAATTATTAACATTAAAAATAATATTGGTTACTGGAATTTTATGGTATGATTTAATGAGCAAAATAATTTAAAGCTTTATGTTTGTTTAAAAGTATTTTCATTATTAATAAACGTATAGTACATACAAGATATTACACGATACTAAGGATGAATAAAAAGAAAAATTTTGATTTATTGACTTAAGGAAATCTTTTGGCCAAGAATAGGTATCGAACAGGTCTTGATCAGGTCTTGAACAGGTCTCGAATAGATCTCAAACAGGTCTTGATCAGGTCTCAAACGGGTCTTGTAACTTCAGAGTTCAATGGTCAAATTCGACCAAAGTGGCTACCTATCTACTAATACTCTGAATAAAATATCGATAGAATTTTTACCGTCGAGTTGATACGAATTTCTATTTAAAAAAATGATTTCAATTGCGTTACTAACATTCAAAATAACCGGTCGCTTCAAGCGTTGTTTCTGACAACGGTTCATTCTACACAAAAAGTGTTTACAATCATTTTTGTTCAGAATTATAGTAGATGCATTTCTTGTTTTGAAACATTTTTTTGTACGACGTGCAAATTCTTCGTAAATTCATGTTTTCCGACCCCCTCCCCAAGAGGAGAGTTTTAGGTACTATTTGTACAAAACTGAACACAATATCGGAAATACATTATTTATTTAATTGCAATTTAAATTAGAAATATTAGTGTAGAAATAGAAAAAGTTAAATAATTGATGTCATTATTAAGATAATAAGAATATACGAAACTTCGATGTAACATCTAGACAGAAGTAAATCTAAATGAAATATATCGTTGTCGATTTAGATAAAACGTAATTAGAGGTGTTGTGTGGCATAATATCAATTCAGTCTTTTGAAAAATTAAGTGTTTGGGCTGCGCAGATACCTATGTACCAGCACCCAGCTGGGAGGCAAGCCGACGGTACTACTATACTCCCATCCAGGGACTGGACAAGCGAGGTGCTTTTTTAACATTTAATTTTCTGTCTGTCTGCCGTTTAATGGTGTTTTTGGTGGTTTTGTATGATACATAGGTTATATTATGGCAGTGGCGCTTGGTTTTTTGCTGATTTATTGTTAAATTGTTGGAATGTTCATGTTATAGAGAATAGATCGTGAATAGATAAACAATTAATTGTGTTATACGTTGCTGTGGATTTATTAAAAATAGTAAGACATAATATTACCGTAGCTGTTCATTCTTTCACATTTCTACACAAATCTAAACACTCTCACTAACACAATTTATTACCTTGAATGTAATTTAAGTCCATACAATTGTTTGTTATTTAAACCTTAAGTAAGAAAACAACAGCCTAAACATTTATCATTTTTTTCTCTGCATAAACTTTTGGATGCGCCAAATCAACTTAGAATATTATACAGAGTGTAGTAGCGAAATGGAATAGATTCGATAATGAGTAAATGGGAGCGGGTTAAAAAAAACGCTTAAACGTCTTATGTAACAATGGCCAATACCAACTTTCTTATCTTCGAAAATATTAAGTGTTTCCAGATTTATTGCAAAATTTGCTACACACGCAATACTTATTTCTCCTACAGTTTTTGATAATGAGGAAGTAAGCAATATGAAATAAAAGAAAATATTTGATTGAAATATGAAAGAGTTTTGTTTACAATATACTGACACGTGACCTTAGTAAATTGTTGTCTGCGTACATGACAGTAGTAGTTAGTTTTATAGTGGTTTGAATTGAGTGTTTAACTGCATCTTAAAGCAATGGTTAATTTAACAGAAATGCACAAAATAACAATTCTACAGATGATTGATTAAGTTGACAACACAAACGCAAAGGGATGTTGCTCGCTTAGTTCATAAAACATTTCCAAATTAGTAAAAGTAACATTTAGTAAAATAGAAAGCTATTTCGCGAGCTTCCACATGTAAGGCAGATAAAAAACAGCTGCCAATGCAATAAGTGATAATGCCAAATTGGATAGTACGCTTAAGTTTGAGAAATCCTACATACTTCTAGTCGAAAAACAACCCGAATGTTAGATATTCAACGATTATTTAAACATTAGAGCAAAATAAAATGTAGCCCTCTAAAATGATACCAACTAAGGAACTCATTGAAGAACACTTTAATAAAAGAACGTATCTTCATGAACATGATGACAGTAGGGAAAATTCTCACTGGATAAAAGAAGAACATACACAATATTCTGTAAATAATAAAGTATGTGCAGGAATTGTTAAAGATCAAATTATAGGTGCTTTTCTCATTGATGACAATTTTATTGGCAATAAGTTTTTAACACTTCTCTAGCATAATGTCATACCAACTTGACAATACTTGACTGGTATAGAAACAGCTGTAGATCTATTAAAACATACCCGGGGCAGACATTAATTCTGATCATGAACCAGTTGTAGGAAATTTAAAAGTCAGAATGAAGAAGGTTAAAAGTAAGTCGATGTGGAACTATGATGTTAGAAAACTGAAAGATCCCAATGTTCGATTGAAGGTAAGTGAAAACCTCAATACATGAGTACTAAAATTCAAAAATTTAAAAACTATAGCTGACCATCATACAAGAAACAGTGAGAGAAATTAAAGAACACCTAAAGAACGATACAGAAAAACGGAAATCGTGGATGGCCGATGAAATACTTGAAGTTATGGATCAGAGAAAAGAAACAAAGAAAATCTCCAAGAATATAAGAGAATACATACCATCGTCAGAAGAAAGATAAGAGAAGTAAAAGAGAAACAAAAAACATAACAATGTCAAGAAATAGAGCAGTATCAGAGTCGATATAATAACTTCAATGTATAGAAAGGTGAAGCAAATAAAGACAATCTAGCCATAACCAAAAGTCCTGGAATCCTACCAGACTAAATAACAGCAGCCGTCAGAAAAATTAAGGATGGGAAGGCACCGGGACTTGATGAAATTTCTGCAGAACTACTGAAGCTATTAGATGCTGAACAAATAAAAATAATAACTGAAATATTTAATAACATATCATCATCAATTAGCCCATATTTGTCCACTGCTGAACGTAGGCCTCACGTGAAATTTTCCACTTATTTCTGTCTTGAGCTTCTTGCATCCAGTTTGTGGTGATGTGCTTGATATCATCCGTCCATCTAGTCGGTGGTCATCCTCTGCTTCGATGTGCATCTTGCCTTGGTCGCCACTCCAGAATCTTTTTGGTCCATCTGTCATCCGTTAACCTGGCAACATGTCCGGCCCAAGCCCATTTAGCCCTGGCTATTTTTTCTCTATAATGACATATACAAGGCAGGAAAAATACCAGTATAGTGGCTTAAATCAGAGTTCAAAACCTGTATTGGAATCAATCAGCGGTGCTCTGAATAGATGGAGAATATATAGATTAGATCAAAATCTTAAGTGAAGTGAAACAGGGGTGCACAATTTCACGACTGATATTTAATCTGTATTGGGAGCACATTTTTAAAGAGGCTCTAAAAGTAGATTGGAGATTGGAGGTGATAAAATAGTGTTTTCCAATACTGCAAAACTTAATGAGCAAAATAACGGAAACGAGTAGAACATATGGACTGGATATAAACCAGCAAAACCAAGCTAATAAGTATCAGCAAGGAAAACATAACTGAAAAAAATCTGTATGTGAACCAAATAAGAATTGAACGTGTCTCACAGTACAACTACTTGGAAACTATAATCAATGAGTCGTGGGACATTAACCAAGAGATTAAATGTCGCATCGGAAAGGCAAAAAATGCATTATTAACTATGAGCTCTCTGTTCAAAAGCCATGAGCTCACGCTAAAAATAAAAATAGTGCTTCTGTATGGAGTATAAACGTGGATATTGAAGGCGGAAACTCTATCAAAACTTCAAGCTTCTGAGCTATGGTTTAAAGAATTCTGAAGATACCATGGACAGTCAAAGTCACCAGTGAAGACCACCACATAATCGCGAATTTGGTCAACATCTTAAAATCAAGGCAGATATGAGTTACTGAAATGTATTTTGCAAAATAAAATTGAAGAAAAAAGAGCCCCAAGACCAAGAAGAATATAGAAAGACCTCGACACAGCTATTCCGTATAGCAACCAACAAAGTCATCATCGGTCATCAATGATGTAATTCAAGATTTGGTTATATAATTTTAGTTGCGGTTAAATCAGACCATGATTCTTTGAAAATATTAAACACTTTGATTTGCTGAGTCCTGTTTTCTTCGACAAATTTTCGAGTTTATTAAGTGCGGTTTGTAAGTGACGCTGAACTGAAAGGAAATTTATTCTTGAAGATACTAACACTAGAGGATCTGCATATAATTTTCCACGAACTAAGCTAAAGTTTGCTGGCAATTAAAAATAGCGTGGCACTTATTACATACCCTTGAGGGACGCAGTGGTTGAGTCTTACTTAAAAATTGCATTGTTTAAGAAAATTTGTATTCAAATTAATTATATGAATTCGAATGTTCCATGTGTGTAGAGATCTGATAATGTAAAGCCATGCTCTATCAAATGCTTTTGTAATATCTATGAACACTGCCTTAGTTCGCTGTTTGTTCGCAAAATAGTTAAGAATTTAAGAGTCTAACTCAATGAAATTATTTGATTTTGTCGAAATTCACTCTGCTTGTTAACCAAGAGGTAGTTTTCTTCTAATATTCATAGCATATCTTTTAATAACTATTTTTTCCATGAATTTTTCATTTATTACATTGGTGAGCAAGATGGATCTGGACGTAGCATATTGAAAACAAATTTTGGTCAGGTCCTTAGATATTTCGTTGTACTGGATTGTTTTTCAATAATTTTGGTACCCCTTGTAATACCCTATAATTGACAACAAATATTAATATAAGGATTATAAGTAGTATTTTATTTAAATTTTGTCACCTCTATAATTTCTAATTAATTACTTTGCTTCTTAAATACTTTCTAGTCTCATCAGCTATACTTTCACAGATTCTCAAAACCTTCTTCAAGATCTTCTACCATCTGGCTTAATATTGACCAATTTTCACGATAATAATCGTTGTATAAAAATTTTAACATTGTGAATAGGTTTTCCCACGAATAAAGTTTTATCCACATACACAATACACAACAACTACAAATTCTACAAGCAATATCTTCTTTTCAACTTAAAATTTTTTATTCCTTATTAACATAACTCTTGAATAACAAAAATTCACAGCAACGTCGTTGAAAATTCCACAAAGAACTTTTCGCACGTGGTATTTAGAACGTTTTTCGGAAGTCAAGAAAGTTGTAGTTCATGACTAATAGATACATTTTCATTGAGACTCATCTGCGCATATTCAGTAAGTTATTCATGTTTGATGTTAGAATTTTATTAGTCGTCACAGTAAATATACTAAAAACTACGCGGGATATTCTCTCTCATATATAAGATGGGTTCTCTTAAATTAATATAAGAGCTTACACTTTAAGTAACAATAGAAATTTACAGTATTATCTGTAGAAATTTAATCATCATTAAATCCTTGATAGTACTTCACGAGTTTTTAAAAGAAATTTCGAGTTCGGATTTACCCTAGAAAAGATATTTAGCAACTCTATAAATTGATACAGAGTGGTCACTATTTTAATTAGTAATTTATGCCATTTTTCAAATTTATCCTGGGACGTATCAAAAATGCTTTATCATTGACAGATTTGAAAGAAGCATCCTTGTTTTCAAAAAAACTTATAATCATATGAATTTACTCTACAGTAAAAGGAGCATAGTTATAAGGTTTTCCCTAATATGGCAACAATAATTAAAACACCCGGTGAATTAATACCTCTTCTAAAACTACATACTATAATAGTGAATCAGGAATAAAAATAATTTTTATATAAAGCAGAATCTGATTAAAAATTAAGTATCATTTCCGACAAAGACTTCTTTTAACGAAAACCGTTATATTAAAAACTGTTGCTTTTTACGAAAACCGTTATATTAAAAAATGTTGCTTTTTATTAATTAACCCTTGGCCTTCTGTTATTTATATTTAGAAGTCTACCTGTAATATATTCGGCTTTGTTTAAGCGCTTTCATTACTGCTTCAAACGTATCTTCTTCTTCTTCACTGGCTTTACAACTCGGGGGAGTCATTCACTATCACCCTCCATCCTCTATGATCTTTTCTATTTCCCATTGTTGTACCCCAATTTAAGATAAATCGGCTTCAACATCATCGTTCCATTTTTTTCTCGGCCGGCATACTGATCTTCTACCATCTGGTCTTTCAAGAAACACTGTTTTAACACTCTATCATCCTCTGATCGTACCACGTGACCTATAAATCTTATTCGGTTTGCCTTGATATGTTTATGTTTTCAGTTCCATACAGAGTCACCAATTTAGCATTGCGGCATCTTCTCCAATCCCCTATGAATTCATCTCTTTGAGAGCCAAATATTATTCTAAGAACCTTTCTTTCAAATACTAGAAGCTTATTAATTTCCCGCTGGTTGAGAGTCCATGTTTCCTGCCAGATGTAATATTTGGGCGAATAATCGACTTGATCAGTGTTAATTTAACTTCAAACTTAAATATGTAGAAATAGTATATTTAACACATTGATATGACAACCTATTTCTATTAAACATCATCATCATTCTGGCTTTACAACTCTGTGTTAGTTCTAGCCTCCTCAAGAATTTCTTTTCAGTAATCCCTGTAAAATCAACAGAAATATGTAAAATACAAAGAGGTGTCAGACAGGGTTGTATACTATCCCCACTGTTATTTAATTTATATTCAGATAGAATGTTTAAAGAAGCGCTGCATAATTTGGAATGGGGCGTGAAAGTTAATGGAATTCTGATAAATACAATCAGATATGCAGACAATACAGTTATTTTAAGTGATGACATGAATGGACTACAATGCCTTTTAAATGCCATTGATACAGTGGGAAGAGAGTTTGGCCTAAACATAAACTGTTCAAAAACAAAACACATGGTGTTTAGCCGTTTAACACATCAAGATGCACGATTATATGTTGATGGTCATATAATTCAAAGAGTGTCCAGTTTTAATTATCTTGGTTGCCATATTACTGAACCACTAGATCCAGATCAAAAGATAAAATTTAGAATCGAGATAGCCCGCACGACATTTTTAAAAATGAGGTCATTCTTCTGTAATGATAACTTGCAACTTCAACTTCGAAAGCGCATGGTTAAATGCTACATTTGGTCAGTCCTCTAATACGGTGTCGAAGCATGGGCATTAAAAATATCCACCATTAATCGTCTGGAGGCCCTTGAAATGTGGCTGTACAGACGTATACTAAAAATTCCATGGAGGGCTATGCTGACAAATGTGGCAGTCCTTGAGAGAGCAAATGCTGCTCGCGAGCTGCTTGATAACATCAAATGTAGAAAGATGGCCTATTTTGGACACGTAGTAAGGGTCCGATAGTAGAGTCCGATATAATATTCTTCAACTTATTATGATGGGTAAAATCGAAGGACATAGAGGAATTGGTAGAAATCCGGCCTCTTGGTTAAATAATATCAGGGAGTGGACAGGAATAAGGAAAGCTGAGCAACTCTTTAGAATAGCTCGGGACAGAGACAGTTTCGCCATGTTAATCGCCAACGTCAAGGGGACTTGATAGGGCACGTTAAGAAGAAGAATCCCTATCCATCGCCTTCCTCTGTCAAGCACGTATTCCCATATTTCTCATGTCGTCATCAATGTTATCAAGGAACCTTGTTCCGACATCGTACCTTATTGTGATTTACAATATCCGGTTCTTGGTATATTCTATAAAGTTCAAAGTTGAGTCTTCTTCTACACACTCCGTTGTCATTCAGTGCTCCATAGATTCGTCTTAGTACTTTTCTTTTGAAACATTCTAACATGTTTTCATTATTTTTTGTTAGAGTCTAGATTTTTGAACCATATGTTAGGACTGGCCGTGTTATTGTTTGTAGAGTTTTATTTTTGTATTTTTTCATATAATTGTGGATTTAAGGATTAGATAGAGCCCAAAATAACCATCTGTTGGCTGTGCAAATTCTGCGATGGTATTATTTTCAGTGTTAAGGAGCGCTCCCAGGTATACAAATTCGTTCACTGCTTCGATGACGTCGTTTTCTATAACAAGTGATCGTAGTATTTGTGGTTACTTGCTTATTTTCATATACTTTGTTTTTTCGGTACTCGTTTTTGTAGATGATTCTTTTAATGCTAGACACGCCTCTCGTACAGCGTTTTTCGTTCTCCAACAATATTGATATCATCAGCATAGGCCAGGATTTGCACTGATTTATTATATATTGAACCACTGGTTGTTATTTGTGACATATGTATTACTTTTTCTAGAGCCAGATTAAACAGTATACAGGAGAGAGGGTCTACCTGGCACAGCCCGTTATTTGTTTTAAAAGTTTCAGACAGTTCCTCCTGAATTCGTACCCTATATTTAACTTTTTCAAAAGTTATTTGTGTTAAATTTACCAACTGAGTTTGTATTCCTAGATTATTTATTGCTTTGAACATTTCTATTCTCTTCACAGAGTTGTAGGCTGCTTTGTAGTCTATAAATATGTGATGAACCGGCAATTAATGGTATAATAAAATTCTGATAAGAAGAACGCTAGAATCGAGAAGCGCTAAGAACGATAAGAAACGGAAAAAATATCTGAATTTATTTAATCGTATAGCTATCGTATAAAGCGAATTATTGAATGGCAACCAAGAGCAAACAACAGAAGTAGAGGCAGATCTTAAACCAGATGGACTGATGACATCAAGCGAATGGATGTTCATGAATGGGCATACCTAAGAGACGCTTACATCCGACGATGGATAGAATATCTGTTGATGATAATGAATAAATCAATACAGACTACCGCCTATGTCGATGGCGTCAGCATTATGTCTCGCAGAAACAAGCGAGGTGCAGAAGCATATTCACAATTAAAAACAGGAACAGAAGAGACCGAAGTAAAAATAAATATTCAAATGACAAAAAAGCTAACACAGGCAAGAACTAGAAAATATAGTTACACAGTTAAATTAGAGGACGATATTCAAACAGTAGAAAGTTTCACATATTTGGAAATTAAGCAACAATGAAAAAAAAAGAACCTGAAATTTAGAGAAAAATGGTAAAGGAAAACAAAGGTAATTTTCACTCGCCCATGACCACTCCAAAAATACACATTGCAGATCAAAAATCAGGGCCTACAAATTTACATATTATAAGACCAATAGTATGTTATAGGTGCGAGACAAGAGAAATACAAACAGAAAGCTAGATATCTTTGAAATAAAAGTCTTTAGAAAGATATTTAGACCTGTTACCTACAACACTGAACTCTTCAAAGAGACACCAATCTCTTCTTCTTCTTCTAGTGCCATCTCCGCTAATGAAGGTTGACTATCACCATTGTAAATTAGTTTCTATCTTCTGCTTTTTTTAAGGGCGTCTGTGTGTTTAATAAGGTCTAGTCGCGAATGTTTTTTAGCCAGGATATTTGTCGTCTACCAGGACCCCTTTTTTTCTTCGATTTTACCCTTCATAATCAGCTGCAACTTGTAACTGCTGCAACTCTTCCCACTCTGTGCAACACCATTTCGTTTGTAATATGATCGGTCCATGGTATCATACACCGATCTCATAATTTATTAAATTGCAGAAATTTCGATGGGCTGGTCGATAATCGAGACCGATTCTTCTTCAAGTGCCATCTACACGACGGAGGTCGGCAATCATCATAGCTATTCGGATTTTTGAGACAGTTGCTCTGAAAAGTTCCGAACCCTACCACTCTCTCAGGTGGCGCAGCCAAGACATTCTACGCCTCCCTATGTTTCTCTTTCTTTGGATCTTTCCCTGTACAATCAGTTGGATCCAGGTGTATTTCTCTCCATGTGTAATATGTGTAAAATTTTCTTGTTTTAATTGTATTCAAAACTTCCATTTTTTGTATTCATACTTCTCAGAACCTCTTTGTTTGTGACGTGTTCTCTCCATGATATTTTCAAAATTCTTCTATATACCCACAGCTTGAATGATTATTTCCTTGATTATAGATTAGACATTGATATAGTTTTTTTATTGATTTTTATTTTGGCAAAATTTTACATCCCTTCTACATAGGACTCTTTTCATTTTATTGAAATTTGCCTTAGCCTTTTCTATTCTGATTTTGATCTTCTGAATGTAATGCTCTTATGACCGTCTAATGACTTGCTCTACGTTGATTCCGTTTATTAGAAGATTCTTATTATTTCTTTGAGTTTTTGATACTCTCATAAATTTTGTCTACTTGACGTTCATTGTTAGACCGTACTCTTTTCCATACTCCGCTATTCTGGTCACCAGTCTCTGAAGATCTTCAATATTCTCGGCTAAGCCTTTAAGCTTCAAGAAATCCTGAGGATATCTTTGGAGTAGGCATTAAAAAGAATTGGCGATAGTACGTATCCCTGTCTCACTCCACGTCTAATTTCAATTTCTTCTGACAGCTGTTCGTGTGAGCCTGAGATCGTTGTAGTCAATCTTTTTTTATTTCAGGACATTCATTAATTGTTCATGTCGTACTTTATGGAATACTTTATTCATCATCATCAATGGTGCTACAGCCCTATAAAAGAGCCTCGACATTCCCGAGTCTATTACGCCAGGCAGTCCTATCCATTACCAACCGTTGCCAGTTTGCTGCGCCTATCTTTCTACCATCCTCATCTACACCATCCTTCCATCTGAGTTTTGGCCTACTCCTTTTTCTACTTTCCACGAGTTGTGACATAAAGATTCTTCTAGGAGGGTTGTTCTGCTGTGATCTTGCTAGATGTCCTGCCCATCTTAGTCTTCCTATTCTTATAAGAGATACTACGTCTTTACCACCAAATATTTGTTTATATCTGTGGTATACCTCGTAGTTGTATCTCCTCCTCCAAACACCATTTTCACAGATGCCACCAAATATTCCTCTCAGGATCCTTTGTTCAAATATAAGCAGAAGGTCTTCGTCTGCCTTGGAAATGGTCTATGTCTCCGATCCATATGTCAATACTGGCTGTATAAGGGTTTTGCATATGGTTATTTTTGTTTTTTGACTTAAGTTTCTACTTCTCATATGTCTACTCAGTCCAAAATAGCATCTGTTTGCCATTACTATCCTTCGCTTGATTTGTTCCGTTATGGCGTTCTCCTTGTTGATCATTGAGCCTAAGTATGTGAATTTGTCCACCACTTCAAAGGTAGTGTTATCAACCGTGAATTGGGGACCGATGTTCCTGACTCTATTGTTGGGTGTTGATGCCATCATCTTAGTTTTCTCCTTATTTACTTGCAGGCCCATAGATTTTGAGGCATTTGAGAAGGTGGTATACATTTCTTCTAGTTTGCTTGTTGTGCGGGCAACTAGGTCCACATCATCTGCATATGCCAAAATTTGGGATGATTTATTAAAAATATTTCCTCTGTTGTCTATTCGGGCATCTGTGATCGCCTTCTAGTGCTATGTTGAAAACTTATCAGTTTTTCGGGGATGTGGAATTCATTCATGGCTTCATACAATTTATTTCTTAGGACACTATCATAGGCAGATTTGAAGTCTACAAAAGGTGGTATGTATCGATATTGAATTCATTGGTATTTTCCAGTATTTGCCTTAGCACAAAGATCTGATCTGTTGTTCATCGACCAGGCCTAAAGCCACTTTGATATTCCCCGAGAAGTTCCTCTGAATATGCACTTAGGCGACTATATAAGATCCTCGAAAATATTTTGTATGCTGTATTAAGGAGGGTTATTCCCCTATAGTTTCTACATTCCAATTGGTCACCCTTTTTGTGTATAGGGCAAACGATTCCAATATACCACTCTTCCGGGATTTGTTTCTCATTTCAGGCTCTCAGTATTATTTTATATATTAGACTAGTCACAGTAGCACCTTCATATTTAATAAGTTCCGCGGGTATACCATCACTTCCTGGAGATTTATTGTTTTTTAGGTGTTTTATTGCATCTCGTACTTCTTGAATACTTTATTATAGTCACTAAAACATGCGTATATATCTTAATTAACGTCCAGGCATCTTTGTATCATTTAACGCGTGAAGTTAAAAAAAGCTTCACGCGTTTCTAGGCCTTTGCGAAAACCAAATTGAGTAGCATTAACATATATCTTCAGTTTGTGATATATTCGATTATGGATGACTTTTAGTAGTAACTTTAGCACATGAAACATCAAGCTAATGGTGTGGTAATCGCTGCACCTCTTGTGTATTTCTTTTTGGGGAGACAAATAAAAAAACGACGTTAATCACTCTTTGGGTAATACGCCTGGACTATAAATTTGGTTCAAGAGTGTCATTAAAACATCAAATGTGCTTGTCATCTAGAATTTTCAGGATTTCTATAGAAAGCCTTTGTGGTCCAAGGCTTTTCCCACCCTTTATTGTTTTATTTTATTATTTCTTTTGACGTAAGTTCTATGTACTCCAGATCTCCTCTTTCATCGTCAAACAGTTCGTCGATATATTCTGCCCATCTTTGTACTTTCTCGTCCGTCTATGTTGTAGTAGTCCCGTGTCTATACAGAATGCACCAGTGGAATTTTGTTTTCTTAGCCAGTTCGTTAACGTTCATGTGTAGCTTAAACAGATCATATTTATTTTGAAGATCTTCGGTCTCTTTGCATTTCTCTTTAAAGTATTTTTCTTTTGTCTGCTTTATCATCTTTCTGATCTCTTTGTTTATCTCTCTGTATTTATTGTTGTCTTTGTTTTTAAATTGTCTCCGTCTTTCCATCATATTGATCGATCCCAGTACTTCTCAATATCATTGGTGTTTGTGTTTAATTTGCTGCAGTTCACATACAGTTCAGATTCCAAAGATAGATACCAAAATTCAAGGTGTAAGACCAAAAGTAAGACTACAGAAAAGATGAAAGCGGCAATGCTGGAGGCATAGTTTGTAGAAGATCAAGGCTCGATTTGTGCTGTAGCGCCATTAAAAAGATAAAGAGAGGTGAAGGGGTATAAAATATACATGTTCTTTTATTTTGTTTTTGTGACCACTCTGTAACTGACATCCATACATGACCTCGCCACCTACACATATTGATTCGCAATAATTTGGGTAATTATTTGGCGTACATTTATTATTTTAATCAGTTTAAAAAAGCCCTTTATTGTATCGTAAATTCGCTTAACTATTGATGCATTGTTAAATGTTTATTATGTGACATTTATTGTTTGGTCATACGGTCATAAAATCAATATTAAAATCAAGGAGAGTTTAGTCCCACGTTAATAATTTATAGTCACTGCATAGTTATAACAGTTCGCAATATTTATACATACGCCGCATATTGTTTAATAGAAATTGTCATGTATTTCATTTTTAAATATATTTCCATCGACTGTCTGTTTTCAAAAGTCATTTTAAACGAAACAAACGATTATTTGAACATGGACTTGATGTAGATAACAAAGTTTACGTACATTATATTATTGACATGCTCTAGTAAAAGCTAAATTTAATTAAATATTCATTTTTAATGCGTTATTAAAGTCTAGTTGTGTCTTGCATCGAGAATTGTACATATACCTCCTCAATGACTGTACTTATTTCTTTCCTGATCTTTTTCATCCTATATTAGTTTGTTTTAAGTGATCATGCCATCTTCTTCTTCTTTTTATGATGCCCTGTTCAATTAATGAATCTTGGCGATTACTTCGGCAATTTTTTCTCTTTTCTTTGCTCTTATTATGAATTCTACATAATGTAAACTTGTCCAGTATCGTACATTTCTTCTTTTTCTTTTTCTTCCTCTTTATAAGCATGTTTGCTTATTCATTAGCGGATTAATACCTCTATGGAAGGTTGTCACTCCATCTTTTGCGCGGTCGTCCGATACTTCTGCTGATTGGCGACTTGCATTTTGCAATGATCTCTTGCTATTTTGACGACACAGGTCTCCTTCGTTTTGCTTATGTGGTTATTCCATTATTTTTATTTTATTTTGTGACTGTGTCGGGTCTTGTTTCTGAGGCATATCATTATTGGTCTTACACTGGCTTTATAAATTCTTGATTTTATCTCGGTGTGAATGTGTCTGTTTCGCCATATAGTGTTATAAGGCATCCTGTCAGTCTTTTTGCTTTTTGTACTTGATCCTCTCACTTCTTTGTCCAGGTCTCCATAGCTAGACAGTGTAATTTCCAGGTATTTCCATTTCTTGTTCAACACTGATGCCATCAACTGTCTACTAATGTTTTAGTTTTCTGAGATGAGATTGTTATATTAAATTCTTCAGCTCTTATGTTAAATCTGTGAACTTATCTTTATAAAGACTATCTTTATCTTGGGCTATTAATATTGGGTCGTCCGTGTAACAGAGTATTTTGATTTCTTGTTTCCCATTCTGTAGCTTCTTCTTTTGTTAATGGTTTTTATGATTTCATTCATGATCAAATTGAAGAGCATAGAGCTCACTGAAACCCCTTTGTCTTATTGCGCTGCCTATTTCTATAGGTTCTATAAGTTGTCCATCTATTCTGACTTCCATTTTGTTGTTTTGGTAGATAGTTTTTATCGAAAGGTCGGGAGTAGGAATATTTAATAGTAGTGGAAATTCAAAAGTTTAACTATCAGCATATAATATTGTGACATGCCACAAGAAACAGTTCCAGAATCTTTTTAGAAGAATATACTTTTGTATTTTAAGTGAATCTGTCTGCCGATGTTTTCGATAGTTTTTTTTTCTGATTTTTGATTTCTGATCTATGAAAAATTTTCCTCCCTACTCCACGTTTTCCGTCTATTTTGCCTGTTACTATGAGTTGGGAGATGAAATATTTTTCATTTCTTGATAGATATCCCAGGTATGATGTTTTTCGGTGAATGTACTGTCGTTCTTTGCTTAAATTATCGAACCTGTCTATTTTTTATATGGTCAGTCAAGGAAATTTTTTATATTTTTCTGTAAGTCCACATCTTAAATTAGTCTATCTTGTTCATGGTTGGTTTTTGGTAAGAATGCATGATTATGTTCCGTCTAGCACAGTTAGCAAAACATAACATTTAATTGTCGTATCCTAAGTTTTAAGACGCTGTGTGGATCGCATATTAAGTCCTTTCATTTGTACAAATGCGCCTTTTACGTGTTGAATTTAGCATTTAATCTCAAGATTCAACTATAGTTGGTTGTTTATCCAGCAATCCAGGTATTTTATTTTGTTTACTTACTTGAAGATTTTACAATTCATTATTATAGACATCCTGGCAAGCCCAAGAAACGTAGGCTATAGGTTTATTGGTATTAGAAAGAGGAAGAATGCTGAAGAACGAGAGAAAGATCTCCAACTCGATGGGCACATCAAGTGAAGACTCTGGTGGGAAAATTCCTATATGAACCCATCCATCTGGCATCGCATTGCAACCAATAAAGACCTATTCTTCTTCTTATTGCTCTATCTCCTTTTGAAGTTGGCGCTTTAAATGGCAATTGTAGCTTTGTAAACTGCTGCACGAAAGATTTCTGTGGATGAGCGGTTAAACCATCTCCTGGGGTCTTTCAGCCACGAGTTCTGGTGTCTTCCAACTGATCTTTTGCCCTGCACTTTATCTTCCAATGATTTGGAGTAATTCATATCTTTCATTTCTCAACACATAACCCAAGTATAGTATTTTCCTCTCTTTAATTATACTGAGTAATTCTTTTTATTTACTCTTGGCCCGAAAGAACTCACCGTTGGTAACTTTTTGTACTCATGGGATTTTCAGCATCTGTGTATATATAGGTACATTTTAAACGCATCTATTTTTTTTCTGTTTAAATCCAATTCTCAACTTTTACAGCGATACAGCAAAACAGAGAAAACGTCATTCGAATATAATCTTGTAAAATATGTTTTCATGTTCATGATTGTTTTCCTCACTTGTTCGATTCTTGATAGGATTTTTTTTTTTTTTTGGTTACCCTGACTTAATATTTACTCCTAAATATTTTATGGAAGTTACTTGTTGTATTATTTACCCCTAGGCATACAAATGTACGTTTGTTGGTATCTTTGAAAATACTAGAATTTAAGTTTTAAAAACGTTTAGATGTAAACCGAACATTTCACTATGACAAACAACCACATTCATTACTGCTTGCTATTTTAACGGTATCATCAGCGTACCTGATGTTGTCTATTATACTGCTTCTGTTAATCTTGATTCCACCTTGGACCTCGTCTAATGCTTTTCTGATTATATATATATATATATATATATATATATATATATATATATATATATATATATATATATATATACATCGGTTTAGAACGTTTAGACGTTGTCCGATACCTAAACACCATCTCTTCCTATCTTCGCAGTCGTTTGTTGTTAAATTTCTTTCGCTCATGGACTTGTTTATGCCGTGTTGCCATTCTAATCTGGGTCTTTTTTTTTCCGTCGACCTATCTGTTGCCATTGTACAACTTTTTTGGGGAGTCTTGTTGCTGGCATCCGTTGAACATGCCCATACCACCATAATTGTTTCTTTTCTATATCCTGAGTTATATTTCCTTCTATTCCTATATGTTGTTTTATTACATCATTTCTGATTCGGTCTTATATCTGGAAATACCTAAAAATCCTCTCATTGTATCCATATCTACTGCTTCTATTCGCTTTTTGTTCTTTTCACTAATTCTCCATGTTTCAGCCCCATAAAGAAGAGTAGTTTTAATCATGGTCTCATACATATTAAATTTTCTTCCTTTCGTTATCTCATTACTCCACAGTATACCATTGAGACATCCTAAGACTTTCTTTGCTTGAGTGATTCGTTTCTCTATTTCCCGTGTATTAGTTCCTGTATTGTCAAAGACAACACCCAAGTAATCATAGCTCTGACAGCAGGATATATGTTGTCCATTTTCGAGGCCTATGTTATCTGACTCGTTTCAAATATCCAAAGATATTTGGTTTTTGTTGTATTGACATTCATTCCCCAGTCGTTATATTCTTCTATCAGTTTTCTAAGCATGTACTGCATGTCTTCCCTGTCGGTCGCTAGTACTACCTGGTCATCAGCAAACTGGAGTGTATATATACATTCATTGCTAAGCTCTATACCCATTCTATGCACCTTTCTTTTCCATCTTTCCAATGCTGCTGCAACATATATCTTGAATAAGGTTGGTGAGATACAGCATCCCTGTCGCAAGCCTTTTGTAACCAGGAATTCTTCCGTTAGATATTTTCCTGCTTTTATCTGTGCCTTTGAGTCTCTATATAGTTCCTGTACAGCATTTATCAATGTGTGGTTGATGTTAGATCTTTTTAACGTTGTCTACAATTTTGTTAAAGGGATGTTGTCATATGCTTTTTGCAGGTCTACAAAAGTAATATGAGTTTCTAGATTCTTAGCCGATCTTTTTTCTATTATTTGTTTAAGACAAAATACGTTATCGGTGCACGATCTTCCTGCACGGAACCCGCTTTGTTCTTCCTCTTCATTGTGCTTATATTCTACCTCGATCATATTTCTCAAAATTCGTCCATACAGTCTGCTCAAGGTGCTGGTTACCGATAAGCCTCTATAATTATTACAATTTCTTTTATCCTCCTTTTTGTGTATTGAGGACATGTATGCCGTTCTTTATTATTCTGATACTGGGTGTTCATTTAGACACCGATTGATCACATAAGTTAAGTTTTCAAATGATTTATGAGTTCCATTCTTAAGCATTTCAGCATAGATTCCCCCAGGTCCAGCGGATTTACCATTCTTTAGGGTCATTACAGCCTTCCTTACTGTTTCGATGTCTACCCTCGCTTCCTCTCCTTGCATATGTACTAACTGAGTTCGGAAGGAAGGAAGGAGGAATATAGATTCCGAATACAAATTAAATAATAGCGGTGATAAGACGCAACGTTGTGGCACTTCTCGTCGGATTCCTATATCTTCAGATGTTGTATGCTCTCTTGTAATTGTTGCCGTTTGGTGCCAATATAGTTTTGAGATAACTCGTGTTCGTCAATTCCAGTTGTTTTTGCACAACATTCTAACTCTTTTACGTATTGACAAACAAATCCCTAAACACATAATATTTTAAGTATGACAAAAGGTATTTTTTTTTTAAACTGGATGTGATAACTTCAGTACAACTTTTATTAGAGTACCTTAAGTATTAACAATAAATGTTAGAACGATGAAATGCATTCCTATTACATTTCTTGTCATATTTAACTTTTGTAAAAAGAACGTTTGTTCTATAAATACACCTAGCGTTGTGTATAGGTAAAACAATTAAGTTACCTTTTAATTTTTTGTTAAAGTGAAATACATGATTCTTCGAAATAATACAAAAATCTCAACACAAAATCGTGTAATATACTCACATCTTCCTCTTTAGACAACTTCTTTGAGTATTCTTATCTATCGCACTTTTAGAAAATTAGCTAGCCCAACATTGTTAGAATGCCAAATATAGATATTTAGTAGTAAAAACTTTCATTAGCGAACACACAATATTTGATTTTGATAATATGCCTTCATATTGACTGTGTCGAGGTTTCGAATCAATATTTGGAGTCATGTGCAGCATTTGTCTTATTACAGAGTTTCAGTCTGTTAACGAACTAATGAAGTAAGCAATAACGTGCTATTGTGCTGCTAACAGTTGTGAAGTTACAGAACTTAGCAAATGCTCTGTACAAGCTCTCAATATTACCCCAAAAAGATAATCGAAACGAAAACATCGGACAAAAAAGAAGCGGAGTGCCGTTTTTATTATTAATTTTTTATTTATTTTAATAAACTATACGTTGTTTTGAGCTATATCCGCTTTAACAATAAAAAAGTTTGTAAATTTCCTCTTCGGAAAAGTCCGTATAAAGTAGATAATAAGCAAAAGAGTATCATTTCAAAAATAATATTTTTCTATTTATTTGATTATATTGAGTATTTTTATTATTATCTAGGGTTTACACTATGATATCATGGTTCTTATTTCTCATCAGTCTATCAGCTTTTACCTTCTCTATTTCAGTGTTTACACATATGTTGACTGTTCCAGCATCTTCTCAAACGACGTTTTACATGTTTTTCTTTTGGTTTTTAATTGTTTTTTCATTCATTCTCTTTATTCTATGTTCTCATTGATCTAATATATATTTACTTCTTGTAATTCTTTTCACTCCTCTGAGATGTCTTGTTAAGCTAGCCCGGATTCTTGAGCTATCTCCCATTTTTTTCTTTTGTTATTGCACTAAACTCTTCCCCTATAATTAATTTCAAATTATTCTTGAAACGTTTCATTTAATGTTAGAGTGCTATAAAGTTTTCTTTTTCTATTATGAGTCTGAATTCAGTTGGTCAAAAAAATTTATTGAATTCTTAAAAAATCTACGTATTCGTAGTCCAGCATTTGCTCTAATTTTTGTCCGATTCCACGCCAATAGTGAATATTTTCTACACTGTCTACATTTCTCGCTTCATTTTCTGCTTTTGCTTTTTTGTCATTGTCAATATATCAATGTTGTTGTTGTTTTTTAATTCTTTGGTAACCCCTATGGTTGTTGCATCTCATTTTGTACGTTCTGTGTTCTTTTAATTAATACTACCACTATTTCGTTTTTGTCGTTACTGCCTTCCAACTTTTTTCTTTTTTTTTTTTCGCAGTTTTTTCTTCCGAATTCTACTATTGATCTGTCTTTAGTTGGTGCAGATACACAAATATAATGACCGTTTCTATACCACATATATATTTATCTGAATTTTAATTATTCGTTCGTTAAATGGCTTCCATGTTTTATCTTGATTTTTATTTATAATGATTTATAATCCAGCATTTGCCCTACATATTTTCTGATTCCACTCCAATAGTGGATATCGTCTATAATGTCGGTCCCATTCACATCTTTTTCGTTTTTGTCGTGGCTTTTCTGTCACATTTTTGTATGTTCTATGTTCTTTTAATTAAGCATCTTCTACCATTCTTCCTCTTCTGTTTTGTTTAGTTTAACTTCATTCCAGACTCTGGGCTTCGAACTCTTTGCACACTTTGAGAACATTGCGACATGTGTCCTTATTTTGTATGTGTTTGGATTTTTTTTTTTTGGAAGCGATCTACTTTATCAGTCACTACAGTCAATTGAATTATAATTATACGAATATATTCTAGGATTCTGAAATCCTTGTACCAGCTTATACAGATCCAGTGGAGAGGTATCATATGTTTTTGGAGTCACTTGGTACTCTTCAAAAAGAATTTTTCGCCTGACATCCAGTGCATTAAGATCACGAAAGATATGGTTGACTATTTCAGATTCTCTGCTACACAGTGTGTAGCTTAAGTCCCCATAAAACAGTCGTATTGTATGCAGGTGTGCCCCGAATGGAACATTTACAGTAAGTCTGTTATGACTCTGATTCCTAAGTCATGTTGCGTTCAGATCTAACCTTTTTTCAAGTCGCAGTTCGGTGCTTTTTTTGTGAGTATTTTGTAGCTGGTCCTCTTCTGGCAAGGTTGTTACCTCTTTCATTGCCGTATATGCCCCGTAAACCTGGAACTCACAACACAAGTGTGAAACTCTTTTATTTCCGCCAGGCTGTCAAAATCTTCTTCGCATTTCTATACTAGCCTGGAGTTCACCTCAGGTCTTCTAAGAGCTTCATGGCCACTTGAATATGTGTACAAGATTGTGGAAATCTCTGAATAGAATACAGAAATTAATTTTCCTAGAGGAATATTAACATTTCTACCCCTACCATGTATATACGTACTCTCGACTCTTCTGTATGTTATATACATGTTTAAGTATAGTTTGTGTGTTTCCTGTATCTCATCGCTCTCGTGAATGAATATATGCTTAAAAGATACTTAAAACTTGAATCTAGTTACCATAAAGTCAGACGGAATCGTCCATTTAGTATGCTTAATTTGACTTAATGGTGTGCAGAGGATAATGATCCAGTAGGTCCTTTATAGCTGCTCTTGTTGTACTCCTCAAAGCCCCTATAATTCCAGGGCAGTATGTTAGGCTGCTTAATTATAACGCCCTATCCTCATTTTGCATCTATTAGTGATTTTTTTGTCCTCTAGATTAATGTACTTTCAGATTATAAAGACTAATCTTAATTTCTTTAATTTGTTGTAATCTGTAAGGCAGTGACCCTTACCAGATGCTGTCAACCGAGTTATCTAAACCTATTTTTGTTTAGATATCTGACTTTTCCGTCCCTAATCATTTTTCAATTGTGGAATCAATTGTGTCGTTTTAGAGCTACTGATTTCATTCTACCACCAATATAGTCAGAGTTATCTTCAAAATACGAAAATATTAAGAAAGCTAGATTAGAGAATTACGACTTTTTGGCGTCTTTGCTGCGTTTACTAAGGCCTTTCATTCTTGTGGGTTGTGTGCCACTAGTTCCCATTGTCTCACTCCCACTTTCTGACCTCATCTTTCCACCTTTTTCTATGAGGTCCTACAGATCTTCTTATATCTGGTTTTTCCCAAAACGCATAGTTTGTAAGACCATTGTCATTACTGCGTATCACGTGTTCTGCCCATCTTAGTATATTGGATTATAAAGCTCACTAGATTTACCTTTCTTGAGAGAATTATTTGTTGGGGTTGTTTAATTTTGTGAGGAGAATACCTCTGGTGTACCAGCTGTACATTAGGAATCAATCTTGGATCTGCATTTTTGGCTTGCAACTTGCTATTATCTGTGATATGTTAGAAAATGGCTTCTAGGACGTTGTAATACTCATTAGGAAGTTCGTCTCAACCAAGTTAAGAAGCTTGGCTGGGACTAATGGAATTTTTTTATGGGGTATCTGGTGAGTATGTGCATTAGACGATGGCAATGGATTTTTTTTGTTGTTGGAGCTATCTATTGTACGTAGTGCGTTTTTTTTTGCTAAGAAAACAGATTCTGTTCTCTAATATTTAAATGTTGGCAAGTGGATGAAATAATATCGACTGATAGTCTGCACAGTTCTTTACTTTCCTCAGGAATTTTCTTTTAATTGTCAAAATGATTTTAAATTGGCATTTTAGTAAAGCGTAGAGACATGTCCTGTATTCGACAATTAACTTAGTGAGTTTTGTATGAGAATTTTTGAGCAAGTATTTTCAAATTTGCCAGTTAGTGATTTAGGAGATGAGCTCTTTTTCTCACCGAATTGAGATAGTTTTTAATGTCAGTATCCCAGCTGAGACTTCCACTAAAATAAACTCCAAAATAGGTTACTGAGGTTCTGAAGTAGAGTATTTCTCTTTTGAGTACTATCTAGTTTTACTTCTCTTCGTATCGAGAAGTGCCAGGGTATCTAAATAGGATAACCTGTGTTTTGTAAAGAATAAGTTTAACTATTCATTTATACCTTCTTCTTAAAGTGCCCTTTCCATTACAGAAGGTTGGCTATAACTACAGCAAATTTCTCTCCACCTTAAGCTGTTCTTAGTATCGAATGTGTGTCCAGGCCTGTCCAGTCTCTTACATTTTTTAGCCAGGAGCATTTTCTTCTTGCTGGACCTCTTCTTCCTTCCATTTTCCCTTCCATTATCAGTCGTAGGAAGTTGTATTTTTCTCCTCTGTAAATATGTCCTAGATAATTCGTTTTTCTGGTTTTTACAATATTTTTGGAGTTCTCTCTGTCCCCATTCTTCTCAGCACCTCGTTGTTGATCACGTGCTCTATCCAAGAGATCTTCAGGATCCTTCGAAAAACCCACATCTCAAAACTTTTTATATGTCTCATACTTGTGATTTCGGGAGTCCATGTTTCCACTCCGTATTCCAATATGAAATAAATGAATGTTTTTAGAAATTGGTATCGGATATCCAACGATAAGGTAGTAATTATTATTACTAATGTTTTCCTTCTTTGAAAAGCGGACCTAGCATACTCTATATGAGCACGTATTTCAACTTCGTAGTCAAGGTCATTTGTTATCCAGCAACCAAGATACTGGAATTTTTGTACGGGTTCTATCTGTTTCTTGTAGATACGAATATTAATGGCGGCATTTGGTGCACGTGTAACGGTCATTACTTTTGTTTTATTTGTGTTTATATTCGGCCCAAAGCTATCTCCCTCTCTAGTAATGGCATTCAAAAGTCATTGCAAACCCATAGCGCTGTCAGCAATAATGACGGTGTCGTCTGCGTATCTTAAGTTGATTCTCCGTTGATTTTTATTCCTTCTTCAATATTTTCGAGGGCATTTTGGAAGATCTTTTCATTTATATCAGATCATTTATACCACCATCTTACATTTTTATCGAGTTGTTTTTGAGCTCTATCGAATACAGATCGGTCTCTTAACGTCCCATTGGTGGTACCTATCGTCAGCATATAGCAGGATAGACTTAAATCTATTTATAAAATGCCTTATTCGCCGTCATTCTTGTGCCTCTACATCTAATATCTTTGCTCCCCGAGCAGCTCTTCATGGTTTGATTTTCGGATAAACTTTTTGCATGGCATGGGGACAAAGGTTCTCCGTGTCTTAGTCCAGAATTTACTCAGAAAGCGTTTGATGTTTCCGTCCTACTCTAATTTGTGCAAAGTAGTTACTTACACAGAGTCACGTGACCACCTCCAGTTTCTCAAGTATGTCCAGTTCAACCGTTGCATTCGTTAGTTTTATTCATCCTTTTAACACTTGTCTGGCAATAACCAGCATACTTTTTGTTGATAGTATGCTTTTATTGTCTTACTTTTATCTAATATATATATATATATATATATATATATATATATATATATATAAAAGAGTTTCCTACAGCTGTCGCTGTCTCCCTTCTCCCAACCATTTTCTCCATTCTTCTTTGTCCTCCCACTCTCCGCCTTCCAATCCTCTTCTTTACATCTACCTCATCTCTGAAAGATCTTCTTGGTCTGCCTCTTTTGGGTTTTCCTGTGGGGCTCCACTCTGTTATTTTTGCTATCCATCGGTTTGGGTCTGCTTGTTTGACATGTCCGTACCACGTTAATCTTTTTTATTCAATGTAATTTAAGGTGTCTTTCTTTATCTACATTCGTCTTTTGATTTCGTCGTTAGTTATTTTGTCCATTCTGGAAACTCTGCAGCTTCTTCTCCAGCAGTCCATATCTGTGGCGTTTATTTTATTTCTGTTGCTTTTGTTTAAGACCTAATTTTCTACTTCATATGTTAGAATGCTGCGAATCATCATGTTATGTATTCTAATTTTGTTATTATTTTTTATTATGTGTCTGTCCCATAGGATTGGATTCAGTTGTCTTATAGAGTTTCTGGTTTGACATACTCGATTTTTAATTTATTCTTCTGTAGCTCTGTAGTTCTCTTTATTTGATATACTGAACCCCAGGTGTTTAAATTTATCGGTCCCCTTTATTTCACGCCCGTCATCCACTTCCGGGTTTCTTGTTGGTTCTTGTGTTTTGTTCAGATATTCTGTTTTGTTAATATTTATTTGCCGACCATTTATATTATATTTTTTTCCAGTTTTCGAACCATATAACTTAGATCTTTCTCGTCGTGTGCTATTATGACCTGATCGTCGGCGAAACTGAGGGTATACAGATGGTCGTTCCTTATGGGTACTCCTATTCCCTCACATTCCCTTTTCCATGGCTTTAGGGCGTATTGAAGAAATATTTAAAGAGTGTAGTAGAAGTCGAGCAGTCCTGTAGGAGACCCTTCGTGGTTTTAAATGGTTTGCCAAACTTGTTACCTACATTGACTGTAACATTATTATGTGTGTACATGGACTACGTGGATCAGCTTATCTTCTACTCCTATTTGTTGCATGGCTTCCCACAGTCGTTGTCTGGGCACAGAGTCATATACCTTTTTGAGGTCAATAAAGGCTAGATGGACTGGTCTGTTCTTTGCCATCTTCTTCTCTATTAGCTGTTATATAGTGTAGATGTGGTCAACACATGATTTTATCTAATTTGACTTATTTAAATAGATAAAATTGCCCTTCTGTCTTTTTTATTATTTTATTTCCAATTTTTAGAAACACTTCCGCTATTTTTTGTTACTCTTTGACAACAATAATTTACATAAAACAAATATTTTCAATTGCTCTTACCTACCACAATTAATCAAAAAATTGTATTTAAAATATCACACCTAAATATTTATTGACTTTTTTTATTAAGATTATATAATTTATGAAACTACAGTAATAATCATTAATTTTTTAATCTTAATTGACTTTTCATGTTAAATCTTTGTCGTCAAGGTTTTAAGAATAATTTTAATTCACGTGTAAATTAAAAAAATTAAACTTCACTTTTTCGAACACTTGGTAAGTCGATTTTGTTGTTTGCATAAAGGAAAACAAGGGTTACGACCCCTTCCTGTTCTCACAGTAACTATACGATAGCACTTTTTACCGTACAAACCGTTTGATACTCTTTTTACACCCTTTAAGATGTAATAAATATCGAAATAACATTTGCTAAAAGGATTCCCGTAATATCTTTAGTAGATATTATAGTCGCCGGACTCATCGGATCGTCATTATCAACAAAAGTATTATTCGCAAAAATATCATCGAGGCAACCATCCATCGTAGCTATTCATTATGATCCATTGTAAGTTATAGTTGTAGTAAGTATAATTTTCAGAAATGCATCTTTAGACTTATTCAAAAACTACATCTTAATAATCATTTATTTGTTATACCAACATATCTTTATGTCATAGTACTAATATTTGAAGTATAAAAGTTTTTGTTTCCTGTAGTGTGCAATAGTTCAGGAAAATAAGTATTTCTCAGTACTTTGCTAGGTACTTGGTCGTTACATTAAGATATACATATATACTAATTACTATTAAACTGGGAATAAGCCACAATTAAAGATAAAAATACGTTTATTGACGTTTCAATTTCCAAATCGTTCTCAAAATACAAACAGTAAATTAAACAAATTTTGTTTTTTGTTACATAGTGAAAAATTCTTCTAACAATTTAATTTTATCTGACTCATTTATATTGACAATTCAGACATACATTATGCATTTTAAAGTAGATAACTTTAAAATGATATTGCCAATATTGTTGAGTTGCGCTCCTGGGACGACTTTACTTATAAGATAGTTCATTCGATTACATGAAATCAACTTTAACTTGAGAATATCCGTCAGAAAAAAAAATCATAGCATGTAATTCGTCTTTAAAAAGACAAACACATGACATGATGACAGTAAAATTCTCCTGTTGGTGATTCCATAGTAAATTATGAGGGAAAAACCAGGAAAAAAACCTCATAATACTATCCCGACATTGTAAGTATTTGTTCGTGAATTTAGTTTACCTTCAACAAACATCAAAATTCTGATTTTATATGTTACGTTATTTAAAAAACATAAATGATGTATCCTCTATATGTTACTGACTTACTAATACTGGTATTTTCTTATTAATAACTTCCTCTTTCAATATTGGTAACCAGATCCTACTACATTCTGCCGAGGAATTTGCGACACAATTGGCTTCATTTACCATAATTAGAGCCGCTTCTTTGATTTTTCTTTTTTTACCATCCGTTTCTTTTAGGACTACATTTGAATTATTCCATTGAACCCTATGTTCATTATCCCATGCGTGTTTAACAGATTTGAGATCTATCAAATTCTCTATTTTTAATATAAGATTGATGTTCACTTCTTCTAACATTTAATGGCTTTGATGATTCACCTAAATAAAACTGATCGCATTCACAAGGTATTTTATAAATGCAATTCTTTGTCCTTTCTTGTTCATTGTTAGGTTTGGTTTTGGACAAAATAGATCTTAACGTGTTTGTTGTTTTGAATGTTGTTGAAATGTTGAATTTATTTCCTATCCTTGTAAGTTTTTCTGATAGTCTTTTTATGTACGGTATTGTTATTTTCCTCATATTATTCCTTTTGTATGCTGTAGGATCTCGTTCTAAGTTGTTCTGTTCTATTTGATCGATTGTTGAGAATTCCTTATTTATAAACTATAAAGGATAATCATTTTTTAATAAAACAGATGTTAACAAATGTTTCCCCTCCAAGAACGAATTTTCGTTAGAACAAGTAATTTTGGCTCTATCGTATAAGGATTTAATTATTCCCTTTTTACATTAATATTGTGATTTGATTTGAAATTTAAATATCTATTGGTGTGTGTTGGTTTTCTATACACCTGAGTCTCATATGTATATATTTGTAGTACCATGAATTCTCCTTGTAGTGAACTATCAAAATGTTTATTAAATATTTTAAAACCATTTACAAATAAAAATGACACATTCATAAAAAATACACAACATTTTTTAAATAAATTATCAAATATTGAATTTAATTCAAATCATACTTTGGTAAGTTTTGACATAAATAGTTTATTTACGAATGTGCCATTAAATAAGACTTTAAGTATAGTCAAGACAAAATTAGAGAGTGATGATTCATTGGCAACTAGAACAAGACTAAACATATCGGCTATAATGGAGTTATTAACATTATGTACTGATAATACATACCTATTTTCAACTAAATAATGAATTATATAAACAAAATTTTGGTCTAGCAATGGGCTCTCGTTTATCTCCATTCTTAGCCGATATATTTATGGAAGATTTTGAAACAAATATCATTTCTAAACAAAATTTCAAACCCACAGTATGGTGGAGGTATGTAGATGATGTATTCTCAATATGGCCTCATGGATCAGAATTGTTGGACACATTCCTAAATGATATAAACGATAAAGAAGAGACAATAACATTTACCATGGAAAAGGAATATAATAACACGCTACCTTTCCTGGATGTTTTAATCTCTAAGAACGATATGAGACTCAGGTGTATAGAAAACCAATACACACCAATAGATATTTAAATTTCAAATCAAATCACAATATTAATGTAAAAAAGGGAATAATTAAATCCTTATACGATAGAGCCAAAATTACTTGTTCTAACTAAAATTCGTTCTTGGAGGAGAAACATTTGTTAACATCTGTTTTATTAAAAAATGATTATCCTTTATCGTTTATAAATAAGGAATTTTCAACAATCGATCGAATAGAACAGAACAACTTAGAACGAGATCCTACAGCATGCACAAGGAATAATATGAGGAAAATAACAATACCGTACATAAAAGGATTATCAGAGAAACTTAAAAGGATAGGAAATAAATTCAACATTTCAACAACATTCAAAACAACAAACACGTTGAGATCTATTTTGTCCAAAACCAAACCTAACAATGAACAAGAAAGGACAAAGAATTGCATTTTTAAAATACCTTGTGAATGCGATCAGTTTTATTTAGGTGAATTATCAAGGCCATTAAATGTTAGAATAAGTGAACATCAATCCTATATTAAAAATAGAGAATTTGATAGATCTCAAATCTGTAAACACGCATGGGATAATGAACATAGGGTTCAATCGAATAATTCAAATGTAGTCCTAAAAGAAACGGATCCTAAAAAAAGAAAAATCAAAGAAGCGTCTCTAATTATGCTAAATGAGGCCAAATGTGTCGCAAATTCCTCGGCAGAATGTAGTAGGATCTGGTTACCAATATTGAAAGAGGAAGTTATTACTAAGAAAATACCAGTATTAGTAAGTCAGTAACATATAGAGGATACATCATTTATGTTTTTTAAATAACGTAACATATAAAATCCGATTTTCTATGTTTGTTGAAGGTAAACTAATTTCACGAACAAATACTTACAATGTCGGGATAGTATTATGAGGTTTTTTTCCTGGTTTTTCCCTCATAATTTACTATGGAATCACTAACAGGAGAATTTTACTGTCATCATGTCATGTGTTTGTCTTTTTAAAGACGAATTACATGCTATGATTTTTTTTCTGACGGATATTCTCAAGTTAAAGTTGATTTCATGTAATCGAATGAACTATCTTATAAGTAAAGTCGTCCCAGGAGCGCAACTCAACAATATTGGCAATATCATTTTAAAGTCGTCTACTTTAAAATGCATAATTGTCAATATAAATGAGTTAGATAAAATTAAATTATTAGAAGAATTTTTCACTATGTAAAAAAAAACAAAATTTGTTTAATTTACTGTTTGTATTTTGAGAACGATTTCTGAAGTGGAAATTGAAACGTCAATAAACGTATTTTTATCTTTAATTGTGGCTTATTCCCAGTTTAATAGTAATTAATTTACAATGCCACAAGAAAATAGCTTCAGAACAATATACATATATACATTAAAAAGGTATCTAGATATACTTAAATATATATTATTTGTTAATAAGCGAGGCATTTAAACATTTAAAAGCCCAAAACATATCAAATTTTTGCAGAAGGATGGATCTCAATGAAACTTAATGCATTTGATTCTTAGGAACGTTGGGAAATTTTGTGAACTAAAGTTATGACGTCAAAATGAAAATTGCATGATCTAACAAGGAAAATTCATTTTTCAAAATGCATTTCGAAGTTATAAAAAATAATAAATTTGTAATTTGGAAATAATTGATGGAAATCAATTCATTACTTCGAGAGTTTTTGAAGTAGCTGAAGACGAATATTATGACGGCGATGGTGTCCGACGTACCTGGTACCCATAGTGAACCTAGTCTAATACAGTTTTATGAAAATTCATAAACTTCCTAGATACAAAATCAGTGCAAACTCGTTGCCCGGGTGGTTTTTGGAGTAACTGAATACGAATATTATGACCGTGGTCTCTGTGCTATCTGATGCTAAGGGTTGATCTCATGAGAAACCTCGTCTCTTAGGTATTTATGGGAATTGGGTACAAAAGCAGTCCAATATCTTTACTTGAGTATATTGAATACTAATTCGTTGATTATTGAACACTAATTCATAATAATATTTCTTTTGGAAACTATTGCTTGCTCGAATCCAAAGATCACCGTAGATAAAGACACTGTAGATATTGATCCGGATTTGTTATTCCATAGGATTTATGTCATAAAAAATTAAGCAGAAATGTAATAATATCTAAAATGGGAGTTAATACCATTTCCCATACCATAGTTAGTAAATATTTCCCATAGTGTAAAAATACAAAATTCGATTTATATCCAATGTTTCAAAAGGTTATTATTAATACGCGCGATCCATACGAACATAAAAGATTAGAATTGAACATGATTTTTTAATATTATTTAAATTTTGAATTAAACAAAAAAAATGGTTTTGGTTCCCATGTACTAAGAAGAGGGCGCTACAGGTTTTCTGGAATTCTCAAAAAAGTGATCTCAAAATTATTGTCTGAAGACGGGTATTAATTCTCAGGATTGGCACATCTAAAAAAAATTGCACCGGGATTATTTAAAGAAAGGGTCAAAAATGACTATTGAGAAAAAAAAAGTCTAAAAATTAATTTTGACATGCAAAAGTTCATAAAAAATCGATTTTTTTTAAATTTCTCTTCAAACGTCTGCTGTCATTTTGTTTTTTTTTTATTTTAATTTGCGATTAAAAGAAGTAAAAAACTGAAAGATTCCAATGTTCAAGTGTCAGACATCATACAAGAAACAGTAAGAGAAATAAAAAAAAACTTGAAGAAAGATACATACTTAAACCTATGGATTAGAGAAAAAAACAAAGAAAATCTCCAAGAATATAAGAGAATACATACCGTCGTCAGAAGAAAGATAACAAAAGCCAAAGAGAAACAAAAAACAGAACAATGACAAGAAAAAGAGAAGTACCAGAGTCGATATGATAACTTCAATGTCCATCGAAAGGTGAAAGAAATAGCTAAAAAGTTCCGAAAAAGTAACAGCGGAAAAATATCAAATGATGAAGACAATTTTGTTATAACCAAAGAAGATAAAAAGAAAGTATGGGAAGAATACTTGCAGAAACTTTTTCACGACCTTAGAACAATACAAGAATTGTACATTGTACATTGTAGAAAAATTATTGACTACAAGAAGGCTTTTAATAGAGTCAGGCATGAACAAATGATGAAAGTGTTAAAGAGGACAGGGATTGACCGAAGAGACTTAATAATAACTAACCTGTATTGGAATCAATCAGCGGTGCCTCAAATAGATGGAAAACATACAGATCAGCTTAAAAATTAGAAAAGGGAGTGAGACAGGGCTTCATAATTTCTCCACTGATATCCAATCTGTATTCGGAGCACATTTTTGAAGAGGCTCTAAAAGGTATTAATGAAGACATCTGAATAAATGGAGTCAAGCGCAATAACCTACGGTATGCAGATGGTGTGTTTTAATATACCATAGAAAAGGGCTGCAAAATACCAGCAAAACCAAGCTAATTATCATCAGCAAGGAACACATAACTGGAGCAAATCTACAGGGTGTTTCAAAAAAAGGTAACCCCGTCTCTAAAGTAGGTAAAAACCTGAAAAATAATTGGGGCTTGCTTAGTAAAAAATTTTTGTAACGCCATCCGTTTTCAATATACAGGGCGTTGAAGAAAAAAAATTTACGCATTTTTTACGATTTTGCCGAAACAACTTGCAACATTGTAATGAAATTTTATACGAATATATTTTGGAAGCTGATACATCCCATCAACTTGTTTTTATATCTCATTCTCATAGAGGGCGCTGGTTACACGGATCGACTAAGTATTAGTCAATATAACTTTTTTAAGAATATAATTATTAATCAAAATTTCAAGTAAACTTAAACATCATTCAATTTTACACGAAAAATATACTTCTGGTAAAACTCGATACTGTGTACTGTTTTCGGAATATTTTGATTTAAAAATTATGAAGTAATAATTGATGCTAGTATAAAATAGTTAGCAATTAAACAAAACTCAAAAGAAGAAAATTAAATTAATGACTAAGAACATAAAATAAAATTTAATTACAGTAAGTGTTCAAAATGCCCTCCGTTTTCGCGAATACACGAGTCTATTCTTTTTTCTAAAGATTCCATTAACCTTATAAACGGTAGGGAATTAGCTATGATGTCATCACTTTTGTAGTATGTACTTTTTCCTTAATATACGACCAAACATAAGGAATTGTTTAAAAAATCAAGATACATATCACCATTTAAATTTCCAATTTCCAATTTCCAACAATGGGAGTTAAACATACCTTGTCACGTAAAGGTGGTCTCATCCGTAAAAAGAATGCATTTTAAAAAAATTGGATTGCGGGCTGTCCTTTTTTGCAATGTTTCACAAAAATTCACTCTAACCGGTAGATCATCTTGCAAGAGCTCTTGGACTTGTCTGTAATGATAAGGATGTAATTGCTGTTTTTTCAGTATCCGCCAAGTACTTGAAGAAGAAGTATTTGTTTTGTCTTGCTATATTCCTTACGCTAACTGTTGGATCTTGATCAAGTAAATTTAAAATATTATTTTCTTTATTACTTGTTCTTGTCGTTCTTGGTCTACCAGAATGTATTTTATTTGGTCTCACATTCTTAGTTTCTCGACAACGTCGTTCAACGGATCTAAATGTTTTTTTACTTGGTAAGTTTCTTCTAGGAAACTTTTCTGTATAACGTGTCATAGCTGCACTAGAACATCCTAAACATTCGCCTAAGGTTAATAACATGTCAGTGTATTTACCATTTGAGTACATTTTGATTTGCTTTTACAAATAACAAGGTTTCAAAACTCTAATTATTGTTGATTTATCGTCAAAACAATCAATAAATGTCAGATTTCCATGGCACACTTGTAGAAAATATATATATATATATATATATATATATATATATATATATATATATATATATATATTAGAACTTTATCATTATTACCAGCATCAATTATTACTTCATAATTTTCAAATCAAAATATTCCGAAAACGGTAGACAGTATCGAGTTTTACCAAGAGTACCTTTTTCGTGTAAAATTGAATGATGTTTAAGTTTACTTGAAATTTTGAATAATAATTATACTCTTAAAACAGTTATATTGACTAATACTTAGTACGATCCGTGTAACTAGCGCCCTCTATGAGAATCAGATATAAAAACAAATTCATGGGATGTATCAGCTTCCAAAACATATTCCTATAAAATTTCATTATAATGTTGCCAGTAGTTTTGGCAAAATCGTAAAAAATGCGTATTTTTTTTTCTTTAACGCCCTGTATCTGGAAAACGAATGGCGTTACAAAATTTTTTTACTAAGCAAACCCCAATTATTTTTCAGTTTTTTATCTACCCTAGAGACGGGGTTACCTTTTTTTGAAACACCCTGTATATGTGAACCAAATAAGAATTGAACGTGTTCCAAAGTACAACTACTTATGATCTATAATCAATGAGTCATGTGACAACGCCCAAGAGGCTAAATGTCACATCGGAAAGGCAAAAAGTGCATTCTTGACTATGAGCTCTGTATTCAAGAGCCATGAGCTCACCCTAGAAACAAAAATAAGGCTCCTTAAATGTTACGTCTACTCAGTGCTTCTATACGGAATAGAAACGAGGACATTGAAGGCGGAAACTCTATTAAAACTTCAGGCTTTTGAGCTATGGTTAAATAAAAGGATCCTGAAAATACCATGGACAGACAAAGTCACCAATGAAGAAGTACTACGGAGGATGAACATAACCGCAGATTTGTTCAACATCATAAAGGGCCGTAAGCTGCAGTACTTGCGACACATAATGAGAAATCAAGGCAATGATCTACTCCCAGGAAGAAAAAAGGGCCCCAGGACGAAGAATATCCTGGCTTGCTAACCTCAGAGCATGGTATAGATAGACCTCAACACACCTATACGGTATAGCAACCAACAAAGTCATCATAGCCAGAATAATCGCCAACGTTCGGAACAGACAGGCCCCCTAAAAAGAAATAAAAAAGGTGGATTGCAGGGGCGCTGTCTTTAAGTAATTTCGTTGAAATTTTTTGTTTAAGATATACCAATTCTCAGAATTATTGTCCGCCAACGGACTCCTTTTTATGAGCTTTTTCTTAAGGGCCCTCTAGAAAACGGGCTATTCATGGGAACTAAAAGAGAAAAAAATAGTTATTTAACTCAAAGATAAAACAATATTTAAAAAAAATTCATGTTCGTATCTAATAAAGGTAGTAAAGTAAAATACGTTGTTTTTTAACCTTCTAATCTGTACCAGTACCTACCTTAATATTGAATGCACCATCATTTAAATAACACGATTTTTCAATTAATGAATTAATTGAACATAGCGGCCAACTATTTCTGGCAATGTACAATGTCTCACATAACTTTATAAAGCCTAACAACAAAGGAATAGAAACAGAGTACGAATAGAAACAGACTTGTTTGTCAGAGATATCTTATAGATATCCAATGTATTTAATGGCAATTGCAAATAACAAGAACATTATCCTCGACAAAATTATCCCGATATTAGAATAGTCGATGAGTTTACTGAACATTTGAAGAAAGTAGATCTTTAGGTTTAAAAATGGCTCTACGGAGAGTAAACTCCACAGACCGGGGATAAAAACTTTAGTTCTCATCAAAATAGACACAATTATTTGGCCCACCAAGCATCATAAGTTTGATATTTTACAGATGCAGAATCAATAGTTAAAATTCATGTGGATGCAGAAAACACTGATTGCATTGCAGTATTCTGTGCAAGAATTGTGCATTCAATAATTACACTCCAGCTTAATTACACTAAGCTGGAGTACTTGGGACATATTATGAGAAATCAAGGCAGATACGAGCTACTCCAATGCATTTTGCAGGGTAAAATTGAAGGAAAAAGAGCCCCAGGACGAAGAAGAATATCCTGGCTTGCTAACCTGAAAGCATGGTATAGAAAGACCTCAACACAGCTATTTCGTATAGCAACCAACAAAATCATCATAGCCAGAATGATCGCCAACGTTCGCAACGGACAGGCACCCTAAGAAGAAGAAATAATTACACAAATAATAAATAATATGAAAATGAATCGATAGACAAAGAAAATGAGATGGCGGATCAAGAAAATGAAGACACTGCATTATAAAATATTTTGATATAAGGTTGAATGCTCGAATAAATGAACTTTGAAAAATGAAGGACAAATATCGAGCACAATTTTAACAATTAAATCTTGCCCAAGTACTTTCGCTTACTACAGCATCTTCATATTTGACGAAATGCCCCTGAAGATGCTGTAGTAAGTGAAAGTACTTGAACAAGATTTAATTGTTAAAATTGCGCTCGACATTTGCCTTTCATTTTTTAAAGTTTATAAAATATTTGTTTAAAATAGATATTTTATAATAAATACACATTTATTTGCTGTGTAATTCTTAAAACCCCCTAGTCACCAGTTTGAACTCATTTTGTATCGAATTTCTATAAAATTTTTAGACGCTCCTATACAAGCCAACAGGTGTCTCAGAGACCATCACCGATATGATATTCGAGTTCAGCGACACCAAAATCCTCACTAGTAACGAGTTTGTAGTGGTTTTGTATCGAATTTTCATAAAACCCCATGAAACGTGGCCATACTGGGAACCAGGTGCACCGGAGAGCATCGCCCTCGTAAAATTCGTGTTCAGCGACTCCAAAACTCCCGATTAATCTTAAAATTAATGTAATTTCCAAATTACAAATATATCATTTTTCATCGCTTCGAAATGCTCTTTGAAAAATGCATTTTCTCCTACTTTATTAATGTAATTTTTATTTCGACATCATTCCTTTAGTTCACAAAATTTCCTAACGCTCTTACGAAAATTGAATGCAATAAGTTCGATTGAGATCCATCAAAGTACAAAAAATTGGTAGGGCTATTGCCTCGCCTATAAGAGGTAGAAGAACCTTCAAAATGGCATATGCTAAAATTTTTTAATTTAATTTGTTGCTCGATTGAAAAATTAGTTTGAAAGTTAATCAAATTGTTTATCAGGTCATCATTGTAATAACCAAAAATCGTTTTGCCGAATTACTGTTATTATTAACTCAGAAACAATATTAAAAAATCGCATTTTTGGCACTAAAGTGTTAATAACTAAATAACAACGCTGAAATTTCTGCAGAAAATATATAGTTTCTTACCATAGGTATATACTGACAAAAAAACTCATCAAAAATATAGCATTTGTGAAGTCCTGAACACGACTAAATATCGCTTATTTCTCTGGAGTACAAGTCACATATGAATATTAAACAATTTATGGGATTGGCGGTCAACTGATCGAAATACTCAAAAAGTTTGATAATACAATAAAACAAAACTTTTCTAATATTTCACAGCATATAATCAACATATTATGTAGTTGATGTTTCGCTAAATCATCAGCTTCTTCAGAATACAGAAGTAACTCCTATAGAAGATGTATATAGGTGACGCAGGCCACCACATATATATCTTTGTTTGGTAAGAATCAGGTCGATATTTTTAAGGTGCATAATTCTGATTATTCACTTTTTTATTCTTTATGTGAAATTTTAAAATTCTAGGTACAATATTAGAGCAGGAAAAATAAAAGCCAAAGTTCACGGTTGTATAAGACCAATAATTACGGTAATAACCAAAATAATATATAGGTCAAACAGGTAGACGTTTTAAAAAGGGAATAACTGAACATAGAGCTACTTATTTGTGGAAAAATTAATTCTACATACGGTTTAAAGAAGTAAGAATATTCTTTTCTACGTTTTTTTCCTTTTTATAACAGTTCGGCCATTGTATAAATCGAATATTTTTTACAATTCTCTCAATTACACTAATTTCTTCAATGACGACTTCCTTACTTGTAGGCGATTGATCATTGGTCGGGGCATATATTATTGCAATTGGTCGTCTTCTTTCCATGGCGTTCACCTATATATTTTATATTCCTTCTTTATAAATATCGATAATTCTTTCTGGTATCTTTCCTTTGGCACCACTTACATATAAACGTGTATTCTTCGAGATGTTTATTTTTGTTTTAATTTATTCTTAGTCTCGGATAGATATGTAATATCCATTTATACGATGCTTTATTATGATTGAGGAGAGATATCCGTGTTGAGACAATTCGGGCATTTTTCTATCTCCATGACTTTTAAGATAATTCTTGGGGTATAAAAACAGATAGACGATATAATTATTGATTCAATTATGATCAATACTGATTGATATATGTTAATAAATCCTATTATTGATTCTTCCACTGGTTTGGCCTATGTAAAATCGTAGTCAGCCTATACAAGAAATTTCATAAATTCCATATTGTTCATTTGGAGTCTTTGACGGATAGGAAAATTTTTGTTAAGGTGTAATCTTTAATTCCTTTGATTTGAAAGTTTTTTTCAGTAACAAATTTGACACATTTTCTACATGTAAAAAAGTAATTTAAATTATTATGATGAAGCTGATGTCTTAACGAAAAATTATAGATTATAGATAAGTTATGTTATTAGGTATCAGAGTGGTAAATACTAAGAATATTATTTTTTTATTTTTTATTTGATTTACGCATTTGAAATAAAAACACACTGTGTTCAAAACTAGACATTTCGGAAAATGATAATTGACATTTTTTCTTGTGTGTAGAATAAAGTTATTATAATTCTTAATATATTTATAGCTTAAGTAACACATTTCTAAGGTTAAGTTTTTGTTACCCATCACATTAAGCATGTATATTTATTAAATTTTGTTCAATTTAATATAAGTACCTATTTGGAAATATATACACAAATGTAATAAAAGATGTATTGAATAAGTTTAAATGTGTAGCTTGCCTTAGACGAATGCTTCATTCTTTCCTCTTCACATTGTTTCATCTTCTTTTGCATGTACAAGAGCTCTGTCTATGTTGCTTTGCACTGCACCTCTTCTTTTAACCGTTAACAAAATATTAACCAATACACTTCTGTATAGGGCGGCAAAATTATTTAATTGGTTTTTGGTGAGTGATTTAAAATGGCTGTGTTAGCTATTGTATCGCTAAAAGTTATTCTTACATTATAATATTACAGTAGATGTAGATTTGTTGTCTACTAATTTGGGTACTATTTGAATAGATAAATATATCAAATAAGAATTTTTTTTTTTTTTTATTATAATTATGTTTATTTACAATCTACATCAAAAAAAGAGTATTAAGTAAATGTGATTACAGGTTTTGCGCGTGAAGGTGATGTCTCACCTTATTCTACTTTGGTTTAGTTCTGAAGAAGGTCTTGAGGCCAGGTTCTATGTAATCTTCTTGTGGCTGGTCCATTGTTGTATAGTTCCCTTACTAGCTCATTTTCGTGGTGAATGGTACGTTCATTGTGTGACTCTGTGGCTCGATGAATTTCTTCTCTGATGAAAGGAATCTTTAAGTCATTATGGAGTGTTTGGTTACTTACGTACCATGGCGCATCCACTATCGATCTTAGTACTTTAGACTGGAATCTTTGGATAATATTCAGCGACGTTGGTTTTGCACAGCCCCATAGGTGTAGTCCGTAGAACCAGATAGGTTTGAGTATGGCTTTGTATAGAAGAATTTTGTTTTGGATGTTAAGTTTTGATTTACGTCCAAGAAGCCAATACATTTGTCGGAATTTTAAGTCGAGCTGCCTTCTTTTGGTCTGGATATGTTTCTTCCAAGTGAGTCGTTGGTCAAGATGGAGGCCAAGGTATTTAGCGTCTGTTACTGTTGGTATTCTTATATTTTCCATCCTTACAGGTGGGCATATATTGTGACGGTTGGTAAATGTTATTTGAGTTGATTTTGTTTTATTTACTTTTGTTCTCCATTTTGTATACCAATCACTGAGTATGTTCAGATGATGTTGCAGGTTTTGTGAGGCTTGTATGGGATCTTCATTTACGGCTAGTATTGCTACGTCGTCAGCAAAAGAAGCGATTGTAGTATTATTGGTCTCTGGTATATCGGCTGTGTAGAGTGAGAAAAGCAGCGGCCCTAGAACACTACCCTGCGGGACTCCGGAGTTGAAAGGACAGAGGTTGGATTGTTGGTCTTTGAATTTTACAGAGAAATATCTATTTGATATGTAGGATTTAAGTAGGAGGAAATAGTTACTGGATAGTGCTATTTTTACTTTGTAAAGCAAACCTCTGTGCCAAACTTTGTCAAACGCTTGTGAGATGTCTAGAAATACAGCGTTGCAGTATTTCTTTTCTTCAAGACTTTTTGATATTTCATTTATCATTCGATGAACTTGTTGGGTAGTGGAGTGATTTTCCCGAAAACCAAACTGATGTTTTGGAAGTAATGTAAGGAATTCATGATCTGCGTATATTCTTTGAAGTAGCAATCTTTCAAAAACTTTGCTTACGGTTGGGAGCAGGCTGATAGGTCGATAAGATGTTACTTCGTTGGGCTCTTTTCCTGGCTTGAGGATCATAATGACTTCAGCAAATTTCCATATTTTTGGAAAGTATGATAAGCTTAGCATGCGGTTAAATATAACTGTTAGCAAAGTTATGGCCTTACGAGGAAGTTGTTTTAGTACTTGTGCCGAGATTAAATCATAACCTGGGGCCTTTCGTGAATTGAGCTTGTTTATTTCTTTCCTAACTTCTATAGGAGTAAAACTTTTAATTGGGAGGGACATTTGACATGCTGCGCTAATTAGTTCTTCCACTTCTTCATCGGGGTCTGCTGGCTCTGTTTGAAATACGTTTGTAAGATGTTCAGCAAAAACGTCAGCTTTTTCTTTGTTGGAACAGGCCCATTCGCCATTTGGTTTACGGATAGGAGGAATGGTTGTGTATGGTTTCTTTAGCTTCTTAGTGGCCTTCCATAACGTCTGGTCATTTGCTGTAAGATTTGTTATGTAATGCTCGAAGGTTTCGTTGTTTGCAGCTTTGATGGCTACTCCAAGTTGCCTTCGTAGTCTATTGAATATATGTAGGTCTATGTTATTTCTAGATCTTTGCCAAGTTCTCCTCGCACGACGTTTTTCAGCAATGAGTTGGCGAATGTGCAGGGGAACATTTGTGGTATGTGTTGGTTTGCGTTCAGTTCGTGGTGTAGATTGCCATGCCGCTTTTTGCACAAGTGTGGTGAAGTATTGAGCTGCTGTATCTATGTCATGTGTAGACTTGATCCGCTGATTAAGATGGGTGTTTTCTTCTAGGTAGGATTGAAAATCTGCCCAGTCGGTGTTTTTTGACGTGAGTCGAGGAGGTGGTGGGCTGTTTATAACTGTGGTACTCAGGCTCATAATAACCGGTGTATGATCCGATGAGAGATCATAGCTGGATTCTATTAGACAGTTGGTTCTGGACACTCCTTTGCTTATGTAGTAGTCCAGCAGATCTGGAAGTTTTCTTGGATCACTTGGCCAGTACGTAGGGATTCCGTTGGTGTGACAATCATAGTTGTTGTCGGTCATTGCTTTTAGAAGATTACGGCCTTTTGTTGTTATGAGTCTTGAGCCCCAGTGTATGTGTTTCGCATTCCAGTCTCCCCCGGCAACGAATTTGCTGCCAAGTAATTGGAAGAAGGCTTTGTATTCATCTGTGGAGATTGTGTGACGAGGTGGGCTATACATTGCAGATATGTTAAAGTGCCATGGTGTTGAATTTACTTGAACGATTGTTGCTTGTATTTTTTCTGTTGCATAATTCGGCAATACATGATGTGATATGCAGCTGCGGATGATTACCGCCGAGCCACCATGAGCTGTACCATCAGGATGAGGTGTGCTGTATTTCAAATAAGAATGAATTAATTCTTTTTAGAAAACTAATATAACCTTAAGTGCATTATTTAAATAAAAATTGGTATGGTGATATTTATGGTGAATAATATACAGTCTTAAATATTTTAAGACTCTAAATATTATGTTAAATGGAAGCTTCTGGACAATTTTGGAAAATCTGTGCTGCTTCAGAGTCTATTCGGTGAATACACATCGTTGTATATGGTAATTTTCCTGCAACTCCTGGAAAAGTTAAATGTTTTATGGGAAAAGACCCAAGACACAAAAATTCGCCAAGCTGTGGTCTGTGGACGGCTGAGTTGTTGTGAGTGACGTGAAATCAACTGCCTCTGATTTTTTTCAAATTCATGGATGATGTTTTTGGCAGATCTTGTGTTTCGTCAACGTACGGGTGTTGGTCGATTGTTTACTGAACCAATGATTTTAAATTTGTCCACTACACTGCGAATAGTCTTCTCAATGGGACGAGCGTCATCATCAGTAACTCGACAACCCTTTCTGGGTCCTGGCTTGTTCTAGGATTTTCCGCCAGTTTGTTCGGTTCCTTGATTTGTTTTTCCAGTTGGTAATCTTAGGTATTTTCAGATCTTGTTCCACTTGTTTCATGTATCTAAGTTTGGGTCTTCCCTTCGACCTTCTTCCTACTGGTGTTTGCCTCATTATATGTTTTGGTGTTGTAGTCTCCAACATCCGTTCAACATGGCCCATCCAGCGCACACGTCCGATCTTTATGGATGTTATGATCTCAGGTTCATTGTATGCTGTGTATAGTCCAAAGTTATATCTTCTGCGCCATATGTCATTTTTCTTGTTTCACTTATATATGTGTCTAAGGATTTTTCGTTCAAACGTACTTAATAGGTTCTCATCGCTTTTCGACAGTGTTCATGTCTCTGATTCATTTACAAGGACCGGTTTTATCATGATCTTGTATATTTTGCATTTGGTTTTTATTGTGATGTTGTTAGATCTTAGATGGTTAAGTAGTCCATTATATGTTTTATTAGCGATATGTATTCTTCTCTTAACTTCCTTACTGACATTGTTATCTGCGATAACTAGTGAACCTTTAGGATATGTAAAATTTTTCATGCCTTCAATGTTATAGTCTCCTATTGTTAGATTCTGTAGATTTCTTTGGCCTGTCGATTTACTGGCCGTCATGTATTTGGTTTTTTAATGGGACGAGTATGGCAACCCTAAAATGGGCCAAGCTCGCGGATGGCTGCCAGAAGACAACACCCATTTTAGTGGGTGCTCTTTTCGGGCAACTATCCGCGGCAACTTCGGCAATTTTATCATTTTTCCGTGTTGTAACTTATATCCATCTATGGTGATTTGGCAAAACAGGCTGAATTAACGACAGTTACTTTGAGAGATGTAGTTTTTAACAGTATGGCCGCTACCAACTGTCAAAGTTTGGATGTTTAAATTTAAATACCCTTTATGTATGTTTTGAATATATAGTTGACATTTGTGGTGATAACTCACAACACTGCCTTACTCCTCGATTTATTGGGGGAGTTCTAATACACATTTGGTCGGTCCACTTTTAAGATTGCAGTTTGATGAGAGAAGATAATCAGGCCATATGTGTCCTGATATAAGTTTAGTTATTATTTTTTATAAAACAACGTTGATGGTTCTTTCTTTTCATTTTTTTTCTGCAGAATAAACAAAATATTAATTCCAGAAGAGCATCTTCTAGTTAATCTTTAAATTTCTTTTACTGACTGAAGATGAGGAGTAAAAGTGTAAAAAACTTATGTTGAAATGGATTTTTTTGTAACTTATCAAAGATTAAATAATAACACATCGTTTGTTCCTTGTATTATGTAAAAATATGCTGCAAAAAGTGAATATGCCAAAGTTAAGGCTTTTTAGAAAAACGGTTTTATATTTACCTTCCAATTATATAACTATAGAAAAACTGCATTTAATTGTTTCATTTTGAAGCCCTTTAAGTCAATTTGACATATAAATTAAAGTGGCTATTACGCCACTTATTAATTGAAGCTACTACGTCAATTTTACTGAATAAAAACTATTATTTTTGGTAGTGTTTCCCCTTTAACACAAATAAAATACAAAAAACAAACAAAAATAAAGTTTGTTTCGTTTGTAATAAGTATAGTTTACTTAAAAATTGATTTTTTCAATACCATTAATTTACTTCTACAGTAAGACGGTATTAGATTTAATTTTAATGCAGGGCCTCTGCCAGCCGCTTATACATATTTCAACCTCATTAAGTATCATTAGAGCGAAATATGCAGAGGCTCTGAATCGAAATTAATTCTTTCCCATCATAGTACAAGAATTATAAAAATAATTATTTACAGACGTTACAACGCCATCTAGTAACAAATACAGAGATACTTCATATAAAAAACTATTTTTTTAATAATTAAAATTACATTTTTATTATTAAAAAATTAAAAAAAAAATATTATTTTTATTCCTGAATTCGTTTTTAAAAAAATTATAAATAAAAATTATAAAAATGAAAAACATTTTTATTATTTATTTTAGATTTTTTTAAACATTTCCGGATTGAACATCGAAAAGAATTGTAACTTTAATTAAAATTAATTATTGTTTAGTCCCTTCTGTTAAATATTGATGTGAACAAAACTTTTAAGTTTGGCTATTAGTGCCATATGAAGTGTTAAATTATATAGTAAAAATATTTTCTGGCAACTTATTTATTTAAGTTTGAATTGAGTACGTATCAGACCCGTATACTACTTTACACACTTTTAAATTTCTCATCAAAACCAATTTACACCCACAACTTTCTGCAACAAGATTAAAGATCTATTTCTGGCTCATCTAATACTTAATTTAGTAGTATAAATAAGTGTTAATATAATTTGTTTGCTTACTTTACAATACGTTTTCTCTTGCACTTTCAAGAGTTTTTTGTTTAATGATCCAAAACGCATTGTATACTAAGTGAATCTAATAAAAATGTACAAATTTGAACCAATTCTAACGCAATCATTAATTTTCTGTGGAAAGTTTTCTCGGTATAAGAGTGACATATTTTGTAAAATCTTAATTATTTTAGGATTCTAAATTTAGTTTTATGTTTATATAAATAACACTATTTACTGTTTAAACAGTAACTAGTTAGCAGTTGCCAAGCTGTAAAAGCAAGGAATATAAAACAAAGTCTATTTTCTGTTCTATTGCATTGAAAACAATTTATTTAGCATAGTGATTGTTCCCCCAGATAACTATAAAATAGCCACAAAACCTTTTTGCGGATTATTACCTCCCTGCCATCTTTTAGTAGCGTTATTCACAATATGCTTTTTTTCTTTATGTTAATACTATAATAAACCCTCTCTGTGGCTCAGTGGTAAGAGCGCCTACCTTTAAACCTAAAGGTCGTGAGTTCGAATCTCATCTGGGTGGAGAAATTTTCATTTATTAAAAATTAATGAATGAAAATAATTTCTATCCTTGTGTGATCGGTACTCACCAGAGGGACCGCAGACGTTCGGATACAATTAGCGTCTCTTAGCAAAGACAATGACGTCGACTTTGCTAAGTATCAAGACAGTTACTCTACACACACACACACACACACACACACACACACACACACACACACACACACACACACACACACACACACACACACACACACAAACTACACTAGGTACCTGACTGTACCATGCCAATGATCATAGTTGTCGAGGCATTAACCCAATAAAAAAAAAATACTATAATATTTTTGTTTTACTATTCAGCATTATCATCATTAATCTTGCTACAGCCCTAAAATTTAACCTTGGTTTTCTTCGTCATACAATTCTATCCACGACAACCACTGTAAGTTTATGGTAACAATTTTTCTAGAATCCTCATCTACACTATCCTGTCATTTATGTTTTGGTCGACATCTACAATTTTACGGGCCGTGGTATAAGTAATATGAGTCTGGGATGATTTTTGTTTCTTGATCTTGCTAAATGTCGTGTCTATCTTCGATTTTTTTTTTAAATAAATCAATATTTTTAGCTGCTTCATCTCTCAGTACCATATCCATTACTGAACGTTGGCTATTATATTGGCTATCATAATTTTATTCACCGTAGTTCTGAAGAGTGCTAACAGAAACTATTTAAACCACTCACGTAAGTTATGATGCAATGATCTTTTTTTCTACAAGACCACGCTAGATTGCTTTTTCCATTCTTCCGTCTTCCGTTCTTCCGTTTTTCCTTCTTTAGCAATACTATCAGCAGCGTCATGTATAACAATTCTATTGTGCCTTGGCTCTATTAGCAAGTTTTTACCTTGCTTTTACCGACTTATAAGTTGTAAGCGTCAAAGATTTGGATGCAACTTGACTGCGGCAATAAATATTTTGGTTGAATTAAAGACTTTTATCTGGCATTTTTGACCACAAAAATCGACTGCTAGCACTTATCATTCTGGCTTTACAACCCTGCGTGAGTCCTAGCCTCCTTAAGAATGTCTATCCAGTCGTCCCTATCTATCGCCTTCCTCCGCCAAGCACGTTTTCTCATATGTCTCATGTCTTCTTTGATGTTATCAAGGAACCTTGTTCTGAGTCTACCTCTTTTTCTCTGACCAATGGGTTTACCAAGTAGTGTTTTTTCTATCTGGGTCATTTCGTTCCATCTGCATTACATCCTCTATCCACCTCAGACTTCCCATCTTAATATGTTTTATGATATCAGGTTTCTGGTATATTCTATAAAGTTTGAAGTTTTATCGTCTTCTCCACAGTCGATTGTCATTCCCTGCTTCATAGATTCGTCTTAGTACTTTTTTTTGGAAACATCCTACCTTTTTGTTCAGATCAGTGTCCAGATCTCTAAACCATATGTTAGGACTGGAGGTATTATTGTGTTGTAGAGTTTAATTTTATATTTTTTGTGGATAATGAGACTATTGAGCCCAAAATATAATCTGTTAGCCGTGCCTATTCTGCGGTAGTATTATTTTCGGTGTTAAGGAGAGCTCCTAAGAACAAGTGGTCGTAGGATTTGTGGTTTTGTGCTTATTTTCATTTACTTCGTTTTGTTGGTGTTTATTATTAAATCCATTTTTGTAGCTGATTCTTTTAATGTTACATACGCCTCTCGTATATCGTTTTCCATTCTTCAATATTTGTTGATATCGTTAGCAAAGGCAAGGATTTGCACTGACTTATTATATATTGAACTAACGGTTGTGATTTGTGACATACGTATTACTTTTTCCAGAGTCAGATTAATAAATAGTATATAGCAGGGATGGCGCAGCTCGTTATTTGAAAGAAAATATTTTATACGCTGCATTTAGAAGCGTAATTCCTCTGTGGTTCGAACATTCAAAGATGTCTCCGTTTTTATGTATGGTGCAAAGTATTCTAATATTTTAATCATTGGGAGGCAGTTCTGTGTCCATATTTTTTATAAGCTAATGCCATTATGGTATCATAGCCACTTTCTTTATATATTCATTCTGTCTCCGGCTTCTATATAAAATGTAGCTTCTCCAATTTTTAAATTTTAAAGTGTTTGTTTGTCTTTGTTTAGTATATTTGTTATGTCCCAATTTACATTTATGACATTCTGTTACTGCTGGATAGGCCACAACTGACGAAATGCCCCTGAGGATGATCTTGTGATCGAAAGTACTTGGGCAAGATTTGATTAAATACTGTGTTCGATATTTGCCTTGTGTACCATCAAACTTTCTTTATATAGTTCAGTTGGGAGATTTTTTATTCTGGGTGATTTATTTCTGGCTAGTTTTGAACTACATCTTTGACTTGAAGAATCATTGATGGTCCCCCTTTCCTCTTGTCACTTCCCTTACCTCATCTCTTTCGTCTTCCAGGTTTTTTTTCTTCCTCTATATTCAGTGCCTGGTTAAAATATTCCACTCGTCTATTTAATACATCTTTTCTTCTTGTTAATAAGTCGCCATTCTGACTTCTGCATTGTCTTATGGTTGTCTTGAATTCTTTTCTGTTAATGTTAGCTTTCTTCTAAATTCTTTCCTATTTCCATGAATTCTTTCTCTCTGTTGAGATTTTCTATATTTTTAAGTTCCTTTATTTAAGTTGTTTCATTTTTTTCTTTTGTGCATTCTCTTTTCTTCTTTCTCTTTGTCTGGTAATTATCAGTGGTTCTAGTTTGTTGGGTAAGTATCTTTCTGCAAGTTTTTTTTTTCTGTTGTTGCATTTTTGCATACATAGTCAAACTAATGATTTTGACGGGTACAAATTTCTATTCCTATTTCATCTTTCGCTGCTGCTTCAATGTCTTCCGTTTTTCTGGTCCAGTAGGAGTCTATATATGTATGGCCTTCTTTATTTACATTTTGATTTCTTAGCATGTTGGTGATGTTTTTCGAGTACCTTTCTGCAATCCGCTAGCAGATCTGCTTTGTATATATGGTTTTTTACCTTCTGTGTATCCATATTCTTTCATAAATATAACTCTTCACTACGTCAACTGTTTGTATTTTGGAACTGTCCAAATATTTGGGACTCTTCTCTAGTAAAATAATACAAATAGCACATTCTTCATTAACTTTTATGCTTTTGTTATTTCTTGCTTTCTTCCTTTCTCTCCACGTGTCTCTTTTTGAGGATGTACAGTTAAGAACTGTACCTTGAATATTAAGATCGAGGTTCGTTCATTTTATTGATTTAGTGAGCTGAGTGGTTCTTCTTTATGCTGGAAACTGCTCACTACCAAAATTGGAGAATATTTCTATATGATTCTTTACTTTAAGGCTTTCATTTTTTACATACATTAACCTTAAGTGACAATTACGTGATTTAGTGAGCTAAGTGGTTCTTTTTATCTTGGAAACAGCTCACTATCAAAATTGGAGAATATTTCTTCATGATTTTTTACTTAAAGGTTTTCATTTATTACATGCATTAACCTTGAGTGATAACTTTTATTTAACTCTATGTATAGTAAAATGTTTTAAATAGACAACCTGAATATTGTTTTCGACAGTAGTAATTTCGATCTGCTACCAAGGTTTTCATTCTGAGAACAATTATAATTTGACATTAACCTTTAATTAAAAAGACTCAATGCTAATTTAAAAAAAATATATATATGACTACATTGTATAAAGTTTGTAAATTTGAAATGTTGCGTATAACCAGCTCTTACAAAATTGTATTAACCGTAGTTTTGTGTTTAAAACATATTTTTTTGAAAAAAAAATGGTTCAGATTTGTAAACATAAATAAAAATAAAAATCACACCGATGCAGCCAGTAATAGACTTTTAAACCGCCTTATGTTACTAACTTTCTCTATTTAAGTACGTTCTTCTGGAATATCTAGCGTGCCACGCTTTCTTCTACTACCTTGTTGTCTCCGCTTTTTCTAGATCTTGCAGAATCTTCAAAAAAAGCGAACAGAACGGAGGGGGCGCCTCAGTTCGGATATCAGCAAGTTTAATACCACCAAAAGCAATCTCATCTTTAAGGTAACCTGCTTCGGAATTGCTTTTTGGCATAAGTTTTGCGCATGACCGTTACGCGGCGCCTTTGCTTTGCGCATTTTTCGTCACATATCAGGTAGAATGGAACAAATAATATATATGTATTTTGATAAAGATTGTAAGCTATTATTCGCAAGAAAAAGCAACTTCAAAAGTTAAAGATAATTTTTCTTAACAGGGTAAATCACCACTAACGAAACGGAAGATTACAGCGAAAGGATAAAAGATTTTTTTTACATAAATAGTCTGTAAGTTGGTAAAAATTAGAAAATGCAATAAAATACAGGGTGTCCTATAAGAAAAACTATAATTTTGATACGCTGAAATTTATTGGGACACCCTGTATGTTTCAAAATAATTTTAAAATGTAGCTTTTATTAACTTAAAAACTATTTTTGTACAAAAAATTTTAAGCTTTTACCTTTTTGCAGTAGTCTTCAGTCGCGTTAGTGGAGACACCCTGTATATAAATCGCAACTGATACAGTTTAGACCATAGTATATAGTAGGTATTAATAGTATCTTCCAGTATCACTGTGTACTATTTGATTTTAACAAACGTAATTTGTTGAAGGAATTGAGGTATAATTATAGTTGGTCCATTTTAAAATGAAAGTCCATATTTGTTTAATATAATAATAGGATATCTTAAACTATATCCAAAAAATTTAAAATAAATGTGTATGTAAAAACTGATTTACCAATATGTAGTTTTCAAAGTAATTGTTCAAGCACATTTAGATTTGGACACATAAGAATGTTATCTTATGGTCTAGGTTGGGTAAAAACAAAAAATGCTTTTATTTTTTGAACATTTTCATAAGGTATTTCGAAAAGTACTGTTTAAAGCATACAGATTCTTTTTATTTACAGTTGACTGTTTGTTTTGTTTAAATTTTAAAGTGTATTAATTTTTATCTACTAATTTTAAAAAGGATTTAAAAGGACCTCATTCGTTCTAAGTGTTCCCTAAAATAGTGTCACAGAATACGCTGTGGTCATATTTGACTATCAATTATAGCACTAAACCATTAACGTCGATACATAGTATACTTCTTGGTTTCTTTTTTGACTGTTAGACTGTTGATGTACCAGAACATGGTATTACGTTAATATTTCTTCTAACTCCAGATCCCTATTTGCCTGCCATAGATCTAGACTAGCTTTAAGTTCTGTTTAAAAATTAAAATTTTGTTTATAAAATAAAACTCCATAAGTTTTTATCTTGAGTCTTACCAATATCAATTACCTTTACCTACATGTCTGGCCTAAGTGTTACCCCAAGACTTTTTTGGTTTTGTCATCCCAATTCTTTCAGGAACATGTAGATCAGCAATCTTCGTATTGAATAATCAACATATGATCTTGAACCATCTTAAGATTTGCTCGTTCATGTTGGCCTCAATTGGTGCCACTTCTACACTTCATCTGATATACTCATTTTTTATTTTTCCTAGTATCAAGTTTATCGTATACATCTGTATACGTTTTTACTTTAGCTGCTACTTTCGCTTCCTATTTTTTCTTCAACTTCGTGTGACCACCATTAGGTCGGCTTATTCTCAAACTTCTTTCCTGGCTTTTGTTCTGCTTGTTTCTTAGTGTACACCATTAGGCCTTATTTCTGAAGTGTACATCATAATTGGGCGTATTGTTGTCGTGTACATCCTAGTTCTAATATCTGTATCCAGATGTTTATTTCTCCAACTCATATCATTTAGACAGCCAGATACTTTATTAGCTTTTGTAACTTGAATTCTTACTTTATTTTCGGTGTTGCTCATTGTTTGTTCTATCACTTTCCCGTCAACTTCCAATTCGTGACGAAACATCGTATTGGTTGTATACAGATATATATGCATTTTGTTTTTGTAGTTTCTATTGTCATATTTAGATCTTTCCCATTTTTGTTAAAACGATGCAAGAGCCTCTGAAGATCGTCTTTATTTTCCACTACCAGAACAGCATCGTTTGCATAATATTGGCTTTTCAGCTGCGCATTTTCCATTTTATATCGTTTCCCTTTGCGTACCTCCATCATTACCTTATCTATAATTAAATTAAATAATAAAGGACTTAGTGAATCACCTTATGTGATCCCACGGTATACTTTAATGAGTTCTGTCAATTCCTCATTTACCTTGTGGAATTTTATTGTTAGGCAATAAAATCATCCTGCTAAATTATGTGAAAGGCTTTCTGTAGGTCTGCAAAAAACTGGAATGCTGGTTTATTATAATTAATAAATACAACATCCGTACACGATCTTCCAGATTTAAAACCTGCTGTTCATGAACTAATGGTATGCGACTATTTAGTTAGTTATCACTTTTGTGGTCAATTTAGACAAGGCTATACTTAACCTTAGTGGCATAATGCAATAATAACCATAATGCACAAAAAAGGTGACATTTCAGACCTAAAGAATTACAGACCTATTAGTTTGCTCTCCCATACATACAAACTATTCACGAAGATAATAACAAAACGGCTTGTGAACAAACTGGATAGTTGCCAACCTTGTGAACAGGCTGGGTTCCGCTCCAGATACGGAACAAATGATCATCTATAAGTTATAAAAACGCTAATAGAAAAGTGTACAGAGTATAACAAGCCTACCTTTCTTATATTCGTAGATTATGAAAAGGCGTTCGATAGTATAAATCATCATAAAATGCTTCGAGCATTAGCTGACTGCCACATTGACTACCGATATATCGTCTTGATTAAAAGTATTTACGAAACTGGTACAGCTTGTGTCCTACTTCATGAAGATACCAAAAAGTTTTGAATAGAACGTGGAATTAGACAGGGTGATACATTACCTAAATTGTTTACAGTTGTTCTTGAATATATGTTCAATCGAATGGAACGAGAGGATAATATGGGAGTTAATATAAATGGGGAAGATCTGAACTATCTAAGATTTGCCGATGACATCGTTTTATTATCTGATAGAGTTGATAAAGCTACAAAAATGCTGCACACGCTCTATAAAGTATCAAAAACAATTGGTCTTAAAATTAAAACCTCAAAGACTAAATTTATGACCAACCTTTAATCAACAAAATCAACAAAATTCAGATTAAGAGCCATAAAATCGACCAAGTAATAGCTTACAAATATTTAGGACATGAGATTCGCTTAGACCGAGATAATCAGACAACATAAATACAAAGAAGGATAGGTCTCACATGGGCTGCCTTCGGTAGATTAAATAACATTTTCAAGTCTATTATCCCAGTTTGTTTAAAAAGAAACGTTTTTAACCAGTACGTTTTACTCGTTCTTACATATGGTGCAGAAACACTGACTCTGGTAAAAAGAGCAATAGATAAAATTAAAATTACACAACGCGCTATGGAAAGATCAATATTAGGTATTACCATCAGAGATAAAGTACCAAACCTAGAAATAAGAAGAAAAACTGGCTAAATGGGCTTGGGCTGGACATGTTGCCAGATTAACGGATGATAGATGGACCAGAAAGATTCTGGAATGGCGACCAAGGCAAGAGGCATATCGAAGCAGAGGACTACCACCGACTAGATGGACGGATGATATCAAGCGCATTACCACAATCTGGTTGCAAGAAGCTCAAGATAGAAATAGGTGGAAAATTTTACGGGAGGCCTACGTTCAGCAGTAAACAAATATAGGCTAATTTATGATTATGATGATACTTAACTTTCACCTTTTTGGGATTCTATGGTGTTCAAGGATCTTTTGCAACAATGTTGTGATTTCCTCTATTAATGCCACTCCACCATAATAATTCATTGGGTAATTTATCTGGTCCTAGAAACTTTTTATTTTTTAGCTGACCTAGTGCTTTACTGACTTTCTCGGTGTTAATCTGTATATTTTCATTTAGTAAAAAGAAGTCAGTAAAAGTATAAAGTAATAAAAAATAATATTTAGAGAAAATCTGTAAAATATTTAATGCGTAAATAGTAAAGGATTCCCCAAAACAACGCGAAACTTTCGCAGTAACAACCTACGCGGAATCGCGGCGAATCGTAAGGCACGGCGACTTATGCAGGTGTTCAGACAAGTTGGGGCGGAATCCGCAACTGTCGCTGCAGATCAGCGTTTTCATGAAACGCTGCATGCACGGTTTTTTCCGCTGCAGTTATAGTTTCACGTGAATTAAAATGGCTGTTACAGAAAAACTAATTGAAATTATGAAACAATATCCTATATTTTACGATTTAAGGGACGAAGATTATAAAAATATAAGAAAAAAGTTTCATTGGAGTTTCAAAAAAATTGGAGTTTCAACAAGAACAAGAAGCAGCTGGCTTTTGCACTTCCAATTCAAAAACTAGATGTTCTTCTCGGAGCAATACACAGTTAACACCAATACTTTTCCCTATATGTGTCGATACTCACAACACTGAATGTGTCCCGTACCAAGTTATTACTTCTGAAGCTACCTGTTTTTTCCGTTTCGGCAAGTGCCAATAGTAGAAGAGCTTCTTCGTCATCAGACGAAGTCATTATGTATTTGTAAGCTACGAATAAACGACTAAAAATATAATTTGTTCACATTTGTATGGCGAACAGTCGCGTCGGGTTTAGGTTAGGTTAGGTTACGCGACAAGGGTAAGCCTTGTCCGCTACCGCTCCGCCTGCGAATTTTCCGCAACGGAAAAGTCGCGTCCCAAAAGTTTCGCGTTGGTGTGGGGAATCATTTAAAAAGTTAACAAAATTTCTCGATATCTTTGTACTTTTTGTTTATTAAAAATGTGGTAGGAGAATATTGGAGATTTATTGTTTAGACTGTTAAAAGAAACATAGTTTACCATTTCTGTGGAGAAATTTCCTTTTTGTTTCGTTTTCTAAAGAGTTACTATATCTATTTGATATTTTTTCAAGGTATCTGTTAAGATTTTTAGTACTCCTGCTTCAAAAATCTGAGTCTTTCTTCTTCTCTGGCTGTGTATCTTAGTTCCTTATTTAATTTTTCTTTAGCTTGTGTTAAATCACTTTCAATAAAATACTGCGTCCCTCTTGGTTCTTTATTTTTCTTCTTCATTAGTTCATTCTCGATAAGTTCATTGTGCGATTTTTCTTTTTTGAATAGCTTTTACTTTTACATTTATATTGAACTAATTTTTATTAACGTTATTAGCATCTTCAATTTATTTGTAACTTTAAAATTGGGTCCTTTAATTAGGATACTTTGTTTTCTTATTTGTTTATCCATTTTGCATATCTTTCCATAGTTCTTCTTAAATACTAACGTCTTGAAAATGTTTAAAGATATCTTTAAAAAACCTTATATCAGCGTATATTAGAAAAACATTAGTATAATAGAATATTAATTAGAGAAATATTAACAATCATTCTTATAAATGTGTTATAAAAGAATTTATATCAGCGTATATTCGGAAAAACATTAGTATAATAGAATATTAATTAAGGAAATATTAACAATCATTCTTATGGGTGTGTTATAAAAGAATTTTGTGTAGACAGTATTTTTTGTTTTTATCCTACATGAAAAAGATTCTAGTTGAGTATGTTTAAACCGAATTTGAAATAATTTAATGAAAACTACATATTCATTCTTGTAGCCGTTAAAATAAGGGAAATACTAAAATAATATTGACTTTTTTGTAATGGGAAAATCCTAAAACTGTTATCTTAAATATTATTCGAAAAGACTGTTTTAAATATTTGCAAAAATACATTCAACAAATACAAATAAGAAGATTTGATTACGTCTATATTTTATTAGGATTTTATTTATATCGGAGAATACTTAAGATCCCGTGGACTGACGGAGTCACAAATGAGGAGGTCCTCAGAAGAATGAATAAGAACCGAGAGGTACTGATCACCATCAAATCTCGAAAGTTACAGTTCTTTGGACATATTATGCGAAATGAATCCAGATATGCTCTCCTTCAAGCCATTCTGCAAGGAAAAATATTTGGAAAGTGGGGTCCAGGAAGACGAAGAACATCTTGGTTAAAGAACCTCAGAATCTGGTTCAATAAACATATGTGCAGCGTTTCCGCGCTTCTGCAGAGGAGATTAAGATTGTTATGATGACCGCCACTATTCGTAACGGATAGGCACATCAAGAAGAAGAAGAATATTTTATTACCATAGTAAAATGTGTTTTGATTCTATAATTAATTTAAGCCTTCAAATTAAATCCATTAATTTATGGCAATTTTTTCCATCGTTTTCACCGTCTTTTTTTTTTCCATATGTATCGTGATCTTTCTTTTTTGTTCTTGCTAATATTTTTTGACAAATAGTGAAGTGAATTTAAGCAGTTAAGTGATTAATTGATCAGCATTCTTTCCTGTTTACAAAATTTACAAGTTTAGAAAGTTTACAATTTGAGTAATTTGTATTTTCTCAATTAATTGTTGTACTGTATGTGCTCTATCTTCCTACAGTAAATTCTGCCGATCATCTCCGATTATTTTTAAGATAAATTTTTATAGTTTTTATTTCAGTATTTTTTTTATATAACCTGCCCACACATGGTATCACACTAATATTTTTATAGTTTCTGTATTTCTTTCTGTATCCCTTTCTATGTATTAAGCTAATATGTACATTGCTTCTTTGAGCAGTATTTGCTTTTTCGATTCGTAGGTTACTAACCTTGCCAATCACCCTCCACATTTTGGGACCGTCTGCGGCAGTTGTACCTATATAAAATGCACTGCATAAAAAGGGAACACTAGCAGAGCTTCTCAAAACAGATAGAATATGACTTCTACAGAACACAAAAAGAATTATGAAGAATGATCAGAGGACAAAGTAAAGAGATGAATGAACTAATAAAAACGAAAGACATTCAGAAGGAAACATGGTCAGACTACTTTCGATCAGTATTTCCTAAAGGTGACGATAATAAACCAACAACACCAGAGGTGACGACAAACGAAGAAATAAATATTGAGGAGGAAGAGGTAAAGGAAGCATTAAGGAAATTAAAAAATCTAAAATTGCCGGGAGAGGACAGAATACCGAATAAACTGTTAACGTACAGAGGACCAGATCTGATCAAACAACTATTAAAACTAATCCAAAAAATAATAGAACAAAACAGAAAACCTAATACCATAAATCCTATCTCTCAAAAAGGGAGACAAATCGGACCCGGACAATTGCAGAGGAATTATAAAATTAACAACCAAAGTGATAACAAATAAACTGATTGAAATTATAACTAGCAGAATAATAACAAGGTTTTAAGTCAGGAAGATCATACACCGACACTATATTTATAATGAGGCAAGTGCAAGAGAAATCATTAGAATAAAACAAACCGGTATATCTATATTCTGTAGACCTTAAGAGGGATTGACCGGGTCAAATTAAAGGATGTTATCCACTCACTGTACGCAAGAGAGGTCATCATCATCTTTGGCTCGACAACCCTGGGTTGGTCTTGGCCTGTTCAAGAATTAGTCTTCATTCCCCCCTATCTTTCGCCCTGGCCTTCCAATTTCTGACCCCTAGATTCCTCAAGTCATCTTCGACTTGAGTTTTAAATCTAGATCTTGGGCTGCCTCTCTTCCTGGTTCCTACTGGTTCTTGATATAATATATGTCTTTGGGGGGTCTGTAATGTCCATTATTTCAAGGTGTCCTAGCCCCCTTAGTCTAGTATTCTTCCTTCAAATCGGCTTAACAGTTCTTTGTCGCTTTTTACCATAGTCTATGTCTCTGACGCGTATGTCAGGACAGGTTTAATACGAGTTTCATATATTAGTATCTTGGTTTTTCTGTTAATTATGTGTGATGTTAAGAACTGCTTTAGTCCATAGTAAGCTCTGTTCGCCAGGTATATTCTTCTCGTAATTTCTACACTTACTAAGTTGCTGTTATTTAATTGTGTTCCAAGATATATACACTCCGAGACCCCTTTGAATATATGTGCTTCTATCACCAGATCTTGTGTGTGTCACCAGAGCTGTCCGCTATTTGTGTGCTGTTCGTGACCTTCATGTATTTTGTTTTGGATACGTTGACCTGCAATTCCATTGTCTTCGCGGCTTTTTCTAATATTTTAAAAGCCTGTATCGCGTCTCTTTTTGTCCGTGTTACTATGACACAAGAGAGATACCTCTAGAAATAATCAAAACTATCAAAAATATTTACCAAAACAACACAATAAAAGTAAAATTGGAATTAGAAAAACTAACCGACTAAATTCCCATAAAACGGGGAGATTCCCTGAGTCCTCTATTGTTTAACCTGATTATGGAGGAAATAATAAAAAAAAGTAAGAACTAGCAAATGATAGCAAATGGGAGAAAAACAACTTAAAATAATCTGCTATGCAGACGATGCAATACTACTCACTCAATGTGAAGACGATTTACAACGTATGCTGCATCAATTTAAAATAACCGTAAGAAAATTTAACATGCTAATTTCCTTAAAAAAGAAAAAATGCATGGTTACAACAGCAAATATACTAAGATGCCAATTGGAGCTAGAAACTAAAGTAGATAATCAAGTGAATAGGGCAAACAGAGCCGCAGGCTGCTGAATGAGACAACATGGAGAAATAAAGATATCAGAAAAGAAATGAAAGGCAGAATTTACAAAACAGTCATTATACCAATAATGATATATGTAGCAGAAACACCACCTGACACAGAGAGGACAAAAAGGATGCTGAATGACAACAAACAGAGTAATATAGACGCAAGGGATGGTTCCCCAATATGAAGATGATGAGTAGGAAGACCACGAAAACGTTGGAACGACAACTTACTGGAGGCACATTGTAAATCAGACAGAGTCATGTCTACATAAACAGAAGAATTTTTACTTATGGAAGTGAAACATAGACTCTACATCTTCTTCTTCTTCTTATCGTAGCACTACAACCAAGGGTGGGTCTTGGCTGACTGCACAAGCTGCTTGCATCTTGAACGGTCATCCATAATAGTTGGGTCAGTGAGTAGCCCATTGTTCTTAGATCTGACTCTACATCAGTGGGGAATAAATAAGGTGCTGGTATATGAAAGGAAAATTTTTAGATTTATATATGGCCTTCAAAGAAATGAATCGACAGGAGAGTGGAGAAGGCGCTGCAACGCTAAATTGGTGACTCTGTATGGTACTGAAAATATTGTCAGATAAATAAACGCTAATTTTTAGGTCATGTGGTAAGATCATAGGAATACAAAATGTTAAAGACAGTGTTTTTTGAGAGACCAGACAGTAAAAGATCAGTAGCCATTCAACAATGAGAAATAAAAGCGCAAAATTGTAGATGTAGGGCTATAAAAGATGCGACGAAGACTCATCCCGAGTTGCAAGGCCAGTCAAAAAAGAAGAAGTACTAAATTAGTTCATTTAATTTCCTCTAATCCCACTGATTCCATTAATCCCACTGATCTCCTTCTGCTCCCATTGATTGTTTGTTCTTTATGGTTCTTATGCCATTCTTTACTTAGCTTAATGCTAACTCAATCAGTTCTTATTTTGATTTCGGTATTGTTCAAGTTACCATATCTTTCCTTAAAGATTCCAATATTATCCAGGACTTAGATTTCCTTGTTCCTATATATATATATATATATATATATATATATATATATATATATAATATATATATATATATATATATATAATATATATATATATATATATATATATATATATATATTATATATATATATATTATATATATATATATATAATATATATATATATTATATATATATATATAAATATGTCACAAGCACTTGAACTTCTCAAAAAAAATATTTTATTTTCAAAATTAAGTTACAATTTACAGAGATAATTACTACAACTAAATACGAACTAATAATAATAATCGTGGGCTTCTTCCTTCCTTCTTTATAGCCTCTGGTCCTAGGAACTTGCTGACTCTAGATAGTCGGGGGGCTTCTATGACATTTCTCCTCCCTCCTTTGGTTCGGACTTCGTCCTCGAAGTCTTAGTAACTTCTGCAATTAATTCGTCCAGAATTTGAATTTGGGCAGGATGAAGTTTCGTGCCAAATAGAATTTGGGAAATTCTTTTTCGTTTTTTAATTATTAATATTGCTAAAAATGCTAAAACAGAGAAAAGTATAACAATTGAAGTGGTGCTCAGTCCCATGGAAAGTGGTGGTAAAACATCCATCGTTTCGAGGGGTTGAATTTGGCCATGAGTATTTGGAATCGTTAACTTCTCAATTTTTATCTGGTGTTCCGGAAGTAATTTTATGGGAACTATTTTTGGTACTGAAATATCTTCGGATGTTTTCTTGTTAAAGTAGACTCCCTCAATGACGATTGGTTCATCTGTTGTTAGTATACTGGTTGATTTTACTTCGTATTGTTGAATTATTACTGTATGGATTATTCCAAGTAATATCACTTTGCTGGTTTCTTGGAAAAAGTTCTCTGTCGCTATGGTCTTGGTGCAATTATGGACATTTGGTATTGTACAATGGGATTGTACGTTTTTTGTACAAATTATGTGGTCACTTTCTCCAATGCAGTCTTCGAACCATTTGTTGTTAACATAGTAGGGTGTAGGTGGTAAAATCATGATGTGATCTTTGTTTGGGATCGGATAAATCTTAAAGGTGGTATAGGAAGTTTCGTGGAGAATAGGTATTTTAATTAATATGAGCATTGTTTTGGCGGTTACACAGACTAACATTTTGGATGCTTCGATTAGTTCATAAGGATGTTCATCACTGACAAGAAGCGAATTTCTAGGATATATTTTAAGAAGATTTTCTTTTAAATTGTCTAATTCTTTTAACGTGAATAATTCGATATTTGGAATATTTAATTGAGATAAAGTTATGGTCCTAATTAGTTTCATTAAAAATTCGTTAATATTTTGAATGTTTACTATTTCATTATGCAAAATCAAATAACTATCAAAATCTGCAGAAAACTTACTAACTGCAGCCACAAGAGCAGCATTATCATTATTTATCTTGTCCAAGAGCTTATCGAATCTTGTATTAATTGATTGTCCATATGATATTTGATTGTTAAATTTTCTGATTATTTCATTTTGTTTATTTTCTATTGCAATAATATGTGTTTTTAATAGATCAAGGTCAGAGTCATCTGGGTTACCTGTTATATATTTGATGGCAGTTCCGAGAAAGTTAAAGAGTCCTCTTTTCTGTTTGCGAGTGATCTTATGCAAATCATCTTTTACTTGTTCGCGTATATGATTATATTGAGAATAAAGAAGTGAGAGAGGTGTTTTCTTAAAATGAGATTGGAATTGGTTTATTGGGCTAGTTTCTATTATATTCGATAAATTGTCTAGGGAAATATGAAGGAAGTGTCTATGGTAATGGGAGATTTCTTTTGATTTTCCTATCTCCTCAGCATAGTAGCCATTATTCTGAATCTCCTGAATCCTGAGTTGACGGCCCAGGGCGAGGATTTTCCTGTGAACAAGTTTGAGCTTGAGTATTTTTGTCTGTACATTTTCTTGTTCTTTTAACAAACTTAAGATGTGTACTTGTTGGGTTTTGTTTATCTGTTTTACCTAAAATCTTTGTTTTTTCTTGTTTATCTGGATGTATTATAGAATAGGGTGCTTGTAGTTTTGGTTTATGTTTCTTTTTTGAAACATACAAAGTTTTTGTGAGATCTATCTCGGGAATTTCTTCAGCGTTTTCGTTCTGTCTATCTAGTATCTGCTGCCTTTTTTCTTTTTGTTTATTGTATAAATAATCGATAAAAGGTTGTAGTTCCTCTTTATGTCTTTGATTGTACGTTTCGTATACGGGAAGGTCAAAGTCAAAATGGATTTCTTCGGCATAAGGTCCATATAGGATTGAAAAGGGTGAGAAATTTGTAGAGCTGTGAATCGATTGATTATAGATAAGAATGGCATGTGTCAAAATGTCGTCTAATGAATCATTAGGATTTTGGGAACGTAAGGTCCTGAGTTTTTCGGTAAGTGTAGAATGGAATCGCTCTACGGGGGAGTTTGAAGACGAGTTATTAACTGTTGTAAAATGAATTTCGATTTTATGGAGTTTTAAAAATTCTTTTATGACTGCTGAGTTAAATTCTGTGCCACTATCGCATACAACCTTCTTTGGATAGTTATGGTGTGTAAAGTAATGCCTAAGTTTATTCAGTATTGAAATAGATGTTTTATCGTTTAATTTATAACACTGTCCATATTTAGAAAATGAATCTATTATTGTTAAATATAATGTTTTGTTGCAATGAAAAATGTCAATGTGTAAGATGTCAAATGGTTTTTGTCCAAGTAATGGCCCTAACTGTGGGAGTTTGTAAGGGTGCCTTTCATATTTGTTTTTTAAGCATATTTCACATTTATTTATAAAATTCGAGATCGTGGTTTGCATAGAAGGCCAATAGAAAGTTTGTTTTAGATGTTTATATGTTTCCACTATTCCATTATGGTTTTCTCTGTGATATTTTTCTACACATTCAACTTGTCGTTCTTCTTCTTCTATATCTTTTAGCAATTTATTGCAGAATATTGTCTTTACCGTTGATTTTATTTTCTCCTTAAAATAATTGCAAATGAAGGGTCTAAATTCATGAGGTATTGCAATGGCAAATTTTTGATTCGGTCGTAAGATACTTTGCAATGCATCTGCTATTTCTGCTTGCCAGTTATCGGTGAGCGTTACAGTGTATCGATGTTTATTAAAAATCTTTTTGTATTGTAACTCAAATTTAGCACATTTAGTTTGAAATATAATTTGGTTTGACGATAGATTAATTGGTTCGGGTGATATTTCAATTCCTGTGATAGGGTGTTCGACAGCGGTGTGTTGTGTGTTGGTATTATTTTGCAAATTTTCAAATTCCTCAAGAAAATTTTCTGCGTCAAAAGCATCAATTGCATCTGGAGGTTCAGCGCATTCTGAGCTGGAGCTTAGAGCATTTATTTGAATTCTGCTGAGGGCATCGGCTACTTGGTTTTCTTTTCCTTTTTTATATCTAACTTCAAAATTGTAATCCTCTAACTTAAGTCGCCAGCGAGTTAATCTCGAAGTAGGGTCTTTAACTTTGTAGATCCAAACAAGAGGGTTGTGATCAGTTTCTACTATAAATTTCTGACTGTATAAGTACATACGAAAATGTTTACATGAATCTAAGATTGCCAATAATTCTTTTTCTATTGTAGAGTAATTTTGTTCGGCAGAATTTAGGGTCCTCGAATAAAAGGCAATGGGATGGTTATTCTGAGATAGGACTGATCCTATTGCTATATTAGAAGCATCGGTAGTAAGTACGAATGGTTTTTCGAAATCAGGATATTGAAGAACAGGAGCATTAGTTAAGAGTTGTTTACATTTTTCGAAACACTCCAAATAATTTGGGATTTTTTAGGATCTATTACAGCACCTTTACGAGTGCATCTAGAAAATGGAGACGTAATCTTCGCGAAATTTGGAATAAATCGCCTATAGAATCCGATTAATCCTAGAAAGGACTTTATTTCCTTGACAGTTTTTGGTAATGGGTATTTTTGAATTGCTTCAATTTTGCAGGGATTGGGTTTTATACCTTCAGTGGTTACTACATGTCCTAGGAAAGCCACTTCTTTTGTAAGAAACTCAGACTTATCTAATTGAACTTTTAAATTATGTTTTCTAAAGGTATCGAATATAGTGGTAATGTGAACGAGATGTTCGTGTAGAGATTTAGAGAAAATGATAACATCGTCCATATAGACGAATACAAATTTGTGAACGAAAGGACGGAGAATATTGTCCATTAGCCTTTCAAAGGTTGCTGGGCTGTTCTTTAAACCGAACGGCATACGTAAGAATTCAAAATGACCATGTGGCACTGAAAATGCCGTTTTTTGGACAGAATTAGGATGAATTTCGATTTGGTGATAGCCTTGAGCCAAGTCTAGTGTTGTAAAATATGTAGCCTTACCTAAATTATCTAAAATTTCGTCTATTTTCGGTAAAGGATATCTGTCATCTATAGTATTTTCGTTTAACTTTCTATAATCTATAACCATTCTAAATTTTTTCTTGCCTGAAGCATCAGACTTTTTCGGTACAACCCACACTGGGGCCGAATAGGGAGAAATTGATGGTCTAATAATGTTATCATCTAATAATTTTTGTACTTGTCGACTAATTTCTTCCTGCATCGCCTTAGGATGCCTATATCCCTTAACATAAATAGGATTTTCATCCTTTGTTTTTATTTCATGCTTCACTGCTGACGTGAAAGATAAACTCTTTTTCTCATCGTAAAATACATCTCTGTATTTTCTGCAAAGGTTAAGTATTTTATTTTTTTCTTCATTATTTAAATGTTGTGTACGAATATTAGATTCTACAAAGTGCGTTGGTCCGGTTGAAATTTCATACTCATCAAGTTTTTGAACTTGAATAGGTTCTAATAATTTTATCGGATAAGGGAGTGTCAAGTTATTAATGAAACCGTTTTTTGCTGTGTGTATGGATTCTGGTAATGTAAAATTTTGTAAGTCTACACGGGGTACTAGAATTTCACCGTCTAGAACGTTAACTGGAATTTTGTAATATAATGTCTCGAAATGAATTGTAATTCTGTAATTTGTTAAGGTTAATGTTTTAGTTTGATAATTTAGTATGGAGTTAAAACGTTCTAAATCATAATTTCCAAGTAGAATATCAAAATCTTTGCTCCAATTTGCGATTCGTGCATCAATGAGATCATTAATACCATATTCAGATAATAAAGGGGTTTTAATATTTTCGAAAAAATTTTGTTGTACGATTCATAGAGGTTAATGTGAAAGGTTTTTTGTATATGTGGGATTGATTAAAATATTTTGCAGCTTTCGGTGAGATTACAGTATCTGATCCTCCAGAATCTATAAGAACTTTAAGACGAGTCATAGGCGTAACAAAATAAGGTAGCCGGGGAGATTTTTGTAAATTATTCAGATTTATACAGGAGGTGGTTGTTCTTCGGGAGGTACTAGGGGAAAATCCTGATAGTTTTGGTCGAAATATTCTTCCGGTACTTGTTCGGAATCACAGTTTTCAATGTTAACTTCGGAATTATGAATTTGATTTGCAGCAATATTGAAATGATGGCCATTAGTTGTAACGGTCATGGGTTGGTGATTTCTCGTGGAGGATGTTAGAACGCCACTCATAGGAGAATGTGTGTTTTGTTGAGTTTGGGGGTTCCTATATTTATTTATTCTATGTTGTACATTTTGTCGAAAATTTGGGGTTGATTATTTCTAGATGAACTATTATTATACGATTGAGAAGCAAAATTAAAATTTGGTTGTGAAGTATTAAAATTTGTTTGATTATTTTGAAATGGTGGCCTGAAGTAATTTGACTGCATGGGCGAGAAGTTTGTGGGCCTATTATTATTATGATTATTACGTGGAAACTGGTTTGGATTATGTGGCCTCTGTTTGAGCAAAGGTTTTCTAGTTTGTTGGCTTTTTAAAAAGTTCATATATTGTTGCTG